>CM035433.1:74133381-75478381 GCA_020310875.1 Ceratopteris richardii
TAATGCAACCACCACGACCCCACACACACACACACACACACACACACACACACACGAGAATATCAAAGCAATGGAACAGCTACATTTCCATAGATCATCAAAGTAACTTCAACAATGATGATATCAAATGTATACTTGTAGTACTATACAGTTTCTGGACCCACAAATGCATAGGACAAATGGTCAAGTATATTTGAATCATCATAATGCCCAAGGACACTTCATCCACCTTAAAAGCCAACTATATTACAAATTCTTATGGACCCATGGTCAAGTATATTTGAATCATCATAATGCCCGAGGACACCATCCACCTTAAAAGCCAACTATATTACAAATCCTTTTGGACCCAGATCACTGTTTCCAGCAAAATATCTGAGCCTTCAAATACGGCAGCATGAGACCATACAAACAATGACACTGTAAAAACCAATCGAAATAAATAAGCTTCCCGAGAGGTCAACACTTGTTTTGGCCCTAACTGTTCAACAGTGTGTATGGCAGTGTATGGCAGACCACCTCTAAAACCTTTTAATATGTTTCACAAATACTTTCAATACAGATGGTTCATTGAGCAGCTTTTTCTATTGAACTCCAGTGTATGTCCCCTCTATTCATAGAAATTCACAGACATTCAAGGCATGTTTGAGTACATTGCTCCATCAGTTTGGCAATATAATGAATGATTATTCTATTTGCAAAATGAATACACTTTCTTGGAATGCCAAGCCCTTTAATTAGTGAAAGTTACATCACTGGCCCTTGCCAGAGCACTAATACCACTCAATTTGACTCAAAACTCAGAATCCTGTACACTGTACTCCTGTTGACGGTCTCAACAGTAACTAAGAAGAATCCTAGTCTTCCTTGGTCCTACTTCGAGCATTGCTGTCACTAAAATAGACCTACAGGATTCTGTACACAAATCCAACATGATGTGGATAAATTTCCAGCACTTGGATTTGATTGATTGTGAACCTCACATCAGCTGGAGCAAGATAGAGAAACGATGCAGGGGAAATCAGAAAGGAAAACAGGTGCCTTTCTTCTTTACTCCAGCTTCATTCTGCTGTTAGCCCAGGTCTTCAACCATGCTACTACCCGTGTCCATCTTAAACTCTTGAGTCTTAGTAATATATCAGCATCCTGAAACAAATTAAATGCGAAATAGATACTTCATCTCATCCATTGACAACCGTGTCTTCTGATCAGCTGGTGTCTCCTCACCAAAAGCAGACGCCACCATCTTCCGCTTCCGTTCCTGCAGCATTTGAGAATTTGAAGTTGTCTTAGCTGTCAGAATCAAAGGAGCATATATAATCCACAAAACCAAGATGTATGTATGCAAGGATGGCAAAACAGGAAATTCAATTTGCAAAAAACCTGCAATTCCAGGATACGGTCTTCAATGGTGTTTCTCACAGTAAAACGGGAAACCTTAACCACCCTTGTCTGCCCAATCCTGTGTGCCCGATCAATAGCTTGATCTTCAGTAGTTGGATTCCACCACACATCTATGAGAAGAACATGTGATGCTGTGACCATATTAAGACCTAAGCTTGCAGCCTTTAGGGACATGATAATAATAGAAACCTGGAGGTACACACATCCACAAGAAGAGAATTACAATGCGAATCCGTTTTGCAATATTAATCCTTAGTGGATTAATCAGAAAAATATAAATTCAGAAAAACACATCCCTGCATACAATTTCATAAGACTCACTTTCACGACCCTCACATCTTCCCTGCTACACTCAGTCCAGGCAAGGGAAGCTCAAGTCTCTAATGCAACTTAAATACAAAACTCATCCTAATAAATATGAGATATTGTTATGGGGAGCCCCATCACACTTCACCACGAATGCCAGTGATCAGTATGTTTCCATGTTTATGACCAAGGTAAAGACTGAATTGGCAGAGTAGCCTCGCCTTTACCTCTCCTTTATCTGGTATGACAGTGCAAGACACTCCTGAAATCCCCTGGCAAAGGACTCGAAGGCTCTGTCATAATTTATAAAGATGGCCATAACACATAAATACACAAATTTCATCCAGAAGGAGTCTATTCAAATGTAGGCCTCAGCCATGTACATATAAGACGTATTAACTCTGTAGCCTCATTATAGCAGTGGATAGGACTAATTCCCTCACATTCACAGTTCATTGTGCACATATCTACTCTTTTCCTCTCCCTCCCCCTTCGATCTTAACTTCTCTGGCCTCCTGCAATTGCATTAAAATAATTCCCCCCCTACAGACTCTACCAGGCATGAAGAATGATAATATATTATCGATTCAACTTCTGAGAAGCAATAAGTAATTTTTTATAGAAACTCAAAAGCTAGGAAGAACTTTGAATGCTTCGAATTTGTAAATGAGATTCAGAGCCATTGCCTCCTATGCACCAATGATCAGCTCCAAACCAACCTTATAAATAAGGTCTATCAAGCAATTAAATAGGATATGTGACACAAATGTATAAGACTGCAATGGAATTCTCTATTTCAGTGAATAAAGCAAAAAAAATCATGTGAAATAATCACCCACCTAGGAGTCCCTGTGTACATACAAAGTAAATTAAAATCTAACTTCATTTTTTAATTTCTGGACCATTTCTGTTGTGAGGACAGAGATTCAGGAAGTAATGAGAGGAGAGGTTTTCCCCTTTCTTTATTTTTTTTGGAAGGGGGGAGGGGGGACACAGATTTCAGCTGCAACCATTACTTTGATTGTGAACGAAATGCAATCAGGTTATAATCTGCTAATGAATGTGTGATCTAAATGGACTACTAAACAGTTTTTTTCATACTCACTTCAGGTAATAGTTTGAAGTCTGAAAGAGCACGATCACGAGCTTGAATTGACATTGTACCATCCAGCCTCCTGTAGCAAAAGCCTTCTTTCTTCAAGGAGACTTCCAATAAATCCAGCATGCTAGTCCACTGAGAGAAAACGATAGCCTTCTCAGTTCTGCCAGCATCCAAAGCTGAACCTTCAAATCCATGTGGTGACATGTTCTGGCCCAAGCTTGGTGGAAGAGCCCGTAAAGTTTTGATAACTGCCTTTATTTTTGAAGATGCATCTGACTGAATTTTGAAAGAAGACTTCGCAAGCAGATCAAGTGGTGGTTCTGAAGGCTCTCCACATCCATCAACCAGTAACCTTAAGGCTGACCAAGAGAATATTGCAGATGAATTGAGAGAAGCCTCACACTTCGGATATGGACAGCTTGCGCTATCATCCTGGGTAAGTCTATCAGATAAGCACTGCCTACAGAAGACATGGGAACAAATCGTAATAACGGCATCTTCTGGAGCATCCTATCCACATCACAAAGTACACTTATCAGACTTACTTAATAATCATGAACATACTCAGGTATTTTGAGTAAAACAACAACATGAAAGCAATATGCAAACAAAACATTGAAATCCATAATTTCTGAATATAAAAATGTTCAAAAAGACAGCAAAAGCAAAATAAATATGTAGAACAAGAAAAGATATTTCAAAATTCAAAAGACCCCGAATTTTAAATATAACAGACAGTAAACTAGTAATAGCATGAAATAAACGTTCTAAAAGTTTAAAAGAATAAATAGATAAAAAGTGAAAGCAGCATTGAATATAATAGTCGTAAAATAAAAACATACTGAACAAATAGTGCATGGGTCACAGTTTCGTTCTAAAACAGATAAAAGAATCCTCCTTTTCTCAGGGAGTAACTTTCTAGCATGTTCTAGGTTGCTTCTTCCAGATAAGTCGGAATGGCCCTCCTTCACAAGACAAGGATGATCACATGCTTGTCGAAGTCGCAACAGCATCCACAGAATATTGACATAATTGCTTTGCACTGTTCCTGCCTCTGCATAAATCTGAAACCAAAAAAAGCCTTAAGTAATTCCATGGTTTGAGAGAGCAGCAGAATTCTATGATTTTAACAATAACCTGAACAAACTTGATTTTAACAATAACCTGACCAAACTTGCATAGAAAGAAACAAGCAATAAATGCAACACCTCAATGCTTTCTCAAACATATGCACCCTGACTTGAAACATAGCAATCAAGCATTCTGAAAACATAACGTTAACATGCAAGGACATGGATTCAGTTATCAAAAAATCCAAAACAGATTCCTTTCTGAACTGCAATAAATGAACCGGTATATTCATAAAACACAATTCAGCAGCCAAAAAACAGTCCTGCAAGTTTCAGCAGACATCAAGCTGAATTATGAGGCCCTCTTTGCATGCACAGTCACACGATCATGGAGAATTAAGTTCCCAACAGTGCTAAGATCAACATATTGGCATCCACATCAAAGATCTGGTTGCAGAAACTTGTAGAGCTCCATAATATGCTCAAAGATCAAAGGTACTTATTGACAATGGTTCAGATGAGCTCAAATTCTTCAATAGGATGCCCAAACTAAAAGTAAAACAATCATAAAAGAAAGCATCAATATCATCCAGATGGTGAAGGACTTAATGCAATATATCACCTGAAATTGCTCCCTGGACTGTGTCTCAAGGGCAGTATAGAATGCTCTCTCTTCTGAAGTGAAGTCCACTTGCTCAAGGCATACCACCTTTTCAGGTAAGTTTATAATTGGTTCTCCATCTATGTGAGAGTCTGTATAGTTCAAACCACATTACATCAGATAAGGAAAGCATCCAATGATACAAGTTGACCAAACTTCAAACATAGGTTGTTATTTGATCCAAAAAATATATAATTTAGTATTCAAATAAATGGCTCACCAGATAGAGCAGAACTCAAGACCCATGAGCAGATAAAGTAGAATTAAAACACAAAACTTATCATAATAAAGAAGCATAGGAGAACTAAAATCCTGTAATCACAATAAGCAGCCCTAAAATCCCAGAACTGATGGGAATGAATTAAGGATGGGAGACTTTCAGTAACCTGCTTCTGTTCTTTTTTGTGATTTGTTTGTTCGGTGTTTTGTGTTTGATGCTGTAAATGCATGTTTTACTGTATGTGATCAATGTGATGTCCTTACATTCTGTTTGCTTTTAGCTCTCTCTTTCCTGCTTTCTTTAGGACTTCATCCAAGCGCTTGGGTACAAATTCAAATCATCTTAGTGCCCTGAATAAAAGTTGCAGGTCAAAAAAACCTGTGACTTGTTTCTGGAAAGGGTGTCCAAATATGAACACCCATGCTGATTCTTTTCTTTGCTTAAGGTCAAACAACTTTCATTGCACCACCAGATTCACACATTTTGAGATATTGACTAGAAAATATCATGCTTTTCAAATAGGGATATTGGCCTTTGAAGCGGACAGCACCCAAGGATATATACTGTGCAGTTTTGGAACTGCAACGGGGCCTTTGGTCACATCCTGGCCCATTGCAGGATGTGGACAGATGTTACATGATATATCATTCCACTCGTAATGACAAGGAGTCATCCAAATTGAGGATTACACTGGGTCCATGCTTAAAAGAGATTCTTTTTCTTTGCTCAAGTCAAACAACTTTCATCGCACCACCTGATTCACACATTGTGAGATATTGACTAGAGTCTAGAAAATATCATGCTTTTCAAATAGGGATATTGGCCTTTGAAGCAGACAGGACCCAAGGATATATACTGTGCAGTTTGAAACTGCAACGGGGCATTTGGTTACATCCTGGCCCATTGCAGGATGAGGACAGATGTTACATGATAAATCATTCCACTCGTAGTGACAAGGGTACATGCCTAAAAGAGAAAGTTGAAAGTTCATACACCAAAAAAATATTAATATATACATTCATAAGTTCAGACTTATCCAAACTTACGAACCCAAGATAGAGAACACAAACACATACACATTAGAAAAAACAACTAACAAAAGCAAGAGACTACACAAAAAATAGGACCAAAATAAGACATGAAAATACAAACAAGAAAGAAAACCAATACAAAAAGAGCCACACTAAAAATAATAATCAATATTATATATATATATATATATATATATATATATATATATATATATATATATATATATATATATATATATATATATATATATATAAAATAAAAAATAATAAATTAATTAATTTAATAATAATAATAATAATAATAAATAAATAAAATTAAACTAAAAATAAATTAAAATTAACAAAATATTATAATAAACATAAAATTATAATTATAAAAGACAATAAATAAAAATAATAATAATTACACACACACACACACATATATATATATATATATATATATATATATATATATATATATATATATATATATATATATATATATATATATATATATATATATATATATATGTGTGTGTGTGTGTGCAAATTAAACAAAAACAAAACCAAAAAATGCATCGTCAACTTCTATGTCTGTCCAAAACAAGAAGTATCAGAATTAAACTTTATCATGCATAGCTTGGACAAATAACTATGACATCCCTACTCACTTCATCAATGCCCTAGAGTAGGTGCAGACTTTAATAAAGAGTCTTTCTAAATAAAGATCTCTAACAAAGTCAACGAACTGAGTTTCATAAGTTCAAAGATATCCAAACTTACGAACTTCCAGATAATGAGCACAAACACAAGAGAAAAAACTGACACCCAAACCGAGAGACTACACAAAATTTAAGATCAATATAGGTCATGAAAAATACAAACAAATGGAAAAGTCAATTGAAAATGAAACCGCATAAAAATAATAATAAATAAATTTTATTCTATAAATAAAATTATTTTTTTTAATTAAAAAGAAGAAAAACGAATAAATAAAAAAAAAGAAAAAAGATTAATTAATATGCGGACACAACAACAAAAGATATACATGTTAAAAAATGATAACTATAATAACAATAATAAATAAGAAATTAAAAAAATAATAATAAAATCTTTAAATAAATAAATATAACAATAAAATAACATAACACTTTTTTAAAAGAAAAATAAAATATAAATAAAATGGAAAAAGGAAAAATAAAATTAAAGTTAAATCACCAAACAAACAAAGAATCTGACTGGTCTGGTGATTCTTTATATCTGCAGTTCCCAGCAGTGAATAAAGAAAGAGCCTTGGAGACAAATTTTATCACACACATATATGCCTGAAAATTGGAGTCATTAGAGAGGAGTCAGGACCCCTACCATTTTAGTGATATGCTACTCAAACATACGTCGTTAAGAAAGGAAAAAAGAGAGATGTTGTCACCGTTAAGAAAGGAAAAAAGAGATATGTTGTCACCATTTGCCCTTCCAGACAACAACATTATTATATACTAAGCACAAATTCGGAAGGCATGCTTGTGGAGCTTTCAATGCCCAAACACAGAATAACCAATGGAAGAGATATGATTTTCATGATCTAGAGACACTCCAACCACCTCAGGGCAGACATCGACCATATGTCAGCAAAGATGACCAACCCTACAAGATTACAGGAGACATCAATTATGCTTTCCCACATGAGCCTTATCATTGATGACGAGCAGAGTCATCAAGCGCAGTTATGATCAAACAGGTATGCCCTTCATCAAGCGCACTTCTTCCCATCATCCATCCCAGGTGGAGACAACCAAGTGTACTACACTAGGTAATGATCAGATGACCCCAAACAAAACTGACATGACCACTACAGCCCATGAGCCTTGCTAGATATACCTTCAAATACAACAATTGTACACATAAATACCACAAGTCTCTACAAGAGCATTTATACCCTCCATTCTACTCACCCTCTCTCATTGCTCTCACAAGTGAGTGACCCACCATCTCACACACATCAGCTATCCAAATTCCCACACAATACACAGCAAGAGACCACCCTGCGCAAGAAATATGCAAGTAGAGACTCTACAACAATATTGGAGATACCATTATACAGAAGGAAAGATCATTGTGGAAGGAGCACAGACTCACAGAGAGACAGAGAGAGAGAGAGAGAGAGTGAGGCGAGGAGAGAGAGAGAGAGAGAGAGAATGAAATAAAATGATATTTCAATGTCTGCTTAAGGTCAAAATAACCTATAAGACCAAAAATTTACAAATTGGTAAGTCTGATACAATGTCTATCCATAACTAAGACAGTGGCAATGGGGTAGAAGTGGTGGATGGAATAGAGACTCTCTAGTCAATACAATGATACAAAGCAATGGCCAATAAACCTGGGCAATACAGCGAGGATATACAATCTCATAAGTACAAGGTCATGAGGTACAACATCAGCTACGAAAGGTTTGCCCTCCATCTAGGAGGAAATCAAGCATCGATTGATGTCAGGTCACCACAATATCCTCCATGATCAAGACCCTGGCTGGGTATTGCACATAGCATGACAAAATGATCTGAATCCTCCTTTATAGATGTTGTCTATGCTACGTTGGCTTGCCCTCTCTTGTAGTCATAGGCACTTGGATATCCCAAAATCCATCATGTGGTCAATCAGTGTACTCCTAGTGGGAATGACTAACCTGAAATATTTTGTAGCATGCCTCTTAGTTTGTCTCATGCTTGAACAACTATCTCTATGTCTCTTGAGCTCGAGCAAAAAAAAAAAAAAAAGGAAAATCTAAGCATCTTTAATCGTAGTACATGATAACTTTAGAAAGTGGTTTGAAACCCTCTCTAGATAAAGCAATGAAAATGCCCTTGTATAATATATATGGTGCAACTGTCTCTTGCTCCCTATGACATACCTAGAATGTCATGCCCTCAATTGGGACCCCTCTATGTCTAACAATCTCAATCTCAAGCTGATGGGAAGATGAATGTAACTAACAAATGAGGCATCACACCCCATATGCTAAATATGTATCCATTTAGCTAGGCCTAGCTACAAAACCATTTGTTGTGAGTTGGTGAAGATGCTCTACATAAAAAGCCATATTCATGTCCAAATCTTGGGTAGGCTCTATCCAAGTCTTCCTAGTAATCCAATTGAATCAAATCCTAGTACACAAGCATTTAGTTTGGTCATCTATATCCATGTCAAAGTGGGGGAATAGGCATCCAAATAGTATTGGAAGGGAGGGAATTTATTGATGTTGAAACCATACATCCAAAACCATTACGCCATACATCCATCCACTCATAAAAGATTAAGGAACCACTTTATTCATTCACCCAAAATCAAGGTTTTGATCAAATCAATGTATATGAATGATACATGCTTCAAGGAAACAACCGATTATGTGTACTAACAAACTTTGAGCAACATTGAACAATTGTTTATGGATCAAATTTGAGGTTGAAGTGTAGTAAAAGAGGCTAATCAACAGTCAACATGTCAAAGTCGTCAAAGTCAACTATATCAATGTAAGCGAAGTCCTAGTCTTCCAATGCAATGGACAAACAAGCTTGATGAGTGTTCGAAATATTAAAGCGGTTAGTGAACATTTGCACTTATGTTAAAGATAGTGAATTCAAAATAGCCTTTTGTACTTAAGATAGACATCAATGATGTGGCTCTAGAGGCCCTTTATGGTGAATCCGAAAAAGCCCTTTGTGGTGGAGATGGATGCTAGTGACTCCATCCACATGAGAGCCTTAGTTAAGAGGTACGTGCAAAAGCGTACACAGGTACTTATTAAATAAGATTGAGCACTCGTATATCTGTTAGAGACTCCCAACAATAAAATGACTTCCATTTCTATGGACTTCTTGACAAGTGTTCCATATCCATAGCAAACATGCTGCCATCTAGATCGTGGTTAAGTTGCTCAAACCCATAAAGGTCATGATGCCATCTAGGTCATTGTCAATCTGCTCATTAAGATGGTGAGGTTTATGCTGACACGTTCCACCATGAAGAGCCGTGCATGAGTTCAACTCTTCATGAAACATCTCTACATACTTATGGACTACTTGTGGAGATTATTAGTGATTGGACACGAAGTTCACAAGCAACTTCTTGCAAACGATCTTCCAAAAGTTGGAGAATCGTTTTTGTATGTCATCCTTGGACCATCTTGAGACCAATGGGCATACAAAGCACACAAACGAAACCATGGAGAATATGTTGTGAGCATGTCCCTCGTAGTCTATCCAGATTCCAACTAGATACATTATGATTTATCTCCCACGGATTGAGTTTTCTTATAATAATACTAAGCATATGGCTACAAGCTACTAGATATAGCCCATTTACGCTGATCTATGGATATGAGCCACGACCATTGATTACCAGTGAACTAAAATGTGTGCAACTATTTGTGGCCGATTTCTTGCATGAGAAGCATGAGATGTTGCAAATAGCAAGGGAGAGCATAAAGCCAGCACAAGACCATGCAATCTCCTATGCTAACCAACACCATAGGCCCTGTGAGTTTCAAGTTGGTATGTGGGTGTACCATATACCTTGAGATACGGAGGGACTTCAAGATGATGGGGATTGCCATATGCGCAAAATCTTCACAAAAGTGGCATGTCTCAAACAACAATGATGGTAACTAGCGTATCTTACAAGTTAGGCTTACCTCGAGGAATCAACATGCACCCCATATTCCACGTTAATCAATTGAGAGAGAGGCTTGGACATGGTGATTTTGTGATGCATACAAAGGAGATCGCAAGCTTGGAGGACATGACTAGTTATATTCCACTAGAATACAATTTGCTTCTAGATCAAAGGGTATCAAGTGGAAGCATTGGCCTAAGTCTACCACAACTTAAGAGTTGATCCAAATGTTGAAGAGTATGCTCCTTGGTTCCATTACCAAGAACGATGTTAATGAGGGCAACAATTCAAAGTAAGGGGGGAATTGTTATGTCCCCACTTCCTTGGGACATCTCGATGGGTGCCTATAACTATACCCAACCAGATGGAAGAGAACCAGCCAGTGTGAACAAGCCCAAATTTTTATGTAAGTCTTATGAATAGGACTCATAACCCAATTTGTGCATATCCTTCTCGACACACACTTGGACGTTCCCCTTTGGTGGAGTCACCCATACATACATAGTAGAATGAATCTATGCAAACCCTAAATTCACTCTCAAATGAAAGAGCAACTAAAAGCTCATGGTAGTCAACCACAAGACAATATAGCATATCTTCTCCATTGTGCATAGTATCATCTCAACACTATGAAATCCCCACTAACATCATCGGTGACCAATAGTGGAAATAGAACTAAGAATGAATACATGCTCACACACACCCCACAAGGCGCACACACCACGAGCATGAACTCACAAGAAGCTCTCTGAACTGAGTTTCTATCACTTCCAAAAGTGATGGGCAAACTACTCCATTATGAAACCTAGCATAGAATCCAAACAAAAGATAGGAAAAATTATAGAAAATCACCCATCAGCCCTTATTGTATCAATCTGTAGCTTAGTTCCATGCTAATAGGTTCCTTCCAAAGCCCATTTGGCTCTATGTGTGAGAAGTAAGTTTGTTGTCCATCCTGATATGTTTGTGAATAAGGTCTATTCTTTGTCTTCTAAATAGGAAGGATTCATAAGAGCACTAACACTCACACTTTCACCTTCTATTATGCTTCATGTGGCTCAAACCAATGAACTTGGAATCACATACATGCATTGAACATTCATTCACCCACACACACATCTAGAGGCAATCAATGTAGTGTCAATGAGATTGTGTGCAAGACGTGCATGAATAAACTAGAAAAAACATCATATCGAGTAGGGTTGTCCACTCTCAAATTTGATGTCAACCACATAGAGAATATATGTATGTACTTATGTACATACATTAATGTATATGTATTTATGTTCCACCCAATAAACACATATGTACATACATCATTACATGCATACCTACATGCACACACACATACCCACATACATAAATGAATGCATGTATACATACACCCATTGAGCACACAAACATACATTCAAGGTAATGGGATCTTTGGTCATTTGACTAGTATGAACACACAAATAAGGACAACATGCCCAAATGGTATAACAATAGGGTCAAAAAACACAAGCACAAAAAATATATACACATAGTACAAGTAGCTGTGACAACCCGTGGGCAAGAGCCCCCCCCCCCCCCTTGTATTTCTATCTAGGCCTTTTTGGTGCTTGTGTGGTTTGCCGACCGGCGCCAAATTGTGCACAACTATAGGGGGGACATGGTGAGCCTCCGACCCAAGTGACCAAAGCGAACCAAGCGATCTCTGCGATCAACGTGCGGTAGCCTTCGTGCTAGTCCCCTCCGTACGTACCTCTCGAAAGCGCCGTTGTGCCATCGAGGGGCCGTTGTAACGCGTTTGCCCGCGACGCTTAACGCGGGCCGGCTCACTGTAAACGTTCACCCGCGACGTTCAACGCGGGCCGGCTTAGGCCGTCTCTTTTGTAATCGTTCTCTTTCAATGCAAGTTGGTTTTTCATTCAAACGGTGATCTTCCGCTTTCAAGTAAGCGAACAAAACACTCAAGTAAGTCACCCTACCGACGGGCCGGTGCGAGTCGCCGAGCGAGCCCGGGGTGCTTGCTTTCGTTTTATCACAGTTGGTATCAGAGCCTCGCTCGACCCAAGCGGCCTTGGAAGAGAGAACGGACCGGTTGTCACACCAGTGCTGGGGACCAAGTCTTAACGTTCTACTTAGTACACCGTGATGGAGAGTGAAGGCAACGACATCTTTCTCAGCGACGTGGAGCCACGCGGTGGCGGCCACAAAGAAACAGGAAGGGAAAAACGGAGGAATAAGGGGAGGCGTCAACAAACCCCGCCTCCCACCCGAAATTATGATTTTGGAACGTTGGAAAGAGATAAAGAGGAACCGCTAGCGATGGAATGGATGATGGCTCAGGACACTCGCATGGACCGTCTTGAGTCCACCATTGCTAGTTTAGCGCAGCTTCTAAAAGTGCAAGTCGAACCAAAGGAGGACCAAGATAAGGGGAAGCAACCTGAGTTACAGGAGGGAGAAACCTCGGGAAGAACGTCTAGGCAGGGCCGTCGGCCACAGACCCGAAGACACCGACCCGTCTCCTCCTCTGACGATGGAAGCGACTCAGACTCCTATGGGAGATTCAAACCTTGTCCACCTGAGAAATTCCGGGGTAAACGCAACTCTCTCGCAGTCTCCAAATGGCTTCGAGACATGGAGCAATACCTCGATCTTCAAAGAGTGGGCAAGCGACATTGGGTCAAGATAGCCGCTTCCCTCCTTGCCGACGATGCTGATGCTTGGTTCTTGGCGGAGTCCGCTCGGGAGGAATTCAAGTCATGGAAGGAGTTCAAGGCGGCATTTGAGGAGTATTTTATTCCTCAAAATGAATCCTTCAAACTCAGGGACGAGTGGAGGGGCTTGAAACAAGAAGGCCCGTTGTCCGAATACATTCGCAAGTATAGAAGACTCATGTTGCAGATAACGGAGATGCATGATCTCGATCGGCTGCATGGGTTCCTATACGGATGTAGCGTTTGGACGCGGCGCGAGATAGAAAAACAGTCGCCCCCCACTTGGGAAGAAGCCATTGTCATGGCTGAAAGATACCAGGATGCTGAGAGCAACCGTCGTGCTCAAAGCATGCGCAAGACCGAGAACATCTCACCACGAAGGAATCGGCAGGGTGCGGGGAACACCAACATAAACACCCGTCCTGCCAACACCACTCAGAACACGGATAATGTACCAGTTCAAAGGAACCATAACAATTATGGAAATAACCAGCAGAGGGCATTGCCAGCGCCCCAATGGCAAAGGAATGATCCCCGGCCATTCTGTAGAACATGCCGTGGGAATCACTGGACACACCAGTGTACTCACAATAATAATCAGACGCGGGTACAAACGGCTCAAGTAGAAGAGGAGCCTCAAAGACGAAACACGAATGTGGTCCTGACAGAACTAGATGACAATGATGAAGAAGTATGACAATGGGGGAGTGGTCGGCAAAGTTAGATTTTCTAGTCGTGCCACTGGAGGCATTTGATGTAATAGTGGGACTTTCATTCATGGACCGATACATGGTCAGCATGTTGGGTAAAGGAATTGATAAACTTTTGCTGGACATGCAAGGGAACATAGTGGTCGTAGACTGTTATAGAAGTCCGAGAAGAGCCCCAGAGGGAAAGTTAGAAGCTCAAGGCAAGTCAGGAAAGGTAGAGAACCAAGGATCGAGTTCACAGGAATCGAGTCACAAGACAGTCACTCCTCCCACAACAAAAGAGGAGGCGGACAGGCAAAGAAAAGGAAAGGCCCCAATGTATCAGGAGAATATGCCCTCCAACAGTCAGGAAAAAGGGAACAAGAAATTAAATTTAGAAGCAGGAAAGTTGAAATCGGTAGCCGCAACAGCAAGGGCAGAGCAAAGACAACAGACACAAGGGCCTTTGACGGCCAAGCAAGTTGAAAAAGCGATGAAGCAAGGAGCTCAAGCACATTTGTGCGTCATAAAGTGTAGCCCCATTGACATAGACGAAAAGGGAAGTGAAAAGATGAAGGTTGGCGATAAAAGAGTTCACGAAGTACTTAGAGATTTTGAAGATGTTTTGCCAAGTCAGTTACCAAGCGGGCTGCCACCACTCAGGCAAGTCCAACACAGAATTGAAGTCATGCCAAGCCATGCTCCTCCGGCCAAAGCACCTTACAGAATGAATGAGACAGACCTAAAGGAGTTAAAAAGGCAATTGGTGGAACTGGAACAACAAGGTTTCATTAGACCCAGTAGTTCACCCTACGGTGCTCCCGTTTTATTCGTTAAGAAGAAAGATGGAAGCATGCGGTTGTGTGTGGATTATCGGGCTTTGAATAAGATCACTGTCAAGACAAAGTATCCAGTACCAGTTATGGATGAGTTGATGGACCGATTGGGTCAGGCAAAATTCTTTACACGAATAGATCTCCGATCCGGATATCATCAGATTCGCATAGCAGAGCAGGATATTGAAAAGACGGCGTTCAAGACGCGCTACGGCAGCTACGAGTGGTTGGTCATGGCTTTTGGGCTCACAGGTGCTCCAGGCACGTTTTGCCGAGAGATGAATGATGGATTCAGAGATATGTTAGATGAGTTCCTTATCATCTACATAGACGATCTCTTGATATACAGCCGCACACTTGAGGAACACCTAGAGCACGTAAGGGCCGTCCTTCAGCGCCTAAGAGAAAGACAGCTATATGCCAAGCCAGAAAAGTGCGAGTTTGCCATGAACTCAGTTGAATTTTTAGGTTTCATGGTTTCAGACAAAGGAGTGATGATAGACCCTCATAAGATCAGAGCAGTTCGTCAATGGGCACCACCTAAAACAGTCAGAGAAGTGAGAGAGTTCATAGGGTTCTGCCAGTTTCCAAGAAAATTCATCAAAGATTTCAGTAAAGTGGCTGCCCCGCTCACAGAGTTAACTAAAGGAAAGGGTTGCTTTGTGTGGGGGCCTAAGGAACAAGATGCTTTCGAGCAACTCAAACAGGTGATGTGCGAAGCCCATGTGTTGAAGTTGCCAGAGTTTGACAAAGAGTTCGAGATCCACACAGATGCGTCAGGATTGGCAATTGGAGGGGTCCTTATGCAGGAAGGACGCCCTGTGGCTTATGAGTCACACAAATTTTCAGGTACAGAGTTAAGATGGAGCACTCATGAGAAGGAGATGCTCGCGGTGATCCACTGTTTGCGAAAGTGGCGTCACTATGTGCAAGATAAACACACAAAGATTTACACCGATAATATTTCGCTCAAGTATTTCTGTACTCAGCCTAAGTTATCTCCCAAGCAAGCAAGGTGGCAAGATTTCTTGGCTGAATTTGACATAGACATAATTCACAAACCAGGCAAGCAAAACGTCATGCCAGACGCCCTGAGTAGAAGACCGACGCTGGCCGCAATTTCCATGGCCGAGAGTAAGACGAAAGATCAAATTCGGAAGTTGCAACAAACCGATCCGGATATACAGAGGATCATCAAAGATGTACACTCGGGCTTAGATCATAAAGGAAAATACACGATTATGAATAACATGCTATATAGAAAGGGAAGGATTTATATACCGGACAATGCAGAAATACAAAGGATGTTTTTATGGGAAGCACATGACTGTCAGCTCGCAGGACATGGAGGACAACGAAGAAGTTATGAACATCTAAAAGAGCATGTGTTCTGGCCGAAGATGAAAGACGACGTCATTGAATATGTTCAAACATGCCCAACCTGCCAATTAGTAAGACAGCAGAAGATAAAACCGGAAGGCCTACTCCAACCCATGCCCGTTCCGAACCGTCCTTGGGACATGGTCAGCATGGATTTCATAACAGATCTACCAACATCCGATGGGCATAATGCAATTATGGCAGTAGTGGATTATTTTTCTAAACAAGCACACTTCATACCGATGAAGCCACCTATGCCGGCAAAGGTGGTAGCACAGACCTTTTTCCAAAAGGTGTTTAAGTATCATGGCCTTCCCTTGGCTATTGTGTCAGATCGGGACACTAGATTCATGAGCGACTTATGGCGGGAACTTTTCTCCATCTTAGGCACTCAGCTTCGATTCTCATCGGCCTATCACCCCGAGACAGATGGGCAAACAGAAAGAGTCAATCAAACCATAGAAAATTACTTGAGGAGTTACATTCAAGCGGACCAGAAGGATTGGGCCAAGCATCTCGACATTTTAGAATTCCATTATAACAGCTCAATCCATTCCAGTACATCTATGTCACCGTTCGAGGTGGCCACAGGCAAAAGTGTAATCACACCTATGGCACTCATGTCAGATGAAGTGCTAGTGGCAGCAGACCGGGAATGTGGTAATTTTTTACGAGACTGGCAAGCCAAACTACGACAAGCAAAAGAAGCACTTATTAAGAGCAAAGAAAGGATGGTAAGAATTGCTAATCAGAACCGAACAGAGGCGCCAGATTACCAAGTGGGTGACCTAGTTCTAGTAAATGCCAAGAACATCATTTTACCCATGAATTTCACTCCAAAGTTCAATCATAGGTACTATGGACCATACAGAATTAGTCACCGCTTCAACCAAGTGACATATGAGCTGGCTCTTCCACCGGAAATTCATATCCATAACTCGTTCCATGTGAGTTTGTTAAAACGCTTCCGCCCTGATACTTGCTTTGGACGTCAAGTCACATTGGTGGAAGATCCAATCGAACAACGATAGGCAGAGTTGATCCTCAAGGAAAATAGCTCACAATTCCTCGTCAAGTGGCGTGGCCGCCCCCTCAAGGAAGCCACATGGGTAAGTAAACAGAGTATGCCACCGAAAGCCCAAAGCCTCATTGAGTCGTTCCAAGCGACTCATCCTTCGACATCCCAGGCGCGAATTCCGTAGCTTTACGAGGACGCAAAGCTCTTCGAAGCGGGGGAGAATATGTGACAACCCGTGGGCAAGAGCCCCCCCCCCCCCCCCCCCTTGTATTTCTATCTAGGCCTTTTTGGTGCTTGTGTGGTTTGCCGACCGGCGCCAAATTGTGCACAACTATAGGGGGGACATGGTGAGCCTCCGACCCAAGTGACCAAAGCGAACCAAGCGATCTCTGCGATCAACGTGCGGTAGCCTTCGTGCTAGTCCCCTCCGTACGTACCTCTCGAAAGCGCCGTTGTGCCATCGAGGGGCCGTTGTAACGCGTTTGCCTGCGACGCTTAACGCGGGCCGGCTCACTGTAAACGTTCACCCGCGACGTTCAACGCGGGCCGGCTTAGGCCGTCTCTTTTGTAATCGTTCTCTTTCAATGCAAGTTGGTTTTTCATTCAAACGGTGATCTTCCGCTTTCAAGTAAGCGAACAAAACACTCAAGTAAGTCACCCTACCGACGGGCCGGTGCGAGTCGCCGAGCGAGCCCGGGGTGCTTGCTTTCGTTTTATCACAGTAGCTCTTAACAAAGGCTACACCTTATAAGGATCTTGATATACATTAAAAGCCCTTATAGTCTTTACCTCAAATGACCTCTGACTTAAAAGGTAGAGGATTCCTAAACTACACACCTTTATATGTATTAATTATTTATTGTGTGCCAAAAGTAGCCTCCTTATGACAGCATCGACAAGATTCCCATGAGTATTGCACATCATCAAACACTTATATCATGAAATGGTACACATATCAATATGTTTTGTATGTCAAAGAAACATAGAATTCTTAGCTAAGCACATTGCATTATGGTTGATACAACCAACCGAAGTGTGGCATTTTTAGCAAGGCACATTGCATTATGGTTAAACATAAACTTCTTAGCTAGGTCCATCAAGCAAACCAAAATCACAAAAAAAGTAACCTAGTCAAAACAACTCCATATGTGAATGTGTAAATGTACCAGCATAAAGACTTGAAAGTGTGTCCTTACCATATCTAAAACATTATAGATCTGCATTTAAAATGCACCATCAACCCATTTCAAAACACAAGCACTTCCTTTTTGTCTTTTTCAAGCACCTCAAAATATATTTCACAACATCCTTATGTGCTTTGCCAAGATTTAACATGAAGATGCTCACTACTCCCACTAAATGAATGATGTCAAGTACTACAATGACCATTGCAGATGTGAAGGAACCACGAGTTGATGCATGAGGAATCACCTTGTACTAATCGCTACATTCTCAACTTTTGGGCTGTCAATTTGGCTCCGTTCAATGTACGCTTGCAATATCAAACTCAATGATTTTCCATATGCCATGCTGATTTTTCTATTACTTTTACTTTTTTTGTGGTAAAAGTAGGAATTATTACTTCCCCTCTCTAAATCCTCATGCCAAAAGGCCCCACTTAGCCTAAATATATCATAGAGAATGTAGATTTCAGTTGATTTCTGATATCTTCAAGAGAGCTCTTAGATTTTGTAGCTAGAAGCATATGATCCATATGCAACACAAGCATCACTATACTTAGATTTGTACCATTTTTAGTATAATCATTGACTAAAATGGTTACATGGTTTACCATGGCAGTGCATGAATGTATCAAATTTTTCGTACCAATGTCTAGGGGCCTATTTCAACCCATCTAAGCTCCTTTCCAATTTACATAGCAAATGTTCTTATGCTATACTAATAAGTATCCTCCTAATTTCCAACATTATTAATGTAGAATTTAAACACATTTATGGACACTAGAAAAATACTTTCAATGCAAATATTTGCAAAGTAAAATTTTTGCCTCCTTTGACAACGAACATATACCTTTTGCATGTCCTACGAGATTCCCACAAATATGGAAGCTTCTTACACCAAGTTAACCACCATACGATAGACTTCTCTTTGAAACATGTCTAACACATCCAACAAGCTTTTATCCATTTTCTAGAGTCAAATGCATAATGCCAAGTTCGGCAATCCTGCACGCATGGTTATTTCCAAATAAACTTTGCAAAGGAAACTAGCAATGCAAGATGTAATGACACCAAAGATGGAATGACATGGAACAAGGCACTTGAATCTACTATACATAATTGAAAAAGCTCGCCATGCATGGACAAAAACGCATCAAAGACATCATTCTTTAATTATATGCATACTGGAATGTACAAGTATCTCTCAAATGTCTATAAGTACTTCAACCATTAAGGAAAGATTCACTTTCCTTGAATGATTAGAAAGTGAGTTGTCAACATTTTCATCCTTAATTTCTTCACTTTTTCGTTCTTTCTTATCTCCAAATTCCAATTTCGTTTGAGATGCTTGCAATCAGGCTTCTTACAGCCTTGACTAACACATCAATAGAATCTAACATCATCTTACTCTCCCTAGTTTTTATTGTAGATCTTGTTTTTGCCATATGCATTAACATTTTTCATATCTATTACACACCTTGTATTAAGGATGGAAGTTTGCAACCATGCACAACATCAAATGCAAGAGTGCTTTGTTTTTTGCTAGTGACGCAACTGAAGATTTTTATTATCATGTAAGGCAATCAATAAAAAAATTATGTTCAACTAATCATCAATCAAAAACTTTATAGCTAGTTCAGAAAACATATCAAAGCACTATTTCTTGACAACAAGCTTTGTCTTGAACTTAAGCATGCCAACCTTAGCTGATGTTCCATAATATCCTACCACCCATCAGTAGTCATCAGGTATTTACGATGATCTCTTCAATGAGAATGATGAAGTAGACCACCTCCATAGTGAAATAATCCTCTTAATTTTTGTGTTATCATTAACGTTCATTCTACAATAACTATGAGACATGTGCTAACCCTATTTTCTAGTCAATTTTATATTTTGAGGGTGTGCACAAACCCAATATGCCTTTTTGAGGCCCCGTTGTAGCTGCAACGAAACTTATATATTTTTCCCACAAGTTTCATGTAATCTCAATGTGATTCTTAATATTTTCTGAAATTTGATGCCCAAAAATATAACATAAACAAATCAGAAATAAGTGCTAAAACCCTGCAACATTGATGATGCATTAGTGATAGCCTAAGTATGCAAAAGACAAATTCAATACAGGACATTCTGATATGCTATTAAAAATTTGAAAAAAATAAATTAAAAAAAAGAGCAGGAGCAAAAAACAAAAAACTATTACTTTTTGTTCGACGCAATAAAATTTTCTGGAGAACTGTCTGCAAGTTCCGATAACCCCTTGCTGGATCTCTAGAGATTGGCTCCTTAATTTCTGAACGAAAATGTTTGTAGATCGAGTATGGTTCATACTTCAAAAACCTGAAATAGCTGTACAAATCATCAATCGTATTCTGGATGGGAGTCCCAGATAAACACCACCTTCTTTTCGCTCTCAACCCCCAACAAGCCCGAGCAGCCTGTGTCCGCCTATTTTTAATACTTTGTGCTTCATCCAATACAACCCTGAACCATGCTACTTTAGCCAATGGTCCAGCCTTTTCAACATCAGTCTCTGCTTTTTTCCCTTTTCCTGTCTTCTTTTTATTAGTGTTCCCATCTTCAGGCCTCATAAGCAATGATAATCCATAGCAAGAAGCATTGCGTCCATCTGCTTCTTTATCATCAGGCAAGGGTTGCTTTGGTACTTCCATGCTTACAATTGAATATGTGGTCAAGACAACATCATGTTTAGCTAACTCATTAGGATCCTTTGTCCTGCCACTACCATGATATAAATGCACAGATAATGGCTTTTCAGCTGACACTTTTTCCTTTAGCTCATTTGCCCACTGTCTCAAGACACTTGTAGGACAAACAACTAACGTACCAGCATGCGGCCTGCCTTTCAAGCCTAGATTTACTTTAGCTGATACTCCCTTGTCTGATGGACAGCTGAACTCATTTAGCGGATTGCATTCTTCATCATCAAGATTCACTGTCGGTGTATCATCATATGAAATTTCCACTGCTTCTGCAGATGGATTTCGTGTTGATGGTTTTTGCCTTAGAATCAATGCAATTGTGGAGACAGTTTTCCCAAGGCCCTGCATAACATGACCAATGACCATGATGTCCAATATGCCCAAAAGCTGAGTAGAACTAGACCTCGATGTCTTTAAACATACAAACAGATAAACAAGATTATGATTGTCGCGAGGAAATACCTGATCATCTGCAAGAATGCCACCAGCACATTCAGATCCTTTCTCCCTCTTTTCCATCCATGCAAGAGCTATCCTCTGCATTAAGATCCCCCCATTAAGACAAACTCCATACTGCTTCTTTTCAGAACATGAATAAACTTCACTGAAGTTCTTCAATCTTAACAAAAAGCACATCAACATCCATCACGTCTACTCTTTAAAAATATACATAGAAGCAGGTGTATACCACTAGCTAGACGAATCCTACCACAAAAAGATTTGAGCAATGGTAAATAATCATTTGTAAACTAGAGCCAAAAAAATGGTTTGTATAGAAATGAACAAAAACACTCTCAGCATACATTTGCTGTCTACTGCCACTGAAGAGCAAGGATTTGTGTTGATTATCCACACCTGATGTCTTAAGAGTGGAATTGTCATAGCCCCTTCTTCAAGGGATGCTTCTTCTCTGATCGAACTGCTATGGCCCTGAACATTTCAACACTGAACGAATTCAATTTCAGGGGATGCACAAGTATCAGATGATATTTTAAATAGACGCAATCGACCATTTGCACCTCCAAGCCATGATTAACAATCCTCTCCCTGCTGTTGTCCTTTCCTGTTGTCAGCTGGCAAGGTAGAATGTTTCTGAGAAACAATCCATCCTGCAGCCCATTGTTAGCATAACTACTCCCACGAGAAAAATTAGAGGGTATTGTGCCCCACTCTGGCATCCTCATACTTGCTTTGCTGCACGTTCTCTCGTATGAAGCAAGGCTCATCGGTGCCATTGCAATGGTTTCTGGCTTCATGTATCCATTCGCATCTGTAGGAAATCTATGCAAAAAATTAAGAGAAAAAGGATTCTGGAGATCTTGGATTTCTCTTGAATAATGCTCCTCCTTGGGTGGCCCTGTACACAGGATCTTTGATAGCCTGTCAGAGTGCTCCATCCATGATGGAAGGTTTCTCTTCCCTGTAAGACCCAGATGTTGCTGAACCAGTTCATCTTCACAATCACTATCTGTATCAGTCGTTAAATCGACCAGTTCTAGTTTGCAGGGTGGTTGTGCTGATGGAGCATTGAATGCGCATGATGCATTGTCCTTTGTATCGTCTAAGGTATTTGATGGTTTAAATTCATCAACAAATTCGTGCTTGAATTCCAAAGAGTTACCCTGCCATAAATCACTTGCGACCATTTTTCCACCCTGTTGAAAGGGGAATTGAGAATCATGGAATGGATCCCCTTGTGATAGAAAGGAAAACTCTGACGACTCACTACTTGTACGTGACTGAAGGGATTCTGGAGAATGAGAAACTGGAAAAACTTCATGGGTGACAGGATTAACTTGCTCCAAACCTAGTAAGAGTATATCATTGTTCTGGTGTCAAACCGCAAACCACAATGCGACGACGTCCAAAAAAATATGGCCTACATCAACGCACACCCTATGACTATATGCATGTATGATGTATATTACCAGTGATTGTCGAACCCATGTCATCAAATCCTGCTGATGGCCCATTCATCGATTCCAACCACTGAGGAGCTACTGAAGCCACCTGCTCTTGTGTCTGTTAATAAACGAAATCACCGTCAAAACGAAACAAGAAAGCTAAAAATGAGATGGCCGACTGTGATTGTAAACGTGCGTGTTTGCTTCTTCGTTCCCGTCAATCATCAATGTTGCAATCGATGAGATCGAACAAGCGAGACAAGGGCTCTATAGGTTGCAGAGAAGGAGAACCAACCATGTGCGAATGAGGAAGCTCCCCAGGATCGGGAGGCTTCTCCTGCATGATCGAATTGAACATGTCGATATCGATAATATCAATATCAGCATCTTCGATACTCTCCTTCCCGAAGGAAGACATTGAAAGCGCCTCCATGACCAATCAGGGAAACAAATAGGATAGAGTGATGGCCGAGATTTGTAGTGCGACTTGGCAGAAAGTCCTCTGCAGCTTCTGCCCCCTGCTTTTCAATTCCGTGCCTTAGTGGGAGAAAAACTTGCGATATGGTTAACATTGTCAAAAGGTCTCCTAACGATGAAGAATAGGCGAATGAACTGTATCCAACTTCATGTTGGAAGTAGTCTTCCTCTCCGATTTTGTCCCCATGACTGAACTCTTCAACCAAAAAATAGAAAAGACAGAAAAAAAAAAAGGGGATCTATCA
The DNA here is from genome assembly GCA_020310875.1 of Ceratopteris richardii. Taxonomy (NCBI): domain Eukaryota; kingdom Viridiplantae; phylum Streptophyta; class Polypodiopsida; order Polypodiales; family Pteridaceae; genus Ceratopteris; species Ceratopteris richardii. The sequence goes on from CM035433.1 coordinate 74,156,990, forward strand.
ATCTGCCACAGGATATGAGGTTTTCTGAGAGTATATCTCTCTTTGTAACTCCTCCTTCACAAGTTTGTTCCACCGTAGAAGCTCAACTAGAATGTATATTTCATTTTGCTTTACCATGCAAGGTCAACTAGAAACTCTTTTTTTTAATGAAAGTTCAGCCGAAGCCTACTCCCCCAAGCTTTAACTTTGAAAGTGTAATTGTACAAGTGAATGGGCATAGTACCCGCGGAACCCCCGTATCCCACAAAGCAAGGGTTAGATAATGTTACAACATTACAATTGGTTTAACTAGCCAAAGCCATACATGTCCAACATGAGATTTGAACCTTGGACCTCTGCCTCAAAAGGCCAAAGCCAAACTACGAGGGACGTGAACATCAACTAGAAAGTTCACGTAATGGAGGACCTTCATAATCAATGCAAATTTCATAAGTATAAATGACCTGCTTCTCTCTATGGCGTTTCCTATAATTAAGTAGTTCCCTCGCCTTCTTTCATACACCTTGCTCATTGATTAAGGATGTGATATACCATAATATGAGTGAGGATATAGAGGAGGGATATGAGGACAAGGATAGGGAGAAGAAGGTTTCATGGACATAGAGGACAAAGCTACCTGCAAATACCTTGTATATTGCCCATACAATATCCATATTTCTTCATGTGAGAATAAATCAAATATTATCCTCACATGCCAAAAGTATTAGAATGCATTCTTACCATATTATTCTACACTTAGGGATGTACTTATATCATGATTTATGTCATATGACAAGACCGCTCTTGGATAACAACATTATGCTTCCAATTTACATGACCGTACAATATCCATACTCAATAAAAATTTCCTCAATAGTTTGTTTCACCATACAAAGTCAAAGTCAAAGGCAAGTGGATGGTGTAAGATCATACCACGTGTAGTGTGTAGATAAAGAGAGAAAGTGTGTAAAGAGAGAGACAAGGGATCCACTTGCATGCATGCAAGGATGCAACTAATGTTGAACTTGTACAGTAAAATAAATTGCCATAATAGAGAGAAAGAGACATAAGTTACACATTATTGTATACAATCTCTAGCCCCCACACACTTCGTCGGATTTATCATGAGACATGTGTATTTAGAGGCAAATTTTGTTAATCTAAAAATAGCTTTTCTTTATAAATTAAAAAATACAAAAAAAACAAAAAGTTGTTCGTTATTTTTACAAAAATGGCCATGAGAGGTGCTTCATATATTTACGTACAGAAAAATTGTGCGCATGCTTCATTTCAAAAATAATAAATTAAATTTGTGAGTAATTACCCCTTCATATACAAAGGTTATTTTTACAAAAAAACTATAGTATCAAGTAATTGTAAGATGTCCACTCCCTCATGATTCTTGACCTACTCACCAAAACACAAAACACATTAACTTCCTTTATCTACAAGACATGATGCAGCCATCTTCATATGTTTTCATATATAACAAATCACTACAATGTTGTAAATAGAATAGTTTACATAGAATAAATCCAATCATTTCATAAATGGTAAGATGCCCCCATTTGAAATGCAACTACCTCAGTTGACATGAAAGGACAATCACATGTCATATCATTGAAAAATAATAAGCATGTTTCATATGATAAATAAGGCACATGCATGGAATTTAAAGATGTGGTTACTTAATGTGCTCGTGAATGATATGCAACAATCAAGTGATCATAGTGCAATGTAACAATCAAGTGATCATAATGCAATGTAAGTGATGCTTTTTTAATCCATTGAGATTCTTCTACTAAGTGGTTTTTTGTATTTTATTAAATATCGAGGATATTGAATTTTTGTTTATGTTGTAGTTACATCTTGGTTTACGATTTTATCATGTACTAAAGCTTTAGTATCTTCATCAAGTAATGGTAGATTTTCAACAATAAGACTAAAAAGAGGCATTCTTTTGAATGGTTTTAGAAGACTTATATGAAATGAACTATGAGTATTCCAATTATATAGTATCTTTAATCAAAAAGGGTTTTCATTACTCTTTTTGTATAATTTAAAATGGACCATAATGCCATGGTGCTGGTTTTACTTTAGGATGATGTTAATTATTTTTAGTCTACACTTAATTATGTGTAACCATACAAAATCATTTCATTAAATTGTTTTGAAACTCTTTTCTTATTAGCTTTTCGTGTATATCATTCTTGAATATTGATATATTTAGGTAGTGATGTGTGTGAACACACTTAGGATTGTAGGGGCACTTTTTTCCCTCTTTAGAAGGTTTTTCCCTCCATATCATGTGTGTGTGTATATATATATATATATAACCCTAATGGATAATTTATCTTTGTACATTCACTTGGTAATACATTCAATATTTTGTTATTGTCCAAGTTTCTTCTCCTTCCTTATGATGTTCATGTGCTTCCATAGACCTTGAACTCCGATTGGTATCAAAGTATGTCATCACTTTCTCTAAGGCATCGTCAACACCCCTCTTATCACAGTCTCAGAATCAAATGAAAATTGGTGAGCATACTCGAGGCAACAAGGACTTCAAAACCACTTTGTTTTGTAACATCGAAATTTTTATTTGAGCTCCATTTGGCCTCTGAACACACTATCACAGTGACTATGCATACAATTTTGTCTTTTTGTGTGGAACATTTATATAGTTTTTGGTTCACCAATACAAGCATCTCGAATTTTGTTATAGTTCTAGTAGAGCTTCTTTAGGTATTTTTGTTCAACTTCTTGAGAATACAATCAAATTTATGCATCAAGGTATTTATTCATTAGCCATGGCTACAATCAATGATGTATTCCATATGTTGGTCGTTGTGGATAAGTTGGATGGTACTAATTACCCATTGTAGGCATACATGATATGTCATGTATTGGTAGCAAAAGGCCTTTGGAATATTATGCGAGGTTTTGAAAACATCCTACTGCACCTGTAAATATAGTGTTTAAAGGTGTTGCAAATGGTGTTGAAGATGATGGTGTTGAAGATGATGACCTTCAATTTCCTAGTTGTGTTGTGGTTCTTGTTGCACCTACTATAGATCAAATTTGTTAGGATGGCAGAGATGTACATGCACATGCATCGATAGATTTGTCTATCAAACATGCCATTATCCCTCACATTTGCTCTTGCAAGAAAACAAAAGATGCTTGGGATAGTTTTACAACATTATGCCAAGCAAGAAATGAGACATGTGCTGCTTACCTCCAAAAACTTGATATTTGGTGATGAAATCTTGTCATATAGTTTGCTTGTGCAAATTGTTCTTAACAATCTTCTAGATTCATATCAAATTTTTGCATCTACTCTTCAATTGATGATGAAAAGCAATCCAAGTGCCTTAACATTTGAGGAGTTAATCTCTTTTTTGTTGCAGGAAGATCGATCTAGATAGAACATATCAGTTATGTGTGTTGTAGATCAAGCTTTCTTATTTATTCAAAAGGACAAATCTAAATGGAGCTCATTTACTGGTAAACAAAAACATAATAATGCTGCACAATCAAAGAAGGATAACCAAGATGAAAAGAAGACAGAAAAACAAAAATAGTTTTTCAAGTATTATAAGGTAAATGATCACATCATTAAGAGTTGTCTTAAACTAGCTACAAAAGAGGCAAAGATGAAAGAGGCTATAATGGTTGTTGCTTAGGCACCTACACCTAAAAACATAGTCTTCTAATCATGTTCATAATGAAGAATGGGCATTTATTACTCATTGCATCTATGACCCATCTTCTAATGAGCATTGTGTGTTTATAGTAGGTCAAATTCTTGGTACTTTGATAGTGGTGCAACCAAACATATTACTTTACAACGTAGTTTCTTCACTTCACTTGAGCTTCGGTGATGGTAGTTCTTTCACATTGTTATATGCTTTATTTGTGCCAAGGATTGAGAAAAAACTATTATCAATTTCAGCTCTATCCAAGATTGGCTTAGTTGTCAAATTTGTTGATGACAGATGTAAAATTCATGGCCTCTTAAATGGTAATGTTATCAACACTTCTAGCATTTTATGTTGTGGGCTATATAAGCTCAAAGATTATGCAAAATTTAAGAGCCATTGAGCATGTGAAATTCATGATTCTCAAGCTATTTGAGATGCAAACCTTTGGCATGCACACTTTGGTCATCTGAATTTTGCTATTTTGCTTTGTTTACAACAATATGAAATGATGTCCTCTTTGCCCAAAATTGAGGCCCTCTAAACATGCCTGTGAAGGTTGTATTTCGGGTAAAAATGCAACCTGATTCCTTCCCAAAATTAGAGTTGCACATAAATTGTAGCTTGTTCATTGTGATGATTGTGGTCTTATGCAAACACCTTTATTTGAGAATTACCTATACTTTGTGAAATTCATTAATGACTTTTCTAGGCATGCATGGGCTTATCCATTGAAAGGAAATTCCAAAGTGTTTACGTGCTTTGAACAGTTCCTAGTTATGGCTGAAGAGTTGTGAGCATGTAAAATGGGTACCCTCCATTCTGATTGAGGGGGGACTATATGTCTTATGAGTTTAATGCATTTTTTGTTTAGCCTTAGATAAAACATCAATGTATAGTTCCATATAAATCTCATAAGACATGTCTCTCATGGAAATGGCGAGGTGTATGGTCAAAACTCAAACTTTTCTACATAGCTTCTTGCCTGAGGCTGTTATGTGTGCAACATATGTACTTAACAGGTGTCCCACCAAAGCATTTCGATCTATCACTCCACATGAGACTTGGCATGGTTGCAATCCATCTATTGTTGATCTCAAGTAGGCATGTATCTTGTCATACCAAGCACGTCATGCTTGCTTCAAATCATATAATGCCTTTTTCAACCTGCACACTTTGTTATCATGCCCTTTTGGACAAAATAAAGGGGCTGAAATACATACACTTCTTCATGTAAGTCACCATTAAAAAAATTATTTTTAATTTCCACTTGATGTACATTCCAACCATAATGAGCTTTAAGTGCAGATATGCTACAAACGGTGTCCATTCGGCATGTGGGTGCAAAGGTCTCATCAAAATCAATGTCTCTCTCTTGAGCATAACCTTTTGCAATAGGACTAACCTTATACCTATCAAATGCTCCATTAGGTTTACATTTCACCTTGTATATCCATTTAGTGCCAATGGCCTTTTTGCATGGAGGCAAATTACCTAAAGCCAAGGTACCATTCTTTGTAATAGCATCATATTCTGATTGCATACCATCCACCCATTTTTTTGAAATTTGTTCTTCATCAAAAGAAATAGGCTCATTCTCATCACAAAGACTAGAGGCAGCCATTGCTTAGAAATCTAATGGGAAGGAAGCACTATGAGAGCCAGGATGAGTACGATATGATAGAGGTGCATCTAATTTGCTATCTCTCAAAGTCTGCACCAACCATTTAGGCATAGTTTTGGCCTCCTCTATAACAACCCTCTCATCAACAAGTGCATCATATACATCTACATCACAAATGGAATGATCTGCCTCATCACGTGAAACCTTTAAGGGTTGAGAAATTGCCTCATTTGGACCAGTACTTGACTATCCACCTATAAAACAAGGAAGCAAAGTGTCATACACATCTTTAGAGCTAACTGAAGTCTCCTTGGTATATGAAAGTAATGGCTGAATTGCATCTTCCACAACAACAACATCATGGCTAACCAAAATGCATTTAGTCTATGGATGATACAAAAGATAGCCTTTGCTTTAAAAATTGTACCCAACAAAAATACATTTCACTACTTTATCATCCAATTTCTTACATTTCTCACACACTAATGTATATGCCAGACAATTAAAGACACAGAGATGAGTAACAAATGGCGTGCGACCATGTCAAGCCTCATATGGAGCGATAGATTGCAATGCTTTGGTGGGACACTTGTTAAGTACATATGATGCACACATAACAACCTCAAGCCAGAAGCTATGTGGTAAAGCCTAACCCATACACCTTGCCATCTCCATGAGGGACTTGTTCTTTATTTGTTGATATATTTTGGTAGTTTAATGTGTGTGAACACACTTAGGACCATCGGGGCACTTTTTTCCCTCTTTAGGAGGTTTTTTTCCCCTGGATTGTATATACTCCTATAACCCTAATGGGTTACTTATCTTTGCACATTCACTTGGTAATTCATTCAGTGTTGTGTTGTTGGCCTTGTCTATAAAGTGTGCCATTATCCCTCACATTTGCTCTTGCAAGATAGCAAAGGATGCTTGGGATACACTTACAACCTTATGTCAAGCAAGAAATGAGGCTCATGTTGCTTACCTCCAGAAATAGTTGGAGAGTGAGCACATGAATGAAAGAGATTCCATGGACATTTTTTTGACGAAGATCAAAGATTTGAAGGAGCACTTTATTTTTCTTGATGAAGTCTTGACAAATAGTTCACTTGTGCAGACTTTTCTTAATAATATTCCAAATTCATACGAGGGTTTTGCTTTTAATCTTCGATTGATGATGAAAAGAAATCCAAATGTCCTAACATTTGCGGAGTTAGTCTTTATTTTGCTGCAAGAAGATCATTCGAGGAAAAACAAGTCCAATATGTGTGTTGCAGATGAAGCTTTCTTTAGCTAGTCACAAGGGCAAAGGTAAATGGAGCTCATCTACTAGTAAGCAGAAATATTCTAATGCTTCACAATCGAAGAAGGAAGACAAAGATGATAAGAAAACAAAAAAGCAGAAACATTAATTGAAATAATGTAATGGAAATGATCATTTCATAAAGATTTGTCCAAAATTGGCTGCAAAAGAGGCAAAGAAGAAAGAGGTTGGAGTGGTTGTCGTAGAGGCCTCTACACCTAAAACATAGTTTTTTAATCTTGTGCAGAATGGAGAATGGGCATTTACTACTATTTGCATATATGACCCATCTTCTCATGAGTAGTGTATGTATGTTGTAGACTCAGTAGTGTGGAAAGAGCCGCCAATTTATATGTTCGAACAAATTGCACCTACATGCATATCAAGGCATAGCATATCACCCATATTACCCCACAAATGGTGGTCACATGCACCTCTATGTGTGGATGGAGGAGAATATTAGGGCTTCTTCCATTTCTTCCTTGACATAAAAAAATGCAACATGGAGGGGATGACAGAGGGTTTTCTAAAGGGGAATAAAAAAAGAAGCTTACATTGAAGTACAAAGGGATAACACATTTCTTTTAACATAATCATCTCCCATATCTTTCATGGAAGATCTATCTTCCCGCACCACATTTTCCTTTCTTGCCTGTGTTCTCCATGCATCTTAAATACCTTCATTAGGCCTCGCACACACTCTTGAGGAGACATGAAGAGCCATGCAAAAAGAGGTTCTATGTGGTCTCCATGCATTCTTAAATACGTCCATAAGGCCTCACACATTCTCATGAGGAGACATGAAGAGCCATGACAAAAGAGGAGAAGGAAAGTAGCAACAACTTGTAGAAGATCATGTTTGGAGATAGACGTCTGCGGAAGCACGCGAACATGACAAGGAAGAAGAAGAAGCTTGGAGCACAAACACACAATACTGAATGTATTACTAGAGAATGTACAAAGATAAGTAGCCCATTAGGGCAATAGGCGTATATACAAGCCGGGGGAAAGAAACCTCCTAAAGAGGGAAAAAAGTGCCCCGGCGGTCCTAGTGTGTTCACACACATCACTACCTAAATATATCAACAAATCCCCCTTGGGAGTGATGCGGTGAACAAGGAGCTGGCACTCATGTATAAGGAAGTGCCAAGCTATGTGGAAATCACTCCACAAAAGGAAGTAAGCCCAAAGCTTTGCGGAAAGCTTCAAACTTCTCCCTAGGCAGAGCCTTCGTGAAAAGGTCTGCAATGTTCTCCTGCGTTGGCACATATGCCAAGCTGATCTCCCCAGTAGAGAACCTCTCCCTGACATAGTGATAATGCACCTCAATGTGCTTAGTGCGAGCATGGAACACAGGGTTCCTTGCAACTGCCAATGCGCTCTGACTGTCATTGAAGATGGTGGTGACAGAAGACTGGCCAACACCCAAATCAGCCATAAGGCGTCTGAGCCACACACACTCAGCAGCTGCTGTGAAGCTGCCCTATACTCAGCCTCACAACTGGAAGTGGCCACAGTAGGCTGCTTCTTGCTCAACCAAGATATACATGAGCTACCAAGCATGAAGCAAAAACCACTGGTGGACATACGAGTGTCATAGCAACCAGCCCAATCTGAGTCAAAAAAAGCATGCAAATCTGGCGGTAGTGATCCCCCCTTGGGATAAAACAACCCAAGTATCCAAGTACCACTCAAGTAGCAAAAGATGCGCTTAACTGCCTTCCAATGCGTGACTCCTAGGCAATGCATAAACTTGCTCATCTGTGAGACAGCAAACTGAATATCTGGCCGACTAATGCATAAGTAAATCAAGCATCCAACAGCCCGCTGATAGAGAACAGCATCAAATGCATCTCCAGCATCATGAAGACTCAATCGTAAACCTGTTTCCATAGGAGTGGCAATAGGCTTACAGTCTTCAAGGCAAAAACGCTGCAATAATGTGTCAATATATTTCGTTTGACACAAAGCCATTCCACCATCAACTTGCATAAACTGAATGCCCAAACAGTGATGCAAATGCCCCAAATCAGACATCTCAAACGAGGCATGCAAATCAGCCTTGAAATCAGCAATATGCTTCTCAATAGGACCAGTGAGCAGCATGTCATCAACATAGACAACAATGATCAGAAGCACATCATTAGCACGCTTAACATATAAGGTGCTTTGAGTTGGACTGTTCACAAAACCATGAGCAACCAGATAGGCATGTATCTTCTCATACCAAGCACGTGGTGCTTGCTTTAAACCATATAATGCCTTCTTTAACCTGCACACCTGGTTTTCATGCCCTTTCTACACAAAGCCACGGGGCTGAAAAACATACACTTCTTCATGCAAGTCACCATTCAGAAATGCTGTTTTAATGTCCAACTGATGTACATTCCAACCATGATGGGCTGCAAGTGCACAAATGCTCCGAACAGTAGTCATACGGCATGTAGGTGCAAAGGTCTCATCAAAATCAATGCCTCTTTCTTGCGCATAACCCTTTGCAACAAGCCTAGCCTTATACCTGTCCACTGTACCATCAGGTTTACGCTTCAGCTTGTATACCCACTTAGTGCCAATGGCCTTCTTGCCAGGAGGCAAGTCACATAAAGACCATGTACCATTCTTCATTATAGCATCATATTCAGATTGCATGGCAGCCATCCAATTTTCTGAATTCTGTGCTTCATCAAAAGAAACAGGCTCATTCTCATCACAGAGACTAGACGCAGCCATAGCATAGCAATCTGATGCAAAGGAGGCACTATGAGAGCCTGAACGAGTACGATATGACAAAGGTGCATCTAATTTGCTATCACGCAAAGTCTGCACCAGCCATTTTAGCATAGTTTTTGCCTGCTCAATATCAGCTCTCTCATCAACAAGTGCATCATGTAAATCTGCATCAGAAATAGAATGATCTGCATCATCATATGAAACCTGCAAAGGCTGAGAAGTTGCCTCATTAGGACCAACACTAGATTGTCCACCTGTAAAAAGAGGCATCAACGTATCATACATGTGTTTGGAGCTAACAGATGTCTCCTTAGTACATGAAAGCAATGGCTGAATAACATCTTCCACAAAGACAACATCACGGCTAACCAGAATGCGTTTAGTCTGTGGATGATACAGACGATAGCCTTTACTTTCAGAACTGTACTCAACAAAAATACATTTTACTGCCTTATCATCCAATTTTCTGCGATGTTGTTCAGGCACTAATGCATATGCCAAACAACCAAAAACATGCAGAGGAGCAACAGATGGCTTGCGGTCATGCCAAGCCTCATAAGGAGTGATAGACTGCAACGCTTTAGTGGGACACCTGTTCAGTACATATGCTGCACACATGACAGCCTCAAGCCAGAAACTATGTGGTAAAGCCTGACTTTTGACCATGCACCTCGCCATCTCCATGAGTGACCTGTTCTTTCGTTCAGCAACTCCGTTCTGTTGAGGTGTATACGGCACTGTACACTGGTGTTTTATCCCACGTTCAGCCAGAAATGCATTAAAATCTGAAGACATATATTCCCCCCCTCGATCAGAACGGAGGGTGCCCATTTTACATGCTGATAGATTTTCAGCCAAAACCAAAAATTGTTTGAAGCACATGAACACTTCGGACTTTGCTTTGAGTGGATATACCCATGCATGCCTGGAAAAATCATCAATGAAAGTCACGAAGTAAAGGTAATTTCCAAAAGAGGGTGTCTGCATAGGACCACAGACATCACTATGTACAAGCTGCAATTTCTGCGTAGCCCGAACTGAACCATCTTTTGGAAAGGAAGAACGTTGCATTTTGCCCAAAATACAGCCTTCACAAACATGTTTTCCAGGTGCCTCAAGTTTGGGCAAAGAGGACACCATTTCAGATTTCTGCAGGCATAACAAACTAGCAAAATTCAGATGACCAAAGCGTGCATGCCAAAGCTTTGCATCTGACATAGCCTGAGAATCATGAACTGCATATGCCGAATCATTCATAGATCTTTCATAGTCTATGAGCTTATACAACCCACTGCCAGAAGCAATAATCACATCGCCATTTGAGAGATCATGGACTGTACACCTGTCATCAATGAATTTCACAACCAAGCCAATCTTGGCTAATGCAGAAACTGATAACAGGTTCTTTTTGATCCCTGGCACAAATAAAGCATCTGACAAAGTGAAAGAACTACCATCAGCAGTAGTCAGAATGATCTTATCAACTCCCATAACAGGATAAGAGGAGTTATTGGCGCATGTGATAGTATTCCCTGTAGGGGCAGGCTCGAGTGAAGAGAAGAAACTGTGCTGCGAGGTAATATGTTTGGTCGCCCCACTGTCAAAGTACCAAACATCTGAGTCTACTGCAAACATGCACTGATCATGAGAAGATGGGTCAAAACTGCTGACAGTAGTAAACGCCCATTCTTCTTCCTGCACAAGATTTGCAGACTCTGTTTTTGGTGTAGAGGCCTCTGCAACAACCATTCCAGCCTCTTTCTTCTTTGCCTCTTTAGCAGCCAGTTTTGGACAGTTCTTTATAATATGATCATTTCCTTTACAGTACTTGCAGAACAGTTTCTGCTTTTTTGATTTCTTCTCATCTTTATCCTGGTTCTTCGATTGTGCAGCATTTGCAGATTTCTACTTACTAGTAGAAGAGCTCCATTTTCCTTTGCCCTTCTGACTAGCCAGGAAAGCTTGATCTGCAACACGCATAATGGACCTGTTCTGCCTGGACTGATCTTCTTGCAACAGAACAGAGACTAATTCCTCAAATGACAAGGCATTCAGATTGCCTTTCATCATCAAGCGAAGAGTAGAGGCAAAACTCTGATATGAATCAGGAAGACCATTCAGAATGGTCTGCACAAGTGAGCTATCTGGTATAACCTCATCAGCAGAAATCAATTGTTCCTTCAGGTCTTTGATCTTTGTAAGAAAACTGTCCATAGAATCACCTTCATTCATGTGCTCACTCTCCAACTGTTTTCGGGGGTAAGCAACACGAGCCTCATTCCTAGCCTGGTACAAAGTGGTAAGTGTATCCCAAGCATCCTTTGCTGTTCTGCAAGAGCGAATGTGAGGAATAATGGCACGTTTGACAGACAAAGCTATCAATGCATGTGCCTGGGCATCTTTGCCATCCCAACGAATTTGCTCTGCAGTAGGTGCAACAGAAATAGCAGCACGAACAGGAATCTGCATAATATCATCTTCGACACCATCTTCATCAGCTCCAACACCTGTATTTGCAGTACCTATCGTTACAGGTGTAACAGGACGTCTTTCAACACCCTACACAATGTTCCAGAATCCTTTTGCAACCAGTACATGTCGCATCATATAAGCCCATAATGGGTAGTTGGTACCATCCAACTTATCCTCAACAGCCAATATACGGAATACATCACTGCTTTCAGCCATGGCCGGTGACTAAAATACCTTGATGCAGAAAATTGACTGTATCTCAAAAAGTTGAACAGAACTGCCCAGACGAGTTCTGCTAGACCTGTAGCAGACTTCGAGATGCTTAAACTGGCGAACAGAAACTGGTATATACCTTTGGCACAAAAGGACGAAATAGCCTGCACAAGCACTATGATAGTGTGTTCGGAGGCCGAAACGAGCTCAGATCGCGATTTTGGCACCACAAAGCGAAGCGGTTTTGATCTCGGAAACACCCTGAGTATGCTCACCAAATTTCATGCGAATCTGAGACTGCAAACGGAGGAGTGTCGACGGCGCCCTAGAAGAAGCGACGACTTGCTCTGATACCAATTGTTGGAGATAGACGTCTGCGGAAGCACGCGAACAACACAAGGAAGAAGAAGAAGCTTGGAGCACAAACACACAATACTGAATGTATTACTAGAGAATGTACAAAGATAAGTAGCCCATTAGGGCAATAGGCGTATATACAAGCCGGGGGAAAAAAACCTCCTAAAGAGGGAAAAAAGTGCCCCGACGGTCCTAGTGTGTTCACACACATCACTACCTAAATATATCAACAGATCAGAGAAGGATGTAGAAGGAAGAGAAGGGATGAAGAAGGAGGAGCAAAGCTTTCAAGATGAGAGGAAAAAGACAATTTGGATGTGCTCATTTGAGAAAATTCAAAACCTTATGATGAGGGACTTTCATAACCACCTAAGGTATCAAACAATGTCCGAATTCATTGATTTTTTTTATATGTGTTCTTTGTAGCTTACTATAGGTGTGTTGTCCAAAGTTGATAAAATATCTCTAAATCATGTTTGGAGAACTTTCAAAATAGCCCCTAGACACATAGTTTCCAATCATTGATTGCATAATATTTGATTTTCGTTTATATGTGCTCTTTGTAGCTTGTGCTATAGGTGTATTGTTCAGAGTTGAGAAAAATATCTCCAAATCATGTTTGGATAGCTTTCAAAATAGCCCCTAGACACATAGTTTCGAATCATTGATTGCATAGCCATTGATCAACTTCAAATGGGTGTTAATATCTCCTTATGTGTCAGATTTAGTGATCTTTGGTCTATTGAAGAACTTATCTTGCAAGCTTTTAAAAAACATAAAGGTCACTAGAAATGGAGGAGATTTGATAGGTGAGGGTAGAGAATTTGTTCTCAATAATCATCTCCGGATAGTTACATAGATGATGTTGACGACTTCTCTTGAGAACTATTGATGTATTTTGATAGTTATGTGTGTGAACATAGATAGGACTATCGGGGAACTTTTTCCCCTCTTTAAGAGGTTTTTTCCCATGGCCCGTATATATGCCTATAACCCTAGCATGTCACTTATCTTTGTACATTCACTTGGTAATACATTCAGTATTGTGTTGTGATCCAAGCTTCATCTTCTTCCTTGTGATGTACATGTGCTTCTCTAGACTTCAAACTCCATCAATTTGTATCAGAGCAAGTCGTCGCTTCATTTAGAGCGTCGTCAACACCCCTCTGGTCATAGTCTCACCATCGCACAAAAATTGATGAGCATATTTGAGGCTATTAGGAGCTCAAAATAGCTTTGATTTGTGGCATCAAAATTTTGAACTAAGCTTGTTTCAACCTCTAAATGCACTACCGTAGTGCATGTGTAGGAAATTTCATCCTTTCGTACCAAACATATATACAATTTTGAGTTTCTTAGTACATGCATCTCGAAGTTTACTACAAGTTTTGTAGAGCTCCATAGGGGTGGTTTTGTTCAACTTTTCAAGATACATTCATTTTTTTGCATCAAGGTATTTATTCAATAGTTATGGCTGAAAGCAATTATGTATCTTGTATGTTGGTTGTTGGGCATAGGTTGGATGGTACTAATAACCCATTATTGGCATATATGATGCGTCATGTATTAGTAGCAAAAGGGTTGTAGAATATTGTTCAAGGTGTTGAAAAACGTCCTACTACATCTGCAAATAGAGTCATTGAAGGTGATGTAGATGGCGTTGATGATCTTCGAATTCCTATATGTGTTATGGTTCCTACTACACCTACTGCAAAGGAAATTCTTTGGGATGGCAAAGATGCTCAAGCACATGCATTGATAGTTTTGTCTATCAAAGGTGCCATTATTCCTCACATCCACTCTTGCAAAACAACAAAGGATGCTTGGGATACACTTACTACTTTATACTATGCAAGAAATGAGGCTCATGTTTCTTACCCTAAAAAACAATTGGAGAGTGAGCATATGGATGAAGGAGATTCTATGGACAATTTTTTGACAAAGATTAAAGATTTGAAGGAATATTTGATTTCTGTTGATGAAGTCTTACTAGATAGTTCACCTATGCAGACTGTTCTTAACTGTCTTCGAGATTCATATCAGAGTTTTGCTTTTAATCTTCAATTGATGATGAATGACAATCTAAATGCCTTAACATTTGAGGAGTTAGTCTCTATTTTGTTGCAGAAAGATCGGTCTAGGTGGAACAGATCCATTATGTGTGTTGCAAATCAAGCTTTCCTACCTAGTCAGAAGGGCAAAGGTAAATGGAGCTCATGTACTAGTAAGCAAACTAATGTTGCACATTCAGAGAAGGAAGACAAAGATGAGAATAAAACAGAAAAGTTGAAACAATTTTTCAAATAATGTAAGGGAAATGATCATATCATAAAGAGTTGCCTGAATCTAGCGACAAAAGAGGCAAAGAAGTAAGAGGGTGGAATGGTTGTTGTAGAGGCCTCTACACCTGAAATAGAGTATGCTAATCTTGTTCAGAAAGAAGAATGGGCATCTACTATTGTATATAGCTATGACCCATCTTCTCATGAGTTGTGTATGCCTACTGTAGATTTAGATGTTCGATACCTTGATATTAGGGCAACCAAACATATTAATTAGCAACAGATTTTCTTCAGTTCACTTGAGCCTGCTGTTACAGCGAGACTTGCGCCTCTCTGTAAACGAGAGAGAGAGAGAGAGAGAGAGAGAGAAAACTCATCGCCATAACTGCCTTCGTAACACACAAAAGAAACCAAATAGGTACGCATTCCTACACGCATTATTCAAGAACAAGAAAAAACAAGAACTGGAAACCCTAACTACTTAACAAGAAAACATCATAAGCCATGATAGGGGACGAAAAAATGAGAGGATTTGTTCATTAGAAACAACCATATTTATACAACTTTGTGTGGCCTTAAAGGCTCTTCACACTCAACCTTCTCTCAACCCTCCAAATGAACCTTAGTCAATAAATGAAAGTGTGCCCTTAACACTGGCACACACGGTGGACTTGAACTTCCACATCCCTTGATAAGTAATACCCCCCTCGACAAGATGAAAATTACCTGGGAACCATTTGTAGGCTGGGAACCTTTATGTCATACAACCAAAGGAATACACCTAATCTTGAAGAGTGTTTCAATCCGCGAGCCTCCACATCACTCATGCCCGAGGACACCGGTTCCATCACACTTACCAAGATTAAATACAACAAGTCAAGCCTTCACATCAAGGCCAAAACATATCCAAACAAAGTCTAAAGATAAGAACCCAACCCATATACAATCCTCATATACATTTTCTAATGCCAAAGTGGTAGCACTGTTCTTGGAATAGAATAGTCCAATGCCATGTATGTAACCAATGAAATAGAAACCTCTCAATCCAAAGTTATATGTGCACACACAATTATAATCTACCCTTATGAACAATACTTGCAAACCAAAGTGCATGGTTAGACCATGGTATGGAAATGCAAGTAAGGCTCATAACATATCCAAGACCAAGAGCAATGTAAGAGGTAAAGTGAAGTGCCTGGAACTTAATCCAAGGTTCACAAATACAACTTACATAACCCATGATCTTTCCCTTTTATATGCATATATGAAGTGCAAAGGTGGACCAATTACATTATAAGGCTTATTGAGTTACAAATACTGAGTAAGGGATCCAATATGGTCATTACAATGATTACAAAATGTGATAATAGATAGCTACAATCGATCTTGTCTTCACTTGTTATAGCGGATCATTTGAAATGCTCGAAATAACCAAGTAGTGTCAATTAAATCTGATTCTTGTAAAAGCGTCATCACAATAGTAAGATACAATTTCATATCAATGAGTGTAGGCGAATCAGAATTTCCGTGAACAGAGATGCTAAAACACGTATGACAGTCAGGTCGGCGGCGCATCGTGCTAAAGCCATCTCTCCACACATAACATTAAGATGAATATTGTTGCGATGACTCAAACATATTACCTTCCAAGCTTCGCTCCACGATAACATATCGTCTTGGCACCATGTCGGCACAACAGAGTCCGCAACCACTCTAGAAAGGACCAGGCTTCCCCCGCTTTTCATCGGCGCTGCTCCCATTAATCAAACTTACATTGCTGAAGTGAAATCCGTCGATCCATTTCTCCTGACAGATTCGCGAGGAATACCAATCTTCGCTGTCTCCTCCCTCTATAGTCTTCGATCACATCAAGCATCGGCTGAAGCATCAATCTGCAATCTTTGTCAATTTCATCTGCGCTGCTCCAATCTCTCACGCATGGCATCAAGAGAGTGGGACGAGCACTACGGGCGTGCCAATGTGTTACAGCGAGACTTGCGCCTCTCTGTAAACGAGAGAGAGAGAGAGAGAGAGAGAGAGAGAGAGAGAGAGAGAACTCATCGCCAGAAACTCGTCGCCATAACTGCCTTCGTAACACACAGAAGAAACCAAATAGGTACGCATTCCTACACGCATTATTCAAGAACAAGAAAAAACAAGAACTGGAAACCCTAACTACTTAACAAGAAAACATCATAAGCCATGATAGGGGACGAAAAAATGAGAGGATTTGTTCATTAGAAACAGCCATATTTATACAATTTTGTGTGGCCTTAAAGGCTCTTCACACTCAACCTTCTCTCAACCCTCCAAATGAACCTTAGTCAATAAATGAAAGTGTGCCCTTAACACTGCCCTGACAAGGAATACTATCACATGAGCTAACAACTCCTCTTATCCTATAATGGCAATTGGTAAGATAATTTTGACTACTAGTGATCATATTTCTTTCCCATGATCAGATGCTTTGCACCAAGGATAAAGAAAAATCTATTGTCAGTTTCAGCATTAGCCAAGATTTTCTTGGTTGGCAAATTTGTTGATGACAATGTATAATTCATGACTCTCAAATGGTAATGTTATTATTGCTTTTAGCATTTTATTTCATGGGATGTATAAGCTCATAGAATATGAAAATTTTGTGAATGATTCAACATGTGCAGTTCAAGATTCTCAGGCTATCTCATATGCAAAGCTTTGGCATGCAAATTTTGGTCATCTAAATTTTGCTAGTTTGCTATGCCTGCAAAAATTTGAAATGATGTCCTCTCTGCCTAAACTTGAGGCACCTTGTAAACATGTCAGGAAAGGCCGTATTTTGGGAGAAACAACATTCCTCCTTCCCAAAAGATGGTTTAGTTTGAGCCACTCATAAATTAAAGCTTGTTCATAGTGATGTCTATGGTCCTATGCAAACACCTTCTTTTGGGAAATACCTTTACTTCATGACTTGTATTGATGATTTCTCTAGGCATGCATGGTTCTATCCATTGAAAGCAAAGCCAAAGTGTTTATGTGCTTCAAAAAGATTCTGGTTAAGGTTGAAAATGTGTGAGCATGTAAATTAGGCACCCTCTATTCTGATTGGGGGGGATACATGTCCTCTGATTTTAATGCATTTCTAGATGAATATGGGACAAAACATTAGTGTACAATGCCATATACACCTCACCAAAATGAAGTTGCTAAAAGAAAGAATAGGCCTGTCATGGAGATGGTGAGGTCTATGGTCAAAAGTCAAGCTTTACCACATAGCTTCTAGCTTGAGGCTATTATGTGTGTATCATATGTACTTAACATGTGTCCCACCAAAGCACTACACTCTCACTCCATATGATGTTAGACATGGTCAATGCTCCACCCTCATGGAAGACTTGGCATTAGGCCAAGAAGGTAGTTCACCATTGGGTGGACATTGAGGAGGGGTGTTAGATATGCTCAATGCCTCACCCTTACCAATGTCCAACACTCTCACATGGCTTCTCCTCATAATGGGATCCTTACAAAATAGAGTGTTATGAACAATGGTGGTGCTACATAAGGGTGAGGCATTGAGCATATCTAACACCCCCCCTCAATGTCCACCCAATGGTGAACTACTCTCTTGGCCTGATGCCAAGTCTTCTATGAGGGTGGAGCATTGACCATGTCTTGTTAGATATGCTCAATGCCTCACCCTTATGTAGCACCACCATTGTTCATAACTCTCTATTTTGTAAGGCCCCCATTATGAGGAGAAGCCATGTGAGAGTGTTGGACATTGGTAGGTTCCTGACTTTGAGGTCAGATGAGGTCTAGTGTAGACCGTAGATGGATATTAGAAAGGTTACTTCTAAGCCATCGGATTTGGGGTTGATCCGATGTGAGGATCAACTTAAATCAAGGGCTAGAAACAAAAGTAGCTTTCTAAACTTGGGGAAGGGTCTATTTAATATGGGCCATTGGATCTTGACTTGATCCTAAGTGTGGATTAACCAAGATCAAAGGCTACAAACAAATGGTTGTTGATCTTGCCTTTCTACCATTGGATTCACCTCATAGATCAATGGTGGAGATTATTTTGGGCATGGATCAAGCTACCACGACCCCAGAACATGGGTAGGCCGACTTAGGCTTGGAGGACCTTATAAGGATGGTCCCCATCCCATGTAGCATCATCAGTTTGTGTGTTTGGAACCATTAGGGTGTCCATCTTAGTACCCATTGTGTTGGCCTATAGCCCTTCACCTAGCTTCTATCTAGATCACAATCTAAGCTCCATATAGGGAGTGCATGGGTGGATAGAACCATCTAAATATTGTTTAGTGTTTGAGTTCCATTGTATTAGAGTTATGAGTTTTAGTTGAATTGAGTTGAGTTCATCTTCTATTCATCTTGAGTCCACTTTCCATTATAACCAAATCTCTTTTGTCATTTCCATGAGTAGCAACATCTCTCTTTCTATCTAACCTTGATCTTGTATGTGTGTTGTGGTAACCTCTACATGGCGTTAGAGTTACACCGTTAGCCCACCACTCAATCATTATTCTTTCATTCATTTTGCTTTTCTTACATGGTATCAGAGCACAGGAAGGTACAAACGATTACAGAGATCATGGTGGCCAAGGAATCAACTCTAGCATTTGTGGAAGGATTGCTTCAACAATCAAGCTTCTACTCCAATGATAGGATAAGAGGCATTGTTTACACACACCACATGTCCTCCTTAGGGTGCATCTTTCAAAGATACAAAAAATCTTTTGCATGAAGTTATGTGCTTTGAAGCACCACTATCAAAGAAACAATCCGAATCAGCCTCACCCACAACCATACATTTAGAATGAAGATGCATCATAAGGACATGTAACAACACATGCCCAAAAATCTTGAACCATCATAGCTTCATCATTCGTTGCATTTGCTAAATTTTCAGCAATAGACATGCCAGATTCCTTCTTCTTTTCATTGCATTTAGCAAGCTTTCTACACTCATCAATAGTATGACCAGCCTTCCCACAATATTTGCATCTCTTTTTCTTTTGAAAATCACCATCATTAGAGGAATGGGTGGAAGAGGAAGGTTAAGGCTTTGGTTTTGATGAACCCAAAGCTGAACCATACTTGCTTTTCCCCTTTTATGAGATAGCAATGCTTGCATTCCCTCAATCAAACCACTCCTATTCACTCTAGATTGCTCTTCTTGCAAAAGAAGAGATACAACCTCATCAAATGCATACATATTAGGATAACCTTTTGCAACCAAATGGAGTGTACTGGCAAAGCTTTGAAAAGATTCTGGTAATCCTTTTAACAATGTAGAAATGAGTGATGCATCTAGAATAATCTCACCTATGTTTGCTAATTGCTCTTTCAAGTTTTTGATGCATGTCACACACACATCCACCGACTCATTTTCAGCCATACATATATCCTCAAATTTCTTCCTCAAGTATGCAACACGTGCGTCATTACACATAGCATACAAAGAAGCAAGAGTGTCCCATGCCTGTCTTGATGTAGAACATGACCGAATGTGTGGAACTATATGACGTTTCACAAAAAGTGCAATCAATGCATGAGCTTGAGCATCTTTTTCATCCCATCTAAGCTACTCCTGTGTAGGTGGAGAAGGAGAAAACACTGTACTTGAAGAAGAAGCTCCATCTGTGACAGTAGACTGTGAAGTAGAAGAACCTGTGGGTCTTCCATCTACATCTGCCACTATGTTCCAAAGTTGTTTTGCAACAAGAACATGGTTCATCATGTAAGACCACATTGGATAGTTGGTCCCATCAAGCTTATCTTTAGCTTGAAGCATGCCAAACAAGTCATTGTTGCCCACCATTTCACTAAAGAACAAGAATGTGACAAAATCTTCGCCTTGATGAAAGCTGAAATTTCAGCTCACAAACCGTCACTCTAATGGCGATTCTGACTGCATGAATGGCTTTGAAATGGGGGTAAAACCCTAGTGCTATTGGTGGAAATATTTCTTGGCTACTGAAATACACTGTTCTATGCTCTGAAGTCGATTTGCACTATTAAAAGTGTGCATGCACTGCGATGCGAAAAACCAAAACTTGAGAAGGAGTTGAGCCTGCTCTAATACCATTGTTGGGTGTGTGTATAAGTGCAAGAGACACACGAGAAGCACACACAAGGAGCACAAATGCAACAAGACACATGGAGAAGAGGGATGGTTGGAATAGTTCTCTCTATTGATGATGAACTGAGTTGAAATAAGAGCTGAGTAATATCCCTAAGTACAAAGTGCCACCACATATGAGTGAATCATGTATGTGGTAACATGGGGAAAAAACCTCTATCTAGTACTAGAGTAAAAAGTGCCCATGTATAGGGAAAAGGTTCACATCAAAGCTACTCGAGGAACACATAAGTGTAACAATGGTCCCACAAAATTGATTCCAAGCCCTTCTTGAACCAATATGATAGACTTGCTCTCATGCCACTCTAGATATTCCTAACCTTGAATGTAGCTATAATTTTGTCCTAAACTATTCTCATGTCTATGCAAATCCATCATCAAGTTCAAATATCCTTAGTTTGTCATCCATACTTAAATTGAGCTTAGGTCTATTGGAAAAGTCTCTAAATGGCACTATGTTGCAAACTCTAGTCTTTCTCTTCCCCTTAGTTTGCCATATGAATTCAAGATGCAATCCTCTTTGGAATTCAAATAATCCATAAGTATCAATCTCTTTAAAATATTCTATCTCACCATCATCATGACTCAATAACAAATAAGAGATTGATTGTTCTATGGGTCAGATTTATCTCTATCTCTTCCAACTCCAAAATGGAAACATCATTCAACTCCCAATCTCTCAATGTCAACAAATAGATTTTTGTAATCTATTCAAAGACCAATATTGGAAATAAATATATAACTTATCATTTAGAATCTTCATATAAGACTCAACCTAATGAGTATGGCTAACTAACCTCCTTATTCTCTAGAGTAGGATAGTGCCACCCATATCTAGCAATCTAAAAGATAAACTCTCAACCTTGGTTATTCCTCTAGAAGCAAGCTAGAGTTACTTCCTAGAAACAAATCTCTTCTTAAACTTATCTCTACAAGTAAACTAGACTTACTTCCACTAAAGTATTAATCTAAGTTGAACTTTTCCTATTCTTTCCCTTTTTCTTGAAAGAGACTTTGGACGAATAAAGTTACATCCCTTCTTTACGTATGGATCTTCATACACTCCAATAAAATCATCATTCCTGAAATGATAACATCTATGTGTTCAAGTTAGATGTCTACAAAAGCACACGAACAACACAAGGAAGAAGAAGACGCTTGGAGCACAACACAGAATACTGAATGTATTACCACTAGAATGTACAAAGATAAATAACCCGTTAGGGCTATAGGCATATAATCGGGGGAAAAAAACCTCCTAAAGAGGGAAAAAAATGCCCCGATGGTCCTACTGTGTTCACACACATCACTACCTAAATATATCAACAAATCCCCCTTGGGAGTGATGCAGTGAACAAGGAGCTGGCACTCATGTATAATGTAATAAATTGATAGGTAGGAGATGGTTGAACCACACCCTTCACAGATAGGAGATGGTTGAACTACACCCTAAGAGGGAGGATTCGGAAGTAATCCTCAACCATGGCTTTTGGGGCAAGTGGTTAGCCCATCACATATTGATATATTTAGGTAGTGGTGTGTGTGAACACTCTAGGACCACCGGGGCACTTTTTTCCCTCTTTAGGAGGTTTTTTTCCCCCGGCTTGTATATATGCTTATTGCCCTAATGGGCTACTTATCTTTGTACATTCTCTAGTAATACATTCAATATTGTGTGTTGAGCTCCAAGCTTCTACTTGTTCCTTGTGCTTTTCGCGTGCTTTCGCAAACGTCTAACTCCAACAATTGGTATCAGAGCAGGTCGTCGCTTCATCTAGGGCACCGTCGACACTCCTCCTATTGCAGTCTCAAAATCACACGAATTTTGGTGAGCATACTCAGGGTGTTTCCAAGATCAAAACATCTTCACCTTGTGGTGGCGAAATCGCGATCTCAGCTCGTTTCGGCCTCCGAACGCACTATCGCAGCGCTTGTGTAGGCTATTTCGTCTTTTTGTGCCAAAGATATATACCAGTTTCTGTTCGCCAGTATAAGCATCCCGAAGTCTGCTACAGGTCTAGCGGATTTTGTCTGGGCAGTTCTGTTCAACTTTTTGAGATACAATTAGTTTTCTGCATCAAGGTATTTTAGTCACCGACCATGGCTGAAAGCAGTGATGTATTCCGTATGTTGGCTGTTGAGGATAAGTTGGATGGTACCAACTACCCGTTATGGGCTTAAATGATGCAACCTGTGTTGGTTGCAAAAGGACTATGGAACATTGTGCAGGGTGTCAAAAAATGTCCTATCACACCTGTAACTGTTACAACCGCAGGTACTGAAGCTGATGCAGAAGGTGTCGAAGATGATGATATTCTGCATATTCCTGTTCATGCTGCGGTTTCTACTGCACCTACTGCAGAGCAGATTCGTTGGGATGGCAGAGATGCCTAGGCACATGCATTGATAGCTTTGTCTGTCAAACATGACATTATTCCTCACATTCGCTCTTGCAGAACAGCTAAGGATGCTTGGGATACACTTACCACATTGTACCAAGCTAGGAATGAGGCTCGTGTTGCTTACCTCCGAAAACAGTTGGAGAGTGAGCACATGAATGAAGATGATTCTATGGACAGTTTCCTAACGAAGATCAAAGACTTGAAGGAATAGTTGATTTCTGCTGATGAGTGTTGATATATTTAGGTAGTGATGTGTGTGAACACACTAGGACCGCCGGGGCACTTTTTTCCCTCTTTAGGAGATTTTTTTCCCCCTGCTTGTATATACGCCTATTGCCCTAATGGGCTACTTATCTTTGTACATTCTCTAGTAATACATGCAGTATTGTGTGTTGAGCTCCAAGCTTCTTCTTCTTCCTTGTGTTGTTCACGTGCTTCCGCAGATGTCTAACTCCAACAATTGGTATCAGAGCAGGTCGTCGCTTCATCTAGGGCACCGTCGACACTCCTCTGTTTGTAGTCTCAGATTCGCACAAAATTTGGTGAGCATACTGCGGGTGTTTCATAGATCAAAACAGCTTTGCTATGTGGTGCCGAAATCGCGGTCTGAGCTCGTTTCGGCCTCCGAATGCATTATCGTAGCACTTATGCAGGCTATTTCGTCTTTTTGTGCCAAAGGTATATACGAGTTTCAATTCGCCAATATAAGCGTCTCAAAGTGTGCTACAAGTATAGCAGAATTCATCTGGGCAGTTCTGTTCAGCTTTTTGAGATACAATCAATTTTTTGCATCAAGGTATTCTAGTTACCGGCCATGGCTAAAAGCAATGATGTATTCCGTATGTTGGCTGTTGAGGATAAGTTGGATGGTACCAACTACCATTATGGGCTTATATGATGCGACATGTATTGGTTGCAAAAGGATTGTGGAACATTGTGCAGGGTGTTGAAAGACGTCCTGTTACACCTGTAACAACAGGTACTGCAAATACAGGTGCTGGAGCTGATGAAGATGATGTCGAAGATGATATTGTGCAAATTCCTGTTTGTGCTGCTGTTTCTGCTACACCTACTGCAGAGCAGATTCGTTGGGATGGCAGAGATGCCCAAGCACATGCATTGATAGCTTTGTCTGTCAAACGTGCCATTATTCCTCATATTCGCTCTTGTAGAAGAGCTAAGGATGCTTGGGATACACTTACCACATTGTACCAAGCTAGAAATGAGGCTCGTGTTGCTTACCTCCGAAAACAGTTGGAGAGTGAGCACATGAATGAAGGTGATCCTATGGACAGTTTCCTAACAAAGATCAAAGACTTGAAGGAACAATTGATTTCTGCTAATGAGGTTATACCAGATAGCTCACTTGTGCAGACCGTTCTGAATGGTCTTCCTGATTCATATCAGAGTTTTGCTTCTACTCTTCGGTTGATGATGAAAGGAAATCCAAATGCCTTGTTATTTGAGGAGTTAGTGTCTGTTTTGTTGCAGGAAGATCAGTCCAAGCAGAACAGGTCCATTATGCGTGTTGCAGATCAAGCTTTCCTGGCTAGTCAGAAGGACAAAGGAAAATGGAGCTCTTCTACTAGTAAGCAGAAATCTGCAAATGCGGCACATTCGAAGAACCAAAGACCTCTTCTATTAGTAAGCAGAAATATGCAAATGCGGCACATTCGAAGAACCAAGACAAAGATGAGAAAAAATCAGAAAAGCAGAAATTGTTTTGCAAGTACTGTAAAGGGAATGATCATATCATAAAGAACTGTCCAAAACTGGCTGCAAAAGAGGCAAAGAAGAAAGAGGCTGGAATGGTTGTTGCAGAAGCCTCTACACCAAAAACGAAGTCTTCTAATCTTGTGCAGAAAGAAGAATGGGCGTTCACTATTGTTTGCAGTTTTGACCCATGTTCTCATGAGCAGTGCATTTGTAGTAGACTCAGATGTTTGGTACTTTGACAGTGGGGCGACCAAACATATTACCTCGAAGCCCAATTTCTTCTCTTCAGTCGAGCCTGCCCCTACAGGGAATACTGTTACATGTGCCAACAACTCCTCTTATCCTGTTATGGGAGTTGGTAAGATCATTTTGACTACTGCTGATGGTAGTTCTTTCACTTTGTCAGATGCTTTATTTGTGCCAGGGATCAAGAAGAATCTGTTATCAGTTTGTGCATTAGCCAAGATTGGCTTGGTTATGAAATTTGTTGATGACAGATGTGCAATTCATGATATGTCAAATGGCGATGTTATTATTGCTTCTAGCATTTTATGTCGTGGGATGTATAAGCTCATACACTATGAAAGATCTGAAAATGATTTGGCATGTGCAGTAAATGATTCTCAGGCTATGTCAGATGCAAAGCTTTGGCATGCACGCTTTGGTCATCTGAATTTTGCTAGTTTGCTACGCCTGCAGAAATTTGAAATGGTTCCTCTTTGCCCAAACTTGAGGCACCTGGAAAACATGTTTGTGAAGGCCGTATTTCAGGCAAAATGCAACGTTCCTCCTTTCCAAAAGATGCTTCAGTTCGGGCTACACAGAAATTGCAGCTTGTACATAGTGATGTCTGTGGTCCTATGCAGACATCCTCTTTTGGAAATTACCTTTACTTTGTGACTTTCATTGATGATTTTTCCAGGCATGCATGGGTATATCCACTCAAAGCAAAGTCCGAAGTGTTCATGTGCTTTAAACAGTTTTTGGTTTTGGTTGAAAATTTGTCAGCATGCAAAATGGGCACCCTCCATTCTGATCGAGGGGGGGAATATATGTCTTCAGATTTTAATGCATTTCTGGCTGAACGTGGGATAAAACACCAGTGTACAGTGCCGTATACACCTCAATAGAATGGAGTTGCTGAACGAAAGAACAGGTCACTCATGGAGATGGCGAGGTGCATGGTCAAGAGTCAAGCTTTACCACATAATTTCTAGCTTGAGGCGGTCATGTGTGTAGCATATGTACTGAACATGTGTCCCACTAAAGCGCTGCAGTCTATCACTCCATATGAGGCTTGGCATGACCGCAAGCCATCTGTTCCTCATCTGCGTCTTTTTGGTTGTTTGGCATATGCACTAGTGCCTGAACAACATCGCAAAAAATTGGATGATAAGGTAGTAAAATGTATTTTTGCTGAGTACAATTTTGAAAGTAAAGGCTATCGTCTATATCATCCACAGACTAAATGCATTCTGGTTAGCCGTGATGTTGTCTTCGTGAAAGATGCTATTCAGCCATTGCTTTCATGTACTAAGGAGACATCTGTTAGCTCCAAAGACATGTATGATACTTTGATGCCTCTTTTTACAGGTGGACAGTCTAGTGCTGGTCCTAATGAGGCAACTTCTCAGCCTTTGCAGGTTTCATATGATGATGCAGATCATTCCATTTCTGATGCAGATTTACATGATGCACTTGTTGATGAGAGAGCTGATATGGAGCAGGCAAAAACTATGCCAAAATGGCTGGTCCAGACTTTGCGTGATAGCAAATTAGATGCACCTTTGTCATATCGTACTCGTTCAGGCTCTCATAGTGTCTCCTTTGCATCAGATTGCTATGCTATGGCTGCATCTAGTCTCTGTGATGAGAATGAGCCTGTTTCTTTTGATGAAGCACAAAATTTAGAAAATTGGATGGCTGCTATGCAATCTGAATATGATGCTATAATGAAGAATGGTACATGGTCTTTATGTGACTTGCCTCTTGGCAAGAAGGCCATTAGAACTAAGTGGGTATACAAGCTGAAGCGTAAACCTGATGGTACAGTTGACAGGTATAAGGCTAGGCTTGTTGCAAAGGGTTATGTGCAGGAAAGAGGCATTGATTTTGATGAGACCTTTGCACCTACATGCTGCATGACTACTGTTCGGAGGATTTGTGCACTTGCAGTCCATCATGGTTGGAATGTACATCAGTTGGACATTAAAACAACATTTCTGAATGGTGACTTGCATGAAGAAGTGTATGTTTTTCAGCCCCGTGGCTTTGTGCAGAAAGGGCATGAAAACCAGGTGTGTAGGTTAAAGAAGGCATTATATGATTTAAAGCAAGCACCACGTGCTTGGTATGAGAAGATACATGCCTATCTGGTTGCACATGGTTTTGAGAACAGTCCAACTGAAAGCACCTTATATGTTAAGCGTGCTAATGATGTGCTTCTGATCATTGTTGTCTATGTTGACGACATCCTGCTCATTGGTCCTATTGAGAAGCATATTGCCGATTTCAAGGCTGATTTGCATGCCTCATTTGAGATGTCTGATTTGGGGCATTTGCATCACTATTTGGGCATTCAGTTTATGCAAGTTGATGGTGGAATGGCATTGTGTAGAACGAAATATATTGACACATTATTGCAGCGTTTTGGCCTTGAAAACTGTAAGCCTATTGCCACTCCTATGGAGACAGGTTTACGATTGAGTTTTCATGATGTTGGAGATGCATTTGATGTTGTTCTCTATCAACATGCTGTTGGATGCTTGATTTACTTATGCATTACTCGGCCAGATATTCAGTTTGCTGTCTCACGGATGAGCTGGTTTATGCATTGCCCAGGAGTCATGCATTGGAAGGCGGTTAAGCGCATCTTTCGCTACTTGAGTGGTACTCGGCTACTTGGGTTGTTTTATCCCAAGCGGGGATCACTACCGCTAGATTTGCATGCTTTTTTTTACTTAGATTGGGCTGGTTGCTATGACACTCGTGTGTCCACCAGTGGTTTTTGCTTCATGCTTGGTAGCTCATGTATATCTTGTTTGAGCAAGAAGCAGCCTACTGTGGCCACTTCCAGTTGTGAGGCTGAGTATAAGGCAGCTTTCACAGCGATTGTTGAGTGATGCCTTATGGCTGATTTGGGTGTTGGCCAGTCTTCTGTCACCACCATCTTCACTAACAGTCAGAGCGCATTGGCAGTTGCGAGGAACCCTGTGTTCCATGCTCGCACTAAGCACATTGAGGTGCATTATCACTATGTCAGGGAGAGGTTCTCTGCAGGGGAGATTAGCTTGGCATATGTGCCCAGGCAGGAGAACATTGCAAACCTTTTCACGAAGGCTCTGCCTAGGGAGAAGTTTGAAGCTTTCCGCAAAGCTTTGGGCTTACTTCCTTTTGTGGAGTGATTTCCACATATCTTGGCACTTCCTTATACATGAGTGCTAGCTCCTTGTTCACCACATCACTCTCAGGGGGGATTTGTTGATATATTTAGGTAGTGATGTGTGTGAACACACTAGGACCGCCGGAGCACTTTTTTCCCTCTTTAGGAGGTTTTTTCCCCTGGCTTGTATATATGCCTTTTTCCCTAATGGGCTACTTATCTTTGTACATTCTCTAGTAATACATTGAGTATTGTGTGTTGAGCTCCAAGCTTCTTCTTCTTCCTTGTGCTGTTCGCGTGCTTCCGCAGACATCTAAGTCCAACAATGAGGTTATACCAAATAGCTCACTTGTGCAGACCGTTCTGAATGGTCTTCTTGATTCATATCAGAGTTTTGCTTCTACTCTTTGGTTGATGATGAAAGGCAATCCGAATGCCTTATCATTTGAGGAGTTAGTCTCTCCTCTGTTGCAGGAGGATCAGTCTAGGCAGAACAGGTCCATTATGCGAGTTGCAGATCAAGCTTTCCTGGCTACTCAGAAGGGCAAAGGAAAATGGAGCTCTTCAACTAGTAAGCAGAAATCTGCTAATTCTGCATATTTGAAGAAGGAAGATATAGATGAGAAGAAATCAGAAAAGCAAAAATTGTTTTGTAAGTACTGTAAAGGGAATGATCATATCATAAAGAACTGTCCAAAACTGGCTGCTAAAGAGGCAAAGAAAAAAGAGGCTGGAATGGTTGTTGCAGAGGCCTCTACACCAAAAACAGAGTCTGCTAATTTTGTGCAGGAAGAAGAATGGGCATTTACTACTGTCTACAGTTTTGACCCATCTTCTCCTGAGCAGTGCATGTCTGCAGTAGACTCAGATGTTTGGTATTTTGACAGTGGGGCAACCAAACATATTACCTCACAACACAGTTTCTTCTCTTCACTCGAGCCTGCCCCTACAGGGAATACTGTTACATGTGCCAACAACTCCTCTTATCCTGTTATGGGAGTTGGTAAGATCATTTTGACTACTGCTGATGGTTTTCTTTCACTTTGTTAGATGCATTATTTGTGCGAGGGATAAAGAAGAACCTGTTATCAGTTTTTGCATTAGCCAAGATTGGCTTGGTTGTGAAATTTGTTGATGACAGGTGTACAGTTCATGGTCTGTCAAATGGCGATGTGATTATTGCTTCTCGCATTTTATTTCGTGGGCTGTATAAACTCATAGACTATGAAAGATCAGTAAATGATTTGGCATGTGTCGTAAATGATTCTTAGGCTATGTCAGAAGCAAAGCTTTGGCATGCACGCTTTGGTCATCTGAATTTTTCTAGTTTGCTATGCCTGCAAAAATCTGAAATGGTGTCCTCTTTGCCCAAACTTGAGGCACCTGGAAAACATGTTTGTGAAGGTTGTATTTTGGGCAAAATGCAGCGTTCGTCCTTTCCAAAAGATGGTTCAGTTTCAGCTACTCAGAAATTGCAGGTTGTACATAGTGATGTCTGTGGTCCTATGCAGACACCTTCTTTTGGGAATTATCTTTACTTCGTGACTTTCATCGATGATTTTTCCAGGCATTCATGGGTATATCCATTGAAGGCAAAGTCCGAAGTGTTCATGTGCTTCAAACAATTTTTGGTTTTGGCTGAAAATCTGTCAGCATGTAAAATGGGCACCCTCCGTTCTGATCGAGGGGGGGAATATACGTCTTCTGATTTTAATGCATTTTTGGCTGAACATGGGATAAAACACCAGTGTATAGTGCCATATACACCTCAACAGAATGGAGTTGCTGAACGAAAGAACAGGTCACTCATGGAGATGGCGAGGTGTATGGTCAAGAATCAGGCTTTACCACATAGTTTCTAGCTTGAGGCTGTCATGTGTGTAGCATATGTACTGAACAAGTGTCCCACTAAAGCGCTGAAGTCTATGACTCCATATGAGGCTTGGCATAACCGCAAGCCATCTGTTGCTGATCTGCATGTTTTTGGTTGTTTGGCATATGCATTAGTGCCTGAACAACATCGCAGAAAATTGGATGATAAAGCAGTAAAATGTATTTTTGTTGGGTACAATTCTAAAAGTAAAGGCCATTGTCTGTATCATCCACAGACTAAATGCATTCTAGTTAGCCGTGATGTTGTTTTTGTGGAGGATGCTATTCAGCCATTGCTTTCATGCACTAATGAGACATCTGTTAGCTCCAAAGACATGTATGATACTTTGCTGCCTCTTTTTATAGGTGGACAGTCTAGTGCTGGTCCTAATGAGGCAACTTCTCAGCCTTTGCAGGTTTCATGTGAAAATTCAGCTCATTCCATTTCTGATGCAGATTTACATGATGCACTTATTGATGAAAGAGCTGATATTGAGCAGGCAAGAACTATGCCAAAATGCCTGGTGCAGACCTTGCGTGATAGCAAATTAGATGTGCCTCTGTCATATCGTACTCGATCAGGCTCTCATAGTGCCTCTTTTGCATCAGATTGCTATGCTATGGCTGCATCTAGTCTATGTGACGAGACTGAGCCTGTTTCGTTTGATGAAGCACGGAATTCAAAAAATTGGATGGCTGCTATGCAATCTGAATATGATGTAATAATGAAGAATGGTACTTGGTCTTTATGTGACTTGCCTCCTGGCAAGAAGGCCATTGGCACTAAGTGGGTATACAAGTTGAAGCGTAAACCTGATGGCACAGTTGACAGGTATAAGGCTAGGCTTGTTGCAAAGGGTTATGCACAGGAAAGAGGCATTGATTTTGATGAGACTTTTGCACCTACATGTCGTATGACTACTGTTCGGAGCATTTGTGCACTTGCAACCCATCATGGTTGGAATGTACATCAGTTGGTAAAACTGCATTTCTAAATGGTGACGTGCATGAAGAAGTGTATGTTTTTCAGCACCGTGGTTTTGTGTAGAAAGGGCATGAAAACCAGGTGTGTAGGTTAAAGAAGGCATTATATGGTTTAAAGCAAGCACCACATGCTTGGTATGAGAAGATACATGCCTATCTGATTGCACATGGTTTTGAGAACAGTCCAACTGAAAGCACCTTATATGTTAAGCATGCTAATGATGTGCTTCTGATCAGTGTTGTCTATGTTGATGACATGTTGCTCATTGGTCCTATTGAGAAGCATATTGCTGATTTTAAGGCTGATTTGCATGCCTCATTTGAGATGTCTGATTTGGGGCATTTGCATCATTATTTGGGCATTCAGTTTATGCACGTTGATGGTGGAATGGCTTTGTGTTAAATGAAATATATTGACACATTATTGCAGCATTTTGGCCTTGAAGACTATAAGCCTATTGCCACTCCTATGGAGACAGGTTTACGATTGGGTCTTCATGATGCTGGAGATGCATTTGATGTTGTTCTCTATCAGCTGGCTGTTGGATGCTTGATTTACTTATGCATTAGTTGGACAGATATTCAGTTTGTTGTATCACAGATGAGCAGGTTTATGCATTTCCCAGGAGTCAAGCATTGGCAGGCGGTTATTTCGCTACTTGAGTGGTACTCGGCTACTTGGGTTGTTTTATCCCAAGGGGGGATCACTACCGCCAGATTTGCATGCTTTTTCTGACTTTGATTGGGCTGGTTGCTATGACACTCGTGTGTCTACTAGTGGCTTTTGATTCATGCTTGGTAGCTCATGTATATCTTGGTTGAACAAGAAGTAGCCTACTGTGGCCACTTCCAGTTGTGAGGCTGAGTATAGGGCAGCTTTCACAACGACTGTTGAGTGTGTGTGGCTCAGACACCTTATGGCTGATTTGGGTGTTGGTAAGTCTTCTGCCACCACCATCTTCACTGACAGTCTGAGTGCATTGGCAGTTGCGAGGAACCCTGTGTTCCATGCTCGCACTAAGCACATTGAGGTGCATTATCATTATGTCAAGGAGAGGTTCTCTGTTGGGGAGATCAGCTTAGCATATGTGCCCACGCAGGAGAACATTGCAGACCTTTTCACGAAGGCTCTGCCTAGGGAGAAGTTTGAAGCTTTCCGCAAAGCTTTGGGCTTACTTCCTTTTTTGGAGTGATTTCCACATAGCTTGACACTTCCATATACATGAGTGCCAAGTACTTGTTCATCGCATCACTCCTAGGGGGGATTTGTTGATATATTTAGGTAGTGATGTGTGCGAATACTCTAAGACCGTCGGGGCACTTTTTTCCCTCTTTAGGAGGTTTTTTTCCCCCGGCTTGTATATACGCCTATTGCCCTAATGGGGTACTTATCTTTGTACAATCTCTAGTAATACATTTAGTATTGTGTGTTGAGCTCCAAGCTTCTTCTTCTTCCATGCCTTTCACGTGCTTCCGTAGACGTCTAACTCCAACATCACATTCCTAACCAAGAGGTTGTGAGTTCAATTCCTTACATTGGTATCAGAGCCTAGGAAGTAGGCTTGGGCAAGGTGGAATGACCCAATGACCTCTAAAAAAGGCGCTTGGGTACTCTATCATGTGAAAGGGTAGGAATTGTGGAGGCGGCGCTTTGAGAATTGGACCCAACAAAGATTGAGGTGTATCTCTCAATCCGTAGGTCGGATGAGGCGTGTAAGATACGGTTGGAAAGCTCTCGGAACGAACTTTCCAATGAGCTAGTTGGAAAGTGTGAAGTCCTTGGGAATCCTTGGGTGCCACCTAATTGAGTGTTCAAGATACTAAACATGGGTGAGAACAAGGTTCAAGATACTAAGGTTGAGAATAGTGTTCAAGACACCAAGGTTGCGAACAAGGTTCAAGAAACTATGCGAGGTTGAGGGACATCAATTCAAGGGTACCAAAGGAGTTCAAGGGGTTGAACACCGAGGCTAGAGGGATACAAGAGTAGATCATTGAGGACAATGATTGAACAAGGGTGGAAGAATGTAATAAAGTGATAGGTTGGAGATGGTTGAACCACAACCTTCACAGATAGGAGATGGTTGAACTACACCCTAAGAGAGAGGATTAGGAAGTAATCCTCAACCATGGCTTTTGGGGCAAATGGTTAGCCCATCACATTCCTAACCAAGAGGTTGTGAGTTCAATTCCTTACACATAAGGAAGTGCCAAGCTATGTGGAATCATCCACAAAAGGAAGTAAGCCCGAAGCTTTGCGGAAAGCTTCAAACTTCTCTCTAGGTAGAGCTTTCGTGAAAAGGTCTGCAATGTTCTCCTGCATGGGCACATATGCCAAGCTGATCTCTCCAGTAGGTAACCTCTCCCTAACATAATGATAATGCACCTCAATGTGCTTAGTGCGAGCATGGAACATAGGGTTCCTCACAACTACCAATGTGCTCTGAGTGTTAGTGAAGTTGGTGGTTGCACAAGAGTGACCAACACCCAAATCAACCATAAGGCATCTGAGCCATACACACTCAATAGTCACTACAAAGCTACCCTATACTCAGCCTCACGATTGGAAGTGGCCACAGTAGGCTGCTTCTTTCTCAGCCAAGATATGCATGAGCTACCAAGCATGAGGCAAAAACCACTAGTGGACGCACGAGTGTCATAGCAACCAGCCCAGTCAGAGATCAGAAAAAGCATGCAAATCTGGCGGTTGTGATCCCCCGTTGGGATAAAACAACCCAAGTAGCCGGGTTTCACTCAAGTAGTGAAAGATGCGCTTAACTGCCTGCCAATGCTTGACACCTGGGCAATGCATAAACCTGCTCATTTGTGAGACAGGAAACTGAATATCTGGCCGAGTAATGCATAAGTAAATCAAGCATCCGACAACCTGCTAATAGAGAATAACATCAAATGCATGTCCAACATCATGAAGACTCAATTGTAAACTTGTCTCCATAGGAGTGGCAATAGGTTTACTATCTTCAAGGCCAAAACACTACAATAATGTATCAATATATTTCTTTGACACAAAGTTATTCCACCATCAACTTGCATAAACTGAATGCCCAAATAATGATGCAAATGCCCCAAATCAGACATCTCAAATGAGGCATGCAAATCAGCCTTGAAATCAGCAATATGCTTCTCATGAGGACTAGTGAGCACCATGTCATCAACATACACAAAGCCATGGGCCTAAAAATCATACACTTCTTCATGCAATTCATCATTCATAAATGCTTTTTTAATGTCCAACTGATGTACATTCCAACCATGATGAGCTACAAGTGCATAGATGCTACAAACAGTAGTCATGCGGTAAGTAGGTGCAAAGGTTTCATAAAAATCAATGCCTCTTTCATGTGCATAACCCTTTGCAACAAGCCTAAACTTATACCTATCAACTGTTCCATCAGATTTATGCTTCAGCTTGTATACCCACTTAGTGCCAATGGCCTTCTTGCCAGAAGGCAAGTCACATAAAGACCAAGTACCATTTTTCATGATAGCATCATATTCAGATTGCATTGCAACCATCCAATGTCCAGAATTTTGTGCTTCATCAAATGAAACAGGTTGAGTCTCATCATAGAGATTAGAGGCAGCCATAGCATAGCAATCTGGCACAAAAGAGGCACTATGAGAGCCTGAATGAGTACAATATGACAGAGGTGCATCTAATTTGTTGTCACGCAAAGTCTGCACCAGCCATTTTGGCATAGTTTTGCCTCCTCAATATCAGCTCTCTCATCAACAAGTACATCATGTAAATCTGCATCAGAAATGGAATGATCTGCATCATCACCTAGAACCTGCAAAGGTTGAGAAGTTGCCTCATTAGGACCAACACTAGACTATCCACCTATAAAAAGAGGAAGCAAAGTATCATACATGTCTTTGTAGTTAATAGATGTCTCCTTAGTACATGAAAGTAACGCCGGAATAGCATCTTCCACAAAACAACATCACAACTAATCAGAATGTGTTTTTTCTATGGATGATATAGACGATGGACTTTGCTTTCAGAACTGTACCAAACAAAAATACATGTTACTCCTTTATCATCCAATTTCTTGTGATGTTGTTCAGGCACTAATGCATATGCCAAACAATAAAAAAACATGCAGGTGAGCAATAGATGGCTTGCAATCATGTCAAGCCTCATATGGAGTGTAGTGCTTTAGTGGGACACCTATTAAGTACATATGTTGCACACATGATAGCCTCAAGCCAGAAACTATGTGGTAAAGCTTGACTCTTGACCATACACCTCATCATCTCCATGAATGACTTGTTCTTGCATTCAGCAACTCCATTTTGTTGAGGTGTACACTCGCACTGTACACTAATGTTTTATCCCACATTCAACCAAAAATGCATGAAAGTTAGAAGACATATATTCCCCCCTCGATCAGAACAGAGGGTGCCCATTTTACATGCTAACAGATTTTCAACCAAAACCAAAAACTATTTGAAGCACATAAACAATTTGGACTTTACTTTGAGTGGATATACCCATGCATGCCTAAAAAAATCATCAATGAAAGTCACGAAGTAAAGATAGTTTCTAGAAGAAGGTGTTTGCATAGGACGAGAGACATCACTATGTACAAGATGCAATTTCTGAGTAGCCCGAATTGAACCATCTTTTGGAAAGGAGAAATGCTGCATTTTGCCCAAAATACAACCTTCACAGACATGTTTTCGAGATGCCTCAAGTTTGGGCAGAGACGACACCATTTCAGATTTCTACATGCGTAGTAAACTAGCAAAATTCAGATGACCAAAGCGTGCATGCCAAAGCTTTGCATCTGACATAGCCTGAGAATCATGTATTGCACATGCTGAATCATTCACAGATTTTTCATAGTCTATGAGCTTATATAGCCCACGAGATAAAATGCCAGAAGCAATAATCACATCACCATTTGATAGATCATGAAATGTACATCTGTCATCAACAAATTTCACAACCAAACCAATCTTGGCTAAAGCCAAAACTGATAACAGATTCTTCTTGATCCCTAGCACAAATGAAGCATCTAACAACGTAAAAGAATTACCATAAGAAGTAGTCAGAATGATCTTACCAACTCCCATAATCGGATAAGAGGAGTTGTTGACGCATGTAATAATATTCCATGTAGGGGCAGGCTCGAGTGAAGAGAAGAAACTGCATTGCGAGGTAATATGTTTGGTCGCCCCACTATCAAAGTACCAAACATCTGAGTCTACTGTACACATGCACTCCTCATGAGAAGATGGGTCAAAACTGCAAATAGTAGTAAACACCCATTCTTCATCCTGCACAAGATTGTTGATATATTTAGGTAGTGATGTGTATGAACACTCTACGATCGCCGGGGCACTTTTTTCCCTCTTTAAGAAGTTTTTTTCCCTCGGCTTGTATATACGCCTATTGCCCTAATGGGCTACTTATCTTTGTACATTCTCTAGTAATAGATTCAATATTGTGTGTTGTGCTCCAAGCTTCTTCTTCTTCCTTGTGTTGTTTGGGTGCTTCCATAGACGTCTAACTCCAACAATTGGTACCAGAGCAGGATGTCGCTTCATCTAGGGCGTCGTCTACACCCCTCCGGTTGTAGTCTCAGATTTGCACGAAATTTGATGAGCATACTCAGGGTGTTTCAGAGATAAAAAACGGCTTCACTTTGTGGTGCCGAAATCACGACTGAGCTCGTTTCAGCCTCCGAACGCACTATTGTAGTGCTTGTGCAAGCTATTTCATCTTTTTGTGCCAAATGTATATACCAGTTTTGGTTCGCCAGTATAAGCATCTCGAAGTCTACTACAAGTTTAGCAAAACTCGTCTAGGTAGTTCCATTCATCTTTTTGAGATACAGTCAATTTTTTGCATCAAGGTATTTTAGTCACCGGCCATGACTGAAAGCAGTGATGTATTTCGTATGTTGGTTGTTGCAGATAAGTTGGATGGTACCAACTACCCATTGTGGGCTTATATGATGCGACATGTATTGGTTGCAAAAGGACTGTGGAACATTGTGCAGGGTGTTGAAAAACATCCTATCACACCTGCAAGTGTTACAATTGTAGGTACTGAAGCTAATGTAGAAGGTGTCAAAGATGATGATATTCTGCATATTCCTGTTCGTGTTGTGGTTTCTACTGCACCTACTGCAGAGCAAATTCGTTGGGATGGCAGAGATGCCCAGACACATGCATTGATAGCTTTGTCTATCAAACGTGCCATTATTCCTCACATTCGCTCTTGCAAAACAGCTAAGGATGCTTGGGATACACTTACCACATTATACCAAGCTAGAAGAAAGATGCTAGAATGGTTGTTGCAGAAGCCTCTACACCAAAAACAGTCTGCTAATCTTGTGCAGGAAGAAGAATGGGTGTTTAATACTATCTGCAATTTTGACCCATCTTCTCATGAGCAGTGCATGTCTTCAGTAGACTCAGATGTTTGCCAGTATTTTGACAGTGAGGCGACCAAACATATTACCTCGCAACACAGTTTCTTCTCTTCACTTGAGCCTCCCCCTATAGGGAATACTGTTACATGCACTAACAACTCCTCTTATCCTATTATGGGAGTTGGTAAGATCATTTTAACTACTGCTAATGGTAGTTCTTTCACTTTGTCAAATGCTTCGTTTGTGCCAGGGATCAAGAAAAATCTATTATGAGTTTCTGCATTAGCCAAGATTGGCTTGGCATTTTGAGGAAAAATGAAACTAAGGGGAAGGAATTATTATAAAATAAGGTCCTATATCTTACAAAATGGAATAAGGGGCTAGGATGACTCTCATCTTAGACCACCCCTTTGGTTGGAGTGGTAAGTGGGAAAGGTGGGGAGGAGGTAGTTCTTCACCCACAAGCCATAAGTATATTTCTATGGGTTGTTAGAGGTGTGGAGGTGGCCCTTTTCATGCATCTATATGTGTTTCCACTTCTCTCTTGATTTCTTCACACGAATGTCTTTGTGTTTATCTCTTCATGTACTACCTTTTTGCAAGGATCTCAAATGCACACTCACATAGAGGATACGGATCTTGAAAACACACAAAAAAACATAGATGCAAATAGATGAGAGAGTACACAAGATTGGGTACAATCGCCCCCCACACAATCTATTCGACGGGTCTATAGAGTTCATGTATTTATAGGATTTTTTATTACATAAAAAATAGAGATTATAATGAGGGCGGCTTTGAAAAGCAAACATAAAAGTAAAAAGTTTCTCTCTTTTATGGAGAGCCCTTGTTTTTATTTACATAAATCACAATCTACAATGATCCTTATCCTAACACTATTTTTACTATGTTTTCTAGAAAGAATCATTTACGTGGGTCTTTATTTACAAACTATATATAAAATATAAGTCCTATTATTCATGTCTAGACACATCCGAAATATCCATGCCCATTCATGCTCTCATGAACCTTCAACTACTATATCCAAACACCAAAACATGTTAATAAATCAATAAATTAAACTACAAAAATCCAAAATTCAACATAATCCATAATTAATAACATGCCCCGCAATTGAAAAATCAATTGACGTCAATTGATATAAATAAAATAGACATGGATGGCAAGTCACATGTTCCATCAGTTAACAACATAAACATGTTCCATGTAAAAACACATGAATGGAAATGTTAATGGAGGAGATAAATTAATGTGAATATGAATTATAAATTAATATTAATGAGGTCTTATGGATCCATTGGCATTCTTCAATAGAATGATTTTTATACTAAACTAAATATTTATTCATAAATGCATCACATGTGCATATTATATTCCTATTATAAAGAACTACATGATTAAAGAAATTTTCTATTACGTCAAAAATAGATATTACAATGAGGGCAGTTTTGAAAAGCAAGTGTAAAAGTAAAAAGTTATTCTCTTTTATGGAGAGCCTTTCCTTTATTTATATAAATCATGATCTACAACAATCCTTGTCCTAAGCACTAGCTTTACTACTTTTTCTAAAAAGAACCCTTTATGTGGGTCTTTATTTGCAAACTATATATAAAATATTAGTCTTATTATTCGTGTCCAGACACATCCCTGTTGGAGCTTGAGGTCTGCAAAAGCACCTGAACAACACAAGGAAGAAGAAGAAGCTTGGAGCACAACACACAAATCTAAATGTATTACCACTAGAATGTACAAAGATAAGTAACCCATTAGGGCAATAGGCGTATATACAAGGTGGGGGAAAAAACCTCTTAAAGAGGAAAAAAAGTGCCCTAGTGATCCTAGTGTGTTCACACACATCACTACTTAAATATATCAACAAATCCCCCTTGGGAGTGATGCGGTGAACAAGTGAGCTACCACTCATGTATAAGGAAGTGCCAAGCTATGTGGAATCAATCCACAAAAGGAAGTAAGCCCAAAGTTTTGCAGAAAGCTTCAAACTTCTCCCCAGGTAGAGGCTTCATGAAAAGGTCTGCAATGTTCTCCTACGTGGGCACATATGCCAAGTTGATCTCTCTAGTAGAGAACCTCTCCCTGACATAATGATAATGCACCTCAATACACTTAGTGTGAGCATGGAACACAAGGTTCTTTGCAACTGCCAACGTGCTCTGGCTATCAGTGAAGATGTTGGTGGTAGAAGATTGCCCAACACCCAAATCAGCCATAAGGCATCTGAGCCACACACTCAACATTCGTTGTGAAAGGTGCCCTATACTTAGGCTCACAACTGGAAGTGGCCATAGTAGGTTGCTTCTTGCTCAAGCAAGATATGCATGAGCTACCAAGCATGAAGCAAAAATTGTTGGTGGACACATGAGAGTCATAGCAACCAACCCAATTAGAGTCAGTAAACCATGTAAATCTGGCGGTAGTTATCCCCCCTTGGGATAAAACAATCCAAGTAGCTGAGTATCACTCAAGTAGCGAAAGGTGCACTTAATCACTTGCCAATGCTTGACACTGGGGCAATGCATAAACCTACTCATCTGTGAGACATCAAATTGAATATTTGGCTGAGTAATGCATAAGTAAGTCAAGCATCCAACAACTTGCAGATAGAGAACAAAATCAAATGCATCTCTAGCATCATGAAGACTCAATCGTAAACTTGTCTCCATAGGAGTGGCAATAGTTTTGTTGTCTTCAAGACCAAAATGTTGCAATAATGTGTGAATATATTTCGTTTGACCTAAAGCTATTCTGCCATCAACTTGCATAAATTGGATGCCCAAATAATGATGCAAATGATCCAAATCTAACATCTCAAATGAGGCATGCAGATCAGCCTTAAAATCGGGTATTTTCTTCTCATGAGGATCAGTGAGCAACATGTCATCAACATACACAACAATGATCAGAAGCACATCATCAACATGCTTAACATACAAGGTGCTTTCAGTTGGACTATTCTCAGAACCATGTGCAATCAGATAGGCATGTATCTTTTCATACCAAGCACATGGTGCTTGCTTTAAACCATATAATGCCTTCTTCAACATGCACACATGGTTTTCATTCCCTTTCTGCACAAAGCCAAGGGGCTGAAAAACATAATTTTCTTCATGCAAACCACCATTCAGAAATGCAGTTTTAATTTCCAACTGATGTACATTCCAACCATGATGAGTTGTAAGTGCACAGATGCTACGAACAGTAGTCATTCAGCAAGTAGGATCAAAGGTCTCATCAAAATCAATGCCTCTTTCCTGAGCATAACCCTTTGCAACAAGCCTAGTCTTATACCTATCAACTGTTCCATCAGGCTTATGCTTCATCTTGTATACCCACTTAGCGCTTATGGCCTTCTTTCCAGGAGGCAAGTCACATAAAGACCAGGTACCATTTTTCATGATAGCATCATATTCTGATTGCATAGCAGCCATCCAATTTTTAGAATTTTGTGCTTCATCAAACAAGATAGGCTCATTCTCATCATAGAGACTAGAAACAACCATAGCATAGCAGTCTGATGCAAAAGAGGCACTATGAGAGCCTGGACGAGTATGGTATGATAGAGGTGCATCTAATTTGCTATCACACAAATTCTACACCAACTATTTTGGCATAGTTTTTGCCTCCTCAATATCAACTCTCTCATCAACAAGTGCATCATGTAAATTTTGATTACAAATGGAATGATTTGCATCATCACATGAAACTTGTAAAGGCTAAGAAGTTGCCTCATTAAGACCAACACTAGACTGTCCACCTGTAAAAAGAGGAAGCAAAGTATCACACATGTCTTTAGAGCCAACAAATGTCTCCCTAGTACATGAAAGTAGTGGCTAAATAACATCTTCCACAAAAACAACATCACGGCTAACCAAAATGCATTTAGTATGTGGATGATACAGACGATAGCCTTTGCTTTCAAAACTATACCCAACAAAAATACATTTTACTACTTTATCATCCAATTTCCTATGTTGTTGTTCATGCACTAATGCATATGCCAAACAACCAAAAACACACAGGTGAGCAACAAATGGCTTGTGACCATGCCAAGCCTCATATGGAGTGATAGACTACA
Organism: Ceratopteris richardii; assembly: GCA_020310875.1. Lineage (NCBI taxonomy): Eukaryota > Viridiplantae > Streptophyta > Polypodiopsida > Polypodiales > Pteridaceae > Ceratopteris > Ceratopteris richardii. The sequence goes on from CM035433.1 coordinate 74,198,667, forward strand.
ATGCTTTAATGGGAAACCTGTTAAGTACATATGCATGGCACATGACAGCCTCAAGCCAGAAACTATGTGGTAAAGCTTAACTCTTGACCATACACCTCACCATCTCCATGAGTGACCTATTCTTCCATTCAACAAATCCATTATGTTGCAGTGTATATAGCAATGTACACTGACGTTTTATCTCGCATTTAGCAAAAAATTCATTAAAGTTAGAAGACATATATTTCCCCCTCGATCAGAATGGAGGGTGCCCATTTTACGTGCTAACAGATTTTCAACCAAAACCAAAAATCTGTTTGAAGCACATAAACACATTGGACTTTGCTTTCAATGGATATACCCATGCATGCCTCGAAAAATCATCAATGAAAGTCACAAAGTAAAGATAGTTCCCAAAAGGGGGTGTCTGCATAGGACCATAAACATCACTGTGAACAAGCTGCAATTTCTAAGTAGCTCAGATTGAACCATCCTTTGGGAATGAGGAACGCTGTATTTTTCCCAAAATATAGCCTTAACATACATGTTAGCAGGTGCCTTAAGTTTGGGCAGAGAGGACACCATTTCTGATTTCTGTACGCATAGCAAACTAGCAAATTTAGATGACCAAAGCGTGCATGCCAAAGCTTTGCATATGAAATAGAGTGAGAATCATGTACTCCACATGCTGAATCATTCACAGATCTTTCATATTCTATGATCTTATATAGTCCATGACATGAAATAATAGAAGCCACAATGATGTCACCATTTGAAAGATGATGAACTATACATCTGTCATCAACAAATTTCACAACCAAGCCAAACTTGGCTAAAGCTAAAACTGATAACATATTCTTCTTGATTACTAGCACAAATAATGCATTTGACAATGTAAAAGAACTACCATTAGCAGTAATCTGAATGATCTTACCAACTCCCATGATAGGATAAGAGGAGTTGTTGGTGCATGTGACAGTATTCCCTGTAGGGGCAGGCTCAAGTGAAGTGAAGAAACTATGCTGCGGGGTAATATGTTTGGTTGCCCCACTATCAAAGTACCAAACATCTGAGTCTATTGCAGACATACACTCTCATGGGAAGATGGGTAAAAATTGCAATCAATAGTAAATGCCCATTCTTCATTCTACACAAGATTAACATACTCTATTTTTGGTGTAGAGGCCTCTACAACAACCATTCCAACCTCTTTCTTCTTTGCCTCTTTTGCAACCAATTTTGGATAACTCTTTATGACATGATCATTTGCTTTACCATACTTGCAAAACAATTTGTGTTTTTCTATTTTCTTCTTGTCTCTGTGATCCTTCTTTGATTGTGTAGAATTAGCATATTTTTGCTTACTAGTAGAAGAGCTCTATTTACCTTTGCCCTTCTGACTAGCCAGGAACATGCATAATGGACCTATTTTGCCTAGATTGATCTTAGCCTACAAGAGAACAAAGACTAACTCCTCAAATATTAAGGCATTTGGATTGCCTTTCATCATCAAACGAAGGGTGGAAGCAAAACTCTGATATGAATCAGGAACACCATTCAGAATAATATGCACAAGTGAATTTTCAAGTAAGACTTCATCAACAGAAATCAACTATTCCTTCACATCTTTGATCTTCCTCAAAAAACAGTCCATGGAATCACCTTCATTCATGTGCTCACTCTCCAACTGTTTTTGGAGGTAAGCAACTTGAGCCTCATTCCTTGCCTGGTATAAAGTCTTCTATCTCCATTCCTTTTCTTAATTCCATCTTTCATCTTTCCACGTAATTTTGTTTTCTACATGATTATCATTGAGATGTTTATTAAGGTAATACACTCTGATGAGAATAGACATAGATATGAACTCCTAGGAGACGACTGAGTCAATCGACGCTGATTATTTTCTCATCAGTCAAGTTTCATTCTTTTGTTTTGTTGGTCAATTCATGAAAGTTCTTCGAAATGATGGGGAAGGCAAAGCATTTATACTCTATGTAATGTTAGGCTGATAAAAACGACATCGATATCCCTCATATTTATTTTCCAATGAGTCTATACTTTAAATTCTATAGGCAAAGTGATTGCAGCTACTAATGGATTATGAAATTTGCACTAGACTAGAGAAAACCATTATGTTATGAATTAAACCTTTTACGCATATGTAATCATATCGTGTGATTTTCATTGAGCTATTATTGTTAATGCTAGATGTTTGGTCTACACAATGAATTAGAAGTTTCAAAGCCTTAATCGGTATGAGTATGTATCCTTGCAATTTAAAACAATCAAGTATTTCGTTGGAACTATGATTTCACAATCAAAACAATGATTGAAAGGTTGTCCTAGGATGAAGGAAGGAGAAAATCTTTGAATATAAGTAATGAATAGTTGTTTTCGAAAGCTCTTAAGGATATGATGACTTATTTTGCAGTTGAAGTACTCATAATCTTTTGGATCTCCTGTATACCTGAGCTTACTATAAGCAACCGGTGTGTGCTATAATTCCAGCGGTTGGCATAATCCACCAAGGTCACTTTCTTGGCACTATGTGTGCACCCCTAAGTGCGCAAGAACCAGCACGACAACGCCCACTTTTATGTGCTCATGAGCCTTCAACTTCTATATGAAAACACCAAAAGACATTAATAACATAATACATTAAACTCCCAAATTCCAAAATTCAATATATTCCATAATTGATAACATACCTTTGCAAGGATAACAAGATGTAGGAGGGGGAAGTGTTACACTGTGTGGAAGACCCATAAAATGTTTCAAACTTTTCAAACCTTTTCTACAAAATTTGTACATAAAAGAGTTGTATATGGAAGGAGAGTCTGCATTTTGTAAACTCTGTAAAATAAGAAAGAGTCTTCCCTCAAAAATCTGCAAAGGAAGAGCAATTTTGAGTAGGTTCATTGATACTTTTAGTATTTTCAAGCTAAAAATGGATTGATCTTGAGAAAACTATATTAAAAAGACCAAAGCCATGTTAGACTTATGTGTTCCTCGAGTAGCTTTGATGTGAACCTTTTCCCTATACATGGGCACTTTTTACTCTAGTGTTGGCTAGAGGCTTTTTCCCCATGTTACCACATACTTGATACTCCCATATGTGGTGGTACTTTGTACTTAAGGATATTATTAAGCTCTTACTTCAGTTCAGTTCATCATCAATAGAGAGAGCTATTTCAGTCATCGTCTTCTTCGTGTGTCTTGCTGCATTTGTGCTTTTTGTGTGTGCTTCTAGTGTGTCTCTCACACTTCTACACACACCCAACAGTGGTATCTGAGTAGGTTCAACTCCTTCTCAAGTTTCAATTTTTCGCGTTGCGGCGCGTGCGCACTTTTAACAGTACAAATCGACTTCGGAGCATAGAACTGTGAATTTCAGTAGCCAAGAAACATTTCCACCAGGTGCGCTGGGGTTTTAGCCCCAATTCGAAGCCATTTGTGCAGTCAGAATTGGCATCAGAGTGACGGTTTATGAGCTGAAATTTCAGCACTCATTTCAGCTTTCGTCGAAGTGAAGATTTTGTCACATTCTTGTTCCTTAGTGAAATGGCGGGCATAAATGACTTGTTTGGCATGCTTCAAGCTGAAGATAAGCTTGATGGGACCAACTATCTGATGTGGTCTTACATGATGAACCATGTTCTTGTTGCTAAACAACTTTGGAACATACTGGAAGATGTAGATCAAAGACCCGCAGGTGCTTCTACTTCACAGTCTACTGTCACAGATGGAGCCATTAGGGGAAAAAGTGAGCCCCAGTTGGGCCTCGTAAGGATTTGGGATTAATGCCATAATTTTTGTGATTAAGGAGACATCAAAAACCACTAGTGGTATTTTTCATTAAAATAATGTTTTTCAATACCTGGCTCAGTCGGATGGGATTTGCGAAGCATTGTCCCTGTTGGATATTCATCACCGACGGTCGAGATCTTGTTTGGGGTGTCTGTCACAAACGGACAAATTTGTCCACTTGAGTGCTTTGTGAGTGAAGTCTCTCTAGCAAAAAAGGACAAAAGAATGTGCGTAGTCCGGGAGTTCTTCTGGCAGAAAACGACAAAACTCCCTTATGCTTCCGTTGCGGGAGACTTTCGAGACTGTCCGATGGGTGCTTAATCCAACACAATACAATCTCATGGATTCTCAGCCATTCGATGATTGTACAAGCCAATGGTTAGGATGAATGCGAAACACGTCTCCCATGTAGCTATAAAAATCAATCATGCATCCATGTGGGAGGGAAATCATAGTCTTAAGATGCTTCCTATATCCGATTGCTCCAAATCACACTACACAAAAATCTGGAAAATCAATGTGAAGCATTGGATTGTGAGGTCTATCTGAAGGCACACATTTGATGTCATGATTGTTTTTGTCAATTTAAGGAAGACCATTAGATGTGCCTTACATCCAACGGTTGAGTTCACAAGTGACTAATTTATTTGTGATTTAATGATAGCCTTTCGATATTCAAGTCAATGCAATGGCTACGATTCAAATTGGCATACTCACAAACCACATTTCAACATGAACTAATGGTTTCTAATCCTCAAAACCATCCTTGACCACAAGAAAACAAGAGAATCCTACCCCTAGCCTAGGGGATTAGTGGACTAGACTGTGGCCACTGCTTCATTCTGATTGGTGTGGATCACTAATCACCCCTTGAGCTAAAAGGCCCAAGGAGGGTTCATTTTTTCCCCTAATGCTTCTTCTTTGAGTAGCTTAGATGGGATGGAAAAGATACTCAAGCTCATGCTTTGATTGTGCTTTCAGTGAAGCATCATATAGTTCCACACATTCGATCATGTTCTACATCGAGACAGGAATGGGACACTCTTGCTTCTTTGTATGCTGTGTGTTATGAAGCACATGTTGCATACTTGAGGAAGTAACTTGAGGATGTATGTATGGCTGAAAATGAGTCGGTGGATGTGTATGTGATTCGCATCAAGGACTGGAAAGAGCAATTGGCAAACATAGATGAGATCATTCCGGATGCATCACTCATTTCTACATTGTTGAAAGGATTACCGAAATATTTTCAAAGCTTTGCTACTACACTCCGTTTGGTTGCAAAAGGAATCCTAATATGTATGCATTTGATGAGGGTGTGTCTCTTCTTTTGCAAGAAGAGCAATCTAGAGTGAATATGAGTGGTTTGATTGAGGGAACGCAAGCACTTTCTATCTCACAAAAGGGGAAAAGCAAGTATGGTTCAGCTTTGGGTTCATCAAAACCAACGCCTCAACCTTCCTCTTTCACTCATTCCTCTAATGATGGTGATTTGCAAAAGAAGAAGAGATGCAAATATTGCCGGAAGGCTAGTCATACTATTGATGAGTGTACAAAGCTTGCTAAACGCAATGAAAAGAAGAAGGAATCCGGCATGTCTATTGCTGAAAATTCAGCAAATGCAAAGAATGATGAAGTTAACATGGCTCAAGATTTTTGGGCATGTGTTGTTACATGTCATTATGATGCATCTTTGCATTCTAAATGTATGGTTGTGAGTGAGGCTGATTGGGATTGGTTGTTTGATAGTGGTGCTTCAAAGCACATAACATCATGCAAAAGATTTTTTGCCTCTTTGAAAGGTGCAACCAAAGGAGGACATGTGGTGTGTGCAACCAATGCCTCTTATCCTATCATTGGAGTAGGAGGAATTGAGCTTACGACTGCAAAAGGAGGTTTGGTTCTCTTGAAAAATGCATTGTATGTGCCCGGTATCAAGAAGAACTTAATTTCAGTTCCGTTGATTACCAAAGCTGGACTTCATGTACACTTTGTTGATGATAAGTGTATGGTTCATGATTTCAACAATGGCGATGTTATCATGATGTCCGGTACATTATGTAATGGTTTGTATCGCATGGATACATATTAAGAGGGCTACCTCTAATTCCTTGGTTGCTCATACTTCTTCCATGGCTGAAATGGAGCTTTGGCATGCTCATTTTGGTCACTTGAACTTCAATAGTTTGCTCTACTTGCAAAAGAAGGACATGGTTATTGGCTTGCCTACACTTGACTCCATTGAAAAGCATGCATGTGAAGGTTGCATTCTTGGAAAAATGCATCGTGCTTCTTTTCCAAAAGATGGTCATACACACACTACAAGAAAATTGCAGCTTGTTCATAGTGATGTATGTGGTCCCGTCAAGACTCCATCTTTTGGGAAGCATGTATATTTTGTTACCTTCATTGATGATTCTACTCACCATACATGGGTGTATCCTATGAAAGAAAAGAATGAGGTATTTTCTTGCTTCAAAGCATTTTTAGCTATGGCTGAAAATTTTTCTTCACAAAAGCTTTTGACTCTACGCATGGATCGTGGTGGTGAATACATGTCACATGAATTTAATGATTTTCTTTGTGAAAGAGGTATTTCACACCAATGTACGGTGCCATATACACCTCAACAAAATGGTGTTGCCGAGCGTAAAAATAGAACTCTACTTGAAATGGCACGATGTATGGTTAAAGGAAAGCATCTTCCTAATAAGTTTTGGATGGAAGCGGTCATGTGTGCGAACTATGTGTTGAATCGCTACCCTACAAAAGCATTGAGAGTCATCACTCCTTATGAGGTTTGGAATGGTCATAAGCCTATGGTTAGTCATATGCGTGTGTTTGCTTATTTGGCATATGCTCTTGTGCCATCACAACAACGTCACAAACTTGATGACAAGGCAAAGAAATGTATATTTGTTGGTTATAGTGTTGAAAGTAAGGGATATCATTAGTACCATCCATTGATGAACACAATTATTGTGAGTCGAGATGTGGTATTTGCTGAAAATTCAGTTTTCCCTCTACTTGAATGCAAAAAACAGCCAACAGTTAGCTACCATTTAAGAAGGCTATCTTTATGTCCAACTGATGCACTTTCCAACCTCGATGGGCAGCCAATGCAACCACGGTACGAATGGTAGTCATGCGTGAAGTAGGTGCAAAAGTTTCCTCGTCGTCAATGCCATATTGTTGCGCATATCCTTTGGTAACCAATCTAGCTTTGTAACGATCAATGCTACCATCAGATTTTCTCTTAATCTTATAAACCCACTTTGTACCAATGGCATTCTTTCCTTTTGGCAATTGACATAACTCCCAAGTACCATTCCTATGTATGGAATCCATTTCTGATTGCATAGCACTCATCCATTGTGGATCGTACATGCATCTTCGAAAGAAAGTGGCTCTTCATTACATGCTGTAGCAATAAGAGAATAATCCACAAAATTACTTGATGCATGGTGAGAGCTTGATCTTGTTCTACCAAGTAAAGGTGCACTCAATTTGCTGTCCTGCAAAGTTTGTTTCAGCCACTTCGGCATAGATTGTGCACTCTTGATAGACATGCATTCATTATGTAATACATCTTCAACATGTACATCATGCGTGGGCTGAATTTCATGCTCATTTCAGCCATATTTTGATGCAAATGTTCAGTTATATGTGGCTTGAAATTTCCAGTAGTTTTGATAATTTTTGGCTGAAAATTTTCAGCCATGTTTGGCAAGAAATTCTCTGCATTTTCAGCCCTATTTGGCTGGAAATTTTCAGCCCTTTGAGCCTCAATTGGTTGGTCTACATGGCCATAGTTAAGTGCACCATTTTGGAACAAAGGCATTTCGTAATTTTTATGATAAAAAAATCTTTATCCTGATGGCCATGATAAAAAAACTTTTATCATGATCAACATGATCAAAGATTTTTATCACGATCGCCATGGTCAAAGACTTTTATCATGAACATCATGATTAAAGATGTTTATCATAATTACCATGATGAAGGATTTTGATCGTGATCACTGTGATCAAGGATTTTTATCATAATTGCCTTAATGAAATATTTTTATCATGCTGATTAATTTTTTTCATGGACTTTTGGGTTCCATATTTGCATGATTAGAGAAGTGAATAATTTGGACATAAAGAGCTTAGCAAGACATCTATGCATACCATCTACTCATTGGTTCTGACTAAAACTAGGTAGAAGTCTACTCTTCATGGATTCAACAAATTAAAGTTGTATGATTGCACCATGTAATGCATGTCAACACACTATCACAAAACTAAAAACTCAAAAAAGATTATAGTGGTGGTGTATGCACAACATAATTTCTTAAGGTATATTATGGATCTAGTACCCCAAGGGTTATACTCACCACACCTACAACCAAAAAACCATGTAGTGAATATTTGATCTACATACACCTTTTACCTGCTTTTCAAGTTTATGCTATCTCATATGATAATGTACTTATACTTATAAGGGTACAAACCCTCAATAATTTTTAATATATAAATACAAGTGCTTCAATGTACGTACATGTATGTGTATGTAGAGAGATCCAATCATCAATCCTTGTATTTATTCATAGCCTATCATACAACCCTGTCCAACTAGATAAATAAGTAAAATCGTATAGAATCACTCTAGAAGTAGGTCTAGAAGTGTATTAATATAGAAATAGCTAATCATATGCATGAATATATCTCCTCAAGCTACAATTCACTTGGTGTAGTTATCTTAAGTAATTTAAGGAATAAAAAAATATGCTTCAATATATCTTACCACATTAACAAGGCTTTCAACCCTCAAAAAGAGAAAATAAAATAATGACTAAAACTCTTATGGTAAAAACTATTTTATTAGAAAAAACATGGTTTTCAAATTATTTTCATAGTTCAAAACTCAACTTATGGTGGATTTGAAGAGATACTAGTTTGTAGGAATCTCGAGGAATCTCTTGCATGCGTAGGAATAGATAAGCATACAATTAAAATCAATCCAAGATATATTATTAAGTATCTCTACTATGATTTACTGTATTTACATAGTGTTTCATGAAGTATTTGTCTCATATGTGTTGGGATGAGTATATATTGTTGTTACTATTTGCTATGTGAAGATTTGTTACTTCACATAACTATGGAAACAAATTTAAGTTAATGTGTTACAAAAGAATTGTTCATACTCAGAGGAACTATTGTTTACCACATTGTAATGATGTTAGTGTATAGTAGTTTCTAGTCAATTATGAATATGTGCCAGGCTATATTCTCTTGTTTTTGTCCTACATCGAATATTTTTGTCAAGACTAAGAACCTAGACTCTCTCTTTATCATTTGTGGAGCTTCCTCTCTAGCCTTTTGGGGTGGGGTAAAATATGCTACAAATTCTTTGGGTGTTTCATTAAAGCCTTGGCATTTTATTTGGTGGATCTTTTAGAAGAACTAAAAACTCCCCCACTATTGGAAGATTTTTTCAAGACTTAAGTGGTGAAGAAAAGGGGCAAGTAGGTGTTTTAGTTCTTTGTTCAAGTAACAATGAAGTTGGGCATTTCAAATTGAGAACAAGACTAGAGATTTGTAGCTTTAAAGGGATAAAGATATTTTATGTGCAAGGAGATGCCCTCGTTGTGATAAGGCAAACCCAAGGAACTTAGAAGTGTAACATTGACAAGTTAAAAGAGCACTTTTAAAACATTGTAAAAATTATGGAAAGTTTTGATGAATTTCAGATAATGCACATTCTAAGAGATAGAAACATGAAGGTTCATGAGGTTGCTAAAAGGTTCCATTGTGTAAAGTGAAGTGATCATAGGGTCACTTGCTCCCTCTTATAATGGAAGAGTCACTAGCGTTGATTCAATCTTATTTGGAAGACACTAAATCACTACAATATTTCTCAAAAAAGATCCCTTGTGAAGAGCCCAAGAAATATGTACTACTTTTTTATCACTTATATATGAAATGTAGTGATACGTGTTGAGAAGGGTGTTGTTAGAAGATGGAATTCAACATTGTCTGAAGATTGCCCATGAAGAAATATTTCAAGCACATTATAGTGAACTAGTGACAACAATGACCAAATATTAAAGGGGATGTACAACATCAGGTGAAATCTTGTATAGAATGTCACAATTATGTACCTAAGCCAAGATGACTTAGATACTTGTGATAATTGACAATACACCTCAATTGCCAACAAGTGCGTATAGCGATGGATTAATACACACTTTAAATTATCAATCTATGGAGATATACATATCAAGAGTATGAGGACATGTGCATACATAATAGCAAATGAAGTGAATGTGCAAACAATGCATGTAAATTATGTAGAACTACCTCTCAAGTCACCTGTTTCATAGGAAGCGTATGCCATGATACTTGCTATAGTAGTAGCACAAATTAGACCTTTTCTCTCAGCTCTGATACTCGAATATAATAAATAGTAGATTCTTTCAAAGCTCTCGATGACACACATCCAATGGTGGTATTTTTAGCTTAATGTGACAAACATACTTCAAGTTATGAGCAAAATACTGAGTGGTAGGAAACACCAACTCTTACTTCACAACTCACCAAGCTTCACACATACACTACAATGGTGAAACCAGAAGGGGAAGGGTAGACAACACCTCTAGACACACATTTCAGGCATTAGATACACATGAAAGCTCTTGGAGAAGAAGATAAACAGGAGGGAAGAAGCAAATTCGAAAATTTCAGCTTGATTACTCACAATGACGAGTCAAAAAGTGAATTATATACATATGCCTTAAAAATGGTCCTTTCACGCAAGAGACCATCACTTTTATTGTAAATCACTAAATCCCTACTATTGTACATGGCTTAGGTTACACTTGTTTAGGAATCATGCTTCTATAGGACTCCTCTAGAGCATTTACACGACTGTTTGAAAATTTATAAAGGATTTTGAAAGAGAAATGAAAAATTTGGGCTCACTTTTCTTCACTTCTTTCTTCTGCAACACTCTCCCTATGGCGAATGAGGCTTGCCGTCCTCTTACACCCCTAGCCAACTTATTCCTCTTTGACTTGATATTGTAATTTCCTTGTGCGTATTTTTAACTGCCCCCTTGCCAGCCATCAAGAGGCCTTAAAGATTCAGAGGAAATGTGCTACCTTATTAGAGCCTCGATCCAATGCTTCCATCTTTTTCTATGACAATCCACTTTGCATCAAGAGGCATGCCGTCCTTCTATCTGGCCTGCTGATTTTTCTTTAGCTCGTATATTTCTTTTCACCGCATGCACCTAGTGACTAGTGTGACATTTATTTAGACACTCTTTACTGTGCAACACCATCTGGTTGTTGGAAGGACCTTGTTTTGACTTCTTTGTTTGCACTCCTTGGGTCCTTTCTGCTTTGCATTGTAGCCTGATGCATGCCCCTGTAGGGATTTGGGTAGAGGGTGAGTTTCTTTATTGAATTACTTTGTATCTTGATCTTCTTCTGGATTCTCCTCCCACACATCCCTTCTCCTAAACTCTATTGTCCCTGATAGGCTTTTGTAGGTGATGTGAGTAAGTCTCGAATATCATTCTTTCAATTTGATTGAGTTGGTTGGCTTCACATACCATTAGATCTTTCCATTGAGCTGAATATTCCATCATTTGGTGCTTGTTAATGATTAATAAAAAAAAGCGTAGTTCATATGCTACTAATCTCGCATTTAAATTTTTGGACATCTTCAAAAAGATTTATGAGCCCATTTCCAAAAATCCAGTGAAGAAGGCTTCTTCGAATGTCTGCATGTAAGTACTCGACAAAAACATTATTCAAGAATAGATTGCCATTAATGTGAGGCAGCTTGGCATGATAGAGAGATAAAAAATTAAGGCATCTATCACCTCATTAATGTCGATAAAATTCAAAAATGTGTATTCTACATGTTTGAAAACTTTCAATATAGTGAGAAGCATGATAAGAACTTTATTTGTCATTTTTATTGCTATATCTAAAATAGAGGCATATCTCGATAGCCAAAATTTGAAAGTCCGAACCATATATTCTTCCATTGGGAGATAGTTGTGTGGTGGACTCGATAACAGTGGAAAATTGAGCCACTAATTATTTAACTGTCTAGTATGATGTTCTTCCCGAAATTGCACCCATGGCCTTCAATGTGGTACAAAGCAAAAAGAAGGATTTATCTGTAATAAGTATGGTGTCTCTTTCCAGTGCACCCACAAAGTAGGATTCTTCTCCAAAAAGTTTCGTCTGCAAACTACATTGGCCTTCTCCAAAAAGTTTCGTCTACAAACTACATTGGCCTTCTCCAAAAAGTTTCGTCTGCAAACTACATTGGCACATTTCTTCTTTTAGAATCCCATATGGTACATTGAATGGTTGCATGATTTTATCCAAGTACTTACTTTTGATCTTTGCCTCTTTCATTACTTTCACCACTGCATCTTCAAAATGTTGCATGAGTCAGGACACCAGTAGGGCCTGCTCTGTTTGGCTTATGTCTGTAGTATATGGCATCGGATGTTCATCAATTTGTGTCTCCTCCTCAAGTTGTATAGATGAATGAGCAATGGGGGGAGAAAGAGGGCGTACCTCAGTCTCCTCAGTAGCCACTTGAGAGCTTGGAACTACTAGTGTCCCCATGTTTACTTGCTTTACTAACTAGGCCTGTAGCTATGTAATAATTTTGTCTTGATCTTGAACCTATGTTTTGGCCGCCTTGAGCTCTTTCTCTCATTTTATTAGGTTGGTACACATTATAGCCATTTGATCATCATCTTGTGTGCATTGTTCTGTGTATTTGGAGTCTGCTTCTTTCCATTTATTCCTTGATTCCTTTGTGTCCTTCATGTATTTTGACTCCCACCGGATTTGTAATTCTTGCTCTTGAGTGAGCTGATCAGCATACTTTTTTATTTGTGCTTGTAAATGAATTACATCTTCATTTGTATTTTCTAATGCTTCTATAGGTTGATTGAGTAAGATTGAATTCATCATCGCGTTATTTCTATTTCTTAGTACATCTGCTTCATCCATATATATCTTAAAATGTGTTTCTAGGATTTTACTTCAATTTACTAATCGCGCCTTCTCTACTTCTCCTGCCTCATATTTTTGTTTGAATTCCATTAGTTGAGCTTGCAATCTGGCATTTTCTTCTTTTAGCTTGTTGACTTCCTCTATAATTTCCTTAAGTTCTTCTTCTTTCTTGGTCAGAGCCTGTTGAGATTGCATCACCTATGCAGATAGTTGGTATTATACCCAAAGTAATGATGTTTTTATTGGATAATCCACTTTAGACATGGTATGTGACACTACTCATGCATGCTCAAAAAATCAGAGTACATCCACTCTTTCTTTTAGAGTTTTAACCTAATGGAAGATGAGTAACAAAGAATAGGACCAATGTCTCGTCCTAGTAAATTTGGAATGTACCAAGTTTAAGATAAATCTTTAAGTCTAATAGAGGTTTAGTAGAGATTGACAAGGTGTTTTTGCTCAACATTTTGAGATACAATCAATTTAATGCATCAGGTTATATAGTCACTCACCATGGCTGATGTATTCTATATGCTGGTTTTTGAGGATAACTTGGATAGTACTAATTACCCATTGTGGGCATATATGATGTATCATGTATTGGTAGCAAATAGGTTGTGGAATATTGTGTGTTGTGTTGAAAAATTTCCTATTACACCTAAAAATACAATTCTTGAAGGTGATGTAGGTGGCATTGAAGATGATGATATTCAATCTCTTGGTTGTGTTGTGGTTTCTACTACATCTACTGTAGAGAAACTTTATTGGGATGTCGGAGATGCTCATACACATGCATTGATAGATTTGTGTGTCATATGTGCCATTATCCTTCACATTCACTCCTACAAGATAGAAAAGGATGCTTGGGATACACTTTTAAATTTATACCAAGAAAGAAATGAGGATCCTATTGCTTACCTCCAAAAATAGTTTGAGATTGAGCATATGAATGAAGGAGATTCTATGGACAGTTGTTTGACAAAGATCAAAGATTTGAAGGAGCAATTGTTGTTGGTTGTGTGTAGAAGTGTGAGAGACACACAAGAAGCATACACAAGGAGCCTAAACACAACAAGACACATGGAGAAGATGGATTGTTAGAAAAACTCTCTCCATTGACCATGAACTGAACAGAAGTAAGAGTTGAATAATATCCCTAAGTACAAAGTACCACCACATATGAGTGAATCATGGATGTGGTAACTTGGGGAAAAAATCTTCTAGATAGCACTAGAGCAAAAAGTGCCCATATATAGGGAAAAGGTTCACATCAAAGCTACTTGAGGAACACATAACTGTAACAAACCTCCCTAGAGTGAATGATGTGAACACATGCAAGGAGTGATAGACTAGCCCCCACTAGGCAAGAAGCCTAAAGCTTTGTGAAAAGCTTCGAAATTTTCCCGTGGAAGAGCTTTGGTGAATATTTTTTCCAACACGTATACCAAATCAATATCTCCTACATGAAGATGCTTTCTCACATGGTGATAGTGCACCTTAATATGTTTGGTCCGTGCATGAAACATTGGGTTTTGTGCAATAGCCAATGCACTCTGACTATCAAAGAATATGCATAATAGCATCAATCTCCATGCAAATATCCATCAATAGGCATCTCAACCATATAAATTCCATTATAGTTGTGAAAATTGCCCTATACTCAGCTTCACAACTCGATGTCACCACTGTAGGTTTCTTCTTACTCAACTAAGATATGCATGAGTCTCCAAGGAAAAAGCAATTACCACTAGTAAACATGCAAGTATAATAACAACCAACCCAATCAATTTCTATAAAAGCATACAAGCACGGATGCTTGTTGAATATCTCTTCCATTAAAGAGACCTAAGCTTAAAGTGCCTTTGAGATATATAAACACACGTTTCACCTCTTGCCAATGCTTAGTGCTAGGGCTATGCATGAATCGACTTGATTGGGAAACTGCATATTGTATATCTCACCTTGTGTTACATGCATATATAAGACATCCGATAACTTGCTGATAAAGAGAGGTGTCAATTGCATCAATGGAGTCCACAATTGAGAACCTAAATCCTGTCTCAACTGGTGTAGAAATTGGCTTGCAATTTTGAAGGTCAAAATTCGGAAGTAGTTTTTCAACATACTTTGCTTGATGCATAACGATTCGCATCTCAGTCAATACAAACTGGATGCCAAGGTAGTAGTTCAAAAGACCAAGATAAGTGACATCAAATGTATACTGCAAATTAGCCATAAGGATGTCAAGTTTTGCATCACATGACCCAGTCAAGAGTATGTCATCAACATAAAGAACAATCATTGTAAGGTAAGCCCCATCTTTATGTACATAGAGTGTGCTTTCAATTGGACTGCATGTGAAGCCAAGAGCAATCAAGTGCTTATGGATTTTCTAATACCGTGTATGGTTTCAAGCAAGCTCCACATGCTCTTTCCCTTTCATGGAAACTCTAGGAGGTTGCTTCACACAAACCTCTTGTTGCAAATCACCATTCAAGAAAGCCATTTTTATGTCCAGCTGATGTACTTTTCAATCTCGTTGGGTATCCAATGCAACCACGGTATGAATGTAGTCATGCATGAAATAGGTGCAAAAGTTTCCTCATAGTCAATGCCATGTTGTTGCTCATATCCTTTGGCAACCAATCTAGCTTTGTAACGATCAATTCTACCATCTTACTTTCTCTTAATCTTGTAAATCCACTTTGTACCAATGACATTTTTCCTTTTGGAAATTCACATAACTCCCAGGTACCATTCTTATGTATGGAATCCATTTTTGATTGCCTAACACTCGGTGTCGCGACACTTGGTGCAACAACCAACAGTAAATTGAGCTTTTCTCTCAGCTCCGAACTCCAAATATAGCAAATAGCATATGCATTTTGAAGCTCTCGAGAAGACGCATCAAATGGTGTATTTTCACTCAATTCTGATGCTTCTACTTCAAGTTATGAGCAAAATACTGAGTCGCGGGAATGACCTTCCTACACTTCACACACACCTTAACCACAACAAACAAACACTTTCACGGATAGACAACACTTCCTAACACTCTTTTTAGGCAACACACATGCATACAAGCTCACAAAGAAGATGATACAGAGAGGAGAAGACACAAATTCAAATTTTTGTGCTCTTGATTCTCACAATGGCAAAAAGTCTTTACAAAGAGTCACCAATTGACTTATATAGATGTGCCCTAAAAATGGTCCTTTCACACAAGAGACCGGCACTTTATTCACTAAAAGACTAATTTCCTACTAATTTACATGGGTAAGCTTTTAATCTTCTGTGGGGATGCATCTAGAGGACTCCTCTAGTGCATTTACAACGAAAATTATGTTACAAGAATGGTTATAATACAAAAATTGGGTGTCCAAATCGGAAAAATTTTGGGGCCCTTCTTTTTCACTGCCTTGTGCTCTCTTTGCTCTACAACACTCTCCCCCTCTTTGTCTCTGTCGTCCCTTGGCAGGCTTTACTTCTTGTCTTCAGCTTGTTTAAGAGGTCTGAATACACGCACCCAGCGATCGAAGCGGCAACAAGGACTGTCAGACAATTGGTTATCTTATCCGAGGTATATCCTTTGCTTTTGTTTGCCCCTTGATATTACTTATATCACATATCTGGGTTGCTGTATTCAGTTGGGTTGTCACGCACATCACTAGTGACCTCTTTCTACCTTTTGGTCCTTTGATTTGTCCTGGTTGCACACATCTGACCATGTTGTATTGCTTTGAGCCTGTTTACTTTCTTTTCATCGCACGCTGTCAGCGGAAGGATTAGTACCTGCCAATTATCTTCTTGCACTTCCTAGATACTTTCCTGGCCCTGGTTCCTCCTGCCACCTACGTGCTTTTTCCTTGATATGTGCCCCTGCGGGGCTCTGTGTAGAGATGGGTGTTGCGCCGCTGCGGGGCTTCCTGCAGAGATGTATCTTCAGATATGATCTTTTTAATGAAGCTTCTTTCTTTGTCTTCTTCTTTTCTTCTTTTTGCTTGATTCTCCCTCAACACTGCCCCCCTCTTGAACTTTGTCGTCCCCGACAGGCTTTGGGAGTCGACGAGAGTATGTTCTATATACTTTTTGCTCTGTTTCATTAAGCAGATTGGCTTCACGTATCATTAGCTGCTTCCACTGTTCTGCTTTCACACCGTCATGTGGTGGTTGTCTATGATCGGAAAAGAAGCTTAGCTCATATGCCAATAATCTGGCATTCAAGTTAGATGACATCTTTAAGAAGATTTCTGAATCAATTTCAAAAAACCCTGTGAAAAAGGCTTCTTCGAATGTCTGCATATAGGTACTCGGCAAAAACATCAACCTAGAATAATATGCCATTATTGTTGGTCGGCTAGGCATAACAGACAAGTCAAAAACGAGAATATATGTTCCTTGATTAATGCCAATGAAGCTCAAAAATGTATATGCCACGTGTTTGAACACCTTCAAGACTGTAAGAATCATGCTGAGTATTTTATTGGTCATCTTGATAGTTAAATCGAGTACTGTTGCATAACTCTGCAGCCAAAATTCAATGGTTTTTACCATGTAGTCTTCTGTTGGTAGATAATTATGAGGTGGACTTGGAAGTAGCGGATAATTCAGCCACTGTTTATTAATAGCGCCATTCTTTTGCATATCCAAAAATTCGCGTGCTTCTCTGCGCCGTGGTGTTGGACAAAAAGAAGGATTTACCTGTAATAAATATGGTGCCGCTTGCCAGTGCACCGATAATGTAGGATGTTTCTCCAAAAATTTTCTTCTCCAATGAAGTAGAAGTGTCTGATGAAATTGATCCCATCGAGGCACAAAAAGATTATGAGGTAGCTCAGATGGAGTTAGCTAAAGCAGAAGGTAGAAAAAGAAAAATAGAAGCCAACTTAGCATTTAAAAGGGTTTTCCACCATCTGCTCTTTCATTGGAGAATTATAAATCGGGGGAGATAGAGGACGTACCTCTACCTCGTCAGTAGGATTTTCTTGTCTTGGCTCTACTGGTGTCCCGATTGGTGTTGGCTCTGTTGCTTTAACATTTAATTTCGTAAGTCGGTCAGTCTTTTCTTTTATTTCTTGCATTGCTGCCCTTAGAGCTTCTTTTGCCGCAAGCAACTCATTGCCAATTTTTGCTACTTGATCCATGTTTTCACTATAACTCACAACAAGTTTGCCATTGGCTGTATTCAGTTGCTTTTTGAGCTCATTGGTGTCTTGAATGTACTTATGTTCCCATTCTGCTCTCAATGCTTGCTCGTGTTTCAACAAATCTGCATATTTCTCAATCTGATCTCTTAATTCTTTCTGGTCAATATCTGTAGTCTCTTGTTTTTTGATAGGTTGATCATATAGCAATGACTTCATCAATTCTTTATTTTTGTTTCGTAACTTGTCATTTTCCTCCATGTACACATTTAGTTGTGTCTCGAGCAAATTACTTTTAGCTTTCATTCTCTCATTGTCTTTGTTTTTACTGTGAGTAACTGCGTTCCTTTGGCTGTAATCTCTTTTTGGGCTTGGATGAGCTGTGCGGATAGTTGTTCACTCATGATTTGAAATTGATTCTTTTCGCGCATGGCCTTGTCATAATCTGCATCTGTATCCATCATTTGCTGTTGCGTCTCCATGGCCGTTTGGATCATTTGCTTGACAACCTGTTTCAATTGAGTTACATCCACATTTAACCAAGTGGTAGGGATACTAGGTTCTGCTCCAGTTGTCACATCTTTCCCTTGTGCCACGTGTAACGTAGTATCATGGGGCTACCTAATATGAAGTTGGATCCTTGGCTCAGCCTCCATGTGGTCAATCTTACCTTGAGGTGTATCATCGGGCACTTCAATCACGATTGGCTCTTTGTTTTGTAGTAGGCCTGAGTCTTGGTTTATTGGAGTTTGTATTTCCTCTTTGATAGGTGGTTTTGCATCTTTATTAGTTATTGGAGCTTCCTGGATGCTGACCTTTGACTTTTCATTTAATTGAATTACGTGCTCTGGTTCAGTGGGTTCTTGGCTCTTTGCCTGTCCCTGTTGGTTGTCTGGCGTGACTTCGACTTGATTAATCTCTGTCCATTCTTCATTGTGAGTTTCTATCCTTATATTAGTGTCCAAAGTGTCTTTTTTGTGACTAGATTCTGCCTCAAAGCTAGAATCTTCTAAACCTAATTCTTTATATCTGGCCACGTGTTAAGGGGTCTGTTCTTTATCTTTCTGTCTCCTTTCTTTGCTTGCCTGTCTGTAATGGTGACCTTGAATATTTAAATTTACTTGCCCCTGCATAAACTGATGTGTTTCTTCTAGGGAAGCAGAGAGATCTCTTTTCGTAATTGGTTGTTGGGTCCCAGGAATCTTTGGCAATGTGTGTGTCCTCTTTGATTGGGGTGTAACCTAGGCTTCTTCCTCTCTAAGGCGCTTTGTACCCCTCATGGTTTTCTTTGAACTGGTTCCTACTTCTTCAATAGGGATGGCTGTTTTCTTTTTCTTTGGAACCGTCGCTGACTTGGCATATTTGGCTAACTCTGTTGAGGTTGGCATCACGCGCAAGCAGTTCTTCATATCGAGTGCCTCATAAATAAGTAGGGTCAAGGCCGAACTACCATTTAGAAACTTTTTCTGACCCCACTTCTTCTTTGCTTCAAATAGACGGTCTCGAACATATGGAGTCATATTTACTTGATTTCCAACTTCCCTCATAGCATGTGAGAGCAGTTGCACCACGATCTTTTGAGGTGCTGTATATCTATGCATGCTTGGAAAACAAAAGTGCTGGTGCACTAAGCGAACAACATCTTCAATATCAGTTCTGTTGATTTCCAGAAAGATTTTCTTTTTCGGATCATGACATTCATCTTTGACATTTGTGATTCCCTCTTGATTCCACCCGAAAGCTCTGTTAATTAGCTCATGAGTGAATTGAATCATTTTCCAGGCACCCACTTTATCCAGTACTCTTGCCTCTGGGACTGACGTTTTATTCGATGCAGATTGAAGTGTATTCATTACTTGCGTACATCTCTGGAAATCTGGCATATAGATCGACAGTCTTAAGAATGCATCAATTCCGGCTTGTGTCCAGACATCCGTCATGCGCGGTAATCCTTGTATGATGGTCTTGAAATCTTGTGACATGATAGGGAAGTAGTGATCCCTGTCCTATTTTGATGGTCGCCATGAAAATGAGTTCCGATACCGGTTGGTCATCCAGAAACCAATGGCCTCTTGCTTTCGTTATTCATTCCAAAGGAAGAATGTGGACCTCTTCCTCTTGTGTTGCTTCGGAATTAGAGGATGCCATCTGCACTCAATATAGAGTATGAATTAGTGGTAAGATAGTATCAAAAATCCTCCTTCATTTGTCTAAGATTGGCAACTCCGCGTGAATGGTGTCGTCCCTTCCCCGTGGGTGTGAGAAAGGTAATACCTGGGATTTTTCCCACTTTTAGATATTTTTATGTTTTTGTCTGAAAGAAAAACAGAAGAGTTAGTTCATAGCCGAAGCGGTTATTAATTTTTTTAGTAATTTTCTTTAGATTCTGTACAAGTGCTCTCCTATTTCCCAAGAGGAAAATGTGCTTCACTATCCTGAAATAGAAGAATAACGTGCCGAATGCTTGGCCTTGTAATGTGGCCCTATCATGCATACTTTGAATTTTGGTAACTCCATATGTGTGCAACTCGAATTACTTGGTTGATGCATACAGCTAGTCTTGCTTTTCGGCATCCAGATCTGCTTCACACTGTTGGGGCAGATTGTATTCCTAACATTCCTGAAGGATGTGGTGCTTCTCATGTTGTACGTCTGCTTTATCTGCTTTTTGAATCTTGGAATGGTTTTTGAAGCATATGTAGACTCCTTTTCTGTCCTGTAGCTATTCATCTTTGGTTGTTTTGCCTTTAGACCATACTGATTTTCCTTGAGCATTGGTTCGTCCTTTTTGATGATTGTCATTTGAGTACATGATTGGCAATCCATATTTGTGTGCGGGCTGGTGGGGCGGCTACCACTTTCTTTGGAATCCATATTCTAGCAATTCGTTGTGGACCTCAGTGTCCAAAGTGATTTACTCGCTTGTTTGATGGGTCGTTCTGATGTCGATAATGTTTCTGTTGTTGATGATATGCAACCATTTGGTCCTTCCTTATCCAAGCTTGTCGAGTGTAAAGAATGGGGTATATTCTAATAGGTGCAGACTTGTGATTACCTGGAGAACTAGTCTCTCTTGTGTGTGGTTCTTCGCTAAAGCTATTTTCAGATAGAATGATACTCTTGTGACTTGCTAGATTAGAAGATGGTGTGCAAGCAGAATTCAGTGTATCCTCACATGAAATACTCGATGAAGGGGTTTCCATAGTGCTAGTGAAAATACATTCATCACTGTGTTCATTTGAGTGAGTTTTTGATTCTATACTTGCGGCTTTGATTGGTCGTTCGTCTAGCATGCTGAATACTTCACGATGTCCTATCTTGGCCGAGATGTATCCTAAGGCCAATTGAATAGTTACTTCATATTCGTATATCCAATCTTGATCTAACACGAGCTCTTCCAATAAGTCCTGATCATGACATACTAAGAGTTTTTGTTCCATTGTGTTGTTGCCAAGGTGTAGAGGTAAGATAATCTCTCCTATACACTCGGTGATCTTTGCTCCTATTCTAATCAGCTGTGCCTTAGATGGTCGTAATTCCTCTTTGAGTGTCTGTGTCAATGAAAATGTGATACAACTCATAGCAGCTCCTGTGTCAATGAGTGCATCCACTAAGTGGTACTCTTTTGTTCCGGCACCCAAATTCAAATATGGTTGCTTCCTTTGTTGCCCTAGGTTTTCAATGGACCTAAAATTAGCCATTGGGACGAGTTCCTCTCCTAGTCGATATCTCTCATCTCTCTCTCTCTCTCATCCATTCTCTTCGTTTTCTTATTCGCTCTAACGCTTCTTGTCTGGCTTCCTCTCATATTCTTTCTTCCTCTAGGCACCTATTCTTACCCATTATCAATCGTGACATTATTTCTTCAGTTAATGGCTCTAGATATTTTTTCACTCGACATCCACTGATATAATTTGGCAATACTTCTCCATCTAGAGTTGCTAAGCTGATGGCTCCGCTGGTGGATATGCGATTGATGATTAATGGGCCATATCCTCTTTTTTGCAGTTTCTTTGCGTGTTGTTTCAGGGTATATACCAAAACTAAATCTCCTTCCTTCAAATTTTTATCTTTAATATGAGCATCAAAATATTCCTTCTGTCGCCTTTTAGCAGCATAAATCCCTGCTACTACTTGTAGCCTAGTTTCATGTAACTTCTCTATTTGATCCAATTGAGCTGCGAATTTATGTCCCGTCCACTCATAAGTTGTTGCTACTCTGAGAGTGGGTATTAAGAAATCAATTGGCAAGATAGCATTCTGTCCATATACTAGGTTAAAAGGAGTAGTTCCTATGGTGGTGTTGTAAGCTACTCGGAATGCCCATAAAGCGTGATGTAATTGTTTATCCCAATCAGATCTACCATTGTTCACAATTTTAGTGAGAACTGTGCACAATATTTTATTTGAACTTTCGGCTTGTCCATTGGCTTGTGGGTGATAAGGGGCTGATTTCTTATGAATTACCAAGAATTCATTCAGTAAGGCTTCTATAACTTCATTCACAAAGTGTGTGCCTCTATCACTCACAATTTCTATCGGTAGTCCAAATCTAGTGAAACGTTCTCGAAGAGAAACTTGGCAGTAGTTCTTGCATCATTTCTCTTGGTTGCTTTGGCTTCAACCCATTTGGTCAGATAGTCTATGGCTACGATTATGTATTCGGCATGGGATCCTTTAGCTGGTGGGCTAATAGGTCCTATGAAGTCTATTCCCCATTTTGTGAAAGCTCTTGCACTCATCATGGGTTTCAGTGGCATCTCGTCTCTTCTAATTGGATATTTCGTTCGTTGACAAGTATCACATCGTTGAACATATGTGACAACATCTTGATGTAGAGTTGGCCACCACATTCCTGCAAAAAGAATCATTTTTGCTGTTTTATCTGCAGAAAAATGTCCTCCTGCGGCTCCCGTATGTGCCATCTCTAAAACAGCAAGATACTCATCTTCATGGATGCACATTTGCAAATGATTATCTCTTCCTCGTTTAAAGAGTTGTTTTCCTATAAGAGCATAGTCCTTGCTTTGTTCTACCAGTGTACATTTCCTTGCTAGAGTAGCTCCTTCTCGGTACTCTTGGGTCTTTAAGAACTTCACCAGAGGCATGCTCCATCTTGGTGCTACGGTGGAGTAGCATAAGTTAGAGTTCTCTTCTGGATTCCGTTCTTGACAGGTTGGGCAGGCTGATACATAGTTATGCACATCCCTCTGCATGGTTGGCCAATATATGCCTAGTCTCCTCAATGTTTGCCATGTTCCGTTTGCACTTAAATGAGTTTTCCATTGATTTACATGTGCTTTTTGAAGCCACATTTCTTGTTCCTCTTCTTCTACGCATCTCATGAGTAATCCACTTGAGTCTAGGTGATACAAACTTACAGCAATGATATGAAGGTTTTTAGTCTTCCATAGGTCTTGGGTTTGGTTTGTTGTGATCCCATCTTTAGGTCCATGCATGAGTATAGGGATCAACATTTCTGCCCATTGGGGACATACTTCGAGGTTGAATAGGTACGTATCCGGCAGATCATCTGGTACTCCTATGGGTGGTTCTCCATGTGTCATTCTTGATAAGTGGTCTGCTCTAATATGAGTATTCCCTTTCTTGACTACTACTTCAAAATCAAATTCCATCAGCAATAGAAACCATCGTACTAGTCGTCCCGTATTACAAGGCTTATTGACTAAGTACAGTAGGGCTTGATGATCAATGAAGAATTTGAATTTGTTTGCCAACAAGTAATGTTGGAACTTCTTTACTGCATACACCATCCCTAGGCCTTCTCTCTCGGTTGTGGTATAATTGTGCTCCGCTTGATTTAATTTTCTATTGGCATAGGCTATAGGGTGGTATAACTTTCCTGTATCTGCAGGTTGAGCTAAGATGCAACCAATGGCAAACTTGGAAGCATCTACATGAATGTGAAATGGCTTGTTCCAATTAGGTACTCGAAGGATTGGTGCTGAACTCAATCCAGTCTTTAATTCGTTAAAGGCTTTTTCACATTCTTCAATCCAGTTAAACTGAGTCAATAATGCATAAAGAGGTCTAGCAATTATGGCATACGTATGTATAAATCTTTGGTAGTATCCGCAATGTCCCATAAATGCTTGTACTTCTTTAGTAGTCTTTGGTCTCGGTAAATCCAAAATTACTTTGATTTTATCTTCGTCAGTTGAGATTCCATTCTTAGAGACAATATGTCCTAATATCTTTCCTTGTCGAACCATGAAGGCACATTTTTCTGGGTTGAGGCATACTCTATATTGTCGACATTTGGCAAAGATCTTTCCTAGTTCAGGGATATGCTCTGATCGTATAGCTGAATAAGTGCATAAATCATCCACGTATACCTCCATACTCTTTCTAAGGAACTCCTTGAATACATGGCACATCAATCTTTGGAAAGTGGCTGGGGCATTGGTTAGGCCGAAAGGCATAACCCTAAAGGCGTACACTCCCCATTTAGTTGCAAAGGCTATTTTATGCTGGTCCTCAAGAACAATAGTGACCTGATTATAACCTGAAAAGCCGTCCAAAAAACTATAAACTTCCTTCCTGCCACTCTTTCCAAAAGATGATCCGTGATGGGTAATGGGTAACTATCTCTAATGGTGGCAGCATTTACTTTTTTCAGATTTATGCATACTCTTAATTTACCATTCTTTTCTGGGACGACTACCAAAGGTGATACCCATTCCATGTGTTCGATCTCGTAAATGAACCCAACATCTAACAGTTTATCTATCTCTTCTTTAATCTTTGCTGAGTAAACATCGTTATATGTGTATGGTCTTTGTTTGGAAGGTTTAGCTTCAAATGTCATAGGGATTCTATGTGCACATATAGATGGATCTACTCCTTTCAAATCCTTATATGTCCAGGCAAAGACATCCCTGTATTCCCTTACGAGGCGTATTAACTCTTGTTCTTCCTCCATAGAGACATCCTGTCCTATAAAAGTACATCGTTCTTCTCCTTCCTCTAAGGTTACTACTATTTTCTTGGTCTGTTCTTTGTTGTCATATGCTATTCCTGGATGTGCTTCTCGTTTTGGCATTTGAATAGCAATTCTCCTCTCTTCTACCTCATATTTTTTGAAGTGGGCAGGCACTTCAAACTGATCTTGTGGCTTGTTTTCTTCGTCATTTTTTGCTTTATCTAACCCAAGCGCCTCTTCCTGTGTTGGTTCTTGATTTATTTCATTAGCTATGACACTTACTTCTTGATTTCCACTTTCTATTTCAATTTGCTCTTGCTCCATTTCAATGCTCTCATAGTCCTCCTTCCATTCCTTTTCTATCACTTCCCCTTCTTCAGCCTCTTGAAGAACTACCATGTATAGACTAATGTCATATCCTTCCTCATCAATGCATTCATTCATGGTTATCACTTCTTCGTTTACACAAACATCGAGAGTAGCTAAAATCTCCATCCAACCATGAGGTTCAAATTCTTCATCTAAGAATATTTGAGGCATATAGGCTGGATCTTGTATAGATCTAGCAACTCATTGCCTTTGCTGCCATCCTTTCCTCCTATCCTCTTCCTTTTTTGTAGTGTGGCATATCCATAGATGAGTGTCTTTGTTCATCCATGATTGATCACTTGAACCTATACTATGAATCAACTGGTTATCTTCCTCCTTGTGAACCTGAATCCATTGTAAGGGGGGAACATCTTGATATGTATATGTGTGGAGATTTATTCTTGTGGTGGTTCCTTCATGCTGTAGGTAGACAACGTCTTTTCCCCAATCTTGCACTACCTTTAGTTGTCTCATGAAAGGTCTTCCAAGTATCATTTCATAATTGCTAGGCCTTTCAAATTGACATATCTCGAACTCATTTCCGCAAGTGGTAAAAACTACGCGTTCCAATAATCCCAAGGGTCGTTCAATGTGTCCGTCTGCCATTTGTATCTTCATGCGTGTTGGTCTTAGAGCTGGTTTTCCCCATTTCTCCCAGATTTCTTTAGTTGCTATTCCTACTCCAGCTCCAAAATCTAAGATGGCTTTAGTAGTGTAACCTCTATAGGTAATTGGAAGGCACGTGTTTCCTTCATCTCCCTCACTAAAATCTCCAACCTTATCGACTGGGATTTTTACTGTGTTTACTTCATCAGACATCTCCTTTTCGTCCACCTTGATCTCCAATTGGCTGGTTAGTTTCTCCTTCAAATGTGGTTTGATCCTTAACAGTTCTTCCAACGTCAGAGTACAAGGGATTTTTACCTTTTTAAGATGTTGTATGATATCCGATGTTTTGACTGATGGGTTCGGTTCTTTTTTCCTTATCGAGGGAATGCAATATAATTCCAAATTATGTTCGTACTCTCCTGTGTAATTTGGCAAGACCCTTATACTGTCATTATCCTTGTCAGTTTGGTCTATTTGTAATAATCCTTCTGAATTTAGTTCAGGTATCCAATCGTCTATTTCACCTTCTGCTTCCAACTCCTCAAAGGGTGGTTCTATTCCTTCCACTTTCTTCCATCAGTCTTCTTGGACTGTTGCCCACAAATCTTTAGGCCATTCCCCTTCTACTTCAGGAACAATGGATCCTTCCCTTTTATCCTCGCAGCAATTTCCATTATGTGTCTCACCTGCTTCGGGTTTCTCGGGGTCCTTAGGGATGACACACTCTTGGAATTCTCTTTCGAGAATTCGCGAGTTGGGTAATTGAACAACAGGTTTTTCTAAGGTCTGTTGAGTACTTCAATTGATTTCTTACATATCTCCAACCTTTCTTTCTCTAGGTCACCTCTAGGATATTCTCTTTCATGTTGTTCGATGGTAGGTCCTGCTCTTATTCGTGCCTTGTACGCCTGAATCCACATGGCTAATTCTTCAGGCATGAGATCTGCTAAAACTGATCCTACCTCTTCTTTTTTTGACTTTCCTTTCCGAATTTCTTCTTCCTCTTCTTGTTTCTCTTTTGGATTTTGTTCGCTCTTTTCCTTTTCCTTCTTTTGTTGTAGTTTCTTTTCCTTCATCCTATCTCTACGGTTCTTCCATCTCTGTGTTTGTTTACTTGTAACACTTTTCTTAGGCTCTTCCAAGTCTTCAACTATTTGAGGTGTAGGGATGTTCATTTCTCTGTCACCTTGATCATTTTCTTCAGTTTTGTCTGGGGTCTCTCTAGCTTTGGCTCTAGTTATTGTTTTCAACGGTATAATGTACTCCTTATCACTCCCTGATGACTCTATCACTTCTATCACATTAATCTATACGTTCGAGTTAACTTTGTTGGGGTTCTTGGGCCAATCTCTAAAAAAGGTGTTCTTTACCACAATCACTACAGTATCCTTCCCAGACTCGCTGTGGTGGTGGTGGGTTTGGTAGTGTACATTCTCTGATATAATGATCACCTCCACATCTATAACATGGTCCTCTAGGTACAGGCGGTCTGTTCATGGGTCAGGGGGGTATGGATGCCCTGGGGGTTGTGTACATCAATGACACATAGTCCTCCTCATATTCATAGGAACTATCCGACACTTCCATGCCATAGGCATATGGTTCGTACATTTGTCCATATTCTATCATAGAGCTCTCATAAGTGGAATATTCTCCTTGACTATGGTCATAAGATGGGTCGTATGATTCGTTACTAGATAAGGGTGTGGTTGGTACTATTGCTCTCTTTGGGTTTTCTTCCTGTCGAGCTACTTTCACTGACACAACATCCTGAGGATGGTCGTGGTACAGGTGCTTGCTGCTGATATGTGGGATATCTAAAGGCTTCACCTCCTTGATCTCTTTGAGGGTATCCGTAAGGTCTCATGATAGGTTGTACAGGTCTTGATTGCCTATTGTAAGGACAATTTTCCGTGCCATGATTTGTATACTTTTGTTCTATGCTGCAATATTGTAGAGGGTAGGGAACGGGTGGTCTATTGTAAGCATAAGCAGGTGGTGGGATTACTCCCCTAGTGCACGGATGAGAGGGATGATCACCTCCACAATGCATACATCTTCTAAACATGGGCACTCTCATTGGGTTGTTGGGGTAGCTCCTCTGTCCCTAAACGTTCAACTTCTTTGCTACTAAGTCGGCTATTTCTTCTACATTGTTCTCAGGGTTTGATGTGCTGCTGGCTGAATCTTCACTTTTGATACTACCTTGAGGTATTTTCAGATCCTCCGCTAGATTGTCCTCTAGGTCAATACATTCTTTCATACATTCTTGCAAGGGTTTGAACTCTTTTCACGTATACCAAAGATCTTAATGATCCATTCAATAATCCTTCCAAAAATAATGACACCATTTTGTTTTGAGTAGGTCTCTCTTCCACTGGACACCTATCCACATACTGCTTGAATCTTCTTGCTGCGAGTCTCACTGATTCCGTAGGAGCTTGCTTAAAGCTATGAATCAACGATGACGAGTTGTTTTTTAATTCTAGACTTAGTGAATTCCTCAATCATTTCTTGATAGACTTGTTCCATGTTTTGAGAATTATTAGGATCTAATGGCTAGAACCAAGCTAGAGCTGTGTCCATCAAAGTTAGACCAAAAGATTCATATTAGATCAAGAAATCTTCTACTTGTTCGGCTCTGATTGCTTGCTTAAATTCAGCTATATGATTGTAAGGTTCACTAGAACCATCATAATGGTTTCTCATACATTTGGCAACTTGGATTGGCCTTAATCTCCTTCCTGCTTCAGGTGGTCTAGGCATCACAGGGAAAACTGGTCTTCCTATCAGTATACCAGGTCCTCTTACCACAGGTGGCCTGACTTGGGCAGGAATTCCGTTCCTTGGGTCAACAGGTGGCTGAGGCCGATAGTGGGGGTTATTTGCAGGCATAGCAAACTGTACGTGTGGTCTGACTGGAATATGTGTTTGTTGTGTTTGTCTTGACTATTGGAATGAATTATTCTGAGAGGTTCCATGTGGGTTTTGTGAAGTAGTGGCTTGATCCCTCGGGGGAAACACTGGAATGTTCTGATATTTCAACCCGGCTCTTTCTGACTCTGTTAGAGGCCAATACCTTCTCTAGTTTTTATCCAAATACGTGATGATGGTGGGGAAGTCAGGATCTTGTAACTCATAGACAGTAACTGGATTAGGGGCTGCTTCCCATAATGAAGAGTGGGCTCTAAAGAGATTCTCCATTCCATTGATCAAATACACATCCATTAAGGAGTCATCTTGGGGAACCAGGTCTCCTCTCCAAACCCTAACAACATTAGATCTCCCTCTAGGTGTGGTCACTTGCTCTTCATTCCCGTCTTCATTAAGGTTTGGGGCATTGTCGTCTCCCCCAAGTTCATTGATGTTTTCAGGATGTTTTGTAACAACATACTGGATATCCCTTTTATCCATATAAACTCCTCCTGCATACTTAACTGCTGGCCTAGGCACTATGTAAGCATCTGAAGCTTTCTTCAGTCTGGCCACTGATCGGTTTAGTCCATCTAGGTATATGGGTATCTCATGGTGATTTGTGGTCACATATTCTAAAGATGTCCGATATTCTCCCTCAATAATTGACATCATGCCAATCATTGGTACAATGTTTTGCATATCCTCTGAAGCCATAGGAATTTCTTCCTCTGACTCACTAGAGGTTTCAGAATAATGTGAGCGGCTACTTGGTTCGGCTACACTTCCCACTCAAGAGATCGCACTTCTTCGGCTTCCTAGGGTTCTCCCAGATCTCAGGTTCATTCACTTTAAAGTTCTGTTTAACCTTAGCCAACCTCCAGCTTCTAGAGTTCTTCACTAAGGGTCAGAATTCTAGAAAAATTTGGTTGGGAAAGGATTGACTGTGAAACCTCAAGTCACGATACTTGACCCCAAAAAGTTCACGATACTCGATTTCTAACACACAAGAAGGGTACCACGATACTCGACCTTTGAACCAGACGATACACCATATCTACCAGAAACGATACTCGATACTTCTCAGAAGACGATATACGATACTTGGATAAACACGATACTCGATAGTCAAGAAACACGATACTCAATACTCAGTAGGTATCGCGATCATGGATCTTGCGATACACGATACACGATATTCACCGAGAAAATGATGATACTCGATACATGACAAGTATTGCAAGGCAATTCAAGACGATACTCGATACTCGTCAGGTATCGGGAAAATAGTCTCCGCGATATACGATATCCAGCAAGTATCACGATCTGAAACTCACGATACACGATACTCAACGAGTATCGCGACCTGAATTTCACGATACATGATATGCGATATCCAACAAGTATCATGAGAAATTCTCAACGATACTCGATACTTAGCATGTATCGTCAAACTCGATTCAACGATACCCGATATTTGACAGGTATCGTGAAAAGGATTACACGATACTCAATACTCAACGAGGTCAGGTATCGTGATACTCAACAAGGTCAGGTATCGCGATACTCAACCACAGGAGATCACGATACTTAGGTATCGCGATACTCGACCGCGGGAGAAAAACGATACTTGACACTTTTCAATTTTTGCAAGTGTTGTTTTTGGTTTTTGAGTGCATACACATGTGTTTTGAGTCCATCGACCCTCCCCTCTTAGCCTGAATCAGCAAAATATTTCTTCTCTACCCCGGTATGGCCTTCACGATACTTATCGTAGATCGTTTTTCTGAAAACTTGATTTCAAAAGTAATTTTGCACAAGGATTCAGTGTGTGCTCACCTTGGAAGCTCTTCCCACTCCCTTATCCCTCTGGCTTGCTCTGCAAGGCTCCCAAAATCTCCGGTCTCAACTCATGATACTCGACAGAGTGCGCATACGATACTTGTGTTGGGAACAAGTGAATTGAAAAGGACAATGTTTTTTGGTTTTTATACTCTTTTCTTTTGAAAGATTCTTTCTAACTCCAAAGACTCAGAAGACTAGACTTAATGGCTACTCTAAGTTCCTAACCACTCCCTTCTTCCTCCTACTCTACTCACTCAAAATCTTCCCTAGACTAATAACTCACTACACACACTTCAAGAGTGAGAAGTAGTAAGTACGGATGAGTGTGACTTACCAAAGAAGAGAAAATTACCATTCCTCCACTCACTTCAATGCAAAAAGCTACTTACCATCACATGAATGCCTCGGTTTGATTTGACACTCCCCGGCAACGGCACCAAAAAACGTGTGTACCTAAGAACCAACTTAGGGACTTGTGGAGAAAGAGACTATACCTCAATCCCCCTCAAGTGCATATAGTGGGGATTCACGCTTTAATTATCAATCCGATGAGTATCAAAACCTAGCCGAGTGTATGAACACATGCATTCAAATGACGATCAATGCAAATGAGTTACTCAAAGAGTGCAAACAAGGCAAAGACTATTCCAATCAAGCTTCAACTGTCAGTCATGGTGTCACGACACTTGATGAAGCAGCCAACAGTAAATTGAGCTTTTCTCTCAGCTCTGAACTCCAAATATAGAAATAGCATATGCATTTCGAAGCTCTCGAGAAGACGCATCCAATGGTAGTATTTTCACTCAATTATGATGCTTCTACTTCAAGTTATGAGCAAAATACTAAGTCGTGGGAATGACCTTCCTACACTTCAGCACTTCCTACACTTCACACACACCTTAACCACATCAAATAAACACTTTCACGGATAGACAACACTTCCTAACACTCTTTTCAAGCAACACACATGCATACAAGCTCACAAAGAAGATGATACAGAGAGGAGAAGACACAAATTCGAATTTTTGTGCTCTTGATTCTCACAATGGCAAAAAGTCTTTACAAAGATTCACCAATTGACTTATATACATGTGCCCTAAAAACGGTCCTTTCACACAAGAGAACGGCACTTTATTCACTAAAAGACTAATTTCCTACTAAGTTACATGGGTAAGCTTCTAATCTTCTGTGGGGATGCATCTAGAGGACTCCTCTAGTGCATTTACAACGGAAATTATGTTACAAGAATGGTTATAATACAAAAATTGGGTGTCCAAATCCGAAAAATTTTGGGGCCCTTCTTTTTCTCTGCCTTGTGCTCTCTTTGCTCTGAAACACCCATGTATGGTGAGTAGCATCATCAATGAAAGTAGCAAAATATACATGCTTCCCAAAAGATGGAGTTTTGACAGGACCACATACATCACTATGGACAAGTTGTAATTTTCTTGTAGTGTGTGTATGACCTATCTTCTGAAAAAGAAGCATGATGCATTTTTCCAGGAATTCAACCTTCACATGCATGCTTTTCAATGGAATCAAGTGTTGGAAAACCAATAACCATATCCTTCTTTTTCAAGTAAAGTTGAAGTTTAAGTGATCAAAATGAGCATGCCCAAGCTCCATTTTCAGCCATGGAAGAAATATGAGAAATCAAGGCACTTGAGGTAGCCCTCTTGTATGTCTCCAAGTGATACAAACCATTACATAAGGTAACACACATCACAGTAATATCACCATTGATTAAATCATGAACCATACACTTATCATCAACAAAGTGTACATGAAGTCCAACTTTGGCAATCAATGGAACTAAAATTAAGTTCTTCTTGATACAAGGCACATATAATGCATTTTTCAAGAGAATCACACCTCCACTTATAGCCGTAAGCTCAATTTCTCCTACTCCAATGATAGGATAAGAGGCATTTTTTGCACACACCACATGTCCTCCCTTGGGCACATCTTTCAAAGATGCAAAAACCCTTTTGCAATAACTTATGTGTTTTGAAGCATCACTATCAAAGAACCAATCCAAATCAGCCTCACTCATAGCCATACATTTAGAATGCAATGATGCATCATGATGACATGTAACAACACATGCTTGAAAATATTGAACCATGTTGGCTTCATTCTTCTGCAAATTCAACCACTAAAACCACAACATTGCAGAATAATCTCATCTATGTTTGCCAAATGCTCTTTCAAGTCCTTGGTGTGTGTCACATACATATCCATAGGCTCATTTTTAGTCATAGATACATCCTCAAGTTTCTTCCTCAAGTATGCAACATGTGCTTCATTATGCACGACATAGAAAGAAGCAAATGTCCCATGCCTATCTTATGTAGAACATGATTGAATGTGTGGAACTATATGAAGCTTCATAGAAAGAGCAATCAATGTGTGAGCTTGAGAATCTTTTCCATCCTGTCTAAGTTGCTCTTGTGTAGGTGGAGAAGCAATAATCACTATACTAGAAGAAGAAGCTCCATCTATGTCAATAGACTATGAAGTAGAAGAACATGCAAGTCTTCAATCTACATCTCGCACTATGTTCCATAGTTGTTTTGCAACAAGAACATGTTTCATCATGTAAGAGCACATTGGATAGTTGGTCCCATCAAGCTTATCTTCAGGGCTTGAATCATGCCGAAAAAGACATTGTTGCCCGCCATTTCACTAATGTATAAGAATGTGATAAGATCTTTACTTCAATGAAAGTTGAAATGGGTGCTAAAATGTTAGCTCATAATCTGTCACTCTGATGGTGATTTTGATTGCATGAATGGATTTGAAATGGAAATAAAACCGTAGTGCCATTAGTGGGAACATTTTTTTGCTGTTGAAAATTGTAGTTCTATGCTTCAAAGTCGATTTGCATTGTTAAAAGTGCATGCACACCACGACACAAAAAATTGAAACTTAAGAAGGATTTGAACTTGCTCTGATACCATATTGGGTGTGTGTAGAAGTGCGAGAGACACGAAAGAAGCATACACAAGGAGCACAAACACAACAGGACACACGGAGAAGACTGATGGCTGGAATAGCTCTATCTATTGGTGATGAATTGAATTAAAGTAAGAGCTTAATAATATCCCTAAGTAAAAAGCACCACCACATATGAGTGAATCATGTATATGGTAACATGGGGAAAAATCCTCTAGCTAGCACTAGAGTAAAAAGTGCCCATGTATAGGAAAAAGGTTCACATCAAAGCTACCTGAGGAACACATAAGTGTAATAGTTGCTATTTGCTGAGGAAATCTTTCTGGATAGTTGTCACTCTAGCACAATGGTGAGTACCAACGTGATGAGATCCACCTCATAATTGTCAATCCGTGGAGACGTGAGGACTAGTATGAAGACTATGAGCAAGTGATGGCACAAGTGTGTGAGTGAGAAGCACACAAACATGCACACACATACACACACACACACACAAGGCAAGAACAAGGAGAGGAACAATGGATTTCTTTGCATTAGTCAAAAAGATTCTTACATAAGCTCAATTCACAAACAATCTAAACTCAAAAATGAGCTCTCTAGCTCTTTTTATAGTTTTTTGACTAGATTTGGCCTTGTCCAAACCTAGTGTCCGACCTAGTTAAAAATTAGGTTCTAGAGCCTATTTCAGGGCTCAAACGGAGTCTAAAAATTATGAAAATTGGTATGCAGCTAATTCTAATACTCCTCAAGCTCGAGGACTCCTCGGCTTGAACAAAATGGAGTCTATTCTACCAACAACGGAATTTACAATGTTTGTGTAGTGATTAAAATCACTTGAGTTGTGAATAGTCCATGGAAAAAAATGATTAGGCCTTGTTTCCGTATTGTACATGACTGCTCCTTTGCACTTGTATGCTCTACTTATGAATTCTATGCCAACACTCCCCGCTTCCTAGCATCTGTCGCCCCTGACAGACCTTTGTTCTATCGGGTGGTCGATATAGTATTGGATGACGT
This sequence comes from Ceratopteris richardii, assembly GCA_020310875.1. Lineage (NCBI taxonomy): Eukaryota > Viridiplantae > Streptophyta > Polypodiopsida > Polypodiales > Pteridaceae > Ceratopteris > Ceratopteris richardii. The sequence goes on from CM035433.1 coordinate 74,233,282, forward strand.
TGGTGGCTAGTTCGTGTTCTTGTATCCTTAAGGCTCTTGCTAGGTCAGCTTCCAATGCATCCCAATTTATTGCACCTGGGACCTCTGGTTGCGGTGTGGTGTAGTACTCAGAGTACATGGCTTGTTCACAAGCAAAGAGATGAAGTAGGTGTGTTGGCTTAGGTGCAAACACTTCTGAGTGGTACTCCCAAAATCGTGATCGGAACATCTCTTCAAATGTTTGTTTATAGCATGCAGGAAGATACTTAATTCGTGCATGCCAAGCATACGCTACCCGAATGCTGGGGGTGGTGCTCATGTCATACACCAAATCATAATTTCCATTAGTAAACCCCGGTAGCCGTACCTGTGGTGCTGCTGCATTTCTAAAGGTTTTGAGTACTACCTGCATCATATCCAAAATCTTAAGCATCATTTGGGCCACCACATCTGGCATGGGCTTCACTCGAGGCATCTAGTGTCGAATTGTGGCCATCATGGAGGCTACTGATAGTGGTCCTTGTGGTGGCGCTATGTACGGGTAGTTCAGCCATTCCTTGCATTGTGCGTTGTTCTGCACTTTAATGTTGAATGCTTTCCAAGAACGGCATCGTGGAACAGGGCCATAGCATGGGTTGGAAAGTAGATGTAATGGTGCATTGTTCCAGGTGCGCAGCATTTCAAGATCTGTTTCAATAAGTTTCTGCCGCCATGTCGGTTGACGGATTTTGCCTTTCTGCACCTCTGGGGGAAGGTCTTCAGGTTGAAATTGGGTTGCGAAGGAAGGTATCTTCCGTGTGACTCTTTGTATTTCTGCGTTATAATCTGCCAAAATGATATAGTAAGGCCTGTATTGGAGTTCTGATGAGAGGATAAGTCGTCTAGATGACAAGTTCTTGAAGTAATTGGATTGTAATACAGTGTCTTCTATGACCCTCATGGCCTGATTTTGCATGATTGCTCGCTCTTCATGTGAACTCACGATTTCCTCCACTTGTTGTAGCCATGGGGGTCACGGTGCTTCGAACATATCCTGACCGTCTTCTGTTTGTTGACCTCCTCGGAAGGGTTGTGGGTCGTATTGTTCTTCAAACGTTTGTTCCACAGGAATTTGTACTGTTTCCTCGTCGGTGGGAGCCTCAGGTGGGGAAGGTGGTCTTTCATATTGTAGTAGGCATGTTTGCAATTCTGTGAGCTGTTTTTGGAGATCTTTTAGGGCCTCTGAGTCCGTGAGAATTGAAGCACTAGAGGCGGTGGTTTGAGGGGTAGCCATCGCATCTTCCTATCGTTTTTGCTTTAGTTGATCCAGTTCCTCTAATAACTGGTCATGTGCCTCCAGAAGTGTAGCATAGTCTTCCAAGATGATCTTGATATTGTCTGGGGTCACAACTTGAAACTTTGAGGGACTGATGTGTGCCCCTGGTGTGCTTTCGATGGCTGCTTCTAGGTTTTCTTGATTCTGTAGTTGCAGGTGTCGATTCTCTTCATGAGCGGCTGCAAGGTGTCTTCTAAGAAGTGCCATATTTTGCTGAAGTTTTGAATTGCGTTCTAGTTGTGTTTGTAGATGGCCTTCTACTACTTGTATTGCTTCTTGGTCTGTATTCTATAACTGTACTTCCAATATGCTATGAGCCTCTTGTAAAGTTTGGAATTGGGCCTAGAGGCGAGCATTCTCCTCTTCTACTACAACAAGATGATTTTGTAGCACCTCCGAGTGCTCTTGCAGTAGTGTGTCATGTTGCTGGAGCTGATTGTACTCTATCCTTAACTGTGATATACATGCGAGCATGGTGTCCAATGCATTGTCTATGGATGAGGGTGTGGTTTGTACAATGGAAGATGCAAGGGGAGGGGAAGGGAAAGAGTGAATGATGTGTCTATTGGAGATGTGTGTGTGGGAAATTGGTGGAGGGGGAATGGGAGAAGGTGGAAGTGTGGGGGGAGGGGGAGGTGCTGTGGATGGTGAAATGTCCATACTTTCGGGGGTGGATGCAAGTGTGGTGTCTACCATATACATTGGAACGGTAGGTGGTGTGTGAGTGATTGTGGTGAATAGATGAGAAGTGGGTGCGAGGACTAAAAATAAAGGAAAAGGTGGAGACCTGTGTTGGAACGTTCTGGACAGAAAGGTATGGAGGGATTGGAGGAGTGGTGGGACGGGGGTTTGGAGGTGAGCTCCTGGAGGTGGAAAGGCCATGAAAGGTGGTGTGGTGGTCGGAAATCCAAAGAATATGGATCTAGAGTCAGGATGGCCTATGGCTGAGGGTGTGGGGGCTGGTTGTCCTATGGCTGTTTCCATGAGCGATTCGGTGGATTGGGTTGTGATGGTGGTGGCTTCATAGAGTGGGTTTTCACAGGTGGAGAACAAGGTTGAACTGGAGATGGGAGTGTGGAAGATGAAGGTTGCTCGGTGGGTTGAGTGGTCGAGGTGATCTCCATGGCTTTTGTTCTAGGAGGCGATGGTGGGGGTGTGGGTGGTAGTGGCTCGATTGATTTGTCATGGGTGACTGAGTGCTCTTGGCCAGAAGTTACAGCTGCTTGGGAGGTTGTCTCAATGGGTTCAGATGTAATAATAGGTCCTTCCCCTATCGTAATTGGAATCAGGATATTTTTGCCAGACCGTGGTCGTGTTTGGAATCGTCGCGGATCATATTGAACGGGGGGTTTCTGTATAGCTGTTCGAACTGCTTCTACTACACCATAAGTTTCTGCCACCAATAAGAGACTCTTATTGAATTTTGAGTCGACTCCAACTTCTTCCAAGAGCTGAGCCATGAGCACCCTACTGCTCTGTTCAGTGAGCAGTTGTTGCGATCGCACTCGTTCCATGATTTGATACAGCCTTCGGAGTTCTGCTGTATATGCGGGGGTTCCGGTGGTTTCTTCTTCTTCTGCTTCTTCTTCTTCTAGGTGTCCTTGTTGTTGACCTTGCTGATCGTCACCCCAATGTACATGGCGGCCTTCTGTGGATTTCCTCCGTCTTTGTGAAGAGGTGCCCTGTTCTTCTGTGTCCGAGAAGAATTTGACATCGAAGAGTTGGGTATTCTGCAAGAATGATTCGAAGTCGAAGGTGCTCATCCCTTCAACGTCTCCAGTCGTGGCAAATTCAAATTCAGATGGGACAGGAGGAGCTGAAGGGGAAGCTTGTGATGTACCTTCAGATCCAGACCTGGGTATTCTAATGGTAAAGGGAGGTACAGTGGCCTCCACTCATGGTGAGACTTCTGGAGTGGTCAGAACTTCACGTGTCTGGACACAAGGAATCGAGCCCCTCATGTGCTTGGATTGATGTGTGGTAGTTTTTAGCCTCTGAAACATTTGTAGTTGTGCCCAAGTTAAAGCATGTTCAATGGGTACATCATATGCTAAGCATCTATAAATAATGTGTGTGATTGCACAACAGCCATTGACCACTAGTTTTCTAGATGACCTTTTATTTGCTTCATACAACTGCTCCACAATCCATACAGGAAGCTTAATCGGTAACGCACCTGTCTCCGCCAAGTAAAGAGCAAACCATATTCTTTTGTGAGGTTGTGTGAATCGATCTTGACCAGGAAAAGCAAAATGTTGCATGCACATACGGAGAGGGATGGACACATTTGGTGTGAGTGCTGCCATATCTTTCAGCTTCAGTAGTTTCCGATCCTTCATGTTGGTGGGAATGAGAGCATCCTTCTCAGAAGGTACATGTGTGCCATGCATATTCAAAGCAGAGCTCACCAATTCCAAGGTGAGATCAAACCTCTTCAACTCGTTGTTGCCCAACAAGGAAGGAAGAACGAATGTTCCTAGTTTGTCCTTTTATGCATTAGCCTGTAATGTTGAGACCAGATAGTTCGGAGGAGATCTGGTTTGGGTAAGGGTGCCTCGAAGTACTCGGCTAGCCCTGCACGTTGCCATATGGTCTAAAGATCTTGTGTGTTCTGTAGAGTCTCAAACTCCTTGGAGAAAAATTAGAATCGGACCCATGATCTGTCATACTCGCACTTGGACTCCCAGATATACTTGGCCTCTCCTAATGGACCTGGCATGCCATTGAACCAATGAGAATTGGCATGGACTCTCTCTGTGATCCCTGTGGCAGGATCCAGTACATGTATCTGCTGGAGGTGTTGCAACTCTATGGGTCGTTCAGTTGGAGGCACATCAATAGGTAGACTATCCACATCAATCCCGGTAGTACTTACTCCTGCCTGTGAGCTCAGACCTGCTGCTTCAACCATGAGACTGCGTGTAGTTGTTGATGCTTATCTGCTAGAAGAATAGAGACACATTAGCATTGCATAGGAAACAAGATGTTATGGTGTTCCCTCCACGATACTAACATGACATTCCAAGTGGTTTGTGGTTAGTGGGTGAGATGTTTGTGATGTGTGTGAATGTTGGTTAGACGATTAGTGTTCATCCTAGATGCATACTTTGGGTGTGCAATGTACTCAGAATGCTCCTTCATCAGAGTGGATGGATTTACAAGAGTGGGTCAGGGGGTTTGATATGAGGTTTCAGTCTCCAAATTTTGATTGTGGGAGTGTAGCTTTTAGTGATGATGACATGTGAAGGTTTGTGGACAGGAATGTGTTGGATTTGGGACCTTTTGGGTACCCATTTCCTGACATTCTTGGGTGTGGCCGAAGAGTTAGAGGTGTGGAGTGTAGATGTTTGCATTGGGATATTTGCCAGGGGTGCTTGTGAGTGTTGATTCAATCTTGTGAATGGAGGTGATGCTATTTGAGCTTGAAAGCAGGTCTTGGGCACCCATATTTGTCTAGCATTTGGGATTGCCTTCATTGACCGCCTTGGAACCCAAATAGAAATGGTGTGGCTAGATTGATTCCTCGGATACTCCTTCGTTGGGATCCTAGACGATGTAGCGCGTTTGGTGCATCTTTGGGATCCTATCTCCAAAGCTGAGGGTTGTTCACCCTTGCGTACCCATATTTGTTTCATGCCATGAGGTACTCTAGATTGTAGAGGTTGGTGTTCATGCCTCTTGATCATTGGCCTCCCCTGTGTCGTGTGTTGCCCGACTTGCTTTCCTCGAATCCTCTTTGGAAAAGAAGGGAAATCCTCTTTGACTGCTGCACTTTTGTCAAGAGTGACAATCTTCTGCACCATAGAACTTTGGACAAGAATAGCATCATTATCTTCATGTGGGTTCCTGGAGGGACTAGGAGTTGGTGCCTTTTCTAGTGGCCTGAGTGCCTGATTTTGTAGTTCAATCATGATGCAGTATTGGCCTATCCAAGCCTGAAGAAGTGCACTTCTTAGGTTGAGGTTGACTGCATGATCATAGATCCAGTCTTGGCCCAAGACAAGAGGTTCGGTAAGATCCTCGTCTTCACATACTAGCACTTTTACTGCCATTAGGACCTCTTGAACGTAGAGGGGAAGTTCCAACTTGCCCGTGCAAGGGGTTTCCACACCTCCCAATCCTATGAGATATGCCTCTATAGGATTGACCTTCAATTGCAGTTCTTGGCAGTAAGAAAGTCGAACTGCACTAGTGGCTGCTCGTGAGTCAATTAAAGCTCTCACGGATCTTACACTCTCTCCTTGTCCTGCCTCTAGGGTCATAAAAGGTCATCGATCGACTATCCTATGGGAATGCTCACCTGAAGCCTCGCACATGGCCATGTGATAACCTAGAGCTTCTTGAGTGTCAGGCATAGGTTGATCTCTACCTTGTCTCCTCAATTTCATTCGTCGGATGCGTTCTAAAGCTTCTGCATGTGCTTCTTCTCGAATTCGTATTTCCTCTCCTTTACGTTTCTTGGCAGTGTTGAGTCGATTGAGCATCTCCTCAGTGAGAGGTTCTTGATATAGTTTGACTCTGCATCCGCTAATGTAACTAGGGAGGACATCACCTTCTAGTGTAGCTTGCGAACTACTCCACTCGTTGAGATCCTATTTATGATCATAGGTCCATAACCTCTCTTCTCTAACTTCCGTGCATGTTGCTTTAGGGTGTCGACTAGGACTAGATCCCCCGCTTTCAAGCCTTTATCCTTCATGTGTGCATCGAAATATGCCTTTTGTCTCTTCTTGGCTGCATACATTCTTGCTGCAACCCTCAATCGTGTTTCACCTAATCGTTCAAGATCGAAGATTCTGGAGGATAGCTCATGGCCTGTCCAGTCATGCTCTTGTGCTACTTTCAATGTAGGTATCAAAAAGTCCAACGGTAGCACAACATTTTGGCCGAAAACCATCTGAAAAGGTGTGGCTTGGAGTACTGTTTTATAAGCAACTCTATATGCCCAAACAACATGGTGTAGTTGTTTCTCCCAATCAGAGCGTTTATTATTTACTAATTTTGTCAGTACATTGCATAGAATCTTATTTGTGCTTTTGGCTTGCCCATTGGCTTGTGGGTGATAGGGGGCACATCGTATCCCTAGCCAATCAAGACAACTACTCGCACTTAGCCTAAGCTGAATGAATAGAGGGGGTTAAGCAATGTTCCAACCTCAGGTCACTCCTTCTTGCTATGCTCGTCTGCCCAGGAAGCGCGTTCCCAAGCTTGCACACAATGGCACTTGCTTTGTTGTCTCCAAAAGCTCTTAATGATCCTATAAAAATTCCCAGTTTAGCTCCACTTTTCACCCTCAATTGACAGACAATTTAGTTCAGACACTTTTAATGGCCCTTTTTTCCCCCTTTTCTATTGCCAGAAAATTTTCTCTAGAGCTCCCTTGGTGTACCTACCCCACAGAGGGTTAACTTTAAAATACCCTATCTGAAAATCAATGCATTATTCTTATAAAAAACAATTGAGGGCGTGTAGTATATGCCACGAGCTTTCTGACAAGCCCTAGAGCTCAAAAAATGGATTTCGTATGAAAAAGTTATGACCGTTCAGGGTTTGGGCGGTTAAACAGACAAACAGATCCTTTTAGGAGTTTTAGTACATTTCTCTAAGGCCTTTCTGAGTGTGGGTGTCTATCGCGATAGTCACTGACTATCACGTGGGCCTGTCTGTCGCGATAGACGGTGTCTATCACGATAGATAGGGTCTATCGTGGGTCCTGTCTATCACGATAGACGGGTGTCTATCGTGATAGACACTATCTGTCGTCTGTCGTGGTTTGGTCTGTCGCGATAGATTGGGTCTATCATGGGTCTCTGTCTGTCACGATAGACGGGTGTCTGTCGCGATAGACGGGTGTCTGTCGCGATAGACGGGTGTCTATCGCGATAGATGGCCTCTATCGTTCGTCGTGGTTTGGTCTGTCGTGATAGACGGGTGTCTGTCGCGATAGATGCTGTCTGCCGTCTATCGTGCTTTAGTCTGTCGTGATAGACGGTGTCTGTCGCAATAGACTGGGTCTATCGTGGGTCTGTGTCTGTCGTGATAGACGGGTGTCTATCACGATAGATGGGTGTCTGTCACGATAGACGGTCTCTATCGTGGGGTGCTGTCTGTCACGATAAATGGTGTCTATCGCGATAGACGCTGTCTGTCGCGATAGACTATGTCTATCGCGATAGACTGAAAAAACACAAATTTTTTAGAATTTTTTAGTGATTTGGAGTGCTCTCATGGTGTGGGTTATCGTGCCAAACATGCGTTCAAAAAATGTTAAGTTTTTCTGTCTGTCGTGATAGATAGAGGTCATCGTCCCGGAACCTGTGCAGAGTCTGTCGTACCTGCGCAAGCTGCTAGAGATGGTGGTACAGTAAGATCCTACAGTAAAAGCTCAAAAAACACACAAAAACTGATAGCATGCAAGCTCTCTCGCTCTCTCTCACAAGTGAAATGCGGGAAATGAGGTGGGGAGTGGAATATGACCAAAAACTGAAATTTTTATGAAGATGGAGATGGAGGTGGGAGATGGTGAGGATGATGGTGATGCAAAAACAAGAAAAATTGAAGAAAAATAAGGAAAAGAAAGGATATTACCTATGACTCCAATGTCTCAACTCTACATCTTACCATCACATGCTCGTCCTCGAAGCTCTCTCCCCGGCAAAGACACCAAATTTGGTGTCACTCTAGCACAATGGTGAGTACCAACGTGATGAGATCCACCTCATAATTTTCAATCTGTGGAGACGTGAGGACTACTATGAAGACTATGAGCAAGTGATGGCACAAGTGTGTGAGTGAGAAGCACACAAACATGCACACACATACACACACACACGCACACAAGGCAAGAACAAGGAGAGGAACAATGGAGTTCTTTGCATTAGTCAAAAAGCCTCTTACATAAGCTCAATTCACAAACAATCTAAACTCAAAAATGAGCTCTCTAGCTCTTTTTATAGTTTTTTTACTAGATTTGGCCTTGTCCAGACCTAGTGTCCGGCCTAGTTAAAAATTAGGTTCTAGAGCCTATTTGAGGGCTCAAACGGAGTCTAAAAATTATGAAAATTGGTATGCAGCTAATTCTAATACTCCTCAAGCTCGAGGACTCCTCGACTTGAACAAAATGGAGTCTATTCTACCAACAACGAAATTTACAATGTTTGTGTAGTGATTAAAATCACTTGAGTTGTGAATAGTCCATGGAAAAAAATGATTAGGCCTTGTTGACGTATTGTACATGACTTCTCCTTTGCACTTGTATGCTCTGCTTATGAATTGTATGCCAACAATAGCTCACTTTTATAAACTATTCTTAATAGTCTTCCAGATTCATATTAGAGTTTTGCTTCTACTCTTCAATCAATTGAAAATGAGAGGCAATCCAAATGCCTTAACACTTGAGGGGTTAGTCTCTGTTTGTTGCAAGAAGATCAATCTAGGCACAACATGTCAATTATGTGTGTTGTAGATCAAGCTTTCTTAGCTTTTTAGAAGGGAAAAGGTAAATCTAAATAATCTAATAGTAAGCTGAAATATGTTAATGGTGCACAATCACATAAGGAAGAAAACGATTACAAGAAAATAGAAAAGAATAAATAATTTTGTAAATATTTCAAGGCAAATTGTCATGTGATAAAGATTTGTCTTAAATTGGTTGCAAAAGATTCAAAAGAAGAAAGATGTTGTAATCATCATTGTAGAGGCATCTAATTATCATCATTGTAGAGGCATCTAATTCTAAAACAAAATATGCTAATCTTGCTTAGAATGAAGAATGGGCATTTACTACTATTTGTAGTTATGACCCATCTTCTCATGAGTAGTGTATGTCCGCATGAGACTGTAATGTTTGGTTCTTTGGTGGTGGGGCAACCATACATATTACCTCAAAACACAATTTCTTTAGTTCGCTTGAGCCTGCCCCTATAGAGAATACTATCACAGGTGCTAACAACTCTTATCTTGTAATGGCATTTGGTAAGATCATTCTAACTACTACTAATGGTAGTTCTTTCAAATAATTAAATGTTTTATATGTGCCAAGGATCAAGAAAAATGTGTTTTAGTTTTTGCATTAGCCAAGATTGGCTTGGTTGCCAAATTTGTTGATGAGAGATGTACATTTCATGATCTCTTAAATGGTCATGTTATTATTATTTCTCACATTTTATGTCGTGGGATGTATAAGCTCATAGACTATGTGAAATTTATGAATGATTCAACATGTGTAGTTCAAGATTCTCATGCTATCTCATATGCAAAGCTTTGGTAGGCATGCTTTGGTCATTTGAATTTTGCTAGTTTGCTTCACTTTCAAAAATCTAAATGGTGTCCTCTTTGCCCAAACTTGAGGCACCTTGTAAACATCTCTGCGAAGACTATATTTTGGGAAAAATGAAATGTTCATCCTTCCCAAAAGATGGTTTAGTTGGAGTTTCTCATACATTTTAGCTTGTTCATAATGGTGTATGTGGTTGTATGCAGAAACCTTCATTTGGGGACTACCATCACTTCATGACTTTTATTCATGACTTCTCTGGGCATGAATGGGTCTTCTAATTCTAAGGCATTTCTATGGAATAAAACTTTAGTTTACAGTGCCATATACACCTGAACAAAATGTGTTTGTTGAAAAAAATAAGGATTCTCTCATGGTGACGTGTATGGTCGAAAGTAAGGCTTTACCACATAGTTGTTGGCTTGAGTTTATTATGTGTGCATCATATGTACTTAACGGGTATCCCATAGAAGAAGTACAATGGATCACACCATATGAGGCTTGGAATGGTCACAAGCCTTCTCTTGCTCATCTATGGCTCTTTGGTTGTCTGGCATATGCATTAGTGCATGAACAACAACACAGGAAATTAGATGATAAAGCAGTGAAGTGTACTTTTGTTGGGTACAATTCTGAAAGCAAAGGATATCATCTATGTCATCTAGGGATTAAACACAGTTTGGTTAGCCTTGATATTGTTTTTGTGGAAGATGCAATTAAGACATTAGTTTCATGTACCAAAGAGACATTAGTTAGCTTCAAGGATGTGCATGACACTTTGATACCTCTTTTTGCTGGTGGACGACAATCGAGTGCTAGTTTAAATGAGACAATTTCTCAACCTTTACATGTTCCAAGTGATGATATAGATCATTCCATTTTCTTTTTGCAAATTTACATGATGCACTTGTTGATGACAAGGATAACATAGAAGAGCCTAAAACTATTCCTAAATGATTGGTGCATAGTTTGAGAGATAGAAAATTAGATGCACCTCTATTATATTGTACTTGTTCATGCTCTCATAGTGCTTCCTTTTCATCATATTCCTATGTAACGGCTACCTCTAGTTTTTGTGATAAGAAGGAGCTCATTTCTTTTAATGAAGCACAAAATTCAAAAAATTGGATGGTTTTTATGAAATCAAAATATGATGGTATTATAAAAAATGGTACTTGGTCTTTATAGGATTTGTCTCCACGAAAAAGGACCTTTGGCACCAAATGGGTAAGCCTAATGGAATAGCTGGAAAATATAAGGATAGGCTTGTTGCAAAAGGTTATGCTCAAGATAAAGGCATTGATTTTGATGAGGCCTTTGCTCCGACATGTTGAATGACCACCATTCATAGCATTTGTGCACTTTCATCTCATCATGCTTGGAATGTACATCAGCTGGACACTAAAAATGCATTTTTGAATGGTGAGTAACATGAAGAAGTGTATGTATTTCAGCCCCATGGTTCAGTGCACAAAGGGCATGAAAACAAAGCATGCAGTTTGAAAAAGGCAGTATATGGTTTGAAGCAAGCACCATGTGCTTGGTATGAAAAGATACATGCCTATTTGCTAGCACATGATTTTGAGAATAGTCTGACTGAGAGCATCTTATATGTTAAGTGTGCAGATGATGTACTTCTAAACACTGTTGTATATGTTGATCGCATGTTACTCATTGGTCCTAATGTGCTTTGTGTTGTGCTTCAAGCTTCTTGTTATTCCTTGTGCTATTTTTGTGCTTTCACAAACCTCAAACTCCAACATATAATTAGTGGATAAAAATATGGAAAACATCAACTGATTTGCCAAAGATATTATTCAAACAACACAAATTAGGGTCTTTACACTATAGTTACACTTAACAATGGATTCCACGGAATCAAATTATCTCGATATTATAACTACCTAGTTTTAATAGGTCAATCAATAAAAGAAAAGAAAATATAAAAAGATCATATTAAAAATCTCCCCATCTAGTGTCATAAACAATCTCCATAAGAATAGACATTAATAATCACATGCATGATGTGAGAGAAAATAAATGTTGAGCTAAAGAAATGCATAAATTACATTTCTTTGAGGATAAAGAATATATTATATAGAATAAATAAAAGCACAATCTAAATGGCTTGAAGCCATCAATGATAGGTTCTAGAAGGATAGGAATGATTATAACATAAGGGAAAATCATGTTAGGCACTAAGTAAAGTATGATACCTGAACATCAGCATGCCCATGGAAAGCTTCTCAAGTCTCTTCTAAATGGTGATGAACACCAATTACATGATCATCTCATTCTTGAACAATATTCCTTATTTTTGAAGGTAATATTTTTTTTATTCTAATCTAATATGAACCAAACAATGAAACTAGTAAGAATTGGACCAAAAGAATGAAGCTAGTTAGAATGTTGTATCTAGTTAGAGTGTATCTACTTATAGTTGATTACACTGATATAGATTCCACCTAGTTAGATCTAGTCATACCAACTAGTTTACTTGCATCAAATGTCTACAAATAAGGGGTCACATTATTTATTTCATTTTATGGAATGAAAATACATGTAAAGTAAAGAGTAGATCACTATAGAGAACTGAAGTAGATGAGAATAGTCAGAAGTGTACCTTCCTATTGATATATTTAGGTAGTGATGTGTGTGAACACACTAGGACTGCCGGTGCACTTTTTTCCCTCTTTAGGACGTTTTTTTCCCCCGGCTTGTATATACACCTATTGCCCTAATGGGCTACTTATCTTTGTACATTCTCTAGTAATACATTCAATATTGTGTGTTGTGCTCCAACCTTCTTCTTCTTCCTTGTGCTGTTCACGTACTTCTGCAGATGTCTAACTCCAACAATTGGTATCAGAGTAGGTCGTCGCTTCATCTAGGGCACCGTCAATACTCCTCTGGTTGCAATCTTAGAATCGCACGAATTTTGGTGAGCATACTCGACGTGTTTTCAAGATCAAAATAGCTTTGTTGTGTGGTGCCGAAATCGCAATCTGAGCTTGTTTTGGCCTCCGAACGCACTATCCCAGCACTTCTGTAGGCTATTTTGTCTTTTTGTGCCAAAGGTATATACCAGTTTCTGATCGCCAGTATAAGCGCCTCGAAGTTTGCTACATGTCTAGTAGAATTCGTTTGGGCCGTTTTGTTCAACTTTTTGAGATACAGTCAATTTTCTGCATCAAGGTATTTTAGTCACCGGCCATGGCTGAAAGCAGTGATGTATTCGGTATGTTGGATGTTGAGGATAAGTTGGATGGTACCAACTACCCATTATGGGCTTATATGATGCGACATGTGTTGGTTGCAAAAGGACTATGGAACATTGTACAAGGTGTCAAAAAACGTCCTATCACACATGCAACTGTTACAACTGCAGGTACTGAAGCTGATGCAGGTGTCGAAGATGATGATATTCTGCATATTCCTATTCGTGCTGTGGTTTTTGTTGCACCTACTGCAAACCAGATTCCCTGGGATGGTAGAGATGCCCAGGCACATGCATTGATAGCTTTGTCTATCAAACATGCCATTATTCCTCACATTCACTCTTGCAAAACAACTAAGGATGCTTGGGATACACTTACCACATTGTACCAAGCTAGGAATGAGGCTCGTGTTGCTTACCTCCAAAAACAGTTGGAGAGTGAGCACATGAATGAAGGTGATTCTATGGACATTTTCCTAACGAAGATCAAAGACTTGAAGGAACAATTGATTTCTATTGATGAGGTTATATCAGATAGCTCACTTGTGCAGACCGTTTTGAATGGTCTTCCTGATTCATATCAGAGTTTTTCTTCTACTCTTCGATTGATGATGAAAGGCAATGACATATTCCAAAAGATGGTTCAGTTCGGGCTACTCAGAAATTGCAGCTTGTACATAGTGATGTCTGTGGTCCTATGCAAACATCTTCTTTTGGGAATTATCTTTACTTCATGACTTTCATCGATGATTTTTCCAGGCATGCATGGGTATATCCATTGAAGGCAAAGTCCGAAGTGTTCATGTGCTTCAAACAGTTTTTGATTTTGGCTGAAAATCTGTCAGCATGTAAAATGGGCACCCTCCGTTGTAATCGGGGGGGGGGGGTATATGTCTTCTGATTTTAATACATTTCTGGCTGAACATGGGATAAAACACTAGTGTACAGTGCCGTATACACCTCAACAAAATGGAGTTGCTGAACGAAAGAACAGGTCACTCATGGAGATGGCGAGGTGTATGGTCAAGAGTCAGGCTTTACCACATAGTTTTTGGCTTGAGGCTGTCATGTGTGTAGCATATGTACTGAACAGGTGTCCCACTAAAGCATTGCAGTCTATCACTCCATATGAGGCTTGGCATGACCATAAGCCATCTGTTGCTCATCTGCGTGTTTTTGGTTGTTTGGCATATGCATTAGTGCCTGAACAACATCGCAAAAAATTGGATGATAAAGCAATAAAATGTATTTTTGTTGGGTACAATTCTGAAAGTAAAGGCTATCGTCTGTATCATCCATAGACTAAACACATTCTGGTTAGCCGTGATGTTGTTTTTGTGGAAGATGCTATTCAGCCATTGCTTTCATGTACTAAGGAGATATCTGTTAGCTCCAAAGACATGTATGATACTTTGCTGCCTCTTTTTACAGGTGGACAGTCTAGTGTTGGTCCTAATGAGGCAACTTCTCAACCTTTATAGGTTTCATGTGATGATGCAAATAATTCCATTTCTGATGCAGATATACATGATGCACTTATTGATGAGAGAGCTGATATTGAGCAGGCAAGAACTATGCTGTAGAGGGACAATCAAGCAAAAAGAAAAGAAGAAGAAAATCAAAGTCCAGAACAATTCATTAAGAACGAAAAAAGAATATATCTCTGTAGGAAGCCCCGCAGGGGCGCATTACCCATCTCTGCACAGAGCCCCGCAGGGGCACGCATCAGGCAAAAAGAGAAATTATCCAGGTCATGCACGGTGGAAAAGAAGTAAACAGCCTCAAAGCAATACAACAGGGCCAGATGTGTACAACCAGGACAAATCAGAGGACCAAAAGTTACAAAGGGGTAGAGGTTGAAAAGTTTAAGAGGGTGACTAAGAACAGCACATTCCTAGTCACTGGTGGCGTGCGTGGCAACCCAAGTCAACAGGCAAGACAACTGCATCAGGCTCTCGAGTAGTAGAGCTTGAATCAAGAAGGCCATCGAATCTGCATGTCTGTTTAACTGCAGACAATACTGACCAAGGGGAGCGTGCGGGGAAAAGCTGAAGCGCCTCTAAAACATAATGCAAGATCAAGAGTCAGGCAACACTACCCACGGGACGCGTTCGCGAAGCAAAGTCTGTCAAGGGACGATAGAGACGAAGAGGGGGAGAGTGTTGCAGAGATAAAAGAGCGCACAAAGCAGAGAAAAAGACGGGGCCCAAAATTTTTCCGATTTGGACACGCAACTTTTGTATCATAACCACTTTTGTATATATTTTCCATTGTAAATGCACTAGAGGAGTCCTCTAGATGCATCCCCACAGAAGATTAGTGATTTACCCATGTACAATAGTAGGAAGTTAGTCTTTTAGCGAATAAAGTGCCGGTCTCTTGTGTGAAAGGATCAAACTTAGGGCACTAGTATATAAGTCAAAAGTGACTCATTGTAAAGGACCTATTGTTATTGTGAAGAAGGAGCACTTCTGAATTTTCGAGTTTGCCTTTTTCTTGCTGATTTTGATCTTCATTTTGCTCTTGAATGTGTGTGTGATGCTTGAAATGCAAGTGTAGGACTGTTGTCTACCCCTTCCCCTTTGTTTTGAGCTGCTGTAGTGCGTGCGTAAGTTAGGAGAAGCTGAGGCGCGGGTGTTTGTGACTCCCGTAATTCACTGTTTCTGCCATACCTTGAAGCAGAGTGGTCAGAATTGAGTGAAACCACCACCGTTGGATTCGTCTCGTCGAGAGCTTCGAAACGAGTACCCTATTGCCTATGTTCGGAGTTTTGGGCTGGGAGAAAACCTCAAAATACCAAAACTGCTAGAAAGAGGCTTGCGGCAACACTTTCAGTAATTCATGAGGTGTGAGTGGTAGTAGTCTTTTCTGATGTGTGGATAGCTGAACCACTTCATTTTCTATCACGTGTGCACACGTCTTCATACACTTGGCGAGTCACTCCTTAGGATTGACATTTAAATGTGTGAAAAGGATCCCACTATATGCACTTGTATGGCAATTGAGGTATAGTCTCATTGGTACAAGTACTTGAGTCTTCGTGGCTGAAGTACACACGTTTTTGGCGCCGTTGCCGGGGAGTCACTCCACCAAGGTGCCTTCGTGATAGTTATAGAGCGAGTGTGATCGAATCGTACTTGTAGACACAAATTTGTCCATTGGCAAGTAGCCCACCATTTCAGCACTTGTCACTTCTCATCTTCGAGGTGTGTGTGATAAGTTTTAGGTTTAGGTTTAGGAGGAGGGAAGAGAAGGAGGAGTTAGGGTTAGGTTAGAAGGAGAGGAGAAGTGAGGAGAAGAGGAGTAGGAGTAGACCAAAATTCCCAGAAAATCACCAAAAATCCCAAAATTTCAAGTTCTGTCAAAAAAGTATAAAAACCAAAAAAAATTGTTCATTTGACACTTCATTGCTCACTGGTATCGTCTACGACAGTGACTGGTATCGTCTGAGTGGTATCGTGCAGGATAAAGCCTCAAAGCTTGTGCAAGAGCTCCAGAAGCAAGCTAGGTAGACCCAAGGTGAGTCCCCATCAAGATTCAATACCAAAAACTCTTTAAACTTGCACAAGTAAATGATTAAAAGGAATGCGCAGTATCGCAGGGGGAAAAATTTGTGAGTAAGTGCATATTTTGTGAGAGACAGAGGCTTAGGAGTGAGGAGAGGGGTGAGAGGTGCAAGGGGGTGCAAAAATTTTCAAGTTTGGAGACCTTTTGGCTTGAGTATCGCGATCGGTTGAGTTTTGGTATCGCGATACCAAAATTCCCTTGTATCGCGACACTCGCCAGAGGTGTCGTATCGCTGGATACCTGCCTTGGTATCGCGACACTACTCCAGTATCGCGACACTGAGTTGGTATCGCGATCGTGCTCGATCTCTGGTAACGTATCGTCCGGTACTAACACTTGGTATCGCGACACCACTGTGGTGTCGTATCGCCTAAGGATTAGTATCGCGACCTCACTTTACCGAGTGGTATCGTATCGCTTGATACAGTGGTATCGCGACACTACTTTGGTATCACGACACTACTTTGGTATCACGATCGTGCCCTCCCCAAGTGTCGTATCGTCGATTGCTTATTGTGGTATCGCGACACTATAGTGGTATCGTGTCGCCAAGATTGGTATCGCGATCGCACTCATCTCGGTGAGATCGTATTGCCTGAGACCTCTGGTATCGTATCGTCCATCCTTGTCAGTGTCGTATCGCCATATTTCCTAGTGGAGTATCGCGACACTATATCTGGTATCGTATCGTCAGTCCTTTTGAGATCGTATCGTGGCTTGAGACTCTAGTATCGCGATACCACTGAGGTATCGTATCGCCTGTTCATCAGGGCAGTATCGCGACATTGTCATTAGTGTCATATCGCCGAGCCTTTCAGGTATCGTATCGTACATAGTCGAGGTGTCGTATCGTTTGTCTTCCAGGATAGTATCGCGACACCAGATTGATATCGTATCGTCTGGGTGTCTGGTATCGTATCGCGGTCAGTGCAGTATCGCCGAGTGTGGTATCGCCAGGAGGTGGTATCGCCCAGATTAAACCTTTCTTTTGGCAGACTAATTGAGTCATTGGGAGAGCTACCCAAGGGGAATCTAAGAAGCATAAAGAGAGGCTTAGGAGAGTGAATGAACTTGAGGTCAGGAAGAGTTCTAAGTAGTCGAAGGAGTATCATATCGTCAGTAGGAAGTACTGCCCAGGTTAGTCATCACTCCGTTTACTTAGAAACCTCTAGTGACTCAGAAGAGGAATTACCTATGGCTTCGGAAGACATGCAAGGTCCCACACCAACGAGAAGCTTCATGACTACTGTGGAGGGGGACTACCGTACTTCCTTGCAGTATGTATCCACCAATGCCCAGGAGATTCCAATCTACCTGGATGGCTTAAATAGGTCTGTGGCCAGGATGGTAACTTCCCAAAATGCCGCAATCGTACCCCGACCAGCTGTCAAATACGAAGGAGGTGCATATGTTGACAAAGTTGGTCACATCTACATGGTAACCGAATTTCCGGAAAGGATCAATGAAAGAGGAGAACTCTCAGACCTTGGAAACCTAGGAAGGATACAACCAGAAGAGTTGGTGACCACCCCTAGAGGCAGATCCCGTGTGTCACGAGTCTTGAGAGGTGACTTGATACCTCAAGACGACTATTTGTTAGAAGTCTATATGATTCACGGATCAAACTTACTGTTGCAAACCGATTCACCTGTCCCAGGGAGAGAAGAGAACCCTATGACATTCTACGAGTTGAAAGACCCGGAGGATGAGACTAGACTCACATACCTGGATAAAGATCAAAGAAGGTATTGGCCTGTGAGTATCATAGACAGGTCTCGATTAAGATATATGGGTACACCTGTGTTTCCCAAGAGAGAGCAAGCAACAACTTCACAAAATCCGTTTGGAAATCAAGAAGAAACAGAAAATACTGCATCAGGACAGACCAGCCATAGGAGCGTACCTAATCATGCTCATGTACAATTTGCCACACCAGGAGTACAAGCACACTATCAGACCCAACCAGGGATAGGAAACCAATGCAAACCACCAGTAAGACCACAACCCCCGATAGGAAGACAGCCTGGAATGCCACCCATACGACCAGCTGTCCCTATTCTTCCTGTGATGCCCAGACCACCTGAACCTGTTAGACGGCTGAGGCCTATTCAAGTGGCTAAGTGTGTACGAAACCCTTATGATGGATCAGGAGAACCATATGATCACATTGCTGAATTCAAACAAGTCCTAAGAGCGGAACAAGTGGACGACTTCTTTGTACAGTATGAGGCGTTTGGACTCACCCTCATAGGAACAGCTCTGACCTGGTTCCAACCCTTAGATCCCAACCAGTTTGGGAACATGGAACAATTTTTTCAGGAATTCATAGGAGAATTCACTAAGAGAGGAATCAAACACAATTCATCTTCGCTAATTCACAGCTTCAAACAAAACCCTAATGAAACGGTGAAGAATGCGGCCAGAAGGTTCAACCAGTACGTGGATAGATGCCCAGTAACAGAGAGACCGACGCAACAAAAAATGATTTCATTATTTTTAGATGGGCTCAATAATGGAACCTTAAGGACACTAGTATACGTGAAAAGACTACAAACTTTGAGTGAGTGTCTTCAGGAGTGTATTGATTTGGAAGATAACTTGGCTGAGGACCTCAACAGCAAGCCCAGCCACGCTAAATCGGACGACTCAAGGAGTGCTATTTCTTCCAACTCCAGTCACGTGGAAGAATTAGCAGAGCTATTAGCCAAGAAATTAGGATCACAGGGGCAAAGAGCTTATCAACCCCCAGTGCAAAGATTACCTATGCTACGGAGATGTAGTTTATGTGGAGGAGATCACCCCACTCACTTGTGTGTCCGAGGAGGGGGTGGTGCACAACCAGCTTATCCATACAACAGGCAGCAACAACAAGGGACTTCTTGGTATTGTCACATAGAACAGAAATACACTAATCACACTACTGAGAACTGTCCATTTAATAGGCAAACACGCCCTTTCCAACCACCTCAGTATCGACCGTATGGATATCCACCTAGAGACCCGAACAGAGAGATCCCAAGATACAACCCTTATCCAGCACAGACGGGAGTACCTAGACCAATTGAACAGACACCATACCCACCACCACAACCAGTGCTAGGACCCCAACCGTCGCAACCTCAACAGGTTGTACCAGTAAAATATACGCAACCAGAAGAAAATCTAGAAAGAGCTATAGTACCAGCCACGACAATGAGCCAAATAGAATCAACAAACCTTGGATACGAAGCCCTACCAAGTGAGTACTATCCGTATGAAGCCTACATGATGGAATACGAACCGGCTTATGAGACTACATACTATGGGTATGAAGGCTATGATCAGACTTATGGAGCAGAGACTTCCACTCTAATGTATACAGCTCCTAAAGCACCACAACCTATGAGACCACCCAGTAGACCACCAGTACCGAGAGGACCATGCTTTAGATGTGGAGGAGACCATTTCATTAGAGAATGCCCTCGACCATACAACCCTCCACCACCTAGAATCTGGGAAGGATATTGCAGTGATTGCGGAAAAGAACACCTTTTTAGGGATTGCCCTAAGAATCCGGTAAAAAACCAAGGTTCTGCACCAATCAATGTAATAGAGGTCATAGAAGAATCTGGAAGTGATAAGGAATACACAGTGCCGCTAAAAGCCATCACTAGAGCCCAGACAAAACAACAAAAAGAACAGCAACCAGAAGAGGAACAAAAAAACAACACGCAAATAAGCTCTTCAACTCAGATAGTGGAAGATTCCGAGGACCCATGTGAAAATTCCCGCAACACAAAAACTCAGAAATGGAAAGAACGACGAGAGAAACTCAAGGATAAATGGGCAAAGAACAAGAGTACAAACAGTAAAAAGCAAAATGCAAAATCAAGTAAACACAAAGAACAAGGGAAGTCTAAGGAGACTCCTGAGCTAATCGAACCAAACTCAGATAGGGAGAAGCTCGGATCAATTCTAGCAGATCCAAAGCCAGACGACTTGGATATGTGGCTAAAAGCGTACCAAGCTAGAATCAAAATGGGACCGAACATAGAGCAACATGAAAAAATCTACCCTAGAGGGGAATTAGAAAAGGAAAGACTAGCTATATGCAGAAAACTCATAGAAGTAGCACAAACAACCCTAGAAAAGACTATCCCAACTCTACCAGAGACAAGGATTGCACAGGAACCTTATGAAGAATACCTCAAACTAAAGGATAAAGAATTAAGGAAAGAAGATTCCCAAGGTGAACAAGAGACGGCACAAGATGGCCCTATATCAGCCATACCAGACTTAGAAGCTGAATGGCCCAAGGACTTGTGGGATAGAATCAGAGAAGAGCAATGGAAGAAGAATGGTGTCGATCCACCACCATTTGATGAAATAGATGTGGAAGACTGTCAACCCCATCCTAACCTCGAGGAGGCCTACGAGGAGATTTCAAGACTCGATAGAGGTAGAGAGGAGACCATAAGCATTTCAACATTGCCTAACTATATGGGAGAGTATGAAAAAGAGTCAATGGTAATACGAGCACCCACGGTGCATGGAAAAGGATCAGGAAAAGGAAAGGAGAGTTCACATAATTTAACAGAGTTAAAGAAAACGAAAGTACAATGCCAACTAACGGTGGAAGATTTGCTTCGACTCAAACCCTAGTTGTGGAAGCAAATGGCAGATCAATTGAAACCATTGCCAAAGAATGGAGGATCAAAAGAAAAGGAACTGGAAAATAAGTCCACAATACAGGTTCCAGTCGATAAAGTAGGAGAATTCAGTGAAGGAGATGAAGGGAATACCTATTTACCTGTCATCTACAACGGGTACATGACCAAAGCCATCTTAGACACAGGAGCTGGAGTAGGAATTGCAACGAAGGAAATTTGGGAAAAGTGGGGAAAACCAGCCTTACGACCCACTCGCATGAAACTCCAGTTAGCAGACGGTCATGTGGAGAGACCCCTAGGAATATTGGAAGGAATTAAGTTAACAACGTGTGGAGTGGAGTTTGAACACACACTGGCCATATGTAAGTTCGAAAAAGCAAACAATTATGAAATGATATTAGGACGACCATTCATGCGACAAATGCGAGTAGTACAAGATTGGGGCAGAGATTCATTATATCTCCAACATCAAGGGAACACTACCAAGATAAACTTGCACACATTCGCTTATCGGGATGTCCCTCCATTACAATGGAATCCAGTCCACAAACATGAAGATGACCTATCCATTCACAGTGCTGGATCAAGTGACCAATCTTGGATGCACGAGGATGCCCAGTTGTGGATGTGCAAAGAAGCAAAGAAGGAGGAGTGTAAAAAACAAATGTGGCCAATAGGGCACCCTAATTATCGATCGATAGAAGACCCCGATTACATGCCTAAAATTTTTTCAGATGAACTCTTCGAACCACATGGCTGGATGGAAATCCTAGCCACATTAGATGTGTGTGTGAATGAGGAAGTATTGACGATGAACGATTGTATAGACGAGGAAGGATATGACGTGAACCTCTACATGGTTGTCCTCCAAGAAGTAGAAGCAGGAGAAATTGTAGAGGAAGAGTGGAAAGAAGAGTATGAAAGCATAGAAATGGAACCAGAGTTTGACTCTGAAGAACAATATTTAGAAACCATGCAAGAAGAATCAAAAGAAAGACCAACAAAAGTCTTAGCAATCGAAACCATCCCAAGAATACACGAGCATAGAGAGGACACGAGTAAAGTGGAACCGGAACCAGACCATTTCGAAGTTCCAGAACATTTTAAAAGATACGAAGTGGAAGAAAGAAAGATAGCCACTCAAATGCCTAAACGAGAGGCCCGGGACGGAGAAGCCTATGATAACAAGGAACAAACCAAGAAAGTTGTTGTAACGATAGAAGACGGAGAAGAGAGGTGCACGTATATTGGGAAAGACGTATCGGAAGAGGAAGAAGAGGATCTCATACGACTCATCCGAGAGTATCGAGATGTATTTGCTTGGACGTACAAAGACCTTAAGGGTGTAGAACCCAGCATATGCGCTCATCGAATTCCCATGACAGCGGATGCAAAACCTTCTAAACAACGCCCTTATACGTATAACGAAGTTTACGCAGCAAAAATAAAGGAAGAAATTGACAAATTACTAGCAGCAGGATTCATTTATGAGATTGAACACACGGAATGGGTATCGCCACTAGTAGTAGTGCCCAAGAAAAACGGAAAACTAAGGGTGTGTATCAACTTGAAAAAAGTAAATGCAGCAACTATACGCGATAGTTTCCCTTTACCCATCACAGACCATCTTTTGGAAAGAGTTGCCGGCAAGGAGGTCTATAGCTTCTTGGATGGATTCTCTGGTTACAACCAAGTAGCTATTGCAACTGAGGACCAGCATAAAACCGCATTCGCGACTGAATGGGGAATCTATGCATTTAGAGTAATGCCTTTCGGGCTCACTAATGCGCCAGCCACCTTCCAACGACTGATGTGTCATGTTCTCAAAGAATTTCTGAGAAAAAGTATGGAAGTATACGTAGATGATCTGTGTACATACTCAAATCAACGACCAGACCATATACTGGAACTGAGAAAAATATTCAATAAATGTAGACAGTATAGAGTTTGCTTGAACCCTGAGAAATGTGTCTTCATGGTGCGACAAGGAAAAATCCTAGGACACATCGTTTCAAAGAATGGAATATCCACGGACGAAGAAAATATTAAAGTTATCTTGGAGCTACCAAGACCCAAGAACGCGAAAGAGGTACAAGCCTTTATGGGACACTGTGGATATTACCGTAGGTTTATTCACATGTATGCCATAATAGCTAAGCCCTTATATGGTCTATTGACTCAGTTCACTTGGACAGACGAGTGTGAGAAGGCCTTCAACGAGCTTAAGAAGCGGCTGAGTACAGCCCCAATTCTAAAATCACCCAACTGGAGCAAGCCTTTTCATATTCATGTTGATGCTTCGAACTATGCCATTGGATGTATCCTAGCTCAACCGGCTGACGAAGGAAAGCTTGACCATCCAATCGCTTATGCGAGTAGACAACTAAACCAAGCAGAAAGAAATTATACGACTACTGAAAGGGAAGGCTTAGGAATGGTTTATGCAGTGAAGAAGTTTAGACACTACCTCTTAGCCAACAAATTCAAGTTCTTCATAGACCATCAGGCTTTGTTGTATTAGTCAATAAGCCTTGCAACACGGGAAGATTGGTACGATGGTTCTTGTTATTAATGGAGTTCGACTTTGAGGTAATAGTCAAAAAAGGAAACACACATGTAAGAGCAGATCACCTTTCAAGGCTAACGCATGGAGAACCACCTAGCGGAGTACCGGACGATTTACCAGATACGTATTTGTTTAATCTTGAAGTATGTCCAAAGTGG
Source organism: Ceratopteris richardii (assembly GCA_020310875.1). Classification (NCBI taxonomy): domain Eukaryota; kingdom Viridiplantae; phylum Streptophyta; class Polypodiopsida; order Polypodiales; family Pteridaceae; genus Ceratopteris; species Ceratopteris richardii. The sequence continues at coordinate 74,257,008 of CM035433.1, forward strand.
GCGGAACGACTAATTCCTATACTCACCCATGGCCCTCAACACTCAATAAATAAGAATAGCAAAAAAGAGATTCTCCAAACAAGAAATTTACACATTGTTGCTGGAAGCATGTATTATAAGGAGCCTAACGGAGTCTTATTGAGATGTGTCGAGGAAGATGAACAGAAGCAACTAATCCAGCAGGCACACATAAACAAGTGGAAAACCCATCAAGGGATGCATGGAACAATTCGAGAATTAAAAAGGTTAGGCGTCTATTGGCCTGACATGACAAAAGACGTTCACGATTATGTAAGTAATTGTGTGGAATGCCAAGAAACTAGCCCAGAGGATCACGTGTCCTTACCTTTTTCAACCATAACGCCTAATTGGAGTAAAACATTAGTACAATTCCTCAAAACGAAAGAGCACGAAATAGGAGCTAGTCTAGCAAGAAAGCGATCCCTAGAAGAAATGAGCAAGGATTATGTGATAATGGGAAAACAATTGTTTAGAAGAGGAAAAGACAATCAACTCAGATTGTGCGTACATGAAGGAGAATATCTTCCCATATTAGAAATGGCACACGCACGAGCTGCGGGAGGACATTTTTCAGCAGACAGAACGGTCAAGATGATTCTCTTTGCAGGCTTGTGGTGGCCAACTCTACATATGGACGCGGAGACATATGTGAGAAGCTGCGAAACATGCCAGAGAGCGAAATATCCCATTCGAAGAGACGACATGCCTTTAAGACCCATGGTTTGTGCAAGAGCATTTACCAAGTGGGGTATTGATTTCATAGGACCTATCAATCCACCGGCGAAAGGATCACATGCGGAGTACATCATAGTAGCCACCGACTACTTAACCAAGTGGGTAGAAGCAAAAGCCACTAGAAAGAATGATGCTCAAACTACAGCAAAATTTCTTTTTGAGCACATTTTCACACGCTTTGGACTACCAATCGAGATAGTGAGTGATCGAGGAACGCATTTCCTAAACGAAGTCATTGAATCGCTAATGAATGACTTTTTAGTGATTCATAAAAAATCAGCCCCATACCATCCTCAAGCTAACGGGCAAGCTGAGAGTTCCAACAAGGTACTATGTACTGTATTGACAAAGATTGTCAATAATGGGAGGTCAGATTGGGACAAACAATTGCATCACGCAATTTGGGCCTTCCGAGTGGCATATAAAACGGCCATTGGAACCACACCTTTCAATCTAGTGTATGGGCAGAATGCAATTTTGCCAATCGACTTCTTAGTACCTACATTAAAAGTGGCCTAGCAATATGAGTGGAACGGTCATGAATTGTCTCAGCAACTAGATCAAATTGAAAAGTTGCATGAGACTAGATTGCAAGCTGTAGCAGGCATTTATGCCGCTAAACGGAGACAAAAGGCATATTACGATTCGCATATAAAAGACAAGGGACTAAAAGAAGGCGACTTAGTCCTAGTATACACCCTCAAACAACATGCAAAGAAGTTACAAAAACGCGGATATGGACCCCTGATTATAAATCGAATCTCTACTAGTGGTGCAGTCAATCTCGCCACACTAGACGGAGACATTCTTCCCAATTACATCAGTGGATGCAGAGTAAGACGATTCATGGAGCCCTTGACAGATCAAATGCTAGCGCGACTGTTAGGAGCTCAAAATAGGAAAAAGGAAGAAGAACGAATTCGAGAGGAAGCCCGACAAGAAGCACTAGAACGCATTAGAAAACGCAAAGAGTGGATCAGGCAAAGAGATGAACGCTATCTCCAAGGAGAAGAGCCCATCCCTATGGCAAACTATCAGGTCAAAAATGATGATACAACGGGTATGTGTAAAACACAACCTTACCTAAACCTAGGGATTGGCAAGACAGAGTATACATTGATAGACGCATTGATAGACTCAGGAGCAGGCCTTAGCTGCATGCGAAGGAGAATAACAGACGAGCTGCAATTAGAATTGAATCCCACAAAAGCCCAATTAATAGGAATTGGAGGTCACACCATAGACTGCATTGGAACTACGAATGTATCCCTCCACCTAGGAAATTCCTCCATGGAACAAAGAGTCCTAGTATGTGAGGATGACGATTTGATAGAAGACTTCATTCTAGGACACGACTGGATCATTGAGACAGAAGCGTGTATTCATCTGTCTCAAGGATATATTTCAGCCACGATAGGGCATAAAGAGATTTTCAGCTTGCTTGAAGAGAAACCATGTAACCAAACCATGTCAATACCAAGATCGGAGGAAGTTCAAGAAACGACGGAAGAGAGTAGCAACTGTGCTCAACACTCAGAAAGCAAATGCATAGAAGCTAAAACTTTAATCTTCGCGACATCCACTATAGAGTCGAAGTTATCCAATGTAATTGAGGATAAGCCAACCAACGAGGAGACTCAAAACAGGCTCAAAACATCCAAAGATCGTACTATTGGAAACCAATAAGCAGATACTCGAATCGACAACCACCCAAATATATGTGGGTACGCAAGGATCAAATACAGAGTCAAGAAACGTCCACAAGCGCTCTGAAGAAGGAAACAGGCATCACCAAACCCGCTACAAAGAACTACAAACGAAAAGAACCAGTACAAGTATGGATTGCCAAGCCCTTGCTTGAAGCTCAAAGATCTCGACATCAGATATGGATTCCCAAAAAGGTCATACAAGCAGCTAAACAGAATGTAAGGACAAAAGAGGAAATACCACAGCAGACAAGGCAAAAGTCAACAACACATAAGAATCATCAGAGAAGATCGCAAAGCAATGCCACATTCACTCGGACAATGGATAAAGCAAATGGAACACGAGCAGCTACACGAATCGAGAAAACCCAGCGACCTCTCTCAGTGTTCTCAAAATGGATCTGGAAACCAAAGCTACCACGAGGAGCGGATGATCGAGGAGATAAAGCACCCGATTGCACTCATGCAGTGTCTGATGCACCTCAAGTAAGCATGATAGGGCCGCAATACAAGGCCACGCATTCGGCACAGGATGTACATGATCAAACTAGTGGTGCACGATCTCCAAGTGAGACTAGATCTTAGCTTTAAATTGATAGGAATGGACATACTAGGTACATAAACTATGCTTCGGCTATACTAACGATTGTCTTCTTTCAGAAAAAATATAAAAAGAGGCGGTAAGAAATCCCACTCTTGCAATAATGGGGAACGGAGTGACAAGCTACCATAATCAAAACAACACACTGTATGGTCTCATGGAAGCTTTTCAAGCTAATGCACTTTTCCTTGTAAGTGCAGATGGCTTCTGAAGACTCTGAAGCGACGATCCAAGAGGAGGTCCACGAATTTCCTCCCCAATGTCTTACGAAAGCAAAAGGCCATTGGTTCAGAGATGAGCAACCAGTGGAGGAATATCTTTTCTTGGCCAACATTAAGATCATGGACACAAAGCATCACTTTCCGATCATGTCCCAGGACTTCAAAGTTTTACATGGACTGCCATCCACGATCGACATCATGAAGAAAGTAGGAATTCATAAATATTTCGAGCTACCTATCTATAAGCCGGATTTCCAACGCTGTACACAAGTCATGAACACTCTACGACCAGCACTACATGATCCATTGGTACCAGAAGCCAATGTGATGGATAAGAATGGAGAATGGGTAGTCATTCAATTTTCCCACGACTTAATCAAAGAAGCATTTGGATGGGAAAAGGATGGTGTCAACACGATCAAGGAAGAGAGTCGTGGAGCAAAAACTAGAACTTTTGTCGACATTAATAGGGTGGATATCGAAGAAGAAGTCAGATTGATTCACCAACACTTCTGCTTCCCGAGTATGAATAGATACATGGCCCCTCAAAAGATCATTGTGCAATTATTGTCTCATGCCATAAAACAGATCGGCAACAAGGTAAATCTTACAACCTGTGTGCAAGAAAGATTGTTCGAGGCGAAGAAGAAATGGGAAAATAAGAAATTCCTTAATGGGACCACTGCCCTTACAATTATGATTTACCACGCATTGGGCATGCGCGAGTACTTGAAGGAGATGCCATCTTCAATGGAGTTGGCCCATTTTGTCAAAGCAGCTACTGTACCGAAACAGAAGAAAGGAAGCAAGCAAGTTGAAGAAGCCAAAACAAGTTCGCAACCCCGGATGAGAGGCACAATGCGAGGTACAAAACGACCTCGAGAAGTCCAACAAGTAGAAGAAGAAGTACCAAAAACAAAGAGAGTACATGTACTGCCTACAACCACTACTCAAGGAACCAGAAAGATCACGGAAGACGAATTAACCCAAGCACTGGAGGAGACTCACAAGTATACAGAAGGACAAATTAATCTGCCAGTGCAGGGCACCATTATCAACAGTCCGCAAAAGCTCAGGAACCAAAAGGCAAACTCACTAAGGTACACAGATATCGGGAAATTGGGCTAGACAACTCTAGTTCAGGATCCGACGACCAAGAGAAGCAAAATACATCATTACTGGATGTAGATATTCAAAGTGAATCAAAGGATGATGGCCAGTGGGCCAAACTAAATGAAGTAGACTATGGAGAAGCCCAAGCAGACAACAAGGAAAAAGATAAATCACCACTGGTAGACCAAAGTACCACCACAAAGCAGGCAGAGGACGAAGGGCAATACCCTATTCCACCGAAAGATGTCTCCACCACCCACAACAAGAAAGGCAAATCTGATGATGAGGTGCATGCTATGATATCAGAGGACAAGCCTCAGGAAGAAGGACAAGAAGGCGAAGAACCCTTCACCCCACTAAGGGTTGTGGCAGAACCGTCCCCACTGGACGTCACATTTCAAGGGAGTGCCACGAAGGTTCGTAAAGTCATAGAAGATGAAGCTGAATTGCAAGTACAACTACAGGTCCGACAACCACATAAGGAAATGATCCACGTTGCAAAAGGACAAGATGTACATACAGGAGAAACCCCAGACATACCAAAGACATGGCTGAATGTTGATATAGCTCAGCTCAAGCCTGTGGTGCAGGATATGATTCGCACTGCACTAGACACTCAACAGTTGATGCTTGATGCTGATGAAGATTACGACCAAGCCATGCTCGAAAAGCAGGAGCTTCGAAAAGAAGGTATGAATCTGGCTAAGAAATTATCCAAAGCAGAAGCTCAAGTTGTGAAGAAACACGAAGAGATAAAAACGACAAAGACATAGTGCAAAATATTAGAAACAGAAAATGCCCAACTGAAAGAGCAAGTTTCGGAGCTCACAAAGAAACTAGACATGACAGAAAAAGAGAAAACGAGGATCCATGCACGTAGCAAGGTACTCGAATCACAGCTCAAGGTGAACATGGAAGAAGCAGACCACTTAAGGGACAGAAACAAGGAGCTCATGACAGCTCTCCTCAGTGATCAACCACCGACAGATACTGACAAATCAAATGAGGATATAAAAGACATGGAAGAAAAGTTGACCAAGATGGCAGATCAGCTCAAACAGGAGCAAGAGACCATCGCAGAATGGGAACAAAGATACATGAATGACACTGCAGCTCTACGCAAGAAATGGACAAAAGCCGAAAAAGATTATTTCCGACAGTGCAAAGAAGACACAGATCACATGAACATAGTTGCACAGGAATTAATCAAACATCAAGAAAAGCTTAGAAAGGCTGAAGAAGAGCTTAAGAATAAAGATGAAATCATCAAACGGCTTCAGGAGCAGATAGAGCTAACAGGAAAGCAGGGGACACCAGTAGTTCCACCAGAAACCACGGCTACTGTGGAAGAAGAGGTACGTCCTCTCTCTCCCCCCTTGTATCATTCACCAATGAGGGCGGAAAAGGAGGTTCCATTAGAACCTAACACACGAGACATTGCAGAACTGAGCAGACCAGAAAGGGCACTACTGGTGTCCCAGCTCACTGCTGATTTTGAAGATCAAATAATACAAATAATGAAAGAAGCTCGAATAAACAACAAGCAGTTAGATCAAATTTTGAAGCCATTCAATGTACCATATGGTCTACTTAAAGAACAGACGCGGATGTATATAAAGACTACCACGAACAAAGATCCGGACCACAACCTTCAATTCCAACATGATACTTTCAGGTATACTCAAGAGGAATTTGAGAAGGCGGATCCGATATGGCGAAGGAAAATTTTGGAGAAGAATCCGACATTGCGGGTACAGTGGGAAGCATCACCATATGCACTTCAGGTAAATCCCTCATTTTGTCCTGTACCCCGCAGACGCTCTTGGACGCAATTTTGGGAAGGACAGCGTCAAGGCAATATCAATAATCAGTGGCTAAATTATCCGTTACTACCTAGTCCGCCACATAATTACTTACCTACAGAAGAATATATGGTGAAGACAATGGAATTTTGGATTGCAAGGTATGCTACAGTTCCGGACTTAGCCGTCAAGATGACCAACAAAATATTTAGCATGCTCATTACAGTGTTGAAGGTGTTCCAGCACGCTAAATATACATTTTTGAATTTCATCGGCATTACGCAAGGGTCTGAAGCTCTTGTTTTTTATTTATCGACCATTCCGAGCCGACTCACTATTATGGCGTATTATTCTCGCCTTATGTTTTTGCCATCGACATATATGCAAACTTTCGAAGAAGCATTCTTTACCGGCTTCTTTGAAATGGATTCAGAGATTTTTGTGAAAATGACTTCCAATTTAAATGCAAGGCTGGTGGCCTATGAAACAAGTTTCTTTGCTGATCATAGACAGGCACCAGAAGACGGAGTGAAGTCAAAGCAATGGAAGGAATTCATGCTATGTCATGCAAATCTGCTGAACCAACGAGAGCAAACCGCAATTCAAACATACACGCGTCGCCTCAGAAAGCCTGTCGAGGACGACAGAGTTCAGGAGGAGGGACGTGTAGAGGGACAATCAAGCAAAAAGAAAAGAAGAAGAAAATCAAAGTCCAGAACAATTCATTAAGAACGAAAAAAGAATATATCTCTGCAGGAAGCCCCGCAGGGGCGCATTACCCATCTCTGCATAGAGCCCCGCAGGGGCACGCATCAGGCAAAAAGAGAAATTATCCAGGTCATGCACGGTGGAAAAGAAGTAAACAGCCTCAAAGCAATACAACAGGGTCAGATGTGTACAACCAGGACAAATCAGAGGACCAAAAGTTACAAAGGGGTAGAGGCTGAAAAGTTTAAGAGGGTGACTAAGAACAGCACATTCCTAGTCACTGGTGGCGTGCGTGGCAACCCAAGTCAACAGGCAAGACAACTGCATCAGGCTCTCGAGTAGTAGAGCTTGAATCAAGAAGGCCATCGAATCTGCATGTCTGTTTAACTGCAGACAATACTGACCAAGGGGAGCGTGCGGGGAAAAGCTGAAGCGCCTCTAAAACATAATGCAAGATCAAGAGTCAGGCAACACTACCCATGGGACGCGTTCGCGAAGCAAAGTCTGTCAAGGGACGACAGAGACGAAGAGGGGGAGAGTGTTGCAGAGATAAAAGAGCGCACAAAGCAGAGAAAAAGACGGGGCCCAAAATTTTTCCGATTTGGACACGCAACTTTTGTATCATAACCACTTTTGTATATATTTTCCATTGTAAATGCACTAGAGGAGTCCTCTAGATGCATCCCCACAGAAGATTAGTGATTTACCCATGTACAATAGTAGGAAGTTAGTCTTTTAGCGAATAAATGTCGGAGAGTGTTAATCTCCTTCAGAATAACCTACTCTTGTGATTAGAGCACCTCTATACCAAGAGTAAGTCAAAAAACCTTCACAACACAAACATTCTGCTGCACGATTTCTTTAAATTTATCTTCACAGGTTACTTTTGTCTGAAACTGTCATTCTGAACAGTCGACTTCACACCTGTAACTTCTAAGACTTGGTTCTCCTTGAATAGAACCCGTTTAAGCAAATGCTTCTGGTTACGAGTAGCTTATCTTCTAACTTAAAGATTAAGCCCTCACTCATGCAAAACTTTAAAGTATGCACTGAGAAATGATCAAAACATTGATCACCGAAAATGCGCCTGTTTCAGTAAACTTTGAACACTCAACACATACGAATGTTCCTACTGACAATTCTCGGTTTCTGTTTACAATCAAACTCTGAAACTTAAGCTATAGATTGATTAACTATAGACTTAGATATCCTCAATAGGATTTCACAAATCATCTATCACAGATGAAAACACACAGAAATTTTGGCGCAGTATTTCTTCGATTACTCAGAAAGTTACAGTTGAGTGATGAGAGGAAAACTCAACTAACTTTACATATGTCTCATGACATCTAACTTCTCATTCTTCTATTCTATTCCTTTCTCTTTCGTATATGCCTCAATGCCTATACGCCTCTCAATTCTTCCTAGCCTTCCTGGCCTACCTAGCTTTCTCTAGCTTATGCGCCTTTACATTTTTCAGGTATTTATAGATAAATTTGTACAAGCTTATAACGCGGACTATACTACTGTACATATGTGTACAATTTTTCCGGTTCTTCTTCCAACTTCAAAATTTGTTCTTTTCTTCCTCTTTCCATCCTTCAACTCTTCATGAACTGAAATCTGTAAAATTGATCTATTCCGGTAACATTCCGGTGACTTTCCTGTAATCTTCCGGTACTGTTCCGGTACTGTTCCGGTGACCTTTTTAAGGAAATTTTTACTGAAGTTTCTGCGGACTTAAAGACCTTCAATTGTTGATTGTCTTGCACCAACAGCTCCCCCTCAATCATCAATTGAGGTTTTCTCTGTCTTCTTTATTCCTGCCATATTCTTGAACCTTTGTAACTTAGGTCCATCCAAACTTTTTGTAAGCATATCAGCTATCTGATCTTTCGTTGAAGTATGAATTACTTCAATCTCTTTATCCATCACCTTCTCTCTTAGAAAGTGATACTGAATCTCAATGTGTTTAGTCCTGGCATGAAAAACAGGATTAGCAGCTAAATATAATGAACTCATGTTATCTCCAAATATAATTGGAGTTCTCTGTATAGCGTCAAAACTCTTCATTAAAGTCTTTAGCCAAATCACTTCTTTTGCGGCTTCAACCATGCCTTTGTACTCGGCTTCGGTAGACGACAAAGCAACTGTATGTTGCTTCTTAGAACACCATGAGATTAGCTTATCTCCCACATAACACATGTATCCATAGGTTGACCTTCTGTCATCTGGATTACCTGCCCAATCTGCATCACTGTATATTTTGATATTTGTATCTGATGTAAAACCATAATACAAACCTTCTTTGAGTGTACCCTTAATGTACCTCAACACCCTTTGTCCTGCGATCCAGTGTTCTTTCCTTGGACAGTGCATGAACTGAGACAATACTCCTACTGCATATGATAGATCAAGTCTAGTTAAAGTAGCATAGATAAGACTACCAACCAAACTCTGATATTGTCTCACATCCTTGAATTCTTCTCCACCAAACTTACTCAGTTTGTGGTTCACCTCCATTGGAGTAGGTGCTATCCGGCAATCATTCATTTTAAACTTGATTAACAAGTTCTTCAAATATCTTTCTTGGGTCACGAATACTCCATGCTGAGTATATGTGATCTCCATACCCAAGAAGTAAGACAAGTCTCCCAAGTCACTTATCTTGAACTCCTTTTCCATTTGCTTCTTGAGTCTTTGTATACCTGACTCATCTGTTCCTGTAAGGATTATATCATCAACATATATGCACATGTATATGAAACCTTTATCACTTGCTTTTATAAGCAGACTACTATCTGCTTCAGACACCTGAAAACCAAGTTCTTTCAAGAACTTTACCAGTCTATAGTTCCACGCTCTTGGCGCTTGCTTCAAGCCATACAAAGCTCTCTTGAGCTTGCACACATGTTCTGGATACCTTTTATCTCTGAACCCTTGAGGTTGCTCCATGAACACATCATCTGAAATATAACCATTCAGAAAAGCATTTTTCACATCTAACTGACATAACTTCCAACCTTTACTCGCAGCAACAGCTATGAGTGTTCTGATGGTTGTCATCTTTGCCACTGGACTATAAGTCTCATCATAATCAACTCCATAAGTCTGAGCAAACCCTTTGACAACAAGTCTAGCTTTGTATCTAGACACACTTCCATCTGCAAATCTTTTGGTCTTGTAGACCCACTTGCATCCAATAACCTTCTGGCTATTTGGTTTTGGAACCAAATCCCATGTTTGATTTTCCACCAATGCATCATGTTCTTCTTGCATAGCTTTTTCCCATTTTTCCTTACCTTTTGCCTCTTCATATGTAGAAGGGTCTTCATCTGCTTTCACTATGTAAGCATAATCTTTCGTAGCCAAAAATGAAGTATCATAACTGTACCTTGTAGGTTGCCATCTATTTCTTGATGACCTTCTGAGTTCTCCAGTCCTTGAGGTTTCTGGTTCTTCACACTCAGGATCAAATCTTGGCCTCTGTTCAACTTCTTCCTGCTCTTCATAATTTTCTTCTTCATCAATTATTTGAACTTTCGATTTACCTTTCTTTTGACTCACTTCTTCTTCATCACCTGTATTATTATTAACTGTTCCTGCATACCAAGAACTTTGCTCATCAAACGTAACATCTTTTGATACCAAAAAATGTTTTGTGGATGGATTCCACAACCTGTATCCCATCTGTCTATCATCATAACCAATGAAAACATATTTTTCAGCTTTAGGTTCCAATTTGTGTCTTAATTGTGATGGCACATATGCATATGCCACACATCCAAATACTCTGCAATGATCCAGGGTAGGTCTTTTACCCCACCAAGCTTCATATGGTGTCATACCTTGCAGGGCTTTACATGGTAACCTATTGACCAAATAAGTAGCTGTATTTACAGCTTCAGCCCACAAATAATTAGGGCAATTTTTCTCATTCATCATGGACCTTGCAAACTCAACAAGAGTCCTGTTCCTTCTTTCTGCTACACCATTTTGTTGAGGAGAATATCTGCAAGTAACTTCCCTTTTTATACCTGCATTCCATAAGTAATCACTGAATTCGTTGGAGAAATACTCTCCCCCTCCATCTGATCTTAGTCTCTTCAGTCTATGACCTGTAGTTCTTTCTGCATACGCATGATAATGTCTGAATGTATTGAATACTTCTGACTTATCTTTGATCACATAGATAGTGATCCATCTGGTAGCATCATCAACATAAATCACATAATATCTTGATCCATTTATACTGAAATCCTTTGATGGTCCCCACACATCTGTGTGTACTAACTCAAGCTTCTCTGAGTGCATAAAACCATGCTTGGTATAAGAATTCTTATGAGCCTTACCAAACTGACATGCCTCACATTTGTATGTCATATGTTGACCTGCAACATTAGGCAATCCAAGCACTGAACCATTGTTAACCATATCTTTAATACCTCTTTCATTGAAATGTCCAAGTCTCTTGTGCCAAAGATCTAACTCAGAAATTTTCTGTCCTTCATATGTAAACATGGCCTGACCAATGTTACCTTGAATCTTCAGTGTAAACAGTCTTCCTTCTTTTTTTCCTGAAACAATCTGTTTATACCCTTGACTGGGATCTTCCACGTATACTCCTTCATTAGTGAATCTTACTTCATATCCTTTTTCAACAATTTGTCCTACACTTATCAAATTCTTAGGAATTGTAGGAACATACAGAACCTTACCCAATAAGGTACTGCCGTCTTTGGCTTTCACTGATCCAATCGACTGCACTTTATGCTTTGTGTTGTCACCTGTCTGAACAACATGATTAGAAACTTTATTCTCCAAATCAGTCATCAATGATATGTTTCCACTCAGGTGATTGCTACACCCTGAGTCAATGTAGAAGACTCTTTGATCTTCACTCTGACTTTCACAAGTAGCATTCAATATCATCGTTGAATCTTCCTTCTGTTCTGAAGCGTAATTGTAGTAGGTATTGTTATATTGTTGACTTTGGAATCCTCTTCCTGCATTTCTTCCAAAGTAACTCCTACCACCTCTGCCTCTGAAATTTCCTCTTTGATTTCTGCCACCTCTTCCTCTTGCATTGTAGCTTTGACTATATCCATTATTACTTTGAGTATTGTGCCAACAATCATTAGCTAAATGATTTGTCTTACCACAAATCCAGCAGGCTTTGCCTCCATCTTTGTTGTTTCTGCCTTTTCCTCTACCTTTGCCACTTCCTCTTCCTCTTAGGAAGTTGGCTTGGCTAGTTGTTCCTTCATCTTCATTTGCTTGTTGCTTTCCTTTGCTATTCTTCTTTTTATCTTTCGAGTACATTGCGTGACCTGCACTCTTGTCACCATCTCCTTTAACATCATTCTCAAATGTTAGCATATGACCTAACAGCTGATTTAAATCAGGAGTGAAATGGTCAAGTGATAATTCCGTAGACAAAATAAACGGCTTCCATTTGTCATCACCTCTTAAGCCTGTAAGAATTTGTCTTACCAATTTATCCTCTTCGATATCTTCATCAACAGCACCTAATGCATCTGCAATATCTTTCATTCTTGTCACATAGTCTGAAACGGACTGAGAAGCCTTCTTCTTGAAGGTTGTAAACTCTGCCCATAAGGATGCCTTTCTTGACTTAGTAGTATTCTGGAAATGCTCCTCCAATGCATTCCAAATGTCCGTTGCACTTTCAAGACCTCGAATATGAGGTAGCAAGTAATCATTTACTGCCATATAGATAATGCTTCTAGCTTGAGCATCTTTCTTCATCCAGTTTTTCAAATCTGCTAACTCTTCCCTAGTCGGAACACTAGGATCTCTGAACTGTGGCTTTTCTTCTTCTCCTGTGATATAAGCTATCAAATCTTTGCTCATAAGATGAGCTTCCATCCTCATTGACCACGCAGGATAGTTTTCCCTATCCAGTTTCTCTATCTGCAGAGAATCTCCCATCTTGTGTCTTTCTGTGTATTGAAATCTTCAACCTTTATGAATAATATATGTACCTTTGCTTCAAATTAGACTCCGTTTGTCTTTCTTGATGTCGTATGATCTCTTCTTCAGGTTTCGCCTTCAAGCTTTCACCTTCTAGTCCTTCGGTTGTTGAATTCTTTGTAACTGCAGCAGTCGGGAACCTCCTTTCTTTGATTTTGGTGTCTCCTGCTCTGATAGCACTGCTGCTCTGATACCTGCTCTGATACCACTGTCGGAGAGTGTTAATCTCCTTCAGAATAACCTACTCTTGTGATTAGAGCACCTCTATACCAAGAGTAAGTAAAAAAACCTTCACAACACAAACATTCTGCTGCACGATTTCTTTAAATTTATCTTCACAGGTTACTTTTGTCTGAAACTGTCATTCTGAACAGTCGACTTCACACCTGTAACTTCTAAGACTTGGTTCTCCTTGAATAGAACCCGTTTAAGCAAATGCTTCTGGTTACGAGTAGCTTATCTTCTAACTTAAAGATTAAGCCCTCACTCATGCAAAACTTTAAAGTATGCACTGAGAAATGATCAAAACATTGATCACCGAAAATGCGCCTGTTTCAGTAAACTTTGAACACTCAACACATACGAATGTTCCTACTGACAATTCTCGGTTTCTGTTTACAATCAAACTCTGAAACTTAAGCTATAGATTGATTAACTATAGACTTAGATATCCTCAATAGGATTTCACAAATCATCTATCACAGATGAAAACACACAGAAATTTCGGCGCAGTATTTCTTCGATTACTCAGAAAGTTACAGTTGAGTGATGAGAGGAAAACTCAACTAACTTTACATATGTCTCATGACATCTAACTTCTCATTCTTCTATTCTATTCCTTTCTCTTTCGTATATGCCTCAATGCCTATACGCCTCTCAATTCTTCCTAGCCTTCCTGGCCTACCTAGCTTTCTCTAGCTTATGCGCCTTTACATTTTTCAGGTATTTATAGATAAATTTGTACAAGCTTATAACGCGGACTATACTACTGTACATATGTGTACAATTTTTCCGGTTCTTCTTCCAACTTCAAAATTTGTTCTTTTCTTCCTCTTTCCATCCTTCAACTCTTCATGAACTGAAATCTGTAAAATTGATCTATTCCGGTAACATTCCGGTGACTTTCCTGTAATCTTCCGGTACTGTTCCGGTACTGTTCCGGTGACCTTTTTAAGGAAATTTTTACTGAAGTTTCTGCGGACTTAAAGACCTTCAATTGTTGATTGTCTTGCACCAACAATAAAGTGCCGGTCTCTTGTGTGAAAGGATCAAACTTAGGGCACTAGTATATAAGTCAAAAGTGACTCATTGTAAAGGACCTATTGTCATTGTGAAAAAGGAGCACTTCTGAATTTTCGAGTTTGCCTATTTCTTGCTGATTTTGATCTTCATTTTGCTCTTGAATGTGTGTGTGATGCTTGAAATGCAAGTGTAGGACTGTTGTCTACCCCTTCCCCTTTGTTTTGAGCTGCTGTAGTGCGTGCGTAAGCTAGGAGAAGCTGAGGCGCGGGTGTTTGTGACTTCCGTAATTCACTGTTTCTGCCATACCTTGAAGCAGAGTGGTCAGAATTGAGTGAAACCACCACCGTTGGATTCGTCTCGTCGAGAGCTTCGAAACGAGTACCCTATTGCCTATGTTCGGAGTTCTGGGCTGGGAGAAAACCTCAAAATACCAAAACTGCTGGAAAGAGGCTTGCGGCAACACTTTCAGTAATTCATGAGGTGTGAGTGGTAGTAGTCTTTTCTCATGTGTGGATAGCTGAACCACTTCATTTTCTATCACGTGTGCACACGTCTTCATACACTTGGCGAGTCACTCCTTAGGATTGACATTTAAATGTGTGAAAAGGATCCCACTATATGCACTTGTATGGCAATTGAGGTATAGTCTCATTGGTACAAGTCCTTGAGTCTTCGTGGCTGAAGTACACATATGCCAAAATGGTTGGTGCAAACCTTGCGTGATAGCAAATTAGATGCACCTCTTTCATATCGTACTCGATTAGGCTCTCATAGTGCCTCTTTTGCATCAGATTGCTACGCTTCGGCTGCATCTAGTCTCTGTGATGAGAATGAGCCTGTTTTGTTTGATGAAGCACAAAATTCAAAAAATTGGATGGCTGCTATGCAATCTGAATATGATGCAATAATGAAGAATGGTACTTGGTCCTTATGTGACTTGCCTCCTGGCAAGAAGGCCATTGGCACTAAGTGGGTATACAAGCTGAAGCGTAAACCTGATGGTACAATTGACAGGTATAAGGCTCGGCTTGTTGCAAAGGGTTATGCACAGGAAAGAGGCATTGAGTTTGATGAGACCTTTGCCCCTACATGCCGTATGGCTACTGTTCGGAGCATTTGTGCACTTGCAGCCCATCATGGTTGGAATGTACATCAGTTGGACATTAAATCTACATTTCTGAATGGTGACTTGCATGAAGAAGTGTATGTTGTTCAACCCCATGGCTTTGTGCAGAAAGGGCATGAAAACCAGGTGTGCAGGTTAAAGAAGGCATTATATGGTTTAAAGCAAGCACCATGTGCTTGGTATGAGAAGATACATGCCTATCTGATTGCACATGGTTTTGAGAAGAGTCCAACTGAAAGCACCTTATATGTTAAGTGTGCTAATGATGTACTTCTGATCATTGTGGTTTATGTTGATGACATGCTGCTCACTAGTCCTCTTGAGAGGCATATTGCTGATTTTAAGACTGATTTGCATGCCTCATTTGAGATGTCTGATTTGGGGCATTTGCATCACTATTTGGGCATTTAGTTTATGCAACTTGATGGTGGAATGGCTTTGTGTCAAACGAAATATATTGACACCTTATTGCAGTGTTTTGGCCTTGAAGAGTGTAATCCTATTGCCACTCCTATGGAGACATGTTTATGATTGAGTCTTCATGATGCTGGAGATGCATTTGATGCTGTTCTCTATCAGGAGGCTGTTGGATGCTTGATTTACTTATGCATTACTTGGCAAGATATTCAGTTTGCTGTCTCACAGATGAGCAGGTTTATGCATTACCTAGGGGTCAAGCATTGGCAGGTGGTTAAGCGCATCTTTCGCTACTTGAGTGGTACTCGGCTACTTGGGTTGTTTTATCCCAAGGGGGGATCACTACCACCAGATTTGCATGCTTTTTCTGACTCAGACAGGGCTAGTTGCTATGACACTCCTGTGTCCACTAGTGGCTTTTGCTTCATGCTTGGTAGCTCATGTATATCTTGGTTGAGCAAGAAGCACCCTAATGTGGCCACTTCTATTTGTGAGGTTGAGTATAGGGCAACTTTCACACCGACTGTTGACTGTGTGTGGCTCAGACACCTTATAGCTGATTTGGGTGTTGGTCAGACTTCTGCCACCACCATCTTTACTGACAGTCAGAGCGCATTGGGAGTTGCTAGGAACCCTATGTTCCATGCTCGCACTAACCACATTGAGGTGCATTATCACTATGTCACGGAGAGGTTCTCTGCTGGGGAGATCAACTTGGCATATGTGCCCACGCAGGAGAACATTGCAGACCTTTTCACGAAGGCTCTGCCTAGGGAGAAGTTTGAAGCTTTTAGCAAAGCTTTGGGCTTACTTCCTTTCGTGGAGTGATTTCCAGATAGCTTGGCACTTCCTTATACATGAGTGCCAGCTCCTTGTTCACCGCATCACTCCCAGGGGGGATTTGTTGATGTATTTAGGTAGTGATGTGTGTGGACACACTAGGACCGCCGGGGCACTTTTTTCCCTCTTTAGGAGGTTTTTTTCTTTTGGCTTGTATATACGCCTATTGCCCTAATGGGCTACTTATCTTTGTACATTATCTAGTAATACATTCAGTATTGTATGTTGTGCTACAAGCTTCTTCTTCTTCCTTGTGCTGTTCTCTTTTGAGTTCCCATGCTATTTTTTTAGATTTCTTTGTCATCCTTGTCCCTAAAAAAATATTTTGCTCTCAAAGACATGTTAAACCTTGAAGTTCACTTGGCACATTGTCTCTATTTGAAAAATGGCAAGCCCCAACATCGATGAGAAGCAAACCCCAAGATTTCATCCAAGAAGATATGAGGGTGATATGAATATCACAAGAAAATGATGCACCCAAATGTGAATGTGAGAGGTACCAAAATGCACACACAGACAAGCAAGGAAGACAGAATAGAGGGGAACAATGGAGTCTTGCATTCATCAAAGTTACAATGGATCTTCTTAATAATCTCCCACTAGCTAATTCTCTAACGATCTAAACAAAATCTAAAATTGAGCCTACATGCTCTATTTATAGTTTTTGGACTAGCCTTGAAAATTTCATATCTACTATCCAACAAAGTAAAAAAAAAGTTCTTAAAGCTATTTTCATGGCTCAAATAAGCTCCAAAAATTTTAAAAATTGATATGTGCACTATATCTAAGCTCTCTAATCTTGTGAACTCCTCAATATGAAAAAAATGGAGCTAATATTTACAAAATAGGGATTTTGCACAAAATTGCAGTGATAAAAAATCATTGTTTTGATGAAAAAAGTATGATTCTGACAAGAGATAACTATGTGGCTTCCTTGTTACATGCTTCATCTTCTTCGATGCTTGCTTGTGATTTGAGTTCCACTTGTGCCACTTTGTGCTTCTCCCTATGCTCCTCCAACACTGCCCTCCCTCTTGCAGCTTCATCCCTTATAGACCCTTGTCCTTAGGAGTGATAATCCTAGAAGACTATTGGGAAAGCATCTTGGTAGGCCTTTTTATAGCATCTTTGGAGGCACTTAATGCTATAATGCCAGGCATATAGAATTTTTTGTGATGGAGTTGTGCTCATATCATATACAAGATTGAGGTTGTTGTGCTCAAAGCCTCGTGCATTAACAGGAGGGTATTTGACTTTCCTAAAAACCTTAAAAATGGATTTTATCATATAAAATATCTTAATTGTCATTTGAACAATGATGCTTGAAATTTTTAGTAGTGGAGAAGCCAATAACAGATAGTAGAAATCATATAGGATACAATAGGTGGTCTTTATGGTGGCACAAGATATGGATAGTTCAGCCATTCAACACACCTTGGATCATTCTTTAACTTAATGAAAAAGGACTTCTAGTTTCATCTTCTATGCATTGGTGTGTAGAAAGTATTGTATAGGATGTTTAGCAGCAGTTTACTCCATGTTTCCATCATCTCTGGAAATTCTTTCAATAATTCTACTTGCAAGTTAGGTTGGAAAATGGTTCCTCTATGCGTTTCTTCAAATTGCATGCAAATGGGTGGTTTTCCCATATCTTTAGAATCTTAGCCATATATTCGTCCATAAGCATGAATTATGGGTAATACTATAGTTCATATACATTGATAGGACATCTAGGTGCCAAATGCTGAAAATATGATGATTTGAGAATGGTATCCTTGATTAGGGACATGGCTGCTTGTTGCACTTTGACTCGTGGTAAGTGCATTTTTCCTGATTCCTCTAATTGCTTTAACTCTTTCTCCTACATCCAATTGTGGATCATACACTTCTTCAAGTAGTCCAAAGGGATGGGTGTGACTTCCTTGAGATCAGGCTGGTTAGATGGCAAGGTAGGTCATTGAGGGGATAAGTTTATGGTGAGCTCATAATCTTGGATATGAATGTTCATTTCCCCAACTTAATTTTGTAATTGCTTGAGTTCAACCAATAGTTTTGATGGGGTTTCATGTATGGTGATGGTTTCGATAAAGACTATGGTTACTTCAAGATATCAGGAAAATTTTAAGGCATGAAACTCTTCTTTCAAGTTCTCATGTGCATCGAGGAGTGTGGTGTAAAATTCTTGAATAATCCACATGATTTATGAGCGGACATCATGAAAACATGAGGGACTAAATGTGGCTCCCAATGTGAGGTCCGTGGTGGCTTCTAGATTTTCTATGCTTTGAGCTTATAGGTAGGTATTCTCCTCTCTTCCAACTACTAAGTGGCTTTAGAGAAGCCCTATGTTGTGTCTAAGCTTTTCATTTCATCCCATCTATACACGTAAGTTACATTTGAGTTGTTTGACCATGTCATAATGTTGGTTTTCTAGTTGAGTCTCTAAAGTTGCATGCATATCCTTCAAGTTGTATATCTATCATTCAAAAATAGATTTTCAAGAATCAAAGAATTCACTTGCAATTGTAACATTGTCAGCTATTCCTAGAGGGTGGTATTCAACAATCCAAGTGCAACATATTCTTTGTGGAACCAGTTCATGCAAACAAGCATCTAGGCAAGATCAGACTCTATGATCATTGATGTGTAAACTGGATTATATTATATGAATGTAGATGGGGGGAGTTTCAATGGTGATAGGAGAATGGGGATTTGTATGCAAAGTGAAAAGGTCTATTCACTGGATGGGTGACTCACTATGAGGGTGTCACTCAAGGATCCACTGCACGAAGGCCACCCCCTAATGGAGGCACCACTCAAACTCCCAAGAGCAAGTAATTGAGTGCTAATCTCATGCAAGAAAATACTAATCTGCTGAAGTCCCTTAAAGAGCGATTGGACTTGGAGGCGAACACCCCATTGGAGTCGATTCCAAATCTCAACAATATGGTCCATCAAGCTCTCATCTAGCTGAATGTGCTCATCAATATGCATGACATGAGCACCCTAAGCACTAATCTCCTTAAAAGAAACAACCAAAGGGTGTGATCTAACATACAAGAGCCCTCCACAGTACTAGTCAAACTCGCACCATCAGCCAATGCATCACTCACATATATCTGATCAATCCAAGGAGATTCATCCCACCAATGTGCCTATATGAGCACATAAAAGGAGAATTCCTATCTCTTTGGAAAAGACCTTAAGGTGCCATACATCATGAATCCTCAATGTCAAGCACAACCTCTCCCATGCAACAAGCTCTATCTCATGAACCGTAATCTAGCTACCACCCTATCGTGCCTCAAGCATCTTAAAGTAACCACCAATGCACCAAGCATCTACACTAGGCACTCTATCTATAATCTAAGACCAAATCATAGCACGTGCACACTCATGGTTCAAAACATGAAGATTCAAAAAGCCATGCCTAAGGCCTCTCCATTGAATAATCATCCAAATGGCCCTTTTTGGCACAATCTCTCCCCTATAAAAAATTGTGGACTTTAAGGAATTCCCAATTGAGATAAATATACCAACTTGGGACCGATTGGGGCCATGGACATCTCACCAAAAGACCTCTGTGTGTCTCTGCAAAAGCTACCCACAATGCCAAGTACAATCCAAAGAGAGATGGTGCTCGTGGAGCATCAAAATATTAATAAGGACACCAATCATGCACTAGCAAAGCAACTATATCCATCAAGCTCTGTAAACATGAAACTCCGACCACCTAGCCCTTGACCATTCCAAGAGAGGACTCTCATGAAGACTGAACGAACCACGATGTTGCAATAACAACAAACTGGGCCATCTTTGAGGTTGGCTTGGACAAGGATTAATACGAGTCCAAGCATCCTCTACATGATGCCAACTACTAGAAAAGAGCTCGATGAAGGCTAAACTAGGTAGACTCGCCCAGCTCAAGAGCCTTTTTGTGAGTGTGAATCTCCTCATGTACATACATATAAAAGGGAAAATGTGAGTATTTGCAATCACATACATGATAAGCGCACTCTCTTGCCAGGAATGAACATGGACTGTGTTGTATCCCATGATCAGATAAATAAATTAGTATAATCAATCTCACCAAGGTGATGTGAGAAATCAATCATCTGAGCTTGTACAAAACACGCCTCTCTTAGAGTCCATTGAGATTGTGAAGCTCTGCACAAAGGGAAGGATAAGGCTATTGCGGAATCAAGGGCTAACAAATTATGAGAAGCAAGAGCCACTACATAGAATGAAATGGCAGAAGGGGACTATCCCTCCTCTTGACCACCAAAGAAATGGGAGAACTTATAGCCGAAATGTTCCCTGTGCAAATGATACTAAAAAATCATGAGGCTGGGGGAATAGTAGTCATGGAAGAAGTACCAAATGTCATAAGGGGCCTAGTGGTTGATGGCACCTCATGAGCTTCTTGTCTTGCTAAGAAGTCAATGTCAAGTGAGCACCAAGTTCTAGGAGCCAAAAAGTCCAAAAGGATGCATAGGCTTTGATGTGGAGACTGACACATGAGGGATCGGGGATGGTGTGGCAACAAAGGTTGGGGACTCCATAACCATCTGAGTGTAGGGGGCATATATACTATGTGCAAAATTGTATTTGTTTTCTATCTTCTTTTCATCTTTTCCTTATTTCTTTGAGTGTGCAACATTAGAAGATCTCTCTCCTCCTAAAGCACAGTAAGGTGATTCCCCATGCGAACATAGCCCTTGCAGACAACTGATCATTGTTACCAGCCCAACTACTATGACTGTGGTGGTTTCCGCCAACTAGAGGAAGACAACAAAGGATCTATTAGAGCCATCAAGACAGAAAGTTTGTTGTCTTGCTTCCTCCCTTGATTGCGAAGACTAGCTGTATGAAGCCTATGTGGTACATGGATGTTGAAACATTGATGGGAAAGGCTGCTGAGTCGCCTATTGGGATTGTCATCTAGCCTGACATTGGGATCTCATGGGAAATGCTTTCCCAAGGTGGCCAACCTTACAACAAGAAAAGCACTGATTTGGAAGGCTAGAATACTCAACCCTCTAAATTAGCAAGTCCCTAGATAACAAAGTAACAATCTCATAAGTCAGTGTGTTGGAACAACAATGAGAATCCAAATAGAAGATAGGCCCACTGCCTTGGCCACTATAGAAGCATTTGTCTGTGGAGTCTCCACGATACCTAAGTACCCCAAGAGGGGCATGTACTCCCCTTGTAAGCGAAGAAAGCAAGCCGTCACAGGGAAACCATATGCTTCTTTGGGAATGAAAGCTAAAGAAGTCTCCATTGAAGGTTCAAAGCCATGGACCCATGGTTGTATGTAAGTTTGGGCAACCCCTTCCGTGATCGATGAAAACGCAATCATCTGTGCTACTACCTCAGGAGTCTCAAGCTTCACGTGATAGAAACTCCAACATCCCAAGGTCTAGATATCAACAAACTTGCCAACATCTGCAAGTAGGTTGCTCTGAAGAAGGTCCCTGAGTTCACCATGATTGGGATGTGAACTGATGATCTTGCAAATAGCCATGATGCTTGTAGGTGCTCAACTTCATAAACTTAAATTGCTCTGCCCTCATTGGTAGGGAAGAGTCGAACTAGGCATGGAGAGGTAGCAGGTGAGAGGGATTCAAAAGAGTCCCTTTAAGGGGCAAATTTTGGTTCCATTCATATCTACCACAAACAAGGAGAATGGGTGGAAGAAAAAAAGGGGGGGAGGGGCTCTCTTTCATGCACCCAACTCCTGTACACCACCAAAAGGTGGAGAAAAATGGGCCGAGCAAAGGGGAGAAGAAGAGGGAAGAGAGAAGGGGGGGGATGGGGAGAGGGACAGGGAGGAGAAGGCGGGGAAGGGGGAAGTTGCTTATAGGAGAAGGTGGGAAGGGGAAGAGTGGGGATCTATGAAGTCGTGTTCAAATTCCTCCAAGGATTCCCCTCACTTTTTGGGAAATCTGGACACAAAGCTCGAGGCCAACATCTCTCTATGAAACACACACATTTTTCTCTACACGGAGAATGATGACATGACATTCTGCCCAGCCGCGTGGGGCTCTATATTATGCTCTCTCTCATACATACCCAATATGGGTCAATGTCAAAGCTCCTCACATGAGTGCCACTTGGCACTCATGTTAGTATTATAGTCATTATGAATAAGGGGAGGGTCTCACCTCTAGTCCCTATTCCTATTCATATATGATACTCCATGACATTTCCTTCCCCTTAGTTCCATTTTTGTCCTAAAAAATGGTATTGGAAGGTCTGATAGAAAGAGAGAAATAATAGAACCACCACTCCCACTATATCCCCATGTATAGAAATACATGGTCCTGTCTCCATGTTGTTTCACCCCTCCCATGTGGCACTATCTTCGGAACTATCTTTCCACTTTACTAGACACTCTTTATATAAGTGACTTCTTGTCCGTTTCTCTCGAGTGCGTAGTATGCCCTCAGGCTCATGTGGAATAGATTGACTAGAAATAGGCTCTACTACCTCACTATCTGGAATGAGGTTGTCCGATTCACTGAGCCTTTTCTTAAGCCGGCTAATATGAAAAACTGGATGGATTTGACTATTCTCTGGAAGTTGGAGCTGGTAAGCCATCTTTCCTATTCTCTTAAGTATTTGGAATGGTCCACAATACCTAGGAGGTAGTTTTGGACAAGGTTCCGTCTTCATGGTTTCAGACCTAGATGGAAATCTAAGATAAACTTGCTCTCCTACCTCAAAGTTGATGTCTCTCCTTTGAGGGTCAGCATAGGCTCTAGCTCTATCCTGAGCTCTCCTAATGCTGTCCTTAACAAGCCTAAACATATCGTTCATCTCTTCCAAGAAGTCCTTTGCAACTTGAACCTTTTCATTCTGCAAGCCTACTGCATGAGGAGCTCTTGGCTAAAACCCATACATAAGCATAAATGGACTATGCCCAATGGAAGAGTGCTTGGCACTATTATACGCAAACTCTACTATAGGTAAGTTCTCTTCCCAATTAGTCTGCCTTTCATTCACATATGCTCGAAGCATATCCTCTAGGATTTGGTTAACCCTTTCTATTTGCCCATCCAATTGTGGATGCTCGGCCGTACTCATGCTAAGTCTCGTATCCAACCTTTCGATGACCGCTCTCCAAAAGTGGCTAGTAAACTTCCTATCCCGATCAGAAACTATGTCCAAAGGAAGACCATACAACTGGTATAGGTTCTCTACAAAAAGTCTAGCCAACTCTGGTGTCTTCACTGTAGTACATGTCGGAATAAACCTAGCCATTTTGGTTAATCTATCCACAATTACCCAGACTGAGTCGTGCCCTCTCTGTGTCTTAGGTAATCCGACTATAAAGTCCATGGAGATACTCTCCCACTTCCCGTTAGGAATATCTAATGGGTGGAGTAGTCCTCCAATCCTCAATCTCTCAGCTGTATTGACCTGGCATTTAGTGCATTTAAGCACATACTCTATGACGTCCTTATGAAGTCCAGGCCAATAAAACTACCTCTTAACAAGATCATAAGTCTTGTTAACTCCTGGGTGTCCCGCACTAGGTGTGTCATGACACTCATACAAAATATGCGGTCTCATCTCAATATCTCTAGGGACACACACCTTTCCTTTATGTAACAGATATCCATCATGGACACTGTAATTCTTCCACTTGAATCCTTCTCGAGTACCCGTCGATACTTCATCCTCAGTGGAAACCCGTACATCACGATCCCCATTCTCTATGGCTTCCCAAATGTCGGAATATGCAGGATCAAGCCTACATTTCCCTCTAATGGACTCAAGTAGCTCACTAGTGATCTGAGTAAAACTCAGTCCATTGAGCCTAGGCATGCGGCTAAGTGAATCAGCCACTTCATTAAAATTTCCCTTCGTATACCTAAGCTCATAATCAAACTCCTGAAGGGTCTCTGCCCATCGGGCCTTATGACCTTTAAGGTCTGTTTGATTAGAGAGCCACTTAATGTTCTCTTGATCAAACACTATTGTGACTTTGGCACCATATAAATAATGACGCCACTTCTTCAAAGCATGGACAATTGCATACAACTCCTTCTCATAGACGGAGTAATTCTTCTGAGCCGGGTCTAGTTTCTTACTCTCAAAAGCTACTGGTCGACCATCCTGTACTAAAACCGCTCCTATAGCAAAGTCACTCGCATCAGTCTCAACCACAAATGGTTTATTGGGATCTGCTATATGTAAAAGTGGAGCCGTAGCAATTGCTACTTTCAACTTCTCCATAGTTTTTAATGAATCTTTGATAGAAACCTGATAAACCTAGGAAGATCTGCAGCTCTTCTAGGTTCCTTCTTGAAAAATTCACACTTTGATTCCTTAGCAAAGAGCGAATTTTCCCTTAGCACTTGAAATACTTTCCTCAAGTGTTCCAAGTGCTCCTCTTCTGATGCACTATAGATCAGAATGTCATCTAGGAAGTCTACCACAAAGTGTCCTAGATAAGGCCGTAAAACACTATTCATTAGTTTCATGAAAGTGGCAAGAGCATTGGTGAGACCAAAAGGCATCACCAAAAACTCATAGTGCCCATATCTAGTCCTAAATGTAGTCTTAGGGACATCGTCTGCCCTAATCCTGATCTGATGATATCTTGATCTAAGGTCAAGCTTGGTAAAATACCTAGCTTGATGTAACTGATCAAATAGATCTTCCAATCTAGGCATTGGAAACCTATTTTTGATAGTTACCTTATTAAGTGCTCTATAGTCTATACATAGTCTCATAGAGCCATCTTTCTTTTTAACTAGGAGCATTGGCGATGCCCACGGTGAGTTACTAGGTTTAATGAAGCCCTTATCTAAATAATCCTGCAACTACTTCTCGACCTCCTCATGCTGAGAAACCACATCTCTTATACAACAGCTTAAGTCTCAAATGATCTCACTTGAGAGTATGTCACCTCTTTCCTAGCTAGGAAGGAAAGAGAGACCCCTCCTATTCCTTTGGAGCTCACTAGGAAAGATACTTCTCTTCCTACTAAGCACAAAGGAGAGAGCTCTAGGGAAGCTCCCCTCCTGAAAGACTTGAAGCCACCTACCTTTACGAGGGATGACCGAGACAGGAACAAGTTTTTTACAAAAGTGGCATGATTTGCATCAATTGAAGGGCACCCCACTTGAGTACCGTGTGCTAGAGCCAAGTCTCTCCCCCCGCCCGCGTGCTTATAAGTGGTGGATGAGTCTTAAGGAGGCGAACTCTATCCCTACTAGCTGGACTTAGTTTGAGACTCTTTTTCTAAAAGAGTTTCTTCCTGAGAATGAGGAGGAGAGGAATTGGGATGAGTGGGATAGGATTACACAGAGAGGTAAACCTCTTTCGGTCTACCTATCCCACTATAGAGAGATCATTTTGAAACTTAAGGGCTTAGATGATTTTCAGAAGACCAGAGGTTTGTTAGGGGTTTAGACAAAGCCATAAAGAGGGAAGTCAGAAGGAATGTGCCTAAGATGTTTGAGGAGGCGATCAAGTATGCACAGATTTATGAGGATCATAACCGTCCTCAGTATACTCCTATGGAGACGGATCAGCCCCTCACGCCTCTTAGTACGACTAAATTCAAGAAAAAATTGCCTTTTGGGAAAAACAAAGATCACAAGGGCCTAGGTTATCTACAGATCAGTTTGAGAAGGCCAAAAGAGAGAACTTGTGTTTTAGGTGCTTGTCTCCTAGCCATTCACAGTGGAACTGTCCACTCAAAAAGGGGGAAGAAAAGAAGAAGGAACCAGAGTCTAGTACGGCCCCCGAGTGGAGGTAATGCACGAACAGACAGCTCATTTGATGTATATTTTCATGCTAGGAATGTAAATATGAACAAGACTTTCTACTATTCTTTTTTGCAAGAGTGTATGGTTAAAAGTTTTAAGGATCTTATGTTTGAGTATAAGGATGTTTTTTCCACTGACTTACCCAGAGGGCTACCACCTGAGAGAGGGGACATTGACCATGCCATTGAGGTTGTTACTAACACTAACCCTATTTGCAAGCCATCTTATAGGCTTAGTTAGTTAAAGAAGAAATAGATTCCCTTTTGAAGGTTGGTTTTATCATCCCCATCGAACGTAGAAAAGTATAAGTCATACTAATATGATAGTTCTTAAAATGTAGGGCTTTTTGCAAGTGCACTTTAGTATGGCATTGAATTTTGCTTCCCCTATTAGAGATTACTAGGCGTTTATGGTGGTTTTGAGAATATTTTCTTACCAATCTATGATAACTATGAAAAGATATATGTTTTTGTAATTGTTTTCCATATATATGGAAATCTGAAATATCTCATTTTTTTCTACTACATTTTTCGTTCATTCCATGAACAAAATCATGGACATTGTATGTATCTCCATGTAATAAAGTAAGTCTATGATCCAAGGGTCTGGCCGGTCCAGACGGATCTGAAATCGGACACCGTTTGGTCATCCGTGTGTATGACCAAAGATCTCGATTTTTAGACTTACTAGGAGGTCTTGTACTCTTGTGAACAAGTGATCCACTTAGCTTAGTGGTTAAGACTCAAGGATGTAAAGGAAGAGGTCTTGGGTTCAATCCCCATGGGGGACATGGGGTGAGTATTTTGCCCAAAGAGATCTAGAACCTTCTAGAAACATCCACTTGAGTTAACTCGAGTTAACTAGGACACTTGGCACACATGTAGTTACATGGCTGACACTTGGATGGTTAGTATCCACCTGGAGAGAGCTATATATAGAGGCATTTGGTTGGGAGGAGAGTCATCTCTCAAGCACGTGGTGGTCGTAATCTTCATTCTTTTGCATTCGTGGTGGTCGTAATCTTCATTCTCTTGCACTCCACTATGTGTGTTAATCATAGACTTCCTTTGAATTTCCTCACTTAGAAAATCAACGGATTTTTTTGTTTATTACATGGTTCATTCTCTCAATGTGGATATAAAGGAGCACATTGTGATTAGATATCTCTCCAATTTTGTATGGGTTTATAAAGTTGGAAGGCCCTTAAATAGCTTGATTTGATTGTGGTTGTGCATTAATATTTCCACGACTTATGCTTGATATGAGATACATTTGTTAGCTATGACACATGGCATCCTATAATTTGCACTTCGTGATCATTCCCACATTCATTGTTAGGGATATTGTGAGAGATGCAACTTGATGGATGATGCAAAAATTCTTACTCTATGTTTCGCCAAACTTCTTGTATCTATGTTTTACTATTTTTGCATCCTCTTCCTTGTGCTTCTTACAATTGTTGTTATTATCTGTGTGTGATTTACTATGAGCCATGCAAACATGCATCCACAACAATATCTTTTTCTATGGTTCCGATGGCTTGGCTTCTGTTGCACTCCATAGGTTGCCTTACTTGTGTGAGTTATGTTGTTGTGGTAGCTTTTGTATCCTCTATCGATTATACCCAAAAAGTGTATGACCTCATATACTAGTAAAATGATTTAGAAGAAATACTAACTTCTTTGTGTGTTTGCAATAGATGCAAGTAAAAATAAGATAGTCAAGGTTGATTATGGATTCTTCTTCAAATTTGAACTAGGTAGTTACAAAAAGAAGTTAAGAAAAGAAAGGTATAGACCACAAAGAAAAGATGCCCAAGTGGGTTTATCTCTAGTTGTGGTAGATCAATTATAAGTCATGCTCTGGATGTTCCTTTTTCTAACAAAGAAACATGGAGGGTCGTAGCTCAAGTGGGAGCATTAATTTTTTCCCCTACAAGTGGGAGCATTGGTTTAACGTGATGAACTTTTATCTCTACAATAATTAAATAACGGACATATTGATTCAAAGGAGGCAATGGAGACCCACAAAAGGCATAGCAAAGAAGATTCTTGACATGGATGAGCATGATTAGCAAGAGATTGATAAGATAGGTAGTTCAACAATTCGATTGCATTTAGCTGATAATGTCTTATCTATTGGATTATGACATGGAAAAAATGGAGTGTCGGCTACAATATACTTTTTGTAGGATTTTCTTCACATATGTAAAACAATATGACATAAAAATAATCTTAAAAACGCACATGAACATCTTCCTCAAGACCCATGACATATAACATCATCAAAATGACCTAAATCCATATGATGTATATCTATGGAATAATAGTAAAAAAAGAAAGTATAAGGTGCCATGCTTATAGGCTTGACCATACCTCAATGGAGATAATAAACCACAGAATCCTATGAAATGTAGAACAAAGTCCCATAAAAAGTACCTCCAAACCCATCTAGGATTAAATGATAGATTTACCCTCATAACTGTCTAGGTCTTCCTATCCACAAGTGTACTCACAAGTAATAGTTTAAAACAATCTAAACTACCTTTTGCACTATGCAGATCCATCATCTATCTCATATATAAGAATTTCTTGGTAGTGAAATGCAATCTCTACATTGCACCAACCAAGAAGTCTTTGTTTTGTCATCCATTAAGTTGGACTGAGTTCTATTGAAACAAAGAGCATCTATTGGCACTAGTGTAGACTCTAATATTTCTCTTCCTTGTAGTTTTCCATGAATGCAAAAAGCAATCCCTTTGAGATTTAGATAATTGTTAAGTACCCATCCTCCTAATTGATGTTCACACATCATGCTCATGATGAAACATCAACCAAGAGTTTGGTAACCCAATAGGTCAGATAAATCCCTATCTCCTAGAAACCCTAAAAAGAAGATTTGTAACTCTACTCTTAGTCTCACTAATGTGAATAACTAGATCATCTCATATAGTCAAGGACCGTCATTGGAAATACCATAGCTACTTCTCTCTAGAGTCTCTACATGAGACTCAATCTAAGCACCATGATTAACTCATCTTTTTATTGCTTGTGATAGAAGATTCTGCCACTCCTATCTAGAAAATCTATAAGTGAGCAAGCGAAACTCTCTCTCTCTCTAATATTATCTAAGAAAAGATCTCTAGTAGTGGAATCTATTCCACTTTCCATTTTCCTTTAGAAGAGACTCGATTGAATTCATTTGCTCTACTTGGCCAACAATGAGAACATGTACATAAGTTCTCCATGTTTTTTCTTCCAAAATAGGGGAGCTTCATGTGAAGGAAAATTACAATGAGAAGTAGAGTAAATGGATTCCTTCTAAAATGTAGACTAAGAGAAGCGTTATGAAATTATTTGCTCCTCTCTTCCATAAACTAATAAATAATCCCTCGGATGGAGAACGATTCTCCCATAAATAATGAAGGTGTATTTGGTGAATAGTGCAGAAAATAAATTCCTTCTAAGGGTCAAAGACCTCTGCCAAAATGTTCAGCAATGATATGACATGATACCATAGCAAACATATGTGTATCCATAATAAGGAAACTATCTCTACTAACCATCCTCTGTGCATGGATCTGTATGATCCATGTATACTAATGGAATTATCCTTCTTGAAAACTATAGAGTGAGAAAGTGATATCAATGATGATAAAATCACCCATCACATTCTCTATTGGAAGAATAAATGTTCCCTAAACTATGAAGGATACATCTTGTTGAGCCCATAAACCTCATATTTGTCAAAGTCAAAGGTCAAAGTCAACCATAGTCAAAGTCAAAAGGATCAAAGTCAAAGTAGTCAAAGTCAACAAGTTCAAGGTCAAAGTCAACATAGGCAAAGTCAAAGTGTTCAAGGTTCAGGTGTCAAAGTGCACATGTAGTGCACAAGTAATTGTTCACAAAGGTTGTATTTTGCAGAAAGTGGATTGCAGGTTGTAGAGGTATTTCTGTAATTTCTCTAAGGTTCAAAGTGTTTTAAAGTGTTTTGGAAGGTTCAGGTGAACCCTCTCTTAGGTGCACATTTGAAGAATTAAAAGGAAAAAGGTGAAGGTATGTGAAGCTATAGCGTACACAGAAGTGAAAGTATGGCCCCCAATTAAATTTTTTTGTTTTACTCTAAAGTCACTATAGGGATTCGTTGGCTGCCCACTTTTGGAGACAATCTTGCGACATCAAAGTGAGCACCAAGATACTATAGCAGCTAGGAGCGTACGTGAATCGACACTCAAATCAAGGCAAGGCATCATTCTTGAGACAACAAGGTGAGCATAGTCTAAGCTAGGCAAGAGAGAGAAGTGAAAGAGACACAGAGTGTGTGACGCAGAGAGGTGAAGTGCAAGGAGCACATGAAGAGTGACTAGGAAGTGTGCAGAAAAGTGCTAAGCTAGTCAACTGAAGGATCCCAAGGCCCCATTGAAGCTGTGCGCGTGCCGACACAAGGTGTCCATCCCTCCCCCTTATTGGAAGCTTGGTGCAAGGTGTGCACAAGTGCAGGCTTGGAGAAGGTCGAGGTCTGGGGCAGAGAAGGTCGGTAGCAACAAGACCCTTGGGTATTTTGTATTTTGTGATTGAGCATTCTGTGGGATTTTGCATAGATGCATTGGATTGTATTGTGCATCACCATTGTATTTTTCTTATAATCAATCGACAGAGGCTTCCAATGTGTATCTTTCTTCTTATCTTTCCCTTTTCTCCTACAAAGACTCAAATCCATTTTTGTACAAGAATCCCCCAACAAAATTTGGCACGCCCAGTGGGACTCTACGGAGATTTGAGCATAGGAGAAACCAAGTGCAAAGTGTAGAAGAGTTCAAGTGCCGACAATGCTACAATACTACTTCATTGGGGTAAGAGGTAAATCTTCTTATTAATTCTCTCATCTTAAGAGTATTATGAAGAGCTCATGATTGCAACCCGGTCTCAAACATTGCGGGTCACTTGCAAAGCAATAAGAAGGAAGGCTGTTAGAAGATCCTCCAGTCCACTCTCGTCAACATCATCCGTAATGCACATGGTAGATTAAGTTGATTTGGAGACCCTACTTTCTAGGTTAAATATAAAATTTCCTTCGTTCAAAGGCTTAGCTCAGGAAGATACAGACAAGCATATTAGGAGGTTTTTAGAATTATGCAAAACCAGAGGTTTGATGGGAAGAGAGGATGCCTTTTTGATACTCTTTCCTGCCACATTAGAAGGGTTAGCAGATAAATGGTTCAGCCAGTTTGCTGAAAACCATTTCATCACTTGGGATTTAATGAAAGATACATTCAAAACTCAATTCTAGCATGGAAATACTATAGAGATAATCATAGAGGAATTAGAAAACTTGAGACTGGGTCCTGGTGAAAAGTTTCCAGAGTTTGTAACTAGGGCCAAGGCACTAATGGCTAAGTTGCCAGATCCTCCACATGATTTCTTTATTAAGAAATGGTTAGCTAAGCCACTTCAAGTGACCACACAATGTAAAATAAAGGAATTAGTGTTTCCCACAACCTCCATAGAGGAGTTCATCAATACAACTACACGACTGGAACAAATAAGGCAACAATATGGAGCAAATTCTTCTCAACTACCCTATTCTATAGAAATGGAGGATCCAGTAATCCAGCTAAGGAAAGAGTTGGAGGGCTTAAAAAGTAATAAGCCCTATAAAGAGGAGGAGAATGCTGTTACTCAGTTGAGGAGGTAGATTGAGGCATTGAAGCTACAAAAGGAAGAGGAAGCCCAAGCAGAAGAGCTGGCTCAACTTCGACAGGAGTTGCAGGAACTCAAAGGGGGTGGCATCAAAAGTGGGCTATAGTGTACCATGTGCAAAAAGCAAGGTCATGTAGTAAGTGAATGCCCTCTGTTAAGTGTAACTTGCCAACTATGCAAGAAAGCTGGTCATGAGGCCCATGAATGTCAATCAAGAGGAATGCCTGCAACAACATATTGGACACAAGGAGGATCCCTACCACCAGCAAATGTGAGCCTTCTCATGTCATTTTTGCTTAAGTTTTAGTAGTTTTTATCCATTTTCATGCTTGTTCTTTGAGTTTTTAGCAAATTTAGCAAGCCTTTCATAGTCCTTGGCATAAGTACAATTTTTGGGAAATTTTCAAGCATTTTTAGAATTTTTCTAGCATTTTTTCATCCTTTTCAAATGTCATTTTCTTGCTAGATTGGAGGAATAAAGGAATCTCTCTGTGGATTCTAATGAGAAAAATGACCTAGACCTGTAGGATATTTTTTGAGATTTGTTTTTGTTTTTTTCGGATTTTTTTTGTATTTTATTCCAATTTTTGGATATTTTCACCCAAAAAAAAGCCCCCAATGGATTTGATTTTTTCCAAAAAAAGGGGAAGGAAAATTTGAGAAAAAAACATCTCTCTCTCTCTCCATCTCTCTCTCTCTCTCTTCCCCCTAGCCCCCTCCCTTTTTTTATATTTTTTATTCTATTTATTTATTTTATTTTTTTGTTTATTTATTTTGTATTTATCTATTTTGGGTGTGTTAAAAAAAAAAAGAAGAGAAACATTTTATTTTTCTTTATAATTAGTTAACAATATATATATATATATATATATATATATATATATATATATATATATATATATATATATATATATATATATATATTTCATGGTCCAAAGCGTTTGGCTTTAAATTGCACCTCGGATGGTAATTTTTTTCAAACTTGGGGTCATTTTCATGTATTTTGACACTTCTAGATTCATTTTGTGCCTTAAATTTTCTAAAATCCCACCTTTTCTATGACTTTTGGTCAAACCTCACATGTTTTGAGCACCTTTCTAACGTGTTTTTTATTCCACACATGGTCCACATGGCATATTTTCACCTCATTTTAACATATGTTGCTCATTTTCACAATTACACTCTTTGTAGCTTTCCTGTTTTCTCATTTTGGCCCTCTCCAGAACCCAACTCCTACTCCCTCACCCTCCCTTTACCTTCGGCCCAGCCCCATCCTTACCCCTCCCTGCCCTATCCAACTAACCCCCCCTCAACCATCCCTTCCCCCTCCTTCCTACCCTCCATTCGCCATCCTTTGCTTTTCCGTGCAATATTTACACTTTTGGTTCTTCTCTGGTGTTTGTTCTCTCGTGCTCCTGGTGGATTTGGTTGCTGCTCAAGTGTCCTTTTGAAGATTTTGTAGCACAGAAATCATGCTGTCCTATCTGCTCAAAGTTTTGGCTATAGCTCTTCGGGACGGAGAGCACATTAGGTGGTGGGCAACTGTTGAGCCCATAAAAGTCATATGTGTCAAAGTCAATCACAGACAAATTCAACCATAGTCAAAGTCAAAAGGGTCAAAGTCAAAGCAATCAAAGTCAACAGATCAAGGTCAAATTCAACATGGGCAAAGTCAAAGTGTTCAAAGTTCAGGTGTCAAAGTGCACGGGTAGTGCACAAGTAATTGTTCACAAAGTTTGTATTTTGCAAAAAGTGGATTGAAGGTTGCAGAGGTATTTCTGTAATTTCTCTAAGGTTCAAAGTTTTTTGGAAGGTTCAGGTGAACTCTCTTAGGTGCACATTTGAAGAATTAAAAGGAAAAAGGTGAAGGTATGTGAAGCGGCAGCGTACACAGAAGTGAAAGTATGGCCCCCAATTAAAATTTTTTGTTTTAGTCTAAAGTCACTATAGGACAAAACAGAGATTCCTTGGCTGCCCACTTTTGGAGACAATCTTGGGACATCAAAGTGAGCACCAAGATACTCTAGCAGTTAGGAGTGTATGTGAATCGAAACTCAAATCAAGGCAAGGCATCATTCTTGAGACTAAGCAAGGTGAGCATAGTCTAAGCTAGGCAAGAGAGAGAAGTGAAAGAGACACACAGTGTGCAACACAGAGAAGTGAAGTGCAAGGAGTGCATGAAGAGTGACTAGGAAGTGTGCAGAGAAGTGCTAAGCTAGTCAAGCCAAGGATCCCAAGGTCCCATTGAAGCTGTGCACATGCTGATAGAAGGTGTCCATCCCTCCCCCTTATTGGAAGCTTGGTGCAAGGTGTGCACAAGTGTAGGCTTGGAGAAGGTGGAGGTCTGGCGCAGAGAAGGTCGACAGCAACAAGACCCTTGGGTATTTTGTATTTTGTGAGCACTCTGTGGGATTTTGCACAGATGCAATGGATTGTATTGTGCATCACCATTGTATTTATCTTCTTATAATCAATCGACAAAGGCTTCCAGTGTGTATCTTTCTTCTTATCTTTCCTTTTTCTCCTACAAACACTCAAATCTCTTTTTGTACAAGAATCCCCCAACACATCTCAATCCTAAGGAGATGTCTACTAAGAGCCCTCCTTGATCTAGTGAGATATACCCCCATGAAAGATGAGTCCTTTTCTCCCTGGCTCTAGAAGAAGAGTGCTCAAAGGGAAGTCGTTTCGATCGTCCCATAACAAAGGAACCTTCTTCCAATTCATGGTGTCATACCTACACTAAACCTAATGTATATTCCATATATATGTGATGGAATATGTAGGTGGACTCTAATGAATCCCATGTCCGCAACACATATAGGTGGACTCAAATGAATTCCACATCCTCAACTAGTTTAGTTTGGTTCTAGTCAACATGTGAGAATGGAAATACATTTCTATTCCAAACAAATTAGTTACTAGGTATTAAGACTAAATCTAAGTACCTTTTTGTAGATCCCGATATACAAACATGTATTGGGTACCCCAAATATTCTTGACTAAGGGATCTATACTCTAAGTCATAGAGCTAGTGCCATGACTATGGCCATCCTAACTATCACTCGGATCACCTTAACACTCGTCGATGATCTCTCCTGAAACCCATCTCTATGATCCCATCAATTGGTCTCCTTAGTAGTTTAGCAAAATGCTTCACTACATACTCAAGTGATGTGCATGAGTGAAACTATTCACTCTTTAGGTATTCCTTATGATACTCTATAGTCTCCTAATCATACTATAAGACTCTTTCGAAGGTAAGTAAACCTTGAGTACATTGGAGACAATCATGAAAGTATCTCCCATAATCTCTATGCAACTTCATGAAATTTGTAGGATTGCTTGTGCACATTCCTAATGGTGAAGGTATGTCTCTTTCCTCTTAGCAATCATATGGTCTAAATCCATAAGGATTATGAGTAGGGATCCAATTACTATTGAAGTCACCTCATCTATGATATTTTGATGGTTGTAAGGCCATCAAGTACATGTTGACAAGCATGCTTATACCTTAGTGATGTTTGAAGAAAAGGCATGTTACTATGCCATAACATTCTTATATAAAGGTAAGTGCATATATAATGCCACGAGGTGGGAAAAATGTCAACGGCATTTCCCTAAGGAAATGAAGTTCCAAATAAAATTGTAACCATAACATCAACGATAAGGCCTTGTGGGCCAATGGCACACATGCCATTCACTAAGGTATAGGGTTTGGTAAGCCCATGGCATACATGCCATATACTCATTTATGAACTCCATAACATGCAAAAATATAAAATGCTAGCAACAAACTCTTTGTTGCATAACCTTGTACTTCCTGCAATCATGTTTCCTGCAATCATCTTTCTTGAAAATCATCAGAAAGATATAATCCTAAAA
This sequence comes from Ceratopteris richardii, assembly GCA_020310875.1. Classification (NCBI taxonomy): domain Eukaryota; kingdom Viridiplantae; phylum Streptophyta; class Polypodiopsida; order Polypodiales; family Pteridaceae; genus Ceratopteris; species Ceratopteris richardii. The sequence continues at coordinate 74,292,903 of CM035433.1, forward strand.
GATTAATCCATTCGTTAATCTCAAAACAATGAGAAACTTTGATGTATGCATTGCAATCATATATCCATGCATGTATATACAAAACATGCCAAACATAAACCATAATGCTTAAGAATATAAGCTATACATCCATGAATGGTTTGATGTTGAAATTGCATGCATCCAAGACTTTTTGACAAGCTTTGAGACCCGTGAAATTTTCTTCCCAAGTCTTAAAACAAAGTCTGAAGTGTCTGATGACATCGTATCACTTCCCAAAACATCAAGCATGTTCAAATGATTACCAAAAACAATGCAAATATAAAAAAAAATGCATATGTAATCCATCTCTAGAATTGCAAAAACTTTTTTCGGACATGAAAATTATAATAAAACGCAATATGTATCATTTATAAGTCTCTCAAAGTGAAATTACTTTAAACAACTTCCTGATTTGCATGATATCGCTTTCAAAAGGTAGTTATAAATAAGTATTAGAACTTGCAGATGTGCATAGAGCTAGAAAATATAGAATTTAAAGATTTTCTTTTTCTAACATCAAAACAGATCTTTTGCTCTTTGAAACAAGCCATAGCACATTCAAATTGGTGTTTCCTTGACCAAGATATGGCCTCTACAAGTATAACATGCCAAACTAGTGAATTGGTAGAGGGCTGGAAAAAGAGAGAAAATGTGATTTTTAAAGTGCCGAAATGCACTCTTCCATCATGAAAATCTTAAAATTCTCTCCATATCATGAGAGAGTATTATATGAAGATACTTAACATATTTTTCACATTCCCAAATCTTTTGTCATATGTTAACTTTCTCCCCAAAACAGATATAAACAGATATTTTTACCTTCTTGCAAAAAACGATGATGAATGAGAGGTTTTGGAAAGCTTCTAATCCTTCTTCTTATATAATTTTCATAGTTCCTCATCATATTATATCTTCTATAGACTCTATATATGATCCTTCACTAAGAAAAATATTTATTAAACTAGCCCATCTCATCTAAGGGGGTGTTCCCGCCATCCATGATCTAACGTGACAAGAGCCCTCTTATTTTGCATCAATGTTCTATATATCTTAAGTCTTCAACATTAAAATCTTGTTTGATTCTTAAAATGGTGTTCAATATACGTTCTCTTCAGCACATCATTCAAAATTACATGAGTGTGCAATTGGTCTACTACATTTCGTAAGGTCTTCAAACTCAAAATATATTCTTAATTCATTGAACATCCACGTCATCATCATATTATCAGCGTTAATGTTCTTTGGAATTAAGGAATCATATTGGAAGAAAGTCTTAGGCACTCTTAACGTAGAGCAAACAATACAACATATAGGGGCATAACGACGTTAAGCATATCGATGGTCACACCTTAGCTTCGGTATGGCTGCTGAAAATGCTTGAAAAACCACAGAGGCAAAACCGATAGTCATTTAATCGTTGGAAACTTAATAGTGGTATAGGCACCAGTATGCGTGTCAATAATCTATTGGAGGTTATCAATGCTTATACCGATGCGTATACTAACGTCTATACTGATGCCTATATTGATGCTCATGCCGACACAGTGTTTTAACCGGACCCGAGAGCAAAAATTTGACATTTGCTCGTGGTTTGAAATGAAGCCTGCTACTGTCGAGTTTGCGCTCGCGAGCTACATCTCTCTCTCTCTCTATGCACACCTCTCTATTTCTCTACATTTGAAATTTTGGTAAGTATCGCACATACTGTAGCACTCTTTTCTCTTTCTTTATGTTTTCCCTTTTCTAATTTCTCTTCTCTTTAGTTTTGCAAGAGCTTTCGGCGTCAGGTCTTTGGAATTCGACGAAGGACAACATTAAGTGGGCTTTGACAACAATGATCCAAACAATTACATCTATGTAAGTGATTGTTTTGTTTTCGATTGACAGAGAGAGAGAGAGAGAGAGAGAGAGAGAGAGAGAGAGAGAGAGAGAGAGAGAGAGAGAGAGAGAGAGAGAGAGAGAGAGAGAGAGAGAGAGAGAGAGAGAGAGAGAGAGAGAGAGAGAGAGAGAGAGAGAGAGAGAGAGATGAAAGAAAGAGAGAGATCTAGAGAAACATAGAGAGAGAGAGATCTAGAGAAACATAGAGAGAGAGATCTAGAGAAACATAGAGAGAGAGATACATATACATACAAACTCACATATGTATACACACACATATGTGCATACACACATGCATATGCATACATACATACACACACATATGCATATACATACATACATACATACACACATGCATATGCATATACATACATACATACACATGCATATACATACACACATGCATATGCATACATACATAAACACATAGTTGCATGTACATACAAACATGCATATATATACATACATACACACATGCATATGCATATACATACATACATATACACATGCATATACATACATACATACATACATACACTACATATACACATGCATATACATACATACATACATACATACATACATACATACATACATACACACATGCATATGCATATACATACATACATACACACACATATGCATATACATACACACATGCATATACATACACACATGCATATGCATACATACATATACACACATATGCATACATACATGTACACACACATGTATACATACACACATGCATACACACATGCATACACACATACATACACATACATACATATACACACATATGCATATACATACACATATGTGTATACACACATGCATATGCATACATACATACACACACATATGCATACATACATGTACACACACATGTATACATACATGTACACACACATGTATACATACATGTACACACACATGTATACATACACACATGCATATGCATACACATATATATACATACACACACATATGCATACATACATGTACACACACATGTATACATACACACCTGCATATGCATACACACATGCATATGCATACACACATGCATATGCATACACACATGCATATGCATACACACATATGCATTTATACACACACATGTATATATACACGCATATGCATACATACATACATACACATATGCATATACATACACACATGCATATACATACACACATATGTGCATACACACATGCATATGCATACACACATACACACACATATGCATACATACACATGTATACATACATGCATATGCATACATACATACACACACATATGCATATACATACACACATGCATATACATACACACATGCATATACATGCACACATGCATATACATACACACATGCATATGCATACAATCATACACACACATATGCATACATATATATACACAAAGATATGCATATACATACACACATGCATATACATACACACATGCATATACATACACACATGCATATACATACACACATATGTGCATACACACATGCATATGCATACATACATACACACACATATGCATACATACACACACATGTATATCAAAAATAGGATTTTTGAGTTTATACACAAAAATAGAATTAATATATCAAAAATAGGATTTTTGAGTTTTTACACAAACACACATACATACACACAAAAATATGAAATATTAGAGGAAAATCTAAATATATAAAATATAAATAATTAAAAATCTAAAAAATAGATTCTTAAATTTTTAGGGTTTACACACACACATATACATACATACACACACACACACACACACACACACATATATATATATATAAACCCTAAAAATTTAAAGATCTATTTTATACACAAAAATAGAATTAATATATCAAAAATAGGATTTTTGAGTTTACACACACACACACACATACACACAAAAATATGAAATATTAGATGAAAATCTAAATATATAAAATATAAATAATTAAATATCTAAAAAATAGATCTTTAAATTTTTAGGGTTTATATATATATATATATATATATATATATATATATATATATATATATATATATATATATATATATATATATATATATATATATATATATATATATATATATATATATATATATATATATAATAAACCCTAAAAAATTATTAATTCTATTTTATACACAAAAATAGAATTAATATATCAAAAATAGGATTTTTGAGTTTTTACACACACACACATACATACACACAAAAATATGAAATATTATAGGAAAAATATAAATAATTAAATATCTAAATATATAAAATAAATAATTAAATATCTAAAAAATAGATCTTTAAATTTTTAGGGTTTATATATATATATATATATATATATATATTAAATATACCAAAAATAGGATTTTTGAGTTTTTAGGGTGTATATATATTTCCTAACATCTTCACATTGGATCAGATGGGATCTCCATGTACACCTTGGGGAGCTCATGACCATGACGACTCCAAGGTATATCGCATACGTGATGGAGCTCCCGTGATGGATGTGGCCAGAAAGTCCATGCGTCAACGCATTCGATAGCTTTGCTCCATACAATTTGGACATTTTGTCATGTTAAAATGGAGCCAACAAGATAAAGATTCAAAAAATTATGTCACACAGTGGATATATGAAGAGTACTAGCCAGCACCTGGGCATCCTATTGTGAGCTCAGAATGGATTCAGCACACATCACGTGAGGTGATGTCTCATCAATGGTTCGAGGCTCGCGATGCTTTCAGAGCAGGCTTACCGAAGCCTGTATGGTTAGATGTTGAGGAGTGGGAATCGATTCACGATGAGCAACAACATACTTCTGACCGATATTGTCAGTAGTGAGATGCGACGACCACATGTTTAGATATGGTTGGAACGTCACATTTGGATAGCGACGGATATGACAGTATGCACTACCGATTTGTAAGTATCATTTTAATTATTGAATTTGTTTGTGTTAAGCACATCATGTATGTTCATCTAACATTTTGCATATTTATTATAGGAGTTGGCAGTGGGTCATCCTCCGACGTGAATCGAAGAAGCTTATGGATATCGTCATGGATTGGCTGCACTGTTGCATGACTTAGAGGGACGTGGTGCGATCATTTCATGGGAAAATCTATGATGAGGTAAACTTATAGCTTGGTTTCGTATTTTTAGTTGTTGTTTATAAATATCATGTGAGTTTGTCTCATTTTATGCATATGCTTTGTTGCAAGATTGTAGCTGTAAAGGTTTTGATTCCCTTGAGCATATGTATAGTAGTGCTTTGCCACAATTTTGTATTACACTCATATGTGGCAATGGTGCACCATAATTTTGTATTCGATTCCTATATGGAAGTGCTTCGCCACATTTTGTATTCGGTTCCTATATGGAAGTGCTTTGCCACACTCTTGTACATGATTCATTTATGGAATATACAACTTTTGTGTACATGATTCATGGTTCATTTTGCTCATCTCTTTTGTGTCCGATAGTATTTTGCTATATGAAATCATGTTTTGGTTTCCATTAGAGTACACATCACATGTACTCGGTTTTCTTTTGGTAGAGTGTATTGTCTTTTGAGACACAACATCATGGTAATGTTGCGACAACAAGAGACAACACACTCTGCCAAAAAACAATTCTGCAGATATGGTCATCGGTATATCCGTGGTATTTCCAGCAGATATCGGTATAGATGTTGTTAAATGCATCGGTACGTGCACCAGGTCGCCCGTATGGAGGTCGATGTAAGCATCAATATTAACGATGTGTATATCGACGCCCATACTGGCGCCTATACCAGTGCTTTGCTACCGAGGCCTATACCGACGTACACACCGACACAAAAACACGCCCGTTCAATTTCCTCGGTAGAAGCCTCGGTATAACCTTGATATGTTATAGTGAAAGTGATGACATTCATTCTTTCCTTATGTCCATCATCAACAAATGATTGTATTGAGGGCTAACAAATCATTATGTGCGCATATTCTCTTCATACATGAGCTTAGCAGCATGTCAACAATTGAAGACAAACTCGATTATTCATTGATGTTGTTGATATATTTAGGTAGTGATGTGTGTGAAGACACTAGGACCGTTGAAAAACGACACTTTTTCCCTCTTTAGGAGGTTTTCTTCCCTCAGCTTGTATATATGCCTATAGCCCTAATGGGTCACTTATCTTTGTACATTCTAGTGGTAATACACTAAGTATTGTGTGTTGTGCTCCAAGCTTCTTCTTCTTCCTTCTATTGTTTGCGTGCTTCCATAGACCTAAAACTCCAACAATTGGTATCAGAGCAGGTCGCTGCTTCATCTAGGGCATTGTTGACACCCCTCTTTTCACATTGTCAGAATCGCATGAAATTTGGTGAGCATATTCAATGTGATTAGAAGATCAAAACAACATTGCTATGTGGTGCCAAAATTGACGATTTGAGCTCATTTCGACCTTCGAACACACTATCACAGTGCTTGTGTAGGAAATTTTGTCTTTTTGTCCCAAAGATATATACAAGTTTCGATTCTTGAATATAAGCATCTCAAAGTCTGCTATAGCTTTAGCAGAACTCGATAGGGTAGTTCTGTTCAAATTTTTGAGATACAGTCATTTTTCTGCATCAAGGTATTTTAGTGATTGGTCATTGCTAAAAGCAGTGATGTATTCTTTATGTTGGCTATTGGGGATAAGATGGACGGTACCAATTACCCATTATGGGCTTATATGATGGGTCATGTATTGGTTGCAAAAGGAATGTGGAAGATTGTGCAAGATGTTGAAAAATGTCCTATTACGCCTGCAAACACAGTTGCTGAAGGTGATGCAGATGAAGTTGAAGATGGAAATATTCTCCATGTTCCTATTCGTGTTGCAATTCGTGCTGCACCTACTGCAAAGAAAATTTATTGGGATGGCAGAGATGCTCAAACACATTATTCCTTGTCTGTCAAACATGCCATTATTCCTCACATTTGCTCTTGCAAAACAACTAAGCATGCTTGGGATACACTTACCACTTTATACCACACAAAGAACAACTAAGAAAATTTAATAGCCTTTTCTATCAAACATGCCATTATTCCTCACATTCACTCTTACAAAAAAACTAAGCATGCTTGGGATACACTTACCACTTTATACCACGTAAGGAATGAGGATCATGTTGCTTACCTTCGAAAACAATTGGAGAGTGAGCACATGAATGAAGGTGATTCCATGGACATTTTCTGACAAAGATCAAAGATTTGAAAGAACAATTGATTTCTGCTGATGGAGTCTTGCCTGACAGTTCACTTGTTTAGAGTGTTCTGAATGGTCTTCCTGATTCATATCAGAGTTTTGCTTCTACTCTTGGTTTGATGATGAAAGGCAATCCAAATGCCTTAACATTTAAAAAGCTAGTTTGTATTCTATTGTAAGAAGATTAGTGTAGGCAAAACAGGTCCATTATGTGTGCTGTAGATCAAGCTTTCCTGGCTAGTCAGAAGGGTAAACGTAAATGGAGCTCTTCTAGTAGTAAGCAAAAATCTGCTAATTCTACACAATCAAAGAAGAATAACAGACACGAGAAGAAAACAGAAAAGTAGAAATTGTTTTGCAAATACTATAAAGGAAATGATCATGTCATAAAGAGCTGTCCAAAACTGGTTGCTAAAGAGGCAAGGAAGAAAAAGGATGGAATGGTTTTTGCAGAGGCCTCTACACCCAAAACAAAGTTTGCTAATCTTGTGTAGAATGAAGAATGGGCATTGTTGGAGCAAGTCTATGACAAGCCTAAGTATTGGCTTGAGTCCCACAAAGTCTTAGAAGAAGCTTTAAAAAGAAGACTATGTAAAGTTCACTTGTGAACTACCTCTTGTAACTTTTGAAGAGTTTACTTAATGTAAAAGTGAAAGAATCTTAAGTGGTTGAGTCCACTTGATCAAGAATGGAAAGAGGAGCCACGAATTCGTGATTTGTGGTAGGTAGAGAATCAAATCAATCATTGATTGATTGGAGAGTGATTGAGGGAAGTTAGCCTCCCAAACTCAACTATAAATAGATGGCAGTTTTAGTCGTGGTTAGAGAGACCTATGTGAAGACCTCATAGAGCTGAGCTTTATGCCATATCAAGGTGTGATTACAAGGCACACATATGTATCAGTAAGTCATTGTATTGTACAAGCAATATACTTTCATTTTCATGATTATTTGAGTTCATCTTTCCATGTTCTTGTGAAGTGTACTACTCACTGCCATTACTCTCAGTTTTCTCAGTCAGCTTGCAGAGATGTTTTCTCTGAGCTTGGTGCATCATTTTCAGTGATTTAACTTGGTAAAGTTAGCTCTATAAGTCTACTATATGCTCATAAATTTTCATGTCATTTGGATGTTGCAATCTTCAGTTATGTTCATTTGAAGTCAACAGGGTCTGTTCATCTTCACCTCTCTGTCAGATACCCGACTTTTTCACTCATCTTGTCAGAGGTGTTTCTCAGTGGTTACTTATCCAAATTCAGTGATTTAAAGCTTGTTGGATGCCACTTACTGTCTAGTATAACCATACAAATTTTCATAATCATTGAATATCTACATATTGATTTATGTTGATTTTTCTGCTCACTGGTCTATTTCTGTAGCAGCTCGTGAAAATCGGGATGATGTCATCACTTGTTAAAACTCATTCTCAGTGTGTGGTTCATTATTTTTGATGAGATTACTCTTGAAAGTTAGCTCTTTAAGTTGCCTAGACTTCTCCAAGAGGAATTGAGCTAATTGCTGCTGTGCTCAGATAATTATGTAAAACACTGGACAGGTGTATGAACCAAGAATAGCAAGTTTTCACCTCTGAGCTAACTCCAACTTATCTGTTTTGATCTATCTTTTTGAGAGTGATCTTCCAAGGTACATAGGGTGTCTAATACATCCATTGGAAAGCTAAAAGGGCCCACCATATACTCCTGGAGTTCATTTGGCTGGTGTAGATCAAGGATTTTGCAACACCTCTTCATCTTCAAGCACATACCTATCCATCTCTTCACAGGCATTTACCACTATTTGCAGTTATGACCCATCTTCTCATGAACAATGTATGTCTACAATAGACTCATATGTTTGCAGTACTTTGATAGTGGGGCAACCAAACATATTACCTCATAGCACAATTTCTTCACTTCACTTGAGCCTGCCCCTATAGGGAATACTACTACATGCACCACCAACTCCTTTTATCCTGTTATGGTAGTTGGTAAGATCATTCTGACTACTCTTGATGATAGTTCTTTTACATTGTCGGATGCTTTATTTGTGCTAGGGATCAAGAAGAATCTGTTACCAGTTTTGGCTTTAGCCAAGATCGGCTTGGTTGTGAATTTTTTTGATGATAGATGTACAATTCATGATCTGTCAAACGGTGACATCATTATTGCTTTTGGCATTTCATGTTGTGGGCTATATAAGCTCATAGACTATGAAAAATCTAAGAATGATTTAGCATGTGTAGTACATGATTCTCAGGCTATGTCAGATGCAAAGCTTTGACATGCACATTTTGTTCATCTGAATTTTGCTAGTTTGCTATGCCTGCAAAAATCTAAAATGGTGTCCTCTTTATGCAAACTTGAGGCACCTAGTAAACATGTATGTGGATGGTTCAGTTCAAGCTACTAAAAACTTGTAGCTTGTTCACAGTGATGTCTCCAGTCCTCTTCAGACACCCTCTTTTGGAAGCTATCTTTACTTCATGACTTTCATTGATGATTTTTCTAGGCATGCATGGGTATATCCATTGAAAGCAAAGACTTAAGTGTTTATGTGCTTCAAACAATTTTTGGTTTTGGCTGAAAATCTATCAACATGTAAAATGGGCACCCTCCATTCTGATCAAGTGGGGGATATATGTCTTCTGACTTTAATGCATTTCTAGCTGAATGTAGGATAAAACATTAGTGTACAATGCCGTATATACCTCAACAGATTGGAGTTGCTGAACAAAAGAACATGTCACTCATGGAGATGGTGAGGTGTACGGTCAAGAGTGAGGCTTTACCACATAGTTTCTGGCTTGAGGCTATCATGTGTGCAACATATGTACTTAAAAGGTGTCCCACTAAAGCATTGCATTCTATCACTGCATATGAGGCTTGACATGGTTTTAAGCCACTTGTTGCTCACTTGCATGTTTTTGGTTGTTTGGAATATGCATTAATGCCTAAAAAACAACGTAGGAAATCGGATGATAAAGAAGTGAAATGTATTTTTGTTGGGTACATTTCTAAAATCAAAGGCTATCATCTATATCATCCACAAACTAAATGCATTTTGGTTAGCTGTGATGTTGTTTTTGTGGAAGATGCTATTCAGCCAATACTCTCATGTACTAAGGAGACATATGTTCTCCAAAGACATGTATGATACTTTGCTGCCTCATTTTACAAGTGGTCAGTCTAGTGTTGGTCCTAATGAGGCAACTTCTCAGCCTTTACAGGTTTCATGTGATGGTGTAGATCATTCCATTTCTCATGTAGATTTACATGATGCACTTGTTGATGAGAGAGCTAATATCAAGGAGACTTTGTGTGACAACAAATTAAATGTAGATATATAATATCATACTTGTTTTAGCTCTCATAGTGCTTCTTTTGCATCAAATTGCTATGCTATGGCTTCCTCTAGTCTCTATGATGAGAATGAGCATGTTTTGTTTGATGACATTGGATGGTTGCTATGCAATCTGAATATGATGCTATAATGAAAAATGGTATCTGGCCTTTATGCCACTTACCTTCTGGCAAGAAGGCCATTGGCACTAAATGGGTATACAAGGTGAAGTGTAAGCCTGATGGAACAGTTGACAGGTATAAGGCTATGCTTATTGCAAAGGGTTATGCTCAGGAAAGAGGCATTGATATTGATGAGACCTTTGCTCCTACTTGTTGAATGACTATTGTTCCTAGCATATATGCACTTGCAGCTCATCATGGTTGGAATGTATATCTGTTGGACATTAAAAATACATTTTTGAATGGTGATTTGCATGAAGAAGTGTATGTTTTCAGCCTCGCGGATTTGTGTAGAAAGGGCATGAAAACCAGGTGTGTAGGTTGAAAAAGGCATTATATGGTTTGAAACAAGCACCATGTTGGAGTTAGATGTCTGTGAAAGCACGCAAAAAGCACAAGGAAGAAGAAGAAGCTTGGAGCTCAACACACAATACTGAATGTATTACCACTAGAATGTACAAATATAAGTAACCCATTAGGGCTATAGGCATATATACAAGATGAGGGAAAAGACCTCCTAAAGAGGGAAAAACATGCCCCAGTGGTCCTAGTGTGTTCGCACACATCACTACCTAAATATATCAACAAATCCCCCCTAGGATTGATGCCATGAACAAGAAGCTGGCACTCATGTGTAAGGAAGTGCCAAGCTATGTGGAATCAATTCACAACAGGAAGTAAGCCCAAAGCTTTGTGGAAAGCTTCAAACTTCTCCCTAGGTAGAGCCTTCGTGAAAAGGTCTACAATGTTCTCCTGCATGAGCACATATGCCAAGCTGATCTCTCCTGCAGAGAACCTCTCCCTCACATAATGATAATGCACCTCAATGTGCTTACTACAAGCATGGAACACAAGGTTCCTCGCAATCGCCAATGTGCTCTGACTGCTAATGAAGATGGTGGTGGCAGAAGAGTGACCAACACCCGAATCAACCATAAGGTGTCTAAGCCACACACACTCAACAATCATTGTGAAAGTTGCCCTATATTCAGCCTCACAACTTGTGTTAAGTACATATGCTACACACATGATAGCCTCAAGCCAGAAACTATGTGGTAAAGCTTGACTCTTGACCATACACCTCGCCATCTCCATGAGTGACCTATTCTTCCATTCAGCAACTCCATTCTGTTGAGGTGTATACGACATTGTACACTGACGTTTTATCCCACATTCAGCTAGAAATGTATTAAAATCAAAAGACATATATTCCCCCCTCAATCAGGACGGAGGGTGCCCATTTTACATGCAGATAGATTTTCAGCCAAAAACAAATTTTTTTTGAAGCACATGAATGTTGGTGCAGATCAATCACCAATTGAAGGCTTGGAAGATTAAAGGATGAAGGAAGAATCAATTCTTAAAGTGTGGAAAAAGATTACATTCAGAGGATAAGAGAAGTGTACACAAATGTACATTAGTTTAGTCATAGCTGACTTAGATCTTTTGTTTAGTAAGAATCATGTACAAATTTATCTATAAATACTTTGAGAAAAGTCGGGGCAAGTATGAGAGCATATGTGACAATAGTTAGAAGTCAAGAATGAGGGAGATAGATGTCATGAGATAGAGGAAAAGTTAGTTGAGTTTTCTCTCATCACTCAACTGTAAATTTTTCTGAGTAATCAAAAATATTGCGCCCGATGTTTCTGCGTGTTCTCCTTCTACAGAAGATCAATTGTGAAATGCTTTTGTACAAGTCTAAGTTGAGAGTTGCTTGACCTCTGTACAAAGTTTTAGCTTCCAATTGTAATCAGGCTGAGTGAATTAAGTGTAGGAACATTCATATGTGAAGTATGTTCACAGGTTCCTAAAACAGGCGCAGATTTCGAACTTAATGTTTTGATCATTTCTCCCAGCACAGTTTAAAGTTTTGCATGAGTGAGGGCTTAATCTTTAAGTTGGAAGATAAGCTACTCATGTCTAGAAGCATTTTGGAAAACGGGTTCTATTCAAGGAGAACCAAGTCTTAAAAGTTACAGGTGTAAAATCGACTGTTCTGAATGACAGTTTCTGACATAGGTAACTTGAGAAGTTGATTTCTCAAGTTATACTTAATCTTTTGAAGTAATTCAACTTGGAGTAGATGCGCAATCTCTAGGAGATACTTCGTACAAAGTTTCATAAAAAACTTTACACATTTGATAGGTCAATGTGGAGAAATAGTGCAGCAGACTTTTCTGTGTTTCATCCTCTTCACAGATTTGTTAACCTTTTGATAGTTAGTAATTGATCCTCTAAATGAGTGGAAGGGTTTGACTTATTCTTGGTATAGAGGTGCTCTAATCACAAGAATAGGTTGTTCTTTTGGAGAATAACATTCTCCATCAGTGGTATCAGAGCAGGAGACATCAAATTAAGGAAAGGAGGATCCCGACTGCTGCAGATTCAAGAAATTCAACACTTGAAGGACTAAGAAGTGAAAGCTTGGAGTCAAAGCTTGAGGAGAAGACTATTTGACATCAAGAAAGGCAAAAGGAGTCTAATTCGAAGTAAAGGTACATACATTGTTTGTAAAGCTTGAAGATTTCAATACACAGGTGGACACAAGATGGGAGAAAGCTTGCATATTGATAAGCTAGATAGGGAGAACTATCCAGCATGGTCCATGAGGATGGAAGCACACCTCATGAGCAAAGATCTTATATCATTTATTACAGGAGATGAAGAAAAACCAGAGTTTGCAGATCCTAGTATTCCTACTAGGGAAGAGCTTGCAATGTTGAAGACTTGGATGAGAAAGGATGCTCAAGCAAGGAGTATCATCTACATGGCTGTAAATGAGTACCTTTTACCTCACATCAGAGGTTTGGAAAGTGCTACAGATGTTTGGAATGCCTTGGAAGAGCATTTCCAAAATACAACTAAGTCAAGGAAGTCCTCACTATGGGCTGAGTTCACAACCTTCAAGAAGAAGAGCTCACAATCAATTTCAGATTATGTGGCAAGGATGAAAGATATTGCAGATAGCTTGGGAGCAGTGGATGAAGACATTGAAGAGGAAAAGTTGGTAAGACAAATACTTACAGGTTTGAGAGGAGATGAGAAGTGGAAGCCTTTTATATTGTCCATAGAATTGTCACTTGATCACTTTACTCCTGATCTTAATCAATTGCTAGGACACATGCTAACCTTTGAGCAGGATCTTAAAGGAGACAATGATAGAAGTACAAGTCAAGCTATGTACTCCAAGGACAAGAAAAAGAATGGCAAGGGAAAGCAATCAAATGATGATTAAGGGAATTCAAATCAAGCTAACTTCACAAAAGGAAAGATGAATTTCAGAGGTAAAGGAAGAGGAGGTAAGAACAAAGATAATACTAAAGCTTGTTGGGTTTGTGGCAGAACAAATCATTTGGCAAATGATTGTTGGTATAACAATCAAAATGGTGGAAGCAATAATCAGAATTATAATCAAAGAGGTAGAGGAGGCAAAAACCAAAGAGGCAATTTCAGAGGAAGAGGTGGTATGACATCATATGGTAGAGGAGGTGGAAGAAACTTCCAATCTCAGTCCTACAACAATAATTATTATAATTATGCATCAGATCAGAAGGATGACATGACTCTCATCTTGAATGCAACTCATGAATCAATGGGAGAAGATCAAAGAGTGTTTTATATTGACTCAGGGTGTAGCAACCATCTGAGTGGGAATCTATCTTTGATGACTGATATGGAAGCAAGGGTGAATGGACATACAGTTCAGACAGGTGACAATACCAAACATAAAGTGGAGAGCATTGGATCAGTGAAGACAAAGAGTGGAAGTACACTTCTGAGCAAGGTACTTTATGTTCCTACTATTCCTAAAAATTTGATAAGTGTAGGGCAAATTGTGGAGAAAGGATATGAGGTAAGATTCACAAATGATGGTGTTTATGTACAAGATCCAAATCAGGGATATAGAAACATAATTGCAGGTAAAAAGGAAGGAAGATTGTTCACTCTCAAAGTCCAAGGTAATGTGGGACATGCATTATTTACCTATGGAAGTCAAAAGGTATCTGAATTAGACCTATGGCATAAAAGGCTAGGTCATTTCAATGAGAGAGCTATAAAGGAGATGTCAAAGAATCAGGTGGTGCTTGGATTGCCAAACATTGAAGGGCAACATATGGTGTACAAGTGTGAAGCTTGTCAATTAGGTAAAGCACATAAGAGTTCTTACAACAAATCAGGATACAAGCATTCAAATATGCTTGAATTGGTTCATACAGATGTATGGGGTCCCTCAAGGGACTATAGCATAAATGGATCTAGATATTATGTGTTGTTTGTTGATGATGCAACCAGGTGGATTACTTTGTATGTAATCAAGGATAAATCAGAAGTTTTCAAGACATTCAAACATTTTCATGCCTATGCAGAAAGGATCACAGGGCAAAAGCTCAAGAGATTAAGATCAGATGGAGGGGGAGAGTATTTCTCTAAAGAGTTTGATGATTATTTGTGGAATGCAGGTATCAAAAGAGAAGTAACTTGCAGGTACTCCCCTCAACAGAATGGAGTAGCAGAAAGGAGGAATAGGACTCTTGTAGAGTTTGCAAGAGCCATGATGAAGGAAAAGAATTGTCCAAATTACTTATGGGCAGAAGCTATTAACACTGCAACATATCTTGTGAATAGGTTGCCTTGCAAAGCTTTGGATGGAGGAACCCCTTATGAAGCATGGTGGGGTAAGAAGCCTACTCTTGATCATTGTAAAGTATTTGGATGTATTGCATATGCTTATGTTCCTTCACAATTAAGACATAAGCTAGAACCAAAAGCAGAGAAGTATGTGTTTATTGGATATGATGATAGACAGATGGGTTACAGGTTGTGGAGTCCATCCACAAAGCAATTTCTTGTTACCAAAGATGTGACATTTGATGAGCAAAATATATGGTATACAGGATCACCAAATGAGTTTGCAGGTGTTGAAGAAATACAAAGGAAAGGAAAGGCAAAGGTAAAAGTATGTGAAGAAATTGTTGATGAAGTTGACTCTAGAAGTAGAGTGCAGGATCATGTAGAAGAAGGGCCAAGATTTGATCCAGAATCAAATGAGGCTGAAACTTCAAGAAGTGCAGAAATCAGAAGATCTACAAGGGAAAGGAAAGAACCTATAAGGTATAGTTATGATACATCTTTCCTAACAACAAAAGATTATGCCTACATTGTGAGAACAGAAGAAGATCTAACCACTTATGAAGAAGCCAAAGGTAAACAGAATTGGGAGAAGGCAATGCAGGAAGAGTATGATGCTCTACTTGAAAATGAAACTTGGGAACTAGTACCAAGACCAAAGAATCAGAAGGTCATTGGATGTAAGTGGGTATATAAAACAAAGAGGTTTGCAGATGGTAAGGTGTCTAGATATAAGGCTAGACTTGTGGTCAAAGGTTATGCCCAAACTTATGGGGTAGATTATGATGAAACCTTTAGTCCTGTTGCTAAGATGTCTACAATTAGAACATTGATTGCTATTGCTGCTTGCAAGGGATGGAAATTATCACAATTGGATGTGAAAAATGCATTTTTAAATGGATACATTGCAGATGAAGTATACATGGAGCAACCAGAAGGCTTCATGGAATCAATTGGATCAGATTATGTGTGTAAGCTCAAGAGAGCTTTATATGGGTTGAAGCAAGCCCCAAGAGCTTGGAATTACAGATTGGTCAAGTTCTTGAATGAATGTGGATTTCAAGCATCAAAGGCAGATAGTAGCTTGCTAGTGAAGGCAAGTGAAAATGGATACATTTACATGTGCATTTATGTTGATGATATTATTGTTACAGGAACAGATGCTCAAGGAATCAATGAACTTAAAAGACAAATAGAGAAGGAGTTTAAGATAAGTGATTTGGGAAACTTATCTTATTTTCTAGGAATGCAGATTGTGTATACTCAACATGGAGTATATGTTTCACAAGAGAGATACTTGAAGAATCTTCTAGTCAAGTTTAACATGGAGGATTGCAAGACCTCAACCACACCATTGGAGGTAAATCATAAATTAAGCAGGTATGGAGGTGAAGAGTTCAATGATATGAAGAAATATCAGAGTTTGGTAGGTAGTTTAATCTATGCTACCTTGACAAGGCCAGATCTATCATATGCAGTAGGTGTGTTGTCACAATTTATGCATTGTCCAAAGAAGACTCATTGGATTGCAGCCCAAAGGGTACTCAGATATATCAAAGGAACCCTAAGTGAAGGTTTGTATTATGGTTTCACTTCTGACACAAGAATCAAAGTGTTTAGTGATGCAGATTGGGCAGGTGACTCAGATGATAGAAGGTCTACTCATGGGTATCTCTGTTATGTTGGAGATAAGTTAGTTTCTTGGTGTTCAAAGAAGCAACATACAGTTGCTTTATCATCCACAGAAGCTGAGTATAAGGGAATGGTAGAAGCTGCAAAGGAAGTGATATGGTTGAAGACCTTGATGAAAAGTTTTGAGATTGATCATAGTACTCCAATAATTTTTGGAGACAATATGAGTTCTTTGTATTTGGCAGCTAACCCTGTTTTTCATGCCAGGACTAAGCATATAGAGATTCAGTATCATTTCTTGAGGGAAAAGGTACTAGATAAAGAGATTGAAGTGATGTACACTCCAACAAAAGAGCAAGTGGCAGATATGATGACAAAGAGCTTGGATGGACCTAAGTTGCAAAGGTTCAAAGACATGGCAAGTATAAAGAAGACAGAGAAAACCTCAATTGATGATTGAGGGGGAGTTGTTGGTGCAGATCAATCACCAATTGAAGGCTTGGAAGATTAAAGGATGAAGGAAGAATCAATTCTTAAAGTGTGGAAAAAGATTACATTCAGAGGATAAGAGAAGTGTACACAAATGTACATTAGTTTAGTCATAGCTGACTTAGATCTTTTGTTTAGTAAGAATCATGTACAAATTTATCTATAAATACTTTGAGAAAAGTCGGGGCAAGTATGAGAGCATATGTGACAATAGTTAGAAGTCAAGAATGAGGGAGATAGATGTCATGAGATAGAGGAAAAGTTAGTTGAGTTTTCTCTCATCACTCAACTGTAAATTTTTCTGAGTAATCAAAAATATTGCGCCCGATGTTTCTGCGTGTTCTCCTTCTACAGTAGATCAATTGTGAAATGCTTTTGTACAAGTCTAAGTTGAGAGTTGCTTGACCTCTGTACAAAGTTTTAGCTTCCAATTGTAATCAGGCTGAGTGAATTAAGTGTAGGAACATTCATATGTGAAGTATGTTCACAGGTTCCTAAAACAGGCGCAGATTTTGAACTTAATGTTTTGATCATTTCTCCCAGCACAGTTTAAAGTTTTGCATGAGTGAGGGCTTAATCTTTAAGTTGGAAGATAAGCTACTCATGTCTAGAAGCATTTTGGAAAACGGGTTCTATTCAAGGAGAACCAAGTCTTAAAAGTTACACGTGTAAAATCGACTGTTCTGAATGACAGTTTCTGACATAGGTAACTTGAGAAGTTGATTTCTCAAGTTATACTTAATCTTTTGAAGTAATTCAACTTGGAGTAGATGCGCAATCTCTAGGAGATACTTCGTACAAAGTTTCATAAAAAACTTTACACATTTGATAGGTCAATGTGGAGAAATAGTGCAGCAGACTTTTCTGTGTTTCATCCTCTTCACAGATTTGTTAACCTTTTGATAGTTAGTAATTGATCCTCTAAATGAGTGGAAGGGTTTGACTTATTCTTGGTATAGAGGTGCTCTAATCACAAGAATAGGTTGTTCTTTTGGAGAATAACATTCTCCATCAATGAACACTTCAAACTTTGCTTTCAATGGATATACCCATGCATGCCTGGAAAAATCATAAATGAAAGTCATGAAGTAAATATAGTTTCCAAAAGAGGGTGTCTGCATAGGACCACAGATATTATTGTGAACAAGATGTCTGAGTAGCTTGAACTGAACCATCTTTTGGAAAGGAGGAATGCTACATTTTACCCAAAATACAGCGCTCACAGACATGTTTTTGGGTGCCTCAAGTTTGGGCAAAGACACCATTTTAGATTTCTACAGGCATAGCGAACTGGCAAAATTTAGATGATCAAAGCATGCATGCCAAAGCTTTGCATCTAACATAGCCTGAGAATCATGTATTGCACATGCTAAATCATTCATAAATTTTTCATAGTCTATGAGCTTATATAGCCCATGACATAAAATGCCAGAAGCAATAATCATGTCGCCATTTGACAGATCATGAATTGTCCATCTATCATGAATAAATTTCACAACCAAGCTAATCTTGGCTAAAGCTGAAATGGATAATAGATTCTTCTTGATCCCTGGCACAAATAAAGCATCTGACAAAGTGAAAGAACTACCATCAGGAGTAGTCAAAATGATCATATCAAATCCCATGACAGGATAAGAAGAGATATTGGTGCATGTGATAGTATTCCCTGCAAAGGCAGGCTCGAGTGAAGTGAAGAAACTGTGCTGTGAGGTAATATGTTTGGTTGCCCCACTATCAAAGTACCAAACATCTGAGTCTACTGCAGATATACACTGTTCATGAGAAGATGGGTCAAAACTGTAAATAGTAGTAAATGTCCATTCTTCATTCTGCACAAGATTAGCAGACTCTGTTTTTGGTGTAGAGGCCTTTATAACACCCATTCCAGCCTCTTTTTTCTTTGCCTCTTTTGCAGTTAGTTTTGGACAATTCTTTACACCATGATCATTTCCTTTATAGTACTTACAAAAGAATTTCAAATTTTCTAATTTCTTCTCATCGTTGTCTTCCTTCTTTGAATGTACAGCATTTGCAGATTTCTTCTTACTAGTAGATGAGTTCCATTTACCTTTGCCCTTTTGATTAGCCAAAAAAGATTAATCTGCAACATGCGTAATGGACCTGTTCTGCCTAGATTGGTCTTCCTACAACAGAACAAAGACTAACTCCTCAAATGACAAGGCATTTGGATTGCCTTTCATCATCAAACGAAGAGTAGAAGCAAAGCTCTGATATGAATCAGGAAGACCATTCAGAACGGTCTGCACAAGTGAGCTATTTGGTATAACTTCATCAACAGAAATCAACTATTCCTTCAAGTCTTTGATCTTTGTTAGAAAATTTTCCATAGAATCACCTTCATTCATATGCTCACACTCCAATTGTTTTTAGAGATAAGCAACATGAGTCTCATTCCTAGCCTGGTACAATGTGGTAAGTGTATCCCAAGCATCCTTAGCTATTCTAGAGCAAATGTGAGGAATAATGACACATTTGATAGACAAGGCTATCAATGCATGTGCCTGAGCATCTCTGCCATCCCAAAGAATTTTCTCTGCATTAGGTGCAACAACAACACAAGTAGGAATATGAGGAATATCAACATCTTCAATGCCATCTGCATCAGCTTCAATACCTGTATTTGTAGGTGTAATAGGATGTTTTTCAACAACATGCACAATGTTCCATAATCCTTTTGCAACCAATACATGTCGCATCATATAAGCCCAAAATGGGTAATTGGTACCATCCAACTTATCCTCAACAACCAACATATGGAATACATCACTGCTTTCAGCCATGCCCATTGACTAAAGTACCATGATGTAGAAAAATGATTGTATCTCAAAAAGTTGCACAAAATTACGCGAACGAGTTCTGCTAAACCTGTAGCACACTTTGAGATGCTTATATTGGCAAATCCAAACTTGTATATATCTTTGGCACAAAAATATGAAATAGCCTACACAAGCACTACGATAGTGCATTCGGAGGCTGAAACGAGCTCAGATTGCGATTTCTTCTAATCACCCTGAGTATGCACAACAAATTTCATGGGATTCTGAGATTGTGATTGGAGAGGTAATGATGACACTCTAGATGAAGTGGAGGCCTGCTTTGATACCAATTATTGGAGTAAGATGTCTTCAAAAGCACGTGAACAACACAAGGAAGAAGAAGAAGCTTGGATATCAACACACAATACACTACAACATATAGAGGGTATACCGAGGCTGCTACCGAGGCAAATGAACGGGCGTGATTTCTTCACGACGTCGGTGTTAGAGTCGATATACGCGTAAAAAAGATGGGCGCCGGTATAAGCATCGGTATAGGCATCGGTATAAGCACCGGTATAAACGCCGATATTACCGACACTTATACCGACGCCCATACCGACGCCCGCACTGGGTGTACCGGCGCCTATACCGACGTCCATACTGGAGCTACCGATGCGTATATTGACGACCCTATCTGCACAAAGTTTTTTGGGCAGAGTGTGTTGTCTTTTGCTACAACATAATGTTGTTTAGCAAAAGACAATACACTCTGCCCAACTGAGTACATGTGTTATGTACTCTAATGGCAACCAAAACATAAACTTATATGAGCAAAAATGAACAATGAATCATGTACAGAAAGTTGTATATTCCATAAATGAAAAATGTACAAAAGTGTGGCAAAGCACTTCTATATAGGAATCGAATACAAAATTTGACAAAGCACTTCCATATAGGAATCGAATACAAAATTATGGTACATCATTGCCACATAGGAGTGTAATACAAAATTGTGGCAATGTGACAAAACACTTCCATATAGGAATCAAATACAAAATTATGTTACATCATTGTCGTATGCGAGTGTGATACAAAATTATGGCATTGATCAAAATATGTACACCTACAATCCTGCAAAAAAACATATGTATAAAATAAGACCAATTAACATGATATTTATAAACAAAAACTAAAAACACAAAACCAAGATATAACTTTACCTAATCAAGAATATTCTCCCATGAGATGATTGCACCGCGTCCCTCTAAGTCTTGTAACAGTGCAGTCAATCCATGTCGATATCCATATGATTCTTCAGTTCGTGTCGGAGGACGACCCACTGCCAACTCCTATAATAAATATGCAAAATATTAGATGAACATACATAATGTGCGTAACACAAACAACTTCAATAATTAACATGATACTTACAAATTGGTAGCACATACTGTCGTATCCGCCCGTACCTAAATGCGATGTTCCAACCGTATCTAAACGTGTGGTCGCCGCATCTCTCTGTTGACGATATCGATCAGGAGTATGTTGCTTCTCATCCTGAATCGATTCCCATTCTTTGACATCTAGCTATACAGGCTTCAGTAAGCCTCCTCTAAAAGCATCGCGAGCCTCCGATCGTCGATGCGACATCACTTCGCGTGCCGTATGTTGAATCCATTCGGAACTCACAATAGGATTCCCAAGTGCTGACCGGTACTCTTCATATATGCATTGTGTGATATGATTTTTAGAGTCCCTATCCTGTTCGGTCCATTTTAACATTACTGAATGACTGAATTCAATGGAGTAGAGTTGTCGAATTCGTTGACACATTGACTTTCCGGCCGCATCCATAACTGGAGCTCCATTATGCATATGATATATCTTTGAGTCTTCATGATCATGCACACCCCAAGGTGTACGTGGAGATCCCATCTGATGCAATGTGAAGATCTCATCTCATCCAATGTATATATATGCATGCTTGTATACATATGCATGCTTGTATACATATGCATTCATGCTTGTATACATATACATTCATGTATACATATGCATTCATGTATACATATGCATTCATGTATACATATGCATTCTTGCATGCATATGCATGCTTATATGCATATGCATGCATGTATGCATATGCATTTCATGTATACATATGCTTGTATGCATATGCATGCATGTATGCATATGCATGCATGTATGCATATGCATGCATGTATGCATATGCATGCATGTATGCATATGCATGCTTGTATGCATATGCATTCATGTATGCATATGCATTCATGTATGCATATGTAACATGCTTGTATACATATGCATTCATGCTTGTATGCATATGCATGTATGCATATGCATATGCATTCATGTATGCATATGTATACATGCTTGTATACATATGCATTCATGCTTGTATACATATGCATTCATGCTTGTATACATATGCATTCATGCTTGTATGTATGCATATGCATACATGTATGCATGCTTGTATGTATGCATATGCATACATGTATGCATATGCATGCTTGTATGCATATGCATGCTTGTATACATATGCATTCATGTATACATATGCATGTGTGTATGCATATGCGTTGTATGCATATGCATTCTTATATGCATATGCATTCATGTATGCATATGTATACATGCTTGTATACATATGCATTCATGCTTGTATGTATGCATATGCATACATGTATGCATGCTTGTATGTATGCATATGCATGCATGTATGCATATGCATGCATGTATGCATATGCATACATGTATGCATATGCATACATGTATGCATATGCATACATACAAGCATGCATACATGTATGCATATGTATACATGCTTGTATACATATGCATTCATGCTTGTATACATATGCATTCATGCTTGTATGCATATGCATTCATGTATGCATATGCATGCTTGTATGCATATGCATTCATATATACATATGCATATGCATACATGCTTGTATACATATGCATTCATGCTTGTATACATATGCATACATGCTTGTATACATATGCATACATGTATGCATGTATGTGTATGCATATGCATGTATGTGTATGCATATGCATGTATGTGTATGCATATGCATTGTGTATGTGTGTATGTGTATGCATGTGCATGTATGTATGCATGTGCATGTATGCATATGCATGCATGTATGCATATGCATGCATGTATGCATATGCATGCATGTATGCATATGCATGCATGTATGCATATGCATGCTTGTATGCATATGCATGCATGTATGCATATGCATGCTTGTATGTATGCATGTATGTATGCATGTATGTATGCATATGCATGCTTGTATGCATATGCATTCATGTATACATATGCATGTATGCATATGCATTCTTATATGCATATGCATTCATGTATACATGTATGTGTATGCATATGCATTGTGTATGTGTGTATGTGTATGCATGTGCATGTATGTATGCATATGCATGCATGTATGCATATGCATGCATGTATACATATGCATGTGTGTATGCATCTACATGCATTCATGCTTCTATGTATGCATATGCATACATGTATCCATGCTTGTATGTATGCATATGCATATGCATACATGTATGCATATGCATATGCATACATGTATGCATATGCATATGCATACATGTATGCATATGCATGCTTGTATGCATATGCATTCATGTATACAGATGCATGTGTGTATGCATATGCATTCATGTATGCATGCATGTATGCATTCATGTATGCATGCTTGTATGTATGCATATGCATGCATGCTTGTATACATATGCATTCATGTATACATATGCATGTGTGTATGCATATGCATTCATGTATGCATATGCATTCATGTATGCATATGCATTCTTATATGCATATGCATTCATGTATGCATGTATGTGTATGCATGTATGTGTATGCATGTATGTGTATGCATATGCATGTATGTGTATGCATATGTATTATGTATGTGTGTATGCATATGCATTGTGTATGTGTGTATGCATATGCATGTGTGTATGCATATGCATTGTGTATGTGTGTATGTGTATGCATGTGCATGTGTGTATGCATATGCATATGCATATGTGTATGCATATGCATATTTGTATGCATATGCATGTGTATGTGTATGCATATGCATGTGTATATATATGCATATGCATGTTTGTATTCATATGCTTGTGTGTATGCATATGCATGTGTGTGTTTATACATATGTGAGTGTGTATGTATATATATATATATCTCCCTCTCTCTCTCTCAATCGAAAACAAAACTAAAGAGAGAAGATATTAGAAAAGCAAAAACATAAAGAAAGAAAAAAGAGTGATATATCTCTCACTTACATCGATGTAATTGTTTGAATTAAGGTTGTCAAAATCCACTTGAAGTTCTTCTTCGTCGAATTTCCAAAGATTTGATCCCAAAATGTCTTGCAAAACCAAACAGAGAACATATTAGTAAAGCAAAAACATAAAGAAAGAAAAAAGAGTGCTACAATATGTGCGATCTACTTACCAAAACTTCATATCTATAAAGATAGAGGTCTATTTAGAGAGAGAGAGAGAGAGAGAGAGAGAGAGGGGGAGAGAGAGGGAGGGAGAGAGAGGGAGAGAGAGTGAGAGAGAGGGAGAGAGAGAGAGAGAGTGAGAGAGAGGGAGGGAGGGAGAGAGAGAGAGAGAGAGAGAGAGAGAGAGGGTGACAAACAGAGATCTGTTGTTGGCGCACGCAAACCCGACAAGAGAAGATCTAGATTCAAAACGCTCAGAATGATGAATTTTGGTTTCAGGCCCGGTTAAAAAGAGAGCGTCGGTATAAGCATCGGTATAAGCGTCGGTAATTCCAGCAAATTACCAATGCTTATACTGATGCAGTCTTTCGGAGGCAAAGCGGCTTTCCCAAATTGTCCGAGGGTCATACCGACGTTGACAACTGACTGTCGGTATACTGAGCATCGCTATTCCCTCGATATGTTGTAGTGATACTGAATGTACTACCACTAGAATGTACAAAGATAAGTAACCCATTAGGGCTATAGGCATATATATAAGCCCGGGGGAAAAAAACTCCTGAAGAGGGAAAAAAGTACCCCAACGGTTCTAGTGCGTTCACACACATCACTACCTAAATATATCAACATACCACATGCTTGGTATGAAAAGATACGTGCCTATCTGATTGCACATGGTTTTGAGAACAATATAATTGAGAACATCTTATATATTAAGCATGCAAATGATGTGCTTCTCATCATTGTTGTAAGCATGCAAATGATGTGCTTCTCATCATTGTTGTGTATGTTGATGACATGCTGCTCACTGGTCCTCATGAGAAGCATATTGTTGATTTTAAGACTGATCTGCATGACTCATTTGAGATGTCAAATTTGGGGCATTTGCATCATTATCTGAGCATTGAGTTTATGCAAGTTGATGGTGGAATAGCTTTGTATCAAACCAAATATATTGACACATTATTGCAATGTTTTGGCCTTGAAGATTGCAAACCTATTGCCACTCATGTGGAGACAGGTTTACAATTGAGTCTTCATGATGTTGGAGATGCATTTAATGTTGTTCTCTATCAGCAGGTTATTGAATGCTTGATTTACTTATGCATCACTCAGCCAGATATTCAGTTTGCTGTCTCATAGATAAGAAAATTTATGCTTTGCCCAGGCGTCAAACATTGGCAGGCCGTTAAGCGCATTTGTGCTACTTGAATGGTACCTGGCTACTTGGATTGTTTTATCCCAAGGGGGGATCACTACTGCCAGATTTACATGCATTTTCTGACTCTAATTGGGTGATTGCTATGACACTCGTGTGTCCACTAGTGGCTTTTGCTTCATGCATGTTAGCTCATATATCTTGGTTGAGAAAGAAGCAGCCTACTGTGGCCACTTCCAGTTGTGAGACTGAGTTAAGGATATCTTTCATAGGGACTATTGAGTGTGTGTGGCATAGACTCCTTATGAATGATTTGGGTGTTGGTCAATCTTCTGCCAGCACCATCTACACTGATAGCCAGAGCCCATTGGCAGTTGCAAGGAACCCTGTGTTCCATGCTCGCACTAAGCACATTGGGGTGCACTATCATTATGTTAGGGAGAACATTACAGATCTTTTCATAAAGGCTCTACCTAGAGAGAAATTGGAAGCTTTCTGCAAAGGTTTGGGCTTACTTCCTTTTGTGGATTGATTCCACATAGCTTGGCACTTCCTTATACTTGAGTGCTAGCTTCACCGCATCACTCCCAGTGGGGATTTGTTGATGTGTCATTTTCAAGTTCAATATTATATATTCGTCACAGCAATTATCCTCAAACGACTCAAGCTCCTTGAATTGACTTATGACTTAGAAACTAAATGATGCTGCATGGTTTTTGTATTGATTCTTTCTGATACCAATGTAAGATAATATTACATAGCAATGCTCTCAAAAAACTCACACGGACGTCTTCCTCAAGACACACAGAGAAATGCAGTTCGCTCCACCCAACCATAGTCCAAGCTATGCCTCTTTTTGCGTATCACTTTTCCCCCTCTCTTCTACCTCATCAAAAAGGCAAGAGCACGCCTAGAGTGCCATGTGCCAAATGAATATTACACATTGCGTATGCATGTAACAAGTCACTATTAAATGAAAAAGAGCAAAAGCGAAATACTTTATTCCATCGATGATAAAAGTGATTACCAAATCTTTGGAAGTTCATCATGGAAAGCTTCATGGCTATCAGATTTTCTACATTTCATCAATCCTTAATAATTATTTATTGCGACGTAAATATTAAGAAATACTAATTTCAACTTGGTAGATGAATACTCATCAATTGACACTTGTAAATACCTAGATGAAAAATAAATTCATTCTCGGTCTATTTTCAATCTGAACCCTTAAAAATAAATTGTAGGTATTAAGGTATGCATTTGATAAGAATATTAATTTGCTAACAAACAATTAGTTGATGATATCATTCCTTATGCTGCTAAAAATGAATCAAGTATGTTGAAGTTTGAGGAAGGTCAATATGATTATGCAAACAATGAACATTGATGATGATAATGATGATGATAATGATGATGTTTATGGTGATGAAAATGGTGGTGCTGCTGGTTATACAGGGTGCTAGTTACATGGATGAAGCTTGTGCTGAGCCTATGTGCAACACTATGAAAACTCTGTTTTAAAACATTGATATTTAAAACTCTGTTTTAGAACATTGATATTTAAAACTCTGTTTTAAAACATTGATATTTGAAACTATGTTTTAAAACATTGATATTTAAAACTATGTTTTAAAACCTTGATATTTAACACTCTGTTTTAAAACCTTCATATTTAAAACTCTGTTTTAGAACATTGATATTTGAAACTCTGTTTTAAAACATTGATATCTAAAACTCTGTTTTAAGACATTGATATTTAAAACTCTGTTTCAAAACATTGAAATCTAAAACTCTGTTTCTTGTTCCTTTGTATGTCTCTCCATTCTCAATACCTAGCGATTTCTTCAAAGAGAAGCTGCTTATGTTGTAAATATCATGATCCTTCTACTATTTTATTATTCAATTGTGCTCCATGACATTCTAATTCTAAGAGAGTTTGTTGAATCCTCAAGCAAGGATATGGTGAAAAAGGAGAAAAGCCACTTGAGAAGTATCATGATTCTCTTGGCAATGCAGAATATACCTTCACGTCATGTGAATATGAAAAGTTTTCCGTGCTCAAAGTTTGAAGAAGAAGATAAAGAATATACGTCTACTTTTATGCCTTTGCATGGTCGACGTGCTGCATAGCTCTGCAGAGTTGCGAAGGAAAGATGGAAATGGCGAGGGAGATCGAGGTGATGGTGGTGCGGGCAAGAGATCTGAAGAGGATGGCGGTCTTCGGCGTAAACCAGCCGCTGGCGACAGCGTGGGTGAGACCCGGCGGTGCGCGGAGCACCCACATTGCAGTGAACGGCGGCGCCAACCCGGAGTGGAACGAGCGACTGCTGGTGCCCATCGACGAACGCCACCTCCATGCCCGTCCGCTCGCCTGGGATCTGCTCGTAGAGGTCAGCCATCATCCATGGAGCACCCAACATGGCGGCGGACGCTGCGCATGGCCGCCGCCACCTCTCCTGTGCGTCCACCTGCCTATTGGTACCGCCCGTATTCCGGCCGACCGCATAGCCGCTTCCTCCAGCGCCGCACTCTCTTCGCCCGCTTCTTCTCCTCCTATCCTGACTTTTCCTCTTGTCAGCCGTCTCGGCCGACCACATGGCTTTATTGACCTGACCGTCCGCCTCCTCCCTCTTCCTGCTAGTTCTCCCTCCTCTTCCTCAACGTCCTTCCTTTCTCTTTCTTCAAGCGCATCAGACGAAGAGGAAGCCGACTCGTCTTCCGATCCCCGTGCCTCCATGGCTCCTACGACTTCCAATACAGGTGCACCTCCGCTTTCATTAACTGCTCCTCCAGAATCTTCTGGCAATCATCCGCTTCCTGTCCTACAGACACCATCCGATCGCCTGATACCCTCGAGGCAACCTTCAAGAAAATATCCACCTCCTGTACCGGCACCCCCGGTACGCGCTTCTTCGTCCGTAGCCTATACCCCTCATGCAACAGAAAATCCATCTCAGCCACCTCCTTCTCATGTACCTTCGTCTTCGTCGCCCAATCCTGCCACAGCGTCCGCAACATTATCCCCCTCTCCTCGTGATCTGCCTATGGCCGGCCCTCCTCGTACATTAACTGTGGGCAACAAACAAGATCCAGCCTCATCTTTTCTCCATCCTTCACTGCCCATGCCCAAACCGCCTCTTCCGTTCATTCAGAAAACCTCCGCCGAAACGCTGCATACTGTTCTCAAACCGGATTTTTCTCCGCCACAGCCAGCCGCTCCTAAACTACCTCTTTCAGAAGGTTCCGCCCGTATACCTATTACGACTGCGCCTGCAATGATATTGGATAATCCATCTTCTTCATATACTGCATCTCGGCTGGCACAAGATGACGACTTATCGAAGGCTGTCCCTTCATCCGTTAAGAAAGACAAGCATGTAACTGACAAAGATGGAAGTGGACATGGAGATGGAAGACCGATTACACCATTCACGACAGATTGCACAGCTGGCCGAGGGATCAAAGGTGCCGGAAGGGGTGGTAATGACGTCAAAGAGAACGTGAAAGACAGCAGTAGCCCGCCATATCCAGAGTTGCAGCATGATTCTGAGCTTCTTGAAACAGATTTGGATGAATATCGCAAATATATGGCAATCTCGCCCAGCGATCATCCATCGTATGATCCTAAGAATTTATATCACGTGCCTGCCGAATATTTGGATCAATTCCTCAATGATGAACAGATGGATGAGTTCTACACTCGAACAGAAAAAGATGCCAAAGAGCTTCATGCAGACGATCACTTGATGGATATGAGCGCCCAACCAGTAAATCTTACAACAAAGACTAATGAAATCAGGATGAAGACCTTGTCTAGTACTTGATCAATGGCGACTAACTCCATGCCTATTTTACACAGGAAATGATGTTGTTGATTTGACATAAATGACTGTTTAATGTGGTCAAACCCAGCTAATGTTTGGGGTGTCTTCGAATTAATAAGAATCCACATACCTTCTATTTCTTCGACGTTAACATTCATGCACATTTTTCTTTTCCAAAAGGAAGTTTGGCAATAGCATACTCTCCAAACTTTAATTAATAAAAAGAACAACTGTAGAAGCCAACACGCGTAGCACCCATGGGATCCTTCGAATCCCACAAAGCAGGGGTTGTTTAAGACTTGCTAAAAAACATTACAAAGAAGACTGATAATCCTTTCATCCCTCTCATGGGGGGCCCATTTGCTTTTAATCTTGTTGCTCTCAAGGAAAAACAATCTATGATGTCTTAAAGGGGGGGGCTTCTTACAATTAGAAATTTTGAGTAAATGAAAAAACAATTTTTCGATTGACCATTCTATAGGAGGGCTAGCAAAGTTGGCGGCACATCTTTGTTTCTAGATCTTCCAGAGGGTCTCACCTCTTATAGCATTCCATAGAGCTGAGGAACAACAGATGGCTTCACCCAATAGCACTTGCTTCTAGTTGATTTGTCCCTGTAGCAACATGATTCTCCCAAGGGCCTGCCAGATGGATATTGACTTGGGGCATGAAAAGAAGAAGTGTCCTAAGTCCTCATTGCCATGAAGGCATCTTTTATACCATGGAGGGGCTCCATAAATTTTGTTAGCTTTTACATTGGTCCGAATTCCTTGGTGGAGGATTTGCCACATAAGAACCAATTTTTTAACTTCAATGAGGGGATGCCAAAGGGATCGGAACTTGAGACCCCACCTAAAACTCGACCAATCCAGACCCCATCTTCTACCAAGCATGATGTGAAAATCCACATTCTTCTTGAATCTCAAAATTTTATCAAGGCAGTTGCCATTTTGCCATCTAATGCACTCAAGGTGAGGGGAGTCACGCCCAACAAGGAGGTGAATCCTCGAGCCCTCCCGAGCAATGAATTTGCTTTGCAACAGGCACCATTCTTCATAGTCCACTCTCCTAGCCACGTCAATGTCCTCCAAACTAATCCATTGGCATGTTTCTTGATTCCAAAGGTGTTTCACCTTTGGAGCTTCCAAGGCTCAACACCTCTGATGCCCTTGATAGGGAACTAGATCGAATGCTCCAACTCTTCCATAGGGAGCAACCAAGGTTTGTCACAAGTGATGTAGCGAGTTGGATGCTGCAAAAGCTCATATTCTATGTTTGACCGAACTCTCTATGTTCGTGTTTTACTGTGTCTTCATCCCCTTCCTCTGTTCTTCTTCTAAGACAAATAATGGCATCACTAGATTACATACATGATCATCTCCGAATGTAGCTTCCTCATTGATATAACACAAAAAAAGTTGAATGCGTTACTGTATATGGAAGTGAGATGCACAATTAGTTAAAAGAAAAAGAAGGATATTCTCAGAAACTCTTCTTGCGAAGCTTTTGAAGACCTTTAGTATATACTACTCTCATAAATTAAACATTAATATAAGGGATAAAAAAATGTACATCATACTGTTGACCACCATAGCTCACTCCATTGTGGACAGAAGACCTTAACATAGGTTGTCCCCAAAATTAAATGGGCTACTTGCATAAGCCAAAACGATCAAGGTGGTTTGGGATTCAAGCAAAGAAACAAGAACACTCTTAATTGCTTCAATAAAGAATACGATGAATGTGAGAACAATGTTGCAAGGTTGATAACAAGATGCATCTTGTCGTAGCTTCCAAACTACCTTCACGCATGCATATCTTATGGTAAGATAAATATGCAACCACCATCATAACCTTCCAACCATGTACAAGCTTTGCTACCTATAGACAATGCAAAAAAATCAAGAGAATATTCAACAATCGCCCACCAAATATAAGATGTGGCTTTCCCTTCATGCCAATCATAGATAAACATCTAGGATGACACTTTGAATCCATAAACTAGATTAAGCTCCTACTAGAATGCACTACTCCATCAAAACTGATTCAACAACAATCCTTTGTTGGATCAAAAGTAGGACCGCCACTTCTCCCATTAGGTGGGTATGTTATACTATACAACTAGAATAGCACTAGAACATCACCTTAGCTTGGTGATCCCCATCAACTTTGAACATTGTTTGAATCCATCCGATAAGAGTGATTTGGTCAAGCCATCTAGTGCATTCTCGTTGATTGAAACTTTTCTGAGAGGCAACCTTTTGCTAGTTTAAGCACTTCCAGGTGAAGTGATACTTCATTTCAGTGTGCTTATTCTTTTCACGGAAGACAAAATTCCATACCACTATAGTCACACTTTGACTATCACACATTAAGTATGGTGCAAGCTGTCGAACACCAAATTCAATAGAAAGCCTTGAGAACCATAGGGCTTCCTTGCAAACTTCACTACCTAGAACTTATTTCACTTTAGTTTTGTATACCAAAACACATTCCTAGAGCTTTGTCTCCTAGGAAATTGGAGCATCTACAAAGTGAAACACATATCCAAATGTCTACCATGAATCGTCTAAGCATCCAACATAATCAAAACCTATGCACCCTTGTATTGACGCCATTCCATGACCAAATATGAGATTTCAATGCCTAATAGCAATCAAACACCATAGTATGTTCTTGATTATTTCCCAATGTCTCCTTGTAGGGTTTGTGATGGAAGTAATCATAATTCCAACAATATAAGTGAAGCATTAGAACGACCACAGTGAGAGATGTGTTCGCTTTTCCTCCCAACCATATGCCTCTATATATAGCTCTCCCTAAGGGATTTCCTACTATGGTAGGTGGATACTAACCATCCAAGGTTCGGCCATGAAACTACAGGTGCACCAAATGTCCAAGATAATTAGATGTAACTCAAGTGGATGCTTCTAGAAGGTTCTAGAGCTCTAGGGGCAAAACCCTCTCCCATAAATCTCATAGGATTTGAATCGAAGTCCTCCTCCTTCTTATCCATATGACTTAACCACTAAGCCAAGCACATTTTCTTATCTAGAGAGCATAAGCACCTTTAGTTAAGTCTACTCTCCAGACATGAACCCTACACTTGAATGACCAAATGATATCCGATCCTAGATCCATATGAACTTGTCAGATCCTCATGTCATAAACTTACTTTATAACATTCTTTCCCGTTGGAAAGCAGGTTCCTCCTTGAAAATAGATCCATATAAATATGCTATGCATCCCCCGAGCCTCATGTACAAATTGTATATGATCATCTCTATGTGCTGTTTCTGTGCATCCTTCCCTTTAAGAAGTCTCATAAAAGATCATCTCAAAGGTGGGAAACCATCTGGGTGGTGCTTACTATCTCCTATATACATTTTACTTTCAAACCATCACTCCCATAATGCCAGTATCATCCAAAGGACCTTACTCCATATGATGTATCCTCTATGGAGGTAATAATATGAGAAGACAAGTGCAAGTACCAAGCTATATAAGCTTGACCTTACCTCAATGGAGATAATAAACCATGAAATCCTCTAAATATGGAACAAATTCCCATAAGAAAGGTGATTCCAAATCCCTCTAGACCTAAGATGGTAGACTCTCCCTCATATCTCTCAAGGTATTCCTATCCTTGCATGTAGTCACAAGTGATAGTTTGATCAAAGCTACCTTGTAACCTATGCAAATCCATCACTTAACTTACGCATAAGGATTCCTTGGTAGTAAAAATGAAATATCTACATTCCACTAACCAAGAAGTCTTTGGTTTGTCATCCATTACCTTTGGACTAAGATCTATTGGAAGAGCATCTTTGGCACTAATGCAAACTCTAATTTTTTTTTCTTCCTTCTAGTTTGCTGTACGAATGCAAAAGAATTATTTCTCAAGATTCAGATAATCCATAAATACCTATTCTCCTAATTGATGCTCGATCATCATCCTCATGATGAAGTATCAACTAAAATTTTGTTAACCCAAAAGGTCATGTTTATCCCTAACTCATAATAACCCTAAAGATAAAAGTCACCATTGATCCCTAGTCTCTCTAATGCCAACAACTAGGACTACTCGTCAAGTTGAAGATCATCCCTAGGGCTAGCTGCTTCTCTCTAGGATTCATCAAAGTGAGAATCGATCTAACTATTGACTATTTGATCCCCCTATTGTCTCCTATAGGATAGTTCTACTCCTATCTAGACAATCTAAAGAGCATAATACTTTCACCATCTCTTGTAAGAAAGAAGGATCTATTAGTGGAATCTATTCCACTTTCCTTTCCCTTAAAAGAGAGATTTCTTTGGCTCAATTCTCCCTATAGGAGAGCATATATGCTCTAAAACTATTCCTTCCTAATCAGTGGAGAACCAACTCCCAAGTGAAAGAAGACTACTATGAGAATAGAATCAATGAATTTCTAAAAAGAGCCATATCTCTACTCTTAAAATATAAACTAAGAGATATTCATGAAATATCTCTCTTGATTCTAGTAGAAATCATTCTCTATGGATGATGAGCCCTTTTCTCCCTGCACATAGAAGAAGATGTTCGAAGTGGGTGGGCCTCAATAACAATAAATCATAGGTTTATAGGATCTTCAAACACATGAACCTTAGCATACACACCTTAATACTTAGAAATATGATGAGTGAGAGATAGAGAGAGAATAGACAAGTTTTTCTAAAGTGTATGATAAACGAGGATGCTTATCTACACTATCTTATATTCCAATGTCAAATTACAATGTGCGAATATGATACAAACTAACAAGATCTGAATCTAGGTAGAAATAAGAACTAGATACAAAACATTGTGTGCCTAAGAGTTATGAAGAATGTGTGTGTGAGAATATGGAGGATATAAACAGTTTAGAACTGTTTTATAGCAAGCTCGAATTCTGATTAACCTTAATAAAAAACTAGTGAACTAAGAAGTAGGACATACATATTATTATTCATATTAACTCAGCAAGATAGTTGATGTTTGGCTGGTACGAACTCCTCCAATAACTCCAGGAGTAGAGCACACCTCCTTCAAGTGTGTAAGAACACTCCTCCAAGTAGAGGACCTCCTTGATCTCCTCCTTAGCCTTGCATTGAGCTTGTGCTAGAGCTTGAGAAGATTACTAACAAGATCATGAAAAAAATGGCTTCCATGGTAGCAACATTTTCTTTTCAAAATAAAACATCTTCGAATCAGATTTGTGTTGCACCGGTGTTGGTGGGGTTTGAACCTTGGTGGGTTGCATGTAAAATGTTTATTCTAAGCCACTTTACCCATAGCTTCATAATTGTTGGACAATTTGGACATTTTATCCAACAATCCCCCCTTCAATGTCATAATGGTACAAGGTTCAATGACCTACAAAACTTTTCAAATATATCTCTTAACTAATCTCAATTGAATCTTGAGTTAACTATGCATGAAGTTGGATACTTGAGAAACTTCATATTGAATGTTTGGATGTGTATTACATAGATATATCAAGCAACCAACTTCTTGACTATATAATGTAGCATCAAATGGTTTTGAATCTACTTTTGACTGTAATGATACATTGACATCCATAGGTGTCAACATAGGCTTGGAATCACTCATCTCGAACCTTTCCAGTTATTTCTCAATGTATTTCTGATATGTCATTTAGATACACTCATTTTTGTATTTCAATTCAATCCCAAGTTAATAATGCAAAATACCTAAATCATTTACATCAAATGTATGTTTAAGTTGTGCTTTAAAATACTAAAGGTCTGAATCTGTGGGACCTGTCAGGATCATATCATCAACATATATGATAATAATAATCAAAACATCTTTCTTAGCTTTAACATAAAGAGTGGGAGCTGCATCTGAGTTTTCAAAATCAATAAATAGAATATCGTCATGTATCTTCTCATACCAAGCTCTTGGTGCCTGCTTAGTCCATATAAAGCTTAAACTTGCACACTAAATGCTCTTTACATGTCTCGTCAAAACCCTCTACCTGTTGAATATAAACATCTTCATGTAGATCACCATTAAGAAATGCAGTTTTGATATGTAACAAGTATACTTTCCAACCAAAGAATGTAGCTAAAGAAAGTATTATCTTAACTAATTTCATTCAAGATGTAGGTGCAAGAATTCTCATCATATTCAATACCTTTGTTTTGTGCATAAACTTTGACGAATAATCTTGCTTTATACTTTACTATAGTAGCATGTGATTTTCTTTTGATTTTGAAGATCCAATTAACACCAATAACTTTCTTACCTTTTGGTAATGCACAAAGCTTCCATGTTTGACTCTTATGAATAGAATCAATATCTTCTTGCATAGCTTTCTTCCATAGAGGACTATGTAGTGCATCTTGAACACTAGCTAGTTCAGTAAGTGCTAAAATATTATGAATCTCCAAATATTCTGCATAATTTACCTGTTATGTTTGTTGTCTCCTTGTTTGACTTTTGGTTCTTCTAGTGTATTCCTTTATACCACTATCCTTCTTGGTTTGATATAATCACTTTGACATATCCTTGAAAATTGGTGGAATCCTTTCTTGTTCTTTAGCATCTCTTTCTTCTAGAACTTTGGAACCTTCTCCAACTTCATAAGTTGGAACTTCAAGAGGTATTGATGATGGACTAGGTATTGGTGTAGGTAATGTAACTCTCTATTCACGTTTATCAAGTGCATGCATCTCTTAGAATTCTAGAAGGTTCATCACCCCCTTGTATGGCTGAATGTAAGAATCCAAATTCCTTCTAAAACATGCACAATCATCTGCTTTTATGAAATCTAGACTAATGTGAGTTTCAACTTCTTTTCATTTCTTCATAAGGTAGAATTAGTCCTAAAACGTTTTCAGTAAGTATTACTAGTCATTTTTTTTTCATGAATTTGATTTAAAGCAAGAAATTCATTAATTTGTTGCATTAAATATGTAGTCTCCTACATCTCAACATCTTGCACCAATGTATATCTCTCTCTTGATGAGGTTTTGGGTTTGACAATAGAGAAAGACTGTTCTAAAGACATTATGACTTGAATCTTTAACAAGACATCATACAAAGTTTCTTAAGAATCATTTATCTTTTCTAAATCTAAGATAAGAATTGGTAGGAACTCTTTTCTCTAGTTTTCTTTTAGAGAAAAAAAATCTTAAAACTTTCTCCCATTTTTTTCAAATGTTTTCTTTTTCTAAATTCTTCAAAACTTTTATTTCTTTATTTACTATTTTTTTTTCTTCTTTTATTTCCTTTCTTCTTTCATTCTCCTTCTTCTCATTTGTTTTTAAACATTTTCCTTGTTCAAATTGAGCCTTTTTACCTTCTTTCTTTGATTGTTTTATAGTTGGTCTTCTTTTCTGTTTTGCTCTTATCTCCTTTGTCATCTCGGTTTCCTTCCCTTTTCATGTTCGCTATATGTGAATAAGTAGATAATTGATCTATAGGTTAGATCCAAAATAGCTATTTTCATGATCACATTGCATGATCTCACCATGTTTTCTAATTAAAAACTATGCATTATATTTGAATGCTTAGTCTTTGGCTCATTACCATCCATAGGCTCTAATTTAGGTGTTAAAGTTCTCATATTCAATTTTCTCATCCCTCTCTTTCTTAAGCATGTTAATGGTGTACTTTTGATCATTGTGGTTTATGTCAATGACATGCTTCTCATTGGTCCTCATGACATGCATATTGCTGGTTTTAAGGCTGATTTGCATGCCTCATTTGAGATGTCTGATTTGGGGCATTTGCATCACTATTTGGGCATTCAATTTATGCATGTTGATGGTGGAATGGCTTTGTGTCAAACGAAATATATTGACACATTATTGCAATGTTTTGGCCTTGAAGACTGTAAACCTATTGTTAGTCCTATGGAAACAGGTTTATGATTGGGTCTTCATGATGTTGGAGATGCATTGATGTTGTTCTCTATCAGCAGGTTGTTGGATGCTTAATTTACTTATGCATTATTCAGCCAGATATTCAGTTTGCTATCTCACAGATGAGCAGGTTTATGCATTGCCAAGGAGTCAAGCATTGGCAGGCGATTAGGCGCATCTTTCGCTACTTGAGTGGTACCCGACTACTTGGTTTGTATTATCCCAAGGGGGGATCACTACCGGTTTGCTTCATGCTTGGTAGCTCATGCATATCTTGGCTAAGTAAGAAGTAGCCTACTATGGTAACTTCTAGTTGTGAGGCTGAGTATAGGGCAGCTTTCACAGCGACTATTCAGTGTGTATGGCTTAGACGCCTTATGGTTGATTTCGGTGTTGGTCAGTCTTCTACCACCACCATCTTCATTGACAATCAGAGTGCATTGGAAGTTGCGAGGAACCCTGTGTTCCATGCTCGCATTAAGCACATTGAGGTGCATTATCATTATGTCAGGGAGAGGTTCTTTGCTAGGGAGATCATCTTGGCATATGTGCCTACGCAGGAGAACATTGCAGACCTTTTCATGAAGGCTCTGCCTAGGGAGAAGTTTGAAGCTTTTCGCAAAGCTTTGGGCGTACTTCCTTTTGTGGATTGATTCCACATAGATTGGCACTTCCTTATACATGAGTGCCAACTCCTTGTTCAACGCTTTAGTCCCAGGGAGGATTTCTTAATATATTTAGGTAGTGATGTGTGTGAACACACTAGGACCACCGAGGCACTTTTTCCTCTCTAGGAGGTTTTTTCCCCCCAGCTTGAATATATGCCTATTGCCCTAATGGACTACTTATGTTTGTACATTCTCTAGTAATTCATTCAGTATTGTGTGTTGTGCTCCAATCTTCTTCTTTTGTGTGCAATTCGTGTGCTTCCGTAGACCTCTAACTCCAACAAAGATTCAACTTGCATATTGGATGGGCCTAGTCAATTTGTGCTCCTCATTATGTTGTGTGAGAACTACCCCTATTGCATAGGCAATGACATCCACATGGACATGAAAATATTTAGACCAATGAGGAGTGACAAGGATTGGTGCTACCACAAGCTTGGATCTCAGAACCTGGTAAGCCTTTTCCTCATCTTCATCCCACTTGAATGGGACATTCTTACCTATGAGGCTTGCTAGTGGTCGAGCTATGTCTACATATTTTTAATAAATGGGTACCCAGTATGACCCAAAAAACTTGTATTTTTTTGGTGTCCTAGGCCTTGAGAACTTTAATATGGCTATAATCGTATCTGGATCACAAGGCATACCTTTTGCAGACACGGCATGTCCAAGAAGGGTACCGTTCGTCACTAGAAAGGGATACTTGTTTGGATTTAGCTTCAAATTGGTTTCCTTGTATTTATTGAAGAGTTGTTGCAATTGGTCCAGATAATCCTCTAAGCATTCCATGGGAGTACTAGTACAAGTACCTGAGAAGGATGAAAAATCATCCATGAAGTTTCAAAGGGCATCCAAAGGCAAGGGTCCAAAAATAAGATTCACCCTTTTATTGAAGGTCATGAGAGCATTTTTTAGTCCAAAAGACATTTTAACATAAACATAGTCCACCATGTTGTGATGAAGGTTGTCTTTTCTTGATTCTCAGGATGGATGGATATCTGGTTATACCTACTAAATCCATCCTTGAAGTTATATAGTGAATGCCCATCCACTTCTTCAATAACCCATTCTACAAAGGGGATACAAAACCCATTAGGAATTCTTAGCTTGTTGAGTGCTTTGAAGTCCACACATACCCGAATTTTATTAGTGCTAGTTTTGGGCACACTGACGATGGGAGAAACCCATTCTCAATGCATCCTCCATTTTGTGGATCTCTTAGTATACAATTCAACATACTTTCGATTCAATTAGTAGCTCTTACCTCTTATTCATTTGGCTCTTTCTATAAGTGGAAGCATTCAATATGTGCTCTTACCCCTTGTTGGTTTTGATCCTTCTATAAGTGGAATCCTATGTTCCCCAAAACTTTTAGGCACCCCTTCAAAATCTTTGTAATGCCATGAAAATACAACATAAATTTTCATAATTATTCCTGTGGCCTAGCTCAATTTCTTTGACTAGGTTCCAATCCATCAATATTTTTGGAGGTTCTTCCTTTTCTTCCATCCACCCTATAGGAATTGCATGAATTGGAAAATATTTTCTTCCCTAGGTTGCTTTTCTTTGTAGGTAGTTTCCTTCCCAACATTTGAATCAAATTCATCTATGTTACACTTAAGAGGTGTTTTCTCCCCTCTTCTATGATCTATCACATGCTCACTCAATCCAGCAACTTGTATGGTCTCCTTTTTTCATCATGATTTTCTATACTTGTCTCATCTAGAAAAACTGCATAGCAAGGAAATGTGTTACGTATTTCTAGCCAGGCTAGAATGTCCTCTTCCTCATCGATATCCAATTATGGGCTTTCCTTCATGTCCTATTCCGTAGAAATGCCAACTTTTTGCATCATGTTGGTTTATCCATGGTTGTTTGTTCCTTCTTCTAGATAGATTTGTTTGAGCTCTTTTCCTTCAGGTCTTACACACATAGTGTCCTTTCCCCAATTGTGAAAAACACTAGCATGCCTTATCCAAAGCCTTCGAATCAACAATGGAGAGCCCCTGTCCACTTGTGGCAATCTTAATACAACGAAGTTGTAAGTAAAGATGTTACCTTGTACCTCAATTGGAACTAGGGAATGACTCCCAAAGGTGTTACCCTACTCTGGTCTGCCAATGTTACTATGAAATTGATTGTTCTTGATGGTTGAAAACCAAGATTTTCTATAGTGTATTGGAGCATCAGGTTTATGTTTGAGCCACCATCCACTATAGCTCCTTGTAGATCGTGTCCTCTTATAGTTGACAGTAAGTCATAGGCTCTTATAATCTATAAGAGGGCTTCCCTTATCATCCTTCCCTCACATAGAGTATTAGTCTTTGCAACTAGAGTGGATGTGGACACGATCTATGATTTGCAAAACTTCCAAACTAAATCTTGTAGCCATTTTCAACAGATCAAAGATACTAACCTCGTTCTTTATTGATTTCTCTATTCTTGAAGTCTTTGATTCCATAGGGGTGTGGGAAGTGTGAAAATCATCAATCTTTTTTTGGGCCCTATTGTATGCTTCTCCAATTGCTTTACTTGTGTTGGTAAAATCTTCTTGTGGTTGGATATCTTCATCAAGGATATGCTTGCCTCTCACTAACTCTTTGTCCTTTTTCACTCCATGCATTGTGAACTGTCGACTAGATTCTTCCTAAGGGAGCTCCCCCTTTTTCCTTGGCTGCATAACCATAGATTCAATTTCCTCTAAATATACTACCCTAAAAGCTGGTGATGGCATATTAGTTTAATTTGCAACTTCTTCCTTATCCACAAAAATAATTTTTATATAAGGTCCTCATGTGGATGCTTTATTCTTTTGGACACACATGGTTTAGTGGTCTCCAGCTTCTAGGAAATGTTTGCATGGAGGAGAATCCTTTCATAGAGTCATTTTCTTTAGTAATTTCCACACTCCACACATCTAAAGCAAATGAATAGCCTTTTGGACCCATTCCAAAGTTACCTCGAGGACATGGGTTGTGAGTATTACCTTGAGATGGTGCAGTAGCCATTACATTTGGTGGTGGCAAAGGCCTGCTGTGGGCTGCTCCTTGTCCCCAATATGCTTGTGTAGGAATCCCTTGTGAGTGGCACTCCTAGGCTTTATGGTTAAAATTCCTAAATAACTAGCAAGTTACATTTAAAAGAGGTCACTTACTTAACACATGTCCTTGTTTGCTACACAGGGTGCACCCTAGTCCACTCTTGAATCCATTTTTGGTACGAAGTTCCTGTAGTTTTTGACAAAGTTGTGCCATTTCTTCTGCTTGGGCCCACTCTGTAATTTTAAGGCTTCAACTTCACATCGTAGTTTTGGTAATACACTCTCTTCTTTCTTTCGGGGCTTATCTCTCTTTAAGGCCTCGAGATTCCTCCTCAATTAGGCTAATGGGTTCTCATGTTCCATGCAATATGGGAGGCTAGAAGATGTGACTCTATATTGCTATCCAATTCATTCCAATCTTGTAGCAATGGTAAGGAACTTGTCAATGGTTGTCGTAGGGAGCACAAATTCATTTATCTTGCATTGGGTGGACAATGGAAGTTTCTTAGCAGGCCACTTTTCGACAAAAAAATGTGGGGAGGCTCTGGTAGTTTGGCCATAAGGGCTTTGGATCCGGTGAAAAATTTAGAAACATCTCCCCAATACTCAGTTGTAATCTTCTCAATTCTTCAATAGTGTTGTTTGTGGTATTACCTTGCTTCCATTGTGCTTGAAAGGCATCCTCATGAGGTTCCATGTAGCAAATCATTGTTGGAAAATTCACTAATAACCATCTATCTACCAAGCCTTCCAATGTTGTTGGGAAGAGTATCAAGAAAGCACCTTTTCTTCCCATTAGCCCCCTTCTCTTAGATCATGCTAAAAACCTTTTGACATGCTCCTTAGGATTCTCATGTGCTAATCCTCTAAAGGAGGGAAAATTTATGTTTAACCAAGAGAGTAAGGTTTCTAAGTTGACTTGGGCTACCATGTTCCCTACCAATGATGCAGAAGAAGGGGGGCTAGCTTACCTACGAGTAACTTTCCTTCTTGTGTTTATATAAGAGATTCATAAAGTCTATAATTAGGTTGCAGTCATGAGCTATGTGTCCTCTTTCATAGGCTTAAGATGAATTCCAAAGAGAAAGAAAATTTACCTCTTCACTTTGCAATGTTCACAACTTTTGCACTTCCCTCTTCTTCACTTTAGAATTGTGAATGTCCTATGTTCAAGCTGCCTCATCCCACCATGCATGCCAAATTTTGTTGGGGCATTCTTTGTTACCGTTAGTGTCCATGTGAAAGGCCAAATGGCCATTGGACACTTCTTTGTATATGTTCTTTAATAAAACATATAGTGGCATGGTTAGTCACAGACTCTAAGTTTGACCGCATTTGTAAGACCTAAGAAGTCTGTCTTCGTGCTCCCTATGTACTGTGTTTTTTTGTGTATTTTGTAGCCTCTTTGCGGAGTACTGTGTGCAACATTAGAGGCTCAGTTTTCTACATCGAGGATATCATCATGGAGCTCTCGAGAAGAAGAGTGCACCATGGTGCATCGCCATCAAAATACCTCATTGGTACCAGAGCAGTTCGACGCAAAAGCTTTGTTCCTTTTGTGCGAGTGAAGCGAGTACCCCCCCCCCCCCCCCCCCCCCCGGCTTTCTCCAAGGCTTATGACTAAGGTGGCGACCAAGGCA
The DNA here is from genome assembly GCA_020310875.1 of Ceratopteris richardii. Taxonomy (NCBI): domain Eukaryota; kingdom Viridiplantae; phylum Streptophyta; class Polypodiopsida; order Polypodiales; family Pteridaceae; genus Ceratopteris; species Ceratopteris richardii. Next base: position 74,335,840 of record CM035433.1, read on the forward strand.
TAGACCTTGGCATACCTTGTCATCCGAGTCACCGAAGTCACCGTAGATGCCGTTGGCCGCACGTGAGGGAGGACCTCAACGATCAAGGAAGATAGAGGTTCCTGATACTTCCCGGGAGGTCACCCATCCGAGTACTGTTCCCCCCAGAGCTCGCTTAATCATGGCAATCTCTTGCCACTAAGCTACACTCTTATGGTGTCTAAAGAAGGGGAAAGCTAAGGTTAACATTACCTTGAACCTATTTTGGTCCCTCAAACCTTCATTCTTTGCTTTCAAAGCCTATTTTTGAAGCATTTTTGGGGTGTTTTTTGGAGCCATTTTGGAGTTCTTTCATAGATACCCAAGAACATCAAGAAGAGTGTTCTTTGTACTTCTTTGACAATCAACATCAACCTTTGGGGCTGTGTTTTCAGACATGCTCATAAAACTACATGTTTCTCAAAAGGTTTTTAGTTTTGGTGGGAGTAGCCGCTACAAATTTATGCACATTTTTTGAGCCTAAAACATCAAAGTTGACAGACACTTGCAGGTTTTGTTGGCGGGTTTTGTTGGATGGTTTTTGGACTATGCATTCAGCCTTTTAGTGTCATTTTATTGCATATATTGAGCACATACACATCATGTATGCTTATGCGGATACCGCTTATGTACATCCATGTGGTCGTTGATATAGTGGTTATGTTTTGTGCATAAAATATTTTATGTTTGATAAAGAGGGTCGTGGTGAGGTTTCTTAACTGGGAGACACCCAGATGTCGAGGTCTCTTCGGTGATGCAGGTGGAAGACTTAACCAACCTCGCCATAGGAGATGTATGATAGTTGTTCATAGGTGCTCGATAAGCCTAGTTGGATTCTATTGGGTAATTGATTATATGCAATGGAGTTCGTGATTCAATATGCAGGTAAACATGTCAGTACTTGCAGCGTTATGATATTTTGACACAGGTCATATGCTCATTTCGCAAAGCATACTCTGGAAAAATTTTTCCAGATTTCACATTTAGTCAACTATACAGTGGTCAATTTACTCCTTGACACACTTATTTGTTGGTGTTTGGACTCTTCTAAGTCCATTATCATTCCATTTAGTTCTCCATACCATCATGACTTTCACCTAGTATTACCAAAGGTCTAAAAGTGGCACAAGAGTTGTGGATAGGGAAGCCACCATATTATGATCGTCTTCAAGTTTTTGGGTGTGAAGCATATGTTCATATACCCAAGAATCTTAGACAAAACTTGGACCATAAGTCAAAGAAATGCATTTTTCTTGGATATGGTTAAGAAGGACAATTTGGATATCGCTTATGGGATCCTAAAACACGATCAATGATCAGAAGTAGTGATGTCATTTTCAATGAGTCTAAGATGCATAAACATCCCGTTAAGGAGGTTGAACTGAGAAGAGTGGTGTTTGAGGATACTAGTCCTCCAGTAAGCATGCATAAAAATGCTGCACATAGGGATGTTCAAGAGATTGTCCATTCAGATCAGTCTGCACATGTTCCTATTTAGCAAGCATTGAGATGTTGTGCACGTCTCACATCCAACTGATAGATATGTTCCAGGTTTAGATTTTATTATGCTAATAGATGCTGATGAGCCTTCTTGCTACAAAGAGGCTATGCAGACAGAGGATCATGTCAAGTGGGAGCATGCCATGAAGAGTGAGCTGGATTCTATTCACAAGAACAGTACTTGGGATCTAGTACCTTTGCCCAAAGGGCAGGAAAGCTTTACCATGTAAATGGGTATATAAGCTAAAATTCACATTAGATAGTGCTTCTCCAAAGTATAAATCACAACTCATTGCAAAGTGTTTTAAGTAACAACATGGTGTTGATTTCGAGGAAATCTTCTCTCCAATGGTCATGATGACTACCCTGTGCATGTTTCTTGGATTCGTTGCAATGGAGGACTTAGAGCTAGTCCAAATGGATGTGAAAACTGCTTTCTTGCATGGAGATCTTACAGATGAGATCTATATGGAACAACTAGAGGGTTATGTAGTTCCTGGAAGGAAAGTCGAGTTTCTAAGCTTAAGAAGAGCTTGTATGGACTTAAACAGTCCCCTAGACAATGGTACCAAAAGTTTGATGCTTTTATGAAGTCTCAAGGCTATTCTGGAAGCAATGAGTATCACTCTCAAGAGATGCTCAGATGGCAGCTTGATATGCTTGATACTATATGTCAATGATATGTTGATTGCTGAGAAGTCCTCTTATGATTTGTCAATTCTCAAAAAGGAGTTGAGTCACACATTTGATATGAAGGATTTGGGGGATGCCAAACATATTCTTGGCATGCACATTACTTGTGATAGGAGTAAAAGATGCATATACTTGTCTCAAAGTGAGTACATATCCAAAGTACTTTATCGATTCAATATGCAAGTTCTACATCAAGATAGCTTTTGACACTGTTCTCATTTGATGGGGGTTACTTGATTCATGATCTTACACAGTCACTTGTATAATGTGTAACATGCCCATCAGGTGGGAGGTATAGTTTGTATGCTTACACTCAGGTATTCTTTATCATTCTTTATTTTTCTCCCATAGTTACTATGGCCATATTGGCCTTTAGTGGGAGATTGTTGTTGTTAGTGTCCATGTGAAAGGCCAAATGGCCACCGGACACTTCTTTGTATATGTTCTTTAATAAAACATATAGTGGTCTGGTCACTCATAGACTATAAGTTCAATCGCATTTCTAAGACCTAAGAAGTCTGTCTGCATGCTCCCTATGTACTATGTTTTTCTGTGTATTCTATAGCCTCTTTGCGGAGTACTGTGTGTGGCCTTAGGAGCTCCGTTTTCTACACGAGGATATCTTTGTGGATCTCTCGAGAAGAAGAGCGCACTATGGTGCATCGCCATCAAAATACTTCATTCTTTAGCTAAAAGGGGCTTAAGTATTTGCATGAGAAGAGTAGAAAAGAATGAGAAAGACACATTGCGCCAAAATTCTCTATGCCTTGATTAAAATAGAAGATTACAATAGCCTTGGTTTCTAGAATAGGTCAAAATATTCATTGCACATAGAGCCTATTTGGACAAAATTACACAAATACAACAAAGTGCCCCAATTACTTATGCAGTCAACCTCTATGTTGCCTCTTCACCTTGCCTAGTGGCTTGCCCTTGTGCATCCCTTGTATTCAAGCCTTTAATAAGGTTGAAGTCCTGGTCACTTATACTATTGACATGTAACACATCCTTGATGGTACTATGGTCACACCTTGATTGCTTTCTTCCTTGGACAACCTTTGTTTACACACACAAGAGAGCATAGAATAATCTCTTCACAATCCTTAGCTCTTTAGCTTGCACTTTTTGCACACTTTTTCTCTCTTGATACCCTTTGTCAAACTTTGCACACTCTATCTAAGTGTGCGTATGGCTATGTGTATTGACCTCACAGTGTATTCCCTTGCTTGCTTAGTGTATACTTTTCATATACTCATTTTTTCTTGTTGAATCATTTGTGTACACCACTTCACTTAATTTGACTTGCATTCACATTATCCAAGATCTTGGTTTTGGATCTATAGCCCGCCCCTTCACTCCCTGGTGCACACACTTCCCAACTCCTTGTATTCCTCATGATAATTTTCCTTGTTGTATCCAAGGAAATTCTTGCATAGAGACCAACCATACCCTATTTTGTCATCTAATGACTTTATAGAAAACAAAAAACTTAATGGGGGCCACACATAGGTTTTTGAAGTTTACATAACTTCTTCACTTTTGACGTTAAATTATCCAAAATGCACACATAAGGGAGGATTCATGTACAACTTCCAAACACTTCAAAACCCTTAACAAACTTTCAAATATACCCTTTCAAGCCTCTAGGTAAGTTTGTCAACAAGACAACTATGAGCATACACACTGTGCACCTACTGTTTGAGAACACTTTGGTCACATGTACACCACTTGTGCTCCACACTTTGGTCACATGTACACCACTTGTGCTCCACTCTTCCAATTCAGCCACTGTTATAGGCTCAACACTAACCCAAGGCCATAAAGTAGATGTTGTATGTACTAAACCTTCGGGCAAAATCGGAATTGGTACCTTCTCAAACGTAGGAAATAGTTCCTTGCATGAACCGCAAGATGAAGTGGGCATCAAGTTTTGCATTACAGTTTGTATAGGGATCCAATGTGATTTTGGGAACACAACTCATTTTATGTACACTTATTTGTGGATATTTGCCTCATTGAGGAAAATGTCACTATTAGAAATGGATTTCTTAGCTAATGCATCCCACAAATTATATTTGAACTCCTCCCTTGTGTCATAGCCGAGAAAAATACTTTTTTAGAATATGGTATTGAGCTTTTGTGGAAAATAATTTGGCACATGCACATATGCCTTGAAATTTGCAACCAAAGATTGTGTTAGCAGTCGGTGTGGTCGAACTATTTTGTAATCATCATTCTTATGTAATAATGGAGATATCAAGAGTTTTCGAAAATTTTAATTTCCATATCTTTCCTATTTCGGAGGTTCAAAACGGTGTGAAGCCCTTAACCTTACTCCTTTCTTACGAAGTACAGTGTTAAGTTTCTACGAGGTGAGATTCTGGAAGCGAGGTTTACAAAACAAGCAGATATGCAGAGCAGTGAAGATTGAAGTTTGAAATTGGAAGCCAGATTGTAACTATGATACTGTAATGTAACCGTTGTTATTATTCTGAATTCAGAGTCTATTTTACTATGAAGTTAAGATTCCAGATACATTTGTGTCTATGGATTGTTCTTTCTACACTCATTTATACTGAAGAAAAGGATAAAAAATGCATGTCTACGAGTATTCATATTCGTAAATCCCCATTCTCGAACCTATATATTGGGTATTGTTAGTCTATCAACGATCAATATGCAAACATATGGCGACCACGATGGGATGGGGTAAGAGAGCACCGCACAAAGTAGATTGATGTTGGTACGAAGTGGCAAGGAGTACTTACAAAAGCCTCATCATCCTGATTATCTAGATGAATTCGTGCAACAGACACTGGAAATATTGAAGTTGGAAGATATTCCTCTTGAGAAAGCAATGACTATTACAGAAGAAGTACAGTTTTGGGTGGAAACTAGAGTTTTACCCCCCAAGCTTTTGAAGGATCTAGTCTTTGAGTAGAAGGACGATAAACTAGCTAAAGTATTGTGGCATGGGGAATTCAACGGGACCGACCAACAGAACCACCTGCATGAAGAGAAATATCTTGTTGAAGAAGGTCAAAGCTAGAGTAGTGTAACCTCGCTAGAATTGCACTTAGCTTTAATACCTTTACCTCAAACTACTACCTTACAGACGCTTGGTAGCTCGGTGGTGAACAAGCACCCACTACCAGTGCTAAACTATACTCATTTTTATGGGCGAGTGGATGAAGATCTAGATGTGCACATACGGACATTTGAGAATCAGTACTTATGTAATCATCATAATCTGCATGATAATCGGCACAAATTTCAGGTGTTTCAAGCCACGTTAGTCGGCGATGCAGTCAAATGACTTATTGAATACCATCCTGATTACTTTTCCACATATGATGAGTTAACGGCGATGTTCTTGGAATGGTTTTGGACTGCTAAGAGTATTTCAAAGTTACATTCTTCACTTCAATATATGTTGCAGAAAGGGACGGTCGAGCAGTATGCATCAGATTTCAGATCTACTCTACGACAGTTTCTGACAGATAAGTGTCCTATAGAGGAAATGTTAACAGTATTCTTTGTGGATAGACTTCAGCCACCAACTAAAGAGAAGATCTATATGTACAATCTGGAATAATGCCATACGCTAGATCAGATAATTGACTTAGCAATACGTATGGATCGGAAGATGCAGTTTTCCAATTGGGGATCGGAGAAGACTAATTTGGTATTCAGGAAGGGTGCAACCCCTAGAGAAGCAGCTGTATTGCCTATGGTGTAGGAATGCGGGCCATATTATGGTTGATTGTGTGCTTAATCAGGTCTTTTGTCCTATTTGTAACAAAACTAATCACAATTTGGAGGAATGTCACTTTAATGTGTTGAATACCTTGGTGGCTACTGCGCAAGTAGAAGGACCTTCCTGGAAGGATAATTTAAATGGGTATAAGTTCCAAGTTGTTATTAGACAATGGCCAAATAGTCAGGATGCTAGACTAGGAGGACCCTCTCAATATTCGGATTGACAGCAATTTTCGAAGTAGCGGCGTGGCTTCTGCCAGAACAGACAAGAATTTGGTAGAGGACGGAGATTTGAACAAACTAGGCTAGGTAACCCTACTAATCATCCAATTCAGTGTTAGTTTTGTCTACAATATGGTCATAGATGGTGGGAATGTGAGGAAGTTAAGGAATATGATCCGCGGAAGTAGGAAACGAAGCTCAAGGCACCTATGGCCAATGTGGTGACTTTGGAATGTTTGGAGCCAAAAGCGTGAGTAGTCACCCGATCTCAGAAAGAGTATTCCAGTGGACCAAAAATGGATTACTTACCTCTGTCAAAACAAAAAAAAACATTGACAAAGGCAGTGCAGGGGGCTATGGAGTACCCGCCGCACTATGTGAACTCTCCATTGTTTCTAGTGGAACCTTCCGGAAAGAATTGTATAAGAAGTATAGCTGGTATGGAGTTGGTATGGAATCAGAAGGAATCTCGCAAGAGCCATCAATTGGTATTGGCCTGCATACAGATCTTGCACAGAAACGAAGTTTAGAAGGGCAAAAGCAAGGGTATAATGATTATGAAACCATCAGTAAATATGGAGTATTGTGAAATTCTACTCGAATCATACGTTAAATTGTGTTTAGGGGCATTGCTGGAATTAGTCCCTGCATTCTGGACACAATTACTACAACAACTGTGGAACAAATATATACCTTGTGAAAATCTGGAACCCTCAATTTCAATGGTTCAGAATGTGCCAGATAGAATCGTGAATTATGCAGTACCAATGATCACGGTGCAATATAAAAATAAAGCTATTCCAAAAGTCTTGATTGATGGGGGTTCTAGTATTAATATTGCATCTACCACCACGTGTAAGCAAATGGCTTGGAACAGTATTGACCCTGCTCCCTTCTTTGTCGAGATGGTAGACCAATCACGGGTTCAACCAGTAGGGTTGGTTAAAGATATCCCTATTCCAATTGCATAAGTTCTCTTTAACATTACCTTTATTGTATTTGAACTGAAGGGGAGCAATTTAGATTACAACTTATTATTGGGCTGGCCATTGTTGCGCAATGCTAAAGTTCGTCAGAACAAGGATGAAAAGAAAATTACTTTCCTGAAGAGGGAATGCCAAGTTTTCCGTTCCTTTGGACGACGAGCATCATTGTCTTTCGGAGTAGAAACCAGTATTAGCAGAGCCTCCGCATATGTTGGATGGGCTCGACGAAGATGAGGAACAACAGTTTTTGGAAGCCAATAGAGATCTACTCTCGTTCGGGGTCATTGATGTGAATTTCATCATTAGTTTCAAATGGGACAATACAACAGTTGTGGTGTGTACAAAATCTCCGGAATTGCAGGAAGAGGAATGCATTGAACTGGTCCTCAAAGATCCTATGGAGGATGGCCGAATACGCATGGAAGAGGATTCCTTAGAGGTGGTCAATTTAGGGACTCCACAAGAGCCTAAAACAGTCTGAATTTGTTCGGAGCTTGCTCCAAAATTCCGGATGGCCTTGATTTCCTTGTTACAATAGTATAGGGATGTTTTCACATGGACATATTGTGACATAAAAGGTCTGGATCCGAAGCTTTATCATCACCGGATATTGCTTAAACCAGATGCTACCCTAGTGATGCGGCAGTGGTATAGAATGAATCCAAATTTTACAGACCAGGTCAAGCATGATCTGGAAAGATTGATAAAAGTTGGTTACATTGTTCTGATTGAGAATTCTGAATGGGTTTCCCCAATAGCGATTGTTCCAAAGAAAAATAGACAATTACAAATTTGTGTGGACTACAGGAAACTCAATGCAGCCACTGTGCTAGATCCGTTTCCCTTATCGTTTTTGGACAGTATGCTCAATGAGGTTGCAGGATGGGAAATGTATTCATTTCTCGATAGATTTAGCGGCTATAATCAAGTATGGATGGTGGATGCAGACATCCCAAAAACCGCTTTTATTACAAACTCGAGAGTCTTTGCATGTACTGTCATGTGGTTTGGATTACGGAATGCACCAAGTACTTTCCAGTGCTGCATGCAACAAATCTTTGCCCCATACCTTACTTCATTTGTGCGTATTTTTCTAGATGATTTCTCTGTTTCGAGCACTATGGAAGCTCATTTGGAACATTTACGAGCTTGTTTTGACTCCTGTCATCAAGTGCACCTCTGTTTGAACCCGAATAAATCCACTTTTGTAGTGAGATGTGACAAACTATTGGGCCATGTAATTTTGGCAAAAGGCATTGCAGTGGATCCACACAAGGTCAAAGTCATCCTCAAAACTCCCGCGCCCCAAACTCCCAAAGAAGTATTACGTTTTTTGGGTCAGGTGCGATGGCATGGCAGGAACTTATGGGTCTTGCTCATATAGCCATCCCATTAAACAAGTTGGCACATGTGAAGCTAGCAAACTTTGTCTGGACACCAGAAGCACAAATAGCGTTTGAGTGCTTATGGAAAATGCTAGCCACCGCACCGGTACTGAAAGCTTCAGATTGGATGCAGTCATTCCATGTATTTGTGGACGCTTCAGGTCGCACTATTGGAAGCATTTTGATGCAAAAGGAGGATAGAAGTTGGTTTCGCCCGATGTACTATGTGAGTCGATGACTCACTACAGTTGAACAGAATTATTCGACGACGGAATGCGAATGCTTAGGACTCATCTATTCCATCAAAAAGTTCTGGCATTACTTGTTGGGTCGTCCCTTTACTTTTCATTTCAATCACAGTGTGTTGTTATATTTGGTCAAATAGCAGAATTTGGTAGGCCATCTTGCTCTGTGGGTCCTACTCTTACAAGAATTCGAATTTGATATTGTCCATCGCCCTGATGCTAGTCATGTGATTGCATATTTTCTTTCCTGCATCGATCATGGGGAACCTCCTGACGGAGTCGATGATACTCTATTGGATGCGGAGGTTTTTTAGTTGTTGAAGTGGAGACCACAACTCTCACCTACCCCACATGGTATGAAGAAATGCTTAGTTTTCTAGAGAATGGTGTTGCTCCATCCTACTTAAGTTCTGCAGCACAAAAGAAACTTGGCCTTCGTAGTCATCGGTTTACTGTTATTATGGGCCAATTGTATCATAAGGATCCCACTGGCGTTTGGATGTGCTGTGTTCCTCCACATGAGGTGCAAGCCATTATTTTGGAGGCTCATGCTGGCGAAGCTGGCGAACACTTCAGTCATTTGATTACGGTGCGAAAAATTCAATAGTCTAGCTTATGGTGACCGACTATGTATTCCGATGTGCAACAAGTAGTATGGAATTGCGATCTTTGCCAACGCACCAGCAAACCTCGCGCTAGCCAACACTTTCTGTTGTAGCCGATTTTGCCCCTTGAACCTTTTCAAAAATGGGGATTGGATTTTATTGGTCCCATCAAACTCCCTGTTGCACATACCGACGCCCTATACATTTTAACTTGCATTTATTACTGTACACATTGGGCAGAAGCATGGGCAACGAAGCAAGCTACTACATGGACTATTGCCTAGAAATTGTAGACTGATATCTTTTCGCATTATGGCTTACTGCTGGAATTGGTTTGCGACAGGGGAACACATTTTTTGAATCAGTTACTTGCTGAACTTACAGTAAATTATCAAATTAAGCATAAATTTAGCTCTCCTTACTATCCTCGGGGGAACGAATTGGCGCAAAGTACTAACTAGGTGTTACTACAGATGCTTTAGAAATTGTTGCTAGATTCAACAAATTAGTGGGAATTGATTCCCACTATCCTTTGTGCTTATAAAACTACTTATAAAGTTTCTGTTGGTAGCACACCTTTCAAATTGCTTTACGGACAAGAGGAAATACTCCCCTTTGAATTCACGGTACCCAGTCTCCGAATTGCGATGGTGAAATGGTTGGTTCCGGAGGAGTCTTTCGCATATCAAATGGATCAGTTGTGACATCTAGATGAACAATGTTATCATAGCTTTTTACTGCTTCAGGAAGTGCAAAGCCGTCAAAAGATGTGGCATGATCGTAATCTCCGGATTAAGATTTTTTGACCAAGGGATTTAGTCCTGTATTTTCATTCCAAGATGAAGTGAAAGATGGGTAAGCTAAAATTATGGTGGATAGGTCCATTCCAAATTTATGAGATGTGCGGACCTGGTTCATTTCAGTTGGCTACGTTAACCGGAGAAGTTTTTTCGATGGTTGTTAATGGGTCTAAGCTCCGGCCCTATCACTGTTCATGCTGAAAAAAAAAATTGGATTGCAAGATCTCAGGCATGATGCACAGTTTAAATATTTAACATGCAATCGTACAGACAATTAATGAATGGTGGTGGCTGCGATGTTTCAAATTTGATGATGAGTTCTTATTTGGAGAGCTAGTAATCAGTGCATATTCGTGAGTTATGATCCCTTGATCACCCATCATGATACAGACTCACAGTACGCTACACAAGCACGCCGGGCATAAAAGGGTGCGCACTCTGCCAAATTCGACTTATTTGGAAAATTTGGGAATAGAGCGAATACAGCAAGCGGAACACATACATTGCACAGAGCTTTTGTGCGTATGAACAATGAAGCACACGGATAGTAGCAAGATGAAAGTGTCATTCTCTGACTGTCACCTTCTCTACATTCCAGAGAAGCTTTCATAGGAGTAGAAGGATTGGTTTGAATGTAGAAGACTCTTGCATTGCACAATGTTATATTGGTGCAACATTAGGCCTCACCCCCAAGCAAAGGAGATTGCTATGGAGATAGTCCAGCAAACAGAGGGCAATGATATCAATTTGTAGGACATCAGTGTTCGTATAGGATAGGAAGTGGTACAGTTGTCAGTAGAGTTAATTGCTGAGTGGTTCCATGTGGCTAAGGAGGGTATCACATCGAGCACAGATCATGTTGATGTTGTAGAGATTTGCGCATTGCTCGGCAAACCATGTACGGGTGAATACCGGTTTGTGCAGCTATCAGACGACAATCTGTTGAAGTGGGGTATGTTGTTAACAATCATGGTCATCAAATTGCAGGCTAAACATTATGGGTGTCCTGGCATCTCTTTTCTCTGGTGAAGGAATCGACAAAGACCCAAGTAAACTGGGTAGAAAATATTTTTCGAAAGTTGAAGAAGGAAGTTCGAAGATTGTTCCGACGTACTAGACGAGTTGTTAACGTAGTATTGGATTCCAAAGTGGGATTAGTCTTTTCCTTACTCTTTTCGACTCCGGAGTACTTACTTTGAGAATACACAATATGCTCGAGTAAAGTATTTTAATAGCTTTTAAAGAAACTAAGGACAGAGCGAAAATCCAGAGGAAACACTTCTCAGAAACAGGTGGAGACCGAGGTTGACGAAGAGGAGGAATCTAGAAGGCGATAGGTGTAGGAGAATCAGAGGTGAGAAGCAAAGAGGAAGGCCAAGGAAGAAGCAGAGAGGAAGGCCAGGGAGGAAGCAGAGAGGAAGGCCCAAGAAGAAGCCGAGAGGAAGGCAGGTGAGGAAGAGGCAGAACGAAAACAAGAAGCAGAAGAGAGATGCCAAAAGCAACAACAAGATCAAGGTGGTCCTTCCGGTGAGTCTTTGAGCCAAATACCCATATTACATACATTTCAAGAGTGTCGTCTGGTGGATAAATGGAGAACTAAAGAAGGCAGGGTGAAGTTACCCCCACTTCAATCCACCGATGTGATTTACCTGTGGATGTACAATAATGAAATTGTTCGACTCGAACTCCTTGGAGACTTGGCTCCGGGATTGGCTTGGAGTTTGGTAAAAATGGAAGATTTTCAAAATAAATATAATGCTATGATGTTTGAAAAAGATAAATGGTTTGTAGAGCAGGAGCAGATGACAGCTCGTATCAACCAACTACAAGAGGAAATAGAAGTTGTCGAAGTTGAGAATACTGATTGAGCGAGTCCTGTTAATGAAGAGTTAGTAGATGAATTGAATGAGACATTGACAGAGAACAATACTTTGAAAGTAATTGTGGAGGAAAAGTCAGAAATCGTACCCAGATTGCAAGCAGAGATCGGACAGACGCAGAAATCGAATCACAAACTAAAGAAAGGTAATAAAGAGTTAGCTACAAAGTTGTAGAAGGCTGAGCAAGAAGTATAGAAGTTAAAAAGTAAAAGTTCAAGAACAGATTGGGGAAATGAAGAGGCAAAGTATATCAACTATGGAAGTGGAAGAAAGACTGGTAGTCCAAAATTCAGAGTTTACTGCCTTGGACAAAAAGCTCCGGATTGTTCAAGAAAACTTAGACACCGTACAAGCACAGGTTGTGGGAATACCCGAGTTGGAATGTCAGGTAGAGCAATGGAAGCGACATTATGCAGATGCAAATCTATTATTGGCACATAAAGAAGCAGAAGTGGATAAGCTCCGGAAAGCTGCTTCAATTTTGGAAATTACCTGTAACACTAAGTTAGAAGAAATGACAAAGACTACTATGGAAACTATAACTAAATTATCGGATGTAACCCTAGTTTTTGATAAATTGTTAGAAGGTTCCCAATAGCGGATCTCAGAATTAGAGGCTTTTGCTGTTAGTTATAGAAGTGCTAGTCAGCAACTCTTAGACCCTAAGGAGTTTTTTGAAGCAGAAATATTATTAGCCAAAGAAAATCTTAGAGAAAAGTTCAATGAGTGGTGGTATGACATAGAAAGAATAATGTTTCCGAAAATGCAGAATCAAGATGATGATGAGTAATTTTGTATACTTTGTAATTAGTGGGTTTGAATCCACCATGCGTGCCAGTGTTAGCATCCGGTGTGGTCGAACTATTCTGTAATCATCATTCTTATGTAATAACAGAGATATCAAGAGTTTTTGAAAATTGTACTTTCCATATCTTTCCTATTTTGGAGGTTCGGAATGGTGTGAAGCCCTTAACCTTACTCCTTTCTTACGAAGTACGGTGTTAAGTTTTTATGGATCAGATTTCAAAAGCGACGTTTATGGAACAAGCAGATACGCAGAGCGGTGAAGATTGAAGTCTGAAATTGGAAGCCAGATTGTAACTATGATGCTGTAATGTAATCGTTGTTATTATTCTGAATTCAGAGTCTATTTTACTATGAAATTAAGATTCCGGATACATTGTATCTATGGATTGTTCTATCTACACTCATTTACATTGAAGTAAAGGAAAAAAAACGCATGTTTACAAGTATTCATATTCGTAAATCCCCGTTCTCGAACCTATATATTGTTAAGTGATCATATTCTGATGACTATCCTATCCATAGCTTCTATGCTACTTCCAATCCTTTGAGTGCATCCAGTGATAGGTTGAAGATATGTAATAATATCAATAATGCTTCAACCCAAAATCGTTTTGAAAGATCTACATGATTCAACATAGACATAACATGTTCCTCCTCGATGATTTGGTTCATCCCTTCCATTAGAAATTCTGAATTGGAGTATAAGGAGCTATCAATTATCATCATAGGCCTTTGTATGGCAATACTTGGAATCCCTATGATAGGTATTCTCCACCGTTTTTTGGTTGAAATGCTTTCAACTTCTTCTCAATCTCTCTTTCCATGATAGTTAGCTATTTCTAAAAAGAATGGAAAACACTTCATCGTTTGAGTTTAAAGGGTATGGTCTTTTCAAGCCATCCACAAAGCTGATGAAGTACAATGTGTAACCAAGCAACCTTGTGGACATTAGTTGATAAACATCTGTGTTTACAAGGTCTAAGGGTCCTCTGGAATTTTTCACCAAAGAACAATATTCGCCTCATGTATGTTTACCATATTCATAGTGCTCATAGAACTAGATATCTACAAGGACATCACTAAAATATATCCCTTCTGTTGAGAAAAGGGGAGCAACAAACCCTAACCGCCTCACATGGAAGTGAGAAGTTTCTCCAAGTTGGGGCAAAGAATGAGAGGAGAGGTTCACCCACACTCATGGAGCAATGGCAACAATGGCCAACATCACAAGGAGCAAGGGGAACATCCTCCCAACCATGCACACACACATGCAAATCCATACACCAAGATCATCGCCTTGCACACAAGGAAGCAAGAGAGTAACAAATGACACCTTCTTCCATTAACAAAATGGAGGCCAAGGCCATGGCCAAGGGACCTCCCCTTTACAAGAAATGAGCCTCTTATTTATAGGCTCAGCCCAATTCCCCATGTGCTCTTTTTGACTAGTCAAAAAGGAGCACATGCCTAACTAACATATCTCAAAAAGGATCTTGGAATATATCCTCTAACAACCAAATCTCAAGGGAAGAGAATACGTGTGCGTGGGGAGTTTTCTACCTTTCTTCAAAAGATGTGAGCATTTACAAGGCTCCAAAGCCTTACTTTTGGAAAAATATTAAAAAGTGTCTAAGGGAGGGTTTTTATGTGAAATCCTAAGTAGATACCAAAAGAGATTTTATTATGGTCTAGGGAGGGTTCCTATGCACAATTGTGGGTGTGTGCATACCCTACAACCCCACACTCTCCCCCCCCCCCCTAGACTTTGTCGTCCTCGACAAAGCTAAGAGGAAAGGATCATACACAACTGAACTGGTTCAAGCTTGAGTCTTCAATTCTAAGAAGCTCCAAGTCTGCAAATCTTCCATTCTGCAGTTTGCAGTCTTTAGGTCTCCATACTCTTCATTGATCTTCAAACCTGCAACACATCAGTCTTCAATCTTTCAAATCTACAATACTGCAAGCCCTCAATCCATCCTTCGATCTGCAAATCTTCAGTCTTTACAGCTGGGCGACACAATCCCCTTGGGGGCAGTCAGCCAAGCATTCCTCCCATAATGTAGTCCTTTGTAGGACTGATAGAGCCTCACCCAAGAGCTCCCAAACTTGAAAGTAAATATACACAACAAGTAGACTGTTTCTAAAAAGAAGTAAGCAATAACATTTTAGTCCAATTGTAGTTTCCACTTCAAGAAGCATCGAATCATTCATGATATTCTCATGAAGAGCTGGCCTTTTCTTGCAATTTCACAAAATAAAGCTCAAAGGGTTAAGAGTCCATGAGCAACAGGAGCTTGTAGATTTTCATGTTTTATATGCTTGCCATGCCACAATCCTTAAATGTGTTATCACACAAGTGCATGCCACAATCCCTAAATCTGTTATCACACAAGTGCATGTGTGACACGAAACATTGAAACTCACGAGATAAACAATGCTCTGTTAATTCCTTTGATGAGTGTGCATAGGAGTTCTAGAAGTGAAATGAACAATCCAGAAATTTGATGCAAAGGACAATTGGAATCGGCAACCAGTGAGCCCAAGTGTTGTGACCTCTAAACAAGTGAGTAGGCACAATGTCATGTAAGCATAATAACTGTATAAAACGAATGTAAATTAACCAGCATTCTTATCATTCTTCAAGCATTTATGAAATGCAAACAGTTTTATCCAAAGCTATTCCTGCAAATCATCTTATAGGAGCCATGAAAGAATCAATGCTGGAATTTCATGTAAGTTTGCGATGCATTATGAGATCATTGTAAAACCAGAGAATTACTTCCCTGGAAAAAAACAAGTGCTCATTCCTTGACTTCCACACATTCTTGTGATTCTTTACCATGCTAACAATCCTAACTGTGTTAGCTCAGAAATAACAAAAACCTGAGATAAGCATTGCTCTTGTAATGCATCTGATGATTGACCTGCATGTGTTCATGTGATCATGAGAATACAAGAATAACAAGACCAAACAGAGGAGTCATCAGCATATGATAGTAAAAACATAATCATTTGATCATGGCATGAGCATACAACATACAATAATATGTGGCCGAATTCAGGAGGAATCCCTTTTTGGGCAGAGACACCAACAGGCCAACTAGATTCAAAGTAATCTTTTAAGTGAACTATAAATCAAAGACATCCCCACAAGCACTGCAACTATTTCTGAATATCGTCCCCAATTCTCAGCTTGACAGAACTCTCATAAAAGAACAGTACACCCTCTGAAACAAAAGATAAGAAGTGGATTCATATCTGCATAGTGTCTAACTTCAATTGCTAAGGTTTTCTTGTTGAGAGAAGGTGTGTAACAAGTTTTAATAATGCAAGCTTGGAGAAATGCCTTGCAGTGCAAAAGAATGGTCATACCAAGCATCATTCGGGAAACCAAGGTCATGACTTCAAAGTTTATGTATATACTACAGACATAATCATTTTTTTTTTAATTGGAACTATTGCAAGACCAAGAGATCCTGTAGCTCAACTTAATCCTGCAACAGTAATTGACATGAAACAGACACTACAATTCCCTTTAGGAGGAAGTTTGGACACAATCCCTGAATAGTGTAGTCACATACTTCAACCACATGATGCCAAGGTTTGTAATACCCGATTCTTGCAATGCAAATGGAGGTGAAAAAGAAACAATTCCACAGAGCCTGCAATAGATCTTTCGAAAAACAATTCACACCTTTGGACTCCCAACCCTATAAGTCTGCTCAAAATAAAAAAGAACTAAATGTCCATGCTAGTGTGAGTTCACCAGGGCATGAAGACCATCACAACTTACCCCAAGAAACATTAAGAGATGGCTCACAATATCAAACAAGTGCAATGTTAGGGGACGTCTTTTTCAAAACTTAGGACTACCTTCAAGCTCAAACACAGCAGATTAGAGGCCTTGCCAAATCTGAGCAGTATTGATTGATCCTGTTGGAGACGACACACAACACCTTCCTAGTATAACTAGGATCGAGAAGGTCAATATTGATCCGCACATCAGTTAATACATCATTTAGCCAAGCAAGGGAGATCATAGGTGATGATTAAAAAGTAAAAGCACTGAGGTCCGAGATCCGGACATCTCCCTTCCCTCAGGGAAGAGCATAAACTAGTTTGCAGACAAGCATAAGATTTAAACACTTATACGTACACAATGTGCTTTAATGCAAGGTTTAATCATGAAGAAAGGCCTTAGAGCCCAACAAGATAGATGCATGATCTTTGCAAGAATGCCATAACACGTTACCATACTACATGACTTCATAGTTGCACCCATGCATATGGTATCAACAGTAATGCCTTGAACTAAGGTCAGTCATCCACCAAACCTGGAATAGACATAAAAAGTTATGCAAATCATAACATCGAGATTTTCAATACCCAAAGTACTGCTCGTCAGAAAGCTTCTTAGTAATGGGACGGAAGATGTGGACACAATCTCCACAAGTGGGAGTAGTCAGACACATCACCCATGCCTCCCAAATAGTATATTTGATAATCCGCACAAAGAGTACTATGACCTGATGTACAATTGTATATCTCTACCTGCACAACTTGGGTACTTGTTAGATTCACACAAAGAAATTAACTACTAAAAATCACCGAGAAACAACAGTATATGGAAGTCTATTTATCAAAAATGGCCCAATAAAGTTCCAGAATAGGTTGCTTGTTTAATACCTTTGCACTTGTTTTAGTGAAATTTTGGACACAAACCCTACTGATAAAGGCTGTCGTCAGAATCTCCACAGCAAACCCTTGTGAGCCTCAGCTATGCATATATGGGATTGACTTGTAATGACCATAAAGGGTGAAAAATAAATTAAAAAAAAGGACTTCTCATGATGTGATCCATTTACTCATACTCTATGAACCGCCGATAACACCTTGTATTCCTGTATAGATCGCTCTTGCCCTAGAGGACAAAGAACAGAAGCCAGACCTTTAAACTTTGATCACCCTAGAGTTTCAATAGTAAACAAACAAGAGATCCTCCAAGCGTGCAGAAATCACATCATATTCAAGTAACCTGTTGGACTCATGTGTTATAATGAGGTAAGAGATGATTTCATGTAGACATATCCTTGGCTTAAGAGAGAGAACAACAGATGGTCACAAACACATAATTATTAATCCATTATATTCAGTTTCAATGCAATATTTGGGTAGAGCACTCAAGATGCCATTACACCATTAGTTCTCACAAAAACACAAGCAGATGAGGTACTGGATTGACTTAGGGAACATGCCTACAAAGAAATGAAGCCCAAAATATTCTTACAAGTTTGCAGAGGGCATATTATGTGCAACAGGAGCCAAAAAATTCTCATGGGGTTGTAGTAACCAAGACATTCTTCTGTTTCACATCTGCGATCTTGTAGGGGTGCATCCCTACCCAACAATGTCCAAGGAAGGACAGAAGACTGGGGACACCAAGCTTGACCCCAACAAGGAAGAGCACGAGGCTCCATCAAGACGACAAGGAAGCTTCAGGGATGATGATTCGACCGCGAAGCATCGAGATGTGGTAGACTGTTGGTGAACAAGGGAGTCGATGGGAACATCTGCCAAGCAAATGCAAGTATCATTACATTCCAGGGTAGTAGTCAAGGGGCTTGCAGTCCCCATAGATGGCTTGAAGGAAACCCCAGGTTGGACCATAAGATCGCACAGTAGAATGTTGCAATTGAGCACAAAAATGTAGAACAGACAAGTAGACCCAAAAAAGGAGAAGAAGGAAAACTTCTCGCAATAGTTACCGACTTACAGCCTGTATAGCTAGAGGGTGAGCACTGTAAAGCTCTATCACAAACCAAGGATAGTGGCCGCGCATAGCTTTCTTAGTAGGTCAAAACCTAGGGTGCGACATAGACCTCGATCAACGGCTTGGAGGAGACGGACATGAAGGTGCAGAAATGATCAATTCATCAAGCGTCTGGTTGTCAAAAGCTCCAACCCAAATCCACTGATCACAAGCAGATAACAATACGACGGACATGGCTCAACCTCCGCAGCAGTAGAGACCGTTGGGGGGCCTCTGTTACAAGGTCGGCCGCCCAGAAGGAACCCGAAGGGTGATGTCTCTGCGAAGCAAATTTGAGAGGGTGCATGGGAACCTTGAGCAGCAGCCCGAAAACTGATGATGCCGCCTGAGCGGGGAGCTCACCCAGGGAGCTCAACCCCGTGACATGGCAGAAAAGGAAAAAGGGGAAGAGGAAATTCCTTCCCCCCCAGATCAAGCATCAGGAAGTTTCACCAGCCATATTGAAGATGGCAGGTCGCTTGAAGAAGACAGGGCAGGCGTCCTTGACATTCCCACCTACCTCACATGCAGAGGCGTACGCACAAACTTAGAGAAGAGTGGGAGAATTAACTCCCCCTCAACTCCAAATAGAATTCACGCGCTTCAACTTTGAGTGTGAAAGAATAGCAAACAGGGGAAGAGCCTTTAAGAGCAGAATTTGAATACCCCCTCCCCTTTAAAGTATATCAGAAATGTGAGAAACAATACATACATTTTCACGATCTACAAAGAACTTCACTCTTTCCTTTTTGTGGTGATTTTCAAGAAATTGAAGAGAGAGAAGGGAGCAGAGAGGGTACCACCCCTCCCCCTTTCCAAGGCAATCACTGAAATCAAGAAATGAAGGAGAGGTGGAGAGTGATGCCTGAGTTAGTGTGTGGGAGTCTCTGTGTATGTGAGAATGAAAGAGAGAGAAGGGGGTTGGGGGATGTTTTTGTGCAACAAACAAAAATAAAGAACTAATCTACCCAAAAATTAACAAATGAGAGGTACCCTAGGCCAACCGAAGGCCACACGTATTCATCCTTCTCCAAGTGTCAAGGTGCATCTCACGAAGTATGGACACACAAACTTGGAAAACCCAACGGCTAAAGGCCGACGTCCCCAACAACGGTGCCAAATTGTTGAGAAAAGGGGAGCAACAAACCCTAACCGCCTCACATGGAAGTGAGAAGTTTCTCCAAGTTGGGGCAAAGAATGAGAGGAGAGGTTCACCCACACTCATGGAGCAATGGCAACAATGGCTAACATCACAAGGAGCAAGGGGAACATCCTCCCAACCATGCACACACACATGCAAATCCATACACCAAGATCATCGCCTTGCACACAAGGAAGCAAGAGAGTAAAAAATGACACCTTCTTCCATTAACAAAATGGAGGCCAAGGTCATGGCCAAGGGACCTCCCCTTTACAAGAAATGAGCCTCTTATTTATAGGCTCAGCCCAATTCCCCATGTGCTCCTTTTGACTAGTCAAAAAGGAGCACATGCCTAACTAACATATCTCAAAAAAGATCTTGGAATATATCCTCTAACAACCAAATCTCAAGGGAAGAGAATACGTGCGCGTGGGGAGTTTTCTACCTTTCTTCAAAAAATGTGAGCATTTACAAGGCTCCAAAGCCTTACTTTTGGAAAAATATTAAAAAGTGTCTAAGGGAGGGTTTTTATGTGAAATCCTAAGTAGATACCAAAAGAGATTTTATTATGGTCTAGGGAGGGTTCCTATGCACAATTGTGGGTGTGTGCATACCCTACAACCCAACACCTTTCGAGATAATACTTCCAACTCCTTGCAAGATAGATGACAATATACTATGCCACAACTTTGAGATGGGGATCTTAGAAATGGTGAGAAGTAGACCCGTTTGGTGGAGGAATAGAAGGTAAGATGTACACACCTTGTTATCTTCACAAAAATCATGATCCCTTTGGTTATGTGGTAGGACTAAGCATGGAAGGCAATGTCATATAGCTATTTGATTGACAAGAGACTATGTGTAAGATATAGCTAGAAATTCTTCAGAATGAAGAACATCCCATATGCGATCTATAGTTGGACATCTCCAAACCTCACAAGATCACACTAATGTGAGTTTCTAAGCCAAAAAGCACCAAGGTTCCACACGTTCTAGCGCATGAACCAACCCTCATGTAGTGTCATGCAGACACAATGCTCCAAAATCAAGGAGCCATGCATGAGGAGATTCCACGGACATAATTTTGGTGATCATTTCACCGTCTAATGAGGGAATCACACCAAACGTAGCTTCATTTCTAGAATCCACATTGAAGAATAAGAATTCATGCCCATCAAAGCTCTATTTTTTACTAAAAAGTTGTTCACTTCATCGTTTTTCCATTTTGACACCTATTTTGCCATAACCTTTGCACCATGCCCATTACCTCTTCCACGAGCATTATCCTTAGATTTTGAATTGTTTATTTCCATGTAGTCTTTCTTTACATGTGCCATTTTATGATAGTGATGGCAATCCTCCTCTTGGTTTTGAGATTTACTCCTTTTTTTATGCTCATCCTTTCGACTCTTGTATCTACGTCTAGCTTAGGACACCTTTCTTGATGCTTGAACCATGTGAGCTTCACTTCTAGGAGTCACCATGTTGGAATTTATCTAAATTCGCTCACTTAGAAATTGTTGATATGTTCAATAGTGGTGTGTAAACACGCTTAGCACAATCAATGCACTTTTTCCCCTCTTTAGGTGTTCTTTTTAACCCAGCTTGTATATACACCTTTAACCCTAATAAGTCACTTATCTTCTTACATTTAGTTGGTGATACAGTTAGTGTTATGTTGTTCTCCAAGCTTTGTCTTAGTTCTTGTGCTATTAATGTGATTTTGCAGTCCTTGAACTCCAACAATTGGAATAAATCAAGTCATTCCTTTCTTTAGGGCATTATCAACACCCTTCTGATCATAGTCCAAAATCATTTGAAAATTGTTGAGCGTACTCATGGTGATTAGGATTTCAAAGTAGCTTCTTTTTGGCATCAAAATTTTTATTTGAGCTTATTTTGGCCTCCAAGCACACCATCATAGTAATCTTGCAGGAAATTTCATCCTTTTATTCCAAACATATATAGTTCTTGGTTCACCAATACGAGAGCCTCAAAGTTTAGTCGTTGGGCATGGGTGAAAGCAATGGTGTATTCCGTGAGTTGGCTATTGAGAATCAGTTGGATAATCCTAATTATCCATTGTGGACATACATGGTGCTTCATATATTGGTGCAAAAGGCTTGTGGAATATTATTTAAAGTGTTTAAAAATGTCCCCCTACACCTACAAATATAATGATTGAAGGTGATGCAGATGTATTGAAGATGATCACCTTCAATTCCCTAGTCTTGCTATGATTCCTATTGCACCTACTATAGAGAAACTTCATTGGGATGGCAGAGATGCACATGAGTAAGGAATCAATTTTAAATTCCACAATAAAACATCATTGCTAACCAAAATTCATTTAGTATGTCGATGATATAAATGATACCCTTTTCTTTTAGAAATGTACCCAAAAAAAGTACATTTCAAAAGTCCAATTGTATTCGTTGTTGTTCAGGCACTAATGCATATGGAAGACAACCAAAAACACATAGATCATCAATAGATGGATTACGAATATGACATGCCTCATATAGAGTGATATATGTCAATGCTTTAGTGGGATATCTATTCAATACATATCCTACAAACATAGTAGCCATACACCTTGCCATTTCCATGAGAGACCTATTCTTCCTCTTAGTAAATCCATTTTATTAAGGTGTATATCACAATTTATATTGATTTTTTATCCCATGCTCAACCAAAAATGTATGAAACTCAAAAGACATGCTTGCCCTCATGAGAATGGGGGGTGCCCATTTTACATGCTAATAGATTTTCACCAATAACCTAGAATTGTTTAAAGCACATAAACAATTCAACCTTTTCTTTCAATGGATAATCCCATGCATGCCTAGAAAAGTCAAGAAAAAAATTCATGAAGTATAGATAATTCCCTAATGAAGGTGCCTACATAGGACCATAGACATCACTATGAACAAGCTGCAACTTATGTGCAAATCTAATTGAACCATCTTTTTTTGTAAGGAAGAATGATACATTTTATCCAAAATATAGCCCTCACAAACAAGGTGCCTCAATTCTAGGTAGAGAGGACAACATTTCAAAATTCTACAAGTAAAGAAAAGGAGCAAAATTCACATGATCAAATCATGCATGCCAAAGTTTTGCATTTGAAATAACCTAAGAATCATGAAATACACATGCTAAATCATTCTCCAAATTTGCATTATCAATGAGCTTTTACAGCCCATGACATAAAATGCCATAAGAAACGATAACATCACCATTCAAGAGATCATGGTTGTACATTTGTCATCAACAAATAAAACAAAAAAGCCATTGGATAGTGTTGAAATTGATAACTCATTTTTCTTAATCCTTGGCAAATATAGGACATGCGAAAATTGAAATAATTGTCATCATCATTAGTGAGAATGCTCTTTCCAACTCCCATGAGAAGATCAGAGGAGTTTTAGCACATATGATAGTATTCATTGTAGGAGTGGGCTCAGGTGAGCTGAAGAAACTACACTGCAAGGTAATATGTTTGGTTGCACTAATATCAAAGTACCAAATATCCAAGTCTATTATAGACATATACTACTCATGAGAAGATGGTTCATACCTACAATGAGTAGTAAATTCATTTTGAACAAGATTAGTAGAATCTATTTTAGGTTTAGAGGCATCAACAACAACCATTGCAAATGTTCTCTTCTTTGCCTTTTTTTGTAGCCACTTTATGACAAATCTTAAATGAAATAATCATTTCCCTTACAATATTCAAAAAAATGTTTTTGATTTTTTGTTTTCTTATCACCTTTTTCTTCATGATTTTACGTGTAGCATTACTAGACTTTTGCTTACTAGTAGATGAGCTCCATTCAGCTTTTCTCTTTTGACTAGCTAAGAAAGCTTGATCTAAAACATGGGTAGTTGACTTGATTACCTAGAATGATATTCTTGTAGAAAAATGGAGACTAACACTTCAAAGGTCAACATTAAATGAATTTGGATTTCCTTGTTGGAGTTAGACATCTGCGGAAGCATGCGAACAGCACAAGCAAGAAGAAGAAGCTTGGAGCACAACACACAATACTGAATGTTTTACTAGAGAATGTACAAAGATAAGTAACCCGTTATGGGTATAGGCATATATAAAGGGGGGGAGGTTTTTTGAACTGGTCCTTAACTGATGATCCTTCAGCAAATATCATAGGAATTTCTACGGGGGGGGAAACCTCCTAAAGAGGGAAAAAAGTGCCCGGGCGATCCTAGAGTGTTCACACACATCACTACCTAAATATATCAACAAATCCCCCCTCGGAGTGATGCGGTGAACAAGGAGCTGGCACTCATGTATAAGGAAGTGCCAAGTTATGTGGAAATCACTCCACAAAAGGATGTAAGCCCAAAGCCTTGTGAAAACCTTCAAACTTCTCCCCAGGTAGAGCCTTTGTGAAAAGGTCTGCAATGTTCTCCTATGTGGACACATATGCCAAGCTGATCTCTCGAACAGAGAACCTCTCCTTGACATAGTGATAATGCACCTCAATGTGCTTAGTGCGAGCATGGAACACAGGTTTCCTCACAACTGCCAATGTGCTCTGACTGTCAGTGAAGATGGTGGTGGCAGAAGACTGACCAACACCCAAATCATCCATAAGACATCTGAGCCACACACACAACAGTTACTGTGAAAGCTGCCCTATACTCAGCCTCACAACTGGAAGTGCCCACAATAGGCTGCTTGTTGCTCAGCCAGGATATGCATGAGCTACCAAGCATGAAGCAAAAACCACTGGTGGACACACGAGTGTCATAGCAACCAGCCTAGTTAGAGTCAGAAAAAGCATGCAAATCTCGCAATAGTGATCCCCCCTTGGGATAAAACAACCCAAGTGGCCAGGTACCACTCAAGTAGCGAAAGATGCACTTAACTGCTTGCCAATGCTTGACACCTGTGCAATGCATAAACCTGCTCATCTGTGAGAAAAAAAATTGAATATCTGGCCTAGTAATGCATAAGTAAATCAAGCATCCAACAACCTGTTGATAGAGAACAACATCAAATGCATCTCGACCATCATGAAGACTCAATCGTAAACCTATTTCCATAGGAGTGACAATAGGTTTACAGTCTTCAAGGCCAAAACACTGCAATAATCTGTCAATATATTTCATTTGACACAAAGCCATTCCACCATCAACGTGCATAAATGGAATGCCCAAATAGTGATGCAAATGCCCCAAATCAGACATCTCAAATAAGGCATGCAAATCAGCCTTAAAATCAGCAATATGCCTCTCATGAGGACCAGTGACCACCATGTCATCAACATAAACCACAATGATCAGAAGTACATCATTAGCATGCTTAACATATAAGGTGCTTTCAGTTGGACTGTTCTCAAAACCATGTGCAATCTGATAGGTATGTATCTTTTCATACCAAGCACATGGTGCTTACTTTAAACCATATAATGCCTTCTTTAACCTGCACACCTAGTTCTCATGCCCTTTCTGCACAAAGCCACAGGGCTATAAAACATACACTTCTTCATACAAGTCTCCATTCAGAAATGTTGTTTTTTGTTGAAATGAAAAAAGACTACTCCTACTCTACTCACGTGCACACATCTAACAAGCTATGGATGAAGGAACAAAAGATAACAAAGCATGATGAATGAATTAAAATGGAAATGGAAATCACTTACATAAGATGCTCTATGAGCATGGAGACTCTATGAGGAGAGGATGCACACTCTTGGCAATGAGCTAGAGTGGAATGACTTGTGGAGAGTGAAGGAGAGGCCTTGCTTATATGGAGTTTGGGAGAATTCCCTTGCATGTGGGATATATGTGCTTGCATGAGAATGATTCTAGCTTTGGACAAAAGGGTGGAGCATGGAACTCTCAACACCCCCCCTCCATGTGATGCCCCTTTTTTGTTAATGTGGGGGACTAGTGACATATGGGATCACTTAGTCCATTTGGTTTTTAGGATCTAAGGACATATGGGATCCTTAGACATAACTTGGACATATGTCATCCAAGTGTGGGACATATGGCATCCCTAGGATCTTGGGAAATATGGGATCCCAAGACTTGTACTTGGACATTTGGGATCCAAGTGGTTTTTAATGGGATCTAGGGACATATGGGATCCCTAAACATGTACAAGGGTTTACATCATGGGGTAGGTAGTGCTTATGGAACCATTTACCACCTTTTGAGCATTTTTCTTTTCTTGGGTCTTTTGTTGTTGGTGTAGCCTTTGTCTTGTGAGCTTCATGGCCTTGTAGTGGGCTTTGAGTGTCATTTGTTCAAGCCATAGGGAAGGTCTTACTCTTTTAAAGAGCAGTGTCTAGTCTCTTTACATGGGGCTTGAAATTTTGTGCAAAACGAATATATAACGGACTTTTAATATACATCACTAACTGAGAAGAGGTTTGACAAAAATGGAAGCTTTGGCGTTCATTCTATTTTAGAAACTATTCTTAAATGTTCCTTCTGTTCACATGATTAGGACGTCATTTTCTATGTTGCAGCCTCTAAGATAAGGCTGAGCAGCTAGTGATTTTGATAGAGCCAATGTATTCCACTGCAAGTGGACCCCACTGAACCCAGATTAGTACTGCTCGAGGGGGTGTATCTGCACGCTTTTGAGAATAGCACACAAATGAAGACAAGAGGGGCTGCCACAATAACACTCCATAGCTAGTATTACACAGAGAGTTGTGTATGTCGAGTATGTGTGTACATAAAAAAATCTTGTGCTAGGTGAAAATCTGCATAGAGCGAGAGAATGAGAGTTGACATATTGTCTGATTTCCAAATATGGTCTTATGACATGGAAAATTGTGATTGGGAGAATCCAGAATCATCGATGATGTCAAAAGGTAAGTGAAATGCGCAACATTCTAGCATCCATCCAGATTGCACAGAGATAATATGCGCAACATTCAGCACCGATGCGTAACATTCTAGCCATCGAGATTGCGAAGAGATAATATGCACAACATTCAGCATCCACACATGGCTAAATGTGATTAGAAGCTATCACGTGGATAGACTAATAATGAGCTGATGCAGATAACCAAGAGCTTGGCATCCTTCAAGCAAATAGGAGATATTGCGACAAATTGGACCCTCTATATTGATCTCTTCACTCTCTGAAACCTGCTACTTTACTCGTCAGTTGCAGGCAAAATATAGCAGTTATTCCATCCATCTCACTGTACAAGCTTACATTCCTGAGAGGATACCGTTCTACATTGCGACAGAACTCGTCCTTAGCTCTCCAGACAACCTGTGCACCATCTTCGCTCATCGCTCCATGCAAGAAGCAATGGAATAGCCCTTGTGTTTGATCCTCACTATGCTAATCATGAAATGATGCTCTTTGAGTTCGGTTCCCAATGAAGGAGCACAAAGCACATAACAATCCGACTGATGTTACATTGAGCCTCCAACTCATTGAAGATTTGCTTCTTTTGATGGTTTGTTGATGAGTGTGTGCATGTTGCTCGAGATGACATTAGGAAGTACATGAATGCTGTGATCACATTATTCTGAAGGCAAAGGTACTCCGCAAGCACAAGATATCAAGAGAGAAAAACAGTGAATGCCTCACATACTACTATAGTGCATAGATGAAAAAAACACTCAAATGCAAGAAGTATTAACTATTTATGAAATACAATAGTACTAAACAACAATCTAAAGATGAAAAATTGTGAATGATACTAATAATGAGAGTGAGGAATAAAAATAGTGCTTAGAAGCACTTTTATGAGTAAGATTAGAGAAGGGAGGGAGGGAGGGATTAAGAAAGAAATACATGCTAATGATGAAGATAACAAAAAACGTAACTCAAAAGGAAATGCAATTAACCTATGCTCTGATACCATGTTGAAATGAAAAAAGACTACTCCTACTCTACTCACATGCACACATCTAACAAGCTATGGAAGAAGGAAAAAAAGATAACAAAACATGATGAATGAATTAAAATGGAAATGGAAATGACTTACATAAGATGCTCTATGAGCATGGAGACTCCATGAGGAGAGGATGCACACTCTTGGCAATGAGCTAGAGTGGAATGACTTGTGGGGAGTGAAGGAGAGGCCTTGCTTATATGGAGTTTGGGAGAATTCCCTTGCATGTGGGATATATGTGCTTGCATGAGAATGATTCTAGCTTTGGACAAAAGGGTGGAGCATGGAACTCTCAATAGTTTTGATATCCAACTGATGTACATTCCAACCAAGATGAGCTGCAAGTACACAGATGCTACGAAGAGTAGTCATTCCGCAAGTAGGTGCAAAGGTCTCATCAAAATCAATGCCTCTTTCTTGCGCATAACCCTTTGCAACAAGCCTAGCCTTATACCTGTCAAATCTTCCATCAGCTTTATGCTTCAGCACCCACTTTGTGCCAATGGCCTTCTTGCTAGGAGGCAAGTCACATAAAGTCCAAGTACCATTCTTCATTATAGCATCATATTCAGATTGCATTGCAGCCATCCAATGTTCAGAATTTTGTGCTTCATCAAACAACATAGGTTCAGTCTCATCACAGAGACTAGAGGAAGCCATACCATAGCAATCTAATGCAAAAGAGGCACTATGGGAGACTGATTGAGTACGATATGATAGAGGTGCATCTAATCTGCTATCATGAAAAGTCTACACCAACCATTTTGGCATAGTTTTTGTCTCCTCAATATCAACTCTCTCATCAACAAGTGCATCATGTAAATTTGCATCGGAAATGGAATGATATGCATCATCACATGAAACCTGCAAATGCTGAGAAGTTGCATCATTAGGACCAACACTAGACTGTCCACATGTAAAAAGAGGTAGCAAAGTATCACACATGTCTTTGGAGCTAACAGATGTCTCCTTAGTACATGAAGGCAATGGATGAATAGCATATTCCACAAAAACAACATCACGACTAACCAGAATGTGTTTAGTATGTGGATGATATAGATGGTAACCTTTACTTTCAGAACTATACCCAACAAAAATACGTTTTACTGCTCTATCATCCAATTTTCTACGATGTTGTTCAGGCACTAATGCATATGCCAGCCAACAAAAGAAACATAGATGAGCAACAGATGGCTTGGGATCATGCCAAGCCTCATATGGAGTGATAGACTGTAGTGCTTTAGTTGGACACCTATTAAGTACATATGTTGCTCACATAATAGCCTCAAGCCAGAAACTATGTGGTAAGGCCTGCCTCTTGACCATATAGCTCGTCGTCTCCATGAGTGACCTGTTCTTCCGTTCAACAACTCCATTCTATTGAGGTGTATATGGCATTGTACACTGGTGTTTGATCCCACGTACAGCCAAAAGTGCATTAAAATCAGAAGACATATACCCCCCCCCCCCTCCGATCATGGAGGGTGCCCATTTTACATGCTGATATATTTGCAACCAAAATCAGAAACTGTTTGAAGCACATAGACACTTCAAACTTTGCTTTGAGTGGATATACCCATGGATGCCTGGAAAAATCATCAATGAAAGTCACGAAGTAAAGATAATTTCCAAAAGAGGGTGTCTGCATAGGACCACATACATCGCTATGAACAAGCTGCAATTTTTTAGTAGCCCAAACTGAACCATCTTTTGGAAAGGAGGAATGCTGCATTTTGCCCAAAATACAGCCTTCACATACATGTTTATCGGTGCCTCAAGTTTGGGCAAAGAGGACAACATTTCATATTTCAATAGGCATAGCAAACTAGCAAAGTTCAGATGACCAAAGCGTGCAGCCAAAGCCTTGCATCTGACATAGCCTGAGAATCATGTACTACACATGCCAAATCATTCCTTGATTTTTCATAGTTTATGAGCTTATATAGCCCACAACATAAAATGCCAGAAGCAATAATAACATCGCCATTTGACAGATCATGAACTGCACATCTGTCATCAATAAATTTCACAACCAAGCCAATCTTGGCTAATGCAAAAACTGATAACAAATTCTTCTTGATCCCTGGCACAAATAAAGCATCTGACAAAGTGAAAGAACTACAATCAGCAGTAGTCAGAATGATCTTGCCAACTCCCATGAGAGGATAAGAGGAGTTGTTGGTGCATGTGGCAGTATTCCCTATGGGGCAAGATCGAGTGAAGAGAAGAAACTGTGCTGCGAGGTAATATGTCTTGTCATCCCACTATCAAAGTACCAAACTTTTGAGTCTACTAGAGACATGCACTGCTCATGAGAAGATGGGTCAAAACTGCAAAGAGTAGTAAACGCCCATTCTTCATCCTGCACAAGGTTAGCAGACTCTATTTTTGGAGTAGAGACCTCTGCAACAACCATTCCAGCCTCTTTTTTCTTTGCCTCTTTTGTAGTGAGTTTAGGACAGTTCTTTATGATATGATCATTTCCTTTATAGTACTTGCAAAACAATTTCTGCTTTTTTTATTTCTTCTCATCTTTGTCTTCCTTCTTCGAATGTGTAGAATTAGCATATTTCTGTGTATTAGTTTAAGAGCTCCATTTTCCTTTGCCCTTCTGACTAGCCATGAAAGCTTGATCTGCAACACGCATAATGGACCTGTTCTACCTCAATTGATCTTCCTGCAACAGAATAGAGACTAACTCCTCAAAAACGGTTTGCACAAGTGAGCTATCTGGGATAACTTCATCAGTAGAAATCAGTTGTTCCTTCAAGCCTTTGATCTTTGTTAGAAAACTGTCCATAGAATCACCTTCCTTCATATGCTCACTCTCCAACTTTTTTTGGAGGTAAGCAACACGAGCCTCATTCCTAGCTTGGTACAATGTGGTAAGTGTATCCCAAGCATCCTTAGCTGTTCTGCAAGAGCGAATGTGAGGAATAATGGTGCATTTGACAGACAAAGCTATCAATGCATGTGCCTGAGCATCTCTATCATCCCAACAAATTTTCTCTGCAGTAGGTGCAGCAGAAACCGTAGCACAAACAAGAATATGCAAAATATCATCATCTTCGACACCTTCTGCATTAGCTTCAGTACCTACATTTGTAACACTTGCAGGTGTGATAGGACGTTTTTCAACACCTTGCCCAATGTTCCACCATCCTTTTGCAACTAATACATGTCGCATCATATAATCCCATAACGGGTAGTTGGTACCATCCAACTTATCCTCAACAGCCAACATACGAAATACATCACTGCTTTCAACCATGGTCAGTGACTAAAATACTTTGATGTAGAAAATTGACTCTATCTCAAAAAGTTGAACAAAATTGCCCAGACAAATTCTGCTAAACTTGTAGCAGACTTCAAGATTCTTATACCGGTGAATCGAAACAAGTATATACCTTTGGCACAAAAATATGAAATATCTGACACAAGTGGTGTGATAGTGCATTCATAGGCCTAAACAAGCTCAGATCGCGATTTCAGCACCACATAGTGAAGCTGTTTTGATCTCAAAAACACGTTGAGTATGCTCACCAAAATTTATGCGATTCTGAGACTACAATCGAAGAGGTGTCGATGATGCCCTAAACGAAGCGGTAACCTGCTCTGATACCAATTGTTGGAGTTGGACTTCTGCGAAAGCATGCGAACAGGACAAGGAAGAAGAAGAAGCTTGGAGCACAACACACAATATTGAATGTATTACTAGAGAATGTACAAAGATAAGTAACACGTTAGGGCTATAGGCGTATATACAAGCCAAGGGAAAAAACCTCCTAAAGAGGGAAAAAAGTGCCCCAACGGTCCTAGAGTGTTCACACACATCACTACCTAAATATATCAACATTCCTTTCATCATCAACCAAAGAGTAGAAGAAAAACTATAAGAAGAATTCGGAAGACCATTAAGATCAGTTTGCACGAGAACTATCTAGTGATATTTCATCAACACAAATCAATTGCTCTTTCAAATCCTTGATCTTTATCACGAGAGTGTCCATTGAATCTCCTTTATTCATATGGTCACTCTTCAACGGTTTGTAGAGATAAGCAACATGACCCACATTTCTTACCTCATCTCAACCTCTACAAGTTTCAAATGATGATGCAGATAATTCCATTTTTTAATGTGGATTTACATGATGTGCTCATTGATGAGAGAGCTGACATAGAAGAGGCTAAAAATATGCCTAAATGGTTGGTGTAGACTTTGAGAGATAGAAAGTTAGATGCAGCTTTTTCATATCGTACTTATTCAGGCTCTCATAGTGCTTCTTTTGCATCAAATTGCTATGCAATGGTTGTCCCTAGTATTTGTGATGAGAGTAAGCATGTTTCTTTTTTTGAAGCACAAAATTCAAAATTGGATGGCTACTATGCAATTAGAATATGATTCTATTATTAAGAATGGTTAGCATTTATGTGATTTTCCTCCATTCAAAAAATACACTAAATGGGTACACAAGTTGAAATGTAAGCCTAATGGAACAATTGATAGGTGTAAGGCTATGCTTAACAGAAGGGAATTGATTTTGATGAGAGCTTTCTTCACATGTGCCAAATGACCACCATTCATAGCATTTTTGCACTTCTTTATCATGGGTGGAATGTACATCAATTAGACATTAAAATTACATTTCTGAATGCTGATTTACATGAAGAATTGTATGTATTTTAGCTCATGCTTTTGTGTAGAATGGGCATGGAAAAGTATGCATGTTGACAAACGCATTGTATGGATCGAAGCAAGCACCACATGCTTCATATGAAAAGATACCTACCTAATTTGTAGCACATGGATTTGAGAAGAATCCAATTAAAATTACCTTATATGTTAAGCATGCAGATGATGTACTTCTGATCTTGTATATGTTGATGATATGTTGCTCATTGGTCCTAAGGAGAAACATATTTTTGAATTTAAGGTTGCTTTACATATCTCTTTCAGATGTCAAATTTGGGGCATCTGCATCATTATTTGGGCATTCAATATAGGGCAAGTTGATGGGGGAATATCTTTGTGTCGAACAAAATACATTGACACATTATTGTAGAATTTTGGCCTTGAAGATTGCAAATCTATTGTCATTCTCATGGAAATAGGTTCATGGTTGAGTCTTGATGATGATGAAGATACATTTGATGTTGTTCTCTATTAGTAGGTTGTTGGATGCTTGATTTATGTATGCATAAACTAGTGTGATATTTAGTTTTTCGTCACTTAGATGAGTAAGATTATGCATTGCCCATGCATCAAACATTGGGAAGCAATTAAGCACATCTTTCACTACTTGAGTGGTAGCTGAATACTTGGATTTTCTTATCCAAAGGGGTCATTATTGCTAGATTTAGATGCTTTTTTGGCTCAAATTAGGATGGCTACTATGAAACTCATTTGTCCACTAGTGGTTTTTCCTTCATGCTTGGTAGCTCATGCATATCTTGGTTGAGCAAGAAGCACCCTAATATGGTCACATCTAGTTGTGAGGTTGAGTATAGGGTAGCTTTCACAGATATCATTGAATGTGTGTGTGTGTGTCTCAAATGACTTTTGGATTATTTGGATGTTAGTCAATCTTCTACCACCACCATCTTCACTAACAGTCAAAGTGCATTGATAGTTGTGAGGAACCCTATTTTCCATCTTGCACAAAGCACACTTAGGTTCACTATCATTATGTTAGTGAGAGACTCTTTGCTAGAGAAATCAACTTGTCTTATGTGACCACACAAGATAATGTTGCAAATGATTTCATAAATGTTTTGCCTAGGGAGAAGTTTGAAGCTTTTCTTTTTTGCTTACTTCCTTTTGTGGATTGATTTCATTCCACATAGCTTGGGACTTCCTTATGTATGAGTTCCAGCTCCTTGTTCATCGCATCACCCCGAGGGGGATTTGTTGATATATATTGATAGTGATGTGTGAAAACACACTTAGGACTATTAGGGAACTTCTTTAGGAGGCTTTTTCCCCCCAGCTTGTATATATGTTGAGAACCCTAAAAAGCCACCTATCTTTGTACATTAAATTGGTAATACAATCAATTTTGTGTTGTTCTCCAAGCTTCTTATTCTTCCTTATGTTCTTTGTGTGCTTCCATGGTCGTCAAACTCCAACAACAATGCATGAAAAATGTTCGTGTAGATCAACTTTACTTCCATTGCACTTTTGCTAGTTTCCATGAAAAATGTATCCCACAAGATAAACAACATGCATAATAATAATTTCACCTTTGTCTCATCATCTATTTTCAGCTTTTGTGCCTATAATGCATGATTAAGACATCAAATTCTTTTATGTGTCTTGCAACACCATTAGTATCTAAAACACAAAGCTCATACAACGTCCACATGAGGTATACCTTGTTGGATGTTGTGTCCTTCTCATAGGTATTTCATAACTTGTACCACATAGTTTCCATTTTCATGCATTCAAGCACTAATAAATAAAATGTATCAGCTAAATGCAATCAAAATTTTGAACTACCTTTATGATCAATCTCTTCCTAATCATCCTCATCCATGTCAACATGCTTCTTTGCTATGCCTTGTGTGTGGGAGGAGACCGTGGATAGTCTTCAGAGATGAAGTGGTGTTGCAAAACCCTGCTTCCCACTATCAAAGAACAAATGGTGGAGAGTGTATTAGGCCTCTTTAGCATCCTAATGATCACAAATAATCACTTATGTACTTTGGAACATGATTCACTAATCAATGGATCAAGAAATATGAGTAGGAATTTGATCCAAGATCATAGACTTGTTATTTTAGTCTCTGCACATGTTCAGTAGAATGAACAGTGCTCTCAACCTGCTAGCAATCAGCCAAATTCCTTTTGGCGTTATATAATTAACTTAGATAGCTACGAATCAAGAGTTATTTCAATAAAAAGATGGACTACACACTGAGAATGATGCTTAGAAAGTTACAAGACTTGCCTGATATTTTCGGGGTGCTTCAGACTATAGACCAAAGAGTAATGGTATGAAGATATCTCATGATTAAGTGAAGCAATAACAATGAAACTTTATAGCTATGAAAATATGCCTTATGATGATTCTATAGCACTTTAAATCTCATCAAATGATCAACCATGCACTGAGAACAAGCTCTGAGACGTTCACTATTCTAAGATGGTCATAACAGAGAAATGAGGTAGAGAAATGATCAATGTGTATGAACTAAATCACATAGTAATACAATATCATTGGCAATATTCAATTGCACAATATAAGGGTAGTGAAGTGGCTATGATATGAGCACATTAATCACTTAGGTCCCTGTTGCAAAGCAGAGAAGCACAAAAGAAGAGCCCCAAAATTTTCAAATTAATGGGCATAATTTTTCTTCTTCAAAGTCTTAGAGAATTCCCTCAAGCCATGTAAATGCACTAGAGGAGTCCTCTAGATGCATAAGCCCAACTCATTGTAACATATTCCTTGTAAATTAGTAGGAAATTCACTTTTTAGTAATAAAGTGTCGGTCTCTTGTGTGAAAGGACCAAATTTAGGGCACATGTATATAAGTCACTTGGTGACTCTTTGTAAAAAATTTTTGCCATTGTGAAGAAGGAGAGCTCCTGATTTTCGAAATTGCTTCTTTCTTGCAGATTTCCATCTTCTCTTTGATCTTTTATGTGTGTATAATGCTTGGAATGTGTGTGTAGGACTGTTGTCTACCCCTCCCCACTATTTTTGAGCTACTGTAGTGTGTGTGTGAGCTTGTAGGAGTTGTGGCGTTGTCGTCGATTTCATGGAAAGGAGGGAGAACCATTAGAAAGCCTTCTTCTTAATGACACATAAAATATAGATTGCTTTGACGACTATACGTCTTTCTTGGGTTTAGAGTTAATTGGAAATCATGTAAGGAATATGGTCTCGAGTTTAATGGAGCATGGAAATCTAAGACTCTGATCGACCTATCTAGATTAATAACTTCTCTAATCGTGTGGGATATTTCCTTACTTCTCTAGCCTCGTTTCACTTTGGTCAATAGCACAATGTGGCTCATAAGTATTATATTTATTTAATCATTCATAGGACCCATGTACATTACATTCATAATCGCCCACTTTTGTTTCCACACTCCCACCATATTGGCAGATAGCTATACACCTAGAAAGAAACAAGTGAAACCTTCAAATGAGCTCAAGGCATTCTCTAATAGAAATGAGCGCAAGACACAACTGTATAAACACTTGAACTAAGGAATGACAGGAAACAGCTGGTCTCAAGAAAATATAGCACAAAGGACAGAAACTCTTTTTTCCTTAAAATCAACAAGACGGTACATTGTCACATTGCCTTCAGAATATACAATTTGAGACAAAATATGCCAAGCTTTTGTCAGAGATGTGACGAATGGAGATACTTTGGCTGAGGTAAGAAAGCCGTATTAGACACAAGCAAGGGACGAACTACTGTTCTCCCATGCTAGGTAAGACATTTTCTGTGAAGGATTTTCACAAGGAACAATGTTCAGTTCCACACAGACAGAAGACATACAGACATTCATTGAAGCATGTCTTTCATAAATAGCCTTCATTTCAGAGGGTTAAGTAAGAAGGTCACTGAGAATCTGCTTAGAAAATAAAAGAGTCCTCAAAGACATTTTAAGATGAGACGTTCAAATATTAATTCTTGAAGTTAGGACCTTTGAAGCATCTTTGAGCCTTAAAATCTGTATGATGCTACCACTTCAATCAACAGACTGATCCAAAAATCAACAGACTGCTGTTATGTCAGACTGCAAAAACTTACTCCACTCATATCAAAGGTGTAATGGAATATAGTACGCTTTAATCAAGCCCTTAACAGCCTGCAGAATTTTCTTCATTAAATAGCGAAGTGTCTGCACTTTTCATCATATTTGACTATATAGATTAAAGTGAATATTGATTGTAATATGCATCAGAATCCACATTTTGAAACGTGCAGAACTTCCCTTCATCAATATGTGTTCCATCATGTGCATATAAACCAGGTTCCATTTGCTATCGTTTAAATGTGTGCCTCCTGAAACATTTTTGTGTGAAAGAGTTCACAAGGATCATTAACAATACCACTTCAACTCATAATTATGAGATCCTAAATCACATTAAAAAAAGGTATCTACTTGCATTGCTACGTACAACAGCTAAATTAATGTGGCATGAACCTATGGCAAAGGACTGTGAAACATAAATCATAGGATCATTATCTCCATAAGAGTGTGGCAGTAGGACTCACGTTTTAGAAGACTTCTCTCCTAAAGTTGCAGCAG
This sequence comes from Ceratopteris richardii, assembly GCA_020310875.1. Taxonomy (NCBI): domain Eukaryota; kingdom Viridiplantae; phylum Streptophyta; class Polypodiopsida; order Polypodiales; family Pteridaceae; genus Ceratopteris; species Ceratopteris richardii. Next base: position 74,372,858 of record CM035433.1, read on the forward strand.
CGTTCTCCCGGAAATATTTTTCCCCAAAATGTTCCCTTTGACTGAACTCTTCTGGCATGTAACTCATTTCCACTAAAATCTATCCATCCCTCTATTCTCTGATGAAGATCCCAGTCTATTATTTCGATGGATGAAGTTTCTCCTCTCCAATGGAAAGTTAAAGAACATAAAGGCTTCGATGGTTCTGTGAAATTTTATTTACCAACAAGCGATATGTATCCCCTTACTCTCTTTCCTGTTCGGATTCCTTGTCTCTTCAGCAAGGCGACTCTACTTCTTCCAAATAAACGGTTCGATCATCCTGAATCACCCCATTTTTCATGGGTGCCTCTATTCCCCTAGGGCTGTCCTACTCTCGAATTCCACGGACTGATGCTGACCCTCCTCTCGAATTCCTCTCGTCCAGCTCTGTGTTGGCTTTTCTTCCAGCTTCTCTTCCTTCTCTGCCGTATCCTCCACAACGTTCCCTTCATGACTTGTGTGCCAACTTCCCAAAGGCCATCTTTTCCAACGTTCATCCATCGCTCATCCATACTTTCTTTTTCCCATTGCCTCCGCCAATTCCTGATTATGATATCGCCTCCTTGGCGTCTGACAACTTTTGTCGGAACAATGCTCACTTCAGAATCAAACTCCAGCGTTATAGTCTTACCTGTCAGCGTCTTCACGAATATCTGCATGCCACCACGTAAACGAAGAACAAGATGCAGCGTGGACTCCTTCTATATTCGTAATTATTTTTAAATGATATAGTAAAAAGGTGTATGTACAACTAATGAATATGCTTATGTGCACACAGGTACTTGCATATTTATTATATACAAACATATATGTACACTTATATATGCATGCAAAGACACTCATGCATAAAGAACACTCTTGCTTACAGATAAGTTTAATTATATTTTGAATAACGAAACTGGTGGTCTCTATGATGTCAGACATAATCTTCGTATTTTGACTCTTAACAAAGAAAACGTTTAATTTTTACCTCCAAATGGAGCCCTTATTATGAGAAATATGAACATGTACACATACACATATAACTACATAAGATGTTATATCTCATCATATTTTAAATGAGGGATGAAAGGATAGAGATCACCATGGTTTTAGTCAATTTATCGTCTTTTCATTCAAATTGATTTGATTTCCCGAAATGGTTCTCAAGCTTGAGTGTCAATTCTTGACCACATCCACCCCCTCTGAACCTGTGCATCCTCTGGATGCACCAACCTGCATACATCACATCAAACACAAGCAAGGATCAAGTAGTCATAGCATATAAACAGAACTTAAAGCAAATTTTAACTTGATGCATGAAACCTGAAAACACATTGAACTTGATATACATTAAGAGAAGAGAGGTAGACAAAAACACCTCATTCAACATATCAGATTACACTAATGCACTTAGACTAGAAATCATATGAGTAAATCGAAAACTTCTTAGCTCTCTCGTTAACTCGACCCGGTCAGATCTAGTAGCCTATCCGAAGCATTTGCATATACCAGTCTTCACTAACTCAATTTATGAAACTCGCTTCTGGCTTCCCTATTGATCTTCTATCATCTGAAGCCCCTTCAGACCCTTTTCTTATTTTTCTCATATTTTTATTCTGTTTTTCTTTATTTTAATTCTTTATCCCAGCTCAACCTTTATATCTTTGCTTTTATTTTTATTTATTTATTTTTCCACACTTTTCGGCCTATGTCGAAATCGGATGCGATTCGTGGACCTGACCACCCGGCCAGGTTTAGCCCACCCATCTACCGACCCGACATAGCGCACGATGCACAATGTCAGCCTCATACGAAATCAACGTCAGCTCGTGGCTCTAACCACCCGGTCAGAGTGACTCCACCCGCCTATCAACCCGTATGAGCGCGTAACAACATGTAGGTCAGGCCATACGACACAACTAGCGTCAGCTCGTGGCCCTGATCACCCGACCAGGGTAGTTCCACCCGCCTACTAGCTCATCGCAGCACCCAACAACACATACACATACATATAGATAGCTGGCTGGTATAAGAATTCTTTTCTCAAGATATAATCTGTCTGAAGATTAGGTCAGATGAGAGATCAAGAGTAGAAGTCGAAGTGTCTCACTCATCAAGTGTTTGTAAACACTACTATATACAGATACTCAGTTTAGGTCTTCCCTTCACCTTCCTAGGTCTTGCTCTCGAAAGTTCTAGTCCATCTTCTAACCTTACTCATATAATCCTGGTCCTTATACATTACATGTAATCTAATTAGTGGCACGAGATCTTTGGTCTACTTAATTTTCTTATTTAAACGTTTCTATATGCATTATATGCTTAATCATGCAGTCTTTTTATATACACATATACAAGAGAGAAGAAAAAAACTGAAGTGATAACATCTCACTAGTATGAAGTCAGAAGCCGCTTGAGCTTATCGCATCCAATCTCCTCTTCTTGTTTCATTCTGAGTCGCTATCTTCAATGTATTGATTTGATTCCTGTGTCTTTCTTCAAATCAAAGCAAAAACATAAGATATATATACATTCCTATTTACAAAAACATTCCTTTAAGCTTTATGGAATTTTATTGAAAAAGATTCTTCCTTCAATCTCACCTTCTTTAAAACATACTCACCAAAGAAACTGTGCTTGAAAAGAAGCCATCTCTGAACTGCATCAATCAAGGTAGCATTTTTAAACAAGTTAGATATGTGGACAAGCCATTTCATTTGCTCGTCCATTCCTTGTAGGCTCGACTGGCATACATAGCTTTTAGAAAATTCAAACATCCATGTTTCAATCGTTTGGGCATAGTCTCCTTTATTCATGATCCTCTCATGTGAGGTTACTCTCGATGAGTCAAACACACATGAATATAGAGTGTTGATTTTTAATATGCTTAAATCATTTTTAAAAATTCCGTGCAAGCATGGATTTTGATTCATTTCATGCTTGGAATCATTTGAGGAAATCTCTTCAATTGCATCATTTCGAATATGTTCTTCATCTTCGTCGAAATAAACGTATTGATTAGATTCATTCAATTCCTTCATCAAGTAGGAGTGAGCATCATGCTCAGATGATATTACATAATCATTTTTATCTTCCAATCTATCATGATTCCTTTCTACTTGAGTCCCATTAATTATGGTATCTGCTTCTTGTTCTAGTCTTTCCAGGAACTCTTCATCATTGTCTTTGTTATGTTCCCAGAATATTTCTCCCTCAATGTGAATGGAATCCATATCCTCATAATCAAGAAAATCTTGATCTTCAATTTCTTCATCCAAAATGTCATCACAGGATTCTACATCCATCTCCATCGATTCTTGCTCGTTCTCTTCTGAGGATGTACTTAGTCCACCTTCTTCAAGCATTGATTCTTCAATCACTGATTCTTGCCCAAGAATCTCATCATGTATGAGAATCTCAACATACGCATCCAAATCAACTTGAGCTTCATCGTTGCAATCGTTTGACTCAATAGTTTTACATTGGATATTCTTCAATGCTATACACGCATCAGATTTATCATATGTCACAATAAACATTTCATCTGCCACTTTATGCTCAATTTCTTCAACGTGTGGACTCAACTCAACATGATTATTTTTGACATACATATCAGTATTTAGAGGAATGATCAATGGTATTTTCCCATCCTCCTCATGTTCATTCATATTTCTCTCTTCATGGAATGTGGCATCATTTACATACATATCATTATTTTGAACTCCATCTAACTTATCCTCTTTTTTATGTGTAGGATCTTTGTCCAATGTGACATCGCTCAAAAGAATATCAGTATCTTGATCTTGATCTAGACTATCGGTAGGATTAGGATCATGCTTATCACCATCGCCATACACATCACTATCTAGAGGACTTATCATTTGTACATCCTCTAGATTAGCATCATACTCATCTTCGTCATCACACATTTCAACCTCTAGAGGACTCATTATTTGCATGTCCTCCTTCATATAAGTAATTTCGTTTTCTTGCATCTCTGTATGCATGTATAATGTGGATTCCTGCATATCCATTTTCTTACCCATCGGATCTTCTATTGACAGGTCCTTAGATTCAACATCATGTTCTATGGGAGTTCCTTCATGTAATTCAGTCATTAGATCAGAAGTTCTATCCGAATCTTGTTTTAGAAAAGGATCATCACCATCAAGTGACATCCAATCATACTCCACATCTTGCCCGATGTCATCATGTAAGGATGCATCTCGAGCTCGATCTTCAGACATATTTATTAGGTTCTCTATTTGTATCTCATCTTTTATCTCCATTTGGTCACCTATGAGCCTTCTAGATATCTCTATCTCTTTGTTTGCATCTTGATATGTTTCTTGATTTGTTTGATTATCTTTTATTCGATGTGAGGAATTTATCAGAGTAGAGGAAGCTTCATCTTGATTTCTTGTTGGGGTTTGTTGGTTTTTGTTTTGTTTAATGTTTGTTGTTTGTTTGGTTTGATGTTGGTTTAGTTTGGTTTGATTTTGATTAGCTTCCACTTGCTCTTTTGATCCTCCCATCTTCGGACTTTGTCCACTTATGGCACCTAAAGATATAATCATTGTAAAGAAGTCTAGGGGCTCTTGGCACCTTGTAACCTTTGAGGTTACATCAATCGCACTTTTAGAAGTTTCTTCATATTTCCCATCATCACTATGGATATTAAGCCCATACATATCTACTTCATGCCCAAATGGGGTCTCTACAACCTCATGGACTTGAACATTATCCACGATTGGTAAAATGCTTGGAACATGATTATAATTTTCATCTATTTGAAGATCTGTTCTCCAATCATTTAAAAATTTCTCTATTGTTTGTTGTTTCTTTATGTATTTCATCACAGCTTCATGGACGAGCATCCAATCCTCTGTGAGTCCTGAGTCGGAGTCTATATCTTGTAGAAGTGGAATTAACTCCTCTCGGGCATTAACATCGATTGTTCGAAGAAACAATGAAACCCTTTCATGACTTATGCACCTCTTATCGTGCTCAAAAAGATCATCATATTGTCGCTCAAACTCTTCTTTGATCTCAAGAATTGGTTGGTCTTTGGGCATATGAACCCACCTCAGGAAAGATCTACGAGTTACTTTATCAAGATCCTCTAGCATAAACTGCTTGAGGAGTGTCGCTTTGTATTGGGACCATGTCGTTTGATTTATTTGCATTATTTGGTCTCGCATGTCGAATCCCGACACATAGATAAAGTTTTCGCATAGTTCTTTTTCCGTCATCGGACTTAGTCCGACACCTAGATATTTGGCCTCGAGTTCATATTCTTTGCAGAACTTTGAGACATTCTTTCCATTGAAAAAGCCACACCGATTGACTAGACGTTCATGAAGTGATTGGATGGATTTTTGACGCCTATCTTCTTCTTGAAATCGTAGGAATTGAGCTAGGATTTCTTCCATTTTGATTATGCTAATCTTTGTGGCTCTATAACTCACTCACCCCCTCCTTTCACGTCGGGTTCACCAGGTATGTCGTCGATTTCATGGAAAGGAGGGAGAACCATTAGAAAGCCTTCTTCTTAATGACACATAAAATATAGATTGCTTTGACGACTATACGTCTTTCTTGGGTTTAGAGTTAATTGGAAATCATGTAAGGAATATGGTCTCGAGTTTAATGGAGCATGGAAATCTAAGACTCTGATCGACCTATCTAGATTAATAACTTCTCTAATCGTGTGGGATATTTCCTTACTTCTCTAGCCTCGTTTCACTTTGGTCAATAGCACAATGCGGCTCATAAGTATTATATTTATTTAATCATTCATAGGACCCATGTACATTACATTCATAATCGCCCACTTTTGTTTCCACACTCCCACCATATTGGCAGATAGCTATACACCCAGAAAGAAACAAGTGAAACCTTCAAATGAGCTCAAGGCATTCTCTAATAGAAATGAGCGCAAGACACAACTGTATAAACACTTGAACTAAGGAATGACAGGAAACAGCTGGTCTCAAGAAAATATAGCACAAAGGACAGAAACTCTTTTTTCCTTAAAATCAACAAGACGGTACATTGTCACATTGCCTTCAGAATATACAATTTGAGACAAAATATGCCAAGCTTTTGTCAGAGATGTGACGAATGGAGATACTTTGGCTGAGGTAAGAAAGCCGTATTAGACACAAGCAAGGGACGAACTACTGTTCTCCCATGCTAGGTAAGACATTTTTTGTGAAGGATTTTCACAAGGAACAATGTTCAGTTCCACACAGACAGAAGACATACAGACATTCATTGAAGCATGTCTTTCATAAATAGCCTTCATTTCAGAGGGTTAAGTAAGAAGGTCACTGAGAATCTGCTTAGAAAATAAAAGAGTCCTCAAAGACATTTTAAGATGAGACGTTCAAATATTAATTCTTGAAGTTAGGACCTTTGAAGCATCTTTGAGCCTTAAAATCTGTATGATGCTACCACTTCAATCAACAGACTGATCCAAAAATCAACAGACTGCTGTTATGTCAGACTGCAAAAACTTACTCCACTCATATCAAAGGTGTAATGGAATATAGTACGCTTTAATCAAGCCCTTAACAGCCTGCAGAATTTTCTTCATTAAATAGCGAAGTGTCTGCACTTTTCATCATATTTGACTATATAGATTAAAGTGAATATTGATTGTAATATGCATCAGAATCCACATTTTGAAACGTGCAGAACTTCCCTTCATCAATATGTGTTCCATCATGTGCATATAAACCAGGTTCCATTTGCTATCGTTTAAATGTGTGCCTCCTGAAACATTTTTGTGTGAAAGAGTTCACAAGGATCATTAACAATACCACTTCAACTCATAATTATGAGATCCTAAATCACATTAAAAAAAGGTATCTACTTGCATTGCTACGTACAACAGCTAAATTAATGTGGCATGAACCTATGGCAAAGGCCTGTGAAACATAAATCATAGGATCATTATCTCCATAAGAGTGTGGCAGTAGGACTCACGTTTTAGAAGACTTCTCTCCTAAAGTTGCAGCAGCGTTCTCCCGGAAATATTTTTCCCCAAAATGTTCCCTTTGACTGAACTCTTCTGGCCTGTAACTCATTTCCACTAAAATCTATCCATCCCTCTATTCTCTGATGAAGATCCCAATCTATTATTTCGATGGATGAAGTTTCTCCTCTCCAATGGAAAGTTAAAGAACATAAAGGCTTCGATGGTTCTCTGAAATTTTATTTACCAACAAGCGATATGTATCCCCTTACTCTCTTTCCTGTTCGGATTCCTTGTCTCTTCAGCAAGGCGACTCTACTTCTTCCAAATAAACGGTTCGATCATCCTGAATCACCCCATTTTTCATGGGTGCCTCTATTCCCCTAGGGCTGTCCTACTCTCGAATTCCACGGACTGATGCTGACCCTCCTCTCGAATTCCTCTCGTCCAGCTCTGTGTTGGCTTTTCTTCCAGCTTCTCTTCCTTCTCTGCCGTATCCTCCACAACGTTCCCTTCATGACTTGTGTGCCAACTTCCCAAAGGCCATCTTTTCCAACGTTCATCCATTGCTCATCCATACTTTTTTTTTCCCATTGCCTCCGCCAATTCCTGATTATGATATCGCCTCCTTGGCGTCTGACAACTTTTGTCGGAACAATGCTCACTTCAGAATCAAACTCCAGCGTTATAGTCTTACCTGTCAGCGTCTTCACGAATATCTGCATGCCACCACGTAAACGAAGAACAAGATGCAGCGTGGACTCCTATATTCGTAATTATTTTTAAATGATATAGTAAAAAGGTGTATGTACAACTAATGAATATGCTTATGTGCACACAGGTACTTGCATATTTATTATATACAAACATATATGTACACTTATATATGCATGCAAAGACACTCATGCATAAAGAACACTCTTGCTTACAGATAAGTTTAATTATATTTTGAATAACGAAACTGGTGGTCTCTATGATGTCAGACATAATCTTCGTATTTTGACTCTTAACAAAGAAAACGTTTAATTTTTACCTCCAAATGGAGCCCTTATTATGAGAAATATGAACATGTACACATGCACATATAACTACATAAGATGTTATATCTCATCATATTTTAAATGAGGGATGAAAGGATAGAGATCACCATGGTTTTAGTCAATTTATCGTCTTTTCATTCAAATTGATTTGATTTCCCGAAATGGTTCTCAAGCTTGAGTGTCAATTCTTGACCACAGCGTGAGTGTGGGTGTTTCCCGCCATTCACTATATTGATCATAACTTGAAGCACAGTTGTCAGAATCGAGTGAAGCCACCTCCAGTAGATGTGTATCCTCGAGAGCTTCGAAACGAGTCCGCTATCTTTGGAGCTGGGAGAGATCCTCGATTTACTGAAAACTCTTGTAAGTGGTATCGCAGCAGACACTTTCAGTATTTCAGTGAGTTTGTGAGGTGGATTAGTCTTTTCTCATGCATATAAGCTGAACCACTTCATTTCCCATCACGTGAGCATATGTCCTCATACACTTGGTTAAGTCATTTGATCAGATTGACAAGTAAGCATGTGTCAATTTCCAACTATATGCACTTGTGTGGCAAATGAGGTATAGTCTCTTTGGTACAAGTCCTTAAGTCCTCTTGACTTAGGTACACATGTTTTTGGTGCCGTTTCCGAGGAACACTCAGCCAAGGTGCCTGAAATCGTACTTGTAGAAGAGAATTCGTTTAGTGGCAAGTATTCTACCACTTCAGCACTTGTTACTTCACATCCCGGAGGTGTGTGTAATGAGTTTTTAGGTTTAAGGTTAGTAGGAAGGGAGAGAAGGGAGAAATAGGGTTAGGTTAGGAGAAGAGGAGTGGAGTAGGAGTAAGTCTAGATCACCAAGAAAAATCCCAAAAATTTGCTAAGATAGTGTAGTTCAGGTTCAGTCATAAAAAAGTATAAAAACCAAAAAAATAGTTCATTTCTCACTTGTCAGAGAGCAGTATCATGTGAGAACCAGCGATTGGTATTGTGCGTGAAGCACCGTGCTTTCCAGGCTTTCAAAGCTAGGTATTGAGCTCAAGGTGCAAGCAAGACGTCACTCAAGTAAGACTTCATAAGATTCCACTGACAAAAACACATTAAAAGTGCACCAAAACGTGATTAGTTGCACAACCGGTATCACGGGGAGGGACAGCGTGTTTTTTGTGCTTTTTGGAGTGAGACACTAAGCTAGGAGTGAAGAGGGGTGAGAGAGGAGTAAGGGGCAACAAAATTTTTTTACTTTTGATATATTTTGGCGAGTATCATGATTGGTTGAGTTTTTGGTATCGCGATATCAAAAATTCCCTTTTATCGTGATACTCGCCGAAGTATCGTATCGCCGACTACTAGCTTTGGTATCGCGATACCACTAGTGGTATCTTATCGCCAGGTTGGTATCGTGATCCCACTTTACCAAAGTGGTATAGTATCGCGGTCCACTCTTGGTATCGTATCGTGCCTTGACCAGTTTTAGTATCGCGATACCATACTAGTATCGTATCGTGCAAGTTGGTGGTGTCGTATCACCACTTGCATTGATATCGTATCATGCGGTTATGTGGTATCGTATCACATAAACTGTTGGTATCATATCGTGCCTTGACCAATTTTAGTATCGTGATACCATACGAGTATCGTATCGTCCAAGTTCTCTTATCGTATCGTTTGGATTTTAAGTATCGTATCGTCTAGCATTCAAGTATCGTATCATGAGCTTGTGTGGTATCCTATCGTGACTAGGCTTGGTATCGTATCGCCTACTTTGGAAGTGTCGTATCGCCAGGATAGCCAGTATCATATCGGTACCAACAGCAGTATCGTATCGCCTGTTGCTACCGTATCGTATCGCCGAGGTTTCAGGTATCATATCGTGGGCAATTTGGTATCGCTTGAAGCTGTATCGCCTAAAGTGGTATTGTCCAGAGTATTTGAAGTAAATTTAAGGGCAAACGTGAGGCTTTTTGAGAGCCACTTAGGGAGAGTTTCAGAGACCTAGAGAGTCCCAAGAGGGTGAATGAACTTGAGGTCAGGAAGAATGCTAAGTAGTCGAAGAAGCGTCATATCTTCTGTGGGAAGTGCCGCTCCGATTGGTCACCGCTCTGTCTATTCAGACACCTCTAGTGACTCAGAGGAGGAGATACCCATGGCTTCAGAAGACATGCAGGGTCCCGCTCCAGGTAGAAACTTCATGAACACTGTGGAGGGAGAGTACCGCACTTCCTTACAGTACGTTTCTACTAATGCCCAAGAGATCCCTATCTACCTGGATGGCTTAAACATATCTGTGGCTAGGATGGTGACTTCAATAGACGCAACGATTGTGCCCAGACCGGCTGTTAACTATGAAGGAGGAGCATACATGGACAAGATAGGTCACATATACATAGTGACTGAATTTCCCAATTTGATCAATGAAAGGGGAGAGTTAGTGGGACAAGAAAACTCAGGAAGACCAAACCCTGAGGAGCTGGTGACGACTCCTAGAGGTAAGTCCCAGGTGATGCGAGTCTTGAGAGGAGACTTGATACCTGAAGATGACTACCTATTGGAAGTCTATTTGATCCATGGAATGGACTTGTTGCTTCAAACAGATTCACCAGCCCAAGGAAGAGAAGAGAGCCCGATGATATTTTATGAGTTAAAGGATCCAAAAGACGAGACCAGAGTAACGTACCTAGATAAAAATCAGAGAAGATATTGGTTGGTTGATGCCATTGACAGGGCTCAACTGAAATACATGGGGTTGCCTGTATTCCCTCAGAGAGAGCAGGCGACCACCTCTCAGAACCCCTTTGGAACCCAACAAGAGGCAGAGCACACCATGTCAAGACAAACTAGCCAAAGGAGTGTTCCAAACCATACTCATGTACAATTTGCGACTCCAGGAGTGCAAACACACAATCAGACCCACCTAGGAGTAGGTAATCAATACCGACCACCGGTAAAACCACGACCACCAATAGGAGGACAGCCTGGAATACCCCCAGTTAGACCAGCAGTTCCTGCTTTCCCTGTAATGCCTAGACTGCCAGAACCTATGAGAAGATTGAGACCTATTCAGGTGGCCAAATGTGTAAGAAATCATTATGACGGATAAGGAGAACCCTACGATCACATTGCTGAATTTAAACAAGTTCTAAGGGCAGATGAAGTAGATAACTTCTTTGTGCAGTATGAGTCTTTTGGACTCACCCTCATAGGAATGGCTCTGACGTGGTTCTAGCCATTAGTTCCCAATCAATTTGAAAAATTGGAGCAATTTTTTCAAGAATTCATTGGGGAATTCACTAAGAGAGGGATTCAACACAATTCTGCGTCTTTAATCCATAGCTTTAAACAGAACCCTAATGAAACTGTGAAAATGACCGCCCGAAGGTTCAACCAGTATGTTGACAGATGTCCAGCTGCAGAGAGACCCACTCAACAAAAAATGATTTCATTATTTTTGGATGGACTCACAAATGGAACCCTAAGGACACTTGTTTACATGAAGAGGTTACAAACCCTGAGTGAGTGTCTCCAAGAATGCATTGACCTAGAAGACAATCTAGCTGAGGATCTCAAGAGCATGCCCAGCCCCACTAAATCAGAAGACTCTCGGAGTACTATTACATCCAACTCCAGTAATGTGGAAGAATTAGCGGAGTTGGTAGCAAAGAAATTGGGAGTCCAAGGACATAGAAATTACCAACACCCGGCCTTAAGAGTGCCCATGTTATGAAGATGTAGTCTATGTGGAGGAGATCACCCTACACACATGTGTGTGCGAGGAGGGACCAGTGCACATCAAATATATTCATACAACAGATAGCTTCAACAAGGAAGTGCCTTGTACTGCCACATAGAACAAAAATACACCAACCACACCACGGAAAACTGTCCATTCAATAGGCAGACACGACCTTTACAACCACCTCAGTATCGACCATATGGATATCCACCTAGAGAGCCAGGCAGAGAGATGCCCAGGTACAATCCCTATCCAACACCAACAGGAGCGCCGAGGCCATACGAGCAAGCACCATATCCACCACCCCAACCAGTGTTAGGACCACAACTGTCACAACCCCAACAAGTGGTACCAGTTAAGTATGCTCAACGAGAGGAAAACCTAGAAAGAGCCATAGTACGAGCATCCCCTATGACCAGTGTGGAATCGGTAAACTCAGGCTATGAGCAATCTCAGGGAGAGTACTATATCTATGACACTAACATGGTTGAGTACGAACAACCCTATGATTCACACTACTATGGATATGAAGGTTATGAATATGCCTATGGGCCTGAAGTGGCAACATTAATGTACACTGCACCTAATGCACAACCACCCGTAAGACCACCCATTAGACCGCCTGTGCCGAGAGGACCATGTCATAGATGCAGAGGAGACCATTTTATTAGGGAGTGTACTCGACCTTACAATCCACCACACCCTAGGACTTGGGAAGGATATTGTAATATTGCGGAAAGGAACATCTTTTCAGAGATTGTCCTAGGAATCCAACCAAGGTCCAAGACACTGCACCAATTAATGTAATTGAAGTGGTAGAAGCACCTGGAAGTGATAAGGAATACACAGTGCCCTTAAAGGCCATTACAAGAGCCCAAACAAAAGAGCAAAAAGGAAACCAACCAGAATGAGAACAAGAAAACAATAGAACGGAAAGTCCCAAAATTCAGATAGTAGAAGATTCACATGACCCACGTGAGAGTATGCAGAACACAAAAACACAGAAATGGAAGGAAAGAAGAGAAAATCTCAAAGATAAATGGATGAAACACAAGAGTCAAGAAAATAGGAGACAAACCAGAAACAAACAAGAGCATAAAGAACAAGGGATTCGGGAAGAGGTTCCCATTCCACCGTGTATCCAAGAAGCAGAGAAACCAGGATCAATTTTAGCTGACCCAAAACCTGACGACCTAGACATGTGGCTGAAAGCTTACCAAGCTAGGATTAAGACTGGACCGAATGTAGAGCAACACGAAAAGCTTTATGCACAAGGAGAATTAGAAAAAGAAAGGCTTGCAATATGTCAAAAACTCATAGAGGTAGCACAAGCAACCCTAGAAAAGACTATCCCGACACTTCTAGAGACAAGAATAGCAGAGGAGCAACACAAGGAGTGTGTCAAATCCAAGGATAAAGAACCTAGAGAGAAGGATGACAAGCATGAGCGAACAAGAACCCAGGACGAACCTATGTCAACAATACCTGACTTAGAGGTTGAATGGCCAAAGGAGTTATGGAATAGAATCCGAGAAGAACAATGGAAGAAGAATGGAGTGACAAAGCCTCCCTTTGAGGAATTAGATGTGGAAGTTTATCAACCCAATCCCAATATGGAAGAAGTATATGAGGAAGTGTCAAGGATAGACAAAAATAGAGAAGAAGCTTCGAGCATTTCAACGTTACCTAATTACATGGGAGAATATGAAAAGGAGTCTATGATAATCCGAGCACCCACAGTACATGGGAAAGGAAAGGGAAACTCAGAAAAGAGTTCACACAATCTAACAGAACTTAAGAAGACGGAAGTACAATGCAAACTGACCGTGGAAGAATTACTTCATATTAAACCGCATTTATGGAAGCAATTAGTGAGTCAATTGGAATTAGGGCAAGAGAAGGAAGAAAAGGAAGTCAAGGGAAAAGAAAACACATCTAAAATACAAATTCCAGTTGATAAGGTGGGAGAATTTAGTGAAGGAGATGAAGGTAATACATGTCTACCTGGCACTTACAATGGGTACATGACCAAGGCAATCCTAGACACAGGTGATGGGGTAGGAATCGCCACCAAGGAGATTTGGGAGAAATGGGGAAAGCCTGCTTTACGACGCACCCGCATGAAGCTCCAATTAGTAGACGGTCATGTAGAGAAACCCTTAGGAATACTGGAAATAATCAAATTAACCACCTGTGGAGTGGAATTTGAACACACATTGGCCATCTGTAAATTTGAAAAGGCTAACAACTATGAAATGATATTAGGTCGACCCTTCATGAGACAAATGTGAATAGTGCAAGACTGGGGAAGAGATTCATTATACCTGCAACATCAAGGAAATACCACCAAGATAAACTTGCACACATTTTCATATCGAGATGTCCCTCCACTACAATGGAATCCCATACACAAGGAGGAAGATGACCTATCCATTCATAGTGCTAGATCAAGCGATCAATCGTGGATGCACGAGGACACCCAGTTATGGATGTGTAAAGAAGCCAAGAAGGAGGACAACAAAAGACAGCTATGGCCAATAGGACATCCTAACTACAGACCTGTAGAGGACCCAAGGTACATGCCTCAAATCTTTCCTGATGAAACCTTTGAACCACACGGATGGATGGAAATCTTAGCAACCTTGGACGTATGTGTGAATGAGGAAGTCATAACTATGAACGAGTGCATAGATGAAGAAGGCTATGATGTAAATGTGTACATGGTTGTTCTTCAAGAAGTAGAAGCAGGAGAAATCTTAAAGAAGGAGTGGAAAGAGTAATATGAGAGTATAGAAATGGAACCAGAATTCGATTCAGAAGAGAGATATTTAGACACCATTTGAACCAAAGAGAAGGAGGAACCGACAAAGATCTTGGCATAGAAGCCGCTCCCATAGTACAAAAGCGAGAGGAAAACATGAGTAAAATTGAACCAAATCCAGATCTCTTCGAGGTTCCTGAACATTTTAAAAGATATGAAGTAGAAGAGAGAAAGTTAGCCATTCAAATGCCTAAACGAGAGGCTCGAGAGGGAGAAGCATACGACAACAAAGAACAAACAAAAAAATCATAGTAACAGTGGAAGATGGAGAAGAAAGATGCACATACATAGGCAAAGATGTGTTAGTTGAAGAGGAAGAATACAATTGATCCGAGAATATCGAGATGTATTCGCATGGACATATAAGGATCTCAAGGGTGTGGAACCCTCGATTTGTTCTCATAGAATACCAATGACAGCAGATGCAAAACCATCGAAACAACGCCCTTATACATACAACGAGGTCTATGCTGCTAAAATTAAGAAAGAAATAGACAAGCTACTAGCGGCAAGATTCATATATGAAATAGAACACACCAAGTGGGTATCACCACTAGTAGTTGTGCCTAAGAAGAATGAAAAATTGAGAGTGTGCATTAATTTGAAAAAGGTCAATGCAGCCACCATACATGATAGCTACCCATTGCCCATTACGGATCACCTGTTGGAAAGAGTCGTAGGGAAAGAAGTATATAGCTTCTTAGATGGATTCTCTAGATACAACCAAGTAGCCATAGCTACAGAGGATCAACATAAGACCGCATTCGCGACTGAATGGGGAGTCTATGCTTTCCGAGTGATGCCTTTTGGACTCACTAATGTGCCTGCTACTTTTCAACGATTGATGTGGACACATAGTCTCCAAAAATGGAATATCCACAGATGAAGACAAGATTAGGGTCATTTTGGAGATCCCTAGACCTAAGAATGCAAAAGAGGTGCAAGCATTTATGGGACATTGTGGATATTACCGTCGATTCATCCACATGTATGCCATAATCGCCAAACCCTTGTATGGACTCTTAACTCAATTCACTTGGACAGAGGAATGTGAGAAGGCATTCAATGAGTTAAAGAAGAGGCTTAGCACAACCCCAATTCCGAAAACACTGAATTGGAACAAGCCTTTTCATATCCATGTAGATGCTTCTAATTATGTGATAGGTTGTATTTTAGCCCAACCAGCAGACGAAGGGAATTTAGATCACCCAATTGCCTATGCGAGTAGACAACTGAATCAAGCGGAGAGAAATTATACCACCACCAAACGAGAAGGATTGGGAATGGTCTATGCAGTGAAGAAATTTAGACACTATCTCTTAGCCAACAAATTCAAGTTCTTCATAGACCATCAAGCCTTATTGTACCTAGTCAATAAGCCCTATAACACGGGAAGATTGGTAAGATGGTTCCTACTATTGATGGAGTTCGACTTTGAAGTGATAGTGAAAAAGGGAAACACGCATGTAAGAGCAGATCACCTTTCTAGGTTAACACACGGAGAACCACCAAGTGGAGTACCCGATGATCTCCCAGACACTTATTTGTTTAATCTGGAAGTGTGTCCAAAGTGGGTAGAGAAACTAATTCTGATAGTCACTCATGGCCCACAACACCCAATCAATAACGAGAGTAAAAAGGAAATTCTCCAATCAAGGAATTTGCACATTATTGCGGGAAGTGTGTACTATAAGGAACCCAATGGTATATTGCTAAGATGTGTTGAAGAAGACGAACAAGTGAAGCTAATTGAACAAGCTCATGTGAACAAATGGAGGACTCACAAAGGAACTCATGGAACTATTAGGGAATTAAAGCGATTAGGAGTATACTCGCCGAGCATGCCTAAGGATGTCCATGACTATGTAAGTAACTGTGCAGAATGCCAGGAGACTATCCCTGAGGATCACACATCCATACCTTTCTCAATGATAGCACCCAATTGGAGCAAAACATTGGTAAGATTCCTAACGACAAGAGAGGAGGAGGAAGGAGTTAGCTTGGCAAGAAAACGATCCCTAGAAGAGATGAGCAAGGATTATGTACTTATGGGAAGACATTTGTTTAAAGAGGAAAAGACAACCAATTACGGCTATGTGTGCATGAAGGAAAGTATTTACCCGTACTAGAGATGGCACACGCAGGTGCACCAGGAGGTCATTTTTCAGCCAAGAGAACATTAAAAATGATCCTCTTCGCAGGCTTGTGGTGGCCAACTTTACATATGTATGCTGAAACATATGTACGAAGCTGCGAGACATGCCAAAGGACTAAATACCCAATTCGGAGGGATGACATGCCACTGAGACCTATGGTTTGTGCTAGAGCATTCTCTAAATGGGGTATTGACTTCATAGGACCCATTAACCCACCGGCCAAAGGATCACATGCCGAATACATCATAGTAGCCACAGATTACTTGACAAAATGGGTAGAGGCAAAGGCTACTAGAAAGAACGATGCTCAAACCACGGCGAAGTTTCTTTTTGAGCATATATTCACTCGTTTCGGATTACCAATTGAGATTGTGAGCGACCGAGGAACGCACTTCATTAATGAAGTGATAGAGTCTCTAATGAATGAATTTTTAGTGATCCATAAAAAATCAGCCCCATACCATCCCCAAGCCAATGGTCAAGCTCAAAGTTCCAATAAGGTGGTATGCACAATATTGACAAAGATTGTCAATAATGGGAGGTCTGATTGGGACAAACAATTGCATCATGCAATTTGGGCCTTCCGAGTCGCGTACAAGACTTCCATTGGAACTACCCCATTCAATTTAGTGTACAGGCAGAATGCAATTTTGCCAATTGATTTTTTAATACCCACTTTGAGAGTAGCCCAACAGTATGAATGGACCGAACATGAATTATCCCAACAACTAGACCAAATAGAGAAGTTGCATGAAACTAGGTTACAAGCTGTCGCAGGAATATATGCAGCAAAGAGAAGACAAAAGGCATATTATGATGCACACATAAAAGACAAAGGACTAAAGGAAGGAGACCTAGTCCTAGTTCACACCTTGAAGCAGCATGCCAAGGAGTTACAAAAGCGCGGATATGGACCTCTAATCATTAATAGGATCTCGACAAGTGGTGCAGTTAATCTAGCCACCTTAGATGGAGACATTCTTCCTAACTACATAAGCGGATGTAGAGTGAAATGGTTCATGGAGCCATTGACGGATCAAATGTTAGCACGTCTCGTAGGTGTGCAAAAGAGGAAGAAAGAGGAAGAACGGATTAGAGAGGAAGCAAGGCAAGAAGCCCTAGAACGCATCAAGAAACGGAAAGAATGGATTCGGCAAAGAGACAAACGGTATCTCCAAGGGGAAGAGCCTATCCCCATGGCTAATTACCAAGTCCATAAATCTGACACTACTAATGCCTACATGTCACAACCCTACCTAAACCTAGGGATTGGCAAAACAGAGTACAAATTGATATATGCCTTGATAGACTCAGGAGCAGGACTTAGTTGCATAAGTAATACGGTCATACAAGATCTTCAAACGATTATGACTCCCACAAAAGCTCATATGATAGGAATTGGAGGTCAAACCATAGAATGCATGGGAGAAACTAACGTATCCCTCCACCTAGGAAATTCTTCCATGGAACAACGAGTCTTAGTGTGCAAGGATGAAGACTTAATAGAAGACTTGATCCAAGGACAGGATTGAAGCATTGAGAATGAAGTAAGCATCCACCTAGCGCAAGGCTATATTTCAGCCAAGATAGGGCACAAGGAAATTTTTAGTCTATTAGGGGAGAAGCCTTCACAACAACCAAAAGCCATTGAGAGTGCAGAAGAACGCAAAGAAGAGCTAGTGGAACATAATTCAAGCCCCAATACCTCAGAAACCGATCTAGAAGAAGCAGAAAGCTCAAACCCTAATGTGTCCAAGGAAGAGGTGAAATCATTCTATTCAGTTGGTGAACGGCCAGACAAGAAGGGGACCAACTCTCATGGAGTTTCTCACATGATAGAAGGATCACCAATATGGAAAACAACACTCAGATACTCGCATCAAGGAACGGTCAAACTCAAATGGGTACGCAAGGATCAAGTGCAGAAATCAGAGATGTCAACATCAAGTCACAAGGAGAAAAAGGAGAACAAGAAGTCAGCTTCACCGAAATCCAAAACAACAAGACTCTTGGAAGTATGGCTTCTGAAGCCTCTGATTGAAGCTCAGAAGGCACGATAACAGATATGGATTCCCAAAAAGGTCAGACAAGCAGCCAAGCAAGAGATAAGCAAACAAACGGATGCATTACATCAAGACATTCAGACAACGAAGCCAAGACGAACTCGTCAGCGAAACATGAAGAGAAAAACTTCTATCACTAGGACATCAAAAGAAATACAGGAAATTCGAAGGACCAGAGAGAAGACACGGCCTATCAATGCTACCACGAAGTGGATTTGGAATCCAAAGCAATTGCGAGGAATGGACCACCAGAACCACGAAGACTCTAATTGCACTCATGAAGTATCGAATGCACCTAAAGCATGCATAATAGGGCCACATTACAAGGCCAAGCATTCGGCACTTGATGTACACAATAAAATTAGTGGTGCACATTCTCCAACGAGGAATAGGTCATAGCTTCAATTTCCTTAGGAATGGACATACTATGTAAATAATTAAATGCTTCGGCTATATTAATACTTGTTTTCTTTTAGGAAAAAGAAATAAAACGATGTGGTAAGAGATCTCACTTATAGAATCAAGGGAAACGGAGTGACAGAACGACAACATACCACTACAATGCACTACACAGTTGTTATGCTTTCTATTGAAGCTAATGCACTTTTCATTACAAGTGCAGATGGTGTCTGAAGATTCCGAAGCAACAATTCAAGAGGAAGTATTGGAATTTCCTCTTCAGAGTATAAACAAAGCAAAGGGACATTGGTTTAGAGAAGATCAACCGACCGGGGAGTATCTGTTCCTGGTGACAATCAAAATAATGGACACGGATCATCAGTTCCCTATAATGTCTCAAGATTTTAGAGTGGTGCATGAACTCCCCTCTACGATCGATATCATGAAAAAAGCAAGCATACAAAAATACTTCGAATTGTCGATCTACAAGGCCGACTTTCAAAGATGCACACAAGTCATGAATACATTACAGCCAGCACTGCATGACCCATTGGTGCCAGAGGCAAGAGTTATGGACAGAGTAGGTGAATGGGTAGTTATTCAATTTACTCATGACTTGATAAAAGAAGCTTTTGGATGGGAAAAAGATGGCAACACGGTATTGAAGGAGGAAATCCACGGAGCAAAGACAAGGACATTTACTAACATCAATCGGGTGGATATTGAAGAAGAAGTTCGGCTCATCCACCAGCACTTCTGCTTCCCAAATATGCATCGATATACAGCCCCTCAGAAGATTATTGTCCAGCTACTCTCACATGCCATCAAGCAAATTGGCAATCAAATTAATTTGACTCCTTACATACAGGAAAGGCTATTCGAGGCAAAGAAGCAATGGAACAGCAAGAAGTTCCTCAATGGCAGTGTAGCTCTGACAATATTGATCTATCATGCTTTAGGCATTAGAGAGCACATGCAAGAAATGCCATCATCAACTGCTATGGCTAAGTATGTCAAAGTTGTGACAGTACCAAAAAAGAAAAGAGGAGTCAAAATTGTCGAAGTAGCAAAAACTAGTTCTCAACCCAGAATGAGAGGCACAAAGAGACTAAGGGAAGTAAAGCAAGTAGAAGAGGAAGTTCCAGCCACGAAAAGGACACACATACTTCCAAAGATGAGAATTGAAGAGCCAAGACCCATTACAGAGGAAGACTTAACTAAGGCCCTTGAAGATACACACCAATATACAGAAGGGCAAATTAATCTTCCAGTCCAAGGACACCATTACCAACAAACCCAACAAGAAGTAGAAGCTAAGATGAAGCTCACCAAATTCCATCGATACAGAGATTTAGGGTTGGAAAATTCAAGCTCATCTTCGGATGCACAAGAAGAACCTGACACATCATTATTAAATGTGGATATACAAAGTGAATCTAAGGACGATGGACAATGGGAGGAACTTAATGCAGTCGACTACAATGAAGCAAAAGAAGGCATGAAGATGAATGACAACACTGTCCACACCAATCAAGACACAACTAACATAGAGGGAAACCAAAAAGGGGTACATGTCATCCAGATCAATGAGACTAACAAGATTCAAATCAAAGAGACGACAACTAAAGGAGAGGAATCAATCAAGAATCCAAAAGAAGAATCAAAAGAAGCGACAGTGGAGTAATCGGAACCCTTCACTCCGATAAGGGTTGTGGCAGAACCCTCCCCCATGGATGTCACCTTTCAGGGGAGTGCCACTAAAGTTATTGACTTGGATGTGCAACGAAAAGAATCAGATAGTCAACTACAAATCAGACAACCACACAACGAAACCATCCATGTAGAGCAAAGAAAAGATGTACACACAGGAGAAGCTCCGAGCATACCAAGAACATGGTTGAATGTTGACATTGCTCAGCTCAAGCCCGTAGTGCAAGACATGATCAGAACCGCAATGGATACACAACAGCTAATGCTTGAGGCTGATGAGGATTATGATCAAGCGATGCAGGACAAGCATGAGCTTCAGGAAATCGGTAAGAATCTTTTGGCAGAACTAAAGTTAGCCAGAGAGCAAATAGTAAATAAAGAAAAAGAAGTTCAAGAAGCTAAGAACCAGTGCAAAACACTAGAGACGGAAAATGCAAACTTGAAAGATCAACTCCAAGAATTACAGAAGAAATATGAAACTAGTGAGACTGAGAAGACGTGGATCAATGCAAGAAGTAAGATCTTAGAATCACAAATCAAGATATGTATGGAGGAGGCAGAAAATCTCAGGAAGAGGAATAAAGAACTAATGATAGCTCTTCTAAGTGATCAGCCCATAGAGGTTCAGGAAAAGCCAGAAAAAGGCATCAAGGAACTAGAGGAAAAGATAGTTAAATATGAAGATCAGCTCAAGCAGGAGCAGGCAACCATCGCCGAATGGGAAAAGAGGTACATGGATGACACCGCAGCTCTAAGAACAAAGTGGGAATAGGCTGAGAATAAATATCTCAAGCAATGTAAAGAAGACATTGATCAACTCACGATCGTGACCAAAGAAATCCAAAAGAATAAAGATACAATTTTGAAGGCACAGGAAGAAATTCAGCAAAAGAAGGAGATGATAAAGCAATTACAGGATCAACTAGAAAAGAAAGCAACTAAGGGGACACCAGTAGTTCCAAAATCCACAGCGGCTACTGAGAAAATTGAGGTACGTCCTCTCTCTCCCCCCCTCATATCGTTCACCAATAAGGGAGGAACAGGAGATTCAAATTGAACATAATAATCGGGACATTGTAGAACTAAGCTGACCGGAAAGGGCACTACTAGTGTCCCAACTTACTGCTGAATTCAAAGATCAAATAATACAGGTCATGAAGGAAGCCCAAATTGAGAGCAAAAACTTGGAACAAATTTTGAAGCCTTTTAATGTACCATATGGCCTACTAAAAGAGCAAACGCGGCAATATATAAAGACAACGACAAATAAAGAGCCTGACCACAACCTCCAGTTCAACAAGGATACCTTCAATTATACTCAAGAAGAATTCGAAAAGGCCGATCCTATATGGAGGCGCAAATTTTTGGAAAAGAATCCTACACTGCGGGTACAATGGGAAGCATCACCATATGTGCTTCAGGTAAAGCCATCATTTTGTCCTGTGCCCCGCAGACGCTCTTGGTCGCAATTTAGGGAAGGACAGTGCCAGGGAAGCATAAATTATCAATGGTTGAATTATCCGTTATTACCTAGTCCACCACATAATTACCTACCAACGGAGGAGTACATGGTAAAAACAATGGAATTTTGGATTGCAAGATATGCAACGGTGCCTGATTTAGCAGTAAAAATGACGAATAAGATTTTTAGCATGCTATTAATAGCAATTAAAGTCTTCCAGCATGCGAAATATACTTTTTTAAACTTCATCGGCATTACACAAGGATTTGAAGCGCTCATTTTTTATCTTTCAACCATTCTGAGCCACTTAACACTCATGGCCTATTATTCACGACTTATGTTTTTTCCGTCAACATACATGCAAACTTTTGAAGAAGCATTTTTCACCGGCTTCTTCGAAATAGATTCAAAAATTTTTGTCAAGATGACTTCGAACCTTAATGCACGACTGGTGGCTTATGAAACCAGCTTTTTTGCGGATCACCGACAAGCACCAGAGGATGGAGTGAAGTCAAGCTAGTGGAAGGAATTTATGATATGTCACGCCAAGTTGCTGAATCAAAGAGAGCAAGCAGCCATACAAACATACTCACGTCACCACAAAAAGCCTCTCGGGGACGACAGAGTTCAGGAGGAGGGATGTGTGGAAGGGGAATCAAGCAACAAGAGAAGAAGAAGAAGATCAAAGTCAAAAATTGCTCAATAAAGAATGAAGATCATAAAGTGGAAGAACCACCCTCTACCCAAAGCCTCGCAAGGGCATGCATCAGGCAACAACGCGAAACATCTAGGTCCTGAGGAATGGAATTAAAGAACAATCAGAACCAGGACATTTCATGGGAAGGACGGACTAGGGCCAGGAAGTATCCATGAAGAAGTGCAAGAAGATACTTGGCAGGTAATAATCCTCCCGCTGATAGCGTGCGTTGTCGACAAAGTAAACAGGCTCAAAGCAATACAACAGGTCAGATATGTGAAGACAAAGACAAATCAGAAGACCAAAAGTTAGAAAGAGGTAGAGGCTGAAAAGTTGAAGAGGGTGACTAAGAACAACACATTCCTAGTCACTGGTGGCATGCATGGCAGCCCAACTGAATACAGCAACCCAGATATATGATATTAGGAATACCAAGGGGCAAACAGAAGCAAAGGACATACCTCGGATAAGATAACCAATTGTCTGACAGTCCTTGTTGCCGCTTCGACCACTGGGTGCGTGTATTCAGAACTCTTAAACAAGCTGAAGATAAGAAGTAAAGCATTTCAAGGGACGACAGAGATAAAGAAAGGGAGAGTGTTGCAGAGCAGAGAAGCACAAAAGAAGAGCCCCAAAATTTTCAAATTAATGGGCATAATTTTTCTTCTTCAAAGTCTTAGAGAATTCCCTCAAGCCATGTAAATGCACTAGAGGAGTCCTCTAGATGCATAAGCCCAACTCATTGTAACATATTCCTTGTAAATTAGTAGGAAATTCACTTTTTAGTAATAAAGTGCCGGTCTCTTGTGTGAAAGGACCAAGATTTGATTCCATCTAGCTCCTCGTGGAATTAGTACATCTAACATATGCATTTTTACATGGGTAAAAGTAATTGATTTTACAAGGGAGTGATCATATGTGATTATATGGAATACATGCTAATTATCCAAGTATGTTCGCTTGCAGCAATAGCTCCCCCTCAAGCCTAACATGCTTGTTCTTCATTCCACCTTGATCTCCTACAAACCAATCATCATCTTGAACCTGTTCATCTTAGTTCCATCTAAAGGCTTTGTGAGTATATCTGCACATTGCAAATGAGTTGATATATAGGACAATTGAATGTCCTTGTTAATCAATTTCTCTCTTACATAATGATAGTGCACTTCAATGTGCTTAATCCTTGCATGATATACAGGATTAGTAGCCAAATGAAGTGAACTAGTGTTGTCTCTAAAAACCATTGGAGTGTAAGAATGTAACTACAAATCTGTGTAGAGTTGTTTGAGCCACATAGCCTCTTGTGTTGCATTTGCTAAGCCTCTATATTTTGCCTCTGTAGATGACAATGCCACAGTTGGTTTCTTCTTTGATGAACATGATATTATCTTTGAACCTGCAAAAGACAAATATCCTGAGGTGCTCCTCCTATCATCCTTGGAGCTAGCGCAATCTACATTAGAATACATCTTTATGTCCAAATCAGATGTGAATGGGTAAAAAATCCCTTCATTTATGGTATACTTTAGATATTTTAGGATCCTCTTGGTAGTTTCCTATAATTGAGACTCCCAACAAGTTTTTGGTAACCTGTAACATCTTCAAGAAGCTCTCCCTCATGAGAATGAAGTTTGTGATTCAGCTCCATGGTTGTACCTGCAATTTTAGTATTTTCCATCTTGAATTTCATCAAGATATCAAGAATGTACTTCCTCTTAGTAATAAACACACTAGAATATGTGTATATAAGTTCTAATCCAAGAAAGTATGTTAATAAACCAAGATCACCGATTTTAAACTTTTCCATCATTTGAGCTTTAACTTGCTTGATGCCATTAGCATCATTCCCTATAATGATAATGTCATTCACATAGAAACATAAGTAAATAACTTCTGAGTTGGACTTCTTTATGAATAAAGAAGAATCTACTTTGCTAGCACAAATCGTGGATCCTAGAAATATGTAACAAGCCTATGGTTCCAAGCTCTTGGAGCTTGCTTTAGACCATAGAGTGCATGCTTGGCTTCTTGGGAACCAAATCCCAACTATTATTTTCTTGAAGTGCTTCAACTTCTTCCTGCATGGCTTCTCTCCATTCTTTCTTCTCATTAGCTTCTTCAAATGAAGAAGGTTCTTCTATCATAGAGTCTTTAGTGATGTACACAGAATGCTTGGTGACTAATGATGTTTCATAGCCATACCTTATGGGTTTTTTACTCTCCCTTTAAGATATTCTGAGTTCTTGGTTGGAGGACTCTAGAATGTCTTCCAATTGCTTGAACTTGGTCTTGCCTTTTTACTTCCAAACCTTGAAGTCAATCTGTTCTTCATGCTCTGAATTTCCATCTTCTGGTATTTGTTGATCTTCTTGAGTGAGAGTTGGACAATCACTTTCCAAATCATAAGGTAACTTGATCTTCCTGCAATCATCTTCCAACCATGAATTATTTTCATCAAACACTACATCCCTACTAACTATAAAAACTTTGTTAGTGGGATTGTATAACCTATATCCCTTCTGCTTTTGGTCATAGCCAATGAATATACACTTTTCAGATTTTGGATCAAGCTTCCCTCTAATATGTGAGCGAATATGTGCATAAGCAATGCACCCAAAGATTTTACAATGTTCCAATGAGGGTCTCCTCCCATTCCATGCCTCATATGGTGTCATTCCCTCCAAGGATTTGGATGGGAGTTTATTAATCAAGTATATGGCTGTGGAAACAGCCTCTGCCCATAGGTAATTTGGTAGTTTCTTTTCATTCAACATTGATCTTGTGGCATCTACTATTAGTCTATTCCTCCTCTCTACTACTCCATATAATTTTGGAAAGTATCTTGTTGTAACCTCTCTCTTTATACCTCTGTCCTATAAGGATGAGTCAAATTCATGTGAGAAGTACTCACCACCTCCATCAGATATGATCCTCTTCAAGCTTCTACCTGTTTGGTTCTCAACCAATGCCAAATACTTTTTGAAACAAGTAAATACTCCATCTTTATGCTTCATGAAGTAAAGAATTATCCATCTATTGTAATCATTTATAAATGAAACATAGTACCTTGAACCTAAGATTGTTGGCTTTCTGCTAGGACCCCACACATCAGTGTGCACAAGCTCCAAGTAGTCTTCATACATGTACCCTTTTCTGTTGAATGGTTGTCTGTGAGCTTTGCCAAATTGGCATGCTCCACAGTTGTATATCATGTGTTGCTTTGACACATTTGGAATGCCAAGCACACTCTAATCCTTGCATATTTTCTTTAGTGTTCTTTCACCTATATGACCTAGCCTTTTATGTCATATCTCTAGTTTAGATAGGGTTTGATCCTTGTAATTGAAGCGTGCAATGTGTCTGGTATCTTCAACTTCAAATGTAAAGAGTCTACCAGATTTCTCACTTTTTGCAATCCTCTTGAAGCCTTGTTGAGGGTCTTCCACATATGCTCCATGCCTTGTGAATATGACATGTAGGCCTTTCTCAACAATCTGCCCAACACTGATTAGTTTTTTTGTTATGGTTGGCACATATAAAACCTTACTTAAGAGGTTCATGTTACCATCAGAAGCCATGAAATTTCTAATTTTCTTAACAGAGTGTCTAGTTTCATCACCTATCTATACATCATGCTTTCCTTTAGGTTCTTCAAGATTAGATAGCAATGCTACATGTCCAGCCATATGATTGGAACAACCAGAATCAATATAGAAAATGTGTTCAAAATCTTTACCTTTCTTGGATGTCATGTTCATGATTAGTAATGAATCCTCTTGGTCTTCTGTGTAGTTGTTATAATCTCTTCCACCTCTGAAGCCTCCTTGGTAGTTGTTGTTGTGGCCTTGATTGTAGTTGTGATGGTAATTACTTCCTCCATTGTTGAACCTGCATCTGGATTTTCCATAGCTCCCTCTATGGAAGCCTCTTCCCCTCTAATTCCTTGTGTTCTTGAAGCATTCTTCTATGGTGTGATTGGTTAGACCATAGATATTGCAAGGTGAAGTGTTGTAAGACATCCCCCTGCCTTGTTTTCCTCCTCTGCCCCTTCCTCTGGTACTCTTACTCTACCTGTGAAGTTCACTTGGGAGGAACTAGCCTCTTCTTCATTCTTTTTGCCTTTACCTTTATCCTTACTTTTATTTTATATATATAAAGGGCAAAAGATTGATTACCTCTAGAGTTGTCTCCATTCTTGTTGAGCTTTCTTTCATGGGTGAAGAGTTGTCCCAGCAATTTGTTGAGGTCAGGTATTTGCATATCCATATAAAGATCCATTGTTGTGGTGAAGGACTCCCACTTACCATCAGCTTTGATGCCATTTATGATCTACCTTACTATGTGTTCTTCTTCTATTTCCTCTCCAATGCTTGCAAGCTAGTCAGCCGCATCCTTCATCTTGGTCACATAATCAGCTGCACTTTGCTTTGGTTGCTATTCAAGGTTGTAAACTCCGTCCATAGCTGGTTCTTCCTAGCTCTTGTATTTGATGAGAAGTACAAAGAAAGTATTTCCCAAGTCTCTTGGGAGGTCTAGCAATTCCTAATGTGAGGTAATAAGAAATCAGATATTGAGTTAAGTAGATAAGACCTGGTAAGAGCATCCTTTGCACACCATGTAGTCAACCTCTCTTGTTCTTCCCTTATGGGTTGAACTTTGCTCTTGAATGTTTGCATTTCTTCATCTCTTGTGATGTATCCATATAAACTTCTTCCTTGGAGGTATGCTTGCATCCCTTAGTGACCATGCTGGGTACTTGCTTCTATCCAATTTGTCAATGAATGATGGAAATCCATCTCCCATCTTGCTTGTTGTTGCGCTAATACCACTGTTGGAGGAGATGGTGGATAGTCTTCAAAGATGAAGTGGTGTTGCAAAACCCTACTTCACACCAGCCAAGAAAAAGTGGTGCAGAGTGTATTAGGCCTCTTTAGCTTTCTAATGATCACAAATATTCACTTATGTGCTTTGGAACATTATTCACTAATCAATGGATCAAAACCGATGAGTAGGAAGTTGATCCAAGATCATAGACTTGCTATTTTAGCCTCTACACATGTTTAGTAGAATGAACAGTGCTCTCAAGCTACTAGCAATTAGCCAAATTCCTTTTGGTGTTATCTAATTTAGATAGCTACCAATCATGATTTATTTCAATAAAAAAGATGGACTACACGCTGAGAATGATGCTTAACAAGTTACAGGACTTGCCCGACATTTTTGGGGTGCTTTAGACTATAGACTAGAGAGTACTGATATGAAGATATCTCATAATGAAGTGAAGCAATAACAATGAAACTTTGTAGCCATGAAGTAGACAGTATGATCATTCTATAGCACTTTCAATCTCTTCAAATGATCAACCATGCAGTGAGAACAAGCTCTGAGAAGTTCATTGTTCTGGGATGGTCATTGCAGAGAAGTGAGGTAGAGAAATGATCAATGTGTATGTATTAAATCACATAGTAATACAATGTCATTGGCAATATTCAATTGCACAATGTGAGAGTAGTGAAGTGGCTATGAGATGAGCACACTAATCACTTAGGTTGATCTCATAATCGGGCTCTTCTAATCTCACATATCCGCGAGTCTTTTTTTATCCTCTTTTATAGTTTAAGTTGGAGTTGTTGATATATTTAGGTAGTGATGTGTGTGAACACACTAGGACCAACGTGGCTTGTATATATGCCTATAGCCCTAACGGGTTACATATCTTTGTACATTCTAATGGTAATACATTCAGTAGCTTCTTCTTCTTCCTCGTGCTGTTCACATGCTTCGGCAAACGTCTATCTCCAACAATTGGTATCAGAGTAGGTTGCCGCTTCATCCAGGGCATCGTCGACACTCCTCCAGTCATAGTTTCAAAATCGCACAAAATTTGGTGAGCATACTCAGGGTGATTTGGTGAACATACTCAGGGTGATTAGGCCGAATCGTGATCTAAGCTTGTTTCGACCTCCGAATGCACTATCACAATGCTTGTGTAGGCTATTTTTGTCTTTTTGTGACAAAGATATATACAGGTTTTTGCTTGCCAGTATAAGCGTCTTGAAGTCTACTACAGATTTAGCAAACTTTTTAGGGTAGTTATGTGCAACTTTTTCATGTACAGTCATTTTTCTGCATCAAGGTATTTTAGTTAGTGGCCATGGCTAAAAGCAGTGATGTATGTTGGTTGTTGAGGATAACTTGGACGGTACAAATTACCCATTGTGGGCTTATAAGATGTGACATGTATTGGTTGCAAAAGGACTGTGGAACATTATGCACGGGGTTGAAAAATGTCCTACTACACCTGTAAATATAGGTATTGAAATGGGCATTGAAGATGCCGATATTCTTCAGATTCCTATTTGTGTTGTAGTTCTTGTCGCACATACTGCAGAACAAATTTGTTGGGGTGACAAAGATGCTCATGCACATGCATTGATAGCTTTGTCTATCAAACGTGCCATTATTCCTCACATTCAATCTTGCATAAATGCTAAGGATGCTTGGGATACACTTACCACATTGTACCAAGCTAGGAATGAGGCTCGTGTTGCTTACCTCCGAAAACAGTTGGAGAGTGAGCACATGAATGAAGGTGATTATATGGACAGTTTTTTGACAAAGATCAAGGATTTGAAGGAAAAGTTGATTTCTGCTGATGAAGTCCTTCCTGTCAGTTCACTTGTGCAGACTATTATGAATGGTCCTCTTGACTCATATCAAAGTTTTACTTCTACTCTTCGGTTGGTGATGAAAGGCAATCCAAATTCATTAACATTTGAAGAGTTAGTTTCTATTCTATTGCAGGAAGATCAATCCAGGTAGAACAAGTCTATTATCTGTGTTGCATATCAAGCTTTCCTAGCTAGTCAGAAGGGCAAAGGAAAAAGGAGCTCTTCTGCTAGTAAGGAGAAATCTGCTAATTTTGCACAATCGAAGAAGGAAGACAAAGATGAGAAGAAATCATAAAGATAGAAGTTGTTTTGCAAATACTATAAAGCAAATGATCATGTCATTAAGAGTTGTCCAAAACTAGCTGCTAAAGAGGCAAAGAAGAAAGAGGTCAGAATGGTTGTTGCAGAAGCCTCTACACCGAAAATAATGTATGCTAATCTTGTGCAGGATAAAGAATGGGAATTTACTACTATTTGCTATTTTGACCCATCTTCTCATAAGCAGTTCCTGTTGTAGTAGACTCAGATGTTTGGTACTTTGATAATGGGGTGGCCAAACATATTACCTTGCAGTGTAGTTTCTTCTCTTCACTCGAACATGTCCCTACAGGGAATACTATTACATGCGCCAAAAACTCCGCTTATCCTGTTATGAGAGTTGGTAAGATAATTCTAATTACTATTGATGGTAGTTCTTTTACATTTTTAGATGCTTTATTTGTGCCACGGATCAAGAAGAATTTTTTATCAGTTTTGGCCTTAGCCAAGATTGGTTTGGTTGTGAAATTTGTTGATGATAGATGTGCAGTTCATGATTTGTCAACTGACGACATGATTATTTCTTTTGGATTTTTATCTCATGGGATGTATAAGCTCATAGATTATGAAAAATCTATGAATAATTTAGCATGTGCAGTACATGATTCTTAGGCTATGTTAGATGCAAAGCTTTGGCATTTGGTCATCTGAATTTTGCTAGTTTACTACGCCTGTAGAAATCTGAAATGGTGTCCTCTTTGCCCAAACTTGAGGCACCTAGAAATTATGTCTGTGAAGGCTCTATTGTGGGCAAAATGCAACGTTCCTCCTTTCCAAAAGATGGTTTAGTTTGAGCTACTCAAAGATTGCAAGTTGTTCACACTGATGTCTATGGTCCTATGCAGACACCCTCTTTTGGAAAGTACCTTTCTTTCATGACTTTAATTGATGATTTTTCCAATCATGCATGGGTATATCCATTGAAAGCAAAGTCCGAAGTATTCATGTGCTTCAAACATTTTTGGTTTTGGTTGAAAATCAATCAGCATGTAATATGAGCACCCTCCGTTTTGATCGAGGGGGGAATATATATCTTCTAACTTTTATGCATTTCTGGCTTAACGTGGGATAAAACATCAATGTATAGTGTCATATACACCTCAACAGAATGGAGTTGTTGAGCGGAAGAGCAAGTCACTCATGGAGATGGTGAGGTGTATAGTTAAGAGTCAAGCTTTACCACATAGTTTCTGGCTTGAGGTTTTCATGTCTGCAGCATATGTAATTAACAAGTGTCCCACTAAAGTGCTCCAGTCTATCACTCCATATGAGTCTTGGCATGGTTGCAAGCCATCTGTTGCTCATCTCCATGTTTTTGGTTGCATATGCATTAGTGCCTGAACAACATCATAGAAAATTGGATGATAAAGAACTAAAATGTATTTTCATTGGGTACAATTCAGAAAGCAAAGGCTGTCGTCTGTATCATCCACAGAGAAAATGCATTCTGGATAGCCGTGATGTTGTTTTTGTGGAACATGCTATTCAGCCATTACCTTCATGTACTAAGGAGACATATGTTAACTCCAAAGACATGTATGATACTTTACTACCTCTTTTTATAGGTGGATATTCTAGTGCTGGTCCTAATGAGGCAACTTCTCGGCTTTTATAGGTTTCATGTGATGATGTAGATCATTCCATTTTTGATGCAAATTTGCATGATGCACTTGTTGATGAGAGAGCTGATATTGAGAAGGAAAAAACTATGCCAAAATGGCTAGTGCAGACTTTACGTGATAGCAAATTAGATGCACCTCTGTTATATCCTACTCGATCACGCTCTCATAGCGCCTCTTTTACATGAGATTGCTATGCTATGCCTACCTCTAGTCTATGTGATGAGACTTAGCCTGTTTCATTTGATGAATCACAAAATTCTAAACATTGGATGGCGACAATGCAATCTGAATATGATGCTATCGTGAAAAATGGTACCTATTCTTTATGTGACTTGCCTCCTAGCAAGAAGGCCATTGGCACTAAGTGGGTATACAAGCTGAAGCATAAACCTAATGGAACAGTTGACAAGTATAAGGCTAGGCTTGTTGCAAAGGGTTATGTGCAGGAAAGAGGCATTGATTTTGATGAAACATTTGCACCTACTTGCCGCATGACTACTATTCATAGCATCTGTGCACTTGTAGCTCATCATGGTTGGAATGTACATCAGTTGTACATTAAAACAACATTTAAGATTGGTGTCTTGCATGAAGAAGTGTATGTTTTTTAGCCCCATGGTTTTGTGTAGAAAGGGCATGAAAACTAGGTGTGCAAGTTAAAGAAGGCATTATATGTCTTAAAGCAAGCACCACATGCTTGGTATGAAAAGATACATGCCTATCTGATTACACATGATTGCTTCTAATCATTGTTGTGTATGTTGATCTTCATCACCTACTACAATTCCATAAAGATTTCTGCTTTGCAAATAGGCCTCCATTGTGATTTGCCAAGCCGCATAGTTGTGTCTATCAAGCTTCTTAATCATTGAGGGAAATCCATCACCCATCTTGATCTAGTTGTGATACCAGTAAAAGAACTTGGAGAAGCTTGTAAGAGCTAGAAAAGTGAGTTGCAAAGTGACAAAGTTCGGTCCAGCCAACTAGCACAGGTCGAGCCCTTAAGCTTATGGAGACTCAAATAGAACTTATTAGAATCTGATAAGTGCAATAAAATCCACTATTTACTTTGGAGCATTAAGCAGAAAGATTCAATACAAGAAACATAGGTTTGCATATTGACTTGCTCAAAAAACTTGCTTTGGATGAAATAATCAACTTCAAATGCTCATAGGAATCAGCATGATTACAATTGGAAACAATTCTTTTGGAGGAATGATACACATAGGGTTTAGTGTATGAAATGCACAAGATTACAAGTAATAAGCAAAATATGCTTATGGAAAGAACTTGACACTCAACAGTGGTACCTCCTATTTCCTAGGGCTACACAAAGATAGACCTCGAGATAGAAAAACTTAGATTCCACCAAATCTACTAAACCAAATACTTTTAAAATTTGTACACATAAACTAGATATTAACAAATTTCCAATGTCATCCAATTTGGACCTATGTAAGATGATGCAAAGAAATGGAGCAAGACAATGATGGCCAAAAGTGTATGTATATTGCTTCCATGTAATGTACAAGTGATTTGAAGTCTTTATATAGACTCTTGAAGTGCTCCACCACTTTTACAAGTGGATTTTGAATTAAAATGAAGGCAAGATCAGTTGTCAAAGAGAATCAATTCACTTTCCTACAATGTAGGAAAAGTGAAGATCTAATTTGCTCTACATTTAGGTGATTGATTGATTCATTGATTGTCAAGTTCAACCACCTAAAATTTGTGGAATTTGAGTTATCTTTTTCTCACTTTACATGTGTAAAGCTCTAGGATTTTTCATTAGTAAATTATCCATAAAAACTTTATAAAAAACACAATAAATGATCATAAATAAAAGAACCCTTCAATGGATATTTTTTTATGGAATCCAAACGATAGATTTTTTGATGTAGATCAAATCCACCTCAAGCAGGGTGTAGTCACTTACCAACATGCCCTTTTTCTACAATGTATGCAGCTCCTTCTTGAGTTGCAATTTTTATGCATTTGTATTGGTGTCATACCAAACTAATCCAAGGCTCTTTTTGAGTCTTGGCATCTTGTATGTGCCCAATCATGCTATCATGTATTCTAACAAATATCCAATACATTACCTTTCATGCTCCTTGATTCCATTCTTCATATGCTCTTAATTGGTCTGTAGCCCAATTCCTCTCTGGTAATTATAGAGCATTTTTGTTGTCTCCTTTGATGTACTTCCAGTAGCCTTTTCCAATTATGAAATTCTTCATTGTGAATCTCCAAGCATGGAAGTTTTTCTTTTCCAGCTTATCACTCATAAGCTGACTCATTCCATCTGCACTTGCCATTTCTACAGCAATTCCCAACACTACAAAAACACTAGAAGCAGTACCTCTGCTTGAATTCTATCACATTGTGACGTGATATTTCAATCTCAGAAAACACAATTTTTGTGCATCAATTGTACATGGAATCGCTTGAAATTCCCTTGCGGGCTCTAACTTGCTCAAATTTCTATTTCAGAGATGGCCTTCTACCTTCATGCCAATTGACCTTCTACCTTCACACCAATTTTTGTAGAAGGTAGAAGGTAGAAGGCCTCAGATTTCTCCATCGAGATGGCCTTCTACCTTCACACCAATTTTTGTAGCGATTTGAGATCATTTGTGAATTGTGATTTCTCCATGCCTTCTCATGTACTCTTCACTATTGGCATTCTCCACGAGCTCTCTATAGCCACATTGGCTCTGATACCATGTGAGGAGGAAGAAGACAAGGAAGAGAGCTCACCCACCCACTTTCACACTCAAAAAGGAGCACACACACAGATTGAGGCAAAGAAGAATGATCTTCTTCTCCTTTTATTACATAAAAGGAATATACAGGAATGATCTAAAACAACAATACAACTAGTGCAATATATAAAGAATGGTACATAAGGAAAAACCTAATGTCCATGAATGAGTGAGCTGGCAAGAAACAAATGTGTCATCACTCTCGGTAGATAAATCTAGTAAATCTCAATGAAGTATCCTTGACATATACCGGCGTGACCACTATGTAAGAGAAATGAAAAAGTGATACATGTCATCCTAAATCATCACATGTTGAGCTTGATATCTCAATACAGTTAACCTCACAAGAATCACTAGAAAATCCCACATTACCAAAGTTAGGGTCAGTCTTAGCAAAACCTATCCCAGAGGATTTGGATATGATATTCAAAGCCTATCAAGATCAATTGAGAGAAGGACCCAATGTTGTAGAGCTAGACAAGAGTTATCCAAGAGCATATCTAGAATGGAAAGAACCAATTATTTAAGATTTCTAGAAGGAATAAGTCTCATCATTTGAAACACCTTTTCCATCTATGAGTTTGGAAAGAACCCCCCTATGAGATGATTTTGGGAAGATCGTTCATGACACAATTGCAAATAGTGCAGGACTGGGGAACCAATTCTTTGTACTTACAACACTTAGGGATGACCATCAATGTCAATCTCAAGGATTTTACCCATCAATATGCTCCTCCTTTGCCATGGAATATCAGCCATAGAATGCTTGAGGAGACGAGTTTGTGCACTCTATACAATCAGACCCCTCATAGATGCATGAGGACACACATTTATGGATGTGTAAAGTTGGAACAGTAGAAACGAAGAAGTTAGAAGCTAGAAATTTAGGTGTTATGCAACATTCAAGATTAGTACAAGATCAAGCCTATGTGCCCATGATTTTCCCAGATGAAGAGTTTGAACCTGATAGTTGGGAAGAGATATTAGTCACCATGGACATAGTAATAAATGAGCAACAATGGACACCCCATTGTGATGAAGATGGCTATGATATCTCCATCTTCATGGTAGAGCCTCTTATGTTTGAACTTGTCATAGATCACTGTGACCATATCATAGACAAATCAACAAGATTAAGTGATGAGGACTTAGAATCCATCATAATGGAGACCTTTTGCTCTTCAGAGGACAAATATTTATACTTTGTAGAAGCCAAAACTCCTGAAGAGGTTGAGTGTAATGGAGAGAAGACATCAACAAAGCCAGCAAAAACCAAGCTTGAGAAGAAAAAGGAAAGAAGAAAGTCTCCCACACAAGAAGAATATCAAGGATCATTATTTGAAGTATCAAAACATTTCAAGAAATATGAAGTCAAGGATAGGAAAATAATGGTGGGAATGCCTAAAACAGAAGCTCTCACGGGAACAGACTAAGAAAATTGTAGTAGTGATTGAAGAAGGAGAAGAAAGGTGCACGTATATAGGACACAATTTAAGTGAAGAAGAATGAGAGTTGATTAAGTTATTGAGAGAATATAGAGATGTGTTTGCTTAGAACTACAAGGATTTAAAAGGAGTGGATCCGGACATTTGTTCTCATAGGATCCCCATGACACTAGAAGCCAAGCCAACTAAACAGAAGCCTTAAACTTACAATGACAACTACGCATCTAAAATAAAAGAAGAAATTGATTGATTGATAGAAGAAGGATCTATCTACAAAATAGAGCATACAAAATGGGTATCCCCCATCTTTGTAGTCCCCAAGAAGGATGGGAAGTTGCATGTGTGCATAAATTTGAAGAAATTTAACAGTGCAACCATATGAGATAGCTATCTGCTTCCAATCACTCGTCACTTGTTGGAACATGTAGTAGGAAAGGAAATTTACAGCTTCCTTGAAGGTTTCTAGGGTTACAATCAAGTAGCAATTGCCCCTGAGGACCAACATAAGATGGCTTTCACCATTGAGTGGGGTATCTTTGTATTCCATGCGATGCCATTTGGACTCACAAATGCACCTACTACCTTTCAATGATTAATGTGTCATGTGTTTAAGAACTTCTTGAGGAAGAATTTAGAGGTTTATGTGGATGAATTGTGCACCCATTCCCACATAAGACAAACACACATCCCAAAAGTTAGGCAAATATTTGATAAATGCAGAGAGTATCAAGTGTGCTTGAACCCGAAAAAATGTGTCTTCATGGCCAAATAAGGTAAAATTTTAGGCCATATGATATCAAAGAACGATATATCTATAGATAAGGATAAAGTAAGAGCTATAGCGGAGTTACCTAGACCTAGGATAGTCAAGGAAGTACAAGCTTTTATGGGACATTGTGGGTACTACTGACATTTTATCCACATGTATGCTATTATTGTTAAACCTCTTTACAACCTCTTGACTAACTTCGAATGGACTGAGGATTGTGAAGCTTCTTCACTGAGCTGAAATGACGACTAATTTCAACCCCTATTTTGACAACACCTTACTAGAATAAACCATTCCATGTTCATGTCCATGCTTCCAATTACACTATTGGATGTTTGTTGTCACAATCAACTGAAGAAGGGAACATAGATCTCCCAATAGCATATGCAAGTAGGAAATTAAATGTTGCAGAAAGGAATTACACTGCTACCAAGAGACAATGCTTAGACATGGTCTACAAGGTAGAAAAAGTTTAGACATTATCTACTTGCAAATAAGTTTAAGCTCTTTACAAACCACCAAGCATTACTCTACATAGTGAACAAGCCTTCTAACACGGATATATTAGTAAGATGGTTTCTCTTACTAATGGAATATGATTTCAAAGTGGTAGTTAGGAAAGGAATGACTCACCTTTGGGCAGATCACCTTCCATCGCTAAATTCTAGAGACTCCCCAAAAGCAGTATCAGATGAACTTCCTGATGCTTATTTTTTCAATCTAGACATAGTTCTAGATTGGGCTAAATAGCTTGTGCCTTTTCTCACATATGCACCTAAGAATCCAGTGGTCAATACTAAGGAGAATGAAGTAGTTAAATCATAGAAATATCAGATACTTGTAGGAAGCATTTAGAAACAGAATGATCAAGGAATTCTAGCTTGTTGTGTGAAAGAATACGAGCATGGTAAATTGTTGCAACTTGCACATATAGGTGCATTAGGGCAACATCACTCAAAACATAGAGCCCTATAGAAACTGAGTTGATTAGGAATATGTTGGCCAACAATGGAAGAAGATGTCTATAGGTTGGTCAAGGGATGTCAAAATTGCATTAGTAGATCTCCCATTGAACATGCCACTTTATACCACATGTATTTAGTGCTTATTGGAGCAATCCTCTAGTCGACTTCCTAAAAACTCAAGCATTCCCATCATAAATGACATTAGCAAGACAAAGAATTCTACAACAAGAGGTGCAAGACCATACACTTATTGGTGATAATCTATACAAACTGGACGAGATGGATATTTGAGATCATGTGTTCATGAGAGTGAATACCTAAAGATTTTAGAAACTGCACACCAAGGTAATGCAAGAGGGAATTGTGGGCCTGATCGAGTGATCAAAGCCATATTATTTTCAAGATTATGGTGGCCCACTCTTCATATGGACACACATACCTATGTGAAGAGATGTGGTGCATGTCAAAGGACACAATATCCAGTGTGCATAGAAGAAATGTCATTGTGACCCATGATGGAAGGATGTTCATTCTCTAAGTGGGGCATAGACTTTGTAGGACCCATTAATCCCCCTACTAGAGGATCTCATGCTGAATACATAATTGTAACCATGGATTATTTGACCAAATGGGTAGAAGTTAAGGCCATCAAAAAGAATGATGCACAAACAATGACCAAGTTCTTGTTCGAAAATTTCATTACACAATATGGGTTTCATATAGATTTGGTGAGCAACCGAGGAACTCACTTCCTAAATGAATTCATTGAAGGAGATGGTTAGAGAAACATGGTTATGGACCTATGATTATCAATAGACTTTCAATGAGTGGAGCAGTGCAATGGAAGGAGACGTAATATCAAATTACATTTGTGGGTGTAGAGTCAAGCTCTATCAAAATCCTTTGATGATGGAAATGCTTAGAAGACTCACCTTGGCGTGGAAGCATAAGAAGGAAGAGAAAACAATTCATGAAGAAGCTCAGGTTTAAGCCCTATAGCGCATTAAATGTACAAAGTTAAGACAACAAGGGATAACCATAGAACAAAATGCAAGGGTAGAGGAGCTTCATCTAGTAAATGTCATTCCCCACATAGATGTCCCTTAATATCACATGGCATGTTCCACAAAAAGGTGAATGCTTCCCCTAGCATAGTTGATAGACAACAATTCACATCATAGGTTTCAAAGGCATCTCATCTTTACGTATCGGGTACTAAGTTCACTAGAAAATATCACACCTCTTCACATACGTATGTGCATCCATGTGAAGAGTTAGACACCAAAGACCTGCAAAAATTATTGCTTTAATCATACGGTCTGGTCCAAACTGTCCTCCAGCCACACCTTGGTGAGCAATCTCCAAGATCTTAAGATATTCACTCTCATGGACACATAGTTTTAGGTATTTGTCCTTTTTGCGCTTGTATAGGTTATCTCCAATGAGCGAGTAATCTAGTGCCCCTTGCTCTAAGCTCTTTCGTCTAGCCAATGTCATCTCTTGAGAGAATGTTTTCATCCTCAAAAAATCTACCAAGGGTTCACTCCAATCTGGTACCAGAGACACGATATAGTGTAGCATGTTCCACAGGTGGTCTGACAGCACAGATTGGGCATTCCTTACACGCCCTATGGACATTTGCCTCCATTGTTGGCCAATATACCCCAAACCTTTGCAAAGTCTATAAAGTTCAATGTTTGGAGTGATGTTGTTGTAGTGCACCTACATGTGCTATTTGCAACCACTTTGCATGTTTGTCTTCACCTACACAGCAAGCCAGTATGCCTTGAGTAGTGTGCTTATACATGTTGCCTGCCATGATGTGGTATTTTTGAGATCTCACCACTTCTTTATCTTTGGCTCTCAATACAAGATGTTTGGGTCCAAATGTTAGAATAGGCACTATAGTTTTGGCCCATTCATGCACTACTTCTAGATGGAACAAGTAAGCATCGAGAAGGTCATCTGATACTCCTTGAGGGGACTCTCTTGAAGTTACTCTTGAAAGGTGATCCACCCTAAGATGAGTCCTACCTTTCCTAACCACAACTTCAAAGTCATATTCCATTAGTAAGAGGAACCATATTACTAATCTTCCAGTATTGTAAGTTTTGTTCACTAGATATAATAGTTATTGATGGTCTGTAAAAAATTTAAACTTATTTGCAAGAAAATAATGTCTAAACTTTTTAACCACATATACCATACCTAATCCTTCTCTTTCAGTAGTGGTATAATTTTGTTCAGCTGAATTCAACTGTCTACTGATGTAAGAAATAGGAAGATCCATATTACCTTCACCAATAGGTTATGATACTACACACCCGATAGCGTAATTGGATGCATCCACATGAACATTGAATGTCTTGTTCCAATCTGGTGTAGTCAAGATTGGCGTTGAACATAATCGTCACTTCAACTCATTAGAGGAGTTTTCACATTCGTTCGTCCACTCAAAGTTAGTCAAAAGGGAGTATAGAGGCTTTGCAATGATTGCATACATGTGAATGAAGAATCCATAATATATGCAATGCCCCATGAAAGCTTGTACTTCCTTGACATTCTTTGGCCTAGGTAGCTCTGCAATTGCTCTAACTTCCTCCTCATCTGTGTTCAAGAAGACCTAATATTCTCTACATTTGACAAAGATTTGTCTGAGCTCAGGTATATGTGTTTGTCTAATGTTGGAATGAGCATGAAGATCATCAACATAGACTTCCAAGTTTTTCCTCAAGAACTCTTCGAACACATGGCACATCAGCCTTTGGAAGGTAGCTAGTGCATTGGTTAGCCCAAATGGCATTACACGAAATGCGAATATGCCCCATTATGTGGCAAAAGCCATCT
Organism: Ceratopteris richardii; assembly: GCA_020310875.1. Taxonomy (NCBI): domain Eukaryota; kingdom Viridiplantae; phylum Streptophyta; class Polypodiopsida; order Polypodiales; family Pteridaceae; genus Ceratopteris; species Ceratopteris richardii. The sequence continues at coordinate 74,413,307 of CM035433.1, forward strand.
TTTGTTGATCTTCTGGGGCAATGACCACTTGATTGTAGCTAGAAAATCCATCAAGGAAGCTGTATACTTCCTTAGCTGCTACCCTTTCTAATAGATGTTCAGTGATAGAAAGTGGATAACTATCTCTGATAGTGGATGAATTAACCTTCTTTAAGTTAATGCAAACACATAACTTTCCATTCTTTTTGGGAACCACTACAATGGGTGATACCCATTCAGTGTGCTCCTAGATAAATCTAGCTTCTACCAACCTATCTATCTCTTCCTTGATCTTAGCAAAATAATTGTCATTGTCTGTGTATGGCTTTTTCCTAGAGGGTCTGGCATCTGAGGTCATGGGAATCATATGTGAGCATATGTCAAGTTCTACACATTTTAGGTCCTTATAATTCCATGCAAACACATCCCTGTATTCTCTTAGCAAGGCTATTAGCTCTTGCTCCTCTTCTTCTATTAAGTCATGTCCTATGGATGTGCATTGTTCTTTGCCTTCCTCTATGGTTACAATGATTTTCTTAGTTTTCTCTTTGTTATCATAGGCCTCTCTTGCTAGTCCTTCTCGTTTAGGCATACTGATCATGACTTTCCTGTCCTCTATTTCATACTTCTTAAAGTTTTTAGGGATCTCAAATAAAGATTCTTCCTCTTCTTGTGGGAGTTCTCTCTTCTTTCTTTTCTTACCTTCACTCTTGGTGGTTAACTGTGTGGCTAACCTTACCCCGTTCATGAGCTCTTCTCGTCCTTGGGAATGAGCTTCTACTACATTCAAGTATTCCTCTTTTGATGCACAGAAAGGATCCATAATTATTGATTCTAGATCTGAGTCACTTGCTTCCTCAAGTACATCAGTTCTAGGCTCACAGTCTTCAAGAACTAAATCATACATGATTGGTTCTATCGTGAAGACTGAAATGTGTCACAGTGTGGTGTCCATTGTTCTTCATTGATGGCTACATCCATTGTGGCTAGAATTTTTGTCCAACCATGAGGTTCAAACTCTTCTTCTGGGAATTAGGTTGGGTCTTGACTCGATCTATGAGTTTCCTTCGCACCTACCTCTCTAGCGTTTCCTCTTTTCTCTTATTTTACTGCCACTTTACACATCTATAAGTGAGTATCTTCATGCATCCATGAGGAACCTAATCCTATGGAATGCACTGACTCCATGTCATATGTGGCTCTATGGATGGGATTCCACTATATAGGGGGCACGTCTCTATGAGAGTAGTCCTTGAGATTGACTTTGGTTGTCACACCTAAGTGTTGCAAATACAATGAATTGGCTCCCCAATCCTGTACTACTTGCAACTGCCTCATGAATGGTCTTCCCAAAATCATCTCATAGGCCTGATTTTTGCTAAAGTCGCAGATGGCAAAAGTATGCTCAAACTCTACACCACAAGTAGTGAGAGTTATCCCTTCTAGCAATCCTAAAGGTCTCTCTATGTGACCATCGGCCATCTATAATTTCATTCTCGTTGGCTCGAGTGTTGCTTTGCCCTAATGCTTCCATAGGGAAGTGGTAGCAATTGTGAATCATGTGCCTGAGTCCAAAATAGCCTTGCTTGTGTATCCATGATGAGTGATAAGAAGATAGGTGTTTCCTTCTTCTCCTTCACTCATGTCTCCTATCTTATCCAAGGATATTTCAGGAACTGTTCTACGAGATCCTACTTGGGAATGAGGTTTAGCTACTTCTGGCACTTGATTGGCTACATATTTCCACAATTCTATTTTAACCTTGAGTAGCTCCTCCAAAGTGAGATTGCATTGCACTTTAGTATTCTTTACTACCTCTGTATTCCTTGGTATGACTAAGTCTTCGTTTCTTACCATGATAGTGTGTGCTCTCATATAGGTGGACTTAGCTTCCCGGGTCTATGAAATGAGGCAATTCTTGTATGGAATTAGACTCAAAGTCTAATCGCTCACTAGACTGGGCATCCTCCTATTCTCAATAAATAGAAGGAATATCTTATGGGAATTGATCATGCAAGTCATCCACAAGGTCAATGGGTGGAGGGTTTTCACTTTCTTTAGCCCATTTCTCTTCTTGAATTTCTCTCCAAAATTCTTGTGAGTATCGATTTATAGAAGTAGAGGTTCCTAACTTGGTGGAGTTGGGAACCTAAGCATCCTTGGGAGGAAGGCTTATCCTTTCGCTTCAAATGTTACTCACCTGTGATGTAGATTGTTTTCCTGACTCAGCTATCAGCTTTTCCAATCTTTCTAATAATCCATCAAAATGTAACTGAGTTTTAAAAGCTATGTATCAGTGAGGAACTATTGTGTCTTATGCCAAAGAAAAATGCCCATTTGCTTGGCCAGTGTAGATAGCTCGGGAATAGGGCATCTCTCAATGTATTCCTAAACCTTCATCCTACTAGCCTAACTATTTTCTATGGTGTCTGTTTAAAGCTATGGATCAAGCATGAGGTATTATGCCTAATGCCTCTGTTAGGGAACTCTATAATAACTGCTTCTAGCAATTGGATGATATCTTTGAATTGATCTTGATGTAATGGTTGGAACCACGTCAAGGCTATATTCTTTAAGGTTAAACCAAAAGCATTGTATTGAGTGAACAAATCATCAACTTGTTTAGCTCTTAACACTTGTCTAAACTCTACTACATGGTCATATGGGTCTCCAATGTTGTCAAAGTATTTCTTCATTGAGTTTACTAGTTGAGTAGGTCTCAATATCCTAGGGTGTTCCCTAGGTCTAGGCAAGGGAAATTCATCCATGCCTCTCTGATGCATGTGTCCTCTCTATCTCTCTTGATTGATTTTTTCCGTCTCTAACCTTGACCTCTCTCTTTCAGAGGGGTTTGCGAAACTTAATTCTAGCCTTTCTCTAAGTTTGTCCTCATGATTATATGGGATATGGGAGGATCCTCCTCCATGCTGACTATGAGACTCACAAGTTCATAGCGGAGGCAAAAACAATTCGCTCTTCCAAGTGTAGGCATGCCTACCATGTTTTGTTACTAAGAATAACTACTCAGACAAGTTATCGAGGTAGACCACCTTCCTTGGAACATCAAGATCTTTGAAATCATAAATCATCACCCATCTATCCCACTAGGTCTTTCTGGTTTGAATAACTAGAATGCTTCATCCATCTCTCTATTCAAGAAGAGCTTTATGTTTTAATTGTTATAGGGAATCCACTCCGGTGTGATTATCCTAGATAAGATCAACTTGCCATGAGGTGTTCTAGGCTCATCCCCAACATTCTCTTGATCTAGGTCTCTCATTTCTAACTCATGGATGATTCATCCAAACTCATCAGTCCTATCCGATAAGCTCATCACCACATACATAAGGATAGTCACTTAGCTCTTGAGAAACGACCTAGCTATGTGATTGACACTAGCTTCATATGATATGATGCTTTGTTTTTTCTTTCCTAGGTATCTCCTTGACTTAAATTTCATATGCTTCCTTATATGCCCACTACCCAAGTGCAACCATGTTGCTAGATTCTTTTGTAATAGCCACTTGTCCTTTTTTATTTCTTTTTGATGCATTTATTGTCCTAATATAGGCAATGTCAAGAACACTTTAGTTTTACCATAATTTGATGTTCTTCTCAATCATATTAGAATCTTTCTAGTCAGAGTTTTTCATGATGTAGCTTAATCTACCCTTGAACTTTTCATGCCTAATGTAACCTTTAATCAATCAGATTCACTAACCGCAGTTAACCTAGACTAGGAAATCGATTGAGGGGGTTGAGAGTTCTTCCAACCTCAAATCCATTGCCCTTTTTGCTACTCAATTGCCTAGGATACATGCTCCCAAGATCTCCAAGCACCTCTAGCTTGCTTAGTCCTTCAAGTAGCTCTAAGATCATTGCAAAAATCCCAAAAATTAGCCCAAAATTGACCAAAAATTGAAACCCTATTATTTTTTGTTTTTCTTATCTATCACGATGGACAAGGTCTGTTTGTCATGATGGGTAGCATCTATCATGGGGCCTATCTATCACGATCAACAGGTGTCTGTCGTTAATTTAGTATGTCATGATGGATGACTGTTTATCATGATGGACTAAAGAAACACATATTTTTGCAAAATTTTTAGTGATTTAGGGTGCCATTAGGGTGGTGTCTATCGTGCTCTACTTGTTTTTACCAAATACTCAATTTTTCTATCTATCATGATAGATAGAGAAGATCATGCCAGGATGGGTGCATAGAGTTATCATGCCTGCTCATGTTATTGTTGCTTCTACTGATGTTAGAACCTGCCAAAACACTCAAAAAACACACAAGATCGCTCTATCGCTCTCTCTCACAAGTTAAATGAGGGATGGATATGCAGATGGGAATATGATTAAAGAGTTGGAAATGTTGAGATAATGGATATGGAGGTAAGGGGAGAGTAGGGAAGGTATGGATGATGATGACGGTAAAAGGTAAAAAAGAACAAAAAATTACCTATGATTCCAACATCAACTCTATTTCCTATTGTCCCATATTCATCCTCAAAGCTAACTCCTCGGCAACAGCACCAAATCTAGTGTCACTCTAGCAAAATGGTGAGAACCAATGTGAGGAGATTGACCTCATAGTTGTCAATATGTCGAGGCATGAGGGTGTTATGACAACCATGAGCAAGTGGAATACACGTACGTGAGTGAGAAGTGCACTAGCACGCACACACATACATGGCAAGACAAAGAGAGAAAACAATGGAATCTTTCATTAGAAAACTCAAAAGAAAGTATATAATGCTCAAGAATAATTTCACACTAAAACTAGCTTCCCCAAAAATGAGCCTTCTAGCTCTTCTTATAGTTTTATACTAGCTTTGGTCTTGTTCGGACCTAGTGTCTGGCCTAGTTAAAAATTAGGTTCCTAACCTGATTTGGGGGCTCAAATGAGCTCTAAAAATTATGAAAATTAATACAAAGGTTCTCCTAGTAGTCAAACTTGAGGACTCCTTAGCTCGAACAAATTGGAGTTGAAGCTATCAAAAATGGCTATTTACAAAGTGATGAAAATAAATGTTAAGTGAAAGAATGTTTAGGAAAAATTTTAGCATGGCCTATTTGTTGTCTGATCTGGTTGTCTTCCTTGGCTACTCAGTCCTCCTTGGCCTTCTCTCTGATTGTATTGTCCTTGGCTCCCTTTCTGGCTAACAAGGGGCAAGGAGGAGGTCTTGGGTTCAAGTCCTACAAGGTGCAAGGTTTTGCCTCTTTGGCTCCATTTTCCATTAACGAGGGGCAAGGAGGAGGTCTCAGGTTCAATTCCTACAAGGTGCAAGGTTTTGCCCAAGAGCTCCATGAGACAGAGCATTGTGGATTGTACTTTCTAGCTGACACCTTTTTAGATAAAGGGTGGTGGTGAATCAATCCACAAAAGAGTGGTGTGGATCAATTAAAAAAAGAATGATTCTCATTTAAAGCTACTCTTTTAAAGATTGGTTCTCAAGTAAATTTGATCTTTTAAAGTGTGTCCTAGAATCAAAGTGGTTGGATCCTCAATAGCAATATATACAAGATAGAGTTGGGAGGAGAGCAGACATTCATTTGTAAGCTAGCATTCATGGAGACTGTGTTGCATTGGTATAAAAGCCTTCATCATGATTTTGGTATGACATTATCTTCTTGCACTTCATTCTCTTGCATATAGCTTGTGGAGTAGTTCATCGACGAGTTTCACTCGAGTTTCCATTGCTACCTGAGTGTTAGAGGCATGTAACATCTGGAGGAGAGGAATTTTTATTCAAAAAGAAAATGGGCACCTGAATTGGCCTCGATCACGTGCAAAGGAAGCCTGCCCAAAGGCTCCCAAGGTGTAAGGGAGCATGGCTTGCTCAATGATTGGCCCCACCTAAGAGATACCTACCCACACTCAGCTACAAGCTGTCCCAAAAGCAAAAGGAGGAAGAGCTTCATTGCTCTCTTCCCCTTGATTTTGAAGAATCCAAGTGAAGGCATTATTTTTATAGGTGCCTTTTCTACCTATTGCACCCCTATGTAGGATTTTGCAAGCCCATTCTGAGCCTTCTCAAGCCACGCATGCATAAATCCCTTTCTACTTCTCTATTTGGATGAGCCCGAATGCATATTGCACATTGGATGAACTCAAGTGCTAAAATCCATCCTTGTCTTTGCTTAACCAAGTGAAAAAAAAGGGAATCATGTTCTTATGTTCCCAATAGATCATATAAGCTTTGGACCTATCATATAACCTCTCTTCTTTTGATCTAATCAAGGGGGTCATTTAGGCCCTTCATGAGTGCCTTCAAAGCTTGAAGTTTAACCTCATCCAATCTTCTTCAACTTCTCCAACCATTAAAAGGGAGAACTTTAGATGTTTCAAGTAAGCAAGAAGAAGCATCTTTTGTCTTCAAGGGGTGGAGCATCAGACTTCAATTACCCTTGGAGCTCTTCAAGAAATTGAAGATGGTTCTTGGTGATTTCCATGTCGTAATTCTTGCATCCTAAGCAAGAACTGAGTTTGCACTAAAGAAAATTACATCAAGGGAATTCTCTTTCTGAATTTTGTGCATTCCCTTTTAATATTTGCACGCACCACTTAACACTAAGAATTCCAATGGTTAAGTATGATTTGTGTGTGATGGAGGGATCTACGAACCACATTATGTCAACATGTATATTTTTGTTTCAATGCATCTATCATCCATTACATCATTCATGCGTAGTCCACTAGTAGTTTGATGATATACCCAAGACATCCTTCAAAACAAAGTATGATCACTATGAATTTTTAGTGATGTCATTTGGATTAACAAATGCACTCAAAAAATTTATGAATTTAATGAATAAAATGCTAAAATTGTGCTTGGGGAAAATTGTTATAGATTTCCTTAATGACATTCTAAGCTTTAGTAAAGATTGCAAGAGTCATTTGGAACACTTGAAAAAATTCTTTGAACTTCTCAGAGATAGTAAACTTTATGGTAAAGAATCTAAATGTGATTTCTTTACCCTAGAATTAAAGTATTTAGGTCATCTTTATATCCATGGAGGGAATCCAAATTGACCCTCAAAAGGTCCAAGTGATTCTTGAATGGCTTGAGCACAAGACTATTCAAGAATTACAAAGTGTTCTCGGATTGGCAGGATACTACATGAAGTTTGTGGCTATTTATGCCAAATTTGCAATACCTTTGACACATCGACTCAAAGGGAAACATCAAAAACTAGATTGGAAAGAAGAACATGCAAAGAATTTTCAATAATTAAAACTTGCTTTAGCTTCAACCTCAGTTGTACAAATAGTGGGCCTGAATAAACCTTTCCAATTAGACTCAGATGCAAGTTCATCTGTAGTATGAATAATACTAAGTCAAGATTTTCAACCAATAGCTTTTGAAAGTAGAAAGCTAATTCTTGCTCAACAAAAATACTCTAGCTATGAGCAAGAAATGTTTGCTATAATTAATGCTCTTAAGAAATGACACCATTACTTGTATGGATCAAAGTTAAAAATTGTCTTTGATCAAGATAGCATCAAGTGATTTGCAAACCAACCAAACTTAAGAGGTAGAAAACCTAGATGGGCCAAACAATAGATTATGAACTCAAGTACAAAAAAGGGAAGTTCAATGTAGTGGTAGACACCTTAAGTTGGATTCCTATGTTGAACATCATTGACCATGTTTCAAGATAAATTCTCACCCATATCCAAGAGAAATGTATTCCTTCGACTTATAGTCTAGCTTTTGTCCAATATCCTTGAGTATATGAACATTGGATTCACACCCAAAAACTCAAAGATAATCATAATATATAAGCTTCCTTGTCCATAACTCTTGTGCCACTTTCATACCTTTGGCATAATAGGTGAAAGGTTAATTAGATGAACAACAGTCATACCTACTTGTGCCCAAATGACTTGTGAAAGGTTTGCGTGATGCAACATAGAAACTACTCTATCCTAAAAAGTTCTTTTCATCCTCTAAGCTACACCATTATGTATCGGGGTATAAGGAGTTGTAAGCTCTCTACTAATTCCTCTATACTTAACAAAAAAAGGTTGAATTCATGTGAGGTATACTCACCTCCATTATCTAAACATAAAGCCTTGACCTTAGTTCCTTTTTTAGTCTCAACTAAAGCAAGCCCTTTTTTGTAAGTAGGAAATACTTCATTCCTCAACTTGATAGGATGTACCTAAAATTTTATAGTAGTATCTATTAGATATGTTCAATAATCCATCCTCAAGTGACCAAAAATGATCCATGGTACTCTAGGTTGTAAGACCCCCATTATGAGGAGAAGCCATTGTGAGAGCCTGAACATTTGTGCAACCCTATCTTCCAGGTTAGATGAGGTCTATGTGTGACTGTTGATGGTAAAGATGATCTTTGTGAGCATAGCCATTAAGTTGGGTATGGCATAAACTTTTGGGCCATTGGGTTGCCATTCAAGGCAAAAATGAAAACCTTGTGGTGTCGTGCAGTTCCCCATAGAACCTTTGTGGGGGAGTGCAGGGGGGGCTTTCCCCCTTGTGGAATCCTAGGTCTATCCCCGTGACCTATAGGGCTAAGACAATAGGACTTCTAGTCATAGAGATATTATTGGATTATAAATTTCACTAACTATTCGATCTCTCTTGAGTACATTTATCTATATCGACTCCCATTGTAAAAGCTATACATGCATGGCCCATGTGTAGCTCTACATAGCATTGCACACTAGTAAGTTCTTCATCTACAATTTGTCTAGATCACTATGTAAGTTCCATATTGGGAGCACAAGGGTGGACAACACTATCTTTGTAGTTGCATTGCTCTTGGCAATTTGAGAATTTGAGTTCTCTATCTCTCAGTCCCTGTTTCTCTTTGTCTGTAATTTTTCTCAACTCTATCTACTGCTCTACTCCACTATGCCATTATTTCTTATACTATCATCTATAAAAGTGACAACATAGAGTATTGCATAAAATTCCAAAGCTCCTCTAGACTTTCACAATCCAATATTGTAAAGCAAACATTATCTACCACGTGTTGTTCAATGGTGCTAACCCCAATGTCACTCTAGCACAATGGTGAGTACGTGAGGAGATACACCTCATAAATGTCAATCCGTGGAGACGTGAGGACTAGTATGAAGACTATGAGCAAGTGAAGGCACAAGTGCGTGAGTGAGAAGCACACAAGCATGCACACACATTCATACACACGTGCACACAAGGCAAGAACAAGGAGAGGAACAATGGAGTTCTTTGCATTAATCAAAAGGTCTCTTACATAAGCTCAATTCACAAACAATCTAACCCCCAAAATGAGCTCTCTAGCTCTTTTTATAGTTTTCTAACTAGATTTGGTCTTGTCCAGACCTAGTGTCCGGCCTAGTTAAAAATTAGGTTCTAGAGTCTATTTGAGGGCTCAAACAGAGTCTAAAAATTATGAAAATTGAGATGTCGCTAGTTCTAATACTCCTCAAGCTCGAGGACTCCTCGGCTTGCACAAAATGGAGTCTATTCTACCAAAAACGGGATTTACAATGTTTGTGTAGTGATTAAAATCACTTGAGTTGTAAATAGTCCATGGAAAAAAATGATTTGGCCTTGTTGCCGTATTGTGCATGACTCCTCTGTTGCTTTGTATGCCAACACGCCCCCCTTCCTAGCGTCTGTCGCCCCTGACAGACCTTTGTTCTCTCGGGTGGTCGATATAGTATTGGATGACATTGGTGGCAAGTTCATGTTCTCCTATCCTTAAGCCTCTTGCTAGATCAGCTTCCAATGCATCCCAATTTATTGCACCAGGGGCCTCTAGCTGCGGGGTGGTGTAGTACTCAGAGTACATTGCTTGTTCACAAGCAAAAAGATGGAGCAGGTGTGTTGGCTTCGGTGCGAAAATCTCGGAGTGATACTCCCAGAAACCTGATCTGAACATTTCTTCAAAGGTCTGTTTGTAACAGGCAGGGAGGTATTTGATGTGTGCATGCCAGGCGTAAGCCACACGAATACTGGGGGTGGTGCTCATGTCATACACCAAGTCATAATTTCCATTGCTAAACCCCGGGAGACGTACCTGTGGTGCGGCTGCATTTCTAAAAGTTTTCAGGACTACCTGCATCATATCTAAGATTTTAAGCATCATTTGCGCTGCTACATCTTGCATGGGCTTCAATCGCGGCATCCAGTGGTGAATTGTTCCCATCATGTATGCTACCGACGGTGGTCCCTGTGGTGGCGCAATGTACGGGTAGTTTAGCCATTCTTTGCATTGCGCATTGTTCTGCACTTTGATATTGAATGCCTTCCAAGACCTGCGGCGTGGAACTGGACCGTAGCATGGATTGTATAGGAGGTGTAAAGGCGCGTTGTTCCATGTGCGTAGCATTTCTGGATATGTCTCTAGAAGTTTCTGCCGCCAGGTGGGTTGACGAATTTTGCCTTTTTGCACCTCTGGAGGAAGGTCTTCGGGTTGAAATTGGGTAGCAAAGGTAGGAATCTGACCCGTGACTCTCTGTATTTCTGCATTATAATCAGCCAAGATAATATAATAAGGCCGGTATTGGAGTTCAGATGAGAGGATGAGGCGTCTCGATGACAGGTTCTTGAAGTAAGCCGATTGTAGCACAGTTTCCTCTATGACCCTCATGGCCTGATTTTGCACTACTGTGCGCTCTTCGTGCGAACTCCCGATTTCCTCCACTTGACGTAGCCATGGAGGCCGTGGTGCCTCGAATGTGTCCTGAGCTTCTTCTATTTGTTGGCCTCCTGGGAATGGTTGTGGATCGTATTCTTCGTCAAACGTTTGTTCCACAGGAATTTGCACTACTTCTTTGTCAGTGGGAGCCTCTGGAGGGGAAGGTGGTCTCTCATATTGTAGTAGACGTGTTTGCAATTAAGTGACCTGTTTCTGGAGATCTTTTATGGCCTCTGAGTTTGTGAGAAGTGAAGCCGCGGAGGGGGTGGTTGGAGAGGCTGCTGTTAGTCCTTTTTGGTGTTTCTGCTTCAATTGTCCCAGTTCCTCCGATAGCTGATCATGTGCTTCAACCAGCATGGCATAGTCTTCCAATATGATCTTGATATTATCGGGGGTCACTGCTTGAAACTTTGATGGGTTGATGGGTGCCCCCGGTGTGCTCTCAATAACTGCTTCCAGGTTCTCTTGATTTTGTACTTGCAGGCGTCGATTCTCTTCCTGAGCGGCCGCAAGATGGCGTTTGAGTAGAGCCATATTTCGCTGAAGCTTTGAGTTGCGTTCCAGCTGTGTCCGTAGGTGACCCTCTACCACCTGTATCGCTTCCTGATCTGTGTTCTGTAAATGTACCTCCAATATGCCATGAGCTTCTTGGAGAGTTTGGAACTGTGTGTGGAGGCGAGCATTTTCCTCCTCTAGTGCCGCGAGGCGGTGCTGTAGTGTCTCTGAGTGCTCGTGCAGGCGTTCATTCTGTTGCTGGAGCTGAATGTAATCTGTCCTTAAGTTTGATATACAAGCAAGCATGGTGTCCAATGCACTTCCTATAGATGAGTGTGTGGTGTTTACAGTGGAAGATGCATGGGAAGGGAATTGGGGAAGGGGAAGAGTGAATGATGTGTCTATTGAAGTCGTGTGTGTGAGTGGAATTGGTGGAGGGGGAATGGGAGGGGGTGGAATCGTGGGGGGAGGTGCCGTGGGTGGTGAAATGTCCATACCTTCAGGAGTGGGTGCGAGTGTGGGGTGCCATATACATTGGAATGGTAGGTGGTGTGTGTGTGGAAGTGGTGAATAGATGAGAAGTGGGGTGGGGAGCTGAAAAGAAAGGGAATGGTTGAGACCTGGGTTGAAAAGTTCTAGCAAGGAGGTCATGGAGGGATTGTAGAAATGGAGAGATGGAGGTCGGGGGTTGAGGTCGTAGGTTTGAGGAGGGCATGAAGGGTTGCGTGGTAGCAGGAAAACCCATGAATGTGGATCTAGGGTCAGGATGACCTATGGCTGAGGGCATGGGGGATGGTTGTCCTAGGGCAGGCTCTATGAGCGGTTCGGTGGATTGCATAGTGATGGGGGTTGCTTCAAAGATCGGGTTATCAGAGGTAGAGAATAGGGTGGAACTAGAGATGGGAGTACGGAAGATGAAGGTTGGTTCGGTGGGTTGAGTGGTCGAGGTGATTTCCACTGTTTCTGCTCTAGGAGGCGATGGTGGGGGTGTGGGTGGTAGTGGCTCGGTGGACTCCTCATGGGTGACTGGGTGCTCTTGGCTAGCCGTTTCGGTTGCTTGGGAGGTTGTCCTGATGGGTTCAGATGTAATAGTTGGCTCTTCTGCAGTTGTGATGGGAATCTGGATATTCTTACCTGAGCATGGTCGTGTCTGGAACCTTCGTGGATCATATTGAACTGGAGACCTCCGAATGGCAGTGCGCACTGCTTCCACTACCCCATATGTTTCTGCCATCAATAAGAGACCTTCCCTATATTCTGAGTCAACTCCTGCTTCTTCCAACAATTGAGTCATGAGTACTCTGCTGCTCTGTTCAGTGAGCAGTTGTTGCGATCGCACTCTTTCCATAATTTGATACAGCCTTTGGAGTTCTGCTGTATAGGCTGGGGCTTCAGTGGTCTCCTCTTCATATGCTCCTTCTTCTTCTAGGTGTCCTTGTTGTTGACCTTTTTGAGTGTCACTCCAATGTACATGTCGGCCGTCTGTAGACTTTCTTCTTCTTCATGAAGATGTGCCTTGTTCCTCTGCATCTGAATAAAACTCCACATCAGAGAATTGTGTACTTTGTAAGAAGGCTTCGAAGTCCTGGGGGTCCATTCCTTCAGCATCTCCAGTTGCAGCAAATTCAAATTCAGGTGGAGCAGGAGGAGCCGATGGGGTAGCATGTGTCGTAGTTTCAGATCCTGACATGGGTATCCTAATGGTAAAGGGAGGTACAGTGGTCTCCCTTCGTGGCGATACCTCAGGAGTAGTCAAAACTTCCCTTGTCTGGACACAAGGGATCGCACCCCTCATGCGCTTGGATTGATGTGTGGACGTCTTGAGCTTCTTAAACATTTGTAATTGTGCCCAAGTTAAGGCACGTTCAATGGGAACATCGTATGCCAGGCACCGGTAAATAATGCGTGTGATTGCACAGCAACCGTTCACCACTAATTTCCTAGAAGACCTTTTATTTGCTTCATACAATTGATCTATAATCCATACCAGTAGCTTAATTGGTAACGCACCTGCTTCCACTAAGTAGAGAGCGAACCAGATTCTCTTGTGTGGTTGTGTGAAGCGGTCTTGGCCGGGAAAAGCAAAATGTTGCATGCACATACGGAGAGGAATGGACACGTTTGATGTGAGTGCTGCCATGTCTTTAAGCTTCAATAGTTTCCTATCCTTCATGTTAGTGGGAACAAGAGCATCCTTTTCAGAGGGTACATGTGTGCCGTGCATATTCAAAGCGTCGCTCACCAACTCCACAGTAAGTTCAAACCTCTTCAACTCGTTGTTGCCCAGCAAGGAGGGAAGAACAAATGATCCGGGTTTGTCCTTTTCTTCATTAGCTTGTAATGTGGAGACCAAATAGTAGCATCGGAGGAGATCTGGTTTAGGTAGTGGGGCTTCAAAGTATTCTGCTAGCCCTGCTCGTTGCCATATGGTCTGAAGGTCCTCGGTGTTCTGTAAAGTCTCGAACTCCTTGGAGAAAAATTGGAATCGAACCCATGATCTATCATACTCGCACTTAGACTCCCATATATACTTGGCCTCTCCTAATGGACCTGGCATGCCATTGAACCAATGAGAATTGGCATGGACTCTTTCTGTGATCCCTGTGGGTGGATCCGGCACCGGGATTTGCTGAAGGTGTTGCAGCTCCACAGGTCGTTCAGTTGGTGGCACATCCACAGGTAGACTATCCACATCGATTCCTGCAGTAAGTATTCCTACTTGTGAGCTCGGACCTGTCGCTTCTGCCATGTTACTTCTTGCCCTCTGATTCTGTGAGAATATAGAACCACGTGTTAACATCGTAATGGACAGAATAAATCCGTTGTTGTCCCCGTTACAACATTAACATGAGGTAGATGGTGAGTTAGTGGTTAGTAAGTGCACGAAGACAGTGTGTGTAGTTAATGCTTGGGTAGTCCTAGGAGACTAATGCAGTTAGTAAGTGGGGATGAATTTACAAATTGGGGTCGAGGGGTTTATTACAGGTCTTAGGCTGCCAAATGCAGTGGATGGGTTTTGCTCTTGGTTTCGTAGAGACGCTAGAGAGCTTTATAGGTGTATCAGCTTGAACATGAGGCCTTTTAGGGACCCATTTACAAGTGATTCTGTTCGTGATCATGGGCCTTAGTGTGTTCGTGAGTGTTGAAAACGAGTGGATGCCGGCTGTGCGAGTGAATGGATCGTGCGGTGTAGGGTGTGTTCCTGGTGTAGCTATTTGAGCCCGCAAACAAGCCTTAGGCACCCAAATTTGTCTTGAATGTGAGCTAGCCTTCATCGACTGCTTGGGCACCCAAATAGATTTCACGTTAGCAGAAGAATTTCTGAAAGACTTCTTATTAGTGTCGTGTTGTTGGTTACTAATAAGAGGCTTTGCCCGTGTGGTTGGCTTGAGTGCAACCGGGTGTTCGCCTTTCCACACCCACACTTGTTTCACTTGCTGGGACATTTTGCTGCGCAGGTACTTTGGATCTCGGACATAGGTAATACTCTGCTTCTTCTGCCTTTGATCCACCTTTGGTTGTTGCCTCCTTCTGGCCTTTGGAACAGAAGGGAGTTCCTTTGCATCCCTGACTCCTTTTTTCCGAATATCATTCCTCTGCAACACATAGTTTTGGACAAGAACAACATGGTCATCTTCATGTGTATTCCTGGAAGGACCAGGAGTCTGTGCCTTTCCTAGTTCCTTGAGTGCTCCATTATCTAACTCTACTGTAATTCGACTATGATTGACCCAAACCTGAAGAAGTCCACTTCTTAAGTTTAAGTTGACTGCTTGGTCATAGATCCAATCTTGACCCAAGACAAGAGGTTCAGTGAGATCCTCGTCTTGACACACTAGTACTTTAACTGTTATAGCCTCATCATGAATATAGAGGGGAAGTTCCACCTCGCCCATGCAAGGGGTTTCCACGCCTCCCAATCCTATGAGATATGCTTCCACAGGATTGACAGTTAACTGCAACTCTTGACAGTAAGACAACTTAACAGCACTAGTGGCTGCACCTGAGTCAATCAAGGCTCTTACGGTCCTTGCACTCTTTCCTTGTCCTATATCTAGGGTTATGAAAGGGCGTCGATCAATTATCCTATGCGAGCTTGTTCCTGCAACTTCACACATGGCCATAGGATATCCCTGATCTGCATAGTCATTCGTTCTAGGCTGATCTCTACCTTGCCTTCGTAACTTCATCCTTTTGATGCGTTCTAAAGCTTCTGCTTGAGCTTCTTCTCGAATTCGCTTTTCTTCCTCTTTGCGTTTCTTAGCAGTGTTGAGTCGGCTGAGCATTTCTTCCGTGAGGGGTTCCTGATACAACTTGACTCTGCAACTGCTAATATAGTTTGGGAGAATATCACCCTCTAACGTGGCTAATTGTACTGCTCCACTCGTGGAGATCCTATTGATGATCATAGGTCCGTAGCCTCTCTTTTCTAGCTTCCTTGCGTGTTGTTTCAGTGTATAGATTAAGACTAGATCTCCTGCTTTCAAGCCTTTATCCTTCACATGGGCATCAAAGTATGCCTTCTGTCTCTTCTTAGCTGCATATATTCCTGCAGCTGCTCTCAGTCTTGTTTCTCCTAATCGTTCAAGGTCAAAGATCCTAGAGGAGAGTTCATGACCTGTCCATTCGTGCTCATGTGCTACTCTCAATGTAGGAATCAAGAAGTCCAAGGGTAGCATAGCGTTTTGGCCAAATACCATCTGAAAGGGGGTGGCTTGGAGTACTGTTTTGTAGGCAACTCGGTATGCCCAAACAGCATGGTGTAGCTGTTTGTCCCAATCAGAGTGTTTTGTGTTCACTAATTTTGTCAGTACATTGCATAAGATCTTATTAGTGCTCTCAGCTTGTCCATTAGCTTGAGGGTGATAGGGGGCAGACTTCTTGTGTATTACCAAGAATTCTTGGAGTAGATTTTCAATCACTTCGTTCAAGAAATGAGTGCCTCTATCACTTACAAGCTCTATAGGTAGCCCATATCTCGTGAATACATTCTCAAACAAGAATTTAGCAATTGTTTGAGCATCGTTCTTTGTCGTAGCCTTTACCTCCACCCACTTGGTGAGATAATCTGTTGCAACAATGATGTATTCCACATGAGAACCCTTAGCTGGGGGATTAATAGGACCTACGAAGTCTATTCCCCACTTAGAGAACGCACGTCCACCCATCATAGGTTTCAGTGGCATCTCATCTTTGCGTATAGGATATTGAGTCCTCTGACAGACATCACACCGTTTCACATAGGTATGTGCATCCATGTGAAGGGTAGGCCACCAGAAGCCCGCAAATAGTATTGCCTTGATCACCCGATCCGGTCCAAAGTGTCCTCCTGCTACACCCTGGTGAGCAGTTTCCAAGATCTTAAGATATTCACTTTCATGGACACATAGCCTCAGGTAACCATCTTTACCACGCTTGTATAGATTATCACCAATGAGTGCGTAATCCTGGGCTTCTTGTTCTAAACTCCTTTTCCTAGCCAGAGTCATGTCTGACGGGAATGTTTTCGTCCTCAGGAAGGATACTAGTGGTTCACTCCAATCTGGCACAATGGGTACTTGATAAAGAGTGGCGTGTTCCACAGGTGGTTTAGTGCAACAGATTGGGCATTCCTTGCACAACTTTTGGACATCCACTTCCATAGTCGGCCAATGCACGCCGAGTCTCTTTAGGGTCTGTAAAGTTCGTTGCTTTGAGTAGTGTTGCTCTAACGCACCTACATGTGCTAATTGCAACCATTTATTGTACTCGTCCTCTTCCACACAACAAGCCAAAATCCCTTGATCTGTGTGCTTGTACATACTTCCTGCCATGATGTGGTACTTTTGGGCTTTTACAACCTCTCTATTCCGTGTGTTTACCACTGGATGGTTAGGCCCGTATGTCAATACTGGTACCAATGGCTTAGCCCACTGCGGTACAACTTCCAAATTAAACAAGTAAGCATCAGGAAGGTCATCTGACACTCCTTGTGGGGCTTCTCCCGATGTAAGCCTAGAGAGATGATCTGCTCTTAAATGAGTCCTACCTTTCCTTACCACAACTTCAAAGTCATATTCCATGAGCAAGAGAAACCATCTCACTAATCTTCCTGTATTGCATGGCTTGTTTACGAGGTATAGTAATGCCTGATGATCAGTAAAAAATTTAAACTTATTTGCAAGCAAATAGTGTCTAAATTTCTTAACTGCATATACCATGCCTAATCCTTCTCGCTCTGTAGTGGTGTAATTCCGTTCAGCCGCATTCAATTGTCTACTGGCATAGGCAATTGGAAGATCCATATTACCTTCACCAGTAGGTTGTGCAAGCACACATCCAATGGCATAATTGGATGCATCCACATGAACATGGAAAGGTTTATTCCAATCTGGTGTGGTCAAGATTGGTGCTGAACATAATCTTCGTTTAAGCTCCTGGAAGGAATTCTCACATTCATCCGTCCACTCAAAGTTTGTCAGAAGTCCGTACATGGGCTTTGCAATGACAGCATACATGTGTATAAATCGTCGGTAATAACCACAATGCCCCATGAAAGCTTGTACTTCCTTGACATTCTTTGGCCTAGGTAGCTCTGCTATAGCTCTCACTTTCTCTTCATCAGTGGATATGCCATTCTTTGACACTATGTGTCCTAGAATCTTGCCTTGCCTGACCATGAAAACACATTTTTCTGGGTTCAGGCAGACTTGATATTCTCTACATTTGTCAAAGATTTGTCTGAGTTTAGGGATATGGGTTTGTCTAATGTTGGAATGAGCACAAAGATCATCGACATAGACTTCTAAGTTTTTCCTCAGGAACTCTTTAAATACATGGCACATCAGCCTTTGGAAGGTAGCTGGTGCATTGGTAAGCCCAAATGGCATTACTCTAAAAGAAAAAATGCCCCATTCTGTGGCAAAGGCTGTCTTATGCTGATCCTCTGGAGCTATGGCCACTTGATTGTAACCCGAAAATCCATCAAGGAAGCTGTAGACTTCCTTACCTGCCACTCTTTCTAAGAGATGTTCTGTGATGGGAAGTGGATAGTTATTTCGAATCGTGGCTGCATTAACCTTTTTCAAGTTAATGCACACACGCAGCTTGCCATTCTTCTTGGGCACCACTACGATGGGGGATACCCATTCAGTGTGCTCAATTTCATAGATAAATCCAGCTTCAACCAGTCTATCTATCTCTTCTTTGATCTTAGCAGCATAATTATCATTATATGTATAGGGCTTTTGCTAAGAGGGTTTAGCATCTGAGGTCATGGGAATGGTGTGTGAGCATATGTCCGGGTCAACACCTTTCAAATCCTTGTAACTCCAAGCAAATACATCTCTGTATTCTCTTAGCAAGGCAATTAACGCATGCTCTTCTTCTTCTGTTAGGTCATGGCCTATGTACATGCATCTCTCCTCTCCTTCTTCTAGGGCCACTACTATTTTCTTGGTGGTTTCTTTGTTATCATAGGCCTCTCCTGATTGTGCCTCTCGTTTAGGCATTCTTATCATGACTCTCCTGTCATCTATCTCATACTTCTTAAAATTTTCTGGAACCTCAAACAAAGATTCTTCCTCTTCTGGTGAGGCTTCTTTCTCCTTTCGTTTCTTCCCTTCTTCCTTCAGGGTCACGTGTGTTGCTAATCTTACATCATTTGTAATCTCTCCATGCCTCTGGGGTTGAAATTCTACTTCATGGAAGTATTCTTCATCTGATGCAAATGGTGGGTCCATAATGATTGACTCTAGATCGGAGTCACTTGCATCCTCAAATGCATCAGGGCTAGGTTCGCATTCTTCTAGAACTGCCTCTCCCATGATAGGCTCTATGGAGAAGACTGAAATGTCATAGCCATCCTCATCACAGTGAGGTGTCCATTGTTCTTCATTGATGGCTACGTCCATTGTTGCTAGGATTTCGGCCCAGCCATGGGGTTCAAATTCCTCATCAGGAAAGACTACAGGTGCATAGGCTGGGTCTTGGATTGATCTATGGGTTTCTTTCGCGCCTCTCTCTCTGGCTTCCTCTCTCTTCTCTTCTTCTACTGCTACTTTGCACATCCATAAGTGAGTATCTTCATGCATCCATGAGGATCCAGACCCTATGGAATGCACCGATTCTGTATCATCTTTGGCTCTATGGATGGGATTCCATTGGATAGGAGGGACATCTCTATGAGAGTAATCCTTGAGATTGACTTTGGTCGTAACACCTAAGTGTTGCAGGTACAAGGAATTAGTTCCCCAATCCTGTACCACTTGCAACTGTCGCATGAATGGTCTTCCCAAAATCATCTCATAGGCATGATTTTTGCTAAAGTCACATATAGCAAATGTATGCTCGAACTCGACACCACAAGTGGTGAGAGTTATTCCTTCTAGCAATCCTAAGGGTCTCTCAATATGACCATCTGCCATCTGCAATTTCATTCTCGTTGGCCTGAGTGCTGGCTTGCCCCAACGCTTCCATAGGGAAGTAGTGGCAATTGCAACTCCTGCACCTGAGTCCAAAATTGCCTTGGTGGTGTAGTCCTGGTAGGTAATGGGAAGATAGGTATTACCTTCTTCACCCTCACACATATCTCCTATCTTATCCAAGGGAATTTCTGGCACTGTCCTATGGGATCCTACCTGGGAACGAGGTTTGACTATTTCTGGTACTTGTTTGGCGACATGTTTCCATAATTCAGGTCTAACCTTGAGTAGCTCTCCTAACTTGAGATTGCACTGCACGTTAGTGTTCTTCACTACCTCTGTATTCCTAGGTATAACGGAATCTTTGTTTCTTACCATGACTGTAGGTGCTCTCATGCAGGTGGACTTCGCTTCCCATGGGCCTGTGAAATGGGGTAGTTCTTGTAAAGAGTTAGACTCGAAGTCTAATCTTTCTTGAGATTGGGTACTCTCCTGCTCTCCATAAATGGATGGGATGTCTTGTGGGAATTGGTCATGTGCCTCATCCACAAGTTCAATAGGAGGAGGGACTTCACTTTCCTTAGCCCATTTGTCTTCTTGAATCTCGCGTAGAAATTCTGGTGTGAACCGATTCATAGAAGATGATGTGTCCGGCTCCGTAGAGTTAGGCACATAGGCTTCAGGCACATAGGCTTCTTGAGCAGTAATGCTTTCTCTTTCACTTACCTTGCCCTTGTGTTGAGAGGCTGGTTCCTTTGGTGATTGTGCCATTAGATTCTCTATTCTTTCTAAGGAGGGGAAGTTGTCTGGTTCAGTGGAATTGGCCACATAAACTTTTGATGGGGGATGGGTCATGTTTTTGCTTGCTTTCTCCCTTTCTTGATTTTTTTCTTCCTTGGCTGATCTAGCGATTATGCCCTCTAACTTCTCTAGAAGTCCATCATAAGTGTAATTGCGTCTTGGCTGAACCCGAGTAATTGAAAAGGCAACTGGCTTCAAACATAGTCTGAGCCAATGCGACCATTTTTGCGCAAAGCTTGGTTCTTTCTATCTCTAGATCAGCCCTAGGGTAGCACTTGTCATGATCCGTGACATTTGGCCCTTCTTGGATTCTGGCCTGATATGCTTTAAGCATCATGTCTATGTCTTCAGGAGTGGGATCAGCTAATACTGATCCTACTCGGGGTGGTGGGTGGGTTACGTGGGGTGTGTTAGAGGGTGGAGGGATGGAGGGTGATGGGGATGGTAGCGGTGGGAATGTGTGAGAGTGCGGTTGAGATGTGATCTCTATGATTTTTGCTTTGGTTTCTCTCAAGCTTTCCTCAAGCTCACTCATCTTTTTTGCCCATTGCCTTTTCATGCGTTCGCGGCTATCTCTCCAAGCTCTAGTCCTTTTCTTATTTTGGCTCTCAGTGTCGCTGGCTTCTGGGCTCTTTTCCTTGCTTACCCCTTGGTTTTGCTGCACTGTTTGAGCTCTAGTGACTGCCTGTACGGGTGCAGTGGAAGGGTGCAGTGGAAGTGACACTTCCGCTGGAATCTACCACTAACCCAATAACATTGATAGGCGTGATTTTTGGCATATTATTGGGGTTCTTTGGGCAATCTCGTAAGAGATGTTCTTTTCCACAATCTTGGCAGAAGCCTTGGATCGTCACTGACTGGTTTTGTGTAGGTGGAGGTAAGGGGCAATCACGAATGAGGTGATCTCCTTGGCATCTGTAGCACGGTCCTCTTGGGAATGGAGGTCTTACCTGCCTAGGTTGAGGCCTAGGGTTGGGGTTTGCATACATGACGTTTGTATAATCTGACTCCCAACTAGGTTCATTTGGCTCTTCACTGTAATAGGACTCGCCATGTTCTGGAGACTGCATGTAGTACGCCTGGGGACTATCAACATGTGTAGAATCAAAGCTATGGTCACTCGGGTCACTTTCAGAAAGCAAGGGTGTTACAGGGACTATAGCTCTATTCAGGTTTTCTTCTGCAGCTGTATACTTTATAGGGATTACATTAGCGGGGTTTGGAGGCTGTTGAGCTAGCACCGGTTGGGGTCTCTGTTGGGCCTGATATTGTGGTTGGTAGGTTTGTTGGGGTCTAGCATATTGTGGTGGTGGATTTTGGTTTTGGTATCTGCCTTGTTGGTAGGGCTGAAGGTAGGTTTGTCTGACCGCTTGCTTGTTGTAAGGACAGTCTTGTGCTGTGTGATTTGTGTATCTTCGTTCTATGGTGCAATATTGGCTATTTGGATTGATCTGGGATTGAGCCATAATGGGACACACGTTTGCCATATGGTCACCACCGCATGTATAGCACCTCTTCGCTGGGGTAAACCTCGGGATTTGTTTGCTAGTTACACCTAATTTCTGAGCTACTTTCTCTGCGAGTTCCTCAATTGATGTGGATTGCGTGGAAGAGTGACTAGATGCACTATCTGAATCTTTGTAGATTTTGGAAAGCTCTAGTTCTTCCCCTAGGTTATCTTCAATGTCAATGCACATGCGTACACACTCTTCTATAGTCCTAGGGTCCTTCAGATACACATAGGATCTCAATTTTGTACTCAGCAATCCATCAAGGAATAAGGCTACTTGTTTGGCAGGTGTGGGTAGCTCCGAAACAGGGCATCTTTCAAGATATTGTCTAAATCTTCTTCCTGCCAATCTTACAGTCTCTTGGGGAGTCTGTTTGAAGTTGTGAATCAATGAGGAGGTATTGTGTCTTATGCCACTCTTAGAGAACTCTACAATGAAAGCCTCTAGGAGTTGGTCTATGCACCTGAACTGCCTCTCATTTAGTGGCTGAAACCATGTCAGGGCAGTGTTCCTAAGGGTCAGACCAAAGGCATTGTACTGCGTGAATAGATCCTCCACTTGTTCAGCTCTCAAGACTTGCCTAAACTCAGCCACGTGATCATATGGATCTCCCGTGCCATCGAAGTAGTTCTTCATGGACTTAACTAGTTGAGTCGGTCTCAAAGTCCTTGTGTGCTCTCTAGGTCGTGGTAGAGGGAACTCATCCACATTTCTTTGATTCCTGTGAGCTCTGAGTATCTCAGGCTCTACTCTATTCGTTTCCGTCCTCGTTCTTTCTCTGCCCCCTGGGTTAGCAAAGCTTACTTCTGGTCTATCTCTACTTCCGTCTCTTTGCATTCCATGAGCTTGGGATGTTCCAGCTCCAGGGTGACCATAGGATACATTCGATCTTGGTTGGGGGAAAACGAATTCACCCTTCCAACTGTAAGCATGCCTATCATTTTCTGTCACCCCAAAGATCCTCTCCGAAGCGTGATCTAGGTAGGTCACTCTGCCCGGGCTATCAGGATCCTTAAACTCATAGATCATGATTGTTCCTATATCAGTTGGTTGATCAGGTTTATACCTCCAAAAGGCTTCGTCAGTTTCTCGATTGAGAAGCAAATCTATGCACTTGTTGTCTTGGGGAACCCAATCGGGTGTGATAATCCTAGTGAGAACAGATTTGCCTCGGGGTGTTCTAGGTTCTACTCCCATGTTTCCTTGTTCCAAGTCACCTAAGTCCGCTTCTGAGATTACATTTCCAAATTCATCTGTCCTATCTGGGTGACTGGTGACTACGTATATGGTTCCTTCTTTGTCCAGGTATGCACCGTTTTCAAACTTGACAGCTGGGTGCTCTAGTCCTATGGATTGGTCAGGGTTTTTAATCTGGACCACGGATCTTCCTAGGCCGTCCTCATAGATGCTAGCACCTAATCGGTTGGTCCTAAGGTATTCCAACTGTGTTTTGAAGGGCCTTCTACCCTGTACAAGTATGGCACACCTGAACTCCCCGTAGGTCTGTCCATGCCTTGAGACATCTCTGACTCACTGGTCTCAGAGCTAGGGTAGTACGAGTGGTGGCTCAACTGCTGGGCCCAAGACCTAGCAGTGTGGTTAACACTAGCCTCTGAAGATCTAAGGCTTTGTCTCTCCCTTACTAGATGTCGTCCTGATCTAAGGTTCATATGCCTATCTAAGTAGCCCAGTTCTTTGCCCAGAGTACAACCTCGTTGCTGGTTACTTTATATTAGTCGCTTGGTTCTTTTTAGTTATTTTATCGTGTTTAAGGTCTTGTCTGATATCATGTCGTCAGGAATATTTGAATGTTATTTCGCACTTACAGTTGATCGTTCCACGTTAAGTTCTTTCCCTTTAAAATTCTCGACAGTACAAGGATTATGCCCTTAGCTTGAGCTTGAAAGTTTAGGTATGCTTCAACTTGATAGTTGCCTATCGTCGCCCTGACTTACTCCTACTTCTAATCGTTCTTAGCCTAAGCTAGGAATTGACGAAGAGGAGTTGAGAGTATTCCGACCTTTCTTGCTGAACCTTGCTCTTTAGTGCTCGAGAAATTGATTCTCAAGCTTGCGCAAAACCCTTGCTTGGACGCTCTCAATTGCTTCTCAATAGACCTGCATCAGTCCCAAGATTAGCTCCAAGTTGACCTTTCAATTGACAGACAATTTATTTCAGACACTTTTTTAATGACCCTTGTTCCCCCTTTTGTATTGCTAGAAATTTCCTCTAGAGCTCCCTTGGTGCTCCTACCCCTCAGTGTGTCAACTTCCAAATATCCTATCTGAAAATCAATGCATTATTCTTATAAAAAACAGTTGAGGGCGTGTAGTATATGCCACGAGCTTTCCGACAAGCCCTAGAGCTCAAAAAATGGATTTCGTATGAAAAAGTTATGACCGTTCAGGGTTTAGGGGGTTAACTAGACAAACAGAACCTTTCAGGGGTTTTAATGCATTTTTCTAAGGCCTTTGTAAGTGTATGAGTATTTGAGAGTGCAAATATGCCCAAAATTTAGCCTAAATTTCCAAAAATTTACCCCTTAATTTTTGCCGAAAATGTCTGTCTGTCGCGATAGACGGTGTCTGTCGCGATAGACACAAACTATCGTGGGGGCTGTCTGTCGCGATAGACGGTGTCTGTCGCGATAGACGGTGTCTATCGTGGAATTTTTGTCTGTCGCGATAGACGGTGTCTGTCGTGGAATTTTGGTCTGTCGCGATAGACGGTGTCTGTCGTGGAATTTTGGTCTCTCGCGATAGACGGTGTCTGTCGCGATAGATGCTGTCTGTCGCGATAGACGCTGTCTGTCGTCTGTCGTGATTTGGTCTGTCGCGATAGACGGTGTCTGTCGCGATAGACGGTGTCTATCGTGGAATTTTGGTCTGTGCGATAGACGCTGTCTGTCGTGGAATTTTGGTCTGTCGCGATAGACGGTGTTTGTCGCGATAGACGGGGTCTATCGTGGATTTCTGTCTGTCGCGATAGACGCTGTCTGTCGTGGAATTTTGGTCTGTCGCGATAGACGGTGTCTGTCGCGATAGACGGGGTCTATCGTGGATTTCTGTCTGTCGCGATAGACGGTGTCTGTCGCGATAGACGCCGTCTGTCGTGGAATTTTGGTCTGTCGCGATAGACGGTGTCTGTCGCGATAGATGGGGTCTATCGTGGATTTCTGTCTGTCGCGATAGATGGTGTCTGTCGCGATAGACAGTGTCTGTCGCGATAGACGGTGTCTGTCGCGATAGACGGTGTCTGTCGCGATAGACTGAAAAAACGCAAATTTTTGAGAAACTTCTAGTGATTTAGAGTGCCCTAATGGTGTAGGTTACCGTGCCAAACATGCATTCATAAAATTTTAAGTTTTTCTATCTGTCACGACAGACAGAGGTCGTCGTCCCGGGACCTGTGCAGAGTCTGTCGTACCTGCGCACACTGCTGGAGGAGGTGGTACAGCAAGTTCCTGCAACAAAAGCTCAAAAACACACCAAAAACAGATAGCATGCAAGCTCTCTCTCGCTCTCTCTCACAATGAAATGAGGGAAATGAGGTGGGGGGTGTAATATGACCAAAAAACTGAAATTTTTTGTGGAGATGGAGATGGAGGTGGGAGATGGTGGAGATGATGATGGTGATGATGGTGATGCGAAAGTAAGGAAAAAATGAAGAAAAATTAAGAGAAAGAAGGATATTACCTATAACTCCAATGTCTCAACTCGACGTCTTACCATCACACGCTCGTCCTCGAAGCTCTCTCCCCGGCAACGGCGCCAAATTTGGTGTCACTCTAGCACAATGGTGAGTACCAACGTGAGGAGATACACCTCATAAATGTCAATCCGTGGAGACGTGAGGACTAGTATGAAGACTATGAGCAAGTGAAGGCACAAGTGCGTGAGTGAGAAGCACACAAGCATGCACACACATTCATACACACGCGCACACAAGGCAAGAACAAGGAGAGGAACAATGGAGTTCTTTGCATTAATCAAAAGGTCTCTTACATAAGCTCAATTCACAAACAATCTAACCCCCAAAATGAGCTCTCTAGCTCTTTTTATAGTTTTCTAACTAGCTTTGGTCTTGTCCAGACCTAGTGTCCGGCCTAGTTAAAAATTAGGTTCTAGAGTCTATTTGAGGGCTCAAACAGAGTCTAAAAATTATGAAAATTGAGATGTCGCTAGTTCTAATACTCCTCAAGCTCGAGGACTCCTCGGCTTGCACAAAATGGAGTCTATTCTACCAAAAACGGGATTTACAATGTTTGTGTAGTGATTAAAATCACTTGAGTTGTAAATAGTCCATGGAAAAAAATGATTTGGCCTTGTTGTCGTATTGTGCATGACTCCTCTGTTGCTTTGTATGCCAACACCCAACCATCATTGTCCATATCAACAAGATTCTTTGAGATCGCATTCACTGGCTTCCACTACCTCCTCTGAATCAGCATATCTTTAATATGGTCCTTCCATAGAGAAAAGTTTGTCTTTTCTCTATGGTCTTTGTCGTGCAAGTTATAGATCCTCTAGGAACATTGGCAATAGACCATGGTGCACTAGATCTGCCTGAGATTTGTGGTGCCATGTGTAGAGGAGGTACTGGGGTATCCGCTTTTAACAAGGGTAGAGAATGAAGATTAAACACGTCCAGTACGTCACCTACTCAAGGGGGGTTCTCTTTAGGGAAGTATACCCTTTAACATTTCTGTGGGCAGGCCGACAACAAGAATTTTACAGAATGGTAAATGCTTCAGAAAATATGGACAACCAATAACCAAGGAAGATTGTACTCTGCCTGATTCAAATCAGATGACTACAAAGTTGGGCAAATGATGAATGATGCTCAAATGTGTAAACTTAGGGCTAACAAGCCACCCTAAAAGTAATAACTCCAATACAACAGTTTCTTCCTATCAGCATAAGGACCACTGATATGCAGACTAACTCAGAACAATACAAAGGGTAAGATCTTCTCAAGAGAATAGAACACAATCCACCACACTGACTCACGGAAACGAAGAAGAATCCAAGCTACTCTTTTACACTATAGTGCTCATAGCCCTTCACTGAGAAGCCTCCCCTCTGTATACACGACAGAGTAGCTTCCACAGTAGACTTGAAACCACCAAGTGCAAGAGAGAACTTCCGCACGTACGCACGAAACCACTGTATCTACCAAATTGTTGCGTGAACATATATCCTCAGTGTACCCAAATGAGCACAAATCCATTGCTTTTATAGGCCTCAATAGGCCAAGAGAGCCTTGCCGAATCTTCACGTCCACTGATCATGTGCCGGTTAATTGCCCAAGATTGGAGGGGTAGGTCAAATATTCCACTTGATTTGAATTAGATCCCTAAAGATAGATAGTTGCCGTGAATGGTTGGTGGCAAAAGGCTATTCCCTGCTTCCACTGCGTCCACTTCATACCTTTATCCCATACCGTCATAGGATTGGTGACTAATAAATCATTTCTAGTAATTTGAACTTGTTTTTCCAATCATCCTGGTCATAGGGGTCGATCGACACAATAGGTTACTTGAAAATCCCGTCCATATTCCTTCTTCCTGGCACTCTTTAGATTAGGGTATACTTCTGAGGGCGTGCTTTACTTCATAGTCTTGCTGAAGGAAGAGGTCCCAGAGATGTGTATAATTGTGGGTGTGCATATGCAAAAATGTGTGTGTGGGTGTATATGTGTATGTGGGAGAGTGTGTGTGTGTTGCATGTGTGTGTGCGAGTGAGAATGCGTGATAGTAAGTGTGCGAGTGTGTGTTGAGTGGAGGAAGTGTGCATATGTAAGGGTGTGTGTGTGTGCCAGTGGGAGTGAGTGTGGGTGGTTAAGTGTGAAAGTGTGTGTGTGTGCATTTGTGTGTATGTGAGTGTGAAGGGGTGTGTGTGAGTGCATGTGCGGAGGGTGGAGGAGAGAGGTGGAGGCTGAGGATAGGGTGGAGGGTGGAGGATAGGGCGGAGTGTGGAGGATAGGGCGGAGGATGGAGGATTGGGGAGGGTGGAGGATAGGGCGGAGTGTGGAGGATAGGGCGGAGTGTGGAGGATAGGGCGGAAGGTGGAGGATAGGGCGGAGGGTGGAGGATAGGGCGGAGGGTGGAGGATAGGGCGGAGTGTGGAGGATAGGGCGGAGTGTGGAGGATAAGGCGGAGTGTGGAGGATAGGGCGGAGGGTGGAGGATAGGGCGGAGTGTGGAGGATAGGGCGGAGGGTGGAGGATAGGGCGGAGTGTGGAGGATAGGGCGGAGGATGGAGGATTGGGGAGGGTGGAGGATAGGGCGGAGTGTGGAGGATAGGGCGGAGGGTGGAGGATAAGGCGGAGGGTGGAGGATAGGGCAGAGGGTGGAGGATAGGGCGGAGGGTGGAGGATAGGGCGGAGGGTGGAGGATAGGGCGGAGTGTGGAGGATAGGGCGGAGTGTGGAGGATAGGGCGGAGGGTGGAGGATAGGGCGGAGTGTGGAGGATAGGGTGGAGTGTGGAGGATAGGGCGGAGGGTGGAGGATAGGGCGGAGTGTGGAGGATAGGGCGGAGGATGTAGGATTGGGGAGGGTGGAGGATAGGGCGGAGTGTGGAGGATAGGGCGGAGGGTGGAGGATAGGGCGGAGTGTGGAGGATAGGGCGGAGGGTGGAGGATAGGGCGGAGTGTGGAGGATAGGGAAGGCGGAAGAGAGAGAAGAGGGCGGGTGGCGGAAGAGAGAAGAAGGGGGAGAGAGAGAGAGAGAGAAGAAAGAGAGAGAGAGGAAGAGAGAGAGGGAGGGAGAGAGAAAGAGAGGGAGAAAGAGAGAGATAGGCCGCAAGAGAGAGGGAAATAGAGAGAGTGAGAGAAGAAAGAAAGAGAGAGAGAGGAAGAGAGAGAGGGAGGGAGAGAGAAAGAGAGGGAGAAAGAGAGATAGGTATCAAAACAAAAGAAAAGATGAAAGCAACGACTGCTCAGAACTCAGATATGTCCATGTAATGGAAAGGAATATTCCCCGAAGCTTCATCCCAGGGCATCCAAGAGTTTTCCGACCTCTACAGGCCCCCACATCAAGCTTTTGCACCGTCCCTGGTGCAATTTCTAATTTTTTCCTTGTTCTACTTATTTCTTCAAAAGGAACTGCAGAATATGAAAGAACTATGGTATGTACAGGGAGTGAATTTCATCTGCTTGCATCAATTCAAATAACTTTTCACCCTGGAGATGTTGATGAGGGGCATCCTTTTACCTTGCAGATCTTCCAGATGCACTGCACCATGTGGTAACACCTTGATAACCTTATATGGTCCTGCCCATTTGGGTGCCAATTTAGTTGGAATTGCCGGAACTTGATGCACTAAAACCATGGACCCTTCCTGAACTTCATTGGTCCTCAAATACCTGTCATGCAGCCTTTTGCGTTCCTCTTGCTTTACCTGTAGTTTCTTCATCGCTGCTTCCCTACATTCTTCCAATGCCACAAGTCTTCTGATTGGAGGCTCAATACCCATGGTTCTGGCTCCGATTTCCTTCTTGATAATAAATTTGAAAGGTGCCAATGCCTCTTTACCATAGACTAGGCAGAATGGACTTTCACCAGTGGTTCCCCTTCTAGTAGTTCGGAAGGCCCACATTGCACCGATTAGTGCCTGTGGCCAAGAACTTTCATGATCAAAGGCTAATTTGCATAAGAGCCCAATCAAAATTTTGTTAGAGCTTTCTGCTTGGCCATTGCCCTGGGATAGTAAGCACATGACTTCCTGTGAAAGATTTTATACCTGTCAAAGATGAATTGAAGCAACTGATTCACAAAGTGAGTGCCCCTGTCACTAGTAACTTCAAGTGGGCAAACGAATCTGGAAAAAATATGTTTAAACAAAAACTTAGCCACTGTCAAGGCCGTGCAATCTGTAGTGGCTTTAGCCTCTACCCACTTAGTTGCATAACACGTGGCCATAAGAATATATCTCTTTCTTCCAGGTTGACCCATTGGACTGATCGGACCAATAAAGTCAAGACCCCATCGTTCAAAAGGTAGCCATCCAGTGGAGACGACTAATGGCTGGAAACTCATCTTGGTTGGCTTAGGAGCACATCTCTGACAGATATCGCACTCCTTGGCAAATTTGATTGCATCTTTGTATATCTGAGGCCACCATAATCCTCGGTGGATAATCTTGTGAGCCAACTCTTCTCCCTTCATATGCCCTTCGTTGTGTGCTACCTCAAGCAAAAAGTTTACTTCTTCTGGAAAAACACACTTTCTTAAGATACCGTCATGACAATATTTATATAAATTTCCATTTATGAGCGAGTAAGATTTGGACTTAAAGAGTAATTTCCTCTTTTCTAATGCTGTCAGATGTTTGGGAAATTCTCCGATGGAGAGGAACTCAAGAATTTCATTATACCAATCAGTCTGCATTGTAACCAGGAAAAGAGTACTATCTTCTAATTCATCATCAATACCTGTTGCTTGTTCACTTAGAGCAGTTCTTGATACCTGATCCGCCATATAGTGTTCTTTCCCTGGCTTAATATGAATATCGAATCAAATTCTTGAAATAACAATAGCCATCGCCAAACCCTTCCAGCTACTCTGGGCTTGTTAATCAGGTACTTCAAAGGCTGATGATCAGTTATGACAATAAAATGCACACCTAAGAGGTAATGCCGAAATTTTTGAAGAGCGAACACGATGGCCAAACCTTCCCTTTCGGTAGTGCTGTAGTTTCTTTCTGCTTTGGTAAGCAATCTGCTAGCATAGACGATAGGTTGGTCTACCTTATGTGATGATGGTTGAGCCAAGACTGCATGAAGACTGGCATCTGTATGTACATGGAACTCTAATGACCAATTAGGAACAGTTAAAAGTGGGGCAGTACATAGTCTTAACTTTAATTCACAAAATGCTTTCTCAGCTTCAGGAGTCCATGAGAAAGGGACGTTCTTACTTGTAAGCATGGATAAAGGCTTAGCTATTTCCGAATACATTCTGATAAATCGTCTATGATATCCTGCATGGCCTAGAAAGCTTTGTACCTCCTTTGGAGTTCGAGGAATCGGCATGGAGAGAATAGCAGTGATCTTTGCCGGATCAACAGTTATCCCTTCTACTGAGACTATGTGGCCAAGGAGAGTGCCTTTAGTGACCAAAAAATGACATTTCGCAGGATTTAACTTTAACCCTGTTTTGAGACACTGCTCAAAGATTTCCTTTAGATTATCCAAATGGTTATTGAAATCTTGAACTATTGCCCTCTTGTCTGTTCCTGAAAATACTGAAAAATCATCCATAAAAATGCGCAGAAATTAGGTTAACCATTTCCCTAGTATGAGATACATTGCTCTATTAAAGGATGCTGGTGCATTCTTCAAGCCAAAGGCCATACGGGTATAAACATATGTGCCCCATGGAGTAACAAAAGCCGTCTTGTCTCTATCTTCAGGATGAATGGCTATCTGATTGTAGCCACTGAACCCATCAAGAAAATTGTATAGAGAGTGTCCAGCTACTTCTTCAAGCACCTGCTCTGTGAATGGCTGCGGAAAGCCATCTTGAATAGTTACCTTATTCAAGGCACAAAAATCAACGCATACTCTTATTTTGCCGTTTTTCTTTGGTACAATGACCATGGAAGAAAGCCACCGTGAGTGTTCTACAGGGACAATAATGCCTGCCTCTTCCAGTTTTGTTATTTCTAGCTTTACTGCTTCTGCATACTTTGGATTAAGTCGGTAAGGCCTACTTCTTGCAGGTGAAGCTCCTTCCACTAAGGGTATTCGGTGTAATCCAAACTCCTCTGGTATCCCTGTTAAGTCTTTATAGGACCATGCAAAGACATTTTTATAGGCAAAAAGTAGGGAGATTACCTTCTGCAATAAGGAGGGATAGTGCCATAACCAAGCAGCCAAGTGAACTATCTGAGGATTCTCTTCATCACCAAGATTTACTTCTTGAACAAACTTTTCAGATTTGGACTCACTTGAAAATTCATCTCCATTGTATGCAGGAGCGGAGTTCAATTTATGATCCACAATCTGTTCCTTGATCCATCCTAAAGGTATATTTGAGAATGGAAGTTCTTGAAGGTCACACTTAGCTTCCTCCGATGCAGGCACAACTTTGTCACTTTCTGGTCCTGCAAGCATAAAATCATCTGGTTCCTCATGTTTACCTTCCTTTTCCTTACATACCATCTTAGTGGCGCTAAGTGTTGAATTTTGATTATTTGACTCCATTAGAGGTTTCTGTCCTTCGGGAGGTGTCAGCAAAAGATAAGCTCAACTTCCTTGCTTACTCTTTTCTATTTTGTTCAAGTGAAGAACATCAGTTTTTCCCTCTTCCCGTCCTCCTTGTGTTGCTTCTGCAAAATCTTCATTTACCTCACATATCTCCACTGTGCAGCATTCTGCACTTCCCATCATCCAACTTAATAGAGCATCATCTTTTGAAGGCATTACCTGAGTTTCCATTGCATACCCAGTAGCCTTGTTGATGTCTGATCCTTCTTCCAAATGTAACTGTAAATGATTGTTAGTACATGTGGAAATCCATAACTTGTTCTTTCCCCAATCCTGTAGAGCCTTTGCTTGCCTTAACCAAGGCCTTCCCAAGAGTAGAGGGTATGGGGTCTCTTGTGGCAGGGCTATAACGACAAAGTCTAAAACAAAATGACAACCCTGCACTATCATAAGTACCTTTTCGACAATGCCCAGTGGTGCAACCCGACGTTGATCTGCTAATGTGACTGTGAAGGGTGCTGCCTTTGTGGGATTCAGCCTTAGTTTCTTCATAGTGAAATCAGACATCAAATTGATGCCGGAACCTCCATCTATAATAACACCTGTGAGAGCTTCATCCTTGATAAAAACAGATAATCTTGAGCTTTGATAATCAGCCAGGGGTGCAGGAGGAAAGTCCACCATAAAACCATCTATGCTAGGAGGTGGGCACAAGCATGCAGAATGTATAATCTTCAACAGATCACTTCTTACTTTAGAATCCATCTTTATGAGTTGGTACAGACTAATCTTATGGTGAATACCTTTCAAGATTTCCTCAATGTTCACTTCTTGCGTGTCTTCAGGAGTACTTGTTGGTCGATCTTTTAGCAAATTGGTCACCCTCTCATAAGCCTCTTCCATGTCTTCTTGGTCCTTCCATCCCACCCTCTTTTCTGCATCTCTATCTTTGGGTCCTTGTTGTTCCTCCTTATGGGCTACTGCCGCTTGCCTGGCTCTAGTCATCATTGGCATGGATGAAGATGAAACAGCATAAGATTGAGCGGTCATACCTTCTTCTTTTGGAGAGACTGAAATCATGTGGATTGGAGTAGGACGACCTCTTGGGCAATCTCTGGTATAATGATCCTTTGCCTCCGGACAATGTTGACAAGGAGGTGCATCTTCTGGAAGAGAACACCTATTCTGCATATGGCCGTACTCACCACAACGGTAGCACATCAAAGGTCTATTGTATCTAGGCTTCGCAGGCCGATTCTCTTCTCTATTAGTTGTATGTGAAGTACTAGCATAATATGAATCCAAAGCTTGATGGTTACCTCGTTGTTGTGCTCCCTTGAGGTAGTAGCAGTCTCTAGCTTCATGACCATTTTTGCCACAGAATTGACAACTGACCTTGTTAGGACAATCAACATTGGAATGTCCACTATTGCTACATATTGTACACCAAACCTGTCTTCGTATGTCCTGTGTGGTTCGCAAATCTTCGAGCTCACGACGAAGTTGAGCTACTTCATCAACAGTGTGGGGCGGGGGTAGCGACACAACCTTCTCTTCTTGGCGACTTTGCTGCATTCTTAAGGCTTCCAACTCCTTCCTGAGTTGCCCGATGGGATCCAAGTCTGATGCATAATTTGGTTGGGCCTCCCCTTCAAAATGTAGTCTAGCCTCCTCAATGCGCGATGCAGTTGCAACAAAATCATCAAGTGTTGCATCCAATCTCAGAGATTCACGAAGCTTCTGCTGAAACGACTTGGGCAGAGCTTTCTCTATCCATTTTTTTACCAAGAAATCACCTGGAGCATGTGGCAGACGTGAAACAAGTGCTTTTGTTCTAGTGTGAAGTTCGTGAAAGGATTCACCTGATCTCAATTTTAGGTTCTCCAGCTGATCTAGAGCTCTTTCAGAGGAGTTGCTTGGTCGGAATGTCTGCGAGAATGCCGTCTTCAGTGCCTCCCATGTAGTGAAGTGTCCATCTGCATATTGACTGTACCATTTCTCTCCAAGGCCTTCCAATGTAGATGGGAAGAGTACCAACATTGCATCCTCTCGGTTCTGCAATCCTCGTCCGCGGCATAATGAGATGAATCTCCTCACGTGGTCGTCCGCATCCTCATAAGCCAATCCCTTAAATGTAGGGAACTTGATGTTCAACCTAGAGAGTAAATGAGAAAGTTCCTCCATGGGCACTGGTGCTTCTTCTGAAGTATCAGAGGAAAAATCCAACGTCCTCCTCAGTTTCTCTTTTGAAAGTGGGGTTGAAGCCAAATCGATGGACAAATTTAAGGGTAGAGGGGTACTAGCCGAAGGTAGAGCTGACTTCTTGAGGCTCTTTTGTACACGAAGGGACTCTCTGACTACTCGACTGTGGGTCATGTACCCACTCACAGAATGCAAAAAATCAAGAAATTAATGCAATGACAATTATATAGTGCACACTAGATACCTCCCACAAAAATGCAAGGTCCCACCGTGCGTGCCAAACTGTAGAGGAGGTACTGGGGTATCCGCTTTTAACAAGGGTAGAGAATGAAGATTAAACACGTCCAGTACGTCACCTACTCAAGGGGGGTTCTCTTTAGGGAAGTATACCCTTTAACATTTCTGTGGGCAGGCCGACAACAAGAATTTTACAGAATGGTAAATGCTTCAGAAAATATGGACAACCAATAACCAAGGAAGACTGTACTCTGCCTGATTCAAATCAGATGACTACAAAGTTGGGCAAATGATGAATGATGCTCAAATGTGTAAACTTAGGGCTAACAAGCCACCCTAAAAGTAATAACTCCAATACAACAGTTTCTTCCTATCAGCATAAGGACCACTGATATGCAGACTAACTCAGAACAATACAAAGGGTAAGATCTTCTCAAGAGAATAGAACACAATCCACCACACTGACTCACGGAAACGAAGAAGAATCCAAGCTACTCTTTTACACTATAGTGCTCATAGCCCTTCACTGAGAAGCCTCCCCTCTGTATACACAACAGAGTAGCTTCCACAGTAGACTTGAAACCACCAAGTGCAAGAGAGAACTTCCGCACGTACGCACGAAACCACTGTATCTACCAAATTGTTGCGTGAACATATATCCTCAGTGTACCCAAATGAGCACAAATCCATTGCTTTTATAGGCCTCAATAGGCCAAGAGAGCCTTGCCGAATCTTCACGTCCACTGATCATGCGCCGGTTAATTGCCCAAGATTGGAGGGGTAGGTCAAATATTCCACTTGATTTGAATTAGATCCCTAAAGATAGATAGTTGCCGTGAATGGTTGGTGGCAAAAGGCTATTCCCTGCTTCCACTGCGTCCACTTCATACCTTTATCCCATACCGTCATAGGATTGGTGACTAATAAATCATTTCCAGTAATTTGAACTTGTTTTGCCAATCATCCTGGTCATAGGGGTCGATCGACACAATAGGTTACTTGAAAATCCCGTCCATATTCCTTCTTCCTGGCACTCTTTAGATTAGGGTATACTTCTGAGGGCGTGCTTTACTTCATAGTCTTGCTGAAGGAAGAGGTCCCAGAGATGTGTATAATTGTGGGTGTGCATATGCAAAAATGTGTGTGTGGGTGTATATGTGTATGTGGGAGAGTGTGTGTGTTGCATGTGTGTGTGCGAGTGAGAATGCGTGATAGTAAGTGTGCGAGTGTGTGTTGAGTGGGGGAAGTGTGCATATGTAAGGGTGTGTGTGTGTGCCAGTGGGAGTGAGTGTGGGTGGTTAAGTGTGAAAGTGTGTGTGTGTGCATTTGTGTGTATGTGAGTGTGAAGGGGTGTGTGTGAGTGCATGTGCGGAGGGTGGAGGAGAGAGGTGGAGGCTGAGGTAGGGTGGAGGGTGGAGGATAGGGCGGAGTGTGGAGGATAGGGCGGAGGATGGAGGATTGGGGAGGGTGGAGGATAGGGCGGAGTGTGGAGGATAGGGCGGAGTGTGGAGGATAGGGCGGAAGGTGGAGGATAGGGCGGAGGGTGGAGGATAGGGCGGAGGGTGGAGGATAGGGCGGAGTGTGGAGGATAGGGCGGAGTGTGGAGGATAGGGCGGAGTGTGGAGGATAGGGCGGAGGGTGGAGGATAGGGCGGAGTGTGGAGGATAGGGCGGAGGGTGGAGGATAGGGCGGAGTGTGGAGGATAGGGCGGAGGATGGAGGATTGGGGAGGGTGGAGGATAGGGCGGAGTGTGGAGGATAGGGCGGAGGGTGGAGGATAGGGCGGAGGGTGGAGGATAGGGCGGAGTGTGGAGGATAGGGCGGAGGGTGGAGGATAGGGCGGAGGGTGGAGGATAGGGCGGAGTGTGGAGGATAGGGCGGAGTGTGGAGGATAGGGCGGAGGGTGGAGGATAGGGCGGAGTGTGGAGGATAGGGTGGAGTGTGGAGGATAGGGCGGAGGGTGGAGGATAGGGCGGAGTGTGGAGGATAGGGCGGAGGATGTAGGATTGGGGAGGGTGGAGGATAGGGCGGAGTGTGGAGGATAGGGCGGAGGGTGGAGGATAGGGCGGAGTGTGGAGGATAGGGCGGAGGGTGGAGGATAGGGCGGAGTGTGGAGGATAGGGCGGAGGGTGGAGGATAGGGCGGAGTGTGGAGGATAGGGCGGAGGGTGGAGGATAGGGCGGAGTGTGGAGGATAGGGAAGGCGGAAGAGAGAGAAGAGGGCGGGTGGCGGAAGAGAGAAGAAGGGGGAAATGGCGGAAGAGAGAGAAGAGGGCGGGTGGCGGAAGAGAGAAGAAGGGGGAGAGAGAGAGAGAGAGAAGAAAGAGAGAGAGAGGAAGAGAGAGAGGGAGGGAGAGAGAAAGAGAGGGAGAAAGAGAGAGATAGGCCGAAAGAGAGAGGGAAATAGAGAGAGTGAGAGAAGAAAGAAAGAGAGAGAGAGGAAGAGAGAGAGGGAGGGAGAGAGAAAGAGAGGGAGAAAGAGAGATAGGTATCAAAACAAAAGAAAAGATGAAAGCAACGACTGCTCAGAACTCAGATATGTCCATGTAATGGAAAGGAATATTCCCCGAAGCTTCATCCTAGGGCATCCAAGAGTTTTCCGACCTCTACACCATGATGATAGAGAGCTTACTAGAATGATAATGGATCTAGACAAGTCCAAACACCACTAAGACTCAAAAAAATAAACCAAGTGTCGAATTTTGGGAGAATTTTGATAGAGTCCACCTAAAAAAATGGATCAGTGAACAATAATGAACAACCAAACAGATTATGTGGGAATGTATTTGCTCACACCAAAAATCGTATCAAGGAGTAAAGTCAACCACTATATAGTTGATTTCAAATCTTGAAAAAATATTCCAAAGTCTCCTCTCCAATATGAGCATATGAGAAATGTAGAAAACCCATAAAATTGTGAGTACTAACATGTAAACCTACATAATGAATCACTCACTCCATTGGATATGATCACTTAATTGAAAGAAGTCAAGCAGAAAATAAAATGGAACTGTAGCCCAAACACTAGCCAACAAAACCTATAAGTTTCTATCAACTTCATTCTTATGACCCAAAAATCATTCGTAAACTTGTAGTCACTACTCCCAACACAACTAAAAGCCTTGAAGGAAATTGGAAGAAGACTCAAGAGTGGAAAATTCAGTAATAAATATGAATATGAACTACCAAGAAGACACAATCTCAAGTGTGTCTAGTGCCAAGATTGATCTTTGGACCAATCTTTCGAGCTTTGTAATCAAAATTTTCCCTAAACTACAAAACCAACCTTTAATTTTCCATAATTTTGCACCCAAATAAACTCTTAGAGCATCGATTAAAAGATCCCAAGAAAGACACTTTGAAGGTTCCAAAATAATGTTAACCTGAAGTATCTTCATTCCTACAATCACCACACAACTAGGGTTTAGTGTTAAGGAAACCTACCAGTTAAGCCAGCCTTGCAGGGACGCTACTGGAATGGGTAACCTCCCAGGAAGTGCTGGTACTTTATCTTCCTCAATTGTTGAAGTCCTTCCTCCCATGAAGCCAATGGAGACTTTAGTGACTTGGATGAAAAGGTATGACAAGCTCTATGCTTTGGTAACCACCTTAGTTGTGAGCCTTAGAAGATTTCACTACAAGCCACAAAGTGCGAGGAATTGACCGTGCTTGCTCTACTCAAACAATGATGAAAATGTTTTACTACGTATTGTTATGATACCAATGAAGTGGTGCAATGGTAATTCATCACTATGAATTTCCCTTTGTGAGAGCTTCGTGATGATGCTCTCCCAGTGTAGAAAAAAAAAAGATATGGGCAAACGTGCATAAAGAACTACACACTATGCATAGACCTAACCATAAATTTCTTAAGTTTTACAAATGTGTCTAAAATATAGTATATGGATGATCACACCACTATATGTTTTATTAAAGAACATATACAAAAGTGCCTAGCATCCATTTGGCCTCTCACATGGACACTAATGATAACACCTTCCTCCTCAATTATTTAGACCCATCGTTTTACAAAAGAACATATCACAATGAATCTTTTGAACTTTGCATATCTCTTTGATTGTTCTAGTCACCAAGAAGGTGCATTGTTCCCTAGAGACACATCTATTGATGTCTTAGGTCCTCTTAAGGTTTCATAATTCTTGATTGGAGAGCCAAATATTATCTCTACATGTATTTCCCCTTAATGAAAACAAAAATATTTTATTGACAATCTCTGAGTGTTATTTTTATATAGGTTGTAGGTATAATCTTTGGTAAGCTAAAATTTATATTCTCATTTTTATTTCATGACCTATTGGAATGAACTAAAAGAAAGCACTTATAATATTTTTACAGCTTGCTTTATTATTGTTACAAAAAATTGACTCACATAAATGCATGAGAAAATGACATGTGACTCTCCTCCCAACCAGATATTATATAGATTTTTGAACTAAGGCCATCCATTGGAGTTAATTAGAGATCTTTTTTGCATGCTTAACCTCCACTAGCGCATGTGAAATCACAATTAAACCTCAACTAGACAAGTTTCCCACTTGAGTAGATTCTAGACATGTTAGGTGTGCAAGCACACTCAAGTTGAATCTTAGCATACTTGAGTTAACTCAGGTTCACTTGAGCTAAATAGATCTAGAATTTTTTTTCTTAAATATTATTCCTTTACATTTTAAAGGGATTGAACCCAAGACCATCCCATCCATGAAACTTAACCACTAGGCTAAGCTTATTTCCTTGGCTAATGCTCCAAAATATTATAATGGTATCTTGACTTTTAAGCTTGTTCAAGCTACTTTATAACATTTCACCCCCTTGAAGAACATTTTCATCCTCATAAAATTACTTTAAAACAAATCATACAAATTTTTTTAAGTCATTACTTATTCTTAACTTTCAAGCTTATGGTACTTTAAGAAGAATATTGATTTAAGCACCAATATAATTTTAGTCTATTGTCTTATTTCTTGGGTATCTCCTAACCCTTTTTAACTCCTCATATCTCATCTTGAAAATTTTTATTCTTTAAGATTTAATCTCTCTTTAGATTTTAAACTTTAAAAGGAAACCTTTTGCTTCTCACGATTCATTGTTGAGTTTATTGCCAGTACTTGGATAGCCTCCAAGGCAGAGCCTTCGTGAAAAGGTCTGCAATGTTCTCCTACGTGGGCACATATGCCAAGCTGATCTCCCCAGTAGAGAACCTCTCCCTGACATAACGATAATGCACCTCAATGTGCTTAGTGCGAGGATGGAACACAGGGTTCCTCGCAACTGCCAATGTGCTTTGATTGTCAGTGAAGATGGTGGTGGCAGAAGATTGACCAACACCCAAATCACCCATAAGGCATCTGAGCCACACACACTCAACAGTTGTTGTGAAAGATACCCTATACTCAACCTCACAGTTGGAAGTCACCATAGTATGCTGCTTCTTGCTCAACCAAGATATACATGAGCTACCAAGCATAAAGCAAAAGCCACTAGTGGACACACGAATGTCATAGAAAATAGCCCAGTCTGAGTCAGAAAAAGCATGCAAATCTGGCGGTAGTGATCCCCCCTAGGATAAAACATCCCAAGTAGTCGAGTACCATTCAAGTAGCAAAAGATGCGCTTAACTACCTGCCAATGCTTGAAACTTGGGCAATGCATAAACCTCCTTATCTATGAGACAACAAACTGAATATATGGCCGAGTAATGCATAAGTAAATCAGGCATCCAACAGCTTGCTGATAGAGGATAGCATCAAATGCATCTCCAGCATCATGAAGACTCAATCATAAACCTATCTCCATAGGAGTGGCAATAGGCTTACAGTCTTCAAGGTTAAAACACTGCAATAATGTGTCAATATATTTCGTTTGATACAAAGCCATTCCACCATTAACTTGCATAAATTGAATGCCCAAATAGTGATGCAAACAACCCAAATTAGACATCTCAAATGAGGAATGCAAATCAGCCTTAAAATCAGCAATATACTTCTCAATAGGACTAATGAGCACCATGTCATCAACATAGACAACAATGATCAGAAGCACATCATGAACACACTTAACATATAAGGTGCTTTTAGTTGGACTATTATCAAAACCATGTGCAATCAGATAGGCATGTATCTTCTCATACCAAGCACGTGGTGCTTGGTTTAAACAATATAATGCCTTTTTTAACCTGCACACCTAGTTTTCATGCCCTTTCTGCACAAAGCCACTAGGCTAAAAAACATACACTTCTTCATGCAAGTCACCATTCAAAAATGCAGTTTAATGTCCACTGGTACATTCCAACCATGATGGGCTACAAGTGCACAGATGCTCCTAACAGTAGTCATATGGCATGTAGGTGCAGAGGTCTCATCAAAATCAATGCCTCTTTCCTGTGCACAACCCTTTGCAACAAGCCTAGCCTTATACCTGTCAATTGTTCCATCAGGCTTATGCTTTAGCTTCTAAACCCACTTAATGCCAATGGCCTTCTTGCCAGGAGGCAAGTCACATAAAGACCAAGTACCGTTCTTCATTATAGCATCATATTCAGATTGCACAACAGCCATCCAATTTTCTGAATTTTATACTTTGTCAAATGAAACAGGCTCATTCTCATCCCAGAGACTAGATGCAGCCATAGCATAGCAATCTGATGCAAAACAAGCACTATGAGAGCCTGATTGAGTACGATAGGACAGAGGTGGATCTAATTTGCTATCATGCAAAGTTGGCACCATTCATTTTGGCATAGTTTTTGCCTCCTCAATATCAACTCTCTCATCAACAAGTGCATCATGTAAATCTAGAACATAAATGGGATGATCTAGATCATCACATGAAACCTGCAAAGGCTCAGAAGTTGCCTCGTTAGGACCATCACTAGATTGTCCACCTATAAAAAGAGGCAGCAAAGTATCATACTGTTGGGGGATTCTTGGACAAGAAGGGATTTGAGTGTTTGTAGGAGAAAAGGGAAAGACAAGAAGAAAGATACACACTGGAGTCCAAATGCTTCTGTGCAAAATCCCACAGAGTACTCAATCACAAAATACCAAATACCCAAGGGACTTGTTGTTGCTGGCCTCCTATGCACCAAACCTCCACCTTCTCCAAGCCTGCACTTGTGCACACCTTGCACCAAGCTTCCACTAAGGGGGAGGGATGGGTACCTTCTGTCGGCACGGGCACACTTCAATAAGACCTTGGGATCCTTGGGGGACTAGCTTAGCACTTCTCTGCACACTTCCTTGGTCACTCTTCATGCACACCTTGCACTTCACTTCTCTGCGTCACACCGTGCGTCTCTTGCACTTCTCTCCCTTGCCTTGCTTAGACTATGCTTGCTTTTGCTTAGTCTTAGAATAGTCCTTGCCTTGATTTCAGTGTGTCGATTCACATACGCTCCTAACTACAAGAGCATCTTGGTGTTCACTTTGATGTCCCAAGATTGTCTCCAAAAGTGGGCAGCCAACGACTCCCTGTTTTGTCCTGTAGTGACTTTCGACTAAAACAAAAAATTCAATTGGGGGGGCATACTTTCACTTCTGCGTACGTTGTTGCTTCACATACATTCACATTTTTCCTTTTAATTCTTCAAATGTGCCCATAAGAGAGGGTTCACCTGAACCTCCCAAAACACTTTAAACAACACTTTTGAACCTTAGGGAAATTAGAGAAATACCTCTCCAACCTGCAACCGACTTTCTCCAATTTACCCTTTGTGAATAATCAATTGTGCACCACCTGTGCACTTTGACACTTGAACTTCAAACACTTTGACTTTGCCCCTTTTGACTTTGACCTTGACCATGTTGAGTTTGACTAGATTGACTTTGATTGTAGTTGACTTTGACTTCGATTGACTTTGAACAATATGACTTTTATGGGCTCAACAGTTGCCCACCACCTAATGTACTCTCCGTCCCAAAGAGTGACAGCCAAAACTCCGTGTAGTGAGAGAGGACATTTGATTCCTTTGAGAAGATCAGTTGTGTAGAACACCACTCTTGAAAAACCAGAATGTGGAGAATATGCAGTGAAGAGCAGGTGGAAGGAAAGTCCATAGGATGGAAAATGGTGGTGAATATGAGTGATAGTGAAGGGGGTATGTTAGTGGAGAGGGAATGAAGTTGAAAAAGGTTAGGGGGAATAGGTTGTGCAGGTGTAGGGTTTTAGGTGTGGGGTTGGGGTTGGGGTGGTGGGGAAATGGTAGTGGACGGTGGGTGGGAGGTGGAGGAGGACTGGGACAAGGGTAGGGGGAAAAGGGAAGAGGAAGTGTAATTGGAAAAGAGAAATCATAAATTGTACATGAATAAATCAAACAATGGCAATGAAATAGAAATACTCACAATGGTAAAATACACATGGAAATAACCAGACAAGATATCCCATGAAGAACCGATAAGCAAAAATCCCATATATATATATATATATATATATATATATATATATATATATATATATATATATATATATATATATATATATATATATATATATATATATATATATATATATAGAAAAATTAGATACAACGATAGCCGTGAAAAGGCCTCAAATACATGGAAGTGCCATGGAAATTGCCTGAAGTACAGGAAAGAGCCACTAAATGTAAGAAAGGTAAAGGCAAAATAGGATGTCTAACTAGATGAATGTGAGGAGGTATAGCCTTGAAGAGCAAAATGAGGTACAGCAATCAAAAAGGGATGAGAAGCGGTGACATAGGTAGTAGAAACAACCACTAGTGGTCGGGGTCGGGCTGGTGTCCTGGTGGCGAATGAGAACCCCGCGCAGGGGGAGCATCTCTAGGATGGGGAGGTGGGTCCAACGATAATGGGGGGATGATAGCCGCCTGCTCTGTACAAGCAGCAACCATGCTCCGATAACGGCGCAGATGGTCACGCTCTTGTCATACTAGCCGACAAGCAAGGCTCTCGCATTTCCAAAGAAGCTCGTTGTCGGATCTCCAAAAGAACCCGAGTCGCAGAATCGGCCCCAACCCGAAACCTGTCCCTCTCCTTTGAAGTGCCCTCGTAGCGGCCAGAGAAGACTGCCACTGTGAAGCAGCCAAAGCATGTATGCGCTCGATCAGAGAGGCATACTGGCGATGTAATGCAACCGTCGTTGTAACCGAATCCAGTGATAGGCGTGCGGCATCTGCTCCATCCAGGGCCATGGTGCTTGCATCCTGGAGTAAGTCTATGAAGGGGGGGTCCACTGAAGGTGGTGGGACGTCATCATGTGGAGGACGCGGGGTCGCATGTGGTGAGGAAATGGGGCTGGCGGTGCTGAGGTGGAGACTGATGCGGCGGGGAATGGGAGTGCGGTGCGGATGCACAGTCGACGGAAAGAGGAGGGGAAGGTGGTAAGGATGCATGCTGAAGGGGTGGTGGGGCTATCTGGTCCACATGGGGGCTAGCGTGTGCTGTGTCGGGGGAGTAGGTGGCATTCCGAGGGTGAAC
Organism: Ceratopteris richardii; assembly: GCA_020310875.1. NCBI lineage: Eukaryota > Viridiplantae > Streptophyta > Polypodiopsida > Polypodiales > Pteridaceae > Ceratopteris > Ceratopteris richardii. Next base: position 74,457,271 of record CM035433.1, read on the forward strand.
CGGATGAGTGGATGGGGTGGAGGAAGTAGGGGGGAAGGCTAGTGGGCGAGGGTGAGGCGATATCTAGCACATGCAGAGGAGGGGGAGTGACGTGAGGGGGGGCAGAGGGGGTTGGGGTGACTTGACCAGGAAAATGAAAGAGCCAAGCCAGGACGGGGGCAGAGTAGACTGAAAAAGACCTAGAACCACAGGGTAGGGCCTCATGGAAGCGCCGGCATCGTAGCTGGAAAGAAGCATACATGAGGAATGCATAGGGGTAGGGTAGCCCATGGACAAAGCAATATAGGGGATCGGCTATACGGATGTCATAAATTGGCTGGTTGGAAGCCGGGCTACGGAAAAGGAAATGGAAGGTGAAAGCACGCAGTAGCTGCACCATCCTGTGGGATGTTATGGAAGTGCTAAACATGCGAGTGTAAAAAGCGATAGTCTCTTCTCTAGAGAGACCGGAATAAAGGAAATGAGGTGGCTGATATGTGGTCAACGAAGAACCAATACCAGGCGCAATGGACTGGGGGGATATAGTACCTGAAGGGAAATGGGGGAACGAAGTGAGGGCCGAATAAATATCCTGACCCTCTGGCGCCGACCACATGATCGAAGCCAGACGATGAATACCCTCCATGAGTAAGTAATCCTCAGTGAAGAGATCGAATAGGGAGGACTCGGGAAGGGCGAGGTGAAGGCGGAGGTGAAGGGATGAAGATGGAATTGGGAAATCTAAAGTCATGAGCGAAGCCTGATGGGAGGATGCTGAGCCCGATTCACTCATAGCAGGCACAGAAAGGGAGGACGGAATGGTAGGTCGAACTGTGGAGGGCGCGGGGAAGGGTAGACCAGGTGGGGGACGTGAAGGGCTATACAAGGATGAGTCGAAGAGTGAGTGGCTAGAAAAGGCTAGGGCAATGAGACGTGGGGCGGCAATGGATGATATGGTCGGGGCTGGAAGACGTGTGGGTGGACCAGAGTTGGTATGAAATACCTAGGAATCTGACTGAGGAAGACCTAGGGCAGAGGGTGGGACCTCCGAATACTCCTCGGTAGCCCTGGAAGAAGCCTGCTGGGGGACAGAGGAAGCCACGCTGCTATCGGATGCGAATGGCACTACAAGCTAACGCTGCAATGAAGACAGAAAATTCAGGAATGCATAGAGGTATGTTGTAAACACTCTAAAATGCAAAAATTGAGCAAAAATGATTCAAAATAAAGAAAACTACTAAAACTTAAGCAAAATGAAAGAGAGGGCTATGTACAACCTGGACAAATATTGCAGGTTCCAGGTGTTCTATAATTCGTCAGTTGTGTTGATGATAGGCCTTGAGCCTTGATATGTTGACTAGTGGCAAGGCCTCTCCTTTTAGGGTCTCTAACTCCACAGCACCCCAATTCAGCTTGTTTTAACTCGATAAGGTCCTTCGCAGTGTGGAAGCCATTTTCCTCTCACTTGTGTGTTAAGATGAGGTCTACGGAGAAGAACTAACATGCTTGGCTCTATGTTGTTGTTCCACAGATTTCAATCATGTGCCTCCTTCCTCTTCATCTGAGTCTCAGTCAAATGTTTTGTTGCTAGTAGACATATCTCCTCCACTTTATGCAGTGCTCCAAGCCTCTGAGAGACACCACAATCTTTCTTTCCCTGCATGAATGCTACTTTAGGTGATCCATGTAAAAACTCAAAGGGCTCAATTGGAAATATGCCATAAACCAGTTGGAATGGAGAATATCCCGTGGCCTTTTTGTAAACTAACCTGTATGCCCATAGGGTACCTTGATAAGCAATGCCCCAGGAAGTGGGTTGTAACATACATTCCTTCCTTAACATGGCAATTAATACCTTATTCGTTGATTCAGCCTGTCCATTAGCTCTTGGGTAGTAGGCACAAGAGGTCCTATGTAGAATTCTATACTTGTTGAAAATTTCCTGCATGACCTTGTTCAAAAAATGAGAACCCTGGTCTGTACAAATTTCAAGTGAATACCCAAACCTACAAATGATGCTGTTGTAAATGAAATCAGCAACAGTTTGGGCAGTGCAGTCATGGGAGGCAATAGCTTCAGCCCATTTTGCCGCATAGTCTATGGCTATCAATAAATACTTCTCTCTTTTTGGAATCAACGGAGGGTAGATAGGTCCTACAAAATCTAACCCCCACTTCTCAAATGGTTGCCAAGAAGTGGAAATAACCAAGGGGTTATGCCACTGCTTGGTGGGCTTAGGTCCACGCCTCTTGCAAACATCACGTGCTTTTCCCCAGTCATCAGCATCTTTGAATAATGTAGGCCACCATAAACTAGCATCAAGGATCCTCTGACTCATAATATGCCTTGGAAGGTGCCCACCACCTGTTCCTTCATGTGTAGATTGAAGGACTTCCCTCACTTCTTCTTCTTCCAAGCACTTCCTAAACCTGTCATCCTTTCCCTGTCTATATAATTTATCTTCAATGAAGGTATAAGGTCTTGATTAGCAGTCTCTTTCTTTGCACAGCACTAGCCTTCTCCGGATACACTCTAGTTTTAATGAAATTCTTGATATCATAATAGCAACCTTGAGCTTGTACAGCGAACAGATTAGCATCTGGAAAATTGTCATTGACTCCACTAGCTTGATCCATCATATTGATCTTGGATAGGTGATCCGCCATAACATTTTCTTTGCATAGTCTATGGACTACAGAAAAATCAAACTCTTGGAACAAAATTAGCCACCTCCATATCTGCCATGTTGCTTGTGGCTTGTTCAATAAATACATGAGTGGCTGATGATCAATGATGATGACAAACTTCACACCTAGCAAATAATGATGAAATTTTTGTATTGCAAAAACCATTGCTAGAGCTTCCCTTTCTGTTGTGCTATAATTCTTTTCCGCTTTAGTCAAAAATCTACTAGCATACTAGATAGGCCTGTCAAGTTTGAATTCTTCACTATGTTGAGCCAATACTGCACCCACTGCATATGCACTGGCATCTACATGCACATGAAAAATTTTTTACCAATCTGGGGTGATAAGAATTGGTGCAGCTACCAATTTGGACCTTAATGTCTGATAAGCCTTTTCTTCCTCCTCTTCGCATTTAAAGGGGACTTCTTTACCTGTAAGTCTAGCCAGTGGCTTGGCTATCTCTGCATACATTTTTATAAACCTTCTGTGGTATCCAGTATGCCCCAAAAAACTCTGAATCTCTTTAGGAGATTTAGGTTTAGGCAACTTTAGTATAGAAATGATTTTATCAGGATTTGGGGCCATACCTTTAGCCGACACCACATGTCCCAAGAGAGTTCCTTCTGTCACAAGGAAATGACATTTATTTGGGTTGAGCTTGAGCTTAGTCTCCCTGCATCTCTTAAAAACATTATGCAGCTATTGCAAGTGATGGTCCAAACAATCTAAAGGGGTCTCATTGTGAGAACTTGAAAATGAAGAGAAGTCATCCATGAAAATTCTAAGTATTTCTAGCAATAAGGGACCAAAAATGAGGTTGACAGTTTTGTTAAAGGTGGCTGGAGCATTTCTGAGTCCAAATGGTATTTTTACATACACGTATGTTCCCCAAGGTGTGATAAAAGCAGTCTTTCATGATCCTCTAGGTGTATTGATATTTTATTATAGGCACTAAAGCCATCCATAAAGCTATATAATGCATTTCCAGCCACTTCTTCAATGACTTGCTCTGCAAATGGCATTGGGAATCCATCTGGAATGGTCACCTTGTTGAGTGCTCTAAAATCAACACAAATTCTGATTTTATTGGTATTGTTCTTTGGCACTATAACCATAGGTGAGAGCTACTCTGAGTGTTCCACAGGAATGATGATTCCTACATCCTCCATCTTCTGTATTTCCACATAGACAGCTTCAGCATACTTTGGGTTAAGTCTATAACTCTTCCCTCGTATTGGTTTGGCTCCCTCAACCAGGGGGATTCTATGTTCTCCATAATTGGCAGGCACTCCTTCTAGGTCTCTATAATGCCATGCAAAAACATTTGTACAGTGGGTCAAGAAGGATCTTATCTTTTCAAGGAGCTTTGGGTGGCTCCACAACCAAGTGGCCCCCAATACTGGGCGATTATTGTCTTGAGTGCCTAATTGTATTTCTTTGATAGGGTTTCTCTCTACCATATTATCTTCGTGCTCATCTCCATCCTTGTTTTCTTCAGCAAGCTTTTCGTGCATTGTTTCATAAGCAGGGGTATTTTGTATCTCAGCACGTTCCTCCTTATCTTGCATCCATTCTGCAGGGATTTCTTGAATTGGGAAAGAGCATTCTTCACTAGCATGTTTTACCTTGTCTTTAGCTTTAGAAACTCCCTTCTCTATTGTTAGATGCTCTAGGTGAGCATCAAAATCCATGAGATCCCTAGAGAGAGCATACTAGTTAAAGAGGCCTGATGGTAGCTTAAGGACCTTAAGCTGCCTAGATATCACAGCTCGACTAGTGCTAGGACTGCTGATGCTATGCTTGACAACTGGGAAATGCATAAACTTGCCCATCTATGAGATGAAAAATAGAATATCTAGCCGAGTAATGCATAAGTAAATCAAGCATCCAACAGTCTTCTGATAGACAATAACATCAAATGCATCTCCAACATCATGAAGACTCAATCATAAACCTATCTCCATAGGAAAGCAATAGGTTTACAGTCTTCAAGGCCAAAATGCTTCAATAATGTGTCAATATATTTTGTTTGACACAAAGCCATTCCACCATCAACTTGCATAAATTGAATGACCAAATAATGACACAAATGCCCCAAATCAAACATCTCAAATGAGGCATGCAAATCAGATTTAAAATCAGCAATATGATTCTCATGAGGACCAGTGAGTAGCATGTCATCAACATACACAGCAATGATCAGAAGCACATCATTAGCACACTTAACATATAAGGTGCTTTTAGTTAGATTGTTCTCAAAACCATGTGCAATCAGATCGGCATGTATCTTTTCATACCAAGCATGTGGTGCTTGCTTTAAACCATATAATGCCTTCTTCAACCTGCACACTTGGTTTTCATGCCCGTTTTGCACAAAGCCACGAGGCTGAAAAACATACACTTCTTCATGCAAGTCACCATTCATAAATGCACTTTTAATGCCCAAATGATGTACATTCCAACCATGATGAGCTGCAAGTGCACAAATGCTATGAACAGTAGTCATTCGGAAAGTAGGAGCAAAGGTCTCATCAAAGTCAATGCCTCTTTCCTGAGCATAACCCTTCACAACAAGCCTAGCCTTATACTTATCAATTGTTCCATCAGGCTTATGCTTCAATTTGTATACCCACTTAGTGCCAGTAGCCTTCTTCCCAGGAGGCAAGTCACATAAAGACAAGGTAGCATTCTTCATTATAGCATCATATTCAAATAGATAGAAGCCATCCCATTTTTTGAACTTTCTGCTTCATCAAATGAAATAGGCTTATTCTCATCATAGAGACTAGAGGCAGCCATAACATAGCAATCGGATGCAAAAGAGGCACTATGAGAGCCTGAATTAGTACAATATGATAGAGGTGCATCTAATTTGCTATCATGCAAAGTCTGCACCAGCCACTTTTGCATAGTTTCAATATCAGCTCTCTCATCAACAAGTGCATCTTGCAAATCTGCATCATAAATGGAATGATCTGCATCATCACATGAAACCTATAAAGGATGAGAAGTTGCCTCATTTGGACCAGCACTAGACTGTGCACCTATAAAAAGAGGCAGCAAAAAGTCATACATGTCTTTGGAGCTAACAGATGTCTCCTTAGTACATGAAGATAATGGCTAAATAGCATCTTCCAAAGAAACAACATCACGGCTAACAAAAATGCATTTAGTGTGTGGATGATACAGACGATAGCCTTTGCTTTTAGAACTATACCCAACAAAAATACATTTCACTACTTTATCATCCAATTTCTTGTGTTGTTGTTCAGGCACTAATGCATATACCAGGCAACCAAAAACACGCAGGTGAGCAATAGATGGCTTGTGACCATGCCAAGCCTCATATGGAGTGATAGACTGCAATGCTTTAGTGGGACACCTATTAAGTACATATGTTGCACACATGATAGCTTCAAGCCAGAAACTATGTGGTAAAGCTTGACTCTTGACCATACACCTCGCCATCTCCATAAGTGACTTGTTCTTCTGTTTAGCAACTCCATTCTTTGAGGTATATATGGCACTATACACTGATGTTTTATCCCACGTTCAGCTAGAAATGCATTAAAGTCAGAAGACATATTCTCTCCCTCGATCAGAATGGAGGGTGCCTATTTTACATGCTAACATATTTTCAGCAAAAACCAAAAACTTTTTGAAGCACATAAACACTTCGGACTTTGCTTTCAATGGATATACCCATGCATGCCTGGAAAAATCATCAATGAAATTCACGAAGTAAAGATAGTTTCCAAAAGAGGGTGTCTGCATAGGACCACAGACATCACTCTGAACAAGCTGTAATTTTTTAGTAGCTCGAACTGAACCATCTTTTAGGAATGATGAATGCTGCATTTTGCCGAAAAATACAACCTTCACATACATGTTTACTAGGTTCCTCAAGTTTGGGCAAAAAGGACACCATTTCAGATTTTTGTAGACGTAGAAAACTAGCAAAATTCAGATGACTAAAGCATGCATGCCAAAGCCTTGCATTTGACAAAGCATGAGAATCATGTAATGCACATGCCTTGTAATGTGGCCCTAATATGCTTACTCTAGGTGCATAGAACTCATTATGAGTGCAAGCAGGATGTCCTGTTCGATGCTTCGAATGTCCTTCTGGAAACTTTTTATGTTTGCTGAAGATATTCTGTTTTGCTGCACTTCCACTTGCCATGCGTATCGACTTGTAGTAGAGACTCCTTCTTGTTTCTGTCCTCGCATCTGCTTCATTGGAGTTGTGTGTCTTTTGAAGAGTTGTTCGTGCTGCCATTGATTCCATTGGATTTTGGTTGTTTGCTCCCTGGTAAGCTTAATAGCGGTTTTAGGTAACCATATTCGATTTCTTGATGGTTGAGTTGCATTCAATCTTTTCGGTATCCAGATTTGCACTATGGTTGTGGACCTATCTATACCTGAAGATTCAGATTGGTGCCTTCTTTGAATGGATTCCTTTTGAGTCTCCTTGTATTGAGGCCGGTAGATGTCTAACTGATCTTTACGCACCTATATTTGTCGCATCCTTCTTCTCATAGTTGTCTATATTGGTGTTAACTTCGTTTACTAATTGTAGGATTCCTTGTAGCCGATTCATAGAGAGATCCTCACTTGTTCTCTCCGGTTGATTGAGTAAAGGTGAAGGGCTAAGTCGGGAGTCATGAGTAAGAAGAAAGGGGGTTTCGGGAGTCAAGATAGATGTGGACATGGGGATATCACAGTTCAAGGCTGGTGTAGGTTCACATGCAGACACACATTCAGCATAGTTATGTTTCCTACTAATCATCTTTAGAGGCTTTTCATCTAATAGACTAAAGACCTCTCAGTGTCCAATCTTCACGGATATATATCCTAAGGCTAATTGGATAGTCACTTCAAATTCATATATCCAATCTTGAACTAACACCAACTCTTCCATTAGATCATCATCTTGGCATACTAAAAACATTTGATGCATTAAGTTGCTACCCAGGTGTAGAGATAGGTTGACCTCCCCTACACATTCAATGGTGTTTCCTCCTATGCCCAACATGTAGGCCTTACTCGGATTAAGTGACACACTTAATCGTTCGGCTAAACATAAGTGTATGCTACTTAATGCTACTCCTGTATCAATCAATGCATCCACCAGGTGGTATTCCTCCGTTCCTATTCCCAAATTGAGATAGGGTTGTCTGACTTGTGGTCTTATGGTCATAGGTCCTCTTGTCCTATAGTTGGCCGGTTCCTCTCCTTTCCGGTATCTCTCATCCCTATCTCTCATCCATTCTTTTCGCTTTCTTATGCGTTCCAATGCTTTGAGCCTTGCTTCTTCCCTTATTCTCTCTTCTTCTTCCTTTTGATGTATTACATTAAGTAATCTACTCATCATCTCGTCCGTTAATGGTTCGGAGTATTTCTCCACGCGACAACCACTTATGTAGTTTGGCAAGACTTCTCCATCCAAAGTGGCTAGGTTCACAGCTTCACTTGTAGAGATACGGTTAATTATCAGCGGTCCATGTCCTCTCTTTTGCAATTTCTTAGCATGTTGCTTAAAGGTGTACACCAAGACTAAGTCTCTTCTTTTAGTCCCTTGTCTTTGATATGGGCATCATAGTAGGCCTTTTGTCGCCTCTTGGCTGCATAAATACCTGCTACTACTTGTAGTCTAGTCTCATGCAATCTTTCAATCTGATCCAATTGTTGGGATAATTCATGTCCAGTCCAGTCATATGTTTCAGCTACTTGAAGAGTAGGAATCAGAAAATCAATTGGTAAGATTGCATTTTGTCCATACATGAGATTGAAAGGTGTTGTGCCTATAGCAGTCTTATACGCAACTTGGAAGGCCCAAATGGCATGATGTAATTGCTTATCCCAATCTGACCGTTTATTATTTACTATCTTGGTTAAAATGGTACAAAGCACTTTATTGGAACTTTCGGCCTGTCCATTGGCTTACGGATGATAAGGGGCTGATTTCTTATGAATTACTAGGAATTCATTCATCAAAGTCTCTATCACGTCGTTAATGAAGTGTGTGCCCCGGTCACTCACAATTTCAATGGGTAATCCAAACCTTGTGAAAATATTTTCATAGAGAAACTTGGCGGTGGTTCTTGCATCATTCTTCCTAGTGGCCTTTGCTTCCACCCATTTGGTTAAATAATCCATAGCTACAATTATGTACTCAACATGAGACCCTTTAGTTGGGGGGCTAATTGGTCCAATGAAACCTATACCCCATTTAGTGAAAGCTCTAGCACTGATCATAGGTCGTAATGGCATCTCATCTCTCCGTATCAGATATTTTGTTCTTTGACATACATTGCATCTTTGAACATAAGTAGTAGCATCCTGGTTGGCACCATAATCTAGCAAAGAGAATCATTTTTGCAATTTTATCCACTAAAAAATGACCTCCTGCTACCCTAGTATGGGCCATCTCCAACACATGAATATACTTGTCTTCATGTATACACAGTCGTAATTGGTTGTCTTGACTGCGTTCAAATAGTTGTTTCCCTATGAGGGTATAATCTTTACTCTGCTCCTCGAGAGCTCGTTTTCTTGCGAGGCTTGCTCCTTTCGGGTATTCACATGTCCTTAAGAATTTCACTAAAGGCAAACTCCATCTTGGTGCTATTGTGGAGTAGCATAGTGTCGGGTTTTCCTCTCGTCTTTCTTCTTGACACTTGAGACAACTTGCTACATGCCTGTGAACATCCTTCTGCATACCTGGCCAATAAACTCCTACTCTTTTTAGTCCTTGCACTGTACCACTGATACTTCTATGCTTCTTCCATGGGTTTATGTGTGCATGTTTCAGCCAATTTTCTTGTTCTTCCTCGTCTACACACCTCAAGATGAGTCCATTAGAATCTTGATGGTATAAGCTTCCCGCTACAATGTGAAGATTCTGGGTCTTCCATAAGTCTTGGGCTTTACTTGAATTAATCAGATGACTAGGTCCATGGGTGAGTATAGGTATCAATTTTTCAGCCCATTGTGGAAAATTTCTAAGTTGAAAAAATAAGTGTCTGGCAAGTCATCCGCCACCCCAGTTGGAGGTTCTCCGTGTGTCATTCAAGAAAGATGATCAAATCTGACATGCATGTTCCCTTTTTTAACCACCACTTCAAAATCAAATTCCATTAATAAAAGGAACCATCTCACTAGTCTTCCCGTGTTACAGGATTTATTGACTAGGTAAAGTAAGGCTTGATTATTAATAAAGAATTTGAATTTATTTGCTAATACGTAATGCCGAAATTTCTTTACTGCATATACCATTCCTAACCCTTCTCGTTCAGTGGTAGTGTAATTACATTCAGCTTGATTGAGTTGCCTGCTAGCGTAAGCTATAGGATGATCAAGTTTTCCTTCATTTGCTAGTTGTGCTAAGATACATCCTATGGCAAATTTGGAGGCATCCACATGGATATGAAATGGTTTCTTCCAATTTGGTATCTTTAGAATAGGCATTGAACTCAGTCTGCTTTTTAGCTCATTGAATGCTTTCTCACACTCTTCGGTCCAATTGAACTAAGTTATTAAGCCATATAGACGTCTAGCAATTATGGCATACATGTGGATAAATCTTCAATAGTATCCACAGTGTCCCACTATATGACCCAAGATTTTTCCTTGTCTTACCATAAAGACGCACTTTTCTGGGTTTAAACAGACTCTATATTGTCTACACTTTTCAAAAAAAATCCTCAACTCTTGTATGTGGTCCACTCATTGTTTAGAATATGTGCACAAATCATCTACATACACTTCCATACTCTTTCTAAGAAATTCTTTAAATACATGACACATCAATCTCTAGAAGGTAGCTAGTGCATTAGTAAATCCAAAAGGCATAACCCTAAAAGTATACACTCCCCATTTTGTGGCAAACGTAGTTTTGTGTTGATCCTCTTGGGCAATTGCAACTTGGTTATAGCCCGAGAATCCATCGAGGAAGCTATAAACTTCCTTGCTTGCCACCCTCTCCAAGAGGTGATCTGTAATGGGTAAGGGGTACATGTCTCGAATGGTGGCTGTATTAACCTTTTTGAGGTTCATGCACACCCTAAGCTTCCCATTTTTCTTTGGCACTACTACCAAAGGCGATACCCATTCGGTGTGTTCGATTTCATAAATGAATCCTGCTGCCAATAATTTATCTATTTCTTCCTTGATTTTGGTTGAGGACACCTGTATGGTCGCTGTTTGGATGGTTTCATGCCAGGATTCATGGGAATACGATGGTAAAAAATAGAGGGATCCACTCCTTTTAAGTCCTTGTATGTCCAAGCAAATACATCCCTATAATCCTGAATCAACTATATGTGTTTGTACTATGTCTGATGTCTTGCTAGAAAATCCTTTCTCTTTCGTTCTTATTGTTGGGGCATGATAAAGTTTAGAATTATGTTCATATTCTCCCATATAGTTTGGTAGTGTGTCCATGCTTTCCATTCCCTCCTCACCTTCCTCATAATTCGTCTCATGGTTCATCATGTTGGTGCATTTTAACCAAGCCTACATGCTTGATATGCTTGATATTATCCTCATTTGTAAGTCACATGTGTAGTCATGAGAACACCTCTTGTAAAAGAGTTCATTTTTATCTCTTGTAATTGAAAAAGGAAAAAGATGGCTTACCTCATCCATGATGTAAAAGCAAATTCATGGGTCTAACTACCTAAAACCACGAATTTTTGAGCTGAGGGAATATCTCCTAATTTTGGGGATCACTTTTAGGTGGAGCCATTCGAATTCGAATTCAAAACTCCCTCCAAGAATAGCTATAAAAAGAGCAAGAAGGAAGAGGCGATTAGCAAGCCTTGTACGTGACCACTTCATGTCATTTTGTAGAGATTGAAGAGCTTACTCCATAGCTATATCATTCTACTCCCATTGTGCAGACATTCATTTCCAATGTGGTTGTAATCATATGTGAATCTATACATTTGTCATTATCTACTTCTCTGTTTTGTTCTCTGCTATACTCACTCAGAGTAGTAACTTCAGAAGGTCATATCTCGAGTTCTACTCAACATTTTTCAGTGTTTTAATGTGAGTGGATAGCTCTTACTGTCTACTTGCTGCGTATAAATTTTCATGCTCATTGGATTTACAGTTTTGGAGATATCTACATTTTACTACTCACTAATCTATCTCTGCAGAGCCCCGAGAATGGTGGGCATGTTCCAGAAATTGATGAATCTTGTTCTCAGTGCTCAGTCCATCATTTGAAGTGTTATAACTTGAATTGGGAAGATTGCTAAGTCTATTTGCTATGCCCAAAAGGAATTTATCCAATTCCTACCAAGTTGAGAGCACTGTTCAATTTTTCTAGCATACAAAAATAGCAAGTTTTTGGGAGCTAGTCATCTTGCAACTTGTCTATCTTGACTTAAACTTTTGGAATACATGTTCCAAAGTACTTGGCTGATATTTTGGTGGATTTAGGAAGCTCAAAGGGTCTACTAATCAACTCTGAAGTCTCAGTTGGCTGGTGTGACGCTGGTTGTAGCAACACCAACTCATCTTTGGATTGCATCCACCATCTCTCTTCACACTGGTATCAGAGCATAGTCAAGCAACATGGGACATGGATTTCCATCAACAATTGACAAATTGGATCGAAACAACTACCCGGCATGGTCTCTAAGGATGGAGGCCTACCTTCAAGGGAGGAATCTTTATGGATTCATATCCGGAGATGAAGCAATGCCAACCATGAGGAACAAAGGGCAACCATCACATGAAGAAGTGGAAGGACTTTCAAATTGGTGTTCGAAGGATGCACTTGCAAGGTCCTATATTCTAAACTCAATCTCTGATTTTCTTTTACCTCATGTCAAGGGATGCAAGACATCAAGAGAGACCTGGAATGCACTTGCTTCTTTCTTCTCTTCCAACACTCGAGCAAGGAAGAACCAATTGTGGATGGAGTTCACAACAATAAAGAAAAGCCCGAAGCAAAATGTGACTGATTATGTCACAAAGATGAAGGAGATTTCCGACCAACTTGGAAGCATTGGAGAGGTAATTGAAGAGGAGCAAATCATTAGACAAATTATAAATGGAATCAAAGCAGACGACAAGTGGGAGTCATTCACAACAGCCATGGATTTATATATGGATATGCATGTACCTGACCTCAACACACTCATGGGCCAACTCTTCACTCATGAAGCAAAGATTAGCAAAGGTGGTGAGTCCTCAAGAGGTAATCAAACTTCTTCCTTATATTCTGATAAAGCTAAGGTCAAGGACAAGTCAAAGAATAGGAAGAATGAAGATGAAGGTAGCTCTTTCCAAGCAAACTTTGCAGGTAGAGGAAGAGCTAGAGGAAGAGGTAGAGGTGGAAAGCAAGGCAGGGGGAGATTCCAATCATCTCAACCTTGCAATGGCTTATCTAATCATAATATTGAAGAATGCTTCAGGAATCCAAGGAACTCAAGAGGAAGAGGATTTAATAGAGGTGGCTATGGATCAAATAGAGGAAGGTACAATGGAGGCTACAACAACAACTACTACAACAACAATTACAACAACAACAACAACTATCAAAGTGGCCATAGAGGAAGATGAGACTTCAATAACTATGCAGAGGACCAAAGTCAAGAAGATTCATTATTGATTATGAATCTATCAGTGAAGAAGGGTAAGGATGATGATCACATATTTTACATTGATTCGGGATGCTCAAACCATGTAGTAAGAAATGTGGCTTTACTTTCTGATTTGGAAGATCCTCATAACAAGCATGAAGTGCAGAGAGGAGATGACACAAAGCACTCGGTGGAGAAGATAGGTAATGTGAAGACATCAGATGGGAACATGAACCTCTTAAGCAAAGTCTTGTATGTCCCTACAATTACCAAAAATTTAATAAGTGTTGGACAGATTGTTGAAAAAGGATTGCAGGTTAGATTCAACCGATTTGTAGCATATGTTGAAGACCCAAGGCAAGGCTTTCGACGGATTGCCAAAGGAGAAAAGATAGGAAGGCTTTTCACTTTTGAAGTGGAAGAATTAAAGAACCTAGCTTTGTTTAGCTATGGATCTCAAACTCTAACAGAGTTGGAGATATGGCACAAAAGGCTTGCTCACATTGGTGAGAGGACACTCAAACAAATTTGCAGGGACCAAAGTGTACTTGGTTTGCCTAATATCACAAGGCAACACATGATTTATAAGTGTGAAGCTTGTCAACTCGGCAAGGCTCATAGACAACCTTTCAATAAGAAAGGATATATGTATCAAAATCCTTTGGATCTAGTGCACACGGATGTGTGGGGTCCAAGTAAGGAGCCATCTATATCAGGCTCAAGATATTATGTGTCTTTCATAGATGATTGTAGCAGGTGGACCATTCTGTTTTTCATGAAGCACAAGGATGAAGTGTTTAATTGCTTTAAGAAGTATATTGCTCTTGTTGAAAACCAAACAGGTAGGACTTTGAAAAGACTCAGATCAGATGGTGGAGGAGAATACTTCTCTTCTGAATTTGATGCCTTCTTGCATGAAAGAGGCATTAAAAGGGAAGTCACTACAAGGTATACACCCAAACTCAATGGTGTAGCAGAGAGGAGGAACAGAGCTATTGTCGAAGCTACAAGGTCCATGCTCAACGAAAAGGGATTGCCAAACTACCTATGGGCAGAGGCTGTGTCTACAGCCACATATCTCATAAATAGACTTCCATCTAAGTCACTAGATGGAACCACTCCATATGAATTGTGGAATGGAAGAAGACCTAGTCTAGAGCATTGTAAAATCTTTGGATGCTTAGCCTATGCTCACATTCCTTCTCAAGTAAGAGGGAAATTGGATCCCAAGGCAGAGAAGTGTGTATTCATTGGTTATGATCAAAACCAAAAAGGATATAAATTGTACAATCCAACCAATAAAGGATTTTCTGTGAGTAGAGATGTAATTTTTGATGAAAACAAATCATGGTTTGATGATGACAGGAAAGTGAAGCTGCCATATGACTTGGATGAAGATTTTCCATCACTTCAACCAAAGGAGCCAAAGCAGATTGAAGAAAGTGATTCGGAGATTGACCTAGAAGACTTGGAAAGACTAAAGCTATGGAAGAACAAAGGCAAAGCAAAGATGCAGGATGCTACATATGGACCCGAGAGCTCACATCAACCACTTAGAAGGTCTTCAAGGGAGAAGAAGAAACCAGAGAGGTTTGGTTATGATACTTCTTTGGTCACCAAGCACTCAATCTACATTGCAAAGGATTCAACCAATGAAGAACCTACCACATTCGAAGAATCACAAAGCAAGAAAGCTTGGAGAGATGCAATGGATGAAGAAATGGAAGCCTTGAAGGAGAATGACACTTGGGAGCTTGTACCTAACAAGCCATCTATGAAGGTAATTGGATATCGATGGATATACAAAATCAAGAGGAATCTAGATGGAAGTATAAATAGACACAAAGCAAGGTTAGTTGCTAAAGGGTTTGCTCAAACCCATGGTATTGATTATGAGGAGACTTTCTCTCCTGTTGCTAAAATGCCTACAATTAGGCGTTTCATTAGTCTTGCTGCATCTAGAATTTGGAATCTCTATCAACTTGATGTAAAGAATGCTTTCTTGAATGGATGGATGTCTGAGGAAGTGTATATGGCACAACCTCCTGGATATGAGGATGCACATCATCCTAACTATGTATGCAAACTAAAGAAAGCTTTGTATGGATTGAAGCAAGCTCCAAGAGCTTGGAATTTCAGATCTGTGACTTATTTGCAGGACCAAGGATTCAAAGCTAGCAAGGTGGATACCTCTTTGTTCATAAAGAGGAATGGATCTGAAGTGATCTATTTATGTGTGTATGTTGATGATATTATTATCACAGGCAATGATCTTGAAGGAATCAAACAGGTAAAGGCTCAAATGAAGGAGGAGTTCAAAATAAGTGACCTCGGACCACTCACTTATTTTCTTGGATTGGAGTTAATCTACACAGATTCAGGTATATACATCACACAAACGAAGTATGTCCATGACATGCTCGTCAAGTTCAAGATGGAAAATACCAAGTGTGCAGGTACACCTATGGAGAAAAATCATAAGCTTAGTGCTTATGAAGGAGAGCCAATTGAAGACATCACAAGCTATCAAAGCTTGGTTGGAAGTCTGAACTTTGCAACACTCACAAGGGTGGATATATGCTATAGTGTTAGCATATTGAGTTAGTTTATGCATAAGCCGAGAAGACCACATATGGAAGCGGCCAAGAGAGTCCTCAAGTACCTAAAGGGGACCATGAATGAAGGTTTGTTTTATTCATTTACTTCAGATATTGAACTAAATTATACTCATATGAAGATTGGGCCGGATCTAGAGATGATACAAGAAGCACATCCGGGTATATATCGTTTGCAGGTTCAAAAATCATTTCTTGGTCATCGAAGAAGCAACCAACCGTGGCATTATCTTCTACCAAAGCAGAATATAGAGGTTTGGCTAATGCAACTCAAGAAATCATGTGGTTAAAGTCTTTGTACACAAATCTTGGACTTCATTCTTCAACACCTCACATTTTTTGTGACAACACAAGCTCACTACATCTAGTAGCTAATCCGGTATACCATGCTAGAACCAAGCATATTGAAGTCCACTACCATTATGTAAGGGAGAAGTTAATAAGCAAGGATATTCAACTATCCTATGTCTCTACAGATATGCAATGTGCAGACATGTTGTCTAAAGCTCTTGATGGTACAAAGTTAAGTAGATTCAAGTTGATGATTGGCTTGCAGGAAATCAAGGACAATTGAAGACTTATTTGGAGGCCAAGCATGTTAGGCTTGAGGGGGAGTTGTTGGTGCATTTTAACTAAGCCTACATGCTTGATATTATCCTCATTTGTAAGTCACATGTGTATTCATGTGAACACCTCTTGTAAAAGAGTTCATTTTTATCTCTTGTAATTGAAAAAGGAAAAAGGAAAAAGATAACTTACCTCATCCATGATGTAAAAGTAAATTCGTGGGTCTAACTACCTAAAACCACGAATTTTTGAGCTAAGGGAATATCTGCTAACTTTGGGGATCACTTTTAGGTGGAGCCATTCGAATTCGAATTCAAAACTCCCTCCAAGAATAGCTATAAAAAGAGCAAGAAGGAAGAGGCGATTAGCAAGCCCTGTACGTGACCACTTCATGTCATTTTGTACAGATTGAAGAGCTTACTCCATAGCTCTATCATTCTACTCCCCTTGTGCAAACATTCATTGCCAATGTGGTTGTAATCATATGTGAATGTATACATTTGTCATTATCTGCTTCTCTGTTTTGTTCTCTGCTATACTCACTCAGAGCAGTAACTTCAGAAGGTCATATCTCGATTGCTACTCAACATTTTTCAGTGTTTTAACGTGGATGGATAGCTCTTAGTGTCTACTTGTTGCGTATAAATTTTCATGCTCATTGGATTTACAGTTTTGGAGATATCTGCATTTTACTACTCACTGGTCTATCTGTGCAGAGCCCCGAGAATGGTGGCCATGTTCCAAAAATTGATGAATCTTGTTCTCAGTGCTCAGTCCATCATTTGAAGTGTTTTAACTTGGATTTGGAAGCTTGCTAAGTCTATTTGCTATTCCCAAAAGGAATTTATCTAAGTCCTACCAGGTTGAGAGCATTGTTCAGTTTTTCCAGCAGGTGTATGTCCAAAAATAGCAAGTTTTTGGGAGCTAGTCATCTTGCAACTTGTCTGTCTTGACGTAAAATTTTGGGATACATGTTCCAAAGTACTTGGCTGATATTTTGGTGGATTTAGGAAGCTCAAAAGGTCTACTAATCAACTCTGAAGTCTCAGTTGGCTGGTGTGAAGCTGGTTGTAGCATCACCAACTCATCTTTGGATTGCATCCACCATCTCTCTTCACAGTGGTATCAAAGCATAGTCAAGCAACATGGGAGATGGATTTCCATCAACAATTGACAAATTGGATCAAAACAATTACCCGGCATGGTCTCTAAGGATGGAGGCCTACCTTCAAGGGAGGAATCTATATGGATTCATATCCGGAGATGAAGCAATGCCAACCATGAGGAACAAAGGGCAACCATCACATGAAGAAGTGGAAGGACTTTCAAATTGGTGTTCGAAGGATGCACTTGCAAGGTCCTATATTCTAAACTCAATCTCTGATTTTCTTTTACCTCATGTCAAGGGATGCAAGACATCAAGAGAGACCTGGAATGCACTTGCTTCTTTCTTCTCTTCCAACATTCGAGCAAGGAAGAACCAATTGTGGATGGAGTTCACAACAATGAAGAAAAGCCCGAAGCAAAATGTGACTGATTATGTCACAAAGATGAAGGAGATTTCCGACCAACTTGGAAGCATTGGAGAGGTAATTGAAGAGGAGCAAATCATTAGACAAATCATAAATGGAATCAAAGCAGACGACAAGTGGGAGTCATTCACAACAGCCATGGATTTATATATGGATATGCATGTACCTGACCTCAACACACTCATGGGCCAACTCTTCACTCATGAAGCAAAGATTAGCAAAGGTGGTGAGTCCTCAAGAGGTAATCAAACTTCTTCCTTATATTCTGATAAAGCTAAGGTCAAGGACAAGTCAAAGAATAGGAAGAATGAAGATGAAGGTAGCTCTTTCCAAGCAAACTTTGCAGGTAGAGGAAGAGCTAGAGGAAGAGGTAGAGGTGGAAAGCAAGGCAGGGGGAGATTCCAATCATCTCAACCTTGCAATGGCTTATCTAATCATAATACTGAAGAATGCTTCAGGAATCCAAGGAACTCAAGAGGAAGAGGATTCAATAGAGGTGGCTATGGATCAAATAGAGGCAGGTACAATGGAGGCTACAACAACAACTACTACAACAACAATTACAACAACAACAACAACTATCAAAGTGGCCATAGAGGAAGATGAGACTTCAATAACTATGCAGAGGACCAAAGTCAAGAAGATTCATTATTGATTATGAATCTATCAGTGAAGAAGGGTAAGGATGATGATCACATATTTTACATTGATTCGGGATGCTCAAACCATGTAGCAGGAAATGTGGCTTTACTTTCTGATTTGGAAGATCCTCATAACAAGCATGAAGTGCAAACAGGAGATAACACAAAGCACTCAGTGGAGAAGATAGGTAATGTGAAGACATCAGATGGGAATATGAACCTCTTAAGCAAAGTCTTGTATGTCCCTACAATTACCAAAAATTTAATAAGTGTTGGACAGATTGTTGAAAAAGGATTGCAGGTTAGATTCAACCGATTTGGAGCATATGTTGAAGACCCAAGGCAAGGCTTTCGAAGGATTGCCAAAGGAGAAAAGACAGGAAGGCTTTTCACTTTTGAAGTGGAAGAATTAAAGAACATAGCTTTATTTAGCTATGGATCTCAAACTCTAACAGAGTTGGAGATATGGCACAAAAGGCTTGCTCACATTGGTGAGAGGACACTCAAACAAATTTGGAGGGACCAAAGTGTACTTGGTTTGCCTAATATCACAAGGCAACACATGATTTATAAGTGTGAAGCTTGTCAACTCGGCAAGGCTCATAGACAACCTTTCCATAAGAAAGGATATATGTATCAAAATCCTTTGGATCTAGTGCACATGGATGTGTGGGGTCCAAGTAAGGAGCCATCTATATCAGGCTCAAGATATTATGTGTCTTTCATAGATGATTGTAGCAGGTGGACCATTCTATTTTTCATGAAGCACAAGGATGAAGTGTTTAATTGCTTTAAGAAGTATATTGCTCTTGTTGAAAACCAAACAGGTAGGACTTTGAAAAGACTTAGATGAGATGAAGGAGGAGAATACTTCTCTTCTGAATTTTATGCCTTCTTGCATGAAAGAGGCATTAAAAGGGAAGTCACTACAAGGTATACACCCGAACTCAATGGTGTAGCAGAGAGGAGGAACAGAGCTATTGTCGAAGCTGCAAGGTCCATGCTCAACGAAAAGGGATTGCCAAACTACCTATGGGTAGAGGCTGTGTCTACAGCCACATATCTTATAAATAGACTTCCATCTAAGTCACTAGATGGAACCACTCCATATGAAGTGTGGAATGGAAGAAGACCTAGTCTAGAGCATTGTAAAATCTTTGGATGCTTAGCCTATGCTCACATTCCTTCTCAAGTAAGAGGGAAATTGGATCCCAAGGAAGAGAAGTGTGTATTCATTGGTTATGATCAAAACCAAAAAGGATATAGATTGTACAATCCAACCAATAAAGGATTTTCTGTGAGTAGAGATGTAATTTTTGATGAAAACAAATCATGGTTTGATGATGACAGGAAAGTGAAGCTGCCATATGACTTGGATGAAGATTTTCTATCACTTCAACCAAAGGAGCCAAAGCAGATTGAAGAAAGTGATTCGGAGATTGACCTAGAAGACTTGGAAAGACTAAAGCTATGGAAGAACAAAGGCAAAGCAAAGATGCAGGATGCTACATATGGACCCGAGAGCTCACATCAACCACTTAGAAGGTCTTCAAGAGAGAAGAAGAAACCAGAGAGGTTTGGTTATGATACTTCTTTGGTCACCAAGCACTCAATCTACATTGCAAAGGATTCAACCAATGAAGAACCTACCACATTCGAAGAATCACAAAGCAAGAAAGCTTGGAGAGATGCAATGGATGAAGAAATGGAAGCCTTGAAGGAGAATGACACTTGGGAGCTTGTACCTAACAAGCCATCTATGAAGGTAATTGGATATCGATGGATATACAAAATCAAGAGGAATCCAGATGGAAGTATAAATAGACACAAAGCAAGGTTAGTTGCTAAAGGGTTTGCTCAAACCCATGGTATTGATTATGAGGAGACTCTCTCTCATGTTGCAAAAATGCCTACAATTAGGGTTCTCATTAGTCTTGCTGCATCTAGAATTTGGAATCTCTATCAACTTGATGTAAAGAATGCTTTCTTGAATGGATGGATTTATGAGGAAGTGTATATGGCACAACCTCCTGGATATGAGGATGTACATCATCCTAACTATGTATGCAAACTAAAGAAAGCTTTGTATGGATTGAAGCAAGCTCCAAGAGCTTGGAATTTCAGATTGGTGACTTATTTGCAGGACCAAGGATTCAAAGCTAGCAAGGTGGATACCTCTTTGTTCATAAGGAGGAATGGATCTGAAGTGATCTATTTATGTGTGTATGTTGATGATATTATTATCACAGGCAATGATCTTGAAGGAATCAAATAGGTAAAGGCTCAAATGAAGGAGGAGTTCAAAATAAGTGACCTCGGACCACTCACTTATTTTCTTGGATTGGAGGAAATCTACACAGATTCAGGTATATACATCACACAAAGGAAGTATGTCCATGACATGCTCGTCAAGTTCAAGATGGAAAATACCAAGTGTGCAGGTACACCTATGGAGAAAAATCATAAGCTTAGTGCTTATGAAGGAGAGCCAATTGAAGACATCACAAGCTATCAAAGCTTGGTTGGAAGTTTGAACTATGCAACACTCACAAGGGTGGATATATGCTATAGTGTTAGCATATTGAGTCAGTTTATGCATAAGCCGAGAAGACCACATATGGAAGCGGCCAAGAGAGTACTCAAGTACCTAAAGGGGACCATGAATGAAGGTTTGTTTTATTCATTTACTTCAGATATTGAGCTAAAGTTCTACTCATATGAAGATTGGGCCGGATCTAGAGATGATACAAGAAGCACATCCGGGTATATATCGTTTGCAGGTTCAAAAATCATTTCTTGGTCATCGAAGAAGCAACCAACCATGGCATTATCTTCTACCGAAGCAGAATATAGAGGTTTGGCTAATGCAACTGAAGAAATCATGTGGTTAAAGTCTTTGTACATAGATCTTGGACTTCATTCTTCAACACCTCACATTTTTTGTGACAATAGAAGCTCACTACATCTAGAAGCTAATCCGGTATACCATGCTAGAACCAAGCATATTGAAGTCCACTACCATTATGTAAGGGAGAAGTTAATGAGCAAGGATATTCAACTATCCTATGTCTCTACAGATATGCAATGTGCAGACATGTTGACTAAAGCTCTTGATGGTACAAAGTTAAGTAGATTCAAGTTGATGATTGGCTTGCAAGAAATCAAGGACAATTGAAGACTTATTTGGAGGCCAAGCATGTTAGGCTTGAGGGGGAGTTGTTGGTGCATTTTAACCAAGCCTACATGCTTGATATGCTTGATATTATCCTCATTTGTAAGTCACATGTGTAGTCATGTGAACACCTCTTGTAAAAGAGTGCATTTTTATCTCTTGTAATTGAAAAAGGAAAAAGGAAAAAGATGGCTTACCTCATCCATGATGTAAAAGCAAATTCGTCGGTCTAACTACCTAAAACCACGAATTTTTGAGCTGAGGGAATATCCCCTACCTTTGGGGATCACTTTTAGGTGGAGCCATTCGAATTCGAATTCAAAACTCCCTCCAAGAATAGCTATAAAAAGAGCAAGAAGGAAGAGGCAATTAGCAAGCCTTGTACGTGACCACTTCATGTCATTTTGTAGCGATTGAAGAGCTTACTATATAGCTCTATCATTCTACTCCCCTTGTGCAAACATTCATTGCCAATGTGGTTGTAATCATATGTGAATGTATACATTTGTCATTATCTACTTCTCTGTTTTGTTCTCTACTATACTCACTCAGAGCAGTAACTTCAGAAGGTCATATCTCGAGTTCTACTCAACACTTTTCATTATTTTAACGTGGTTGGAGAGCTCTTACTGTCTACTTGCTGCGTATAAATTTTCATGCTCATTGGATTTACAGTTTTGGAGATATCTGCATTTTACTACTCACTGGTCTATCTCTGCAAAGCCCCGAGAATGGTGGGCATGTTCCAGAAATTGATGAATCTTGTTCTGAGTGCTCACTCCATCATTTGAAGTGTTTTAACTTGGATTTGGAAGCTTGCTAAGTCTATTTGCTATGCCCAAAAGGAATTTATCTAATTCCTACCAAGTTGAGAGTATTGTTCAGTTTTTCCAGCAGGTGTATGTCCAAAAATAGCAAGTTTTTGGGTGCTAGTCATCTTGCAACTTGTCTGTCTTGACTTAAACTTTTGGGATACATGTTCCAAAGTACTTGGCTGATATTTTGGTGGATTTAGGAAGCTCAAAAGGTCTACTAATCAACTCTGAAGTCTCAGTTGCCTAGTGTTGTTGGTTGTAGCAACACCAACTCATCTTTGGATTGCATCCACCATCTCTCTTCACAATGGTATCAGAGCATAGTTAAGCAACATGGGAGATGGATTTCCATCAACAATTGACAAATTGGATCAAAACAACTACCCGGTCATGGTCTCTAAGGATGGAGGCCTACCTTCAAGGGAGAAATCTATATGGACTCATATCCGGAGATGAAGCAATGCCAACCATGAGGAACAAAGGGCAACCATCACATGAAGAAGTGGAAGGACTTTCAAATTGGTGTTCGAAGGATGCACTTGCAAGGTCCTATATTCTAAACTCAATCTCTGATTTTCTTTTACCTCATTTCAAGGGATGCAAGACATCAAGAGAGACCTGGAATGCACTTGCTTCTTTCTTCTCTTCCAACACTCGAGCAAGGAAGAACCAATTGTGGATGGAGTTCACAACAATGAAGAAAAGCCCGAAGCAAAATGTGACTGATTATGTCACAAAGATGAAGGAGATTTCCGACCAACTTGGAAGCATTGGAGAGGTAATTGAAGAGGAGCAAATCATTAGACAAATCATAAATGGAATCAAAGCAGACGACAAGTGGGATTCATTCACAACAGCCATGGATTTATATATGGATATGCATGTACCTGACCTCAACACACTCATGGGCCAACTCTTCACTCATGAAGCAGAGATTAGCAAAGGTGGTGAGTCCTCAAGAGGTAATCAAACTTCTTCTTTATATTCTGATAAAGCTAAGGTCAAGGACAAGTCAAAGAATAGGAAGAATGAAGATGAAGGTAGCTCTTTCCAAGCAAACTTTGCAGGTAGAGGAAGAGCTCGAGGAAGAGGTAGAGGTGGAAAGCAAGGCAGGGGGAGATTCCAATCATCTCAACCTTGCAATGGCTTATCTAATCATAATACTGAAGAATGCTTCAGGAATCCAAGGAACTCAAGAGGAAGAGGATTCAATAGAGGTGGCTATGGATCAAATAGAGGCAGGTACAATGGAGGCTACAACAACAATTACAACAACTATCAAAGTGGCCATAGAGGAAGATGAGACTTCAATAACTATGCAGAGGACCAAAGTAAAGAAGATTCATTATTGATTAAATCTATCAGTGAAGAAGGGTAAGGATGATGATCACATATTTTACATTGATTCGGGATGCTCAAACCATGTAGCAGGAAATGTGGCTTTACTTTCTGATTTGGAAGATATAACAAGCATGAAGTGCAGACAGGAGATGACACAAAGCACTGAGTGGAGAAGATAGGTAATGTGAAGACATCAGATGAGAATATGAACCTCTTAAGCAAAGTCTTGTATGTCCCTACAATTACCAAAAATTTAATAAGTGTTGGACAGATTGTTGAAAAAGGATTGCAGGTTAGATTCAACCGATTTGGAGCATATGTTGAAGACCCAAGGCAAGGCTTTCGAAGGATTTCCAAAGGAGAAAAGACAGGAAGGCTTTTCACTTTTGAAGTGGAAGAATTAAAGAACATAGCTTGTTTAGCTATGGATCTCAAACTCTAACAGAGTTGGAGATATGGCACAAAAGGCTTGCTCACATTGGTGAGAGGACACTCAAACAAATTTGCAGGGACCAAAGTGTACTTGGTTTGCCTAATATCACAAGGCAACACATGATTTATAAGTGTGAAGCTTGTCAACTCGACAAGGCTCATAGACAACCTTTCAATAAGAAAGGATATATGTATCAAAATCCTTTGGATCTAGTGCACACGGATGTGTGGGGTCCAAGTAAGGAGCCATCTATATCAGGCTCAAGATATTATGTGTCTTTCATAGATGATTGTAGCAGGTGGACCATTTTGTTTTTCATGAAGCACAAGGATGAAGTGTTTAATTGCTTTAAGAAGTATATTTCTCTTGTTGAAAACCAAACACGTAGGACTTTGAAAAGACTCAGATCAGATGGTGGAGGAGAATACTTCTCTTCTGAATTTGATGCCTTCTTGCATGAAAGAGGCATTAAAAGGGAAGTCACTACAAGGTATACACCCAAACTCAATGGTGTAGCAGAGAGGAGGAATAGAGCTATTGTCGAAGGTGCAAGGTCCATGCTCAACGAAAAGGGATTGCCAAACTACCTATGGGCAGAGGCTGTGTCTACAGCCACATATCTCATAAATAGACTTCCATCTAAGTCACTAGATGGAACCACTCCATATGAAGTGTGGAATGGAAGAAGACCTAGTCTAGAGCATTGTAAAATCTTTGGATGCTTAGCCTATGCTCACATTCCTTCTCAAGTAAGAGGGAAATTGGATCCCAAGGCAGAGAAGTGTGTATTCATTGGTTATGATCAAAACCAAAAAGGATATAGATTGTACAATCCAACCAATAAAGGATTTTTTGTGAGTAGAGATGTAATTTTTGATGAAAACAAATCATGGTTTGATGATGACAGGAAAGTGAAGCTGCCATATGACTTGGATGAAGATTTTCCATCACTTCAACCAAAGGAGCCAAAGCACATTGAAGGAAGTGATTCGGAGATTGACCTAGAAGACTTGGAAAGACTAAAGCTATGGAAGAACAAAGGCAAAGCAAAGATGCAGGATGCTACATATGGACCCGAGAGCTCACATCAACCACTTAGAAGGTCTTCAAGGGAGAAGAAGAAACCAGAGAGGTTTGGTTATGATACTTCTTTGGTCACCAAGCACTCAATCTACATTGCAAAGGATTCAACCAATGAAGAACCTACCACATTCGAAGAATCACAAAGCAAGAAAGCTTGGAGAGATGCAATGGATGAAGAAATGGAAGCCTTGAAGGAGAATGACACTTGGGAGCTTGTACCTAACAAGCCATCTATGAAGGTAATTGGATATCGATGGATATACAAAATCAACAGGAATCCAGATGGAAGTATAACTAGACACAAAGCAAGGTTAGTTGCTAAAGGGTTTGCTCAAATCCATGGTATTGATTATGAGGAGACTTTCTCTCCTGTTGCAAAAATGCCTACAATTAGGGTTCTCATTAGTCTTGCTGCATCTAGAATTTGGAATCTCTATCAACTTGATGTAAAGAATGCTTTCTTGAATGGATGGATTCCTGAGGAAGTGTATATGGCACAACCTCCTGGATATGAGGATGCACATCATCCTAACTATGTATGCAAACTAAAGAAAGCTTTGTATGGATTGAAGCAAGCTCCAAGAGCTTGAAATTTCAGATCTGTGACTTATTTGCAGGACCAAGGATTCAAAGCTAGCAAGGTGGATAGCTCTTTGTTCATAAAGAGGAATGGATCTGAAGTGATCTATTTATGTGTGTATTTTGATGATATTATTATCACAGGCAATGATCTTGAAGGAATCAAACAGGTAAAGGCTCAAATGAAGGAGGAGTTCAAAATAAGTGACCTCGGACCACTCACTTATTTTCTTGGATTGGAGTTAATCTACACAGATTCAGGTATATACATCACACAAAGGAAGTATGTCCATGACATGCTCGTCAAGTTCAAGATGGAAAATACCAAGTGTGCAGGTACACCTATGGAGAAAAATCATAAGCTTAGTGCTTATGAAGGAGAGCCAATTGAAGACATCACAAGCTATCAAAGCTTGGTTGGAAGTTTGAACTATGCAACACTCACAAGGGTGGATATATGCTATAGTGTTAGCATATTGAGTCAGTTTATGCATAAGCGGAGAAGACCACATATGGAAGCGGCCAAGAGAGTCCTCAAGTACCTAAAGGGGACCATGAATGAAGGTTTGTTTTATTCATTTACTTCAGATATTGAGCTAAAGTTCTACTCATATGAATATTGGGCCGGATCTAGAGATGATCCAAGAAGCACATCCGGGTATATATCGTTTGCATGTTCAAAAATCATTTATTGGTCATCGAAGAAGCAACCAACCGTGGCATTATCTTCTACCGAAGTAGAATATAGAGGTTTGGCTAATGCAACTCAAGAAATCATGTGGTTAAAGTCTTTGTACACAGATCTTGGACTTCATTCTTCAACACCTCACATTTTTTGTGACAACAGAAGCTCACTACATCTAGAAGCTAATCCGGTATACCATGCTAGAACCAAGCATATTGAAGTCCACTATTATTATGTAAGGGAGAAGTTAATGAGCAAGGATATTTAACTATCCTATGTCTCTACAGATATGCAATGTGCAGACATGTTGACTAAATCTCTTGATGGTACAAAGTTAAGTAGATTCAAGTTGATGATTGGCTTGCAGGAAATCAAGGACAATTGAAGACTTATTTGGAGGCCAAGCATGTTAGGCTTGAGGGGGAGTTGTTGGTGCATTTTAACCAAGCCTACATGCTTGATATGCTTGATATTATCCTCATTTGTAACTCACATGTGTAGTCATGTGAACACCTCTTGTAAAAGAGTTCATTTTTATCTCTTGTAATTGGAAAAGGAAAAAGGAAAAAGATGGCTTACCTCATCCATGATGTAAAAGCAAATTCGTGGGTCTAACTACCTAAACTCACGAATTTTTGAGCTGAGGGAATATCTCCTAACTTTGGGGATCACTTTTAGGTGGAGCCATTTGAATTCGAATTCAAAACTCCCTCCAAGAATAGCTATAAAAAGAGCAAGAAGGAAGAGGCAATTAGCAAGCCCTGTACGTGACCACTTCATGTCATTTTGTAGAGATTGAAGAGCTTACTCCATAGCTCTATCATTCTACTCCCCTTGTGCAAACATTCATTGCCAATGTGGTTGTAATCATATGTGAATGTATACATTTGTCATTATCTACTTCTCTGTTTTGTTCTCTGCTATACTCACTCAGAGCGTATAAATTTTCATGCTCATTGGATTTACAGTTTTGGAGATATCTGCATTTTACTACTCACTGGTCTATCTCTGCAGAGCCCCGAGAATGGTGGGCATGTTCCAAAAATTGATGAATCTTGTTCTCAGTGCTCAGTCCATCATTTGAAGTGTTTTAACTTGGATTTGGAAGCTTGCTAAGTCTATTTGCTATTCCCAAAAGGAATTTATCTAATTCCTACCTGGTTGAGAGCATTGTTTAGTTTTTCCAGCAGGTGTATGTCCAAAAATTGCAAGTTTTTGGGAGCTAGTCATCTTGCAACTTGTCTGTCTTGACGTAAACTTTTGGGATACATGTTCCAAAGTACTTGGCTGATATTTTGGTGGATTTAGGAAGCTCAAAAGGTCTACTAATCAACTCTGAAGTCTCAGTTGGCTGGTGTGAAGCTGGTTGTAGCATCACCAACTCATCTTTGGATTGCATCCACCATCTCTCTTCACAGTGGTATCAAAGCATAGTCAAGCAACATGGGAGATGGATTTCCATCAACAATTGACAAATTGGATCAAAACAACTACCCGGCATGGTCTCTAAGGATGGAGGCCTACCTTCAAGGGAGGAATCTATATGGATTCATATCCGGAGATGAAGCAATGCCAACCATGAGGAACAAAGGGCAACCATCACATGAAGAAGTGGAAGGACTTTCAAATTGGTGTTCGAAGGATGCACTTGCAAGGTCCTATATTCTAAACTCAATCTCTGATTTTCTTTTACCTCATGTCAAGGGATGCAAGACATCAAGAGAGACCTGGAATGCACTTGCTTCTTTCTTCTCTTCCAACATTCGAGCAAGGAAGAACCAATTGTGGATGGAGTTCACAACAATGAAGAAAAGCCCGAAGCAAAATGTGACTGATTATGTCACAAAGATAAAGGAGATTTCCGACCAACTTGGAAGCATTGGAGAGGTAATTAAAGAGGAGACTTTCTCTCCTGTTGCAAAAATGCCTACAATTAGGGTTCTCATTAGTCTTGCTGCATCTAGAATTTGGAATCTCTATCAACTTGATGTAAAGAATGCTTTCTTGAATGGATGGATTCCTGAGGAAGTGTATATGGCACAACCTCCTGGATATGAGGATGCACATCATCCTAACTATGGATGCAAACTAAAGAAAGCTTTGTATGGATTGAAGCAAGCTCCAAGAGCTTGGAATTTCAGATTGGTGACTTATTTGCAGGACCAAGGATTCAAAGCTAGCAAGGTGGATACCTCTTTGTTCATAAAGAGGAATGGATCTGAAGTGATCTATTTATGTGTGTATGTTGATGATATTATTATCACAGGCAATGATCTTGAAGGAATCAAACAGGTAAAGGCTCAAATGAAGGAGGAGTTCAAAATAAGTGACCTCGGACCACTCACTTATTTTCTTGGATTGGAGTTAATCTACACAGATTCAGGTATATACATCACACAAAGGAAGTATGTCCATGACATGCTCGTCAAGTTCAAGATGGAAAATACCAAGTGTGCAGGTACACCTATGGAGAAAAATCATAAGCTTAGTGCTTATGAAGGAGAGCCAATTGAAGACATCACAAGCTATCAAAGCTTGGTTGGAAGTTTGAACTATGCAACACTCACAAGGGTGGATATATGCTATAGTGTTAGCATATTGAGTCAGTTTATGCATAAGCCGAGAAGACCACATATGGAAGCGGCCAAGAGAGTCCTCAAGTACCTAAAGGGGACCATGAATGAAGGTTTGTTTTATTCATTTACTTCAGATATTGACCTAAAGTTCTACTCATATGAAGATTGGGCCGGATCTAGACCATTATGTAAGGGAGAAGTTAATGAGCAATGATATTCAACTATCCTATGTCTCTACAGATATGCAATGTGCAGACATGTTGACTAAAGCTCTGGATGGTACAAAGTTAAGTAGATTCAAGTTGATGATTGGCTTGCAGGAAATCAAGGACAAGTGAAGACTTATTTGGAGGCCAAGCATGCTAGGCTTGAGGGGGAGTTGTTGGTGCATTTTAACCAAGCCTACATGCTTGATATGCTTGATATTATCCTCATTTGTAAGTCACATGTGTAGTCATGTGAAGACCTCTTGTAAAAGAGTTCATTTTTATCTCTTGTAATTGAAAAAGGAAAAAGGAAAAAGATGGCTTACCTCATCCATGATGTAAAAGCACATTCGTGGGTCTAACTACCTAAAACCACAAATTTTTGAGCTGAGGGAATATCTCCTAACTTTGGGGATCACTTTTAGGTGGAGCGCCCTTTCGAATTCGAATTCAAAACTCCCTCCAAGAGTAGCTATAAAAAGAGCAAGAAGGAAGAGGCGATTAGCAAGCCTTGTACGTGACCACTTCATGTCATTTTGGAGAGATTGAAGAGGTTACTCCATAGCTCTATCATTCTACTCCCCTTGTGCAAACATTCATTGCCAATGTGGTGTAATCATATGTGAATGTATACATTTGTCATTATCTACTTCTCTGTTTTGTTCTCTGCTATACTCACTCATAGCAGTAAGTTCAGAAGGTCATATCTCGAGTTCTACTCAACATTTTTCAGTGTTTTAACGTGGTTGGATAGCTCTTAATGTCTACTTGCTGCGTATACATTTTCATGCTCATTGGATTTACAGTTTTGGAGATATCTGCATTTTACTACTCACTGGTCTATCTCTGCAGAGCCCCGAGAATGGTGGGCATGTTCCAGAAATTGATGAATCTTGTTCTCAGTGCTCAGTCAATCATTTGAAGTGTTTTAACTTGGATTTGGAAGCTTGCTAAGTCTATTTGCTATGCCCAAAAGGAATTTATCTAATTCCTACCAGGTTGAGAGTATTGTTCAGTTTTTCCAGCAGGTGTATGTCCAAAAATAGCAAGTTTTTGGGAGCTAGTCATCTTGCAACTTGTCTCTCTTGACTTAAACTTTTGGGATACATGCTCCAAAGTACTTGGCTGATATTTTGGTGGATTTAGGAAGCTCAAAAGGTCTACTAATCAACTCTGAAGTCTCAGTTGGCTAGTGTTGCTGGTTGTAGCAACACCAACTCATCTTTGGATTGCATCCACCATCTCTCTTCACAGTGGTATCAGAGCATAGTTAAGCAACATGGGAGATGGATTTCCATCAACAATTGACAAATTGGATCAAAAAAACTACCCGGCATGGTCTCTAAGGATGGAGGCCTACCTTCAAGGGAGGAATCTATATGGATTCATATCCGGAGATGAAGCAATGCCAACCATGAGGAACAAAGGGCAACCATCACATGAAGAAGTGGAAGGACTTTCAAATTGGTGTTCGAAGGATGCACTTGCAAGGTCCTATATTCTAAACTCAATCTCTGATTTTCTTTTACCTCATGTCAAGGGATGCAAGACATCAAGAGAGACCTGGAATGCACTTGCTTCTTTCTTCTCTTCCAACATTCGAGCAAGGAAGAACCAATTGTGGATGGAGTTCACAACAATAAAGAAAAGCCCGAAGCAAAATGTGACTGATTATGTCACAAAGATGAAGGAGATTTCCGACCAACTTGGAAGCATTGGAGAGGTAATTGAAGAGGAGCAAATCATTAGACAAATCATAAATGGAATCAAAGCAGACGACAAGTGGGAGTCATTCACAAGAGCCATGGATTTATATATGGATATGCATGTACCTGACCTCAACGCACTCATGGGCCAACTCTTCAGTCATGAAGCAAAGATTAGCAAAGGTGGTGAGTCCTCAAGAGGTAATCAAACTTCTTCCTTATATTCTGATAAAGTTAAGGTCAAGGACAAGTCAAAGAATAGGAAGAATGAAGATGAAGGTAGCTCTTTCCAAGCAAACTTTGCAGGTAGAGGAAGAGCTAGAGGAAGAGGCAGAGGTGGAAAGCAAGGCAGGGGGAGATTCCAATCATCTCAACCTTGCAATGGCTTATCTAATCATAATATTGAAGAATGCTTCAGGAATCCAAGGAACTCAAGAGGAAGAGGATTCAATAGAGGTGGCTATGGATCAAATAGAGGCAGGTACAATGGAGGCTACAACAACAACTACTACAACAACAATTACAGCAACAACAACAACTATCAAAGTGGCCATAGAGGAAGATGAGACTTCAATAACTATGCACAGGACCAAAGTCAAGAAGATTCATTATTGATTATGAATCTATCAGTGAAGAAGGGTAAGGATGATGATCACATATTTTAGATTGATTCGGGATGCTCAAACCATGTAGCAGGAAATGTGGCTTTACTTTCTGATTTGGAAGATCCTCATAACAAGCATGAAGTGCAGACAGGAGATGACACAAAGCACTCAGTGGAGAAGATAGGTAATGTGAAGACATCAGATGGGAATATGAACCTCTTAAGCAAAGTCTTGTATGTCCCTACAATTACCAAAAATTTAATAAGTGTTGGACAGATTGTTGAAAAAGGATTGCAGGTTAGATTCAACCGATTTGGAGCATATGTTGAAGACCCAAGGCAAGGCTTTCAAAGGATTGCCAAAGGAGAAAAGACAGGAAGGCTTTTCACTTTTGAAGTGGAAGAATTAAAGAACATAGCTTTGTTTAGCTATGGATCTCAAACTCTAAGAGAGTTGGAGATATGGCCACAAAAGGCTTGCTCACATTGGTGAGACGACACTCAAACAAATATGCACGGACCAAAGTGTACTTGGTTTGCCTAATATCACAAGGCAACACATGATTTATAAGTGTGAAGCTTGTCAACTCGGCAAGGCTCATAGACAACCTTTCAATAAGAAAGGATATATGTATCAAAATCCTTTGGATCTAGTGCACACGGATGTGTGGGGTCCAAGTAAGGAGCCATCTATATCAGGCTCAAGATATTATGTGTCTTTCATAGATGATTGTAGCAGGTGGACCATTCTGTTTTTCATGAAGCACAAGGATGAAGTGTTTAATTGCTTTAAGAAGTATATTGCTCTTGTTGAAAACCAAACAGGTAGGAGTTTGAAAAGACTCAGATCAGATGGTGGAGGAGAATACTTCTCTTCTGAATTTGATGCCTTCTTGCATGAAAGAGGCATTAAAAGGGACGTCACTACAAGGTATACACCCGAACTCAATGGTGTAGCAGAGAGGAGGAACAGAGCTATTGTCGAAGCTGCAAGGTCCATGCTCAACGAAAAGGGATTGCCAAACTACCTATGGGCAGAGGCTGTGTCTACAGCCACATATCTCATAAATAGACTTCCATCTAAGTCACTAGATGGAACCACTCCATATGAAGTGTGGAATGGAAGAAGACCTAGTCTAGAGCATTGTAAAATCTTTGGATGCTTAGCCTATGCTCACATTCCTTCTCAAGTAAGAGGGAAATTGGATCCCAAGGGAGAGAAGTGTGTATTCATTGGTTATGATCAAAACCAAAAAGGATATAGATTGTACAATCCAACCAATAAAGGATTTTTTGTGAGTAGAGATGTACTTTTTTATGAAAACAAATCATGGTTTGATGATGACAGGAAAGTGAAGCTGCCATATGACTTGGATGAAGATTTTCCATCACTTCAACCAAAGGAGCCAAAGCAGATTGAAGAAAGTGATTCGGAGATTGACCTAGAAGACTTGGAAAGACTAAAGCTATGGAAGAACAAAGGCAAAGCAAAGATGCAGGATGCTACATATGGACCCGAGAGCTCACATCAACCACTTAGAAGGTCTTCAAGAGAGAAGAAGAAACCAGAGAGGTTTGGTTATGATACTTCTTTGGTCACCAAGCACTCAATCTACATTGCAAAGGATTCAACAAATGAAGAACCTACCACATTCGAAGAATCACAAAGCAAGAAAGCTTGGAGAGATGCAATGGATGAAGAAATGGAAGCCTTGAAGGAGAATGACACTTGGGAGCTTGTACCTAACAAGCCATCTATGAAGGTAATTGGATATCGATGGATAAACAAAATCAAGAGGAATCCAGATGGAAGTATAAATAGACACAAAGCAAGGTTAGTTGCTAAAGGGTTTGCTCAAACCCATGGTATTGATTATGAGGAGACTTTCTCTCCTGTTGCAAAAATGCCTACAATTAGGGTTCTCATTAGTCTTGCTGCATCTAGAATTTGGAATCTCTATCAACTTGTGTAAAGAATGCTTTCTTGAATGGATGGATTTTTGAGGAAGTGTATATGGCACAACCTCCTGGATATGAGGATGCACATCATCCTAACTATGTATGCAAACTAAAGAATACTTTGTATGGATTGAAGCAAGCTCAAGGAGCTTGGAATTTCAGATTGGTGACTTATTTGCAAGACCAAGGATTCAAAGCTAGCAAGGTGGATACCTCTTTGTTCATAAAGAGGAATGGATCTGAAGTGATCTATTTATGTGTGTATGTTGATGATATTATTATCACAGGCAATGATCTTGAAGGAATCAAATAGGTAAAGGCTCAAATGAAGGAGGAGTTCAAAATAAGTGACCTCGGACCACTCACTTATTTTCTTGGATTCGAGTTAATCTACACAGATTCAGGTATATACATCACACAAAGGAAGTATGTCCATGACATGCTCGTCAAGTTCAAGCTGGAAAATACCAAGTGTGCAGGCACACCTATGGAGAAAAATCATAAGCTTAGTGCTTATGAAGGAGAGCCAATTGAAGACATCACAAGCTATCAAAGCTTGGTTGGAAGTTTGAACTATGCAACACTCACAAGGGTGGATATATGCTATAGTGTTAGCATATTGAGTCAGTTTATGCATAAGCCAAGAAGACCACATATGGAAGCGGCCAAGAGAGTCCTCAAGTACCTAAAGGGGACCATGAATGAAGGTTTGTTTTATTCATTTACTTCAGATATTGAGCTAAAGTTCTACTCATATGAAGATTGGGCCGGATCTAGAGATGATAGAAGAAGCACATCCGGGTATATATCATTTGCAGGTTCAAAAATCATTTCTTGGTCATCGAAGAAGCAACCAACCATGGCATTATCTTCTACCGAAGCAGAATATAGAGGTTTGGCTAATGCAACTCAAGAAATCATGTGGTTAAAGTCTTTGTACACAAATCTTGGACTTCATTCTTCAACACCTCACATTTTTGGTGACAACACAAGCTCACTACATCTAGCAGCTAATCCGGTATACCATGCTAGAACCAAGCATATTGAAGTCCACTACCATTATGTAAGGGAGAAATTAATAAGCAAGGATATTCAACTATCCTATGTCTCTACAGATATGCAATGTGCAGACATGTTGACTAAAGCTCTTGATGGTACAAAGTTAAGTAGATTCAAGTTGATGATTGGCTTGCAGGAAATCAAGGACAATTGAAGACTTATTTGGAGGCCAAGCATGTTAGGCTTGAGGGGGAGTTGTTGGTGCATTTTAACCAAGCCTACATGCTTGATATGCTTGATATTATCCTCATTTGTAAGTCACATGTGTAGTCATGTGAAGACCTCTTGTAAAAGAGTCCATTTTTATCTCTTGTAATTGAAAAAGGAAAAAGGAAAAAGATGGCTTACCTCATCCATGATGTAAAAGCAAATTCGTGGGTCTAACTACCTAAAACCATGAATTTTTGAGCTGAGGGAATATCTCCTAACTTTGGGGATCACTTTTAGGTGGAGCCATTTGAATTCGAATTCAAAACTCCCTCCAAGAATAGCTATAAAAAGAGCAAGAAGGAAGAGGCGATTAGCAAGCCCTGTACGTGACCACTTCATGTCATTTTGTAGAGATTGAAGAGCTTACTCCATAGCTCTATCATTCTACTCCCCTTGTGCAAACATTCATTGCCAATGTGGTTGTAATCATATGTGAATGTATACATTTGTCATTATCTACTTCTCTGTTTTGTTCTCTGCTATACTCACTCAGAGCAGTAACTTCAGAAGGTCATATCTCGATTTCTCCTCAACATTTTTCAGTGTTTTAACGTGGTTGGATAGCTCTTAGTGTCTACTTGTTGCGTATAAATTTTCATGCTCATTGGATTTACAGTTTTGGAGATATCTGCATTTTACTACTCACTGGTCTATCTCTACAGAGCCCCGAGAATGGTGGGCATGCTCCAGAAATTGATGAATCTTGTTCTCAGTGCTCAGTCCATAATTTGAAGTGTTTTAACTTGGATTTGGAAGCTTGCTAAGTCTATTTGCTATTCCCAAAAGTAATTTATCTAATTCCTACCAGGTTGAGAGCATTGTTCAGTTTTTCCAGCAGGTGTATGTCCAAAAATAACAAGTTTTTGGGAGCTAGTCATCTTGCAACTTGTCTGTGTTGACGTAAACTTTTGGGATACATGTTCCAAAGTACTTGGCTGATATTTTGGTGGATTAGGAAGCTCAAAAGGTCTACTAATCAACTCTGAAGTCTCAGTTGGCTAGTGTGAAGCTGGTTGTAGCATCACCAACTCATCTTTGGATTGCATCCACCATCTCTCTTCACAGTGGTATCAAAACATAGTCAAGCAACATGGGAGATGGATTTCCATCAACAATTGACAAATTGGATCAAAACAACTACCTGGCATGGTCTCTAAGGATGGAGGCCTACCTTCAAGGGAGGAATCTATATGGATTCATATCCGGAGATGAAGCAATGCCAACCATGAGGAACAAAGGGCAACCATCACATGAAGAAGTGGAAGGACTTTCAAATTGGTGTTCGAAGGATGCACTTGCAAGGTCCTATTTTCTAAACTCAATCTCTGATTTTCTTTTACCTCATGTCAAGGGATGCAAGACATCAAGAGAGACCTGGAATGCACTTGCTTCTTTCTTCTCTTCCAACACTCGAGCAAGGAAGAACCAATTGTGGATGGAGTTCACAACAATGAAGAAAAGCCCGAAGCAAAATGTGACTGATTATGTCACAAAGATGAAGGAGATTTCCGACCAACTTGGAAGCATTGGAGAGGTAATTGAAGAGGAGCAAATCATTAGACAAATCATAAATGGAATCAAAGCAGACGACAAGTGGGAGTCATTCACAACAGCCATGGATTTATATATGGATATGCATGTACCTGACCTCAACACACTCATGGGCCAACTCTTCACTCATGAAGCAAAGATTAGCAAAGGTGGTGAGTCCTCAAGAGGTAATCAAACTTCTTCCTTATATTCTGATAAAGCTAAGGTCAAGGACAAGCCAAAGAATAGGAAGAATGAAGATGAAGGTAGCTCTTTCCAAGCAAACTTTGCAGGTAGAGGAAGAGCTAGAGGAAGAGGCAGAGGTGGAAAGCAAGGCAAGGGGAGATTCCAATCATCTCAACCTTGCAATGGCTTATCTAATCATAATACTGAAGCATGCTTCAGGAATCCAAGGAACTCAAGAGGAAGAGGATTCAATAGAGGTGGCTATGGATCAAATAGAGGCAGGTACAATGGAGGCTACAACAACAACTACTACAACAACAATTACAACAACAACAACAACTATCAAAGTGGCCATAGAGGAAGATGAGACTTCAATAACTATGCAGAGGACCAAAGTCAAGAAGATTCATTATTGATTATGAATCTATCAGTGAAGAAGGGTAAGGATGATGATCACATATTTTACATTGATTCGGGATGCTCAAACCATGTAGCAGGAAATGTGGCTTTACTTTCTCATTTGGAAGATCCTCATAACAAGCATGAAGTGCAGACAAGAGATGACACAAAGCACTCAGTGGAGAAGATAGGTAATGTGAAGACATCAGATGGGAATATGAACCTCTTAAGCAAAGTCTTGTATGTCCCTACAATTACCAAAAATTTAATAAGTGTTGGACAGATTGTTGAAAAAGGATTGCAGGTTAGATTCAACCGATTTGGAGCATATGTTGAAGACCCAAGGCAAGGCTTTCGAAGGATTGCCAAAGGAGAAAAGACAGGAAGGTTTTTCACTTTTGAAGTGGAAGAATTAAAGAACATAGCTTTGTTTAGCTATGTATCTCAAACTCTAACAGAGTTGGAGATATGGCACAAAAGGCTTGCTCACATTGGTGAGAGGACACTCAAACAAATTTGCAGGGACCAAAGTGTACTTGGTTTGCCTAATATCACAAGGCAACACATGATTTATAAGTGTGAAGCTTATCAACTCGGCAAGGCTCATGGACAACCTTTCAATAAGAAAGGATATATGTATCAAAATCCTTTGGATCTAGTTCACACGGATGTGTGGGGTCCAAGTAAGGAGCCATCTATATCAGGCTCAAGATATTATGTGTCTTTCATAGATGATTGTAGCAGGTGGACCATTCTGTTTTTCATGAAGCACAAGGATGAAGTGTTTAATTGCTTTAAGAAGTATATTGCTCTTGTTGAAAACCAAACAGGTAGGACTTTGAAAAGACTCAGATCAGATGGTGGAGGAGAATACTTCTCTTCTGAATTTAATGCCTTCTTGCATGAAAGAGGCATTGAAAGGGAAGTCACTACAAGGTATACACCCGAACTCAATGGTGTAGCAGAGAGGAGGAACAGAGCTATTGTCGAAGCTGCAAGGTCCATGCTCAACGAAAAGGGATTGCCAAACTACCTATGGGCAGAGGCTGTGTCTATAGCCACATATCTCATAAATAGACTTCCATTTAAGTCACTAGATGGAACCACTCCATATGAAGTGTGGAATGCGATTTTGAGAATAATCAGTGGCAGGCTTATCAAAAGAAGGATGGGAATTTTATTATAAAAGGACAAAAGGTAAATAGATTATAAGTTGAAGTTCCAGATTATGCAGGTTATACAATGGTTAATGGGACTCAAGTAAGTCAATTTGACTTATGGCATAAAAGATTAGGACACATCAGTGTTGGTAGGTTAAAGGATATTGCAAATAAATTATTGGTTGAAGGTTTACCACAACTACCTAAGCAAGATTTGGATTTTGTTTGTGAGGCATGTCAGTTTGGAAAACCAGTATGAAGTCCTTTTTCAAAAGCAGGATTGCAAAGCAGAGATATTTTGGACTTGATTCGTACTGATGTATGGGGCCCATCTCAAGAAGAGTCCATGGCAGGTAGCAAGTACTTTGTAACATTTATTGAGGACTTCTCAAAGTTTACATTCATTTATTTTATGAAATACAAATCCAAAGTGTTTGATATGTTCAAGAAGTTTAAATCATTGGTTGAAAGGCAAACATGTCAAAGCATAAGAAGATTGATATCAGATGGAGGAGGTGAGTACTTTCTAATCAGTTTCTTGCATTTTTGGAGGAAGAAGGAATTAAAAAGGAGACTACAAACAGATACACACCTCAACAAAATGGTGTGGCCGAAAGAAGAAACAGGTCTATCTTGGAGATGGGTAGGTGTATGTTAAATGAAAAGAACTTACCACTTACTTTTTGGGTTGAAGCATGCAATATGGGAGTTTATGTGATGAACAAGTTACCACCTACTCAAAGTCATGTACAGAAAGCACCTTATGAATTGTTTTATGGATCAAAAGCAATATTGCAAATTGTAGAATTTTTGGAAGCACATGTTTTGTTCATGTTCCACAACAGTTAAGGTCAAAGTTGGATCCAAGGTCACAAAAAATGGTTTTCATTGGTATAGTAGAAGGGCAACCAGGATATACATGTGTAAACCCAGATACGAGAGAGGTAATTGTTTCAAGAGATGTTATTTTTCATGAAGTTAAATCTTGGTATAAACATGAAGTGCAGGTAGATGAAGAAGAAACTACAAGAAGTCGCAAAGAAGAGCCAAGTTCTCCAAGCTCACCAGAAAGTCAAATTACACATGAAGAGATAACTCTCCCTAATCAAAAGTTGAAGAAAATTCTCGATTTGATTTCAAAGGAAATTGAGTCACAAGAAGAAGAAAGTGAAGGTTCTACATCAAGAAGAACTCAAACTCGAAGGCAAGAAAAGCATGGTAGGACAAGAAGCCAATCAAGGTATCTAGTATGAGAAAGAAGGCAACCGCAAAGATTTTCTCATGAAGCTTTGTTGGGGGATTCTTTGACAAGAAGGAGTTTGAGGGTTTGTAGGAGAAAATGAAAAGACCAAAAGAGAAAATACACCTTGGAAGTTTCTGCCGTTTGATTACAGTAAGAAAAGTACAATGTTTGAAATACAAGATACACCAATACCTCTGTGCACAATCCCACAGAGTGCCCAATTACAAAATATCCAATATCCCAATGTCCTCTTGCTGCCGACCTCCTCTGCAACAAACCTCCACCTGCTTCAAGCTTCTCCTTGTGCACACCTTGCACCAAGCTTCCACAAAGGGGGAGGAGTGAATACCTGCTGTCGGCAAACGTACACTGCCAAAGGACCTTGAGATACTTGGGGGAACTATAGCTTAGCACTTCTCTGCACCAAAATCCTTGGTCACTCTCTATGCGCCTTGCACTTCCACTTCTGTGCGACGTACTCTGGTGACTCCTGCACTTCTCTCTCTTGCTCCACTTAGCCTATGCTCTCTTGCTTACTCTAACCTTGATCCAAGAATGGTTCTTCCTTGATTTGAGTGTGTCGATCACGTACGCTCCTAACTGCAAGTGAATCTTGGTGCTCACTTTGATGTCCCAAGATTGCTCTCACAAGTGGCAGCCAACTACTCACTGTTTTGTCCTGTAGTGACTTTAGTCTAAAACCAAAAATTTTAATGGGGGGCCATTCTTTCACCTATGCGTACACTTTTGCCGCTTCACATGCCTTCACATTTCCTTTTAATTCTTCACTTTTGCACATAAGGGGGGTTCACCTGAACCTTCCAAAACACTTTAAAACACACTTTGAACTTGGGGCAATTAGAGAAAATACCTCTGCAACCTGCAACCCACTTTCTCCGATTTACCCTTTGTGGACAATTACTTATGCACCACCTGTGCACTTTGACACCTGCACTTTGACTTTGCACCTATTGACTTTGACCTTTGACCTTGTAGACTTTGACCAGTTGACTTTGACCGTTGACTTTGACTGCAGTTGACTTTGACCAACATGACTTTTATGGGCTCAACAAGCTTATATGGCAAAACTTCTTGAGGAGCAAGAACCAACAACTTTTAAAGAAGCATCAAAGGTAAAGAAACAGGTTAAAGCAATGGATGAAGAAATGAAAGCTTTGTATGAGAACAATACATGGAGTTTAGTTCCAAGGACCTAACATGAAGGTAATCGGTAACAAATGGGTGTACATAATAAAGAGAAACAATGATGGTTCAATAAGTAGATATAAAGCAAGGCTTGTTTGTAAAGGTTATGCACAGAGTTATGGCATCGATTATGAGGAGACATTTTCTCCTGTTGTCAAGATATCAACAATAAGGACATTAATAAGTGTTGCTGCAAGCAAGGTATGGAATCTTTATCAATTAGATATAAAAAATGCATTTCTCAATGGTGATTTAAAAGAAGATGTGTACATGGAGCAACCAGCAGGTTATGAAGATCCCAAGAAGCCTACACATGTATGTAAACTCTTGAAAGCATTGTATGGTCTTAAGCAGGCTCCAAGGGCTTGGAATTTTAGATTGGTAAAGTTTCTTGAAAAGCAGGGATACAAATGTTCAAATGCGGATACTTCTTTATATTTCAATTTATGTGGATGACTTGATAATAACAGGAAACAATGAAGGTGAAATATCCAGGATCAAAGCAGAGCTTGGATCTGAATTTAAAATTTCAGATTTAGGAGAACTGACATACATTCTTGGAATCGAAGTTATGAAGAAGGATGATGGTGTATATCTTCTACAAAGGAAGTATATTTCAGATTTGTTAAAGAAATATGGCATGGAGCATTGCAAGAGGATCAGTAATCCGATGGAACCCAATGTGAAGTATAGTGTTGAAGATGGTGAACCTTTAGAAGATCCACTTATCTACAGGTCTTTGATTGGTTCTCTTATATATGCAACTTTAACAAGGCCGGATGTTACATTTAGTGTAAGTACATTCTCTCAATTCATGAACAAACCCACATATGTTCATATGCAAGCAGCTAAAAGGGTCTTGAGATACTTGAAGGGTACATTACATGAAGGTCTGGGCTATAAATATCATGAAGGTATGGATTTGAAAGCATACAGTGATGCAGATTGGGCTTGAAATAAGGATGAGAGAAGGAGTACATGTGGATATATGATATTTGCAGGTAATCATTTGGTTTCATGGATTTTTAAAAAATAACCTATAGTAGCACTTTCAAGCACATAAGCTGAATATGGAAGCCTTACAAATGCAACATGTGAGATTATGTGGTATTTGAAGCTTTATGAAGATATGAATCTATCTACAACATGTCCACTACTCTTTGGAGATAATGTAAGTTCATTACAGCTCACATTTAATCCAGTGTACCATACAAGAACCAAACACATTGAAGTACACTATCACTATATCCGAGAGTAGGTGGTGAATAAAGATATTGATATTAAACATGTTGGAGCTAAAGATCAATTAGCAGACATACTCACAAAAGCAGTGGATGCTCAGAAGCTCAAGCGAATCAAAGTTCTACTTGGAGTCAAAGCTTTGGATTTAGAGCTTGAGGGGGGCAATGTTACATAAGAATAAGCTCTAAAGTATTATTTTGTAGACTTATGGAGTTTATCATTTGTGATAAATAACATGTGGAGGCGCTGACATCTCCAAATTTAGAGTAAAAGTAGATAAAAGTAGATAAAAGTAAGAAGAAAAGGAGAGATGTATATTTTTAGACAAGGAAGGCACTTCTGTTGATAACCTCTCAATAAAAAGAGTGGTTCTTTTAGTGTAGGTGTCCAAATTGAGTGATTCTTGTTGCATTGCGAAGCTTACAACTTGTACTATATAAGTAGATCAGTTTTTGTACAAATTTCAATGAACTCCACGCAAGTATGCATTTTTGCAGATCTTCTTTCTTGTGTCTATCCGGTGTCTCATCAGAGACATACCTCTCTTCAAACTTTCATATCTGAGTCATTATGAGGTCTTTTTGAGTGATTTCACTTGGAGGAGTTTCCTTAGCTCTCATAATCTCTATGTATATCAAAATCTTCCATATATCTTTGAGTTTCCTTGCTGCTGTATATCAGTTTTCAATTCAGACAGTTAGTTATACCTTGCTGTTGCAGGCCTTCTCATACCTTGACTTCAAGCTGTTTGTTCGGGAGCTATACTCCATCATTTTTGACGTTTTTTGTTTCGAAAGCATGCTATTCAGAGTCTACTTTCAGGATATATGATTACTT
This sequence comes from Ceratopteris richardii, assembly GCA_020310875.1. Classification (NCBI taxonomy): domain Eukaryota; kingdom Viridiplantae; phylum Streptophyta; class Polypodiopsida; order Polypodiales; family Pteridaceae; genus Ceratopteris; species Ceratopteris richardii. The sequence goes on from CM035433.1 coordinate 74,500,121, forward strand.
TTGACAAATTATGCTCATAGAGTTTCTGGTGGTTATTTTGCTACAGTGACCTATTTCTGTTTTCTTGAAAATTTGGAGGAAAGTTTGTTTTTGAAGTTTTTTTTTGAAGATCTTGGGAGGCCTCATCATGTTTCGTTGTGTACTTTGATGTTTACAAGTTTGTAAACACAACATGTATGTATGTATATATATATGTATGTATGAATGTATGTCACTACAACATATGAGGGGCATACCAACGTTGCTTATACCGACGGTCACTCTTGGCGTCGGTATAAATGTTGGAAAAGCTCACTTAAAGATACCGACGGTCAACTGACCATCGGTATGACCGTTTTAAACGGATTGTCAGTGTGCCCCACAGCCGTCGGTATAAGCGTCGGTATGGGCGTCGGTATAAGCGTGGGTAATTTACTGGAAGTTACCGACGCCCATACCGAGGCCGAGTTTTAAACATACTGAGAACTCGAGAGCAAAACTTCACTTTTTTGCGCGTTTTTGAGTACTGTTTGTCTTCTGTCGAACTTGCGCGCACGAATCGAATTGTGAACTGCATTGTCTTGTGCACACATATACACACAGAGATCTCTCTCTCTACACACACACACTCTCCCTCGGTTTAGATCTGACATCTTGGTAAGTGATGCGCGTACTATTAGCCTTTGTCTTTCTCTATGCTTTAGGTCTTATAATTTCTCTTCTCTTTGATTTTGCAGAAGTTCTTTGGCGTCGATTGTTTGGAATTCGACGATAGACGACATACATTACGCTTTGACGAACACAATCCAAAAGAGGGACATACTTGTAAGTGATTGTTTTGTTGTCTATTGATAGAGAGAGAAAGAGAGAGAGAAAGAGAGAGAGAGAGAGAGAGAGAGAGAGAGAGAGAGAGAGAGAGATAAAGAATGATGAAAAGAAAGGAAGATAGAGATAGGAAAATAGAGCATACACACACACACATCTACACATTTACACATGCATACATAGTACATACACACATAGATGTACACACATGCATGCTTACATACACACATATACACACATGCATGCTTACATACACATACATATACACACATGCATGCATACACACACATACAAATATACATACATGCATACATACACACACATGCATACACACATACATACACACACATATATACACATGCATACATACACATACACACACATACACACAGACATACACACACATACACACACATACATACACACATATACACACATGCATGCATACACACACATATACACACATGCATGCATACACACATATACACATATACACAATACACACACACATGCATACACACATACATACACACACCTATACACATATATACACACATATACACACATGCATGCATACATACACACACATACACATACACACACATGCATGCATACATACACACATACACATATACACACATGCATACATACACATAGGAAAACAGAGCATACATACACACACACATACACACACACATACACACACACACACATCTACACATTTACACATGCATACATACACACATACATGTACACACATGCATGCTTACATACACACACATATACACACATGCATGCTTACATACACACACATATACACACATGCATGCATACACACACATACAAATATACATACATGCATACATACACACACATGCATACACACATACACACACACACATATATACACATATGCATACATACACACACACATACACACATACATACACACACATACATACACACATATACACACAGGCATGCATACATACACACACATACACATATACACACATGCATGCATACATACACACACATACACATATACACACATGCATACATACACATAGGAAAATAGAGCATACATACACACACACATACACACATCTACACATTTACACATGCATACATACACACATACATGTACACATATGCATGCTTACATACACACACATGCATTCTTACATACACACACATATACACACATGCATGCATACACACACATACATACACACATGCATGCATACATACACAGATACACATATACACACATGCATGCATACATACACACACATACACATATACACACATGCATACATACACACACACATGTACACACATGCATACATACACACACACATGCATACACACATACATACACACACATATATACACATATGCATACATACACATACACACACATATACACACATACATACACACACATATATACACATATGCATACATACACATACACACACACACACATATACACACATACATATACACACACATAAGCTAGTGTTTTAATTAAATATATATATAATTAAATATATAAAATTTTGATTTTGAAGTTTTTTTTACATCAAATATATAAAATCAGGATTAGGGTTTTTATGCTATTTACACATACATACACATACACATATAAGACATATATACATGTATATACACCTGCGTACAGAAATATACATATTTTAGGTCTAGATATTTAAGATTAGGGTTTTAGGGTTTAGGCATACATATAACTCAATTACATTTATATTAAGAAAAAATATAGAAAAAAATCTGAATATATAAATAAAAAAAATCTGAATATATAAATAAACATATATATAAAATAGGATTAAGATTTTAGGATTAGGGGTTTAGATTTTTATAGGTGTTTAAGTATTTAGGTTTTAGTATTTTAGGTTTAAGTCTAAGTCTTTCTGATTAGGGTTTTAGGGTTTTAACACCTACATAACATATATACACACATACACATACACATATAATACATATATACATGTATATACACATGCATACAGAAATATACATATTTTAGGTCTAAATCTTTAAGATTAGGGTTTTAGGGTTTTAACACCTACATAACATATATACACACATACACATACACATATAATACATATATACATGTATATACACATGCATACAAAAATATACATATTTTAGGTCTAGATCTTTAAGATTAGGGTTTTAGGGTTTAGGCATACATATAAGTCAATTAAATTTATATAAAGAGAAAATATAGAAAAAAATTAAAGAAAAAATTTGAATATGTAAATAAATATATATATATATATAAAATAGGATAATTATATAGGTAAATAAATATAAAAAGAACTAGTGTTATAAATAATTTAATTAGATATATATAATTAAATATATAAAAATAGGATTAATTAAAGAAAAAATCTGAATATATAAATAAATATATATATAAAATAGGGTTTTAGATTTTCGGGATTAGCATTAGGGTTTTAGAATTAGGGTTTTAGGTTTTTAAGATTAGGATTAGGGTTTTAGGGTTTAGGCATACATATAAGTCAATTAAATATATATAAAGAGAAAATATAGAAAAAAATTAAAGAAAAATTCTGAATATATAAATAAATATATATATATAAAATAGGGTTTTAGGTTTTTAGGATTAGGATTAGGGTTCTAGGGTTTAAGGAAAAAATCTGAATACATAAATAAATAAATATATATAATAGGATAATTATATAGATAAATAAATATAAAAAGTACTAGTGTTTTAAATAATTTAATTAAATATATATAATTAAATATATAAAAATAGGATTAATTAAGAAAAAATATGAATATATAAATAAATATATATATAAAATAGGGTTTTAGGTTTTTAGGATTAGGATTAGGGTTTTAGGATTTTAGGGTTTAAGGAAAAAATCTGAATAAATAAATAAATAAATATATATATATATAATAGAATAATTATATAGATAAATAAATATAAAAAGTACTAGTGTTTTAAATAATTTAATTAAATATATATAATTAAATATATAAAAATAGGATTATTTAAGAAAAAATTTGAATATATAGATAAAATAGGATAATTATATAGATTAGGGTTTTAGGTTTTTTTAGGTGTTTAAGTATTTAGGTTTTAGTATTTCAGGTTTAAGTCTTTAAGAGTAAGATTTTTAGGTTTAATAAAAAAACAAATGATCTAAAATGTCCATATTGTAGCACATGGCTTCTTTGGATCCGGAGGAGAGAATGGCATGTCCTTGCACTCAGTGCAAGTATCAAATATATCAAAAACGACAGATTTGTACTGCACATGTTAGAAAATATGGATCCTTTGATAGGAGTCGACTAGAAAACCTACACTACCATTCGCATGGTCCCCCAGGTGAGCAGATGGACCCAAACAACATTGCACCGGTAATCTCTCGTGGACAAAAGAGAACAAAGAAAGACTTAGACGTACAAGCAATTACTAATAATATTACACAGAATGAACATATGGAAGAGATGCTCGAAGCATTTTATGAGATGAACGAAGATCATGATGGTGGAGAAGATGTCGAGAGTTTCATGGACACAACAAAATTTCCACGATCAAAAGTCGATGAAGAATATGAAAACATGCAAAGACTAGCTCGTTTACCACTTTACAATGGAGCAAAGATATCTGTACTACGTGCGTCACTCGCGATGCTCAATCAGCAATCCATTTATGGATGGTCAGATAGTAGTGTCACTGAATTGTCACAATCTGCAATCCATTTATGGATGGTCAGATAGTAGTGTCACTGAATTGTCACAGCACAAATGTGTCAAGTGAAATAATTTTTTTTATTGTCTTACACATCGCTTATGTATCACTTATGCGATGCTTTGTTTTCAAAGCATCACATGAGTGACGATTCCCATTTTTTTTTTCAATTGGGGGCATTGTTATGCCCCCTAATATCTTGTAATGTTTCAATGCCAGTCATGCATATAATTCTTTTAGCCTTTCTATGCACACATCTAAGAAATGAAACAGATGCATACATATATGTGCTTTTAGATGCATTGTTCTTCGTGCATCTTTTAAAAAAAGAATCATGTTCTTTCAATACGCAAAGAAGAACTATGCATATATTAGCTTTAATTCATATACTTCAAGATTCTACATGTACTTGCTTTACATGCACTCATTCAATGCATGTAAAGCAAAAAAATCTTATAACAAAAAAAAAATAAATCTCCTCCGATCTTATATGATGAAGAAAACCCATTTGACTATGGCCCATGCATCTTAGCATCTAAGGGGGCGTTAGTGGATTGGGATTGTGGTGTGTAACTTTGTAGCTTGTGTTGTGACTGCTAGAAATCAAGGATTTCTTGTGTTGTGACTACTAAAAGTCAAGGATCTCTATGTTGGGATAACGGAGACTAAGGGAGCGCCATATGCATTCACTTGTCTCTTCTATATGAAAGTACTTGTTGTCGAGAGGGTAAGTCAAACACCAAACCTCATTGAGAAAGAAAAATAGCGGACTTACATCTTTTGGGATAAGTTGACTTACTGCTTTCCAATTGTGGAACGAAAAAAGCACAGCTTTGAAATTGTGACACTAAATTTGCAAACGATAGGTCTTGAAGACGGGAGCTGCGTGATTTCGCAGCTTACTCCCTCTAAGACGTCTCCTTGCTCGAAGCTCTTTAACGAGTGTCGGTGTCGCGTTGACAGTTGGTCTTGAGTTAATCGTTGCACATGCTGCACTTTATACACCCATTCAGAATCTACTGCCGGTAAAAGTCACTATCCGTCAGTCTGCAAGTGCAAGTTAGCAAGTTCGCAGGAAAGCTGAATTCGTCAAAATTTCTCCCATCGGGTCGGCCAGGTCAATTGGCATCGCGCTAGATTTCCGTGCTGCCACTGTGTTTTCTCGACGCAGAACGTTTGTCTCGACTTCATAGGAGGTGCGAACTGCTTGCGCGGGCAGGGTTACATTTAGGAGCTGCAAGTGATTTTGAATCGGAGCGGGGATAGGGTTTACCCGCGTATCCCTTGTTTTTGATAGCCATGGGCGACCCCGATTCTCCGTATAAAATTCGTAGTGACAGTGGCGAAGTCATCGAGTCCAGATTTCAGCCCAAGGTACTCTCATATAAGCGATTCACGGTGCATATTTTTTGTGCTTGGAATGTAGGCTAACTTTGAGCATTGAAGAAAAAAGCTATCTGCTCTTTCATGCTGTTATCCATATCCTCATGATTCTTACATGCTATGATTCTTCAGGCAGGAAAAGTCTTGTCTGAGAAAAAATGGAGAGCTGCTTTTGATAAGCAAGGTCGTCTCGATATATCCAAAGTTCTCGTGAGAATTCAGGGTGGGGTATGGTTCTTCCCACTCTACTCTCCCAATGTATATCTGTTCCCAAGTTTCTTTGAATTTATATTAATACATGGCCAAGGCCTCCGTTGAAGACAATGAACACGTAACTAACAACTACTCAGATATTTGTGTGCTGATGAGCTATTTCTTTGTAGTCTTTTACTGCATTTTGTGCCTGATCATGCGACAATTCAAATAATCTCTATAGTAGTAGAATCAAAATGATTTGTGTTGTAAGTTTTGAGGTTCTATCATAATGAGACGATAAATCTCAAAATAGGAAGACTTGCGTTGTTGTTCTTTTAAGATGATTGGACATGTTTTACAATATGAACAAGATGAAACTATAGGTGTTTTTGATGGATTTTAGATTTCTGATTTCTGGCATGTACCAGACGTCCAATGAATAATGTAAAACGCCTATGAGAGTATCTGATAGCAATTAGCGAAATCAAAGCCATGTTATACGTAAGATTCATAGATAGCAAATACCGAAACCACGTGTTCGATGTAGACCTGTGCACACAACACATGTACAATCTCGGTGACAAGGGACAGATCCTCGCTCACGAGTTGTTAGACCAAGAGACGATGTTTGTGGTATGGAAATTTTCACCACATGTCTACACACACACACACAAGAAGAAACGCACACACATGAACATGTACACAAACACAAAAGCATGCAAGCAAGCTTCATTCACGAACAAAGAGATGCCAAGGACCTCATATAGATTAGAAAGAATGAGCAAAGAGCTTACAAGTGAGTGTGACTTCACTTTTATAGGCTTCTTTTAAAAAGTGACTTTGTCCACACTCTTATGTCCACCCTAATTAAAAATAGGTGCTAAACCTTCATTTAGTTTTTGATTCGAGTGCAAAAAAAAATCCGATGAGAGGCTAGAGGGTTAGGGAATTGCTTGACAAGCGCGAGGACTCCTCGGCTTGTAGAGATATGGAGCAAAAATATTCAAATTGGTCTTTGGGCATAATTATTAAGATTGGATTCTATACAAATGAGAAACTTTGAAGGTGATTTTTGGGAAATTTGGTAGTAAACACAACCTCTTCTTTGCTTGCACTAATTGTTTGCTTCAAATTAATAAAACCTCGACCGTCTTTTCTCTCTTTAGTCATTAAAAACCACTGGTGAAGGGACCTCCTTCTCCAACAAGCTCAAGAAGAGGTCCAAGTAGTGATCAAATACGTGCTCAATTAGTTGTATATATATATAGTCATTGGTTCCTTGGACTAAAGCTTTCCAAAAAGCCCAAAAAGCAAATCCCATAAATCCCTACAAAAAATGCGTCGCAATTTTTGGGATTGGTTTTTTTTTTTTTGTGTGCACATTGCATAATCAGATCAAAACATTAAATTTTCATGTAATTGGTGTATTATCTGTTTTTCACTTTTTAAAGTGCTTTTCACTCACATCTGAAAATTAAGGTTGGACTTTTGATCCACATTCCTTTGTCAAATACACAGGTGTTATATATCATTGGATAGATCTTTATGAGTACTCTCACAAGATGCAATGTTATATTTTGTCAAATTTTGACTGTTTTGACTAAGTTGACCAATATTTTGACCAAGCTTTGACCATGAAGTTTAACCTATAGGTCGGTTCCTTAGTGGAAGGATTACACATTTTTCTAACATAAAACTCCATCAACCACCACCAAAGTCAAGGTCAAAAGTCAAACCCTGATTTCAAGTCCATTTGTGAAAAGAAGATTTTAGAGATCAAAAGCAAGTGACACTTTCCACTATCTTATGAAAAGTTAATGTATAGATCCAATGGTTTGTAGCACATTAGAAAACCCAAAAAACCTCCTTCCATGATTCCCACCACAAATTGCAGGCCTTTGACCAAACTTTGACCTCTACATTTAGTGATTTTTGACATGCAAGTTGAGTTCTATAGTGGAAGGTTGCTCATATTTGTCGACACTATTCACATATGTTACGTGATTGTACAAGTAATGTTTTAGATTACTTGCAATATCAATGAAAGACATTTTACTTCTCTTTTAACTCTTTCTTGAGCAACATATAGAGCTTCATATATGAAAAGCTTCATATAGAGGAGCCATTGATGATCAAATTTGGATTAGTAGTAAGTACTGAATTTTCAAGAGAGCAAAGAAAGAAAGGCAAGAAATATGAGATGGTAAGTTAGTTATATGTATTTTTTGTTAAGAAGAGGGTAAGCCTACAACAAACTCAAGAGGTTTGGTAAGAAGCTCAAGGGTGACAAGCCTATAGGAAATGGCGAGGAGACACTACCAAGAGGCAACTTGGCAAAGAGGAAATGGAACCTTGCAAGATAAGGAGAGGGTGGATGAGAGTGGAGAGTGCTCAAGAACAAGCTTATATTAGCAAATAAGCCACAATTGATATAGAGATAGAAAAATAATAGAGACAACATGAAGAGTAGACTGCACATGAGAGAGATACAGGGAGCAAAACTCCACATAATTCATTACATTGCAAAATTGAAGTTAGAAGAGGATAGCTAGAAGATAGAATTTGAATCATAAGCTATCCTTGTACTCCATGAATCTCCTATGGCTGAAGCAAGGTCTCCTCCAACTCCAAGCAAGGAGAGTAAATAAATCAGCACACCATGTTGTTGATGAGAATAGCAAAGCTTCCCTTGTGTTTGTATGACACTCCAAGCTCCAAGATCAAGCTCTTGAAAAAGAGAGGCTCTCAATTGATGCCACTAGTGCTTATGGCTAATGCTTATATAGCTTATGGATCCAAGCTCTTTCATACTTAAAATTTCCTTTTGGCTTCTTGACCAAAAAGTAGGGTTTGATTTTTCACCTGAAAATGATGTTAGATGGAGTTTTATGTATGGTTTGATAGCTCTCATTGAGCATTGCAAGAACATGCAATAAACTTTCAGCCAAAAGTTGGCCATCTTTGACCAATTTGACCAGCCTTTGGCCAATCTTTGACCATCAAATTGACTTGCATGTTGGGCTTCCTCTAGTGAAAGACTGACCCAATTACTATGATTTTGATACGTTTGCTAACAGCTCATGTTGTATGGAGAAGCTCCAGACATAAAAATTGGATACCATTGTGTATTTTTTTATTGTTTAATATATTTATTTAAAAAAAAATTGAATATTGTTTATTATTTTTTAGTGTGGCTCATTTTGTATTGATTTTCTTACTTGTTTCTATTTTTCATGACTTATATTGATCTTATTTTTTGTGTAGTGTGTTGCTTTTGTTGTTGTTTTTCTCATGTGTCTGTGTTTGCATTCTCTATCTTGGGTTCGTAAGTTTGGATAACTCTGAACTTATGAAGGTATATATTGGATACCATTGGATTGGATGTTACGAGGGTCAAACTCATGGACTTGTCTCTTAGATTAGTGCAACCCTAACAAGTGTGTTTTAGTAGATGTTGTAATAGAAGATAATGGCTATTTGGGTCCAACTTGTGCTGATCCCGTAGAATTGAATAGGTGGGGTAGCATGGGCCTTTGTGAAATTGTCTTCCTTGGAAGAATCATTGTGTGAGGACTAAAATTGAGTGTTCATGCTTTAGGCATAACCATGTTTGAATGTTCTTGACATGTCCGAAATACAATAGCAAGATAGGAGATATGTGGCATTTCATTTGGAATTTTGATAATTCAAAGGATGTCAGAATGAAGTTTGCTTAATCTTTAGCCTTTGAATAACAAAGATCAATGGATAAAAGATCACTTTTGAATTTCAGACCCATCATGATGAGCATGTGGTTTTGATCATGTATCAATTTAGAATGCTCAAGTTATGGTTTGTTTGACGAGCTAAAAACATGACACTTTTTGAGCATAGACATATTTTTTCCTTCCTCTTACGGTGGCTGTTGTGAAAGATTATACAATGAATTAAGCAGATTATCTTTGAGAGGATAGAAGCCGCTATGTATATCTGCTTGAGGTAGACTCTTGAATGGTCTCTATAATGTCTTTGAGTATTCTTGGGATTCATGCAGTTGTACATTCAGATTCAATAGAAGTGTTCTGCTCCCCCCAAAACAGGATGTAGATCGTTTCCGCCCCCTCTTTCTTATCTTTCCGTTCCCCCTCCTTTTAGTTGCGGGAGAGGACATTATTTAGTGTACTTTGTTATATACTAGTATCGTAGTATTCTTGTGACAGCCCAAGTTTTCACTGGCAAATACATTCTAACAATGGAGAAAAAAAGGTTGCAATCAAATATGAATTAAGATTGTCATCTTTTTATGCCTCAGTTTTTATCTTTTTGGAATCTTTGAAGGCAATTCCCTTTTGGCTAAAATTTTCTTGCCAGGGTGTCGATCCATCAATAAGGGAAGAAGTATGGGAGTTTCTTCTTGGCTGCTTTGCACCTGATAGTACATATGTGGAACGTGCAACTCTTAGGAAATCTCGAAGGTGAGAAAACCATTTCAAAGTCTCTTGTACTGTAGATTAGATTTTCATCAATGCAGTGGCACTTGAATTTGATTTTGGCTCTTGTTTCTTTGAGTTAAACATCACTTGATTGTTTGATCTTCGTTATAGGTGCTAAGAATAGTTTTCTTGTCTCAATGTTGCAGAGAGGAATATTTTCAAATTAAGGCTGAATGCCAGAAATTGGATCCGGCTGTTGGGAGTGGAACAGTAGTGACATTGCCTAGAGTTGGTGAAAATGGACCAGTAAATGATATCGGGAGAGAAAGTGACGAGTTGCCGAGATCAATCGTGTCCCTGATTCAGCAAGATAGTAGGCAGAAAGAGAACAACACAACTCCCTTATCATCGAGGGGCATGGATGATGAGCAGACATCACATAGAGCACAATTTGACTTCAGTAACAGAGTTACTGCTGGAGAAACACAGAATGATGAGGATGCCAGAAGGGTTGCAGCTGGAAATTCCACACAAGAGAATAAAGTACTTGAATGGAAGACAACACTGCACCAAATTGGTAAAAGATTCATAAAAGTCTAATATAGCTCAACCTGGCTAATGTAGGTACACAGTAGGCAGCTGGTTTTATTGAAATCTGATCATATCCTACGTTTTTTTTTTTCTTTTTATTTTTCTCTTTTTCTGAATGATAAAAGCTGGAAAACAAATGGAATTCTAGTTTTAGTTTCAGTCTGTTGCCCTTTCGTTTGTTGATAAGATCAGGAATGATTCAGTCATATGTCCTAATAATCTTTCAACTGCTTATTGTATTATTTATTTGTTTTCATACAAGAAGAAAGCCTGATTTTCAACATTTACTTTCCCTTCAAATTTTAGCTGTCCTTTCTTGATGTATCCACTGTTTTGGGTCATTGCAGTTAGTTGGTTGGAAAAAAGGCATATTTTCAGTGTTTAACTCCTTTTAAATTCTTAATGTTGTCCCTGTTTGTATGTATCCATTGTTTTGGACCATCGTAATGTATTGGTTGACATAACAAAAACATTTTGAGATGTTCGCCCAGAAAGTAGAAAAGCTTTTATTCTTTTATCTGGGAAACACGTTCGCACGCTATTTTGAATTTTACTCACTGTAGTCAAGAGTTATTTTTCCGATAGTTATCAATTATTTTTGTTCATGGTATCAATTGCATTTCTAATCCACTGTTTTGGGCCATTGTCCTGTGTTGGTTAGGAGAAAGCTGGATTTTCAGTGTTTAGTTGCTCTTCTGAAAATTAGGGTTTGGACCCCTCAATGCACATTGTTTTTCCAACAGTAACAGGTTTTTCCAACCGTATATTTCAATGTAAAGAGTTCTTGCAACTGCCTACATCAGAGAAGAAGTTATTTGCAGGTTTTGTAGGAGATTATACACACATAGCACATAGGTTGGTTATTCTTTAATCAACATATGCTTAATTACTTTTCAACGCACAAACTTTAGGCACAATTCTCTTATATTTTCTAATCTAGAACCACTCGAACTTCAGCGTTCTACAATCTTATGTATATCTTCACATTATAATCACTCTGTTTTAATCAAGTTATTTTTAGAGTAGCTCTTGCTACTCGTTTATATCTGTTGTCTTGTTCTCTGTTTGCTCTCTTCCATCTGTCTCATTTCATTCAAGTAAGTGTATCCGGACAAGGTATTCTAGTATGTGGAAGATCTTGTGAACCTTTGTGGACCTATCTCACATCCAACACTTGGTATAAGAGCTTATTAGTAATTACACATACATTGCTTGTTCCTAAGATGAGTGATCATAGAGATAGATTAACTTGATGGAATGTTCAGTTATCCCATGTGGAGTTTTATGATGATGAATCTTTCAGTGTCCAAAGGGTTGTGGAATATTGTCAATAATAAGTTTCCAAGACCATGACAATTAGTTGAGGATGTTCGATCTTTTTCCAAGAAATTTGCTACTCCAATTTGAGCTTAACAAACAGAGGAAGAAGAAAAAGAAGTTCTCTCATCATTCACAATCAAAGACACAATAAAGCTACAACCAATGGAAGAGAAGATCAAATGGGATTCAAGAGATGCACAAACACTCTCTTATTGCGATGTGTATGAAGCGTCATATTATACCTCAAATGAGGTCATGCAGAACTTCTTGTCAAGCTTGATTGGCCTTGGAGAATCTTTATCAAAACAAAAATCTTGCTAGGAAAACTCATTTCATGAGAACGTTAGCAAACACATGTATGAAGGTTGATGAGTCAATTTATTAAGATGTGTTCAAGTTAGAAGATATTCATGGTCAACTTCTCAATGTTGATGTGAATATTTCTGATGTAAAGATAGTAAATACCCTAATCAACTCTGTATCAACATATCACTCTTTTGTTATCTCTCTCCTCTCTCCGCAAAAGATAGAAACACAACATTTGAAGAGCTTCAATTTTTGTTACTTCAATATTGTTGGAAAGATCAATTTGGCTTCTCTGCGAATTCTATGAGTTACTATCTAATTGGTATATTTCCCAACCAAAGAATGCAACTAAAGAAAGTATAATTTTGATTATGGTCATTCTAGAAGTAGGAGTAAAAGTTTCATCATAGTCTATACTTTTGTTTTGTGCATAACCTGTCAGGGGAGCATTAGATTGTGCCCTCTGATTATACTAGACAAGGTTCTGGAATTATGATTTTGATTACAAGATCACCCACATAGGGAAAATAATACAAGAATATGCAACTGATACAAGAAGTCCCACAACTGAAGTCCCACAACTCGAGACTGATAGGTATGGATAACTGGACGAGATGGAATACAAGAGATCCCACAACTTGGGACAATAGGTATGAATCACGATGTTTGAATAACAAGAACTCCCTTGAGGGAGATGATCTAGATACAAGAAATAACTTGATAAGATCTCGTACTACGAGATTACAAGAGGACAAGACAAGATGTCCAAGAATTAGACTAATCAAGACTAGAACATGGAACATGATAAGAACTTGAACTGGAACTTCGAGAGTACTTAGTGATCATGATTCCTTGAGCTCCCAAGACTGGCATTGGCAAGACTGAGGATGTATGTGGCCAAATCCTTCTTATATAGGTGTTCGAGGATAGTAATCAAGGGCGGCTATGAATTGATGATGTAAGGTATCCGAAGCAAGATCTCTGGATGTCAAAATCAAGCATGTAGATAGTCGATCTTATGGTTTTTTCACGTTCCAGAGGCAATGGAAGCATTAGTTTTTCCAAATTCTAAACCAGTCGTGAGGTATAGAAAGTCACATGGAATTTGAGGTTGAGGATGGTTTCCTTTATCCATGACATCTCCTCCTTCTCAAGCGAAGAGTTCCACACGGAGGGGTCATGTTCTGTGGTCTTTGCTTCAATGGATGTTTCTTATGAAATTCTCGGACTTTGATTGGTGCTCTCTTAAGGTTTTTTGCAAGTTCCCAAGTACGATTGCTGAGGTCATACCCTTTCCAATGAACAAGGTACTCCAATCTTCCTTGGGATATTCTCTAATATAAGAGATGCTCTACTTCGAATTCTTCATGATTATCAATCTCGATAGGTGGTGAAAGACTAGGTCTCTTCCCCCTCAATGGTGAAATCTGATATGGTTCCAACATGGACACATGGAAAACTGGATTTATTCTCATTGTACTTGGTAATTGGAGCTTGAAAGCGACTGGATTAATCGCGGCCAAGATGGTGAATGGACCAAGTCTCTGATGGTTTAGCTTTGCACAAGGTCTTGAAGTCTGCAAATTGTTTCTGAGTAACCAAACTTTATCCCCAATGTGATAGGATGGATTCTGAAAACGATGTTGATTTGCATAATGCTTATATTGTTCTCGAGCTTTATGGATTTTTTGCTTGAGTTCTTGGTGAATATCCATGAGGTATTGGGCCTTAATCTCTTGCAGTTGGGTTCTTGACATGATTTGAGAGTTGTATATCCATCCTTGGGTATTGTCCATAATTTGTAAAGAAGGGAGTCTGCATAGTAAATGTATGATCATAGTTGTTATAAGCAAAGTCTGCAAAGGGTAAAAGCTCAAACCAATCATTTTGATGATAGCTGATGGTGCAACGGAGATATTGTTCTAGGAGTTGATTCACCCATTTTGTTTGTCCATCAGTATGTATGATTGGCTCCATAGTTTTTCCATACGCGAACCATACAGCAAATGCATACATGTATGGAAGTATGAAAAAAGCATGGAATCTTTTCAAAAGTATCATACATGATATCATATGTCTAGCACAAAAAATATTGAAAATTTGAATTATTATATATACAATAATATAATATTAAAGATCAGAATTTTGTTGGCTATTATAGCTTAGGGTGTAGTACATATGTATGGGTATAATGGAGGAGGGTATATGAGAGTGAATTTGCATAAAAACAATATGAAATTGCTATGGATTTGTCCTTAAATGGAATCAATGAGAGAAGAGAAAAATTTGAGGTACAAAAAATTCCACTATGATTGGTTCTAGACAGTTTAACTTGGACACTAAGGAGCTTGCAAAGACTGTTCCAAAAGCTAGATATGAACAGTGGACCTCGATCACTGACAATATCATTAGGCAATCCATGAAGCTTGAAGATGAATTTGAGAAAAAGTCTAGCAGTGGCTCCACCTATGATTGACTCGATAGTTGGAATGAAGTGTGCCATCTTTGTAAATCTATCCACTATAACAAGAATAGCATCATACTTATCCGACCGTGGTAGATCTGTGATGAAATCCATAGATAATGAAGACCATGGCCTTTCGGGGATAGGTAAAGGTTGCAAGAGGCCATGAGGTTTATATCCTAGTACCTTAGTTCTCTTGCAAGTGTCATAGGTTCGGATATATTTTTTGACTTCTTTCCCATTGAGGCCACCAAAAATCCCCTGATATGAGTACTATTGTTTTATTCACTCCAAAATTTCCTGCATCATGGTTATCATGATGTTGCTGAAGTACTTGGATCCTAGGCTTTCGTGGAGAGATGTCCAGTAGGTTATTATAGAATAGTAACCCATCAATTTCTTGGAACTTATTTATTTCATTAAGTTTCCCTTCTTGAATTTTTAGTTTGACGTTACAAAACAGTTCATCATGTGATAAGAGTCTCACAAATCAAATGGGTCAAGGCTGAATCTTCTTGATGGTTTGAAGAGATGGAGGCTAATTGGAGATGTTTAGGCTTGAGTAATACACTCTTGTTGATCAAAAGCCTCTTCATCTTTCTTCGGTGAAAGGTAAGATCTTCTTGACAAGGCATCTGACTGACAACTCACATTGCTTGCATCGTGGATAATACGTGATGACAAAATCGAACCTAGATAGAAAGTTACTCCATCGAGATTACCTTCTATTGAGGATGCGCATGGTCATAAAGTACTCTAAATACGAACGGCTCCTTTTAGATGGTGATGCAAGGTATCGAGCGTGTCCATTATTGCAAGAAGCTCTTTATCATGGATTTCATAATTAATCTCTGGAGGAGAGAATTTCCTTGAATGCTATGCAGCTGGATATAGGTGGCCATCATCCCCATGTTAGGATAGGATCGCCCCCAAGGCAAAGTCTGATGTATGTGTCTCCAAGAAAAAGGCTTGGTAGATTCAAGGGGAACTAGAATTGGAGCGTTGGCGAATGATGATTTCAAGGCCTGAAAGGCTTTCTCTACGTCGTCATTCCATGAGAATTTTGTGGTTCCTCTAAGTTTGGTAAGAGCTTAGAGGAACATCTTGGAGTAATCTCTGATGAAAATCTTGTAAAAGTTGGCCAACCCTTGAAAACATTGTACATCTCAAATACATGAAGGTGGTTGCCAATCAAGGATTGTCTCGATCTTCTTAGGGTCCATAAAGATTCCCTTCTCTAATACATTGTACCCTAAAAACTCCACTCGTGTCTGATGGAAAGCGGACTTCTCTAATTTTGCATATAAACCTTTTTTGTTTCTGTAAGACTATTCGTGATCCTCTAGATTTTTGGAGAATATCAAGATATCGTCGAGGTATATTACCACAAAATCATTTAAATACTCTCGAAATTGCCAAAAGCTGGGCATCTCTTCAGAAAGTGTTACACAAATAAGGAACAGAAAGTTCAACTTATTCGGGCTTACTTTGGGGGCAAGGTCGAAGAACAGCTATTTGATGAGAAAAGGACTCTGGCTATATAAAGGACAGAATATAAAGATCGCTGCCGATCTGGTTTTGCAATAGTACTATATAAGAGGGCTGTGACAAAAAATCAATTCAGTAATAATCTAAGCGAGAATAATTGAATGTGGAAGCTTAAGTCTCGTTAGAAAAAGTAACCTGGAAAAGGTCTTCTGAAGTTCCCGAATAGAGACTCTGTGCACCTCATTAGGAAAAACCTCAAATTTGTGAAGTAGGAATGCCATTTTGCAAGATAAATATTTCTGCAAAGTTGTATTTATATGGATTCTTTGTAGAGTTCCTTCAAATCTGGAAGCTGTAGGTGTGAGGAAACAAACTTCTTATTCTCTCAACATCAACATTAAATAGTGTAATGGTTGAAGCTTGGTTTTGCAACCTGTGTGCAAAAATTAGAATCATTTTATGCCGTAGTTGTGATGATACTGGATGTCTGCCTATTGTTTTCACAAAAAACGGCCGTATGTTGCCCTTTGTGTCAGCTCAAGGAGGGTTTCCAAGGCTGGTTACAAGCCAGAGAGTTGAATATCTGTCATGGGGCAGGCCGCAGTATTGAGCACTTTATCTGGCCTTGATGCATAAGAGACTGACCTTGAAGATACAAGATGGTTTTACAAGATGCATAAGAGGCTGACCTTGAAGATAAAGCTAACAGGGACAAAGGAGACAAAGAATACAGATATAATAAGATGTTTAGCATTATTGCTGGGGCTGATAAGACCATTATCAAAACCCAAAGTCTTATGATGATTTGATGTTAATTCATGAATTCATAAGAGGCCTATCTCCCATCCATTCAAAGAATGGGCTGGCACTAAGCTAAGTACCGTTTAGTTTTTTTTTGGATGTAAAATAAGAATATGCCTTCTTTTGTCTGGATTTTTCTCTTTAGCAATCTAAGTGTGCACAAAATTGGATCACCAATGATTTTAGACATTGCAATGCATACTTGGTAGTCGATGTTTTTTTAAGAAGCAGAGGTCCCTTTTTTTTAGAAGTTCGGCCTTATGGTCTACTCTTCCAGATATGCTTTAAAGATTGAAAGGACAACACACCCACCTTGGGGACCCTCATGTCCCCCACCATAGAGGGGGGCTGGTTTAGGCGTCAAGCGCAGGCAGGACTTGAAACCTGGTACATTGCCAGCAATTCAAGTGTGCTAACCGCTTGAACCACACCCCCTTGACAGCAGAGATCATATTAAATGTCCCCTCTCTCCATGTTTTTATTTCTTGCTGTAATTATTATTGTTATGAAACTCTCAAATGCTAACTTTTCAGGCTCCTTGTGTGTGCTTTCCCTGTGACTCTCTGTCTATCCATCGATCGATCCATCTAATTATGCTGTGTGTGTTGAAAAGAGCTATCTGAATGTTTATATTTCTATTTTTATCAGGGTTGGATGTTGTTCGTACTGATCGAAGTCTTGAATTCTATGAGAAGCCATCAAACCTTGCAAAGCTCTGGGACATTCTGGCTATCTATTCCTGGCTAGATCCTGATATTGGATATTGTCAAGGTGATTGCCTGAATTTTATTTCTGTAGCTCTTAATCTATGCCATCATGTTTGTTAACTAAGAAGCTAGCTGCATTACCAAGACTGATTGAATGAGAAGTATTTCTGATTTAGGGTGTCATGGCTGAGCAAACATTTTAAAATTTGTATGATTATTCACCTTGATGAAGATGCTTACTTAATGTGGATGCAGATAATCGGCCTTGTTCCATGCGTCCAAAATTTGGCATGCTGTTTGCAATTATAGAGATAATATAAGCCTATATTTACAGTTGTTCTATAACTAGGTCTGTCATTCTAGTTTAGGTGCACCGTTCTCCTCATCGTTAATGCTTCCAAGATGAGGATGTCTTTTGTTTGCTAACGTTAGGGGGCATCTATGCTTGAACTTCTCTGACACTAACATCTTGATACTGATGGTTTACTCATGTGCTTCTCCCAAATTTTTCTGTAGTTTGATCCTTTACTTGGTATTGTCATTTTAAGGTCATGTATCCTCTGTTGCTCATAGCAATCATGCTGTGTATAGAGCTTCAAGAAGAGCAGTTGGCAGCAAATGAAGAGGGTAGAAAAGCAATTGTCTATTGCAATGCTGAATTTAGAACAAAAAACGAGCTGAATTTTAGTGCTGGAGAGAGGGGAAAGAGCAGGGCACATGTGTGATACAGGGCGAGAAAGGTGTTTTGTATAGCAAGGATCATTTGGAGTGAGATGAAAGATTCATAAGTGTTCTTTAGAATTTAAAACACCTGTGGATCAATCATATTCATCCAGTGGTGAAGTTCAAATGTCTAGCATCAAGCCATAATTCTCCATAAGAAGGAAACATAGGACTATTTATGGTATCATTGGGCACATGAGTCTGCAGCTCGTGTATGGGCGAAGTTGTTTGCTTGAAGTGGAGGGATGAAATTCTCTCTCTGGATGGCTTATTTAGTTCACCATGGATTGCTGTGAATTTTTCTTCAGCCATAGGCTTCAAAGCCTGTTTGGTTCTTTGCTTTTTGTTGGATTTTCCCTGTCGGTATTTCATCAGTTTATGATGAATCCATGTTATGTGCATCCTCTCCAAAAAGATATGATTTTTTTTTCCTTTGGATTTCAAACAGGCATGAGTGATCTCTGCTCCCCGATGGTGGTTTTATTTCACAACGAAGCAGATGCTTTTTGGTGCTTTGAAAGATTGATGCACCGTTTGGTATGTGCCAATGTTCATGATTTTAATTTAAATTAAGGTATGGAAAAATATTGATTCAAAGCTTTGGTGATTCTTATTTTTTTTCAAGAAGTCAATAATGCTTTGTACTCATTCATTATGAAATATAACTAGATATTATTTCTGTTTTGGTGATGCTTGCACTTTCCATTTCCATAATGCATGTGTCAGGGTGTGTGTGTGTGGGGTATGTGTGCGCATGTGCATGCGTGCGCGCGCGCACACACACACACACACACACACTGAATTCTTGAGTAGTACTGATGTTTAACTTCACAAATAAATTGAAACCTGTTTTAGGAGCACAAATAAATTGAAACCTGTAATAAGTTCTATGACTATATATTTGAGAATGTAAAACCAGGAAATGGCTTCTGAGATAATCTATCAGAAGGTCATTTGGCATATAAAATAAGCAGAACAAACTAGTCGATGAGAACAATCCCTCTAAGAGAACATATGCCATTAGGAAGTAGTGTCTTTGATCTTCAGATTGAAATATCAATCAACCAATTAGTTTATTCTGCTTCTTTCCATGTTTATGAATGTAAAACGTATAGCACTTTTTTCAAGGACGGGGCTCGAGGCTAGAAAACAAATAGACAGCACCAAAATAATGAATGCTTTTGATCTCAAAGAACCGTACACAGCAGAAATCCTTTAAAAACTGAAAGAACACATTTTAAGGACATCTTTTCTTCTCGGGAGCAGACAATTGTTGTTATGTTTTTGTTGAGCTACGTGAATCTGCAGTAGATTGGTGTAAATTTACTGCAATCAAGCTGACAGACTTGATGGTCTCACCTAATTTTGTTATCTCAAGTTGATAGCTAGCCTATAACTCCAAACATCTATCTTTTTCTAATGTGGACAGAAACTGCGTTGGAATATTAGCTGTTTGTAATCATAAGTTACGTTGGGTGCATGCGCATAATATATAGAATTTGCATACACATCCTAATCATTTCATATCACTGATCTTTTTTGTAACATTTTTTTCCTCCCTCAAGCGGGAAAATTTCAGGTGTACAGATCAAGCAGTTGGAGTACAAAAGCAGCTGGCAAACCTTGGGTTGGTTTTGCAGGTCATTGATCCTAAGTTGTACAAGCATTTAGGTTGGTTTTGCCTCACACTTTTAAAATGTTCTGCTTTGATGATGGTTCTCATTCTTACCTTCTATTTTCTTGGTCAAATATACTATCCCCAACAATCTCTCTTCCTTATCCTTCACCCCCTTCTTCCTCCATCCAGAAAGTGAAAAAGAAAGAAAGCTTTTTGTGTGCAGCACATATGCTTGCATTTTAGATTTATTAAGAATAATAATTGGGTGGAGTAAAACAAGGGGTCATTCTGCCATTATAATGGGAACACATGTTTGACTATATCTTCTTCCCCCCCTTAGGGAAAGAAACCCAAAATCTCATAGGCATTTTATTTGCAATAGATGCTCACCCTTCGTCAAATGGCTAACTCCTTTCCTATCACTACCACTTGTTAATTTTCTTTCTTTGTAGTAAAGAGATATTGCATTGAGTTCTCATGATGTAATATTGTGGTTTCAAAGGTGAATTTGGCCTTTTTTTGGAAGTTGTTAATATATTCTTTCATTTTAACACAATCCCCTCTTTTCACTCTTCCCCCTCTTTTCTTCTCCCCCCTTCTTTTTCTTTGCCATCTCACTATTTTCTACTTGTGCTTTGAAAGTAATTATAATAAAGCTTTTTTGATGTGTGATTGTCGACCTTTTTAATTGAGTTGTAATGGCCTAATGACTCCCTAGTGGAGGC
This sequence comes from Ceratopteris richardii, assembly GCA_020310875.1. NCBI lineage: Eukaryota > Viridiplantae > Streptophyta > Polypodiopsida > Polypodiales > Pteridaceae > Ceratopteris > Ceratopteris richardii. The sequence goes on from CM035433.1 coordinate 74,521,409, forward strand.
CCCCCTGAGAAGTTTTTTCAAGGTGCAGTTATGCTCAAAATACATTGCAGACTGCATCTGTGCATGATTCTTGAATAGAAATAAATTCTGAATGAACTGATGTGCAAATTGCTCATGGACACTGGATTTGATATAACATGAATGTGGGGTGAAGCACAAGTCAGAATGAAGCGCAAGGGATGAATCTGACAGAGATTGAGATAAGGGAGCAGTTAACAAGGCACCTAGAAACTAAGGTATATAGGAAGGTCACGAAGATGCCTGAACAGGCTGCAGAAGACAGCTTTTAGAAAGCCTGCAGGAGTGAGATCATGATGCTCTGAAGAAAGAATCCTAGAGTCCTGTGAAAATCTTGGTCACAGGTCGATGGCTGAGGCATGATCCATAACACTTCTTGGTTGGCATTGCGTGAGTACAATCAGCTTCTCTGCATATCTATGGATAAGATTCCTTTTTTTTTTTTGCTTACGTAATATTCAGGGGAATATGAATCTAAGACAGGCAGTGGAAAAAGTACTTGGCACGCCTAATTTTCAGCTGGTGTATGCTGAAATCCTAGGAATATTACAGGTATACATGTCACATGGCCAAGGAAGACTGAGCAGAAGAAGATGTAAGATTCCTACTAATGCCAGTCAGTAAATGGCTTGCAAAGTATGGATAATATGGGCTGAAATCAGTGACTGGGGAGAGTGTCTTTGAACTTGCCCTCGTAGTAAGAGGAAGAGACTTTTCAATTATTGCTGTAGTAACATCGCCACCACCAAACCTCCCCCTCAGCCCTCACTGCAGAAAAAAAATGCAAAAAGAAAAGGAAATTTCAATTTCTGTGAAAAAGAGAAGGAAGTGTTACAAGAATTGTAGCTATATCAATATATTTGAGACACAAATAATGCTTTTGTAATGAAGATGGGGAGTAAGTTGATAAAAAAGGAAAGTGCTGTTATAATTTCATGTGAAATTTTTACTTGTTTACTTTGGAAATTTTATTTTCAACTCTCTCTCTCTCTCTCTCTCTCACTCACACTCTCACACACACACACACACACACACACACACACACACACACACACACACACACACACACACACACACACACACACACACACACACACACACACACACACACACACACACACACACACACACACACACACACACACACACACACACACACACACACACACACACACACACACACAAAAAAAAAAAAAAAAAAACCTTGTTTATGGCTCTTCTGTCATGCAGATGAACTTGGCGGTGGCAGTTTTATATTTGCATTTCGAATGTTGATGGTTCTGTTTCGGAGGGAGTTCTCCTTTTCTGATTCATTATATCTATGGGAGGTAAACATTTGGCAAAACTGTTAGTATTTTTACCTTGCACCTATTTTCAATGAACAGATCCATTAAAGACCTCAAGATGTGTGTGTGAATGAGTTCCAGTTTTTTGTGGGAGAGAAAGTGGGTTGTGGGAAAAAACAAACGGTGTTTGTGTCAGTCTTTTTATTCAATTTTCTTTGCAGTTGTATTCATTTGGAATAAATGTACTCTGGGTTCAAGGCAATTTGTTGCATATAAATGTGCTTTGCACCCATGATATGGTGCCATAATCTGCAACTTCTCTCCACCTCATGTCACTTCACCTCTCCTCCCTCTCTCTCCCCCTCTGCATCCTATTCTCCAAGCATAATATTCACTATCAAGACACTCTGGACTCTTCCTTCACATGTACTGAGATAGTTTCCTGTGTTGAAAGTGGGGTGGGCCTTAATAACAATAAGCACATGTTTACAGGATCTTCCAACAGATGAACCTTAGCATACACACCTTAATACTAAAAAACAGATGAGTGAGAGATAGAGAGAAAGTAGAAAAGATTTTTTAAGTGTAACAGTAAGCAAATAGCCTACCTACACTATTTTATATATGAATATCAAATTACAATGTGTGTAGATGATACAAAACTGAATATATGCTGAAATTAGATACAAAATCTGAATCTAGGCTGAATTTAGGGAACTATATACAAGAATTTGTGTGTAAAATGCCTAAGAGGTATGAAGAGTGTGTGTATGTGAGTATGGAGTGAATATGAACAGTTTAGAACTGTTTTACAGCAAACCCTAATTCTGAAATTAGGGTTCTAGAAACCCTAAATCAGAAATTGACGACCAAGCAAGTGAGAAACTGAAATTAGACTTGCTACTCATAGTAATCAGCAAGATGCTGATGGTTGGCTGCCAAAATCTCCTCCAATGCTGCACCAAAGGTAGAGCACACCTCCTCCAAGTATAGAAAACCTCCAAATAGAGCACTCCGTAAGCTGTGATCCTCAACGATGGATGGATGATCAAGAAGTGAGCCTAGGGTTTTCTTTTATAGGCTTATGAAGCCCAAGCGATAGATTTAATGGAAAGCAATAAAGCATGTGTCAATTTTTATAAAAAAGCCAAAATTGGCGATAGGATTTCTTTATCGCTAAACTTGCTTTTCTGGAGTGAAATTGCTGCGATCTCATTATGGGTGCATCAGATAACTAGGAAAAATTGATTTTCTTGGCCTCCTAACTAAGAGTGGCAAAATGAGATGAAAACTATTTTTAGCAGAAATTAGGGTTAGGGTTTTCTCTCGAATTGGACTTTTGAGGACATAATGTTATATACCAAATGAAAGCTCTTTTCAAGTACTATCTAATGAGCTAATAAAAATTTCTGAATTTATGTGACCAAAATTTGGCCAAGTACCAAGAAATTAGGGTTGCTGGAAATTAGGGTTTGTGCTATTATGAAATTGTTTCCTACAATCCTCCCTTCAATGTCATAATGGTACAAGTCAATAATCTGCAAAACTTTTGATGTTTGCGAAATTTCGAATATCTGCAAAACTTCGGATCTCTGAAAATATCTCTCTTAACTGATTTCCAACGAATCTTGAGGGGATTGTGTATAAACCTAGATACTTGAGAAACTGCAAACTGAATGTTAGGACGTCTATTACGTAAATAGATCAAGCAACCAACTGCTTGACTATACAAAGTAGCATCAAAAGGTTTTGAATATGCTTCTCCCTCTAATAACACATTAACTTCCATAGGTGTTTGTATAGGCTTGGAATCTGACATCTCAAACCTTTCCAATAATTTCTGAATGTATTTTTGTTGTGTTATTTAGATACACTCATCTTTGTACTTGAACTCAATCCCAAGATAATAATGCAAAATATTTAAATTATTAACATTAAGTGTATGCTTAAGTAGTGCTTTAAAATATTGAAGCTATAAATCCTTGGACATGTCATGATCATATCATCAACATATATGATAATAATACTCAAAACAACTTTTTCAGCTTTAACATAAAGAGTAGGAGCTTGCATCTGAGTTTTCAAAACTAATAGATAGAAGAGAAAGTTGTATCTTCTCATACCAAGCTCTTGGTGCTTGCTTTAGTTCATACAAAGCTTTGACAAGCTTGCATACTAAATGCTCTTTACATGTCTCTTCAAAACCTTTTGGCCGTTGAATGTAGACATCTTCATGAAGATCACCATTAAGAAATGCATTTTTGATATCTAGGTAGTATACTTTCCAACCAAAGAATGCAACAAGAGAAAGTACTGACTTTACTATTGTCATTCTATAAGTAGATGCAAAAGTTTCATCATAGTCAATTCCTTTCTTTTGTGCATAACCTTTGACAACCAACCTCGCTTTATACCTGTCAATGGTACCATCAGCTTTTCTTTTGATTTTGAAGATCCACTTCATAGCAATTGCCTTTTTACCTTTTGATAACTCACAAAGCTTCCATGTTTGATTCTTATGAATAGAATCAATCTCTTCTTGCATGCTTTCTTCCATACAAGACTTTGTAGTGCATCTTTAACATTAACTTATTCATTCTAAATTGAAGTTAGTGCTAAAATGTTATGAATCTCAAAATGTTGTGCGTAATTTATCTGATCTGCTTGTTCTCTCCTTGTTTGACTTCTGGTTCTTCGTGTGAAGTTCTTTATACCGTTGTCCTTCCAGGTTTGATATAACCACCTTTGCGTATTTTTGAAAACCGGTGAAATCTCTTCTGATTCTTCAGTATCTCCTTCTACTTGAGTTTTGGAACCTTCTCCAACTTCTTGAGTTGGAACATCAAGAGGTATTAATGATGGACTAGGTATTGATGTAGGTAATGAAACTCTATCTTCACCTTTATCAAGTGCATTTGTTAGGGTTTGAGACGGTTCATCACCCCCCTATCGTTGATTGTAAGAATCCAAATTCTTTCTAATATATGCATAATCATCTGCTGTTATGAAATCTAGAATCTCTTACTTTTTTATGAAAAATGCGACTTTTCGAAATATATGCATTGCGTGAGAGTAGGATGCCTCTTGTATTTGGAACATAGAATCTATAAGATTTGTATCCTTTGCTTTCATCACATAACTAATAAAGGCTGCTTTAATGGCTTTTACATCAAGCTTACCACGATCCTTGTCAGTGTGAACATAAGCTAGTGTAAACATAAGTTGGAGAACAAAAACTTTGAAGCAACTCACATTGGGTTTCTTTCTATAATAAGCTTCATAAGGTGTGATGACCTTCAAAGCTTTTGTGAAAGATCTATTCATAATGTGATTAGTTGTATGCACTACATCAAAACCAAAACCTGGGAGAAAGCTTTTTGGATCATATCATACTATGCATCACCTTAACAAGTATCCCATTCTTTCTCTCTGTAACACCATTATGTTCTAGAGTATAAGCAATAGTGAGTTGATGAGAGGTACCTTTGTCTTCAAGAAAAGACTTAAAGTCTTTAGACATGTACTCTCCTTCTCTACTACTTCTTAAAATTTGAATTTTCGATTTGACTTTCATTTTCAACCATAGCTAAGAACTTCTTGAAAGTAGGAAAGACCTCTGACTTTTAAGACCATAAATCCATGAATATCTTGAAAAATCATCAATGAATGTAACGAAATACTTGAAATATGGCCAAATCTAGCATGCCATAACTTCATGTTCTCCTTAGGTGTAGAAGACTTGTCAACATTAGCATGACTAATTTTGGATAACACAAACATGCCACTTCTGTTTTCACCTTGAAGTAGATAATGCTTCTCATTAGGTGAGAGGATCTGACATGAATCTTTCTTGAAAACGACTTTAAAACCATCTGACAAGAAAGTACATATAGATAGCAAATTCTTCTTCATTTCCGGAACATAAAGAACATTAGAAATTGTGAAATTTCCACCTGCTCTTGACTTCAAGTTTACTTCTCCAATACCTACAACATCCAAATCATGACCATCTGCGACGGTCACTCTTCTACCTGAAGAGTTAGTAAAATAAGAAAATACCTCTCTGCAACCTGTCATGTGCTTAGTAGCTTCAGGATAAAGAATCCAAGGATTATCTAAGATTGCATTTAATGCTGCCTTCTTGAAGTACCAAGAATTGTAACTCATCAAATGATATTTCTCTATCTCTTGTAGAGAGAGAGAGAAGTAACAAATGATTTATAAGTAGATGGAAGTGAATTTATGAGAGTATTCACCATCTCATCATCATGAATTGTGACCTCAACATTGAGTAGCTGATCTCTTAAGTCTTTGAACTTTTGAATGTGATTGAACTAATTCACCAACTTTCATCATTGTGTTGGTTAGCTTGATCAAGAGAGATAAATGACAATATAGAGAGATAAGAAGATAATTATGAAAGTACATAAGCTTAATGTTACTACAGACACTAATAATGAAAAATGTCAAAATACAATGTGTGTATTATAAAAGAACAGAATGTAAGCTGAATCTAAGGGTGCTAGTTACAAAAATAGTGTGAAATGTGACTAAAATGTGTAAATGTGAGTGAATACATGCAAAAATAAGGATATAGACTATTCCAAATAGACAAAGCAGCAAACCCTAGTTCCGCCTAGTGTTGAAATAATAGGCGAAGGCCGGGTACAATAACAATACAATTAGAAACCTAAATGTAGGTACTACTACTACTCTCCAAAATCAGCATGCACATGATGAATGTGTGAAGAAGAACAATGGTTGGTTGGTCGAAACTCCTTCAAATCTGCATGTACTCCTCCTTGAGTCCTTGAGTCCTCATTGAGTTCTTCTTGATCTAGGTTGAATGATAAGAGGGGGCAATTGGATTCTCCTTATATGGCTTTGGATTGGAACGCCAAAAGCTCATGCTTTTCCATCAAAGCAAAGCGCGTTCATCTCAAAAGCAATCCGGTTTTTCCTAAAAGCATAAAATCCATGCACTACCATATGAAAAGCTATGCGCCTTGATTTTTGGGGTCAAAAGCTGAGGTGCCTAGCTTTTTAGATTGCTTTTGGTGGCTTTTGGGGTGAAAAGTAAGTGAAAGGCAATGAAAAGCAAATTTAGGGCTTGCCTTCAGAGGTTCAATCTTGAGCCAAATATTAAAGTGTTATATATCATTAGAAAGCTCGTAATGAGTACTTTCAAATGGAGCCATAAAAAAATTCGACCGAATAAAATTGTGAGACTCAAGCTATCAATATATGGAGTCAAGCATTTTTTATTTTTATTTATTTATTTTAGGCCAATGTGTTTACAAGGTTAGGTCAAGGCCTTTATGAAGCTTTCCTCAAAACTACTGGAGATTGAGATATGATTACTCATTGTGCAATTCCTTTGTTTGGTGGTTTGGTATATGTTTGACCTTAAAAGCGTGTACATTATAAGAATCATCACATGCATGTAGAATATGGATAGGTTTGGTAGATCCTGCTTGTTAGTTTTGGGCAATGTTGATAATATTGGTGCTCAATGGGGTAAAGTGTTATACGTTCCATCATCTTCTGCATCTAATTGACATGGAATCTATTATGTGAGAAGTCCAAATATCTGTGTGAACTTGATAACGAGGACATGTGAATTGTGTAGTAGAATGTGTCCATGCGAAAATGCACCTCTACGAAATGGCCTTCATCTAGCGAACTGAATGGAAAACAGTCCAATCGAGTACAACTTTTACGTTATGTGAGCCAATCTATGTGTCACCACTCAAGATGACATGACCGACACAAACTAAGCCGATGCAAAAGAGCTGCATGTAATCTATTTTGCATATAACCTCTTTTGTTTAAGGATGCATAAAATGAGACAAAAATGTTGTGGGTGATCCTCCAAGTTCTTGTTGTAAATTAAGATATCATCAACAAACACCACTACCATGTCCTTAGATATGGAGGAAATAAATCATTTATCATCCATTGAAAACTAGCCACATTGGTCAAGCCAAAAGGGAAGACTAACATTGCAATGCAATGCTTTGCTAATGCATACACAATAAAAAAAAAGGGCCTCCGTGGGCCAAAATGATTGATAGGGAGCCATTTTTTATTCTTTTAATCTTCAAACCATTATAGCTAAAGTCCAAATCTTTGACAAGTATTAGAATGATTATCTTGAATCGATTAAAAGCACTTGGGAGCAAACAATGATATTGTGATAGTCAATGAACCTAGCCACTAGATAGCACGTGCACGCGCGTGCACACACACACACACACACACACACACACACACACACACACACACACACACACACACACACACACACACACACACACACACACACACACACACAGAGGGAGGGAGGGAGGGAGGGGAGGTGGGCGGGCTAGGGAGGGAGGGCCGGCCAGGGAGGGAGGGAGGGCCAGGGAGGGAGGGAGGACAACTCAAATTATGCTGTCTATTTTCATTATTTTTCAAATGGAAACTATGCATAATGATTTTTTAAAGCTCATAAGAACATAACGAAAAAAAATTATAAAAAACAAGTCTTAACTGAAATACATTAGAACATGTAGCACATCGCATTGTAAATAGACAATGACCTCTGGCTGAACTTAAAAGAAAATAAACAATGACTTCATACTTGGGTGGCACAAGCTACTTAGCATATTGTGTAAGGATGCATGCAGTGACAATACTCACCACCTCAGTCTTTTTTGTGCATATCTCGCACGAGTCACTTTAACTAGACTTGTGCAAAATACTTGCACAGTTTCCATGATTGTGACTACATGCTGATGCTTTATACATATTTATTCAGTAATTTGTCATCCCTGTTCTTCGTGAGAAAATTGAAAAAAGAATGATTGAGGGCATGAGGGGCAGTTGTGATGATAAGGACAGTGAGGGAACTATGCATGTAGATGCTGGAGTTCATTTTTGAGAAATGCTCGCTGGAGGCTCTTGAAGGGGGAGCGGGAGGAGAGAGGATGTTTCACTGTAGCGAGGACAGTGATGGAAGCATGTATGTAGACGCCCTTTACGATGTTGGAGAAAATTAACTCGAGAATCTGAGCATGTGCATCTGGTTGTTGAATGTGCAGATCATGTGGGCTTTGGAATTCGATCCCGATGAAGGGCATCCAAGTGATGTCAGAGGAAAGCAGCCTGTTATCCATGTTTCAAGGCATCCTATTCGAGATGGATGGATACTAAGAAGAGGAAGAACACTTTACAAATGGGGAAAGTTTGAGAGACAGAATATCAAGTATGGGGAAGGGGATGCGCATGAGATCCCAATTGTAGTATTCTGTGCTGCAAGCATCTTTGAATCACAAAGGCTAAGACTTCAGGGAGCAGTAGGACTCGATGAAGTTCTGAAGGTTTTGTCGTACAGGAGAAGTTTGAATTTTTACGTTTTCCATCGAGGTCTGTTATTTGATTTCATCTGATTATTTTTTTATTTGTGCAGATTTTGAATGATGTCACGGGGAAGCTAGATGCGAAGAAAGCCTGCAAAGAGGCATTGAAATTACACAAGAAATATTTGCTGAAGGTATTGACTGGCGTAGGCCCAGAGCACAGTAGTAATAATCTTAATGTATCCTTTTTCAATTGCCAAATTTATTGATATGGCCTTTTTTTTTCATGTACAGGCAGCAAGTATGGGGGGACGGCGCCACTAACTTTTTTGACAGTTCTACATCGTTTTCTTTTATTATCATTGAATTGATTCATTAAGAGCGTACAATCGATGGGATTGGACTTGTATCATAAGGTTCTGGCTCTACCTGTACAATATACCTGGAAACAAAGGAAAAAAGATATATACATGGGTTAATATTTGGATTTGTGATCTCCCAAGTCCTGTCTGCCCAGATTATGAGTGTGCTCAATCATGCACGTACATGCATGAGACAACGTTGCATTGTATACAGTTTAATGAAAGGAGTATGATTGCATTTTGATCCATGGTTTTCACTAAAAAACAAAGGAACGTCCAGTTGAGTTCCAAAAGAATGTAACTTGCAGTCTCTTCTTTCTTTTACGAATTTAACTCAAAACTCAATCGACTTTATTTCGATCCCTTAATCGGCTCAAATAGTTGAGTTCGTGTCCCTTTGGCACGTCTTAGGTAACTACGATGATTTCATAGATAATGCTTCAGTCAACATAGCTTTTACTCTGAGAACCATGTCTAGTGACCAAATGAACTCATTAAGTGGCCTCAAATCCGAGTGCATGGTGAATTTAAAAGTTTTTAATATGCTGTGGAAACCTGTGCTTATGCTGAAACTGTTTAAACTGCACACACACACACACACACACACACACACACACACACACACACACACACACACACACACACACACACACACACACACACACACCCCACACACCCACACACACCCACACACACACACACACACACACACACACACACACACACACACAAACACACACAGACATGCACGCGTGTGCGCGCGCGCACACACGCGCAAACACATTCACATTGTAAGTAATCTTTTTTACGAGGTGGTTGCTTTGAGAGAACTCTCCCTTGTTCCGTTGTTGAGTTCCTGATATCTTGATTCTATTCTCTTGAGGATAGAAGCAAATTCAGGGTGATGAATACCATGTAAAGTTCGAGTGTGGTCTCCTGAGATAACATGGCATCTGTTATCAATCGATTTCACATTTTGTTGTAATATCTTCTTTTTTGCAGTTCATGTCGATTGGATGTGTTATACCCTAAAAAATAATGAAATTAAGAAGACACACACACACACACTTTTGAAAGGCATGTATGCGCCTTTCAAGAACATAGGTTGAATGGTATTTTGATAGGACTATTTCAAATGTTTCATCTCCTTTTGGAGCTTGTTTCATACCCACTTCTATCAACTCTTGAATGGATAGTTGGTAGGTGAAGTTCATATGCTTCTTGTCTAGTACGTGGTTCTTGTGCTCTTCAAGGTGACTTGTCCCGATCAACTTCATGGCATAGGCATCATAGTCATGTTGGATGTTGAAATTTTCAGGTACATAGTCTCTTCAACCCTCTACCGATTCTTGAAGATCTACATTCCTTTTTTTTTCATGTGGACGGATATTTTATTTCTTTTTTTGTGACAAACCAATAATCATATCCTTCTTTTGCAAGTAAAGCAAACTATTGAAGTTCAAATGACCAAGACGAGCATGCCATAACTTAGTTCAGCCATAGAAGTATCAGTATGCAAGGCATTTGAGACAACTCTCTTTTATGTATTCAAGCCATACAAACCATTGCATAATGTGCCTGATATCATGATAACATCATCATTGCTAAAATCATGAACCATACATTTGTTATCAATAAAATGTACATGAAGACCCACACGAGCAATAGTAGGAATTGAAGTCAAGTAACATACAATGCATTCTTTAGAGTACTAATACCTCCATTTGTAGTCATAAGCTGAATTTCTCCAACTCCAATAATAAGATAAAAAGCATTGTTTGCACATACAATATATTCTCCCTTGGGTGCATCTTTCAAAGATGCAAAAAACCTTTCACATGAAGTGATATGCTTTGAAGCACCACCATAAAAAAAAACCAATCTAAATCAACCTCATTCCCAACCATACATGTAGAATGCGATGATGAATCATAATGACATGTAACAACACATGCCTAAACATCTTGAGCAACATTAGTTTCATCATTATTTGCATTGATTGATCATTCATCATGTATTCTCAACAATAGACATGCCATATTCTTTTTTCTTTTTATTATGCTTGACAAGCTTTCTACATTCATCAATTATATTTCAAGCCTTTTAACAATGCTTGCATCTCTTCTTCTTTTGAAGTGGGAAAAGAAGAGATGCTTGTGGAATCATTTCATCAATGTTTTCCAATTGCTCTTTCAAATCCTTCATGCATATAACATATATATACATTGACTCATTTTCAACGGTACAAACATATTCAAATTGCTTTATTAAGTAAGAAACACGTGCGTTATTACACCTTGCATACAAGAAGGCAAGAGTATCCAAGCTTGTCTTGAAGTAGTGCATGACCAAATGTGTGGAATAATATGTCCATTCACAAAAAAAGCAATAAATGCATTAGCTTGAGCATCCTTTCCATCCCATCTAAGTTGCTCTTGCGTAAGTGGGGAAGGCATAATCATTAAACTTGAAGAACCTCAATCTATGACAACAAGTTGCATGGTATAAGAACTTCGTAGTTGCTTGTTTACATCCATCACTATGTTTCATAGTTTCTTGCTACAAGAACATGATTCGCAATGTAAGACCACATTGGATAGTTGGTCGTATCAAGCTTATCTTCAACTTGAAGCATGTTAAACAAGTCATTATTTCTTGTCATTGCACCAAAGAACTCAAAAATAGAAAGTTATGAACTTCAATAAAGCTATAATGCAAGATGAAATGCACCTCACAATTTGTAACTCCAATGGCAATTGTGGCTACAAGAATGCATTTCAAAAGGGGATATAACCCGAGTATACTTATTGGAAATATTCTGAGTGTTGAACCTTTTACTTTTATGCCTCGAGATTGATTTGCATGGTTAAAAGTGTGTGTGATGGCAGACATGAAAAAGAGCATGTTGAAAAGGAGGTGAACTTGCTCTAATACCACCATTAGGTGTATGAGACAATGATCAAGCAAGATCAGAGTATAGACAGGAGCAAAGAATGATTCGTAATCTTAGAATGAGTGAAGTGAGAGCTATAAGTGAATCCCTAAGTACTATGTACCATCACATATGAGTATATTATGCATATGTGGTTACATTGAGAAAAAACCTCTAGCCAGCTCCAGAGTAAAATGTGCCCATGTGTAGGGAAACAATTCACATCAAAGCTACTTGAGGAATATATGTGTAATATCTAAATCAATCTTTTCACTTAACATTGAAAGAAAATTGATTGATTAACAAATAATTTCCACATAACAAAAGGAACCTTGTCTGTATCCTAAATACGATAATCCCAATGGATCAGATAGGTTATGAAGCATGTATAGTTTGCTACCTTCATTGATGATGCAACATGCCATAATTCGATGTATCCTAGGAAAGCAAATGATGAGGTATTCTCTTACTTTAAAATATTTTTACCTATGGTTGAAAATTTTTATGTCAATTAGTTTTTGACTCTTCGCACAAATCATAATGGTGAATACATTTAACATGAATTTATTGCTTTTGTTTGTAAAAGAGGTATTGCACAAATTTAGAGTGCCATGTATACATAAGAAAAGTGGTGTTGCAGAGCGCAAGAATAGAACACTTCTTGAAATGGCATGATGTATGGTTAAAGAAAAGCATCTTCTAGATACATTTTAGATGGAAGTCATGTGTGCATACTATGTATTGAATCATTGTCCTACAAAAGCAGTGACTCATTATGAGGTTTGGGATGGTCGGAAGCCAATGGTAAGTCATATGCCCATATTTGATTTTTTGGCATATGGTCTTGTACCATCACAATAACGTCACAAAATTGATAAAGCAAAGAAACACATATATGTTGGATATAGTAGTGCGAGCAAAGGTTATCGATTATTCCGTCCATTTACAAGAAAAAATATTGTAAGTCGAGATATGGTATTTGCTAAGAATTTAGCTTATCCTTTATTTGAATGTAATTTTACCCAACAATTAGTTCATAAGATGTATTTGATATACTCATGCCTTTGTTTTGAAGTGGTGTGCTTGACTATGGCCATGTAAACCATCTAAATGAGGTTCAAAGAGCTCATAATTTTTAGTTGAACATGGCTTAAAATCTGGTTGAAAAATTATAGCCACACATGGTTGATATAATTTACAAAATTTGTAGCCACACATGGCTGAAAATTAACATGATATTCATCCCACTACTGATGTACATTTTGACATGGGGAGAAAATTTCTATCAAAGGATGCACAACCTATGCCAAAATGTTTGCAAAAGAAATTGCAAGTTAGCAAGTTGAGTGCGGCTTTACTTGGTAGAACAATATCCAACTCGCCCTATGCATCAAGTGAATTTGTAGATGTATCTCTTATTGCAACTCCATGTAGTGAAGAGCCATTCACATTTGAAGATGCATATGGTGATTCAAATGAACAAAAAGCAATTGGAATTGGATTTTATTCAAAAAAATTGTAGTTAGGAGTTATGTGAATTGAAAAGGTGAGAATGCCATTGGTACTAAGGGGGTTTACAAGATAAAAAGAAAGTTAGATGTAGCATTGATTGCTACAAAGTCAAATTAGTTATAAAGGGTTATGTGCAAAAATATGGAATTGATTATGAGGAGACTTTTGCACCTACTATGCAAAAGACTACCATTCATACTATGATTGATGGCATTGGCTGCCCATGGTGGCTCGAAAGTGCATCAATGGGATATAAATTTAGCTTTTTTGAATGACATTTGCAAGAAGAGGTCTATCTCAAGAAACCTCTTGGATTTTCTATCAAAGGTCAAGAACATATGATTTTTCTTTTGCATAAGGTGTTGTATGCACTTAAGAAACATAAGGTGTTGTATGCACTTAAGAAAGCTCCACGATGGGGCTGATCTTATAATGTTTTTTCTTTGTGTCAATGAAATTCTTTTGAGTTGGCCACGAGATGAGAGTTGGCATGCTTATGGTTGATTTGCAACATACTTTTTATGTCACATATCTTGGTGTTTTGGCATATTATCTTGGCATCCTGTTTGTATGCATTGAGGGGGGATTATTGTACATCAAGCAAAGTATATTGAGAAACTACTTCAGTGTTTTGGTTTTGAGAATTGCAAGCCTATTTCAACACTAGTGGAAGCATGCTTTAATTTCTCAATTGTGGGTGAAAATGATGCATTTGACACTTTCTTTATTAGCATCATGTGGGATGTTTGAAATATGCATGTAACAAATATAGTATGCAATTTCCCAATTGAGTTGATTTATCCATGGCCGTCGCACTAAGCATTGGCAAGCGGTAAAACATGTGTTTAGATATCTCAAAGGCACTTTGAGTTTGGGTATCTTTTATGGTAGGGATGCTTAACCATGCTTGCATGCTTTTACAGATAGTGATTGGGCTGGTTGTTATGATGCACTAGTGACAATTGCTTTTTTCTTTGGAGGATTATGCATATCTTGGTTGAGTAAGAAGAAAACTATTGTGGGAACATGAAGTTATGAAGCTAAGTATAGGGAAATATTGACATCTATAGTGGAGTGTATAGCTCAGATGCCTATTGCTCAATCTATGGATGGGGATTGATTCACCTACTCATATTCTCAATGACAATCAGACCGCATTGGCAGTTGTAAAAAATCTGATGTTTCACATACACTCAAATGGCATTGAGGTTCATTATCATCATATGAGAGAGTGCACCTTCATGTTAGAGATATTGGTTTGGTATATGTGCCTACATAAGATAATAAGGGAGACATACTCACCACAACTCTTCCATGAGAAAAGTTTGAAGCTTTTTGCAAAGCTTTAGGCTTATTACCTTGAGGGGGCTGATCTATCACTCTTTGGATGTGTTCACATCATTGGATCTAGAGGGGTTTTTTTATAGTTATGTGTCCCCTAAATAGCTTTTATAAGAAGCGTTTCCCTATACATGTGCATCTTTTACTCTAGAGCTAGCTATACGTTTTTTCCCTGTGTAACTACATATACATCATATATTCATATGTGGTGGTACATACTAATTAGGGATTCACTTAAAGCTCTCACTTCTCTCATTCTCAGATTACTAATCATTGTTCATCATCTATCCATGGAGAACTCTTATACACATCACCTTTCTTCCTGTGACGATCTCCTTTGTCGCTACTATGTGTAGTTCTGTTCATGCTTCCTAACTCTCTCATACACTACACCCAACATTATAGTCAATAAGTTAAATCCCACAATAGATTCTTCTTCACTCTTAGGCTTATCAAATTAGGTATGTGGTATATAACAATTTTTTTTTCCCATTTTGTGGATGAACTTGATCTATTTTTTTGTTTGAGAATTCAATATTCAATCATTAATGGAACTCTGGATTTAATTCAGTACACACGATGTTGTAATCCACTTTATATGAGGGTTCTTATCAAGTGGTTGGAAGAATTCAATGTGGATAAATTAAGCCATGCAATTAGTTAAATAAATACTTTCTTGTTGGAGTTGTCTGCGAAAGCATGCAAACAACACAAGGAAGAAGAAGAATCTTAGAGCACAACACATGATACTAAATGTGTTATCAAGTGAATGTACAAGAATAAGTAACCTAATAGGGTTATAGGCATATATACAAGCCGAGGGAAATAAAACCTGCAAAAGAGGGGAAAATAGCCATGATGGTCCTAAGTGTGTTCACATACATCACTACCAAAATATATCAACAAATCCCCCCTTAGAGTCATGTGATGAACAAGGAGCTGGCATTCATCTATAAGGAAGTGCCAAGATATGTGGAAAGAGATCAATCCACAAAAGTAAGTAAGCCCAAAGCTTTCTAGAAAGCCTTAAACTTCTCTTGAGGTAGAGCCTTTGTGAAAAGATCTACAATTTTATCTTGTGTGGGCACATATGCCAAAATGATCTCTCTAAGAGAATATGCCTCCCTAACAGAATGATAATGCACCTTAATGTGATTTGTGCAAGCATGGAACAAAGAGTTCCTCTCAATTGCCAATGTGCTTTGACTATCAATAAAGATGTTCGTGGTAGAAGATTGACCGACATCGAAATCAAATAAAAGTCATGTGAGCCACACACACTCAATAGTCGCTATGAAAGCTACCCTATACTCAGCCTCACAACTAGAAGTGGCCATAGTAGGTTGCTTCTTGCTCAACCAAGATATGCATGAGCTACCAAGCATGAAGAAAAAACAACTAGTAGACACATGAGTGCCATGGAAACCAGCTCTGTGAGAGTCAGTAAAAGCATGTAAGTCTGTCGGTAGTGATAACAAGTAGCTAGGTAAATAGTGAAGGATGTGCTTAATTGCCTACCAATGCTTGACACTTGGACAATGCATAAACTTGTTCATCTAAGAGACAAAAAATTGAATATCAGGCCAAGTTATGCATAAGTAAATCAAGCATCCAACAACCTATTGATAGAGAACAACATCACATGCATCTCTAGCATCATGAAGACTCAATTGTAAATCTGTCCCATAGGAATGGCAATAGGTTTGCAGTCTTCAAGGACAAAATGCTACAATAATGTCTCAATATATTTTGTTCGACAAAAATCTATTCCTTCATCAACTTGCATAAATTGAGTGCCCAAATAATGATGCAAATTTCCCAAATTTGACATCTCAAAAGGGGCATGCAAATCAGCCTTAAAATAAAAAATATGCTTCTCATTAGGATCAGCAACATGTCATCAACATACGCAACAATGATCATAAGTACATCATCAACATGCTTAATATATAAGGTGCTCTCAGCTAGACTCTGATCAAAACCATGTGCAATCAAGTAGGTATGTATCTTTTCATACTAAGTATGTGGTTCTTGCTTCAAACCATATAATGCCTTCTTCAACTTGAATACTTTATTTGCATGCCATTTCTACACAAAACCATGGGGCTGAAATACATACACTTATTCATGTAAGTCGCCATTCAAAAATGCTATTTCAATGTCCAAATGATGTACATTCCAACCATGATAAGATGCAAGTGCAAGAATGCTATGAACAATAGTCATTTGGCATGTGGGAGCATGTTTTGGGAAGGAGGAATGCTCCATTTTTCCCAAAATACAATCTTCATAGACATGTTTACTAGGTCCCTCAAGTAGTTTGGGTAGAGAGGACACCATTTTAGATTTCTATAGGCGTAGAAAACTAGCAAAATTCTGATGACCAAAGTGTGCATGCCAAATCTTTGCATTTGAGATAGCCTAAGAATCTTGAACTGCACATGCTGAATCATTGATAAGTTTGCATAGCCCCTATGAGCTCATACTAGAAGAAATAATGACATCACCATTTGAAAGATCATGGCCTCTACACCTGTCATCAACAAATTCCACAATCAAGCCAATCTTGACTAATGTTGAAGCTGACAACAGATCTTTCTTGATCCCTGGTACATACAAAGCATCTGACAATGTAAAAGATCTACCATCAATAGTAGTGAGAATGATCTTACCAACTCCCATTAAAGGATAAGAGGAATTGTTGGCGCATGTGACAATATTCCCTATAGGTGCACTCTCAAGTGAACTGAAGAAACTACAGTTTGAGGTATGTTTGGTTGCCCCACTATCAAAGTACCAAACATCTGAGTCTATTACAAGCATACACTATTCATGAGAAGATGGGTCATAGCTACAAACAATAGTAAACACGCATTCTTCATTCTGCACAAGATTCTCTGTTTTAGGTGTCGGGGCCTCTGCAACAACCATTTCAACCTCTTTTTTCTTTGCCTCTTTTGCAACTAGTTTTATATAACTCTTTATGACATTATCATTTCCTTTACATTATTTGCAAAACTGTTTTTGCTCTTCTGTTTTCTTCTCTTCTCTATCTTCCTTCTTTGACTATTTACAACATTAGAAAATTTGTGCTTGCTAGTAGAGGAGATCCATTTTCCCTTGCCCTTCTGACTAGCCAAGAAAGCATGATCTGCAACATGCATGATCGACTTGTTCTGCCTAGAATCATCTTTCTACAACAAAATAGAGACTAACTCCTCGAATGTTAAGGCATTTGGATTGTCTTTCATCATCAAACAAAGACTAGAAGCAAAAATCTGATATGAATCCGAAAGACCATTAAGAATAGTCTGCACAAGTGAGCTGTCTGGTAAGACTTCATAAGAAGAAATCAAGTGTTCCTTCAAATCTTTGATGTTTGTCAAAAACTATACATAGAATCTCCTTCATTTATATGCTCACTCTCCAACAGTTTTTGGAGGTAAACAACTTGATCTTAATTTCTTGCTTTCTATAAAATAGGAAGTGTATCCCAAGAAGCCTTTGTTGTTTTGCAAGAACGAATGCGAGGAATAATGGCACATTTGATAGAAAAAACTATCAATGCATGTGCCTGAGCATCTCTTTCATCCCAAAAAAGTTTCTCTATAGTAGGTGCATCAAGAACCACAACAGGAATAGGAACCGCAATAGGAACAGGAACAAGAATTTAGTGCCACCTACATCATCTTCAGTAACTGTATTTGCACGTGTAGTAGGACGTTTTTCAACACCCTTCACAATATTCAAAGCTGCTTTCGCTACCAATACATGACACATCATATATACCCATAATGGGTAATTAATACCATCCAATCAATCCTTAATAGCCAACATATGGAATACATCATTGATTTCAGCCATGGCCAATGAATAAAATACTTTGATGCAAAAAAGTGTTTGTTTCTCAAAAATTTGAACAGAACTACAGTGTCAAGGTGTAGTAGACCTGTAGCAGACTTTGAGCTGCTTGTACTTTGGAACGAAAACCTATATGTTTGGTGCAAAAAGAAAACATTTTCTGCATATGCACTACGATAGTGCGTTCAAAAGCCAAAACAAGCTCAAATTGCAATTTCGGCACCATAGAGCAAAGGATTTTTGAACGTCTAATCACCTTCAGTGTGGTCACCAATTTTTGTGTGATTCTAAGACTGTGATTGGCGGAGTGTTGACGACACCCTAGATGAAGTGGAAACGTGCTTTGATACCAATTGTTGGAGTTTGAGGTCTGTGGAAGCACCTAAACATCACAAGGAAGAAGAAGAAGAAGCTTGGAGCACAACACACAATATTGAATGTATTACCAAGTGAATGTATAAGAATAAGTAACCCGTTAGGGTTATAGATGTATATACAAGCCAGGGGGAAAAAACCTCATAAAGAGGGAAAAAAGTGCCCTAGCAGTCTTAAGTGTGTTGACACACATCACTACCAAAATATATCAACATTTTTTATCAATTTTGGTATTAGAAAAGCTTAATTCAATTAAATATTTTCTTTCATAAATTGAATTATGATGATATTGTAGAGAATTATTTGAGTATTTCTCAAAAGACCAAGTCTTTTCTAGAAGACTAAGGAGTCTCTCATTAGCTAACTATTGCATATACTCCAAATCATAATGGTGTTGTAGAGAGCAAGAATAGGACACTTGATGAAATGATGCTTAGTATGATGTCCTCAAAGAAAATTTCACCTAAATTTTGGTGTGATGTAGTACACACAGACAACCACATTCTTAACATGTCTTCCACAAAAGCTTTAAAGGTTATTATTACTCCTTATGAAGCTTATTATGGGAAGAAAATCAATGTGAATTACTTCAAAGTTTTTGGATCTCCAACCTATGTTCACATTGAGAAGAAGGATCATGGTAAGCTAGATGTCAAAACAATCAAAATAGTATTCATTGGCTATCAAGTTCTATGTACCCGAGACATGCGATATCCTACTCTCGTACAATGCTTACATTGCAAAGAGTTAGATGTATGATAGATATGCATATATTCCAGACTTCATCAAGATATATGATTATGGATTTTTCAAAAAAAATTTGGATGCTTACATTCAGCCATCAAGGGGGTGACCAACCTTCTCAAACCTCAAAGGTTACACTTTGATAAAGGTAAAAAGAAAGTTTTTCCACCTACACCATCACTATCTTCAGCTCCATTTTCTCCTATTTCTTTATTATCTCTTGATATACCAACTTATGATGTTTGAGAAACTTCTAGAGAACCTGAATAAAGACTTGCACATGAACCAAGATTTTCACCAAAACTTCCTAAATGGTATGTAAAAACACTACAAGATAGTGGGATTAAGCCATTCAAAGGAAGAACCAAAATTCATAAAAATAAGGTAGATCAATAAATTATGCAGAACATTTTGAGATCAAGTATATTCTTACACTGACTTTAGTTGAAGATGAACCTACCAGTGTCAAAGATGGATTATAGATTCCTGTTTGGAAGAAATCAAAGCAAGAGGAGATTGATTCTATACATAAGAATCAAACTTGGAAGTTATGTGAGTTACCAAAAGGTAAGAAAACAATTGATGTCAAGTGGACCTTCAAGATCAAAAGGAAAATAGATGATACAATTGACAAGTATAGATCTAGTATTCTAGTCAAATGTTATGCATAGAAGAAAAAAATTGACTATGGTGAAAAATTTGCACCTAGATCTAGAAAGACCATAGTCAAAATAGTACTTTCACTTACTACATTTTTATGAAGATATCAAGAAATTTTTTTTGAATGGTGATCTACATGAAAATGCCTACATTCAGCAACCAAAGGGTTTTTAAGAGACAAATAAAGAAGACTTCATATGCAAACTTATCAAAGCACTTTATGGTTTGAAGCAAACACCAACAAGTTGGTTAGAAAAGATACATTTGTACCTATTATCTATTGCCTTTGAAAACTCAGATGCAACTCAACCCTCTATATTAAAGGAGAGTCGGATGCCTTGATTATAATAATTAGCTATGTGGATGATATGATCATGAAACATCCAAGGATTTTCTTTAAGTCACAAATTAAGCATACATTTTATGTTAATGGCCTTGGGATTCTACACTACTACTTAGGCCATGTCACAACAAAAATACATTGAGAAACTTTTAGACAACACGATCAGACATTCGATTTGTAATTTCTCAAGTATCAAAGTTCATGCACAAACCACTTAAGATACATTGGAAAGAAGTTAAGAGACATATTTACAGACATTAGAAGTTATGCAAATAGCTGAACCTTATGCCACTATGACATTGAGGGGGGGTTTTTAGAGAACAATGTGAGAATGTCACAAAGTTGCAATATCCTAGCAATAAGTATTTTAGGACTTAGTCAAAATTTGGTAATTAGTGCATCATTGGAAAGTAATATTCAAGAGCTTTCAAATGATATATAAAATTATACCATTTGGTTCTAGATTGGCCCTCAAAAGCCAAACCTTAATTTTTCTTTTCATCATGCATTTCATCCAAAAGCATGGGTGCCTCCATTAAAAGCATGCACATAGATTTATATGTTTTTTGGATATGCTTTTAACTCCTTGCACCTTGCTTTTCAAGGGATGCATGAGATTTTTTGAGCCTAAACCAATACTGTATAAGCATAAGCTCACTTGTCGCCTCAATCATCAATCTAGATCAATCAATCCACAAGCTAGTTTAGTTGAGCTCTTAGGTGATGAGCTAGGATGACTCAAGGAGAACTCAAGGAGGAGTCAAGGAGGAATCAAGGAGGAATCAAGGAGGAATCAAGGAGGAATCAAGGAGGAAGAGTGCATGCAGAGTTGAAGGAGTTGGGGATATCCAACCTTTTTCTTGTTCACACATCCATTGTGTGCATGCTGATTATGGAGATTTGTAGCTTCTACTTTAGGGTTTCTACTTGTGCTTCTGCTTTATCACACCCTTCCTTATTTATGTCAACATTAGGAGGAACCATTGCTGCTACTCTACATCAGAGAAGACCTAATTTCCATTTTGGGTTTGCTATCTTGACTATTTGGAATAGCCTTTATCCTTATTTTGGCATATATTCACTCACATTTTATACCCTTAGTCATATTTTCACTCAATGTTTGTAGCTAGCACCATTACATTCAGCCTACATTCTATTTTTTGTATCATATACACATATTCTAGTTGATATTTTTTCATTAGTAGTGTGTAGTAGCATTAAGCTTTTGCACTTTCATAATTGTCTTCTTATCTCTCTATTGTCGTCTCTTGATCAAATTAAGATGTGTAATTTTCTAAGGTTACATGTTGGAAGATCGTGAATTTAACATGTGATTGATTTATTGGGCCTACCACACTTCCAACACTTTGTCGACTACATTAGGAGCTAATCATAGATTTAAAGTAACTTTGAAAGAAAATTAGACATTCATTTGCTATCAGAATTTTGTCAGTAGTTGGACATTTTAGAGTGCTTAAAATAAAAGGTTGCTTTTGCATTGACTGCACCTAGTGAGTTTTGAATCCATGAGCACTAAGTTGCGAAGCTCCTTTTGTAAACGAAGAAGTCATGTGCACATTTGATATGGATTTTTCCAAAATTAGAAGAAGTTTCTTGCTATGCTTATTAAGAACAATTAGTGGATAAACTTTAGTTTTCAAATCACGAAAATCATATAACAAAGCAATGATCTGAACATATTCTAATATGACTAAAGAATAATGTTGATGAATCCCAAACTCTTCTCAACCAAGTACTAATTGGAAAGATAGAGACAACTTAAAGGGATCTTCATTACACCTTGCATTGAAGTTAATAATATGCTCATCAATGCCAATTACATGAAAAAAATCTTAAGTTCATTATTTTGGTAGAGTTTGGATCTAATGAGAGTAGAGATGAATATCCTTATGACACAGGTCTTCTTTGTTAATTTTATCTTATTTTGATACATCAATGATTATTGAAATGGATATTCTTGGTATAAATGATTCTTTTCTTATCCTAAAATGGTTCATATGTGACAAAATGAAGATTCCTTTGAATAATGTTGCTGATATTCACTCTC
This sequence comes from Ceratopteris richardii, assembly GCA_020310875.1. Classification (NCBI taxonomy): domain Eukaryota; kingdom Viridiplantae; phylum Streptophyta; class Polypodiopsida; order Polypodiales; family Pteridaceae; genus Ceratopteris; species Ceratopteris richardii. The sequence continues at coordinate 74,544,254 of CM035433.1, forward strand.
AAAGGCACCTTAATCATTCTACTGCATTAATTTGTTCTAGTATTCTAAAAATAATAGAAGGTTATAGGTAAAACAATGTGTTAGGCCTTCAAAGAACTTTAATTTTTTCTATGTTTGATGCTTCTGTATGTGGAATTTATATATTCCTATATTAGGAATCTTGCTTCTTTTACCATTTTGAAGAGCTATCTCCAAAAATTATATTTTGCCCAAAATCCTCTTTTGATCTTATCTTGTTTGATTCAATACGACCTTAGAATTTTGGTGTTGATAATGCTCATAACATTTTATGAATATTTCTATCCATGTTTCCTATTGTTGGAGTTAGACGTTTGTGGAAGCATGCGAACAACACAAGGAAGAAGAAGAAGAAGCTTGGAGCACAACACACAATATTGAATGTATTACCACTAGAATGTACAAAGATAAAACCTCCTAAAGAGGGAAAAAAAGTGCCCCAATGGTCTTAGTGTGTTCGCACACATCAATACCAAAATATATCATCAAATACCCCCTAGGAGTGATGCGGTGAACAAGGAGCTAGCACTCATGTATAAGGAAGTGCCAAGCTATGTGGAATCAATCCACAAAAGGAAGTAAGCCCAAAGCTTTGCAGAAAGCTTCAAAATTTTCCCTAGGTAGAGCCTTTGTGAAAAGGTTTGCAATGTTCTCCTGTGTGGGCACATATGCCAAGCTAATCTCTCTAGCAAAGAACCCCTCCTTGACATAATGATAATGCATCTCAATGTGCTTAGTGCGAGCATGGAACACAACATTCCTGGCAACTGCCAATCTACTCTGACTGTCAATGAAGATGGTGGTGGCAAAAGGCTGACCAACACCCAAATCAGCCATAAGGCGTCTGAGCCACACACACTCAACAATCACTATGAAAGCTGCCCTATACTCAACCTCACAACTAGAAGTGGCCACAGTAGGCTACTTCTTGCTTAGCCAAGATATGCATGAGCTACCAAGCATGAAGCAAAAACCAATAGTGGACACACGAGTGTCATAGCAACCAACCCAATCAGAGTTAGAAAAAGCATGCAGATCTGGTGGCAGTGATCCCCCCTTGGGATAAAACAACCCAAGTAGCCGAGTACCACTCAAGTAGGGAAAGATTTGCTTAACCACCTTCCAATGCTTGACACCTAGGCAATGCGTAAACTTGCTCATGTGTGAGACAACAAATTGAATATCTGACTGAGTAATGTATAAGTAAATCAAGCATGCAACAACCCGTTGATAGAGAACATCATCAAATGCATCTTCAGCATCATGAAGACTCAATTGTAAACCTGTCTCCATAGGAGTGGAAATAGGTTTACACTCTTCAAGGCCAAAACACTGCAATAATGTGTCAATATATTTTGTTTGACACAAAGCCATTCCACCATCAATGTGCATAGACTGAATGCCCAAATAATGATGCAAATGCCCCAAATCAGACATCTCAAATGAGGCATGTAAATCAGCTTTGAAATCAGCAACATATAAGGTGCTTTTAGTTAGACTATTCTCAAAACCATGTGCAATCAGATAGGCATGTATCTTTTCATACCAAGCATGTGGTGCTTGCTTTAAACCATACAATGCCTTCTTTAACCTGCACACCTGGTTTTCATGCCCTTTCTGCACAAAGCCACGGGGCTGAAAAACATACACTTCTTCATGCAAGTCACCATTTAAAAATGCTATTTTAATGTGCAACTAATGTACATTCCAACCATGATGAGCTGCAAGTGCACAGATGCTATGAACAGTAGTAAGTAGGCAAGTAAGAGCAAATGTTTCATCAAAATCAATACCTCTTTCCTATGCATAACCCTTTGCAATAAGCCTAGCCTTATACCTGTCAACTGTTCCATTAGGTTTACGCTTCAACTTGTATACCCACTTAGTGCCAATGGCCTTCTTGCCACGAGGCAAGCCACATAAGGACCAAGTACCATTTTTCATGATAGCATCATATTCAGATTGCATTGCAGCCATCTAGTGTTCAAAATTTTGTGCTTCATTAAATGAAACAGGTTCAGTCTTATCAAAGAGACCAGACGCAACCATAACATAGCAATTTGATGCAAAAGAGGCACTATGAGAGCCTGAACGAGTACGGTATGATAGAGGTGCATCTAATTTGCTGTCACGAAAAGCTTGCACTAGCCATTTTGGCATAGTTTTTGCCTCCTCAATATCAGCTCTCTCATCAACAAGTGCATCATGCAAATTTGCATCAGAAATGGAATGATATGCATCATCACATGAAACCTGCAATGGTTGAGAGGTTGCCTCATTAAGACCAGCACTAGACTATCCACCTAGAAAAAGAGGCAGCAAAGTATCATACATGTCTTTGGAGCTAACATATGTCTCCTTTGTACATGAAAAAGGCCGAATAGCATCTTCCACAAAAACAACATCATGGCTAACCAAAATGCATTTAGTCTATGGATGTTATAGACAATAGCCTTTGCTTTCAAAACTATACCCAACAAAAATACATTTTACTGCTTTATCATCCATTTTCCTGTGATGTGGTTCGGGCACTAATGCATATGCAAGACAACCAAAAACACACAGATAAGCAACATATGGCTTGCGACCATGCGAACCCTCATGTGGAGTGATAGACTACAGTGGTTTAGTGGGACACCTGTTAAGTACATATGCTGCACACATGATAGCCTCAAGCCAAAACCTATGTGGTAAAGCCTGACTCTTGACCATACACCTCACCATCTCCATGAGTGACATGTTCTTCTTTTCAGAAAATCCATTCTATTGAGGTGTATACAAAAGTGTACATTGATGTTTTATCCCATTTCAAGCCAGAAATGCATTAAAGTCAGAAGACATATATTCCCCTCCTTGATCAGAATGGAGGTGCCCATTTCACACGCTGACAAATTTTCAGCCAAAACCAAAAATTATTTGAAGCAAATAAACACTTTGGACTTTGCTTTGGGTGGATATACCCATGCATGCCTGGAAAAATCATCAATGAAAGTCATGAAGTAAAGATAGTTTCCAAAAGAAGGTATCTACATAGGACCATAGACATCACTATGTACAAGCTGTAATTTCTGAGTAGCCCGAACTGAACCATCTTTTTGAAAGGAGGAACACTGCATTTTGCCCAAAATACAGCCTTCACAGACATGTTTTTCGGGTGCCTCAAGTTTGGGCAAAGAGGAAACCATTTTAGATTTCTTCAGGCATGGCAAACTAGCAAAATTCAGATGACCAAAGCGTGCATGCCAAAGATTTGCAATAGCCTGAGAATCATGTAGTGCACATGCCGAATCATTCTCAGATCTTTCATAGTCTATGAGATTATACGACCCATGACATAAAATGCCAGAAGCAATAATCATGTCGCCATTTGACAGATCATGAACTGTACATCTGTCATCAACAAATTTCACAACCAAGCCAATCTTGGCTAATGCTGAAATTGATAACAGATTTTTCTTGATCCCTTGCACAAATAAAGCATCTGACAAGGTGAAAGAACTGCCATCGAAAATAGTCAGAATGATCTTACCAACTCCCATGATAGGATAAGAGGAGTTGTTAGCACATGTGACAGTATTCCCTATAGGGGCAGGCTCAAGTGAAGTGAAGAAACTATGTTGCGAGGTAATATGTTTGGTTGACCCACTATCAAAATACCAAACATCTGAGTCTACTGCAGACATACAGTGCTCATGAGAAGATGGGTCAAAATGACAAACAGTAGTAAAGACCCATTTTTCATTCTGCACAAGATTAACAGACTCTGTTTTTGGTGTAGAGGCCTCTACAACAACCATTCCGGCCTCTTTCTTCTTTGCCTCTTTAGTATCCAGTTTTGGATAGCTCTTAATGACATGTGCTTGACAGTATTTGCAAAACAATTTTTGTATTTTGATTTCTTGTCATCTTTGTCTTCCTTCTTCGATTGTGTAGAATTAGCAGATTTTTTCTTACTAGCAGGAGAGCTCCATTTTCCTTTGCCCTTCTAACTAGCCAAGAAAGCTTGATCTGCAACATGGATAATAGACTTGTTCTACCAAAGTTGATCTTCGTGCAACAAAACAGAAACTAACTCTTCAAATGTTAAGGCATTTGGATTGCCTTTGATCGTCAAATGAAGAGCAGAAGAAAAAATATGATACGAGTTGGGAAGACCATTCAAAATAGTATGCACAAGTGAAATGTCAGGAAGGAATTCATCAACAGAAATCAACTCTTTCCTTCAAATCCTTGATCTTTGTCAAAAAATTGTCCATAGAATCACTTTCATTCATGTGCTCACTCTCCAACTGTTTTCGGAGGTAAGCAACATGAGCCTCATTCCTAGCTTAATACAATGCGGTAAATGTATCCCATGCATCCTTAGCTATTCTGCAAGAGAGAATGTGAGGAATAATGGCATGTTTGATGGACAAGGCTATCAATGCATGCGCTAGAGCATCTCCGCCATCCCAACAAATTTTCTCTATACTAGGTGCAGTAGAAACCACATCACGAACAGGAATGTAAAGAATATCAACATCTTCAATGAAAATCTTCAATGTATTTGCAGGTATAATATGACGTTTTTCACATCTTGCACAATGTTCCATAGTCCCAACATTCCATAACCTTTCAACTTTACTTTAGTTCATTGGTGTGGGTGAAGGTGGACTATTAGGTTACTGCAAGGGATTATCTACACATTCACATGCTACTACTAAGTATTGTTTCCAACAATATCAACTCCATTATATGAGGGTGGTCACTTTAGAAAGCACAATCATATCTTTACAAAAACAACTTGCAAATTTTGAACAGAATATGGAAGCAAAGGAAAGCACAATTGCAAAGTTAAATGGCAATCTCCAACATCTGAAAGAGACTCCACTTGGTATGAGATGTAGGAGAAGAGCATTGTTGTCCTTTGAATCATTGTGTAGGTCATTTATTCAAGACATAAGTGCTTCATCAACAACACAAGACCAATTCAAACTGATGAATAGTTGTATAAACAACAAAGAAATCACTTCATCTATAGACACACCCATAGGAAAGTGCATTAGAGTTATTGAGTTTTCAGAGAAGTTAAAAAACCTTATCAAAGTGCAAGATGTGCAGACAATATGTGATGAAGCACGCATAAGTAGAAATGGATATGGTGCAATGTACACCCTTTAATGAGGATGTGACTCATGCTATTGGAAACTATTTATTCATAGAAGACACTATGCCTATGTTTATCATCCAAATATTCCCAAGAAGCAATCAAAGATCCTATCTACACAAGGATTTACTTACACTAAATTCAACAGTATGTTTGTGGATCTTTAGAAGCTTCAACAAGGAATGGTTCACTTTTATAGTTCAACAATCAAAGGTACCCCTCCTATATTTTATTTGGTGTTGAAGTTTTACTCCATTCAAGTGCTAAATTAAGGTAATGTTTCCTCTTTTGTGTAGATTGTAATGATAAGTTAAAGTTTATACTAAAGCTTGATGAGTGCCAAATTATAAAGGGTTAGTGATTGGAAAGGTTGAGAGTGACACTAATGAATGAATTTATGGACCATGCAATAAAACTTTAGGATCCGCTTCCCATATTACTTACAATGTGTAATCAGAGAGAGATATCTGGTGGTTAGATGCTATAGAAGTTCCCAAAGAAACAAACAATGTTATTTCATGGATTTTTAGTAGGAGTCCATGGATTACAGAAGTAATCTCTTCTCGAATGCATGGGTAAAAGCTTTTTGTAGATGATATAGGTGATTTTGAGGTAGAATGGCATTTGGGTGGAGACCTTAAGAGTATAAAATGCATGTTAGGTTGTAAACAAGGAGCACCTTCTCTCTATCATTGCCCATATTGTACACAAGGTTACAAAGGATCTAAGAGACAGTCTAAACCTGCAAGGGCATCGATGAGAATTGATGACTCTGAAGAAATTGATGACACAGTATCATGGAATCATAGGGAATGGGAGATATCAATTTTGAGGTGTCCAATGTTAGAAGAATCGACTCGTGAAAAAATAAGCAATGATTGGAACCCTGTTATTCCATTTCCATTGGTCAATGTTCACTTTTGTACTTTGCATGCATTCATGAGGTTCTTTGATAGGCTTTTGAAGCTCCATGTTGAATATGCATTTTCAATGAAACTACTAGAGAGGTCTACAATAGCAATCCAAAAAATAGAAGATCTTCTAAATTCTATTGGTTGTCATGGTAGCCATGTATCTTTAGTTGTTAAGAAGTATGGTGAGTCTCAACATATTTTACACTAAGTTTCAACAATGGGCAAGAAGGCAAAATGTTTCTTTAAATAAGATGTGAATAGGCAAGATGATGGGAAATGGGAGCCTTGGAAAGACCTCTCTTCGATTATGATAGACAATGATGGTCTGGTAGATCTCATTAATAAACGAAAGAAGGTTTGGTCATCATTTAGATCAATTGTTACATTTGATGGGTTTGGTTTCCACTAACGCTTCACAAGGAGAATTATTCCAAGTGACTTTGAAGGAGTTTACACAGTCATTCATCCTATCATGGGGAGAAAGCAACATTACACATTACATAGTAAGTTTTGCTTAAATTTTTTTATTTGATCTTAAATACAATGTGTATATGTTATTGAATAGACCATTGCATATTCTTTTTGCACATGGAGCATATTTTATGAATTGATATGGATCACTAGACATTTTTAGTACACAAGTAATGGAGAAGCCACATTACAGGGCTAGAGGTGTTTACTTTAAAAACACTTTTCATGGGGGTGGTCTACTGCAATTGAACTATTTAGAAGAAATGTTCAACTAGTTTTTTTGTACGACATTCACTAGAAAATATGCAATGGAAGAGCATGTGAGTCACAAATATCAAAGATTTCAAGAAAGATACAACATGATATTGCAAGAGAGAAGTGGATGTCATCATCAGGACCACTACATCATGCCGAATTCCATGCACAAAGAGGCTGCAAGGGTTTTGCTTGGAAATAATTTCTTGACTCTCAAAATGCATTATTTCTTATCAAAAATTTTTTCAAGGTTTTTATAACTCCTTTCTCTTCAAATAAATTTTCAATTCTTTCATATCATGCTGAAGTTTTTATTGACCCTAGCCATGCAGTGCCCACCATGGATGACACCCCACAAGAAACATCAAACCACAAGTCACTCTTCTAGACAAAACTCGGGTGCAGACACACACTCTGGCAACATTCCATCATAGGGGAATGAAGCTTCACAACAAGAGAGAGATGTAACACAAGAAATGCAACCTTCCCCTTCTATATCTGATGATGAGCTTTCATGTAAGACATTGTTCAAGGCAAGGCCCAAACAACAAGGATGAAGACAAGTTGTAATGGATTCAATGTCAAATTTAGAGAGTTCCTCAGATGAAGAAAGTATTAACGAGCCACCATGGGACCATGATCATAACCCAGTGAACCATCGAGTAACACAAGGAGGCAAGATACTCCCTAAAAGACAAGGAAAAAGACCAAAAGATGAAGAAAGAGAGCAAAGTTAGGTAGAGAAAGTAAATGATGAGGTAGGACCATCTAGGCGTGCTCTAGGAAGAAAGAAGAACTATCAACCACATCATAGACCACACTGGCCACAACCCAACATCCCTCCAAATGCAAGAACACCACAAAGGTGCAAAAAGCAAACCAGAGCCTTTGCAAAGATTCGACATTATCAAAAGTCTCTGGAGCTTCTTATTCCACAAAGGCCATTTGCAAGAGTTGTGAAGGAAGAGCTCCAAAGCTATTGTGCTAGACTTCGTATTCAAGGGATAACCATTGAGGCACTCCAAGAAGCTGCAGAGGCATATCTAATCTCAATGTTGGAGGACTCTAATGTATGTGCTATCCATGGAAAGAGAGTGAAAATACAACCTAAAGATACACAACTACCTAGAAGGATTAGGGGGAATAACCCTTAACATTTGTAAACTCTCTCGTTTAGGGAACTTTTTGTATATCCCAAATGATTAATATAATCTTCTTCTAGTATTATTTTTTCTCTCCAAAGTGTTTGTCTTTTAGTGTACATGTTTTGAAGTCTATTTCTCCTAAGTATCTTTAAGTGTCACTTTGTCATTGCACATGAGTATCTTAGTCTTCCACACATTTTATCAAGTTAAGAAAATATTTCATGTACATGAGGTGTGTATTTTGTGATTAGAGTGCTTGCAATGGCCTTATAATGCAAAAAAAAAGGCTTGCCATAGAAACACGGGATTGGGCCCTGCAAAAGTTTTGCACGGCCCAATCCCCCGTTTCTATGGCAAGCCTTTTTTAGGCTATTCTAAGCCATCAAATCCATATGGCATGGACATTGGAGGATATGGTCTGCCTTATCTAAGGTGAAATTCATGCAAAACCTTTGTACAATAGAGCAATAAGCTTGATGCATGCTTACATGTACTTATAAATATATGCATGTCTATATGCACCCATAGGAGTCCAAATGTACTCTACTCATTGCACATCAGAAGATTCTTCCACATTGTTCCCCAAGTTTAGCTTATAATTGATATACATGGACTTTCAATATTGTGCCCATAGTGCTTGCAATGGCCTAGGAATGTCAAAAAAAGGCATGCCACAGAAACACGGGGATGGGCCCTACAAAAGTTTTACAGGGTCCATCCATGTGTTTCTGTGGGAGGCCTTTTTGTGGCATTCTTAGGCCATTGCAAGCACTTTGGGAAACATCAACTTAAAGGAAACACTGAAAAAACACTGATTTAACTATGCAAAACATATGAAGTTTTCAAAAACATAAAGGCATAATAAACAATTGAATGCACATGGGAATTGAGAAAAGCATAATTGGTATTATGAATTTTTACAATTCGATCTTGGCCTTGAGCCTTTCCACTACATTCTTTATTCTTTGAAAAGGCAGTGGCAATTGGTAAGTCAAAACTGATTGGGATATTAAATGGGGGTCTGTCAATCCAAGACCCAAAGCTATTCCTATTTGACCTGATATTTTTCCTCTAAAGTTAACTCCTAGGGTAGTAAGGGAAAAGGACTTCCTAATCAAAATTACAGAGTTGGTCCCTTGAATTATTGTAGATAGGCACAAAAGTTTGCTCAAAGCCTTCAGACACCAAGTCATGAACTGTCCTTGAGGAGAAAAGTCCTTGTGGATAATTACAAAATCTTCCTTTGGTGATTTTCCAATGTAATTTGCCAAGGAAGAGCCAATGCCATGGGCAATCCGGTCACCACCACTCCTTGCTACGAATTTATCGAATTCGATTGCTTCCTGCACATAGACAATCATAAAAGTCATTAGATACTTACATCTTGTACAAATATGAAACATATTCAATCATAAATGTCATTAGATACTTACATCTTGAAGCCTATCTTCATCCTCTCCTCTTCCCATTGCATCTAGTGGAATGGAAGAGTGAGTCATGCCAATTTTCTCCACAATAGGGGTTGTTGGAATCTTCTTCTCCCAAATTCTTTTTCTTGCTGTGGCCAGATCCTCTTCAGTGGCATTTTGGTTGGCATCACTCAAACTCTCCTCACACACAAATGCAATGGTGTTTGCAAGTGAATCACCAAATGGAATGGTTGTTTCTTCAATTCTGTCACAAGCGTTGTCCATGGGAACATCCGAGGTTGAGCAAAAAATACTTAGGCATTTGTCGAGGCATAGAACAAATGCCTTCTCAACATCATGTAAGAATAAAAGTTCTTCTCCATCGACAAGCACCATTGATAAAATTTCCATGTCTACCTCTGGTAGAGTGGGTTCCAAGGGCTCTAAGTTGGAGGGTGGACTATTTTGTGCACTACTGGCTTCCTTCAATTTGTCCACTATCCCTTGCGGAAATTGTCTACGATTTCTTTCACTCTCTTCTAATAAGTTGAGAGCTTCTGTTTGTGGTTCCTTTTTGTCATCTACAAAACCCCCAGTAACAAGATGGGGTAGGTCCATGGGTGTAGGTTCATGCTCCTCATTGACAAAAAACATCGTTTTTGTAGCATAGGATATATATTTTCATCTCATCTTCCTCTTCTTATTTAATTGCTTGATTAATGGAACTGTGTCATCTAATAGGTGGCCTACATCCTCAAAAACAGCCTGAAACACTTTAGGGACTTTGCAAAGGCCTCATCTCCTTTATGGATGTTAAAATATAGGTCACATGGGACCCATTTACACTCATATGTTGGAATATCTATGGCATATCATAATATATAAAATTCCAGTCAGTAATCTCCTCGAGCACGTCGGAGTTCATGGTTAGCATCCCTTCAAGATTAGGGACTCTACAAACTAGGTCATACAAATCTATATGACGTTTGTAGTCTGTATTATCCAAGAACTCCATGAATAGGTTGTTAGCTTCATTACAAATGTATTCTTTGTGCCTCCCAAGAAAGGGGAGGAAATCCAAAGAGCCAGAGCCATGATTGAGAAATGAGAACAAAGAACCCATTTATAGCAATTTCAAGTTTTTAAAGTGATTGAGCCCATTTTTAAAAGCACATAATAAAATAGTGAAAGTTAAGAAAAAGAGTTTCTGATGACAAAATAATGCACATAACACCAAACAATATGAATATTTTTGCATCAAAGCAAATGTTTAAACATAATACAACAAAAAACAACATGACTAACCACATGTCAAAGTAGTGAACATAGGATTTTGACATTCCAAAAGTTTTGAAATTACCATTGCAAATAAGAAGGTATATACAATATCTAACATGGACTAGGACCCAACACTACAAGGAATACGGGCGCATAGCAACGGTTAAGGTGACACAATTTCATCGCTATAAAATTGCAAAAAGCATCGCAAGAAGCGTCGAGCGTGGACCATCGGTTAAACGACGTTTTTATCGACGTGTGGCGCGACGAGATGTGCGATGCTCGCAGTGAGTGTCACTAAAGCCACAATTTTAAAAAGCATCACATAAGCGACACTATTTTGTGTCGCGTAAGCGACGATAAATAACGTCTCTTATGCGACGTGAATTGTAGTGCTTTTTATGATGCCTTACCATCGCTTACACGATAGCTTTTTGATGAAAAAAATTAAAAATTTGAGGCTCTTCAATCGAAATCTTCACACATCTGATCGAAGAGCTCTCCAACGTTCGCAATTGCACTACACTTATGAGCTGAAACAATTGCTTGCAGAATTGTTGTTTTATCTAATCTCTATCTTATTGTCTCTCTCTGTCTCTGTTTCTCTCTTTCTACCTCTTTCTCTCTTTGAATTATCTCTCTCTGTCTCTGTCTCTCTCTCTCTCTCTGTGTCTCTCTCATTATTGAAGGTTATTCAAGAAGCCAACCAAGCAAAAAATATGGCTAACTATTGTAAGTACAAGTTCCATTCTTTATATATCATTTGAGTTGTGTTATTTTCATTAGTTAGCATACTCACACTTATTGATATGCACATGTACACTTATACATGATGGAGATGCACGTTCACACATATACACATATACACATATACACATGCACATACACACACATATATACACACACATACATGTGCACATACACTTACACATACACACCCATACACACACATACACATGCGTATGCAAAAACATTTCTACAACCACATAAAAAGACTTGCATGCATGTATTATTGCATATATACATACACATACACACATTAACATATACTTAAATACATGTATATGCACATCCACATATGGATGCAAATGGAAATGCATCCACACACACATGCATGTTTCATACATATAAACATGCATATACATACACTTGTATATGTTTATACACATACACATACATATGCACATATGTATATATACACACACATACACATATATACACATATATATGCACATACATACACACACATATACACACACATGCACATACATACATATACACATATACATGCACATACACACATATACACATACACTTACACATATACATGCACATACATATACACACACATACACATGCACATGCACATACACATATACACACATATACACTTACATATGCACACATATGCACTTACATATGCACATGCACATACATACATATAGACACACATACACATGCACATGCACATACACATACACATACACATACATACACATATACACTTACACATGAACATTCACATACATACATATACACATATACATTTGTACATACATTCATATACACACACATATTTCACACATATACATGCACATACGTACACACACATATTACACATATATACATGGACATACATACATACATATACACACATACACATGCACATGCACATACACATACATACACATATACACTTACACATGCACATGCAGATACATGCATATACACATATATATATGCACATACATACATGCACATATATACATAGATACATACATATACATACATATAGACATACTTACACATATAGATATATACCTACATGTGCATATATACATTTTATATATACAGAAGCACGCATAAATATGAATGAATTATATAATGAAAGTATTAAAACACATGCTTTATATAAATAATAATAACAATCAATAGAACAAAACTTTTCATTACTTAATACCATACACACAATTCAAAACATAACTGAAATGAACAATATATAGATAATGTATATATATATATATATATATATATATATATATATATATATATATATATATATATATATATATATATATATATATATATATATATATATATATACACACACACACACACACACACACACACACACACACACACACACATATATATATATATATATATATATATATATATATATATATATATATATATATATATATATATATATATATATATATATATATATATATACACACACACACACACACATACATATATATATATATATATATATATATATATATATATATATATATATATATATATATATATATATATATATATATATATATATATATATATATATATATATATATATATATATATATATATATATATATATATATATATATATATATATATATATCAATGTAAATACATATCCAATATCATAATCAAGAATCCTAATCATCATCATCATCATCATCATCATCATCATCATCATCATCATCATCATGATCATCAACATTAGCATCATGATCATCCTCATCCTCATCCTCATCATCACGATCATCGGCATGATTTGATGTATCTGTGTGAGCTCTTTAATTCATTGAAAGCCTTTTCACATTCTTCAGTCCAGTTAAACTGATTCAATAAGGCATAAAGAGGTCTAGCAATTATGGCATACATATGTATAAACCTTCGGTAGTATCCGCAATGTCCCATAAATGCTTGGACTTCTTTAGCAGTCTTTGGTGTCGGTAAATTCAGAATTACTTTGATTTTGTCTTCATCTGTTGAGATTCCATTCTTAGAGACAATGTGCCCTAATATCTTCCCTTGTTGAACCATGAAGACACACCTTTCTGGATTGAGGCATACTCAATATTGTAGACATTTGGCAAAGATCTTTCCTAGTTCAGGGATATGCTCTGATCGTATATCTGAATAAGTACATAAATCATCCATGTATACCTCCATACTCTTTCTCAGGAACTCTTTGAATACATGGCACATCAATCTTTGGAAAGTGGCTGGGGCATTGGTTAGGCCGAAAGGCATAACCCTAAAGGTGTATACTCCCCATTCAGTTGCAAAGGCTGTTTTATGTTGGTCTTTAGGAGCAATGGCTACCTGATTATAGCCTGAAAAGCCGTCCAAAAAACTATAAACTTCCTTCCCTGCCACTCTTTCCAAAAGGTGATCCGTAATGGGCAATGGGTAACTGTCTCTTATGGTAGCAGCATTTACTTTTTTTAGATTTATGCATACTCTTAACTTACCATTCTTTTTCGGTACAACCACCAAAGGTGATACCCATTCCGTGTGTTCGATCTCATATATGAATCCAGCCTCTAACAATTTATCTATCTCTTCCTTTATCTTTGCTGAGTACACATCATTATATGTATACGGTCTTTGTTTAGAAGGTTTGGCTTCGGATGTCATAGGGATTCTATGAGCACATATAGATGGATCTACTCCTTTCAAGTCCTTATAGGTCCAGGCAAAGACATCTCGGTATTCCCTTATGAGGCGTATTAACTCTTGTTCTTCCTCCATTGAGACATCCTGTCCTATGAAAGTACATCGCTCCTCTCCTTCCTCTAATGTTACTACTATCTTCTTGGTTTGCTCTTTGTTGTCATATGCTATTCCCGGCTGTGCTTCTCGTTTTGGCATTTGAATAGCAATTCTTCTCTCTTCTACTTCATATTTTTTGAAGTGTGCGGGTACTTCAAATTGGTCTTGAGGCTTGTTTTCTTCATCAATTTTTGCTTTTTCTAATCCAAGCTCCTCTTCCTGTATTGGTTCTTGATTTATTTCATTAGCTATGACACTTATTTCTTGAGTTTCATTTTCTGTTTCCATGTGTTATTGCTCCATTTCAATGCTCTCATAGTCTTCCTTCCATTCCTTTTCTATGAATTCTCCTTCTTCAGCCTCCCTAAGGACTACCACATATAGACTGATGTCATATCCTTTCTCATCAATGCATTGATTCATGGTTATCACTTCTTCGTTTACACACATAGAGAGTAGCTAAAATCTCCATCCAACCATGAGGTTCAAATTCTTCATCTAAGAATATTTGAGGCATATAGGCTGGATCTTGTATAGATCTAGCAACTCCTTGCCTTTGCTGCCATCCTTTTCTCCTATCTTCCTCCTTTTTCACAGTTTGACATATCCATAGATGAGTGTCTTCGTTCATCCATGATTGATCACTTGAACCTATACTTTGAATCGGCTGATTATCTTCCTCCTTATGAATCTAATTCCATTGTAAGGGGGGAACATCTTGATATGTATATGTGTGGAGATTTATTCTCGTGGTGGTTCCTTCATGCTGTAAATATACTGCGTCTTTTCCCCAATCTTGCACTACCTTTAGTTGTCTCATGAAAAGTCTTCCAAGTATCATTTCATAATTGCTAGGCCTTTCAAATTGACAAATTGCTAAGGTGTGCTCAAACTCAACTCCGCAAGTGGTAAAAATTACTCGTTCCAATAATCCCAAGGGTCTTTCAGTGTGTCCATCTGCCATTTGTATCTTCATGCGTCTTAAAGCTGGTTTTCCCCATTTTTCCCAAATTTCCTTAGTTGCTATTCCTACTCCAGCTCCTGTATCTAAAATGGCTTTGGTGGTGTAACCCCTGTAGGTAATTGGAAGGCATGTGTTTCCTTCATCTCCCTGTTAGCCCGAAAAATGGTTGGTTTTGATGCACTAATATGTTTCTATTTCGCAAGAGAATATGTTTGATTTCAGGTACTAGAAGAATTGATCAAATGGTTGACGAGAAGTAATTTGCAACTACATGACGACATCTTGCTCAGAGGGGAATGCCCTTAGTGTTGGAGTTCAGGTTATGGGAAATATGAGCATGTTCAAGATGCAATTACTTGTTTAAGCAGATGCAAATTTGAAGGAATCTATCCAGATCCCAAGACTTTGGTTCATATCATGAAGTGCTAACAGTATACACAGATTTACCACAAGTCTTAGAAACATTGGAGCGTTCATAATTTACATTTTGTGATGATCCTGTTGCTGTGGGTATTTTATGGAAAAGTACTCAAATAGATGATGATTTAGCAAGATCATTTGGTTTAAAAGATGTTCAGTGTATAAAATCCGTTTCCGTAGGAAACATGTATTGTTATGAAGCATCACCTTGCTAAGGCTAATGAATAGGCTCATGGTGCTCCTTACTGGTTTCAAACTACATATGGCATGGAAACTGAAATGTCAGCTTTTAATTGGGAATTATTATGTAACATCATTACAGGAGATGATGCACAAACTCAAATGCTGCCAAAAATGTTCAGTTCATTTCTTTTTACAGGCGGCTTATGAATATAAGTTACAGATTGCAGTATGCAATTTGGCAGATATGCACATTCTCAAACAAGCCAAGGAGCATAGAGAGTGCGGTGCACTGGATGAGAAGGATAGCTCCTTTTTTCTCTTATGGGGAAGAGATTTTGAAGCGCACATTCATGCATTTACTTCGGTATTTTCAATGAGCAGAGCACGACATAGTAGGTTCACCAGAGCCTACACTTTTTTTGGGAGATTGGGGCCGAACACATTTGCAGGTTCAGTTGAAGAATTTCGAACAAAGCCGTTGCTTCATGTTACTCTTATGACATCAGCTATGCTTTGTGGGCTGCAAAGTCTGGCACTATTTAGTAGCTTCAGCCCCATTGGTGATGAGACAATGATTACTGATTAGGAGCCCTGTCATACGCACATGAGTCATATGGATAGTGAGTACTAGACTTATTCAATAGGATGAGATGGGAAGGGCTAATGCAAGTGTTTGAGGTGGACGCCAGAATCGGATTTCTATAGGGATCATGCTCTTCAACTCATTACAGATGGCTTGATTATTAGGCGGCCGTAAGAAGCTAGTCCGTTTCTTTTTTTTGGAGGCCGTTATGTGTATGTGTGTCCTTAGTGGGATGGGATCGTGGCTCCGATAGGGGAGATAAGATTTTTCTATCCAAGGGCGAAAAAAGACATTACTCAGAGAGAAGAGCAGACAAGACAAGAAGGGGGGGGCTTCTTCTGTGGTTTTGGGTGACTCTAGAAGGGGCCGCTGATCCTCTTCTAAAGGTGCAGACATCAGGAGCAGAAGGAGGGCAGTTATTGTGGGTCTCGAGTCCCTATCTTGCCGACAGGGGAGAGCTCTGAGTGGTCGGGGAGTTCGAGGAAGGCATTCTGGGGAGGAAGAAAACGAAGAAGGGGGGTGACCCCACGTTTTTGCTCTTTTCGCATCTTTGTTCTACGTGTGTGTGCAGGTACCGGGGAGAACTAGGACTGTTGGGGCACTCTTAGAGAGGGTTCCGGGGGTGTTTGAGGTTGGAGGCTTCTCATGGGTGCGACAGGCAATGGACTTCCTATTGGAGCCTCATCCATGCATAAGAAAATGCTGCTCGGAATTGTCTCCTTGCTAGCTTAATGCTCAATGAATGACAACTCAGTGTACCAGATTTTGATGATTTTCGGGGTCTCCTATCAACAACGGATTGATTTTTTGGCAGGTGTGCACAAGGAGGAGAAGGCTTCCATCGAAGGGGAATTCTCCGAGAGCCAATGCATGTGAACGAATGACAATGGCAGCAGGACTGAAGGGGGGGGGTTCATTCAAAAAGAGGATGTGATTCATCTGGCTGCCCTCGGCTGCTAATTTGATGATTGGGAGCTTCTGCAGCAAAATATGTTTTAGAGCCAAAGCAAGCAGGGGCTTTTGACATGTTGGTGTAGTATGACAGTTTATTTTTGACTTCATTGTGTCATGGATTGAAGCCCATGGAATTAGGACTGTGTTCAAAACCATCGAGTTGAGTTGAGCACAGGGGATTGGAAGTGGAAGATCAATAGGGGTTGTGTCCTCTAACCCAACTAGAATCACTGGGAATATATTTTGACAACTGTGCTATTCACTTGTACCTCTCAGCGTTGCAAGTTAATTTCTAATCCATTGCCAAGACTTCACAGGTTATGTTCAAAGGTTGTGCTAGCTTCAGCATGAAAACGTTTGATATTTGTTGTTTGCACTAGTAGAGACCAATGTATACTTTCCAATCCTCTTTGAGTTTGTACGTTGCCAAACATTGTGAGCAGTTCTTTTGGTTCTTTGTTTATTGAGAGTGTGAGAAGAGAGTAGTAAGGATCTGAAGCGAGCAGAGGGAAACTTATGTCTAATGCTGCTAATCAAAATTGTTCTGAGTGTTTACAACAAAACAACACTACAGTGCCCCTTAATTGCTTCAAAAAATAATCTTCAAAAACTGTTGTGGACCATGGAAAAAGGAGTGTACTAGATCGGGCGACTTCAACATCATGAGATAAATTATTTTTTTGCTGCAATCGAGGGAGCAGTTGTTGAGGTCGCGGCATTTGTACAACTCCATCACTTCATCTTGTCAAAAAATTTTCTGCAAGTTTGTTATAAGATACTCAAAAAAAATTTGAAGGAGATAAAACTGGAGCAAGTTTGGCAGACTGTATCAAATGTAAGTAATTGTCAATGATATGCATGCCATTTTCATCCCGAATATGCTCATCTGGTGGGCACTTGTGGTCAGTTTTGTCCTTAGAACAACACACTCCATAAAACTACCTTTTCTTAAAAAAAAAAAATGCTCTGCATTTGTAGCAGCTAGCTGCATCCTCACTGTTCGAGCAATTATAGTGCATTTGTAGCAGCTAGCTGCATCCTCACTGTTCGAGCAATTATAGTGCAGCTTTGTTTCTATCTGCACATGCAATCATTGTTTTTAGTAGAGCTTTTGCTTTGACAAAACCACTTGTTTTCGTAACAGTGTTCATGAGTTTCTTCTCCATAGTCATTGCACTTTTCAAGGACATTCCCGATCAGGAAGGTGATCGGATTTTTGCACCTAATCTTATACAGTTAGATTAGGATAAGAGTGGGTCTTGTGGGTGTGCATGCAAGCTGATAGCTGCTTATGGTGTGGCAACGGTAGTGGGTGTTTCATCTACATTCCTATGGGCACGATTTTTTCGCCTTAGTATCCTTGTAGCTACTCTAATAAGCTATCATGCCAGTACGAGAGATTTGAAGAGTAAAGCATCTATTATTGAGTTCTACATGTTTGTTTAAAAGGTTTTCTATGCTGAAAATCTAATGATTCCATTTATGTGATAAGAAAAACATTGGTTTCTGGATGCATGCTTCAACTGAAGAGTTTGCTATCATTAATATAGGCAGTCAACGGTTTTGCAGCAACATGGACGGGGGGGTAACTTGTCCACATGGGATCACCTGAGAATGAGCATTCCAATGGCATTGAATCTGGGTTTGATTGGGCAACTATTTAGTGGTCCTAACATTGGTGACTATGCTGGGAATGCAATGCAACAACTTTTTGCGCTTTGAATGGGCATTGGTGCTTTGTTGCCATTTCTCGTGGTCATTCTGAAAAGGGAACAACCAATCATGAGTATTGGTCATTTGGTCCTGACTATGGAAAGGACCCAACATTGTGTGGAATTGAAGCCAGCTTTCTGTTGGGTGCATCACTAGTAAGGCAAGTGAATTGATTTTGGGAAGTTTGAGCAAAATATAAATCTGTGTATGCATCTTTCCCTTGGAATAAGAGGGATATCATTTTGGTGCGTTTGCCGGGAATTTATGAGCTAGTGCATAGACATAGGAAGAATCCATTGCGAGATAATTGTGGGCTCTAGGTAATCCAAGTAGACCGATTCCGAGGGATTTGAACAAAATAAAGTCTCGTATAATCACTTTTTCCGTGGGCTTAGGAGCATTACATTTTGGTGCGTTTGCCGGGAAATTGGCTTAGCACATCTCATAGAGAGTGCTACGAGTTCGCTTGGTGCCCCAATCGTGTGGCACAGCCAAGTCAATCCCAAATCTCCTTTGATCTTCATTTGAGAAATGGCCCAACAAAGACAAGCCTCTAGTTTCGAGAAAGCGAATATAAGGCAACCGAATTTTGGACAAAATAGGAGATGGATAGATTCTCATCCGACCATGAGACATCATGTGAACCGAGGGTGGCGATTTGGCCCGATATCAAATTATGTGAGATGCTGGTGTTGCGAGCAGATTGGGCATATAGCCAAATATTGCCCTCGTGTATGCACCCCGTTGGATTTTGTCCCCACATGTGCGGACTGCGGGAAAACGAGACTATGCGAGCACGTCTGTGGCTCAAAAGAGGTGATTGACCTAAAGGTCGCAACGAATGAACCAGATAGGTGCTTATCCTCTTTGTATGTGGAAGTTGACAAAGGTGGAGTTACTTCATCGACGGAGACTGCGAGAGCAAGTGGAAGCAAGGACACTCGATCTCATGATCGAGACTTGGTAGAACCTGTGAAGAGCTTGGAATGTCAAGTCAATTGTTTGCATGTGGAGCGAGATAACGAGAGGATCAAAATAGCGAAATTAGAGGAAAATCAAGAGAAAATGGCCGAGGTCCTAGGAACTTGGGAAAAGCAAGTACGAATGTTGAAAAACGAAAACAAGGAGTGGAAAAGAGTAAACAAAAGCTGGAGGCAAGATCTGGTGAAGCCCCAGAGTGAAAACGTGGTCTGGGACTTGAGATCCGGCTTGAAGGTAGCCGACTGCTTTGGAGTTGCGATCAAAGAAGAGCTCTCAAGAGATGAGGATGACCTAATGAGGAGAGTCGAAGGAATGGAGCATGAAATTGAGAAGGTACAAAGCATAATCCATCGATACAGTGATCAAGCGGGTAAGGCATGTGAGGAGTTCCACCTAGAGTTAGAAAGAATGAAGAGTGCCCAAGCAGAGAGCGATGAGAAAATGAGACATGTAGAAAAAGAGAATGCAAAGCTGAGTAGCAAGCTCAGTAGGTGGATGAATCGGAAAGACGACGAGATGCGAGGACAGGTGGAGGATCCGAGAGCGAGGAAAACGGAGGAAGAGCTGAAAGCAGTGTTGGATAGGTTGGATGCGTTCGGAGCAGAGTTAGAAAGAACGAAGAATGAATTGTCGAAGAAGGTATATGACCTGGATGAAGAAAATATGAGTAGGATTTGGGAGGAAAGATCGATTAGAGAGGAAGTCGAGAAGTTGACCGTTCGAGTTGAGAAGAGGGAGGATATTCCCCTCGGATCTGCAAAAAGGGTGAGAGAGGATAAAGAGATGGAGCAAATATGGAATCGGTTCCGAGGCATCGATTGTGACCTGTTCCAATATCAGAGTGATATTGAGCACAACAAACAAGGATTAAGGGACTTAGCGGCGAGGCTTGAATCATTGAGGAGCACAACGAGCAATGGTAATTTTTCAGGTCATTTGTCGGGTCAGGTAGAAGCTCTGCGAGGCAGAGGTTGGAGATAAAAAGAAATAGACGAGGCGATGGATGTGGGTGAGGATGGCTTGAGTTTGATTAGGGTTTGCTTTGCGGATTGCGAGTCAGAGATGTGAGGACGGATGGATCGAGTTGGCTGTACACTTAGGAACTAAAGTGACACTTTTTGAGGTTTCAGGTTGACAAAGTGGTTAGTATGTGCGGGTTTTGCGAGGACGGGTTGACCATGGCATTAGTGGCTGGATTTTGGCTTGAGTGGTAGCAAAGAGGAGATATGTCTCATTGGGATGTCCACGAGGGGATATATATGTGTGTGTCGTGATTGGGATGGTTGGGAAAAGATCCTTTCTTTTGTCTCCTAATTCTCGAGATGCGGGAATGAAAAGAAATGAGAAAAATATATGTTTGTGTATGTGTGAGTGTGGCTACGCGCCTATGTGGGCGATAGGTGGGTGGAGCCACTTTGGCCGTGTGGTCAAAGCCGCGAACCGATGTCGGTTTTGCATAGGGCTAGCTGTCTGTGTGTCGCGCGCTGCGTTGGGTTGGTAGATGGGTGGAACAAACTTGATCGGGTGGTCGAGTCCACGAGTCGCATCCAACTTCGGCGTAGGCCGGCAAGTGTGAGTAAATATGAAAAAAAAATGATGAAAAAAGAGAGAAAAAATGTGGAAAAAATGAATGAGAAGAATTCCTCGCTCGAGGGGGGACATAAGAGAGGTGAGAGAGCATGATGCTCGGATGGGAATATATGTGTTTGTGTTGTGGGGATTTGGGTTATGTGTGGGCTCCCGATGAAACATGTCAAATTGAAGCTTAAGCTCGGCTAGGGTTTTGGTTGCGATGTGTCTATGGAAAGCTTGGACTTGAGGAATCCAATCGTGCTAGTTGCATTGTTTGTCTGCAAACCTTCTGGAAGTGTTCAGTTTGGCTCTTAGGTGGTGCAATGACTTGTGAAGTTCGGAATTGCGTCGACGATGAGTGATCTTGTTAGAGTGAGCTCGTGTTAGGCTTGAGCGGTCTTCGCCGCATGTCCAACGATTCAAGAGGTGGTGGTGACCTAGCATAGGATCTAATCGATGAGCAGGCAAAAAAACGAAAGATAGATAGGAAGAAAAGCGGGTAGTGGAAACCCTAGGTAGAAAGGGAATGAGAAATCGGCGAGAGAACTCAGCTAGAAACGAGAAAAAGAAATCAGGAAAGCGATCGTACGGCCAAGAAGAGTATCAAAAATAAAAGTGGGGAATGGTTTTGATTATGTATGGTGTGTGTGGAAAGTGTGTTGAGTATGCATGTGGGATAAAGATTTGTGACGTGTTGAATGAGTAGTCGAGAAGAGTGACGAGAGCGAATGTGGACATGTCTTCTGATTGCATCTATGTATGTTGTGTGTGACAAGAATGCATGTGTGATGCGAGATCGTGATGCGTGTGTTGAGTATACATGTGTGATATGGATGATTGATATGGATGTTTCTCATTTTGGTAGTAGATGTGGTGTTTGATGAAAAATGATCTAATATGTTTGATGAGTTTGTAGATAGGTAGACATGGCGATAAAGATGCGAGACGATGGACAAAGATGGTAAGTGAAATGATTGGATTTTGGTACTGACCAACGATTGTATGAGTATGATTTCAGGTGCTACATTGAGGAAGAGGAGTATGGTCATGCAAGGTAAGGATTTGTATTTAATTGAGTGATCAGCACATATTGGATGATTTGAGCGCAGGAACAGTTTCGCTCGTCGAGGACGACTTCGCAAATAAGAAGAGGGGAGTATGTTAGCCCGAAAAATGGTTGGTTTTGATGCACTAATATGTTTCTATTTCGCAAGAGAATATGTTTGATTTCAGGTACTGGAAGAATTGATCAAATGGTTGACGAGAAGTATTTGCAACTACATGACGACATCTTGCTCAGAGGGGAATGCCCTTAGTGTTGGAGTTCAGGTTATGGGAAATATGAGCATGTTCAAGATGCAATTACTTGTTTAAGCAGATGCAAATTTGAAGGAATCTATCCAGATCCCAAGACTTTTGTTCATATCATGAAGTGCTAACAGTATACACAGATTTACCACAAGTCTTAGAAACATTGGAGCGTTCAGAATTTACATTTTGTGATGATCCTGTTGCTGTGGGTATTTTATGGAAAAGTACTCAAATAGATGATGATTTAGCAAGATCATTTGGTTTAAAAGATGTTCAGTGTATAAAATCCGTTTCCGTAGGAAACATGTATTGTTATGAAGCATCACCTTGCTAAGGCTATTGAATAGGCTCATGGTGCTCCTTACTGGTTTCAAACTACATATGGCATGGAAACTGAAATGTCAGCTTTTAATTGGGAATTATTATGTAACATCATTACAGGAGATGATGCACAAACTCAAATGCTGCCAAAAATGTTCAGTTCATTTCTTTTTACAGGCGGCTTATGAATATAAGTTACAGATTGCAGTATGCAATTTGGCAGATATGCACATTCTCAAACAAGCCAAGGAGCATAGAGAGTGCGGTGCACTGGATGAGAAGGATAGCTCCTTTTTTCTCTTATGGGGAAGAGATTTTGAAGCGCACATTCATGCATTTACTTCGGTATTTTCAATGAGCAGAGCACGACATAGTAGGTTCACCAGAGCCTACGCTTTTTTTGGGAGATTGGGGCCGAACACATTTGCAGGTTCAGTTGAAGAATTTCGAACAAAGCCATTGCTTCATGTTACTCTTATGACATCAGCTATGCTTTGTGGGCTGCAAAGTCTGGCACTATTTAGTAGCTTCAGCCCCATTGGTGATGAGACAATGATTACTGATTAAGAGCCCTGTCATACGCACATGAGTCATATGGACAGTGAGTACTAGACTTGTTCAATAGGATGAGATGGGAAGGGCTAATGCAAGTGTTTGAGGTGGACGCCAGAATCGGATTTCTATAGGGATCATGCTCTTCAACTCATTACATATGGCTTGACTATTAGGCGGCCGTCAGAAGCTAGTCCGTTTCTTTTTTTTTGGAGGCCGTTATGTATATGTGTGTCCTTAATGGGATGGGATCGTGGCTCCGATAGGGGAGATAAGCTTTTTCTGTCCAAGGGCGAAAAAAGACATTACTCAGAGAGAAGAGCAGACAAGACAAGAAGGGGGGGGCTTCTTCTGTGGTTTTGGGTGACTCTAGAAGGGGCCGCTGATCCTCTTCTAAAGGTGCAGACATCAGGAGCAGAAGGAGGGCAGTTATTGTGGGTCTCCAGTTCCTATCTTGCCGACAGGGGAGAGCTCTGAGTGGTCGGGGAGTTCGAGGAAGGCATTCTGGGGAGGAAAAAAACGAAGAAGGGGGGTGACCCCACGTTTTTGCTCTTTTCGCATCTTTGTTCTACCTGTGTGTGCAGGTACCGGGGAGAACTAGGACTGTTGGGGCACTCTTAGAGAGGGTTCCGGGGGTGTTTGAGGTTGGAGGCTTCTCATGGATGCGACAGGCAATGGACTTCCTATTGGAGCCTCATCCATGCATAAGAAAATGCTGCTCGGAATTGTCTCCTTGCTAGCTTAATGCTCAATGAATGACAACTCAGTGTACCAGATTTTGATGATTTTCGGGGTCTCCTATCAACAACGGATTGATTTTTTGGCAGGTGTGCACCAGGAGGAGAAGGCTTCCATCGAAGGGGAATTCTCCGAGAGCCAATGCATGTGAACGAATGACAATGGTAGCAGGACTGAAGGGGGGGGGTTCATTCAAAAAGAGGATGTGATTCATCTGGCTGCCCTCGGCTGCTAATTTGATGATTGGGAGCTTCTGCAGCAAAATATGTTTTAGAGCCAAAGCAAGCAGGGGCTTTTGACAGGTTGGTGTAGTATGACAGTTTATTTTTGACTTCATTGTGTCATGGATTGAAGCCCATGGAATTAGGACTGTGTTCAAAACCATCGAGTTGAGTTGAGCACAGGGGATTGGAAGTGGAAGATCAATAGGGGTTGTGTCCTCTAACCCAACTAGAATCACTGGGAATATATTTTGACAACTGTGCTATTCACTTGTACCTCTCAGCGTTGCAAGTTAATTTCTAATCCATTGCCAAGACTTCACAGGTTATGTTCAAAGGTTGTGCTGGCTTCAGCATGAAAACGTTTGATATTTGTTGTTTGCACTAGTAGAGACCAATGTATACTTTCCAATCCTCTTTGAGTTTGTACGTTGCCAAACATTGTGAGCAGTTCTTTTGGTTCTTTGTTTATTGAGAGTGTGAGAAGAGAGTAGTAAGGATCTGAAGCGAGCAGAGGGAAACTTATGTCTAATGCTGCTAATCAAAATTGTTCTGAGTGTTTACAGCAAAACAACACTACAATGCCCCTTAATTGCTTCAAAAAATAATCTTCAAAAACTGTTGTGGACCATGGAAAAAGGAGTGTACTAGATCGGGCGACTTCAACATCATGAGATAAATTATTTTTTTGCTGCGATCGAGGGAGCAGTTGTTGAGGTCGCGGCATTTGTACAACTCCATCACTTCATCTTGTCAAAAGATCTTCTGCAAGTTTGTTATAAGATACTCAGAAAGAATTTGAAGGAGATAAAACTGGAGCAAGTTTGGCAGACTGTATCAAATGTAAGTAATTGTCAATGATATGCATGCCATTTTTATCCCGAATATGCTCATCTGGTGGGCACTTGTGGTCAGTTTTGTCCTTAGAACAACACACTCCATAAAACTACCTTTTCTTAAAAAAAAAAAATGCTCTGCATTTGTAGCAACTAGCTGCATCCTCACTGTTCGAGCAATTATAGTGCAGCTTTGTTTCTATCTGCACATGCAATCATTGTTTTTAGTAGAGCTTTTGCTTTGACAAAACCACTTGTTTTCGTAACAGTGTTCATGAGTTTCTTCTCCATAGTCATTGCACTTTTCAAGGACATTCCCGATCGGGAAGGTGATCGGATTTTTGCACCTAATCTTATACAGTTAGATTAGGATAAGAGTGGGTCTTGTGGGTGTGCATGCAAGCTGATAGCTGCTTATGGTGTGGCAACGGTAGTGGGTGTTTCATCTACATTCCTATGGGCACGATTTTTTTGCCTTAGTATCCTTGTAGCTACTCTAATAAGCTATCATGCCACTACGAGAGATTTGAAGAGTAAAGAATCTATTATTGAGTTCTACATGTTTGTTTAAAAGGTTTTCTATGCTGAAAATCTAATGATTCCATTTATGTGATAAGAAAAACATTGGTTTCTGGATGCATGCTTCAACTGAAGAGTTTGCTATCATTAATATAGGCAGTCAACGGTTTTGCAGCAACATGGACGGGGGGGTAACTTGTCCACATGGGATCACCTGAGAATGAGCATTCCAATGGCATTGAATCTGGGTTTGATTGGGCAACTATTTAGTGGTCCTAACATTGGTGACTATGCTGGGAATGCAATGCAACAACTTTTTGCGCTTTGAATGGGCATTGGTGCTTTGTTGCCATTTCTCGTGGTCATTCTGAAAAGGGAACAACCAATCATGAGTCTTGGTCATTTGGTCCTGACTATGGAAAGGACCCAACATTGTGTGGAATTGAAGCCAGCTTTCTGTTGGGTGCATCACTAGTAAGGCAAGTGAATTGATTTTGGGAAGTTTGAGCAAAATATAAATGTGTGTATGCATCTTTCCCTTGGAATAAGAGGGATATCATTTTGGTGCGTTTGCCGGGAATTTATGAGCTAGTGCATAGACATAGGAAGAATCCATTGCGAGATAATTGTGGGCTCTAGGTAATCCAAGTAGACCGATTCCGAGGGATTTGAACAAAATAAAGTCTCGTATAATCACTTTTTCCGTGGGCTTAGGAGCATTACACTCCCTCACTAAAATCTCCAACCTTATCGATTGGGATTTTTACTATGTTTACTTCATCAGACATCTCCTTTTCTTCCGCCTTGATCTCCAATTGACTGGTCAATTTCTCCTTCAAATGTGGTTTAACCTTCAACAGTTCTTCCAATGTCAGAGTGCAAGGGATTTTTACCTTTCTAAGGTGTTGTATGATATCCGACGTTTGGATTGATGGGTTCAGTTCTTTTTTCCTTATTGAGGGAATGCAATATAATTCTGAATTATGTTCGTACTCTCCTGTGTAATTTGGCAAAGCCTTTACTCCGTCATCTTCTTTGTCACTTGGATCCATTGGTAATATTTCTTCTGAATTCACTTCAGGTATTGAATCCTCTATTCCATCTTCAGCTTCTAGCTCTTCAAAGGGTGGTTCAATTCCTTCTACTTTCTTCCACCTGTCTTCTTGGACTCTTGCCCACAAGTCTTTAGGCCATTCCCCTTCTACTTCGGGAACAATGGATCCATCCCTTTTATCCTCACAATAATTTCCATCATGTGTCTTACCTGCTTCGGGTTTCTCATGATCATTAGCAATGACACACTCTTGGAATTCTCTTTCGGAAATTCGTGTATTCGGTAGTGGAACAGCAGGTTTTTCTAAGGTCCGTTGAGCGACTTCTATTAATTTTTTGCAGATCTCCAACCTCTCTTTCTCTAGGTCACCTCTAGGATATTCTCTTTCATGTTGTTCTATGGTAGGTCCTGCTCTTATTCGTGCCTTGTACGCCTGAATCCACATGGCCAATTCTTTAGGCATGGGATCTGCTAATAGATCCTACTCCTTCTTTTTTACACTTTCCATTTCTTCTTCAAATTTCTGTTCCTCTTTTAGATTTTGTTCGCTCTTCTCATTTTCCTTCTTCTGTAGTAACTTCTTTTCCTTTATCCTATCTCTACGGTTCTTCCATCTTTGTGTCCTTTTGCTTACAACACTTTTCTCAGGCTCTTCCGAGTCTTCAACTCTCTGAGGTGTGGGTGTGTTCACCTCTCTGTAGCTTTGATTATTTTCCTCAGTTTTGTCTGGGGTCTCTCTAGCTTTGGCTCTAGTTATAGCTTTCAATGGTACCGTGTACTCCTTATCACTTCCTGATGATTCTACCACTTCTATCACGTTAATCTGTACATTAGAGTTAACTTTGTTGGGGTTCTTGGGGCAATCTCTGAAAATGTGTTCTTTACCACAATGACTACAGTATCCTTCCCAGACTCGCTGTGGTGGTGGTGGATTTGGCAGTGTACACTCTCTGATATAATGATCACCTCCGCATCTATAACATGGTCCTCTAGGTATAGGCGGTCTATTCATAGGTCGGGGGGGTATGGATGCCCTAGGGGCTGTGTACATTAATGACACATAATCTTGCTCATATCCATAGGAACTACCTGGCACTTCCATGCCATAGGTATATGGTTCGTACATTTGTCCATATTCTATCATAGAGCTCTCATAACTGGGATAGTTTCCTTGACTATGGTCATAAGATGAGTCATATGGTTCATTGCTAGGCAATGGTGTGGCTGGGACTATCGCTCTCTCTAGGTTTTCTTCAGGTTGAGCTATTTTCATGGGGACAACATTCTGAGGATGGGGTGGTTATTGTCCTAACACCGGTTGTGGATGAGTGTATCCTTGATAAGCATATGGTCGTGGTACAGGTGCCTGCTGCTGATATGTGGGATACCTAAAGGCTTCACCTCCTTTTTCTCTCTAAGGGTATCCATAAGGTCTCATAACAGGTTGTGTTGGTCTTGATTGCCTATTGTAGGGACAATTTTCTGCACTGTGATTTGTGTATTTTTGTTCTATGCTGCAATATTGTAGAGGGCCTGGAACGGGTGGTCTATTGTAAGCATAAGCAGGTGGTGGGACTACTCCCCTAGTGCACAAATGAGATGGATGATCACCTCCACAATGTATACATCTTCTAAGCATGGGCACTCTCATTGGATTGTTGGGGTAGTTCCTCTGTGCTTGGACATTCAGCTTCTTTGCTACTAGGTCGGCTATTTCCTCAACATTGTTCTTAGGGTTCGATGTGCTACTTGCTGAATCTTCACTCTTTGTACTACCTTGAGGTATCTTCAGATCCTCTGCAAGATTGTCCTCTAGGTCAATACATTCTTTCATGCATTCTTGCAAGGTTTGAACTCTCTTCACATACACCAAAGATCTTAATGATCCATTCAATAATCCTTCCAAAAATAATGACACCATTTTGTTTTGGGTGGGTCTCTCTTCCACTGGACATCTATCCACATACTGCTTGAATCTTCTTGTTGCCAATCTCACTGATTCCGTAGGAGCTTGCTTAAAGCTATGGATTAATGATGACGAATTGTTTTTAATTCTAGACTTAGTGAATTCTTCAATCATTTCTTGGTAGACTTGTTCCATGTTCTGAAAATCATTTGGATCTAATGGATGGAACCAAGCTAAAGCTGTGTCCGTCAAAGTTAGACCGAAAGATTCATATTGGATTAAAAAATCTTCTACTTGTTCGGCTCTGATTACTTGCTTGAATTCAGCTATATGATTGTAAGGTTCACTAGAGCCATCATAGTGATTTCTCATGCATTTGGCCTCTTGAATTGGCCATAATCTTCTTCATGCTGCAGGCGGTCTAGGCATCACAAGGAAAACTAGTCTTCCAATGGGTATACCAGGTCCTCTTGCTACAGGTGGTCTCACTGGAGCAGGAATTCCATTCCATGGGTCAACAGGTGGCCGAGGCCGATAGTTAGGGTTATTTGCAGGCATAGCAAACTGCACATGTGGTCTAACCGGGATTTGAGTTTGTTGTGTTTGTCCTGACTGTTGAAATGAATTATTCTGAGAGGTTCCATGTGGGTTTTGTGAAGTAGTGGCTTGATCCCTCGGGGGAAACACTGAAATGTTATGATATTTCAACCCGGCTCTCTCTGAATCTGTTAGGGGCCAATACCTTCTCTGGTTTTTGTCCAAATATGTGATAATTCTGGGAAAATCACGATCTTGCAACTCATAGACAATAACTGGATTAGGGGCTGCTTCCCATATTGAAGAGTGGGCTCTAAGGAGATGCTCCATTCCATTAATCAAATACACATCCATTAAGGAGTCATCCTGGGGAATCAGATCTCCTCTCCAACCCATAACAACAGTAGATCTCCCTCTAGGTGTGGTCACTTGCTCTTCATTTCCTTCTTCATTAGGGTTATGAGCATTGTTTTCTTCCCCAAGTTCATTAATGTTTTCCGAATGTTCTATAACCCCATACTGGATGTCCCTTTTATCCATATAAAATCCTCCTGAATATTTAACTGCTGGTTTCGGCACTATGTAAGCATCTGAAGCTTTCTTCAATCTGGCCACTGATCGGTTTAGTCCATCTAGGTATATGGGGATCTCATGTTGATTGGTGGTCACATATTCTAAAGATGTCCGATATTCTCCCTCAATAATTGACATCATGCCAATCATTGGTACAGTGTTTTGCATATCCTCTGAAGCCATAGGAATTTCTTCTTCTGACTCACTAGAGGTCTCAGAATAATGTGAGCGGCTACTTGGTTCAGCTACACTTCCTACAGAAGAGATCACACTCCTTCGGCTTCCTAGGGTTCTTCTAGATCTCAGGTCCATCCACTTAAAAGCTCTGGTCAGCCCTTGCTAACCTCTAGCTTCTAGAACTCTTCACTATGGGTCAGAATTCTAGAAGAATTTGACTGGAAAAGGACTGAATATGAAATCTCAAGTAACAATACTTGACTCAAAATTTCACGATACTTGACCTTTGAACCAGACGATACACGATGTCTGCCCAAAAAAAATACTCGGTACCTCTATAAAACGATACTCGATACTCAGATGAACACGATACCTGAGATAGCACGATACACGATACTTGTTGAAGTATCGCGATCGGTAGGTATACGATACACGATACTTGGTACAGATGATACTCGATACTTGGATGAACACGATACTTGATTCACACGATACATGATACTTGGGTAAACACGATACACGATACTTGGGATAAACACAATACTTGGGCAACCACGATACACGATCTCTGACAAGTATCGCGATCGGTGAAAAGCACGATACACGATACTCGATACGCCTTTAACACGATACTCGATACACGATACTTGGTGAAGTATCGCGATCGGAAGTAAAATGATACACGATAGTTGCAGGACTCGATACACGATACTCGTTAAGTATCGCGATCAGGAAACTCGACACACGATATTTGGGAAGTATCGCGATACTCAACCACAAGAGATCACGATACTTGTCAGGAATCGCGATACTCGACCGCGGGAATACACGATACTTGACCCTTTTTCAAATTTTTTTGCTGGATTTTTTTGGGTTTTGAATGAAGACAATTGTTTCCCCATTTCATCTACCCTCACCTCACTCTCTGTATTAAAGAAATAAGCTTCTCTCACCCCTGAAGGACTCTCACGATACTTCCCGCAGATCGTTTACTCTGAAATGTTTAATTTATGAAACATTGATGGGAGGATGATGAATGTGCTTACTTTGGGAACTCTATCTCAGCTCTCTACCCCCTCTGACTCGTTTTGCGTAGCTCAGAATGCCCAAACCTTCGCCCACGATACTCGGCAGCAATTCCTCACGATACTTGTTCAAAGGACAAGTGACTTACACAATGACATTTTTTGGCTTTTATACTCTTGAATTTTCCTACTCACTGAAAATAGAACAACACTACAAGGATGGAAAGCTACTCTAACTACCTAACCTACTCCCTTACTCCTACTCTACTCATTCCACTCACTTCCCTAGACTAACAACTCACTACACACACTTCAAGAGTGAGAAGTAGTAAGTGCGGATGAAAGTGACTTACCAAAGAAGAGAAAATCACTACTCCTCCTCTTGCTTCAATGCAAAAAGCTACTTACCATCACACGAATGCCTCGGTTTGATTCGACACTCCCCAGCAACGGTGCCAAAAAACGTGTGTACCTAAGAACCAACTCAGGGACTTGTGGAGAAAGAGACTATACCTCAATCCCCCTCAAGTACATATAGTGGGGATTCATGCTTTAATTATCAATCCGATGAGTATCAAAACCTAGCCGAGTGTATGAAGACATGCATTCAAATGACGATCAATGCAAATGAGTTACTCAAAGAGTGCAAACAAGGCAAAGACTAATCCAAACAAGTTTCAACTATCAGTCATGGTGTCATGATACTTGAAACAACAACCAACAGTAAATTGAGCTTTTCTCTTAGCTTCGAACTCCAAATATAGCAAATAGCATATGTATTCCGAAGCTCTCAAGAAGACACATCCAATGGCAGTAGTTTCACTCAATTTTGACACTCTTACTTCAAGTTATGAGCAAAATACTGAGTCGTGGGAAAGACCTTCCTACACTTCAGCACTTCCTACACTTCGCACACACCTTAACAACAGTAAACAAACACTTTCATGGATAGACAACACTTTCCTACACTATTTCCAAGCAATACACAAACATACAAGCTCACAAAGAAGAAGATACACAGAGGAGAAGACACAAATTCGAATTTATGTGCTCTTCATTCTCACAATGGCAAAAAGTCTTTACAAAGAGTCACAAATTGACTTATATACTTGTGCCCTAAAAATGGTCCTTTCACACAAGAGACCGGCACTTTATTCACTAAAAGACTAATTTCCTACTAATTTACATGGGTAAATTTCTAATCTTCTGTGGGGCTGCATCTAGAGGACTCCTCTAGTGCATTTACATCGGAAAATATATTACAAGAATGGTTATAATACAAAAATGGGGTGTCCAAATCAGAAAAATTTTGGGGCCCATCTTTTTCTCTGCCTTGTGTTCTCTTTAGCTATGCAACAGCAGCTTAAGTTTTACTTCAAATGAATATAAAGATCCATACGATCTTTGAAATGGTATCCATTCACCAAGTTTGCACATGCAATGATCATAGTAGAATCTAATTGTATATGGAAGTACATTGTTTCAAATATCAAAATCCTATACTTGTTCCACCTATTTTACAAAGATATTTATCACCTTTTGCAATTCCTTCTATCAAACCCC
Source organism: Ceratopteris richardii (assembly GCA_020310875.1). Taxonomy (NCBI): domain Eukaryota; kingdom Viridiplantae; phylum Streptophyta; class Polypodiopsida; order Polypodiales; family Pteridaceae; genus Ceratopteris; species Ceratopteris richardii. The sequence continues at coordinate 74,577,163 of CM035433.1, forward strand.
AATTTTCACCTAGAAGACTTTCAACTTGCGCCTATGTTATATCTTTACACATGAACATGGTGGAAGTCTCTTGGAATGAGAATCCTTGGGATAAATATACAAAACAACGGATGGGAAAAGACTAGTGTAAACCTATAGATCTAGACACTTTTGTGAATTTCAAAGAGTTACGTATATCCATTACCATCTTGTGCTTCAAAGATGATACAGACCATATATCAGGTTTTGGCCACTCCAAGCTAAGAAGAGAATCTACTTCAATTCTCTCTAACCTTCCAAAACCATTCATTGTAGAGGGTACAACATATCTATGTGTGTAAAAGAAAAATCTACCATGGTAAAGTTGAACAGGAGATATTTTTGGAAAGGCTAGTGCACCAACATCTACATGCAATGCTTGGAAAGTACCTATAAGACTATGAAGTGGTTGCTCTTCCACCAAAGTGGAAGGAAATATATTTGAAACAAACAAAAACATATCTAAATAGTTTAGAAATATATTCAACACTATAAAACATACAATATTGTAGAGTAATACTTACAATTCACAGGATATCTCATTCTAATGGAGTTTTTGAGTTCCATAGTTACCATTGTAAAAACATGTTGTACAATAGCAACCATCCCATTGTCTTTGTGCTTCTTGATGCCAAATAACTTTTCCTTCCAATGAAGATCTACGTTTCCACAATCTCATGTGATAGCCATTGTCCATCTATAGCTTTGATATTGTGACATCGTAATCTGAGGACTTCATCTTTTGGTTGCCTAGAAGCTTTAGATGTTGCCATTGACGTTGAAGGTCTTCAAGCTACAACAGTACTTTGAGATAGGAGATGCAGGTAGGTTGGAATGTAGAAACAAGAGCTTCAATGGTGTGCTACAGAGAAAAAGTATTGGAAAAAGATGAATTTTTGGGAACTTGGTACGAAAATGTAAGGTTTAAGAGGGAAATAACTCTTTTTTGAGTATTTTTGAAAAAACTCATTTTTTCAGGTCAAAACATGCATGGATTTTGAATTTGGGGTAAAAAAGAGTACTTTAGACCCTAAAAAGTAATGGGGGATCCATTATCATTTGTTATGATGAGTTTTTTAACTTTTTAGAAATTTTAAATTTTTGGGCCCAACCGAGTTATGAGATTCCTTCTCTCTCTCTCTCTAGAGGTAGCTCATTAAATAAGCAAGAAATCTATCCCCAGCCTAGTATTTTATAGGGCATAGACTTTGGTCACCACCCTCTTCTGTTTGGTCCATCACTAATCTCCTTAACCTAAAAGGCCCATGCAGGGTTTATTTTTTTCCCTAATGAAAATTGGATCAAAGTAACTACTAAGCATGGTATCTAAAGATGGAAGCATATCTTCAAGATAGAGTTTTCTATGGATATACCTCTAGAGATGAGTTGATGATTATGCTAAGGACCAAAGGACCACCAACACAAGAGGAGAAAGAAAGTTTGAAAACATGGGGTGCAAACGATGCTTTGACAAGGACATACATTCTGAACTCTCCTTCTCATTTCTTACTATTGATATATTTAGGTAGTGATGTGTGTCAACACATTAGGACTGTCGGGGCACTCTTTTCCCTCTTTAGGAGGTTTTTTCCCCCTTGCTTGTATATATTCCTATTGCCCTAATAGGTTACTTATCTTTGTACATTCTAGTGCTAATATATTTAGTATTGCGTGTTGTGCTCCATGCTTCTTCTTCTTCCTTGTGTTGTTCACGTGCTTCCGCAGATGTTTAGCTCCAACAATTGGTATCAGAGAAAGTCACTGCTTCATCTAGGGCATCATCGACACCCCTCTGGTCACAGTCTTAGAATTACACAAAATTTGGTGAGCATACTGAGGGTGATTAGGAGATCAAAATGACTTCGCTTTGTGTTCTCAAAATTGTGATCAGAGCTCATTTCGGCCTTTGAATCCACTATCATAGTGCTTGTGTAGGCTACTTCGTATTTTTGTGCCAAAGATACATACATGTTTCAGTTTGCTAGTATAAGCGTCTCAAAGTCTGCTATAGGTTTAGCAGAACTCATTAGGGTAGTTCTGTTCAATGTTTTCAGATATGGTCATTTTTCTGCATCAGGGTATTCTAGTCAGTGGCCATGGCTAAAAGCAGTGATGTATTCTGTATGTCGGTTGTTGAGGATAAGTTGGATGGTACCAATTACCCATTGTGGGCTTATATGATGCGACATGTATTGGTTGCAAAAGGAATGTGGAACATTGTGCAGGGCGTTGAAAAACATCCGATTACACGTGCAAATACAAGTGTTGAAGTTCATGTAGATGGCATTGAAGATGTTGATATTCTTCAGATTCCTGTTCGTGTTGTGGTTTCTGCTACACCTACTATAGAGAAATTTTTTTGGGATGGCAAAGATGCTCAAGCACATGCATTGATAGCCTTGTCTGTCAAACGTGCCATTATTCCTCACATTCGCTCTTGCAAAATAGCTAAGGATGCTTGGGATACACTTACCACATTGCACCAGGCTAGGAATGAGGCTCATGTTGCTTACCTCTGAAAACAGTTGGAGAGTGAGCATATGAATGAAGATGATTCTATGGACAATTTTCTAACAAAGATCAAAGACTTGGAACAATTGATTTCTGTTGATGAAGTTATACCAGATAGCTCACTTGTGCAGACCGTTCTGAATGGTGTTCTTGATTCATATCAAAGTTTTGCTTTTACTCTTCATTTGATGATGAAAGACAATCCAAATGCCTTGTCATTTGAGGAGTTAGTCTCTATTCTATTGCAGGAAGATCAGTCTAGGCAGAAGAGGTCCATTATGCATGTTGCATATCAAGATTTCCTAGCTAGTTAGAAAGGCAAAGGTAAATGGAACTCATCTACTAGTAAGCAGTTGTAAATGATGCACATTCAAAGAAGGAAGAAAAAGATGAGAAGAAATCAGAAAAGCAAAAATTCTTTTGTAAGTAGTGTAAAGAAAATGATCATGTCATAAAGAACTATCCAAAACTGGCTGCAAAAGAGGCAAAGAAAAAAGAGGCTGAAATTATTGTTGTAGAGGCCTCTACACCAAAAATAGAGTCTGCTAATCTTTGTGCAGAATGAAGAATGGGCATTTACTACTATTTTTAGTTTTGAATTTTTGGAAGCTCTTTGATAGCATATTTTTAGATTAGAAGGGAAAAGGACCAAAATTCAAGTGTGAAAAGGGACACTTGAAAATGTATAAAAGATAATTTCCTCTATTTTGAGAGGGTTGGTTGTATTATTTTTGCTATCCAAGTAATGTGAAGAGCTCTCTTGCAAGAAATCATGTTTTCTACTTCCATGTGATTTTCTTTGATTTGTTGAGTCTATTCTATGTGTGATCCATGGAATTTGTGAGCTTCAGTTGTGTATTTATGAGTGATGTGTATGAAGAGAGGTGATTCTTGATGTATTGAGTGAGGAAGTGCTGAAGAATAGAGCTAGAGATGGAAATCATTAGATTTCACAGAATCACGATTGTCTCGTCTATGTGATACATGTATCATTTTTGAGATTTGACTTCAGAATTGTGTTTTGCTGAGAAAATGGCATGCTTTAGGCACCAAGATCATTGAAAATGGTGTAGTGTAGCTCAAGATAATCAAAACCCTAGAAATTTCTCTTCATCTTCACCATTTCTAAAAAAAAAAGTCATTTTTCTCTTATTCTTGGATTCCATTAACTTAGAAGGGGTTGTGGTCTTTGTATACTTCCCGGATTGACAAATGTAAGCTGTATTGTTGATCTTTTATGCTAAAATGATTGGAGAGGACAACTCCAAAGGGTAACAACAAACATTTTTTGGCATCGTTGCTAGGAACAATGCAAAAGCTTCATTGAAGTTTGGACCTTGCTAGATCTTCCATCGTTGATGGTATTAAACACATTGAAAAGGTACTTCTCTTTAATCAAGAAAAGGAAACATGAAAAGGTAGGTTTCTTTGTTTGTCTTTTGGGAAACAGAAGCAAGAGTTAACCTTTTGAGATAAAGAAGTTGTAAAATTCTTGCAAATTGATAGTTGCTCATATCATTTTTCAGAGTAAAGTGCAGGTGTGTGAAAAATTGAATCAAGATTGTTGGAGGAAAGGTAAAATGTGACTATCTTTGCATTTGTAGAGTGCTTGTTGACTTAAGTACCAAGCAAATTTGTTAAGCTTGGAAAAGATGACATGATTGTGTTGAGGAAAAGTCAAGTAAAGTAGCTATATGCAAATAGATAAGATCCATTTGTTTAGCTAAGGCAAAGCAATAATCTTGAGAGAAGATTTAGTTGCATCTTGAAAAGAAAAATTGTTTGAGTTTATCTTTGCATGAATTGATAATTGCACTTCTTAGCACATATTTCTTTGGAAAGCTCTACTCCTAAACTGATTAGATAGCAAGCATAGAAGAATATAACCAATCATGAAACAAAAGATCAATGGATCTCTAAACAAGAAACCCTAAGTGAAGTGTTTACCTTGATTTAGGGCAAAATACTAAAAAACAAATTCATAAAATCCATTGAAAATTCAAACAAATTTCCTTTTTTCTTAGAAAGTTGGACTGAAGGATTGTTGTTGAAAGTGGAGGAGAAGAAGTGGAAAAGAAATTCTAGAAATTGAAAGAAAATAAAAAATAGCTAGAGTGGAAGTTGTTGTTAAATTTTTCAAAAAATACTTTTTAAATGAGTTTGGTGGTGTATAATTGCAGGTGACAAGTGATTTGGAGTGGGTAAAGAACATTGAAGGGGACCAAGTGGAAAGAAAAGTCAAAAAACTGCAAAAACTGGAAGTTCAGAAAAAACACGATTCTCTTCATAGGATCGCGATTTTCTGTAAGAAAAGGAATTTGAATTATTTTCACATTTGGGTATTGAGGTAAGTGATTGTAAGAGGTTTCATAAATTTTGAGTGAGTAAAGAAAATCAATTTAAAAATATCAGTAAGAATTGAACATCAAGTGATTAAATCAAGAATTGGGTACAGAATCGCGATTTTCATCAGTAGGATAAAGGGAATAAAATTTTGTTAAAAAGATAAGAATAGGATTCAAAACCACAAAATTACTAAAGAATAAGGATTATACATTGGAAAGTGGAAATTCTGAGAAATCCACACAAAATCGCGATTGTCTAAAGGCTATAAAAGCATGAAATCTCAGAAAAAAGGTTCATTTGAGTGAGAGAGAGAGTGAGAGAATTGAACAGAATCGCGACTTTCAGCAAATACAAGTTCTTGGATCTCTTTTGATCAAGCAAGCAAGGTAATGGTCTTCCAATAAATCTTTACATGTTTTCAAGTTTTCACATAATGAAAAAATCACAAAAACACAGAAAATTGTAAAAAACACGGAATCACGATTTTTAGACTTTTGAATTTTCTTGAGAAAAAATAATATTTTTGCTAAAAATCTTTTATTGCATGTTAAAATTTGAATGAGGCAATTCTATTTGAGAAACAAAAACTTAAAAAACAAGAACCAGAAAAATTAGAAAATTTGCTCAGAATCGCGATTTTGTGATCAAGCACAAAATCGTGACTCTCTGAAGTTAAACACAAAATCGTGATTCCCAAAACGCGATTTTAATAAGAAAATCGTGTTTTTAACGATTGTGAGCAATCACGATTGTCTGGGAACAAAATCGTGAAAATCACGATTCTCTCCACAAGATCGTGGAAAACACGATTCCATTCACAGAATCGTGAAAAATCACGATTCCAGCCACAGAATCGTGGAAATCGCGATTTCATTCACAGGATCGTGAAAAACATGATTCCATTCACAGAATCGTGAAAAACACGATTCTCTCCACAGAATCGTGAAAAAACACAATTCTATTCACAGAATCGTGAAAATCACGATTCCCTCCACAGAATTGTGAAAAACACGATTCCAATCACAGGATCGTGACAATCGCAATTATATTCACATAATCGTGCAAAACATGATTCTCTTCACAAAATTGTGAGTTAGTTGGATGATTTTGAGATCTGGTAATAAATTGATCACACCTTCTAAACAAGATCTAAAAAGGAAGGAGATAGACCCAGTAATAGGAGATTTACAAGAAAAAGATTTAGAGCAGGAAACTAATATGGATAATCTAAATGAAACCAATGAACCTTCTGAAACTAGTGATTATAGAAATATTATCAAATATATGTATACAAATAGGTTTGGAACCTATGTGTATCAGGATGGGATGCATAAGTTTCTCATTAGGTTGAGAAACTTAGAAGTTCCCTTGAATATAACACCAGTGGCACAATTTAAGGATGGCAGATATGAGGATAGACAAGGATGTGTATACATCTTCTCACAGGATCCAGAAAACTCTAATGATTTAGGGCAGTGTGCAGACAAGAGACCTTGGGAACAAAACCTAGGGCAACCAGACTTGCCAAGACAAAATGAAACTCACAATAATATTGAACAACAACAAGGTAGGAGAGTACATACTTCCCCAAATCCTTTTGAAAGAGAAGCAGAATGAATTAATGATTTTCCATTTAGAAGGAGAAATCAGTGGCAAAATCAAGGAAGAATGCTCAGGCCCTATCAAGTAGCTAAATGCATGAAGAATCAATGTGAAGGATATTCTGATCCTCATGCTCATGCTGCAGAATTTAGACAATTAATTAGGCCAGAAGAAGTAGAGGATTACAAAGTACAATTTGAAGCATTTGGTCTAACCCTAATGGGACCTGCACTATCTTGGTTCATTCCCTTGAGAAAGGAAATGTATTAAGACATTGAATCTTTCCTTGAAGCCTTCATAGGGGAATTCTCAAAAACCAGAATAAAACATAGTACAGCTACCTTGATACATAGCTTTAAGCAACAAAAAGATGAAAATGACAGAGAGGCAGCTAGGAGATTCAAGCAATACATTGATAGATGTCCCAGAGAGGAGGTACCATCCATGGCAAGACAAGTATCTCTATTCATAGAAGGACTGAGAAGTGCCCAATTAAGAACCTTGGTGTATTATAGGAGATGTCCTGACCTAGGAGCATGTGTGAAAGAGGCAATAGATTTAGAGGACAACAGGGGACAAGCTCTATTAGCATTTGATCAACCTAGAACAAACGAAGATAAAATCCCACCAGTAGAAGAATTAGCAGAGGCCATTGCCAAAGCCCTAGAAGTTAGCACCAATACAAATATGATAAACACCAGGATAGCAACAAATAAGAAATGCTATAATTGTGGAGAAAATCATTTGGTGCAATAATGTCCATATAAAAAACCACAACATTTGCAAGATAGAAAAACACTCAAATACTGTACATTGGAAAGAAAATGGACAAACCATACCAGAGAAGAATGCTTCTACAATGAACAACACATTAAGGAAAGAGAATATGTGAACCAACATAATTTACAAAGAGAATCTGGATTTGTTGAGCAACCAAGACCTGTACTTGGGCAACAACCACCATTACCAACAAATGTGGTACCAGTCAAATACACACCAATAGAAGAAGAAAGCTCAAGACTAAGATCATCTTACAGAGAGGATTATCATTGGAATGAAGGATATCAGGAAGAGTGGGAAGGATATGAACAAAGGGAACCAGAACTGCAAGCCCTAGATTTGGGAAATGGGAGAATTGAAATGGATACAACCACATTCATGTACATAACCAATAATTACATGTCCAATTAGAAACCTCAGTTCAAAGGGAGTCAAAAGATAACTTGTTATAGATGTGGGGGGGAACATTTGATTAGAGATTGCCCACAACCTCCTACACTAAGAATAGAAGGAGCTTATTGCAAGGATTGTGGCGGGGAACACTTAATAAAGGATTGTCCAAGAAACCCTAAAAAACAACAGAACACATCTAGTAACATAGCATTAAAAACAGTAAATATAATGGAGCAAGAAGAATTGAGTGACCATGATCAAGTAACTGCAAATGCTATAACAAGAGCGCAAGCTAAACAACAAGAAACAACAAAAGAGACACATACACAGGAAAATAAGAAAAAATCTATTTCCAAAAGAAAAGAAAAACAGACAAAAAGGGAGATGGGAAAGAAAAATGAGAATGGGTAAAAGTTTGGAGGAAGAGACTATGGAATAGTCAAACAATAGCCAATCTCAGAATACACAAACTCAACAAGAGACAAACAATTCACAAAGTCTGGAAACCTTGATAAGAGCATACAAAGGAAGAATTCAAGAGGGACCAAATCCTACAGATCATGGAATGGCATATCCTATGCCAGATTTAGAGGATGAGAGGATGCAAAGATGTAAACAAATCATACAAAAAACACAACTCAAAATAGGGGAACCAGACAATTATCAAACAACAGTTGGGGAAGCAAATGTAACAGAAACAAGGAAAACTATTGATCAGGAAGACAATTCACACATAACCTTCCAAATCAATATAGACAAACAATGTACAATTTTATACCACACCACAATGGAAGAATTGGTAAAACAAAATCCTCACTTACAACACAATATGAAAAAATGGGAAGTAATACCAGAGAATTTTGATCCACAACAACAAGAATTGGAAGAGTTCTTGTACATTCCTATTGATCAAATAGGAGGATATTGTGAAGGAGAAGAAGGGAACTCAATTCTCAAAATACAATTTGGTGAAAATCACGCCAAAGCTATATTGGATAGTGGATCAGGTGTGGCTATCATGACTAAACAAACGTGGGAAAGATGGGTAAAAAATGAATTAGTACCCACTAAAATGAGTTTAAAACTTGCAGATGGACACATAGAAAAACCCCTAGGAATATGGGAAAAGGTGATTGTGGAAATATGTGAAATAGAAATAGAGCATACTTTTGCCATAGTTGAATTCCCACAATCCACTTCATATGAAATCATCCTAGGAAGACCATTTATGAGACAAATGCAAAATGTGCAAGATTGGGGTAATGATTGCCTATATCTTCAAAGCAAAGGAAGGATAACCAGAGTGAATCTAAGAAATGGTCAATATTGTGACATGTCCCCTCAAGAATGGTTCAAAATACATCAAAATCAGGAATTAAGTGAAGAATCAAAGATTGAAGATCAGAATGAAACAGAATCATCAATATGGAAATGCAATGTGATAAGGAACCTCACAGATAGAAAGAGAAGGTTAAGAAAAGAAGATTGTGTAGAAGAAAGGAAAACTCAGGATGAGAACTATATACCACAAAAATTCAAAGATGAAGAATTTGAGCCTTATGGTTGGAATCAGATTTTGACCACCATGGATCTAGCTAATGATGAGTATGTGGGAGTGAAATTCCAAAATGAAGAAGGATATGATATTTTTCACATAGGAATACAAATGATAAAAGTGTCAAAAACAGAAGAGGACCACGAGGAAGGAATAATATTGAAAAATGGTAAAACACAATATTTGGAAGAAGTAGAAGCTATAGATGCAATAGAAGACAAAATTTCAGGCAAATATAGAAAAAACAAACACAAGGAAATAGAAAAAGATCAAGAGGTTGAAAAAAATAAGGAAATAAAACCTTCAAATTTCAAGACTTATGAAGTAGAAGACAGACTACTTCTAAAAGTGAAACCAAAGAGAGAAAAGAAAAAAGGAGAGGCATATGACAATGAGGAACAAACTAAGAAGGTGATGATCACCCAAGAAGAAGGGGAAGAAAGACATATTGTAATAGCTGATGACATGACAAATCAAGAGGAGGAAGCATTAAGGAATTTGGCCAGAAACTATAGGGATGTGTTTGCTTACAGTTACAAGGATTTGAAAGGAATTGACCCTAAAATCTGTGAACATAAGATTCCTATTACACCTGATGCAAAACCTAGCAAACAAAGACACTACACATTCAATGAAAAAAACTCTACTAAAATAAAGGAAGAAATTGACAAGCTGCTGGCTGCCAATTTCATCTATGATATTGAGTACACAGTGGATATCTCCTATAGTTGTAGTACCAAAAAAGAATGGGAAACTTAGGGTATGCATTAACTTGAAAAAGGTGAATGTTGCAACTATAAGGGATAGCTATCCATTACCCATAATAGACCATCTTTTGGAAAGAGTTGCAGATAAGGAGGTCTATAGTTTTCTGGATGGTTTTTTAGGATACAATCAGGTACCAATAGCTTTGGAAGACCAACATAAAACTGCCTTTTCCACAGAATGGGGAATCTATGCTTTTAGGGTTCTGCCTTTTGGTCTAACTAATGCCCCAACAACTTTTCAAAGATTAATGTGTCACATATTCAAAGAATTCCTTAGAAATATCATGGAAATTTATGTGGATGATCTTTGCACTTTTTCATTAAAAAGACAAGATCATTTGAAGGATCTGGAAAATATATTCAAAAAATGTAGAACATATAGAGTATGTCTAAATCCAGAAAAACGTGTGTTCTTTGTGAGGAAAGGGAGAATGTTGGGTCATATAGTTTCCAGAAATGAAATTTCAACTGATGAAAGAAAAATCAAGGCCATAGTGGAACTTCCAAGACCAACAAATGTAAAGGAATTTCAAACTTTCATGGGACATTGTGGTTATTATAGAAAATTTGTACACAAGTTTGCAGACATTGCAAAACCCTTGTATGCTTTGATCACAAGATTTGAATGGACCAAAGAGTGTGACCAAGCTTTTGAGACTCTGAAAACTTGTTTAGTAACTGTAGCTCAGTGATGAGTAGCACCTCCTTTAATGTCAATCCGGGAAGACATGAGAATGGTATGAAGACCTCGAGCAAGTGAAGGCACAAATGCGTGAGTGAGAAGCACACCAACATGCACACACATACACACACGCGCACACACGGCAAGAACAAAGAGAGTAAGACAATGGAATTACTTCTATTACAAACAAGTTCTCATACAAGCTCAAAACTACAAGAAGCTAGCCCAAAAATGAGCTCTCTAGCTCTATTTATAGTTTTTGACTAGCTTTGGCCCTGTCCAAACCTAGTGTCCGGCCTAGTTAGAAATTAGGTTCCAGGGATTATTTGAGGGCTCAAACGAGGTCTAAAAAATATGAAAATTGTTAGGCACTTACTTCTAAGGCTCCTCAAGCTCGAGGACTCCTCGGCTTGTACAAAATGGAGCTACAAAAAGGTGAAACGGTATTTACAAGGGTTTTTAGTGATGAGAATCACTTTTAAAATGATGTAAGGGTTGGAAAAAATTGATGGGTTGCCTCAGTGCTAGATCTACATGTACGCCCGTACTTGCTTCTTCCCATATGATGCCAACACTCTCCCCCCCTAGTGTCTGTCGTCTCTGACAGACCTCTGCTCCGTGGTTTGGTCTCCGTGATCCCATGTTCGTAGCATTTCTGGATAGGTCTCAAGTAATTTTTGCCTCCAAGTGGGTTGGAATATAGCCCCTTTTCTGGCTTCCTCTGGAATATCCTCTGGTTCGAGTTGTGTTGCGAAAGTAGGGTACCTGTTGGTGACTCTTTTGATTTTTGCATTGTAGTCGGCCAATAATACAAAATAGGGTTTATATTGTAATTCTGAACTAGTTATCAGTCTTCTAGAGGCCAAGTGTCTGAAATATTCTGATTGAAGTATGGTTTCTTCAATAGTCCTCATGGCCAACATCTGGGTGGAGATACGTTCCTCATGAGTTATCCCCATTTCTTCTACCTGTTTCATCCATGTCGACGGGGGCTCCTCATATGTGTCTTGTCCTTCCTCCATGATTCTGCCTCCTGGAATGGGTTGAGGCTCATAGTTGTCTTCAAATGTTTCCTCCACTGGAATGATTACTGCTTCTTCTTCTATTGGTTGATCATGTGGAGAGGGGGGTCGTTCATACTGTGACAACTTGATCTTTAATTCTGCCACTTGTTGTCGTAGCTCAAGTACCTCATTGGTCTTTGAAGATTCGGGCTCTAGTGAAGTTGCCGCATTGACCATCTCTTTAGGTTCTGGTGGGTGTGGTGTAGGCACTTGGGATCTTTGTAGTTCCTTTACTTGGTCGGCAAGCTGATCATGTGCTTCTAAGAGGTTGGCATAGGTTTCCAATATTTGTTGTATGCTTTCTGAGGGGATGGCCCAGAAGCTAACAGGGTCGATGGGTGCCCCTGGAGTATTTTCTATGGCGGCTTTGAGATTGTCTTGATTTTGTTGTTGTAATCTCCTGTTTTCTTCTTGGGCAGCCGCTAGGTGGTGTCGGAGTATAGCCATGTTTCGTTGTAGTCTAGCATTACGGGCTAGCTGATCTCTGAGTTGTTCTTCCGTTGCCCTACTCGTCTCTGTATGTTTGGCTTCGAGCTCCACATGGGATTGTTGGAGGGTGGTGACTTCTTGTTGTAATGTTGCATTACTCAATTCCAAGGCATTGACACGTGCCTGGAGGTGGGATGAGAGAGTACGCAGCTCCTTATTGTTTTCTTCCAAAAATCGGTATTCTTCCTTAAGCTGGGCAGCGGCTTCGAACATGGTGTCCAATGCATGACTGAATGAGGTGGATGCAGAGGTGGAGGTGAAAGATGCAAGGGTTCGGGAAATGGGAAAGGGAAAAGTGGATGTTGTGCCGACAGTGGGTGTATGCGGTGTGTTGGCAGCAGTCAGGGAACCGAAGGAGCCACTAGACAAAGAGGGTCGGAACGAAGAGATAGCACAAGCAGACACGGTAGCCAAAGAAGATCTGGCAAGTAGGCCATCTAATTTTTTCAGACATCAAGGAGTTGAGCACACAAGAAGAAAGAGCAAGTAGGGAGCTCAAAGAGGTGTATGACAAATCAGCAGAGAAAATCCCTACACAAGTAGTGATTTTAATCACTAAACACCATTGTAAACACCATTTCGTATTTTTGTAGCTCCATTTTGTGCAAGCCAAGGAATCCTTGAGCTTGAGGAGCTTTAGAAGTATCTACCTGCCAATTTCCGTATTTTTTAGATCTCGTTTGAGCCCTCAAATAAGCCCTGGAACCTAATTTTTGACTAGGCTGGACACTAGGTCTGGACAGGGCCAAAGCTAGTCAAAAACTATAAAAGGAGCTAGAGAGCTCATTTTTGAGGTTAGATTGTAAATGAAATGAACTTGTAAGAGCTTTTTGAAAGTAATCTAAAGAACCCCATTGCTTCTCACTCTTTGCCTTACCTTGTGTGCGTGTGTGTGTGTATGTGTGTGCATGTTAGTGTGCTTCTCACTCACGCACTTGTGCCTTCACTTGCTCGAGGTCTTCATACCATCCTCACGTCTTCCCAAATTGACATTAAAGGAGGTGCTACTCATCACTGAGCTACACCAAAATTTGGCGCCGTTGCCGGGAATCGAGCTTTGAGGACGAGCGTGTGATGGTAAGACGTAGATTGGAGACGTTGGCGTTGTAGGTAATTTCTTTACTTTTCCTATTTTTCTCTTTCTCACCTTACTACCATCATCACCATCATCATCATCACCATCTTCCACCTCCATTTCCATCATTGCAAAAAATTCAGTTTTTTGATCATATCACCTTCTCCACCTCATTTCCCTCATTTCACTTGTGAGAGAGAGCGGGAGAGCGAAAGTGTGTGTGCTGTTTTTGCATGTTTCTTGAGCTGTCTTGCAGGTACAGGCCGCATCATTGTCCCCAGCACTGCGTAGGTACGGAATTCGCAGTAACTGTCTGTGTGTCGCCGACCTCTATCAATCGCGACCGACAGAAAAAATGCTCAAATTGCCAAACAAAGTGCAAAACCATGATCTACAGGCCTAGAGCTTCCCAAAAATGTGCTTAGATTTTTGAAACTCCTCAGTTTTTTGTCAATCGTGATCGCTCTGTCAATCGCGATCGATAAACCACGACGGACAGACCTGTCAATCGCGATTGACCCATCAATCACGACTGACAGCCCACGACGGCTCTGTCAATCGTGACCGACAGAGTCAACGACCGATTGACCACGACTGACGGATCATACGTGTGACACGTGTCAATCGCGATCGAGCCATCAATCGCGATTGACTCATCAATCGCGACTGACAGCCCACGACGGCTCTGTCAATCGCGACCGACACAGTCAACGATTGTTTGACCACGACGGATAGACCCTCGTGACCGACCTGTCAATCGCGATCGACCCATCAATCGCGACTGACAGAGTCAACGACCCTTTGACCACGATTGATTGACTTTTCGAGCCACGTGTCAATCGCGATTGACCCATCAATCGTGATTGACAACCACGACGGACCTGTCAATCACGATCGACACATCAATCGCGATTGACCTGTCAATCGCGACTGATAGAACTTGCGAACGCGATAGAAGGGCAAATTGGGTCAAGATTTTAGGGCAAAGAATAGGGGGCTAATTTGGTCAATTGGTGGGACAACCACTAGAGGGTAGCATTGCATGTTGAGGCCACAACCCAAGCAATTCAAGAATTTCTACCTGCCTGATTAAGCTGTCTTGAGCCCTGTTTTAAACCCTGAAGCCTGAACTGACATAACTTTCTCATACGAAATCCGTTTGTTGTGATTCTTGTTTTGTTGGAAAGCTCATGGGGTTTTTTTGAAGTTAACCATACCCCGAAGTAGGAAACCTGAGGGATCCTTGGGATTGTTTTTCATAAAGGCAAGGGATAATTTGGTTTGTGAGTTACATGCATGAAAGTGGTCTAGTCTGTCATTTGAATTTAAGTCTGGAGCTAATCTTGGAACTGATGCAGGTCTATTGAGAAGCAATTGAGAGCATCCAAGCAAGGGCTTTGTGCAAGCTTGAGAATCAACTTCTCGAGCATTAAAGAACAAGGATCAGCACGAAAGGTCGGCATATTCTCAACTCCCCTTCTTCAATTCCTAGCGTAGGCTAAGAACGACTAGAGGTAGGAGTAAGTCAGGGCGACGATAGGCAATTATCAAGTTGAAGAATACCTAAACTTTCAAGTTCAAGCTAAGGACATAATCTTTGTGCTGTCGAAAACTTTAAAGAAAAAGAACTTAACGTGGAACGAACAACTTTAAGCGCGGAACTACACTCAAATATACCTTACGACGTGATATCAGACAAGAATTTTAACCTGGTAATCAACTAAAAAGAATCAAGTAACTGATACAAAAGGACTCTGCAACGAGGTTGTACTTGGGCAAATTTGGGTTATTCAATCAGGCTTATGAACCTTAGATCAGGGCGACATCTAGGGAGAGATAGACAAAGCCTTAGGTCTTCAGAGGCTAGTGTCAACCACATCGCTAGGTCTTGGGCCCAGCAGTTGAGCCACCACTCATACTACCTTAGCTCCGAGACCAGTGAATCAGAGATGTCTCAAGGCATGGACCGACCTACGGGAAGTTCAGGAGTGCCATACTTGCATAGGGTAGAAGGCCCTTACAAAACGCAGTTGGAATACCTTAGTACCAACCGATTAGGTGCTAGCATCTATGAGGACGGCCTAGGAAGGTCCGTGATCCAGATAAAAAACCCTGACCAATCCATTGGACTAGAGCACCCCGCTGTCAAGTTTGAAAACGGAGCATACCTGGACAAAGAAGGAACTATATACGTAGTCACCAGTCACCCAGATAGGACAGACAAATTCGGAAATGTGATCTCAGAAGCAGATTTAGGTGACTTGGAGCAAGGAAACATGGGTGTAGAACCTAGAACCCCCCGAGGCAAATCTGTTCTCACTAGGATTATCACACCAGAGTGGGTTCCCCAAGACAACAAGAGCATAGATCTGCTTCTGAACCGAGAGACTGACGAAGCCTTTTGGAGGTATAAATCTGATCGGCCAATTGACTTATGAACAATCATGATCTATGAGTTCAAAGATCCTGATAGCCCAGGCAGAGTGACATATCTGGATCAGGCATCAGAGAGGATCTTTGTGGTGACAGAAAATGATAGGCATGCTTACACTTGGAAAGGTGAATTCGTTTTCCCCCAACCGAGATCAAACGTGTCCTTTGGTCACCTAGGAGCTGAAACCTCCCACGCTCACGGAACTCAAAGGGACAGACATAGAGAAAGGCCGGAGGTGAGCTTTGCCAACTCAGGGGGCAGAGAAAGAACGAGGACGGAAACAAATAGAGTAGAGCCTGAGGTACTTAGAGCTCACAAGAATCAAAGAAATGCGGATGAGTTTCCTCTACCACGACCTAGAGAGGACACAAGGACTTTGAGACCAACTCAGCTATTTAAGTCCATGAAGAATTACTTCGATGGCACGGGAGATCCATACGATCATGTGGCTGAGTTTAGGCAAGTCTTGGGAGCTGAACAAGTGGAGGATTTATTCACGTAGTATAATGCCTTTGGTCTAACCCTTAGGAACACAACCCTTACGTGGTTTCAACCATTGAATGAGAGACAGTTCAGGAGCATAGACCAACTCCTAGAGGCTTTCATTATTGAATTCTCTAAGAGTGGCATAAGACATAACACCTCCTCGTTGATTCACAGCTTCAAGCAAACCCCTCAAGAAACCGTGAGACTTGCAGGAAGAAGATTTAGGCAATACTTAGAAAGATGTCCTGTTTCGGAGCTCCCCACACCTACTAAGCAAGTGGCTTTATTCTTGGATGGATTGCTAAGTACCAAATTGAGATCCTATGTGTACTTGAAGGACCCTATGTTGGAAGCAGTCAGAGGCACAGACGACGCGGAAGCATGTAACGACGGAGGAGTGAGCCAGTGGAATCTTTTTTCAAAGAATCACGTTCTAAAAATACTTTTCAAAAACCTCCAACAGTGATTTTTATCACTATTGTAACATATGTAACATAGAAAACCCCATTTTGTAATCCATAGCTCCATTTTGTGCAAGCCGAGGAGTCCTCAAGCTTGAGGAGCTTAGGTAGAACAAGCGTATCAATTTTCGTTATTTTTAGACATCATTTACCCTTCCAAATAGCATCTAGGACCTAATTTTTAACTATGTCGGTCACTAGATGTGAAACCGGTCAAAACTAGTCTAGAAACTATAAAAAGAGCTAGAGAGCTCATTTTTGAGGTTAGCTAGTGTGAGCTTAGAGCTACTTTTGAGCTTGTAAGAGAGTTCTTGAGTAATAGAGTTGGTTTCTCATCTTCCATTGTGTCTTGCTTGTCTCTTCGTAGTGTGTGTGTATGTGTGTGTGCATTTCTATGCTTCTCACCTTCACTCTCACTTCATCTCACATTCACGATCTTCATATCACTCCTATCTCTTCCGCGGATTGACATTAAGGAGGTGGCGCTTCTTAACGTGGTTCTCACCATTGTGCTAGAGCAACACCAAATTTGGCGCCGTTGCCGGGGATCGAGTCTAGGACGAATGTGTGATGGTAAGAGTATAGCAAGAAGTAGCGTTGGAAGGTAAAAATTTCAGTTTTTGTTGTTGTTTTTACTTAGTTTTTAGTGTTTTTCACCTCCCCCGCACTCCATCTTCATCACCGCATCATCATCTTCATCTCCAAAAAAATAAGAAAATTCACCATATCCACCCATTCTCCTCATTTCCCCTCATTTGTGCATGCGAGAGAGTGAGAGAGAGCTTTTGTGCTTGTGTGTACTTTTGTTTTCTTGAGTCTTCTTGCAGGTACAGAGCTCCAGTGCATCAGGAAAGCTTGGAAAAGGTAAATTCTCAGTTTTTGTTAGAAATTTCCGACTGTGTCAGACCATCGCGATGGTCTGCAAAGTTCGGAATTTGAAGAAGGCGACCACACCAGCGTGTAGAGCACACTTGCGCCTCTAGGAATCCACACTTGCATTTGCAAAATCATCAGTTTGGTGGACCATCGCGACGGTCTCAGACCATCGCGATTGTGTCACACCATCGCGATAGGCTCACGCCATCGCGACGGCTCGGCCGGACCATCGCGACGGTCTCACGCCATCGCGACGGTTCATTTGGACCATTGCAACAGTTCGTGAACCATCGCGATTGTTCGGTTGACCCCACACCATCGCGATTGGCTCACGCCATCGCGCCGACGGTGCCACGTGGCAAGCTAGACCATCGCGACGGCTCGCACCTCACACCATCGCGACAACCCGAAATTTTGGACCATCGCGATTGGCTCACGCCATCGCGCCCTGACCATCGCGATTGGCTCAAGCCATCGCATCTGTGACCATCGCGACGGTTCACTTTGGACCATCGCGATTGTTCACGTTGACCGTTGACTGACGCCATCGCGATTGTCCACTTTCACGCCATCGCGACAGTTCACCCTCACGCCATCGCGATTGTCCACTTTCACGCCATCGCGATTGTCCACTCACGCCATCGCGACGGTTCACCCTCACGCCATCGCGATTGTCCACTTTCACGCCATCGCGATTGTCCACTTTCACGCCATCGCGACGGTTCACCCTCACGCCATCGCGACGGTTCACCCTCACGCCATCGCGACGGTTCACCCTCACGCCATCGCGACGGTCCCAGACCATTGCGATTGTCTCACACCATCGCGATTGTGCACCCCCATCGCAAATTTTAGGGTTTCATTTTTTGGCCAATTTTGGGGCTAATTTTGGGAAATTTTTGGGTGATTAGACTCATAGGAGACCCCTTAGCTCATATTTGGAGAAACACCAGTTTGTCAGTTTTTACCCCCCAGGGCCTGAACGGTCATAACTTTTTCATCTGAAGTCCGTTTTTTGAGCTTAATAGCTCGTTAGAAAGCTCTTTTCGAGTACTACGTGACCTCAACTGTTTTTTTTGATAAGCTATTTTGAGGTTGACCTAGTTTGGGACTAGAAAGCCAGGGGGCAAACATTGAAAAGTTGGGCAAAAGGGAAGGGACTTAAAAGGTGTATATACTCAAGTGCTTGATCATCCAACTGTGAATTGGTCTAATATTGGATTTTTCCAGGTCTAGCAAGGGCAATCGAAGGCAACCAAAGCAAGGCTGTGAAGGGCATAAAGCTTGGGAAGCGCGGCTTCTTGGGCATCAGAGCAACCAGAAAAGTTGACTCGAGGTTGGAGGATTACTCAACCCCCTCAGTCAATTCTTAGCTTAGGATAAACGTTAGCATTGTGGATTAAGACGATAGGAACGCCTCAAGTTCAAGAGAATTAAATTTGTCAAGTCCAAGACTAAAGTAAAGGTGTGTGACACGAAAACCTAAAGGAAAGAACATAAGTCTGACGGAACGAGAACTCAAAGTACCACAGAAAGTCGAATTCCTGACGCATACATTAAGACAAGAATCTAAAGAAATTTAAAAAGAATCAAGAAAGTAATAACAAAGAATCATTGACGATCTGAGCGTGTATTGAGTGTGCAAGGAAGAAAATTAATGAACCTTAGATCGGGCAAACATATAGGTAAGTCAGACCGGCGAAGCCTTAGATCATCAGAGGCAAGTGTAAGAACTACTGCACGATCGTGGGCTCAACAATTGAACACTAGTTATCCCTACGAGAGCTCAGATACTAGTGATTCAGAAATGGCATTTAGCACAGAAAAACCAGAAGGAGGGTCGAATGTAGCCTATTTAGAAAAACCAGAAGGACCCTATAGAACACAACTAGAGTTTCTCCGAACCAACCGATTAGGTGCTCGCATCTATGAGGATGGTTTGCGAAGGCAAGTGGTGCAAATGCACAACCCCGATCAACCCATTGGATTGGAACATCCAGTGGTGAAATTCGAGAGAGACGCGTACATAGACAAGGAAGGAACGATGTACATCTTAAGTACGCAGCCAAACAATACCAACGAGTTTGGCATGATTCAACCAGAGACGGAAGCAAAAGCTCAAGGAAAAGAATCATTAGAAGAGCCTAGAACACCTACAGGGAAATCTGTACTGACACGAGTACTAATCCCGGATTGGATCCCTCAGGACAACAGAAGCATAGAGTTGTTTGTAAATAAAGAAACTGATGAAGCCTTTTGGAGATACAAGACAGAAATACTTAGTGAGGTAGGTATCATTACTATATACGAGTTCAAGGACCCGGATACACCTGGAAAGGTTGTATACCTGGATGAGACTTCAGAAAGAGTCTTTGTGGTGCCTGACCACGCTAGAAACACATACACATGGAGAGGTGAATTGGTATTCCCTCCATCTAGAACGAACATGAATACAAGTCAACAAGGGGCAGGAACATCATCAGCCCATGGAAATCAAAGAGAGCAAAATAAAGAAAGACCCGAAGTAAGATTCACTCATCCCGTAGGGAGAGATAGAACAACCACGGACACTAATAGAGCGGATAGACAAAGAGATCATGGAGTACTAGGTGGTAGAGATGATTTTCCTCTACCTAGACCCCGCGAACACGCAAGAATATTGAGACCCACTCAGTTAGTGAAATCCATGAAAAATTATTTTGATGGCACAGGAGATCCCTATGACCATGTCGCAGAATTCAAGCAAGTACTAAGAGCAGAACAAGTCGAAGACATGTTCACACAATACAACGCATTTGGACTAACGTTAAAGAATACAGCTTTAACTTGGTTCCAACCTTTGCAACAAAGGCAATTTAGAGACATCCATCACTTTTTAGAGTCATTCATCACTGAATTCTCTAAAAGTGGGATTAGACATGACACGTCTTCGTTGATTCATAGCTTCAAACAGACCCCTCAGGAAACAGTTAGACTGGCAGGACGTAGGTTTAGACAATATGTTGACCGATGTCCAATGCAAGAGCTACCCTCACAAGCCAAGCAAGTGTCATTGTTTTTAGATGGCTTGTTGAGCTCTAAACTGCGCTCCTATGTGTACCTAAAAGAACCCAGAACGCTAGAGCAATGTGTGAGAATATGCATAGACATTGAGGACAACTTAGGAGACGAGTTGGAACTCTCAAGGGTCTATAAGGACTCAGACTGTTCATCTCTAGCATCCACAAAATTGTCTAGCTCAATAGAAGACCTTGCAGAAAAAGTGGCCCAGAAACTAGGAGTTTCTAGTAAACCTAGGGTACTAATGAACAAGCGTTGTTACACCTGTGGTGGTGACCATATGGCAAATGTGTGTCCCCACGCACCACAACCTCAAGCCAACCCTAGTGGCCAATACTGTACAATTGAAAGAAGATACACGAATCATACGGCTCAGGACTGCCCATACAACAAACAAACCGTGAGACAGAACTACCCGCAAGCATACCCGCAGCCAGGTAGGTATCAAGGCCAATACAATGCTCAGCCTTATTACTATAGGCCTCCTCAGAACTACCCATACCAGGCTAAACAGAGACCTCAACCTGTCTTAGCTCAGCAGCCACCCCCACCAGCGAATGTCATCTCAGTCAAATACGCTGCTGCAGAAGAGAATCAAAGTAGGGCCTTAGTGCCTTCTTCACCTTTGATCACAGAGAGTGACCCGAATTCGAAAAGTTTTGACTCTACGCATGTAGATAGTCCACCCGCATATTACACAGAGTCACCAGAACACGTAGAAACATATCATTATGATAGTCCACCAGTGGAACCTAGTTGGGAGCCAGACTATGCTAATGTGATGTACACAAACCCAAATCCACGGCCCCAATTAAGACAACAGAGACCACAGGGCCCTAGAGGACCATGCTTTAGGTGCCAAGGAGATCACTTCATAAAGGATTGTCCACATCCCCCGATAGTAGGACAATCACAATACTATAACATCCAAGGCTTTTGTGCTGATTGTGGCAAAGAGCACATAATCAAAGATTGCCCTAAAAATCCAGTTAACGCTTCGAATGTGACACCGATCAATGTGATAGGTACTGTAAACAACGTAGATGGATCCAACCCTACATACGTGCCTATCCAAGCTATAACAAGAGCCCAGGCGCTCTTACAGAACCAACATCTTAATCAGGAGAAAGTAGCCGGAACTAGTGAAGTTGCAGAATCTAGTAGTAAAAAGACAAAATCCTGGAAAGATTCTAGAGAAAGAATAAAGAGAAAGTGGAGTAAAAAGATAATTGAGTTGGAAGGAAGTTTAAAAGAGTCTAGAGCCAAAATCCTAGAATTGACTTCACAGGACTTGAATCAAGAGAATCCAGCTCAGAAATCAGGATCAGTTTTAGCGGAACCCATACCAGAAAATCTAGACATGATGTTTCGTGCATATCAGGCTAGATTAAAAGAGGGACCTCAGGTAGCTGAAATGAGTAAAAACTACCCTCGAGCTGATCTAGAAATTGTGAGAACTAAACTTTGCATGAAGATGGTAGAACTAGCACAAGCTTTGTTCGAAGCCTCTAGATATCTTAATTGGAATAACATGGCAAAACCGGAACTACACTTTCAAGGACTAATGGAGAGGCTAGAATATTTGATTGAAAGCAAAGAGAAAAAGGATCAGCCTAGGAACCCTATTGTCCCAGAGACACAGGAAAGGAATGCGCCATCCCTGTCTCAAGTACCCAACTCAGAAAGTCAAGACAATTTGTCTTCCATACATAGATATTCACATGAATTTTTGAGAGAAATACAAGAAGAGAAGTGGAGAAAGGAACAAGGAACCCATCCTCCTATTCAGGAAATAGATGACTTGCAAGAACAATTTCCCCAAGACATTCCCTCTATATACGATGATGTAGAGGAAGAACAACTGAGTGAACACACAAGATTTGAATCTAATTCTTTACAAGAATTACCTCAGTTCACAGGACCTTGGGAAGCAAAGTCTATCAGTATGAGAGCACCCACGATAATAGTGAGGAATGAAGAATCAGTAATCCCTAGAAACACGGAAGTGATCAAGAATACCAAAGTACAGTGTAATCTCACTCTAGAGGAGCTGCTGAAGATAAAACCAGAACTGTGGAAACATGTAGCTAATCAATTCCCCGAGCTTGCTGCTACTCCCTCACAAATAGGATCACAAAATAAGGTACCAGAGATACCCGTAGAAAAGATTGGAGATGTAAGCGAAGGAGAGGAAGGCAACACTTATCTTCCGATAACCCATCAGGGCTACACCACGAAAGCCATCTTAGATTCAGGAGCCGGAGTAGCCATAGCTACCACCGCTTTATGGAAACGTTGGGGTAAGCCAGCATTGAGACCCACCAGGATGAAGCTGCAAATGGCTGACGGACACATAGAAAAACCATTAGGCTTACTAGAAGGCATATCTCTCACCACTTGTGGTGTAGAATTTGAGCATACCTTTGCCATTTGTGACTTTGCAAAAAATCATGCATATGAGATGATATTGGGACGACCATTCATGCGTCAGTTGCAAATTGTACAAGATTGGGGAACTAATTCTTTGTACTTGCAACATTTAGGGGTGACTACCAAAGTCAATCTTAAAGACTATTCACATCGAGATGTACCCCCAATACAATGGAATACCATCCATAAGACACCAGTAGAGACGGAATCCGTGCACTCATTAGAATCAGATCCTTCTTGGTTGCATGAGGATACTCATTTATGGATGTGCAAAGTAGCCAAACAAGAGGAAGAAAGGTTAGAAGCCAGGACCTTAGGTGCAGAACAAAATCCACGAACCCTTCAGGATCCAGCTTACGCACCTGTAGTATTTCCAGATGAAGAGTTTGAACCCCATGGTTGGGCAGAAATCCTAGCAACCATGGATGTAGCCATCAATGAAGAACAATGGACACCCCACTGTGACGAGGATGGCTATGACATTTCAGTTTTCACGATAGAGCCAATCATGTGCGATGCAATTTTAGAAGAGTGTGAACCTAACACTGATGCATTTGAGGATGCAAGCGATTTTGATTTAGAATCAATTATCATGGACCCACCTTTTGCATCAGAAGAGGAATATTTTTTCGAAGTAGAGACTCACACTCAGAGACACGAGGAAATTACGAATGAGGTGAGGTTAGCCACGGAAGTGACTAACAAGAGTGAAGGCAAGAAAAGAAAGAAGAAAGAAAACATGTCAGAAAAAGAAGAATCTTTGTTTGAAGTACCCAAGAACTTCAAGAAATATGAAATCGAAGATAGAAGAATCATGGTACGAATGCCTAATAGAAAAGCGAATGACGGACAAGTATATGATAACCGAGAGAAAACCAAGAAAATAATAGTTGCTATCAAAGGAGAAGAAGAAAAATGTACATACATAGGGCATGATTTGACAACTGAAGAAGAAGAAGAGCTAGTTGCCCTATTGCGCGAATATAGAGATGTTTTTGCTTGGAGTTACAAAGATTTGAAAGGAGTAGATCCAGATATATGTTCTCATAGAATCCCTATGACTCCAGATGCAAAACCGACAAAACAGAAACCTTACACGTACAATGATAACTACGCTGCGAAGATTAAAGAGGAGATAGATCACTTGATAGAAGCAGGATTCATTTACGAAATTGAGCATACCGAATGGGTATCCCCTATTGTGATTGTGCCCAAGAAGAATGGAAAATTGCGTGTGTGTATTAACCTTAAAAAAGTTAATGCCGCAACGATTAGAGATAGTTATCCTCTTCCTATCACAGAACATCTATTGGAAAGAGTTGCGGGCAAGGAAGTTTACAACTTCCTTGATGGTTTTTCAGGCTATAATCAAGTAGCCATTGCTCCAGAAGATCAACACAAGACGGCATTTGCCACTGAATGGGGCATATTTGCATTTCGTGTAATGCCATTTGGCTTAACAAATGCACCCGCCACTTTCCAGCGACTCATGTGTCATGTTTTTAAGGAATTCTTACGCAAGAGTTTGGAAGTTTATGTCGATGACTTATGTGCTCATTCAAATGCAAGACAGACGCATATCCCAGAGTTAAGGCAAATATTTGACAAATGTCGAGAATATCAGGTTTGTTTGAACCCAGAAAAGTGCGTTTTCATGGTCAGACAAGGCAAAATTCTAGGACACATTGTGTCAAAAAATGGAATCTCTACGGATGAAGAAAAGGTGAAGGTAATTGCAGAATTACCTAGACCAACTAATGTGAAAGAGGTACAGGCATTTATGGGCCATTGCGGTTATTATAGGAGATTCATACACATGTATGCAATCATAGCCAAGCCTTTGTACTCTCTTTTAACCAACTTTGTATGGACAGATGAATGTGAAAATTCATTCAATGAACTCAAACGACGCTTATGCTCAGCACCTATATTGACTACACCAGATTGGAGTAAGCCATTCCATGTACATGTGGATGCATCCAATTACGCCATAGGATGTGTGTTAGCACAACCCACGAATGAAGGTAACATAGATCTCCCCATAGCTTATGCTAGCAGACAATTGAACGCAGCAGAAAGAAATTACACCACGACGGAACGAGAAGGATTAGGGATGATCTACGCGGTAAAGAAGTTTAGGCACTATTTGTTGGCAAACAAATTCAAGTTCTTTACAGATCATCAAGCCCTATTGTACTTAGTCAACAAGCCATGTAACACAGGACGACTAATACATTGGTTTCTATTACTCATGGAGTATGATTTTGAAGTCGTAGTCAGGAAAGGAAAGACACATCTTAGAGCTGACCACCTTTCAAGATTAACCTCAGGAGAAGCTCCTCAAGGAGTAGCGGATGATCTACCAGATGCATATTTGTTTAATCTTGAGATAGCACCAGAATGGGCTAAGCCTATAGTCCCTATTCTCACATATGGACCCAAGAATCCTAAGATAAAGATCAAAGAAGGAGAGATTACCAAGTCTCAGAGATACCAAATAATGGCAGGAAGCATATATAAACAGGATAATCAAAAGATTCTTGCTTGTTGTGTAGATGAATCAGAACATGCGAATTGGTTGCAATTAGCACATGTAGGTGCATTAAAGCAACATCATTCAAAACATCGAACACTACAAACTCTGCATAGACTAGGAGTGTATTGGCCTTCGATGGAAGCAGATGTCTACAAATTGTGTAAAGAATGCCATGTTTGTTGTGAAAGACTACCAGTAGAGCATGCTACATTATATCACGTGTCTCTCACACCAGACTGGAGTGAACAATTAGTGACATACTTGAGGACGAAGACATTCCCTCAAGGAATGACTTTAGCACGACAACGCAGTCTAGAGCAGGAAGCTCAAGACTATTCACTTATTGGCGATAATCTATACAAAAGAGGACGAGATGGATATCTAAGACAATGTGTTCATGAGAGCGATTATCTGAGCATACTAGAGACTGCACACCAAGGTGTTGTAGGAGGTCATTTTGGACCCGATAGGATAATCAAAGCCATCCTCTTTGCAGGATTATGGTGGCCCACTCTTCACATGGATGCTCATACCTATGTAAAGAGATGTGATGTGTGCCAAAGAACTCAGTTTCCTACTCGCAGAGACGAAATGCCATTGAAACCCATGATGGGCGGACGTGCATTTTCTAAGTGGGGTATAGACTTTGTAGGACCCATTAACCCCCCTGCAAAAGGTACACATGCAGAATACATTATTGTTGCCACGGATTATCTGACGAAATGGGTAGAGGCAAAAGCCACAAAAAAGAATGATGCACACACAACTGCAAAATTCTTATTTGAGAATGTCTTTACAAGATATGGATTGCCTAGAGAGTTAGTGAGCGATCGAGGCACTCACTTTCTAAACCAAGTCATTGAATATTTGTTACAGGATTTTATGGTGATTCACAAGAAATCTGCACCATATCATCCTCACGCCAATGGTCAGGCTGAAAGCACTAATAAGATCCTTTGTAACGTACTGACGAAACTCGTGAACAACAAACGTTCAGATTGGGACAAACAGTTACACCACGCTGTTTGGGCATATCGAGTGGCCTATAAGACCGTACTCAATGCAACTCCCTTTCAGATGGTTTTTGGTCAGAATGCTGTGCTTCCTTTGGACTTCTTGATACCGACCCTTAAGGTTGCACAAGAACATCAGT
Source organism: Ceratopteris richardii (assembly GCA_020310875.1). Taxonomy (NCBI): domain Eukaryota; kingdom Viridiplantae; phylum Streptophyta; class Polypodiopsida; order Polypodiales; family Pteridaceae; genus Ceratopteris; species Ceratopteris richardii. The sequence goes on from CM035433.1 coordinate 74,603,881, forward strand.
GGACCGGCCATGAATTATCAGCGAGAATAATGGACTTGGAACGATTAGGAGAAACCAAGCTAAAGGCAGCAGCAGGCATATACGCAGCAAAGAAGCGACAGAAAGCATATTTTGATGCACATGTGAAAGATAAAGGCCTAAAAGAAGGAGATTTAGTTCTAGTATATACGCTAAAGCAACACGCACGTAAGTTAGAAAAGCGAGGTTATGGACCTATGATCATTAACAGACTCTCAACCAGTGAGCAATACAGTTAGCCACCTTAGAAGGAGATATAATGCCTAATTATATTAGTGGCTGTAGAGTCAAGCTATATCAGGAACCTCTTACTGAGGATATGCTTAGACGACTCACGTTGGCAAAGAAGCGTAAGGAGGAAGAAAATAGAATACGAGCGAAAGCTCAGGCAGAAGCAATAGAACGCATTAAACGCATGAAGTTAAGAAGACAAGGACTAGGGAGAGAACATGATAGCCATCCGGAAACTACACCCAGATATCCCATGGCCATGTGTCAAGTAAAGTCAACCACTCATCCTAGTATAGTGGACAGGAGACCATTCATTACAGTCAGGCTAGAGCACGGAAACCCTTGCCAAGAGCTCAGGGCTTTAATTGACTCAGGTGCTGCGACTAGTGCGATTAGATGGTCCCACTATAAGGATTCAGGAATAGAAATGCGGCCAATTGAGGCATACCTCATAGGGCTAGGAGGCATGGAAACCCCTTGCATGGGTGAGGTGGACCTTCCTATCCTCATTAAGGATGTGACCATGACAGCGAAGCTACTAGTGTGCCATGATGACGACCTGATAGAACCCCTAATCCTTGGCCAAGATTGGCTATACGATCACTCAGTGGACCTAAATCTTAGACAAGGCTCCTTACAGATTGGAACCTTAGAACAGAAGTGAGTGATACCGCTTGACTTCCCTAATTGCATTCCGATTGAGGTTTGTAACCCTAGACCCTATGAAACGCATGCGACGGAAGACCGGAAGATCTTGGGTCAGATCAATCAGTTACGTCTACACCAACCCACTCGGGCTTGACTAGGGACAATTGCCAATCAGAAGGACGACAGGAGATCTTCCCTCGGGCTTCCTGCAAACTAGAAGGGGCAGCTACCCAACCGCTAGGGCAGATGAACACAATCAGCGGTCAGGTGGGTTGCATCACCGGCCAAATGAGCACAACACCCTGCGGTGCTCATCCTTCCAAACTTGCTGCGGACTGGCCTAGATTAAAGATGAAGAACGAATCACTTCCTAATGGGCAGGTCACGCAAGTGTTGGATCTCCCTTCTTTTCCAAAGCAGAGCGTCCAATGGACCTCTCAAACCCAACCACGAACGAGTCAACCACAACAGAGGAACCCAGACCGACAACACCACTAGACAAGGCAAAGAAAGCAGTAGTATCAACATCACAGAACAAGTGGCACGAAACAAATATGGGTGCCAAAGGACAGCAACCACAGGCTAGTGGCAACACTACAGACGAGAACAGGACAAAGTTGCAACAGAAGCAGAGTCAGCATCCAAAGTCCCCTCGATCTTCTTCCCCAAGTACAAATACTCGGCAGATTTGGATCGCCAAGAAGTATCTTATCAATCGACCCACACCCATGCAGATTTGGGTACCCAAACAATGTATTATAGCCCAACCCTCTAGCCATGTAATATATACCCCTCCGAAATCTTTTCATCCTTCAATACCACCAAACCCGATACCACTTTTTGTCCCTCAGCAGAAACATACCACCCACTCCAAGACTCTTAGGAAATGGATACCGAAACGTATCCAAACGTCTTTTTGTACCCCATTATCTAACAATTCTCCCACCCCGTTTAAACTCCACCATTGTAATAATTCACCCTCAACCAAACCTTGTATAAATTCGTACACCCAAACCCCACATCATGCATAATAAAAGCTCATCAAGAATTGTATGATAATCTGACAATGTACGCGTCTAGAGACCTGCATTAGTTTTGAAAATAATCATTGCATCAATCACTTCACGACACTTGGCTACACGGGTTACACATCGGTTATGGAAAGGGATTGCGGTCTCACCTTAATGGGATCATAATTAATTTCCATACTAATGTGTTAATCTTTTGTAGCAGATCTTTTCCATTAGCTCATCAGTCATCATGCAAACCGAAGCAGGACCATCAGAAGCTGGCCCAAGCACACCAATGGCCAATATTGGAGAATTACTTGCAGAATCTTATCCTATGATGCAACCACCAGAGTTTCAAGGTTTTCCAGGACCCATGCCAGTCGACGATCCTCCTAGAGGATATACTGAGAAGATTCATCGTAATTCTCACTGGTTTCAAGGCCTAGCAGGACCATTAGCAGACGTTGATTTCATATTTGAGGCCAATTTGGCATTTGATCTTCGCACATGGGCCAAGTACCAGTTCTTTTCAAGAGAATTTGAAGGACTACAGAATACACAAGATCTAACGCACGTTTGGGCACGAGCGGGATTTACAGAGTATTTTAGCGACCCTCTGCCTAAACCCGATTTTTACAGATGTTTTTACTTGGTAACCACCTTAACAGCTTCAGAAAACAAGGATCTACCTGGCACATTCATGTTACCATCCTTGGTAAATGATCCTCCATTCAGAAGGTTTTATCTGTCTAAAGATTTAATTCGCGCAGCTCTGAAAATACATGGAACGCACACTCTGACGGAGCGAGAATGACTAGTCCCAGAGCAGATGAAACGTGGCGACGTAACTAAGTGGGAGGATATTTCTGCCATAACCCCTGAGCTTTCCAAGCCATTACGGATATGCATGCAGCACTTTGCTTTCCCAGCTCAGGATCGTTTTACCATGCCTCACAAGCAAATCTGGTTTGGATTGTACTTAGCATGTACTGGACCGCAAACGGTTGATCTTGCTAGCTGGATAATTGATCAGCTCTATTTGGCACAACATAGGTGGGAGCGAAAGAAGGTAATCAATGGGTGCTGCGCCCTCACCAGGATCATATATATGTGCTTGGCGTATGACTTACCAATTGAGCGTACCATGACCAGTGAGGAACTGAAAGCATTCAAAGGGACCACAAGGAAGGCTAGAAAGTCTAGCAAAGGCAGAGCCGGAAAGCAGATGAGAGGTACTATCCCGTGCCTACAAGTCCCAGAATCACCCTCGCCACAACCATCTCCTGAGCAGTCACCAACAGCAGCCACTCCCACGGTACCACCAATTCGTATACGGTTATCAAGACCAGTTACGCCGGAGGGCACCACCAGTACTGTTGCACCCCAAGCAGCCACAACCACCGAACCTATCACCACAGCAGCTGAACTTCCCACCACTATTGGTGCGGAAGCTTTCTCTTTTCCAATACCCCATTTAGAAGCAGGACAAGTAGAGCCACTGGACCAAACTTTTGATTTTGAGATGCCCGATGCATTCTCCAATGAGTTCCAGTTTTCAGAAGGACAATTGTTTTCCCAAGAATTTGAAAGGCCTAGCTACCCTACCACACCCAGGGATCAGCCACAAGGACAGATCGTGTCCAGCTCTGATGACGAAAGAACAGCAATCGATGACGATGAAGGAGACGACGAAGCTAGCCAGGGAACACAGGAATCCCAAGAGCATGAACAGACAGATGGCCAAGGCCAACAAACAGACACACATGGTGATACAAGTACCCATGAAGATGAAACTTACGAAGCAGCAGCTTACACACTAGCTATCAAGAAGCTGTATAGGACTATAGAAAAAGTTTGGGCACGCAAAAAACTGACAGAGGAAGAGAGTCAAACAATAATAGAACAAGAACTTGTCACATGCGGATTCGAAGACGCATACATCAAAGGATTCAGAGAGTTAGTCAAATCAGTAGGCTCCAACGAAGCCCTCAGGTACTTGCAACAAAAGCCACTACCACAGTTTGACCCCTGCAGAGTACGACTACTTTCAAAGCCCAACGAATACATTCGTGTACCAACAGGAGCATAGTCTTCTGAACAAACCAGGGAGGCACGCCTCGTCCCCGAAAGTTCGTTGGCTGTAGAAACCATCTTTGTAGATTCCCCACCCCGCGCTATAGCTGTACAAACCTCAGTAGTCACTGAAGTACCGACCACCCCAACCGCTCCTCTCTCACCGCCCGTCCATCCAGCCTCCCCTCTTCACCCTCCTTCCCCCAGACCAACATCTTCATTCGCCGGTGGTGTTGTAGAAATTGTCTTTACGACCACTAAACCCACAATTCCCGCACCCATTAGCCCTAGTCTACCCCCTCCCACACCCACCTTTCTATCCAACCCATTCCTTCATCAATCTTTTCCATCTTTCCCCACAACTCCAAGACCCCTTTTTCCATTCCCACCGCCATTAACCTTCTCCCCCGTTTCACCTCCCCGACCCACTGTAACCCCTCTTTCCCCTTTCTACCAAGCTGCTCCAGCCAGCCCCCCTGTAAATTACCCCTCAACCTTTGTAAATCTCGTATTTACACCAGCACGAGTACCCACGATCACACCCATATTCACGGTCACCACACTAGATACGTCCACTGACATGGACATCTCACCACCCACTGCAACATCACTCACTTCACTCACGGCACAAACATTTTTAGGCACATCACAATTTTCAACAATCACTACATCATCCACCTTCCCACCCCCATTCCCCATTCCCGTTGCATCTACACCAACTGCATCTTCATTTAGCACCCCATTAATACTATCACCCACTGTAGATAATGCATTCCGACAGATGTTCATGTGTATGACGCAAGTAAGAGATGAGTTCACATCTCTTGGTGATAATTATCAACAGCTGCAGAGGACAACCAATGACTTACAGTCGCAGCTTAATTTATTGTCTATTGAGAATGCCTCTCTGAACACCCGCTACCAGGAATTACGTGAGGCTTATCACAAATTGGAACTAGAAAGCGAAGAAAAGACCAAGGAAGCCACTGCTGACCTGGATAACTTATTAAGAGCCCAGACAGTCCGCAATGCAACGCTAACACGAAACATGGGCTTACTACGAAGACACCTAGCAGCCACCAAGGAAGAAAACCAGCGCTTACAGGATCACAACCGAGAAAACTTAGAAGCAGCGCTCGACCACCCAGACCAACCACTCAGTCCTAGCAGGTTCAAAGCCATTCCTTCAGACTCGATGAGGATGCTGCTAGACGATCATGTAAGATTACTAGATGAATACGACCGCATGAACGAGGAGTTACAGAAACTCAAAGAAGATCACAAATTACTCCAGTTACGAGCACCGGCACACCAAGACGTACCAGTACCTGTGGACCCCTCTCCTGACATCTTAGAGGAACTCAACGCATTACGGGCCCAGGTATCGAACCTTGAATCAAGGATTGCAGTATATGAAGCACCACCAAGGCTAGATTCCCCACCTGAGCTTCCAGTTGAGGAAGAAACGGTCACCATTCCGGTGGAGGAAACATTTGAAGAGGCATACGAGCCACAACCCATCCCAGGCGGACGTGTCACGGCCAAAGGTCAGATGACGTACGAACTTCCGACCCCCGCGTGGATGAAGACTATTGAGGAACTTGGAACAACGCACTCAGCTAGAGTAGAGGCACAATTACATGCCATGGCGATGATAGAAGAAAGAATATTACAGTCTCCATTCTTTGCTCAGTTGGCCCCGCGACGATACATATCTGGGCATGAGCTACAGTATAAACCGTATTTTATGTTAATGGCCGAATACCAGTTAGCCATTGAGAAAGAGACAGGTAAAAAACCATCGCATGCGACTCAGTTCGAGGCGGATGATTTGCCACTAGACGCGCAGCAAGGAAAGATCTATCAACCAGAGTGGCGAAAAGATTTACTACAACAGTATCCAGAAATGATGAGTACATGGGTAAAGGCACCTTTGCATTTGAAGTACAACCCGTGTTGGGGACCAGTGCCACGACGCCGCTCCTGGACTGCCTTTGCTATTAAGGTACAAAACAATAAGCAGTGCCAAGACTGGTTGAATTACCCCTATTTTAAGCCACCCATTGAGCTACCAACAGTTGGCTACATGATGGCTACAATTTGCCACTGGCTCCCTAGATTAAAGCATATGGACGATATAGCGGCGCATATGACTGTCAAAACCTTTGACATGATGCAAATGATTTTTAAAGTCTTCCGACGCGTCAAGGCACCCCATGTCAACACCCCGGGCTTTGAGCATGGCAATTTTGACTTGGTATATGATATGAGTACAACGCCATCGCTACGAGTGTGTTATGCCTGGCATTGCAGAATAAAATACCTACCGGCGTGCTACAAGCAGACGTTCGAAGAGATGTTCACAAACGGCTTCTGGGAATACCATTCAGAGGTATTCATAAGCAGGCCTACACATTTATTACAATTATTTGCCTGTGAACGAATGGTCTATTCCACACACTATCAGCTCCCGCCACCGGAAGAACCGCAACCAATCGACTGGGAGAAACTCGAGGCAGATCTGGCCCGAGGCATTCGTATCTCCGAGCACACCCTCGCTCAAGACCTCCTACAGAACTATATCCGGCAGACCTCACAAGAAGGTTCTGTCAGGGACGACAGAAGCGAGAGGGAGGGGGGTGTTGGAAGCAGTCACAGGCACAGACGACGCGGAAGCATGTAACGATGGCGCAGTGAGCCAGTGGAATCTTTTTTCAAAGAATCACGTTCTAAAAATACTTTTCAAAAACCTCCAACAGTGATTTTTATCACTATTGTAACATATGTAACATAGAAAACCCCATTTTGTAATCCATAGCTCCATTTTGTGCAAGCCGAGGAGTCCTCGAGCTTGAGGAGCTTAGGTAGAACAAGCGTATCAATTTTCGTTATTTTTAGACATCGTTTACCCTTCCAAATAGCATCTAGGACCTAATTTTTAACTATGCCGGTCACTAGATATGAAACCGGTCAAAACTAGTCTAGAAACTATAAAAAGAGCTAGAGAGCTCATTTTTGAGGTTAGCTAGTGTGAGCTTAGAGCTATTTTTGAGCTTGTAAGAGAGTTCTTGAGTAATAGAGTTGGTTTCTCATCTTCCATTGTGTCTTGCTTGTCTCTTCGTAGTGTGTGTGTATGTGTGTGTGCATTTCTATGCTTCTCACCTTCACTCTCACTTCATCTCACATTCACGATCTTCATATCACTCCTATCTCTTCCGCGGATTGACATTAAGGAGGTGGCGCTTCTTAACGTGGTTCTCACCATTGTGCTAGAGCAACACCCTAGGACCATAGAAGAGTGTGTACGTATGTGCATCGACATTGAGGATAACCTAGGGGAGGAGTTAGAACTTTCCAAGATTTACAAAGATTCAGATTGTGCCTCTAGCCTCTCTTCCACGCAATCCACATCAATTGAGGAACTTGCAGAGAAAGTAGCTCAGAAATTGTCACTAGCAAACAGATCCCAAGGTTTGCCCCGGTGAAAAGATGCTATACTTGTGGGGGTGACCATATGGCAAATGTATGTCCCTATATGGCTCAACCCCAAGTAAATCCTAGTAGCTAGTACTGCACCATAGAATGGAGGTACACCAATCACACCGCGCAAGATTGCCCATACAACAAGCAGGCGGTTAGGCAACCCTACCCTCAGCCATACCATCAGCAGGGAAGATACCAGAACCTGTACCCTCCACAGCCGCATGGCAGGCCACAACAACCTTATCAGCAACCATACCAAAACCAATAAAGGCCTCAGCCTGTGTTAGCACAACAACCCCCTGCCCCAGCGAATGTGATCCCAGTAAAATATGCAGCAGCAGAAGAAAACCTGAATAGAGCTATAGTCCCTGTAACACCACTGCTTTCTGAAAGTGACCCTAGTGACCATAGCTTTGATTCTACACATGTCGATAGTTCCCATGCTTACTACATGCAATCTCCTGAACATGGTGAGTCCTACTACAGTGAGGAACCGAGTGAACCTAGTTGGGAGTCAGATTACACAAACGTCATGTATACAAACCCCAACCCTAGGCCTCAACCTAGGCAGGTAAGACCCCCATTCCCTAGAGGACCATGCTACAGATGTCAGGGAGATCACCTCATTCGTGATTGTCCCTTACCTCCACTTACACAACCCCAGTCAGTGACAATTCAGGGCTTTTGCCAAGAATGTGGAAAGGAGCATCTCTTATGAGACTGCCCTAAGAATCCTAATAATATGCCAAAAATCACTCCTATTAACGTTATTGGGTTGGTGGTAGACTCCACAGGAAGTGTGACGTCCACCGCACCAGTACAGGTAGTGACTAGAGCTCGGGCATTGCAGCAAAACCAAGGGGTAAACCAAGAAAAGAACCCAGAGGCTAGTGAAACCGAGAGCATAACCAAGAAAAGAACTAGAGCCTGGAAAGATATTCGGGAAAGAATGAAAAGACAATGGGCTAAAAAGATGAGTGAACTTGAGGAAAGCATAAGAGAAACCAAAGCCAAGATAACTGAACTCACATCTCAAACTCCCTCTCACACTACCCCACCACCACCATTCCCATCGCCATCCGACCCGCCACCTTCCAACCCACCTCATACGATTCCACCACCCCCTAGAGTAGGATCAGTCCTAGCAGATCCCACTCCCGAGGACCTAAACATGATGCTTAAAGCCTATCAGGCCAGAATCCAAGAAGGGCCAAACGTAACCGATCATGAAAAGTGTTACCCTAGGGCAGAACTAGAGCTAGAAAGAACCAAAATTTGTGCTAAAATGGTGGAATTGGCCCAGACCATGTTTGAGGCCAGTTGTCTATTTAACATCTCTAGTTCAGCCAAGACGCAGTTACACTTTGATGGATTACTAGAAAGAATAGAGAAACTAATTGCACAATCAAAAAAGGAACCTGCCTCCCAACACAAGGGCAAGACAAGTAATAGAGTAGGTCCCCCTGCTCGGGAAGCCTCCATGCCTGAAGCCTACGTGCCTGAAGCCTATGCACCTAACTCTACGGAGCCGGACACCTCATCTTCTATGAATCGGTTTACACCAGAATTTCTACGAGAGATTCAAGAAGACAAATGGGCTAAAGAAAGTGAAGTCCCTCCTCCTATTGAACTTGTGGATGATGCACATGACCAATTCCCACAAGACATCCCATCCATTTATGAGGAGCAGGAGAGCACCCAATCTCAAGAAAGATTCGACTTTGAGTCTAACTCTCTACAAGAATTACCCCACTTCATAGGCCCATGGGAAGCTAAGTCCACATGCATGAGATCACCCATAGTCATGGTAAGAAATGGAGACTCAGTGATACCTAGGAACACAGAGGTAGTGAAAAACACTAAAGTTCAGTGCAACCTCACTTTAGAAGAGCTACTCAAAGTAAGGCCAGAGCTATGGAAACATGTAGCCAAACAAGTACCAGCGATAGCAAAACCTCGTTCCCAGGTAGGATCCCAGAGAACAGTGCCAAAAATACCATTGGACAAGATAGGAGAGATGAGTGAAGGTGAAGAGGGAAACACTTATCTTCCCATTACACATCAAGGATACACAACCAAGGCAATTCTCGACTCAGGTGCAGGAGTTGCAATTGCTACCACTGCCCTGTGGAAGCGTTGGGGCAAGCCAGCACTCAGGCCCACGAGGATGAAATTGCAGATGGCCGATGGTCACATAGAAAGACCCTTAGGGTTGCTAGAAGGAATAACTCTCACCACATATGGTGTTGAGTTCGAGCATACATTTGCTATATGTGACTTTAGCAAAAATCATGCCTATGAGATGATTTTGGGAAGACCATTTATGCGACAGTTGCAAGTGGTACAGGATTGGGGAACCAACTCCTTGTATTTGCAACACCTAGGTGTCACGACCAAAGTGAATCTCAAAGATTACTCTCATAGAGATGTCCCTCCTATCCAATGGAATCCCATCCATAAAGCTAAAGATGATACAAAATCGGTGCATTCCATAGGATCAGGATCCTCATGGATGCATGAAGATACCCAGTTATGGATGTGCAAAGTAGTAGTAGAAGAAGAAAAGAGAGAGAAAGCCAGAGAGGTAGGTGCAAAAGAAACACATAGATCAATTCAAGACCCAGCCTATGCACCTGTAGTCTTTCCTGACGAAGAATTTGAACCCCACGGTTGGGCAGAAATCCTAGCAACAATGGATGTAGCCATCAATGAAGAACAATGGACACCTCACTGTGATGAGGATGGCTATGACATTTCAGTTTTCTCCATAGAGCCAATCATGGGAGAGGCAGTGTTAGAAGAATGCAAACCTAACCCTGATGCATTTGAGGATGCAAGTGACTCCGATCTAGAGTCAATCATTATGGATCCGCCTTTTGCATCAGATGAAGAATACTTCCATGAAGTAGAATTTCAACCCCAGAGGTATGGAGAGCTTACAAGTGATGTAAGACTAGCCACACATGTGACCCTGAAGGAAGAAGGAAAGAAAAGAAAGAAGAGAGAAGTCACACCAGAAGAGGAAGAATCTTTGTTTGAGGTCCCAGAAAATTTTAAGAAGTATGAGATAGATGACAGGAGAGTCATGATCAGAATGCCTAAACGAGAGGCACAATCAGGAGAGGCCTATGATAACAAAGAAACCACCAAGAAAATAGTGGTAGCCATAGAGGAAGGAGAAGAGAGATGCACTTACATAGGACATGACCTGACGGAAGAAGAAGAGCAAGAATTGATAGCCTTGCTAAGAGAATACAGAGATGTATTCGCTTGGAGTTACAAGGATTTGAAAGGTGTTGATCCAAACATATGCTCACACACTATCCCCATGACCTCGGATGCCAAACCTTCTAAGCAAAAGCCATACACATATAATGATAATTATGATGCTAAGATCAAAGAGGAGATAGATAGACTGGTTGAAGCTGGATTCATCTATGAAATTGAGCACACTGAGTGGGTATCCCCCATCGTAGTGGTGCCCAAGAAAAATGGAAAGCTGCGTGTATGCATTAACTTAAAGAAGGTCAATGCAGCCACAATTCGAGATAACTATCCGCTTCCGATCACAGAGCATCTCTTAGAAAGAGTAGCAGGCAAGGAAGTGTACAGCTTCCTTGATGGATTTTCGGGCTACAATCAAGTAGCCAGTGCTCCAGAGGATCAACATAAGACAGCATTTGCCACTGAATGGGGCATATTTGCCTTTCGGGTAATGCCATTCGGGCTTACTAATGCACCTGCTACCTTTCAACGATTGATGTGTCACGTGTTTAAAGAGTTCCTGAGGAAGAACTTAGAAGTCTATGTTGATGATCTTTGTGCTCATTCCAACATCAGACAAACCCATATTCCTGAACTCAGACAAATCTTCGACAAATGTAGAGAATATCAAGTCTGCCTGAACCCAGAAAAGTGCGTCTTTATGGTCAGGCAAGGCAAGATCCTAGCACACATAGTGTCAAGGAATGGCATATCCACTGATGAAGAGAAAGTGAGAGCCATAGCAGAGCTACCTAGGCCAAGGAATGTCAAGGAAGTACAAGCTTTCATGGGACATTGTGGTTACTACCGCCGGTTCATTCACATGTATGCTGTCATTGCAAAGCCCATGTACGGACTTCTGACTAACTTTGAGTGGACTGATGAATGCGAGAATTCCTTCAATGAGCTTAAACAATGATTATGCTCAGCACCAATCTTAACCACACCAGATTGGAACAAGCCATTCCATGTTCACGTGGATGCATCCAATTATGCTATTGGGTGTGTACTCGCGCAGCCTACCGGTGAAGGTAATATGGATCTTCCAATTGCCTATGCTAGTAGACAATTGAATGCAGTTGAACGAAATTATACCACTACGGAGAGAGAAGGACTAGGCATGGTATATGCAGTTAAAAAGTTTAGACATTATTTGCTTGCAAATAAGTTTAAATTTTTTACTGACCATCAGGCACTGTTATATCTCGTGAACAAGCCATGCAATACAGGTAGATTAGTAAGATGGTTTCTCTTACTAATGGAATACGACTTCGAGGTTGTGGTAAGGAAAGGTAGGACTCACTTGAGAGCAGACCATCTCTCTAAACTCACCTCTGGAGAAGCCCCACAAGGAGTGTCAGATGACCTGCCTGATGCTTACTTGTTTAATTTGGAAGTGGTGCCGCAGTGGGCTAAACCATTAGTTCCAGTATTGACATACGGGCCTAATCACCCAGTAATAGCCACACAGGATAGAGAGGTAGTAAAAGCCCAAAAGTACCACATCTTGGCTGGAAGTATGTACAAGCACACAGATCAGAGGATCTTGGCCTGTTGTGTGGAAGAGGATGAGTACGCTAAATGGTTGCAATTAGCACATGTAGGTGCATTAGAGCAACACTATTCAAAGCAACGAACCCTACAGACACTAAGGAGACTCGGAGTGCATTGGCCGACTATGGAAGCTGATGTCCAAAAGTTGTGCAAGGAATGCCCAATCTGCTGCATTAAACCACCTGTGGAACATGCCACTCTTTATCAAGTGTCCATAGTGCCAGATTGGAGTGAACCACTAGTTTCCTTCCTGAGAACGAAAACTTTCCCTCTGGATATGACCCTGGTTAGGAAAAGGAGTTTAGAACAAGAAGCCCAGGATTACTCACTCATCGGTGATAATCTATACAAGCGTGGTAAAGATGGTTACCTGAGACTATGTATCCATGAGAGTGAATATCTTAAGATCTTGGAAACTGCTCACCAAGGTGTAGCAGGAGGACACTTTGGACCAGATCGGGTGATCAAGGCAATACTGTTTGCGGGCTTCTGGTGGCCGACCCTTCACATGGATGCACATGCCTATGTGAAACGCTGTGATGTCTGTCAGAGAACTCAGTATCCTATACATAAAGATGAGATGCCACTGAAACCTATGATGGGTGGACGTGCATTCTCTAAGTGGGGAATAGACTTCGTAGGTCCTATTAATCTCGCAGCTAAGGGTTCCCATGCAAAATATATCATTGTTGCAACAGACTATCTAACAAAGTGGTTAGAGGTAAAAGCCACAACGAAGAACGATGCTCAAACAACTGCTAAATTCTTGTTTGAAAATGTATTCACAAGATACGGGCTACCTATAGAGCTAGTAAGTGATAGAGGCACTCACTTCTTGAACGAAGTGATTGAAAATCTACTCCAAGAATTCTTGGTAGTTCATATGAAATCTGCCCCCTATCACCCACAAGCTAATGGGCAAGCCGAAAGCACAAACAAGATTCTATGTAATGTGTTGACCAAGTTAGTGAATAATAAACGCTCTGATTGGGACAAACAGCTACACGATGCTGTTTGGGCATACCGAGTTGCCTACAAAACAGTACTCCAAGCCACTCCCTTTCAAATGGTGTTTGGTCAAAATGTTGTGCTACCTTTAGACTTTTTGATACCTACATTGAAAGTGGCACAAGAGCATGAATGGACGGGTCATGAACTCTCCTCTAGACTTTTTGACCTTGAACGATTAGGAGAAACAAGACTGAGAGCAGCTGCAGGGATATATGCAGCTAAGAAACGACAGAAGGCCTACTTTGATGCCCACGTTAAGGATAAAGGTTTGAAAGCAGGAGACCTAGTGCTTGTCTACACTTTGAAACAACATGCTAGGAAGCTAGAGAAAAGAGGCTACGGACCCATGATCATTAATAGAATCTCAACAAGTGGAGCAGTGCAACTAGCCACATTAGAAGGCGATGTTCTTCCAAGCTACATTAGTGGATGCAGAGTCAAGTTGTATCAGGAACCTCTCACAGAGGAAATGCTAAGCCGACTCAACACTGCTAAGAAACGCAAAGAAGAAGAAAAGCGAATTCGAGAAGAAGCTCAAGCAGAAGCTTTAGAGCGCATACAGAGAATGAAATTAAGAAGACAGGGTAGAGAGCAACCTAGGACAGATGCATATGCAGATCAAGGATATCACATGGCTATGTGTGAAGTTTCAGGCATCAGCTCTCATAGGATAATTGATCGACGTCCTTTTGTAAACTTAAATATAGGACAAGGAAATAATGCAATGATTGTAAGAGCCTTGATTGACTCAGGTGCAGCCACTAGTGCTGTTCAAGTGTCTTACTGTCAAGAGTTGAAATTAACTGTCAATCCTATAGAAGCATATCTCATAGGATTGGGAGGCGTGGAAACCCCTTGCATGGGCGAGGTGGAACTTCCCCTCTATATTGATGACGAGGCAATGACAGTCAAAGTACTAGTGTGTCAAGATGAGGACCTCACTGAACCTCTTGTCTTGGGTCAAGACTGGATCTATGACCAAGCAGTCAACTTAAACCTAAGAAGTGGACTTCTTCAGGTATGGGTGAATCAGACTAGAATTACAGTTGAGTTAAATAATGGAGCACTCAAGGAACTAGAAAAGGCACGGCCTCCTGGTCCCTCCAGGGGTACACATGAAGTTGACCATGTTGTTCTTGTCCAAGACTATGTGATACAGAAGAACGAAGATCTCAAAGAAGGAGTCAGAACCACAATGGAACTCCCTTCTTTTCCAAAGGCCAGAAGGAGGCAGCAACTAAGGGCAGATCAATCACTGAAGACTCTCCAGGCGAGAGACCAAAAGAACGCGCGAAGCAGAACAACTCAGCCAATGAAACAAATGTGGGTGCGGAAAGACGAGCTGCCGACCGTAACCAAGTCGCAACAACGGTCTCAACTTCCTATTAGTAATCAACGACTTGATGCTAATAAGAGGACTCCTAAAACCTCTGTTGAGAAAGTGAAATCCATTTGGGTACCCAAGAAGTCGATGAAGGCTGACCCACAATCAAGATAAATTTGGGTGCCTAAGGTTTGCTTGCGGGCTCAACTAGCCCCACACAATTCACATCATACATGACAGGGTTCACTCGCTCAAGCAGCCGCCACCCACTCTTGTCTGATACACTCGAACACACTGCCATCTAGAAGCACGCACAGACTCACTCGTAAATGGGTCCCAATGACACAACAACTCCCAGCAGAATTACTCATGCAACCCTCCCGAATCTCCACAAAACCAAGACCAAAAGCCATCCATGGTGTTTGGCAACCTAAGACTTGTAATAAACCCCCCGACCCCAATCTGTGAATTCATCTCCACTTACTAACTGCATTAGTCAGACAGTGCATCTTTCCATCTAGCTCCTAGGACTATCCAGGCATTAACTACACACACTGTCATCGTGCACTCACTGACCACTAACCCATTACTCACCTCATGATAATATTGTAACGGGGGCAAAACATGTTCTATCTTGTCCATTACAATATTAACGCATGCTCTATATTCTCGACAGAACCAGTAGCAAGCAATAACTATGGCAGAAGCCGGAGGTTCCAGTTCTCACGCCGGATCCAGCGCACATATTGTGGACATAGAAACACTCCTCCTCGAACCACATCTCACCGAAAGACCGCAAGAACTTCAAGCCGTGCATGTGCTCCCAATTCAGGATCCTCCTCAGGGACACACCTCTCAAGTGGGCAAACACGCTCATTGGTTCAGTGATGTTGCAGGACCATTGGTGATGGAACCTATTTTTGGGAAGCCGAATTGGAGTTTAATGGTAAATGGGGACGCTACCATTTTTTCACGCGCGAATTTGAGAACTATCAGAATGCCGAAGTAATGCGTTCGGTATGGACCAAAGCGGGCCTCGACAGTTATTTCAGGACCCACTTACCGAAGCCAGATTTTTTACGTTGTTCTTATTTTATCAGTACCATCACGCCTAGCAGGGCCAAGGGAGGCGACAGCACTTTTGTGTTACCCTCACTGTTGCCGGGCCACGAACTTAAAAGATTCATACTGACCCTCAATCTGGTACGAGAAGCCTTGGACATGCATGGTATGCACATTCCTACTGAAAAGGAAACAATGGTTCCAGGCAGAATGAAACATAAAGATCTCAATAAACTGAAGGATATGGTAGCAATGACACCGACCATCGCTCTTCACCTACGGACCGTCATGCAGCATTTTGCTTTTTCAGCCCAGGAAAGATTCACCATGCCACCGAAGAAGATATGGTTTAGCTTGTATTTGGTAGAGACAGAAAATCTTCCTATCAACGTACCACATTGGATCATAGATCAGATCCACCTAGCCCATCAACGGTGGAACAAAAAGCAGAAAAATGTGCTCCACGGGTGTTGTGCTCTGACCAAAATAATCTATCGATGCTTACCCTATGACGTACCTGTTCAGCGAGCACTCGTATGGTCCCGGGCACAGGAGTTCCAGAGAAGGCTATCAGCGGCAGGTCCTCCATCAAAGAAGATGAGAGGGGGAGTCCAATTACCCTGCGCTCAACCAAGGGGAGCCACCACTACACCAGAAATTACCCCTCCCCAGACACGACGCATTAGACCATTCACTATTCGGCTACCAAGACCAAGTACAGAGGGACCCAATCTGGTGTTTCCACCCGTCCCATCAGACTTGGAATTTCCACAGGGCTTTACTCTCAATGATCTCACTGATGAAGAAGTGGCTAGACTAATCTACGAATCTAATCTCGAAACGGAAACAGAGCGAGCTCAGGAACCACAACCCCATACAACAACGTCAGCCCCCACCCGACCGCAAGTTGTAGAAGTCGACGTAGATGAACAAGAGACAGAACAAGAGGAAGAAGCCTACGAAGAACAAGAGTATGACGCACTTTCAGAGTTAGCAAGTGCCCCAGCGTATTCGGCACAAATAAAAAGACTATATCGAACCATGAAGCTAGTTCAAGAACAGCATAAAATGTCACTTGAAGCAGGCAAGAAACTCATGAATGAATTGCTGGCAGAGGAAGGCGTGGATGATATGTTCATCGAGTCCATAAACCTACACGCCGATGTAGTAGGATTGGATGAGGCCATTCATGAGGCAATGGCCTACATTCACCGATTTGAGAAAGGAGTTCCCGCCCGTCCCATGAGGTCCGGGAAACAAATTCATATCAATGTATCAGCACCAGGAGATACAACACAAACAGACGAACATCAGGAAGCACCACTGTCACCACCCTCCCCACCTCTCACTACACAACTCACTCCACCACGTGACACTATCACCACCACGCCCACTACCACCACCATCGTCATGAGAATTCCACTCTCTCCGGGAATCCAATTCGGAGGAGTCACCATGCCCACCTTCACGACGCTCTTCACCAATATCACTTCCACCCCACCCACGGTTCCCCTCTTTACTGTCACACCCACATTCGACACAATGGAGACATCACCCGCCA
This sequence comes from Ceratopteris richardii, assembly GCA_020310875.1. Taxonomy (NCBI): domain Eukaryota; kingdom Viridiplantae; phylum Streptophyta; class Polypodiopsida; order Polypodiales; family Pteridaceae; genus Ceratopteris; species Ceratopteris richardii. The sequence goes on from CM035433.1 coordinate 74,621,120, forward strand.
CAGTACCACCCCCACCCCCCACACAACCTCAATCTCCCATACCCCCTCCACCAACTTCACCACTTGTTTCCACAACATTCACAACTCCCTTCCCCATCCCCATTCCCCTTGCATCTTCATCTTTACCTGCATCTTTTAATGTAAATAGTATATTCCTGTCACTACATCATTGTGTCTATCAACTTCAGCGCGAGTACAGGGATCTAGAAAGCCGCCATCATCAGCTGACAACAGACCATCAACAACTCCAAACACGACTCTTAAGGCTAGAAGAAGAAAATGCGGAACTCAACCAGTGCTACACAACTCTCGAGCAAGCCCATCAAACACTCCTAGAAACTCCCCAACCACCACAACAGCCGGGTACCAAACAACTCGAGGCCTTGCTGGACGTATACCAAGCCGATAATCTCAGAGTCCGGCGTAACTTGGCACTCCTCAGAAAACACATGGCGACCGCCCTTGAAGAGAACAAGAGACTACAGCAGCAAAATGAAGAAAATCTAGAAGCAGCAATAGAAGGCTCTCCCCACGAAATTGATCCAGAGCAGTTTAAAGCCGTACCCTCAGAGACAATGAAGACCATCTTGGAAAGCTATGTAGATCTATTAGATGCTCATGATGAGTTGGAAAGGGAACGTGATGAGCTGCGTGGCCAGCTCAAGGAACAGGAGGCTCCAACCAAGGTAATAGAGTCGGCCTCGACTTCAGAGGAAGTGAAGGCATTGACAGAGCAGGTGGTTGAGCTCCAGAAAAAGTTACTAGAGTATGAAAGGCAACCCTCTCTAGTTATTGAACCTGAGCCAGAAGACTTGGTTCCCATTGAGGTAGATGATTTGTATGAGGAACCATACGTTCCTATGCCAATGCCAGGAGGGCAGCAAACCTCAGAGGGAATGGATACCTTAGAAGTGGAAGCACCTGAATGGCTTCAGTCATTAGAGAAGACAGCGAACACCCACGATGAACGAGTAGCAATACAAATCCAATCATTAGCCAAATTAGAAGACACTGTCATGAAGTCCGAGTATTTCAGACGTATGTCCCATCACAGGTGGATAGGGACCAATGATGATCAGTATGTGCCATATTGCATATTATTGGCTGATTACAATGCAGAGATCCAACGACAATGTGGGAAGGCCCCCACCTTTGCCACCCAGTTTGGCCCCGACGATATACCAGAGAGTGCAAAAAGAGGATCTATTCATCAACCCACTTGGAGGATCCGTCTCTTGGAGACTTATCCTGAAATGATACGAACCTGGAATAACATGCCCCTCTTTATTAAGTACAATCCTTGTTATGCCCCAGTCCTACGAAGACGCACATGGCCCGAATTCACCATTGCTGTCAGGAACATCAAAGGCTGTGCCAAGTGGCTAAATTATGTTTATCTAGCACCTCCACGAGGACCTCCCACTGTAAATTACATGATTTCTACTATCAGACACTGGAGCACTCGACTACGCAATACACCCGATGTGATGGCACAAATGTGTATGAAAATATTTGAATTAATGCTGATCACATTCAGGACATTTAAAAACATTAAGGATCCCCATTTCTCAGGAGCAGGCTGCGTTACAGGCAACCAAGACCTAGTTTACGACATGAGCACCACCCCATCAATCGAAGTAATATATGCTTGGCACGCCAGAATAAAGTACCTCCCCGCTTGTTTTAAACAGACATTCGAGGAGATGTTCATAACGGTATTCTGGGAATATCACTCAGAAATTTTTGTACACAGGCCTTCACATCTCCTCCACTTATTCACTGTGGAGAGAACCATACATTCAGAACAACTACGGGTGCCACATCCGGACGTACCAGGACCAGTGAATTGGGACGCATTATTAACAGATCTAGCACGGGGGCTCAGATTAGAAGAACATCACCTCGCTTCCGACGTCGTCCAATACTACGTTCAACGAACATCTAGACAAGGGTCTGTCAGGGGCGACAGACGCGAGAGTGGGGGGGGGGTGTTGGCAGCAGTCAGGGAACCGAAGGAGCCACTAGACAAAGAGGGTCGGAACGAAGAGATAGCACAAGCAGACACGTAGCCAAAGAAGATCTGGCAAGTAGGCCATCTAAATTTTTCAGACATCAAGGAGTTGAGCACACAAGAAGAAAGAGCAAGTAGGGAGCTCAAAGAGGTGTATGACAAATCAGCAGAGAAAATCCCTACACAAGTAGTGATTTTAATCACTAAACACCATTGTAAACACCATTTTGTATTTTTGTAGCTCCATTTTGTGCAAGCCAAGGAATCCTTGAGCTTGAGGAGCTTTAGAAGTATCTACCTGCCAATTTTCGTATTTTTTAGATCTCGTTTGAGCCCTCAAATAAGCCCTGGAACCTAATTTTTGACTAGGCCGGACACTAGGTCTGGACAGGGCCAAAGCTAGTTAAAAACTATAAAAGGAGCTAGAGAGCTCATTTTTGAGGTTAGATTGTAAATGAAATGAACTTGTAAGAGCTTTTTGAAAGTAATCTAAAGAACCCCATTGCTTCTCACTCTTTGCCTTACCTTGTGTGCGCGTGTGTGTGTATGTGTGTGCATGTTAGTGTGCTTCTCACTCATGCACTTTTGCCTTCACTTGCTCGAGGTCTTCATACCATCCTCACGTCTTCCCGGATTGACATTAAAGGAGGTGCTACTCATCACTGAGCTACACGGTGGCATGCGTGAAGTTACAAGTGGTGATGTTGAGACAAAAGTGGTGGTGAGTGGTCATGTGGAAGGTGAAATGTCCATAGGATCGGACGTGATGGTGTGTGAAGTGTGAATTGTGAATACGGGAATGGTAGGTGGTGTGTTAGTGGTGGCAGTGAATGTGGGGGAGGTGGGTTGGGGAAGGGACTTTTTATTATAATTCTCAATTTGTTGAAGTATATTTACAAGGTTTGTCAAGAATGGAGGTCGGCTGATGTGTGTTGGTTCTGAGAAGGTCAAGAGGAGCTCAATGGTGTGGGGTTGGGAAAGAGGGATAGTATTGGTGAATGGAAATGGGTGTGTTAAGGTTTGGGTAGTGGCAAAAGACTGTCCGAGGGCGGGGAAATATGAAGGGTGACCTATTATAGTTTGATCGGTGGCGGGGTGACCCATATGGGGTTCAAAAAATTAGCTGGAACTGGTGGATGGAGGTAAAGGGAAGGATGGAGAAATAGTGGTGTGTGGTATAGTTTCACTAATGGCTAATACTGGTGGTTCAAGAATACTGGTGGTGAGGGTTTCAGAGGGCTGGATGGGGGGTGATGGTGGAGATGGTATCTGTATATTTACATCTGGTTCTTCACTGTTAGTTGGGCTGGCCATGTGAACATCTTCTTGAGTGGTGGTAGGAAGTGAGGTAGAGACTTCCATTTGGATCATCTTTCCCCTTCGCAGTCGCGTATCGATCCTTTGTTGGTCATATTGAGGGGTATTACGATATACCATGGTCCTCATGGCTTCCACTATTCCACAGGTATCTGCCAAAAGATTCAATGATTCTACAAAATGAGGGTCGACATTCTCCGCTTGCAGCATCTGGTTCATTAGTGCTCTATTTGCCTCTTCTGATAGCTTATGTCTTTTTTGTACCTGCTTGATCGTCTTGTAGAGCCGTTTGAGTTGTGCCGTGTAGGCAGGGGCTTCCTCCTCACTCTCCTCTGGTTCATTCCTTTGCATCTCCTCTTGTTCATGTGTGCCTTCAACCTGAGTGTGTTGTGCCTCATCTTGCCAATGTACTCTTCGTGCTTCACCATGTGGTCGTGCTCTCTGGGATGAAGATTCAGGGCCGTCGGTCTCAGAGAAAAACTCACTCTCAGATAATTGGGCTATCTGCAGGAAGCTTTCAAAGTCAAAAGATGGATCCTCTGCCAAAGTAGCCATGGAGGCAAACTCAGCGTCCGTGGGTAGTGGAGGGGCTGATGGAGTGGGTTGTACCAAGCCCTCTGATTGTGGTCCTTGGAGATGAATCGTAAAAGGGGCTACTTGTTCTTCTTCTCTCCTGGAGGCTTCTGTGGTGACCTAGCGAGGAATTAGTACCTGTGAAAGTGATCCACGCATTCGTTTAGTGGGTTGAACCCCTGATTTCCGCCCCTGGAAGAATTCCAACTGTGAGTACTTGAGGGCCCGTGTGATCGGCACATCATAGGCGAGGCATCTATAGATGATTCTTGTAATGGCACAGCAGCCATTCAAAGTGGGCTTCCACACTCCTCGCTTGCCTGCTTCATATAATTGGTCAAGTATCCACACTGGCATTTTAATAGGTAAGCTCCCGGTCTCTGCTAGGTATAACCCATACCAGATCTTCTTATGAGGCTGGGTGACCGGTCTTGCGCCGGAAATGCGAAGTGTTGAAGGCACATCCGCAGTGGTATGGCGATGTTGGGGGTGAGAGCACACATTTCTTTCAACTTCTTGAGTTTATTGTTCTTCATAGACTCCGGTATCAAGGGATCTCGATCGGAGGGTACATGGGTGCCATACATCTGAAGGGCCTCCCTGATTAAAGTGGTATTCAACTCAAACTTCTTCATTTCCTCCTGGTTTGATAGAGAGGATACCAAGAATGTGCCTGAATGATCTTTATCTCCTATAGCCTTCAGAGCTGCAATCAAGTAATAGCACCTAAGGAAATCAGGTTTAGGCAAAGCTGCACTAAAATAATCTTGCAATCCTGCTTTTTGCCAGATATCTTGAAGAGGAGCTACATTCTGTAATGCTTCAAATTCTCGTGAGAAGAACTGAAAGGTCCACCAAACTCCTCCAAATTCCAACTTGGATTCCCAAATATGATCAGCATCTCCCAAATCTCCTGGCATCTCATTGAACCAATGAGAATGTCCTTTCACTCTTTCTGTTAGGCCACTCGGCGGATCCGAGATGGGAATCCTTCGCACATTCAGGAACTCTTCAGGCCTTGCTGTCAGTGGAGCCTCCACAAGCATGGTATCCTAATTTCTTTGAGTACTAGTGCCCGCCTGAGAGCTTGTTCCTACTGCTGCTGCCATGAGACTGCTGATGCTTATCTGCTAGAAGAAGAAAGGCACATTAGTGTTGCATAGGAAACAAGATGTAATGGTGTTCCCTCCACAATACTAACATGACAATCCAGATGGTTAGTGGTTAGAGGTGAAGTGTTTGTGATAGATGTGAGTGGTGGTTAGTGGTTAGTGTCACCCTAGATGCATGCTTGGGATATGCAATGTACTCAGAATGCATCTACACCAGAGTGAATGGATTTACAAAATTGGGTCAGGGGGTTTGATACACGGTTTAAGTCTCCAAACTTTGATAGAGGATTCGTAGCTCTTAGAGTTAATGACATGTAAAGATTTATGAACTAGATTGTGCTGGATTTGGGACCTTTTGGGCACCCATTTCCAGACATGTCTAGGTTTGACCGAAGGTGTAACACTGTGAGGTGCAGGTATCGTCCCTAAGCTGATTGTAGAGAGTACTTGTGAGTGTTGATTTACGCTAGTGACTGGAGGTGAAGATGTTTGGGCTTGTAAGCAGGCCTTGGGCACCCATATCCGTCTAGCATTAGAGGTAGCCCTCATTGACTGCTTAGGAACCCAAATAGAAATGGTGTTGCTAGGGTGTTGCCTAGGGAACTCCTTCGTTTTGGTCCTGGATGGTGTGGCTCGCCTGATGCTTTTTTGAGAGTCTGCCTCTGGAGCCGGGTTTTTTTCCCTCTTGCATACCCAGATCTGCTTCATGCCACGAGGTACTTTGTATTTCCCATGTTGGTGATCATGCTTCTTGATCATCGGTCTCCTCGATGTCGTGTGTTGCTTAGCTTGTCCCTTTAGAATCTTCCCTGGAACAGATGGGAACTCCTTATTGACTTCTGTACCTTCATCGAGAGTGACAATCCTCTGCACCATAGAACTTTGGACAAGAACAACATTGTTATCTTCATGTGGATTCCTGGAGGGACCAGGAGTTGGTGCATGTTCTAATGGTTCGAGTGCTTGATTTTCTAATTCAATCATGAGACGGCTTTCGCCTGCCCAAGCCTGAAGAAGTGCACTTCTTAGGTTGAGGTTGACTGCGTGATCATAGATCCAGTCTTGGCCCAAGACAAGAGGTTCAGTAAGATCCTCATCTTCACATACTAGCACTTTTGCAGTCATGAGGACCTCTTGGATGTAGAGGGGAAGTTCCACCTCTCCCATGCAAGGGGTTTCAACACCTCCTAATCCTATTAGATATGCTTCTAGGGGTTTTACCTCCAATTGCAATTGCTGGCAGTAAGAAAGCCGAACTGCACTAGTGGCTGCTTCTGAATCAATTAAAGCTCTCACGGTCCTTGTACTGTCTCCTTGTCCGACTTCTAGGGTCACAAAAGGTTGTCGATCAACTATCTTATGGGTCCGCTTACCAGAAGCCTCACACATGGCAATGTGATAACCATGAATTTCATGATTGTCAGTCATGGTCTGATCTCTGCCTTGTCTTCTCAGTTTCATTCGTCGCATGCGTTCTAAAGCTTCTGCCTGTGCTTCTTCTCGTATTCTCTTTTCCTCTTCCTTACATTTCTTTGCAGTATTGAGTCGATTTAGCATTTCTTCTGTTAAGGGTTCTTGATATAACTTGACTCCGCATCCACTTATGTAACTTGGTAGGATGTCACCTTCTAGAGTGGCTAGTTGTACTTCTCCACTTGTGGAGATCCTATTGATAATCATTGGTCCATAGCCTCTTTTCTCTAATTTTTGTGCATGTTGCTTCAATGTGTGGACTAGGAGTAGGTCTCTTGCTTTCAAGCCTTTATCCTTCACATGTGTATCAAAATACGCCTTTTGCCTCTTCTTGGTTGCATAGATTCCTGCTGCAGCTCTCAATCGTGTCTCCCCTAACCGTTCAAGATCAAAGATTCTAGAGGAGAGTTCATGGCCTGTCCAGTCATGCTCTTGTGCTACTTTCAATGTAGGTATCAAAAAGTCCAATGGTAGCACCGCGTTCTGGCCAAACACCATCTGAAAGGGTGTGGCTTGGAGTACCGTTTTATAGGCAACTCAGTATGCCCAAACAACATGGTGTAGCTGTTTGTCCCAATCAGAGCGTTTGTTATTCACCAATTTAGTCAGGACATTGCATAAGATCTTATTTGTGCTCTCAGCCTGGCCATTAGCTTGTGGGTGATAGGGGGCAGAATTCTTATGTACTACCAAGAATTCTTGGAGAAGGTTTTCTATGACTTCATTCAAGAAGTGTGTGCCTCTATCACTTACTAATTCTATTGGCAATCCATATCTAGTGAACACATTTTCAAATAAGAACTTTGCTGTTGTTTGAGCATCATTCTTTGTAGTGGCTTTCACTTCTACCCACTTGGTTAGATAGTCTGTGGCCACAATGATATACTCAGCATGTTAACCCTTAGTTGGGGGATTAATAGGACCGACAAAGTCTATTCCCCACTTAGAGAATGCATGTCCACCCATCATAGGTTTCAATGGCATCTCATCCTTGCGTATGGGATACTGAGTTCGCTGACAAACCTCACACCTCTTCACATAGGTATGGGCATCCATGTGAAGAGTTGGCCACCAAAGACCTGCAAATAAAATTGCTTTGATCACCCGATCTGGTCCAAAGTGTCCTCCTGCTACACCTTGGTGAGCAGTCTCTAATACCTTCAGATATTCGCTCTCGTGGACACACAATCTAAGATACCCATCTTTTCCTCGTCTGTATAGATTATCTCCAATGAGAGCATAGTCTAGTGTCTCTTGTTGTAAGCTCCTTTGTCTAGCCAGAGTCATTTCTTGAGGAAATGTTTCCGTCTTCAGAAAGGCCACTAATGGCTCACTCCACTCTGGCACTAAAGACACGCGATAAAGAGTGGCATGTTCCACTGGTGGTTTAGTGTGGCAAATTGGACATTCCGTGCACATCCTATGAACATCTGCTTCCATAGTTGGCCAATGCACTCCTAGTCTCTTGAGTGTCTGTAGGGTTCGTTGTTTTGAGTAGTGTTGCTCTAATGCACCTACATGTGCTAATTGCAACCACTTCACGTACTCGTCCTCTTCCACACAACAGGCTAATACTCCGTGATCTGTATGTTTGTACACACTTCTTGCCATGATATGATATTTCTGAGCTTTTACTATCTCTCTATCTTGAGTGTTTACTACTGGATGCTTAGGCCCATGTGTGAGTACTGGCACTAATGGCTTAGCCCATTGAGGTACGACTTCTAAATTAAACAAGTAAGCATCAGGTAAGTCATCTGATACTCCTTGTGGTGCCTCTCCTAATGTGAGCCTTGAGAGATGATCTGCTCTCAGGTGGGACTTGCCCTTCCTCACCACTACCTCAAAGTCATATTCCATTAGTAAGAGGAACCATCTTACTAATCGACCTGTATTGCATGGCTTGTTTACGAGGTACAGTAGAGCTTGGTGATGAGTAAAAAGTTTAAACTTGTTTGCAAGCAAATAGTGTCTAAACTTTTTAACCACGTACACCATGCCTAATCCTTCTCATTCGGTGGTTGTGTAGTTCCGCTCAGCTGCATTCAACTGTCTACTGGCATAGGCAATAGGAAGATCCATATTACCTTCACCAGTAGGTTGTGCAAGTACGCATCCAATAGCATAGTTGGAGGCATCCACATGAACATGGAATGGCTTGTTCCAATCTGGTGTGGTCAAGATTGGTGCTGAACATAATCTTTGTTTAAGCTCATTGAAGGAATTCTCACATTCATCAGTTCACTCAAAGTTAGTCAGAAGTCCGTACATGGGCTTTGCAATGACAACATACATGTGAATGAACCGGTGGTAGTAACCACAATGCCCCATGAAAGCTTGTACTTCCTTGACGTTCTTTGGCTTAGGCAGTTCTGCGATGGCTCTCACTTTCTCTTCGTCAGTGGATATGCCGTTCTTTGACACTATGTGTCCTAGAATCTTGCCTTGTCTGACCATGAAAACACACTTTTCTCGGTTCAGGCAGACTTGATACTCTCTACATTTGTCAAAAATTTGCTTGAGTTCCGGTATATGTGTTTGTGTAATGTTGGAATGAGCACAAAGATCATCCACATAGACTTCCAAGTTCTTCCTCAGGAACTCTTTAAACACGTGGCACATCAGCCTCGGAAAAGTGGCTGGCGCGTTGGTAAGACCAAATGGCATTACTCGAAAGGAAAATATGCCCCACTCTATGGCAAAAGCCGTCTTATGCTGATCTTCTGGTGCAATGGCTACTTGATTGTAGTTAGAGAACCCATCCAGGAAGCTGTACACTTCCTTGCCTGCTACCCTTTCTAATAGATGCTCAGTGATAGGAAGCGGATAACTATCCCTGATAGTGGCTGCATTAACCTTCTTCAAGTTAATGCATACACGTAATTTGCCATTCTTTTTGGGCACCACTACAATGGGGGATACCCATTCAGTGTGCTCAATTTCATAGATAAATCTAGCTTCAACCAAGCGATCTATCTCCTCTTTGATCTTGGCAGCATAGTTGTCATTGTATGTGTATGGCTTTTTGTCACTCTAGCACAATGGTGAGTACCAACGTGAGAAGATTCACCTCATAATTGTCAATCCGTGGAGACGTGAGGACTAGTATGAAGACTATGAGCAAGTGAAGGCACAAGTGTGAGTGAGAAGCACACAAGCATGCACACACATACACACACACGTGCACACAAGGCAAGAACAAGGAGAGGAACAATGGAGTTCTTTGCATTAGTCAAAAAGTCTCTTACATAAGCTCAATTCACAAACAATCTCACCTCAAAAATGAGCTCTCTAGCTCTTTTTATAGTTTTCTCACTAGCTTTGGCCTTGTCCAGACCTAGTGTCCGCCCTAGTTAAAAATTAGGTTCTAGAGCCTATTTGAGGGCTCAAACGGAGTCTAAAAATTATGAAAATTGGTATGTAGCTAATTCTAATACTCATCAAGCTCGAGGACTCCTCGGCTTGAACAAAATGGAGTCTATTCTACCAAAAATGGAATTTACAATGTTTGTGTAGTGATTAAAATCACTTGAGTTGTGAATGATCCATGGAAAAAATGATTAGGCTTTGTTGCCGTATTGTGCATGACTGCTCTATTGTACCTGTATGCTCTTCATATGACCTGTATGCCAACATTCTCCCCCCTTCCTAGCGTCTGTCGCCCCTGACAGACCTCTGTTCTATCGGGTGGTCGATATAGTATTGGATGACATTGGTGGCAAGTTCGTGTTCTCCTATCCTTAAGCCTCTTGCTAGATCAGCTTCCAATGCATCCCAATTTATTGCACCGGGGACATCTGGTTGCGGTGTGGTGTAGTACTCGGAGTACATGGCTTGTTCACAAGCAAAGAGATGGAGCAGGTGTGTTGGCTTAGGTGCAAACACTTCTGAGTGGTACTCCCAAAATCCTGATCGGAACATTTCTTCAAATGTTTGTTTATAGCATGCGGGAAGATACTTTATTCGTGCATGCTAGGCATAAGCTACTCGAATGCTGGGGGTGGTGCTCATGTCGTACACTAAATCGTAGTTTCCATTAGTGAACCCCGGTAGCCATATCTGTGGGGCTGTCGCATTTCGAAAGGTTTTGAGGACTACCTGCATCATATCCAAAATCTTAAGCATCATTTGGGCCGCCACATCAGGCATGGGCTTCAATCACGGCATCCAATGTCGAATTGTTCCCATCATGTACGCTACTGACGGTGGTCCCTATGGTGGCGCAATGTATGGATAATTGAGCCATTCCTTGCATTGTGCGTTATTCTGGACCTTGATGTTGAATGCTTTCCATGAGCGGCATCGTGGAACAGGGCCATAGCATGGATTATAGAGGAGATGTAATGGCGCATTGTTCCAGGTGCGGAGCATTTCAGGATAGGTTTCAAGAAGTTTCTGCATATTCAAAGCAGAGCTCACCAACTCCAAGGTAAGTTCAAACCTCTTTAACTCATTGTTGCCCAGCAAGGAAGGAAGAACAAACGATCCTGGTTTGTCCTTTTCTGCATTACCCTGTAATGTTGAGACCAGATAGTAGCATCGGAGGAGGTCTAGTTTGGGTAATGGTGCCTCGAAGTACTCAGCTAGCCCTGCACGTTGCCATATGGTCTGAAGATCCTGTGTGTTCTGTAGAGTCTCAAACTCCTTGGAGAAGAATTGGAATCTGACCCAAGATCTGTCATATTCGCACTTAGACTCCCAAATATACTTGGCCTCTCCTAATGGGCCTGGCATGCCATTGAACCAATGAGAATTGGCATGGACTCTTTCTGTGATCCCTGTGGGTGGATCCTGTACCGGGATCTGCTGAAGGTGTTGCAGCTCCACAGGTCGTTCCGTTGGCGGCACATCAACAAGCAAACTATCCACATCAATTCCTGTAGTAATTATTCCTGCCTATGAGCTCGGACCTGTTGCTTCTGCCATGAGAGTGCTTGTAGTTGCTGATGCTTATGTGCTAGAAGAAGAGAGAGGCACATTAGCATTGCATTGGAAACAAGATGTTATGGTGTTCCCTCCACAATACCAACATGACATTCCAAGTGGTTAGAGGTTAGTAGGTGAAGTGTTCGTGATGTGTGTACAAGTGGGTTAGTAGGTTAGGGTTCACTCTAGATGCATACTTTGGTTGTGCAAAGTTCTCAGAATGAACTTACATCAGAGGGAAAGGATTTACAAAGGTGGGTCAGGGGGTTTGATATGGAGTTTAGGTCTCCAAACTTTGATGCTGGAATCGTTGCTTTTATTGGCGATGATGTGTGAAGGTTTGCGGACTGGAGTGTGTTAGGTTTGGGGCCTTTTGGGTACCTGTTGGCAGTAGCCTTGGTACATCAGGATCTACAAGACGTGAAAGTCAAAGAAGGGACAGCACAAGCGAGCGAAGGGAGAGCACAAGCAAACAGGGCAGTCAAAGAAGATCTGGCAAGTAGGCCAATATTTTTTCAAGACATTACTGCAAATCAGAGAGATGGACACGCAGGGAAGAAGAGCAAGTAGGGAGCTTGAAGATATGTATGGCAGATCACTAGAAGAAATCCCTACAACAACAGTGATGCTTATCACTAATAATCATTGTAAATCTCATTTCACATTTTTGTAGCTCCATTTTGTGCAAGCCAAGGAGTCCTTGAGCTTGAGGAGCCTTAGAAGTAGTTGCGTACCAATTTTCATAATTTTTAGATCTCGTTTGAACCTCCAAATAAGCCCTGGAACCTAATTTTTAACTAGGCCGGACACTAGGTCTGGACAGGGCCAAAAGCTAGTCAAAAACTATAAAAGGAGCTAGAGAGCTCATTTTTGGGTTAGATTGTAATTGAAACGAACTTGTAAGAGCATTTTGAAAAGTAATCTAAAAGCTCCATTGATTCTCACTCTTTGTCTTGCCGTGTGTGCGCGTGTGTGTGTATGTGTGTGCATGCTAGTGTGCTTCTCACTCACGCACTTGTGCCGCCACTTGCTCGAGGTCTTCATACCATCCTCACGTCTTCCCGGATTGACATTAAAGGAGGTGCTACTCATCATTGAGCTACACCAAATTTTGGCGCCGTTGCCGGGGATCGAGCTTTGAGGACGAGCGTGTGATGGTAAGACGTAGAGTTGACGCGTTGGAGTTGTAGGTATTTTCTTCACTCTCATCGATTTTCTTTTACTTTCTTCACCATCTTCATCACCATCATCATCATCACCATCTCCCACGTCCATCTCCATCATCGCGAAAATTTCAGTTTTTTGACTATATTCCCATCTCCACCTCATTTCCCTCATTTCACTTGTGAGAGAGAGCGAGAGAGCGAATTTGCATGTGCTGTTTTTTGCATGTTTTGTGAGCTTTCTGCAGGTACAGGCCGCATCATCATCCCCAGCACCCTGCGCAGGTACGGAAATCTGAGTAACTGTCTGTGTGTCGCCGAGCTCTGTCAATCGCGACCGACTGAAAAATTGCTCTAATTGCTAAACAAAGTGCATATCCATGACCTACAGGCCTAGAGCTTCCCAAAAATGTGTTTAGTTTTTTGAAATTCCACAGATTTCTGTCAATCGCGATCGCTCTGTCAATCGCGATCGACAAACCACGACGGACAGATCAGTCAATCGCGATCGACACGTCAATCGCGACCGACAGCCCACGACGGCTCTGTCAATCGCGACCGACAGAGTCAACGACCGATTGACCACGACCGACTGACCATACGCGTGACACGTGTCAATCGCGATCGAGTCATCAATCGCGATCGACTCATCAATCGCGATCGACACAGTCAACGACGGTTTGACCACGACGGACAGACCACGACGCCTCTGTCAATCGCGACCGACACGGTCAACGACTGTTTGACCACGATCGACAGACCCTCGCGACCGACCTGTCAATCGCGATCGACTCATCAATCGCGACCGACAGAGTCAACGACGCTTTGACCACGACTGATTGACTTTTCGTAACCCCTGTCAATCGCGACTGACCAGTCAATCGCGACTGACAGCCACGACGGACCTGTCAATCGCGATCGACACGTCGATCGCGACTGACCTGTCAATCGCGACCGACAGACTTTGCGAACGCGTTAGAAGGGCAAAATTAGGTCAAATTTTTAAGGCAAAGTGATTGGTCTAAATTGTGATTAAGTGTGGGACAAACTCTAGGGTGTAGTATTGCATTGTTAGGCCATGCCACAAGCTACTCGAGTATTCCTGTTTGACTGTTAGCTTGTATTGAATCCTGATTTAACTCCCTAAACCCTGAACAGTCCTAACTTTTTCATACGAAATCCAATTTTTGAGCTCTTGGGCTTGTTGGAAAGCTCGTGGCATATACTACGCGCCCTCAACTGTTTTTTATAAAGATAATGCATTGATTTTCAGAGAGGGTATTTTGAAGTGACCATACCCAGGGGACTCAAAGTCAGGGGTCTTTAGAATCATTTTCCTAAAAAGTCACAATGCAAATATGTGTATATGTTACATGAATGAAAGTTGTGGGTTGTGTCCTTGAATCTAAGCATTGAGTTAACCGTGGGACTTTTATAGGTCCATTGAGAGCAGCTGAAAGTGCACAAAGCAAGGTTTCTTTGCAAGCTTGAGAACCGGATTCTTGAGCACCATAAAGCAAGGGATCAGCAAGTAAGGTTGGATTATTCTCAACTCCCTCTGTCATTTCCTAGCTCAAGCTAAGAACGAGTAGAGATAGGAATAAGCCAGGGTGACGATAGGCAGTTATCAAGTTGAAGACTACCTAAAAAACTCAAGTTCAAGTAAAAACATAATATCTGTACTGTCGATAACCTAAGGGAAAAGAACCTAACGTGGAACGATCAACCTAAAGTACGAAGAACATTCAAGTGTTCCTGACGACGTGATATCAGACAAGGCCATAAACACAATAACTAACTAAAAAGAATCAAGTGACTGGTACCAATTGATTGGCAACGAGGTTGTACTCTGGAAAAAATTTGGGATAATCAATTAGGCATATGAACCTTCGATCAGGACGACATTTAGCAAGGGAAAGACAAAGCCTTAGGTCTTCAGAGGCTAGTGTCAATCACACTGCAAGGTCTTGGGCCCAGCAGTTGAGCCACCACTCATACTACCCTAGCTCTGAGACCAGTGAGTCAGAAATGTCTCAAGGCATGGACAGACCTGCGGGAAGTTCAGGAGTGCCTTATTTGTACAGGGTAGAAGGCCCTTACAAAACACAGCTGGAATACCTTAGGACCAACCGATTAGGTGCTAGCATCTATGAGGACGGCTTAGGAAGATCCGTGGTCCAGATTAAAAACCCTGACCAATCTATAGGACTAGAACATCCAGCTGTCAAGTTTGAAAATGGTGCATACCTGGACAAAGAAGGAACTATATATGTTGTCACTAGTCACCCTGATAGGACAGATGACTTCGGGAATGTAATCTCAGAAGCGGACTTAGGTGACCTAGAACAAGGGAACATGGGTGCGGAACCTAGAACCCCTCGAGGTAAATCAGTTCTCACAAGGATTATTACACCTGAATGGGTCCCCCAAGACAACAAGAGCATAGAGTTGCTCCTCAATCGAGAAACTGATGAAGCCTTTTGGAGGTATAAGTCTAATCAGCCAACAGACATAGGAAATATCATGATCTATGAGTTTAAGGATCCGGATAGCCCAGGCAGAGTGACCTATTTAGATCATGCTTCAGAACGGATCTTTGTGGTGACAGAAAATGATAGGCATGCTTACACTTGGAAGGGTGAATTTATTTTCCCTCAACCAAGATCAAATGTATCCTACGGTCACCCTGGGGCGGGAACTTCCCAAGCTCATGGTACGCAAAGAGACAGAAGTAGGGATAGACCAGAAGTAAGTTTCGCCAACCCTGTAGGCAGAGAAAGAACGAGAACGGAGACGAATAGGGTAGAACCTCCTGAGATACATAGAGCCCACAGGAACCAAAGAAATGTGGATGGATTCCCTCTGCCGAGGCCTAGAGAGCACGCCAGAACTTTGAGACCCACCCAACTAGTTAAGTCCATGAAGAATTACTTTGACGGCACAGGAGATCCCTATGATCATGTGGCAGAGTTCAAGCAAGTCTTGAGAGCTGAACAAGTGGAAGATCTGTTCACGCAGTACAATGCCTTCGGTCTAACCCTTAGGAACACGGCACTTACATGGTTCCAGCCATTAGATGAGCGTCAGTTCAGGAGCATAGACCAACTCCTAGAGGCTTTCATTGTAGAGTTTTCTAAGAGTGGCATACGACACAATACTTCCTCATTGATCCACAGCTTCAAGCAAACCCCTCAAGAGACTGTGAGACTTGCAGGAAGAAGATTTAGGCAATACCTTGAAAGATGTCCGATTTCGGAGCTACCCACATCGGCTAAACAAGTAGCCCTATTCCTTGATGGATTGCTGAGTACGAAATTGAGATCCTATGTGTATCTGAAGGACCCTAGGACTATAGAAGAGTGTGTACGCATGTGCATTGACATTGAGGATAACCTAGGGGAAGAGCTAGAGCTTTCCAAAATCTATAAAGATTCAGATAGCGCATCTAGCCACTCTTCCATGCAATCTACATCAATCGAGGAACTTGCTGAGAAGGTAGCTCAGAAATTAGGTGTGACTAGCAAACAAATTCCAAGGTTTGCTCCTGTAAAAAGGTGCTATACATGCGGTGGCGACCATATGGCGAACGTCTGTCCCATTATGGCTCAACCCCAAGTAAACCCTAGTAGCCAGTACTGCACCATAGAACGGAGATACACCAACCACACCGCGCAAGATTGCCCATACAACAAGCAGACTGTTAGGCAACCCTACCCGCAACCCTACCAACAAGGCAGATACCAAAACCAAAACCCACCACCACAATATGCTAGACCCCAACAAACCTACCAACCACAATATCAGGCTCAACAGAGACCCCAACCAGTACTCGCTCAACAGCCCCCAAACCCCACTAACGTGATTCCAGTAAAGTATGCTGTTGCAGAAGAAAACCTGAATAGGGCCATAGTACCAGTAACCCCATTGATCTCGGAAAATGACCCAAGTGACCATAGCTTTGATTCTACACATGTCGATAGTCCCCAGGCTTACTACATGCAGTCTCCAGAACATGGTGAGTCTTACTATAGTGAAGAACCAAGTGAACCTAGTTGGGAGTCAGACTACACGAACGTCATGTATGCAAACCCCAACCCCAGGCCTCAACCTAGGCAAGTAAGACCTCCATTCCCAAGAGGACCGTGCTACAGGTGCCAGGGAGATCATCTCATCCGTGATTGTCCCTTGCCCCCACCTACACAACCCCAGTCAGTGACTATCCAAGGTTTTTGCCAAGATTGTGGAAAAGAGCATCTTTTACGAGATTGCCCAAAGAACCCCAACAATATGCCAAAAATCACTCCGATCAATGTGATTGGTTTGGTTGTAGATTCCTCAGGAAGCGTCACTTCCACTGCACCAGTGCAGGTAGTCACCAGAGCTCAGGCTTTGCAGCAAAACCAAGAGACAAACCAGGGTAAGAACTCAGAGACTAGTGAAACCGAGAGCATAACAAAGAAAAGGACTAGAGCATGGAAAGATAGTCGGGAAAGAATGAAAAGACAATGGGCTAAAAAGATGAGTGAGCTTGAGGAAAGCATAAGAGAAACCAAAGCGAGGATAACTGAACTCACAGCTCAAACTCCCTCTCACTTCACCCCGCCTCCACCACTCCCATCTCCATCCTACTCACCACCTTCCCCACCGCCTCATCAAATCCCACCACCCCCTAGAGTAGGATCAGTCCTAGCAGATCCCACTCCTGAAGACCTAAACATGATGCTTAAAGCATATCAGGCCAGAATCCAAGAAGGGCCAAACGTCACGGATCATGACAAGTGCTATCCTAGAGCTGACCTAGAGATGGAAAGAACCAAACTATGCGCGAAAATGGTCGCATTGGCTCAGACTATGTTTGAAGCCAGTCGCCTTTTCAATTACTCGGGCTCAGCCAAGACGCAATTACACTTGGATGGATTCCTAGAAAAGTTAGAGAGGATAATCGCCAGATCTGACAAGGAAGAAAAAAATCAGGAGAAAGAAAAAGCAAGCAAAAACCTGAGCCATTCCCCATCGGAAGTTTATGCAGCCAATTCCACTAAACCAGACAACTTCCCCTCCTTAGAAAGATTAGAGAGGCTAACTGCACAGCCAGAAAAGGAGCCTATCCCTCAAAAAAGGGAAAGGGCAAGAGAACGGATAAGCCAGCCTCTTCAGGAAGCTCATGTGCCTCCTCAAGGAGCCTATCTTCCTCCCCAAAGGTCACAGGTGCCTCCCTCGAAAGCTTATGTACCCCCACAGGTAACCCACATCCCTTCCCAGAAAGCTTATGAGCCTGTTTGGAAAAGTAATAGCATAAGTAATCCTCCCCAAGAAGCTTGTGCCTCAGCTATCTATGACACCGAGGAAAGAGCCAACGATAGAATAAGCCCTCCTTCCCAGATAGCATATGTACCTAATTCTACGGAGCCAGATACTTCTTCTTCGATGAATCGGTTTGCACCAGACTTCCTACGAGAGATTCAAGAAGACAAATGGGAAAACGAAAGCGAGGTCGCCCCTCCTTTTGAACTTGTGGACGATGCACACGACCAATTCCCACAAGACATCCCATCTATTTACGGGGAGCATGAGAGTGTTCAGTCTCACGAAAGATTGGACTTTGAGTCTAATTCCATACAGGAGTTACCCCACTTCACAGGCCCATGGGAAGCAAAGTCCACATGTATGAGAGCACCCACAGTCATGGTAAGGAACGACGACTCAGTCATACCTAGGAACACAGAGGTAGTGAAGAACACTAACGTGCAGTGTAATCTCAAGTTAGAAGAGCTACTCAAAGTTAGACCTGAATTATGGAAACATGTAGCCAAACAAGTACCAGAGATAGCCAAACCTCGTTCCCGGGTAGGATCCCATAGGACAGTGCCAGAAATTCCCTTGGATAAGATAGGAGATATGTGCGAAGGTGAAGAAGGGAACACCTATCTTCCCATTACCTACCAAGACTACACCACAAAGGCAATTTTGGACTCAGGTGCAGGAGTTGCAATTGCCACCACTTCCTTATGGAAGCGTTGGGGCAAGCCTGCACTCAGGCCGACGAGAATGAAATTGCAGATGGCCGATGGCCACATAGAGAGACCCCTAGGATTGCTAGAAGGAATAACTCTCACCACTTGTGGTGTCGAGTTTGAACATAGTTTTGCTATCTGTGACTTCAATAAAAATCATGCCTATGAGATGATTTTGGGAAGGCCATTTATGCGACAATTGCAAGTGGTACAGGATTGGGGAACCAACTCCTTGTATTTGCAACACTTGGGTGTTACGACCAAAGTCAATCTCAAAGATTACTCTCATAGGGATGTACCTCCTATCCAGTGGAACCCCATCCATAGAGCCAAAGATGATACAGAGTCGGTGCACTCCATAGGGTCCGGATCCTCATGGATGCATGAAGACACTCACTTATGGATGTGCAAGGTAGCAGTAGAGGAAGAGAAGAGAGAGAAAGCCAGAGAGGTAGGTGCGAAAGAAACCCATAGATCAATCCAAGACCCAGCCTATGCACGTGTAGTGTTTCCAGACGAAGAATTTGAACCCTATGGCTGGGCAGAAATTTTAGCAACAATGGACGTAGCCATCAATGAAGAACAATGGACACCTCATTGCGATGAGGATGGCTATGATATCTCAGTCTTCTCCATAGAGCCAATCATGGGTGAGGCAGTCCTAGAAGAATGCGAACCTAGCCCTGATGCATTTGAGGATGCAAGTGACTCCGATCTAGAGTCAATCATTATGGACCCACCATTTGCATCAGATGAAGAATACTTCCATGAGGTAGAATTTCAAACCCAGAAGCATGGAGAGCTGACAAATGACGTAAGATTAGCAACACATGTGACCCCTAACGAAGAAGGAAAGAAACGAAAGAAGAGAGAAGCCTTACCAGAAGAAGAAGAATCTTTGTTTGAGGTCCCAGAAAATTTTAAGAAGTATGAGGTAGATGACAGGAGAGTCATGATAAGAATGCCTAAACGAGAGGCACAATCAGGAGAGGCCTATGATAACAAAGAAACCACCAAAAAAATAGTAGTGGCCCTAGAAGAAGGAGAGGAGAGATGCACGTATATAGGCCATGACCTGACAGAAGAAGAAGAGCACGAATTGATTGCCTTGCTAAGAGAATACAGAGATGTATTCGCTTGGAGTTACAAGGATTTGAAAGGGGTTGACCCAGATATATGCTCACACACCATTCCCATGACCTCAGATGCTAAACCCTCTAAGCAAAAGCCATATACATATAACGATAATTACGCTGCTAAGATCAAGGAAGAGATAGATAGATTGGTTGAAGCTGGATTTATCTACGAAATTGAGCACACCGAATGGGTATCCCCCATCGTAGTGGTGCCCAAGAAGAATGGCAAGCTGCGTGTGTGCATTAACTTGAAAAAGGTTAATGCCGCCACGATTCGAGATAACTATCCGCTTCCCATCACAGAGCATCTCTTAGAAAGAGTGGCAGGCAAGGAAGTGTACAGCTTCCTTGATGGATTTTCGGGCTACAATCAAGTAGCCATAGCTCCAGAGGATCAGCATAAGACAGCCTTTGCCACAGAATGGGGCATTTTTGCTTTTAGAGTAATGCCATTTGGGCTTACCAATGCACCAGCTACATTCCAGAGGCTGATGTGCCATGTGTTTAAGGAGTTCCTGAGGAAGAGTTTAGAAGTCTATGTTGATGACCTTTGTGCTCATTCCAATGTTAGACAAACCCATATTCCAGAACTTAGGCAAATCTTTGACAAATGTAGAGAGTACCAAGTCTGCCTGAACCCCGAAAAGTGTGTTTTTATGGTCAGGCAAGGCAAGATCCTAGGACATATCGTGTCAAAGAATGGCATATCTACTGACGAAGAAAAAGTGAGAGCCATAGCGGAGCTGCCTAGGCCAAAGAATGTCAAGGAAGTACAAGCTTTCATGGGGCATTGCGGTTATTATCGACGATTTATACACATGTATGCTGTCATTGCAAAGCCCATGTACGGACTTCTGACAAACTTTGAGTGGACGGATGAATGTGAGAATTCCTTCCAAGAACTTAAACGAAGATTATGTTCAGCACCAATCTTGACCACACCAGATTGGAATAAACCATTCCATGTTCATGTTGATGCATCCAATTACGCTATTGGATGTGTACTTGCACAACCTACTGGTGAAGGCAATATGGATCTTCCAATTGCCTACGCCAGCAGACAATTGAATGCGGCTGAACGAAATTATACCACTACTGAGCGAGAAGGATTAGGCATGGTATATGCAGTTAAAAAGTTTAGACATTATTTGCTTGCAAATAAGTTTAAATTTTTTACTGATCATCAGGCATTGTTATATCTTGTAAACAAACCATGCAATACAGGAAGATTAGTGAGATGGTTTCTCTTGCTAATGGAATATGACTTTGAGGTTGTGGTAAGAAAAGGTAGGACTCATTTGAGAGCTGATCATCTCTCTAGGCTCACATCGGGAGAAGCCCCACAAGGAGTGTCAGATGACCTTCCTGATGCTTACTTGTTTAATCTGGAAGTTGTACCGCAGTGGGCCAAGCCAATCGTACCAGTATTGACCTACGGGCCTAACCATCCAGTGGTAAACACACGGAATAGAGAGGTTGTAAAAGCCCAAAAGTATCACATCATGGCCGGAAGCATGTACAAGCACACAGATCAAGGGATCTTGGCTTGTTGCGTAGAAGAAGATGAGTACGCTAAATGGTTGCAATTAGCACATGTAGGTGCGTTAGAGCAACACCATTCGAAGCAACGAACTTTACAGACTCTAAAGAGATTCGGAGTGCACTGGCCAACTATGGAAGCGGATGTCCAAAAGTTGTGCAAGGAATGCCCAATCTGCTGCACTAAACCACCTGTGGAACATGCCACTCTCTATCAAGTATCCATTGTGCCAGATTGGAGTGAACCTCTAGTATCATTCTTGCGGACAAACACATTCCCCCCAGACATGACTCTAGCTAGGAAAAGGAGTTTAGAACAAGAAGCCCTGGATTATTCACTCATAGGTGATAATCTATATAAGCGCGGTAAAGATGGCTACCTGAGACTGTGTGTCCATGAAAGTGAGTATCTTAAGATCTTAGAAACTGCTCACCAAGGTGTAGCAGGAGGACACTTTGGACCAGATCGGGTAATCAAGGCAATACTATTTGCGGGCTTTTGGTGGCCTACACTTCACATGGATGCACATACCTATGTGAAACGGTGTGATATCTGTCAAAGGACTCAGTATCCTACACGCAAAGATGAGATGCCGCTGAAACCTATGATGGGTGGGCGTGCATTCTCTAAGTGGGGAATAGACTTCGTAGGTCCTATTAATCCCCCAGCGAAAGGTTCTCATGCGGAATACATCATTGTGGCAACAGATTATCTCACCAAGTGGGTAGAGGTAAAAGCTACAACCAAGAACGATGCTCAAACAACGGCCAAATTCTTGTTCGAGAATGTATTCACGAGATATGGACTACCCATAGAGCTTGTAAGTGATAGAGGCACTCATTTCTTGAACGAAGTGATTGAAAATCTACTCCAAGAATTCTTGGTAATACACAAGAAGTTTGCCCCTTATCACCCTCAAGCTAATGGACAAGCTGAGAGTACTAATAAGATTTTATGCAATGTACTGACAAAACTAGTGAACACTAAACGCTCTGATTGGGACAAACAGCTACACCATGCTGTTTGGGCATACCGAGTTGCCTATAAAACGGTACTCCAAGCCACCCCCTTTCAGATGGTATTCGGCCAAAACGCTGTGCTACCTTTGGACTTCCTGATCCCCACATTGAGAGTAGCACAAGAACACGAATGGACAGGTCACGAGCTCTCCTCTAGGATCTTTGACCTTGAACGATTAGGAGAAACAAGACTAAGAGCCGCTGCAGGAATATATGCCGCCAAGAAGAGACAGAAGGCATACTTTGATGCCCACGTGAAGGATAAAGGTTTGAAAACAGGAGATCTCGTCTTAGTCTATACACTAAAACAACATGCGAGGAAGCTAGAAAAGAGAGGCTACGGACCTATGATCATCAATAGGATCTCCACGAGCGGAGCAGTACAATTGGCCACATTAGAGGGTGATATTCTCCCAAATTATATTAGCGGTTGCAGAGTCAAGTTGTATCAGGAACCCCTCACGGAGGAAATGCTTAGCCGACTCAACACTGCTAAGAAACGCAAGGAGGAAGAAAAGAGAATTAGAGAAGAAGCTCAAGCAGAGGCTTTAGAACGCATCAGAAGGATGAAACTACGAAGGCAAGGTAGAGTTCAGCCTGAAGCGAATGACTATGCAGACCAAGGATTTCCCATGGCCATGTGTGAAGTCGCAGGAACAAGCTCGCATAGGATAGTCGATAGACGTCCTTTCGTAACCCTAGATATAGGACAAGGAAAAAGTGCAAGGACTGTAAGAGCCTTGATTGACTCAGGTGCAGCCACTAGTGCTGTTAGAATGTCTTACTGTCAAGAGTTACAGTTAACCGTCCAACCTATGGAAGCATACCTCATAGGATTGGGAGGCGTGGAGACCCCTTGCATGGGCGAGGTGGAACTCCCCCTCTACCTTCACGAGGAGGCAATGACCGTTAAAGTACTAGTGTGTCAGGATGAGGATCTCACTGAGCCTCTTGTCCTGGGTCAAGATTGGATTTATGACCAAGCAGTCAATCTAAACCTAAGAAGTGGACTTCTCCAGGTTTGGGTCAATCATAGTCGAGTTACGGTAGAATTAGACAATCAAGCACTCAAGGAACTAGGAAAGGCACAGACTCCTGGTCCTTCCAGGGGTACACATGAAGATGACCATGCTGTTCTTGTCCAAAACTATGTGTTGCAGAGGAATGATATTCGCAAAAAAGGAGTCAGGAATGCAAAGGAACTCCCTTCTTTTCCAAAGGCTAGAAAGAGGCAGCAACCCAAGGTGGATCAAAGGCAGAAGAAGCAGGGTACTACCTATGTCAGCGATCAAAAGTACCTGCGCAGCAGAACAGCCCAGCAAATAGATCAGGTATGGGTGCGGAAAGGCGAACGACCAGTTGCACCACCGTCAACTACAGGGGCAAAGCCTCTTATTAGTGACCAACAACGCAACGCTAATAAGAAGTTTTTCAGAAAATCTTCTGCTAAAGTAAAATCTATTTGGGTGCCCAAGAAGTCGATGAAGGCAAGCCCACAATCAAGACAAATTTGGGTGCCTAAGGCTTGCTTGATGGCACAAATAGCTACGCTGAGGCCACAACTTAAACAGCATAACGCAGCGACGCATACTGCCAGATTTCACTCGTTCTCGACACTCATGTACACACCAAAACCCAAGAGCGTACATGTAATCAATTGTAAATGGGTCCCAAAAAGGCCTCATCTGCAAACCACGACATCGAGAAGGCTCTGTAGAGACTCTCCGAAACCGAAGGCAAAGCCCATTCACTGCATTTGGCAGCCTAGGGCCTGTAATAAACCCCCCGACCCCAATTTGTAAATTCATAACCCACTTACTAACTGCAATAGTTTCCTAGGACAACACAATCACTAACTACACACACTGCCTTCATGCACTTACTAACCACTAACTCACCATCCATCTCATGTTAATGTTGTAACGGGGACAACAACAGATTTATTTTGTCCAGTCCGATGTTAACACTTGGTTCTATATTCTCACAGAACCACTCAGCAAACAGGCCATGGCAGAAGTAGGTACCAGCTCTCAAGCCGGATCTGGTCCCCAGATAGTGGACATAGAAACACTTCTCCTTGAGCCACGCCTCACTGCAAGACCGCAAGAGCTTCAAGATGTGCATGTGCTCCCCATCCAGGATCCTCCTCAAGGACACACTTCTCAAGTAGGTAAGCATGCGCATTGGTTCAGTGATGTTGCTGGACCACTGGGCGATGGAACCTACTTCTGGGAAGCAGAATTGGAGTTCAATGGCAAATGGGGTCGATACCACTTTTTCACACGCGAATTTGAAAGCTACCAAAATGCTGAAGTCATGAGATCAGTTTGGGTCAAAGCAGGTGTGGAAAGTTATTTCAGGACTCACTTACCAAAGCCGGATTTTTTACGATGCTCTTATCTGATCAGTACCATCACGCCAAGCAGAGCCAAGGGCGGCGACAGCACCTTTGTGTTGCCATCACTGCTGCCGGGTAATGAGCTCAAAAGATTCAAGTTGAGCCTCAATCTGGTAAGAGAAGCGCTGGGTATGTACGGCATGCACATCCCAACAGAAAAGGAAACCATGGTCCCAGGTCGAATGAAGCACAAGGATCTGAATAAGTTGAAGGATATGGTAGCCATGACACCTACCATTGCGCTTCACCTGCGCACCATCATGCAACACTTCGCGTTTCCCGCCCAAGAACGATTCACAATGCCCCCGAAAAAAATATGGTTCAGTTTATATCTAGCAGAAACCGAAAGCCTGCCCATCAATGTGCCACACTGGATCATAGACCAGATCCACCTAGCGCATCAAAGGTGGAACAAAAAACAGAAGAATGTGCTCCACGGGTGTTGCGCTTTGACCAGAATAATCTATAGATGCTTGGCTTATGACGTGCCTGTTCAGCGGGCACTCGTATGGTCCCGAGTCCAAGAATTCCAAAGAAGACTATCAACAGCAGGCCCCCCATCCAAGAAGATGAGGGGGGGAGTCCAACTACCATGTGCTCAACCAAGGGGAGCTACCGCTACACCAGAAATCACTCCTCCCCAGACACGACGAGTTAGGCCATTCACAATCCGGTTACCAAGACCAAGCACGGAGGGGCCTAATCTGGTGTTTCCACCCATTCCATCCGATTTGGAATTTCCGCAGGGATTTACTCTTGAGGACCTCACGGATGAAGAAATTGCCAGACTAATCTATGACTCTAACCTCGAAGCGGAAGCAGCGCGAGCGCAGGAACCACGACCCAAAACAACATCGGCCCCCACCCAACCACAAACTGTAGAAGTCGATGTAGATGAACAAGAGGCAGGAGGAGATGAAGAAGAGGCCGACGAAGAACAACACCAAGAATATGACGAACTCTCCGAGTTAGCAAGTGCCCCAGCATATTCGGCACAAGTCAAGCGACTATATCGAACCATGCGACTGGTTCAGGAACAGCATAAGATTTCTCTAGAACAAGGCAAAAGACTCATGAACGACTTGCTAGCGGAGGAAGGTGTGGACGAGTTGTTCATTGAGTCCATGAACCTTCATGCCGACGCTGTAGGACTGGACGAGGCCATCCATGAGGCTATGGCCTACATCCACAGGTTTGAAAAAAGAGTTCCCGTTCGTCCCAGGAGGTCCGGGAAGCAAATTCACATCAATACATCAGCACCAGGCGAGTCAGCGCAAGCAGAAGAATATCACGAAGCACCGTTGTCACCACCATCCCCACCTCACACTACACAATTCACTCCACCACAGGACACTAGCACTACCACATCCACCACCACTACCATCGTCATGGGCATCCCACTCTCCCCGGGAATCCAAGTCGGGGGAGTCACCATGCCGACCTTCACCACCCTGTTCACCGATGTCACATCCACTCCACCCACGATTCCCATCTACACCGTCACTCAAACAGTTGACACGATGGAAACATCACCAGCCACAGCACCGCTCCCTCCCTCCATGCCACCATCACCCATACCTCCTCCACCCACATCTCCACTTACATCCACAGCATTCACCTCTCCCATTCCCGCCCCCATTCCCCCTGCATCTTCACCTTTCCCAGCATTATTTAATGTAAATAACATATTTTTTGCACTAAACCAATGTGTATATCAGCTCCAACATGAGTACAAAGCTCTGGACAACCGGTATCAGCAACTGGAAACGCACCACCAGAACTTACAAACACAATTTCACATTCTACACACAGAAAATGCAGAACTGAATCAACGCTACGCGGCGCTGGAGCAGGCTCACCAAACCTTATCGGCAGCACCCCAACCATCGACAGAATCAGGTGCCAAACAACTAGAGGCTTTGCTCGAGGTATACCAAGCCGATAATCTCAAAGTTCGGCGTAACCTGGCACTTCTCAGAAAACACATGGCGGCCGCCCTTGAGGAAAACAAGAGACTGCAGCAGCAAAATGAAGCAAATCTAGAAGCTGCAATGGAAGGCTCTCCACACGAAATTGATCCAGAGCAATTTAAAGCTGTGCCCTCAGAGACAATGAAGACCATCTTGGACGGCTATGCAGATCTATTAGAAGCTCATGATGACTTGGAAAGGGAACGTGATGCGCTGCGCAATCAACTCCAAGAGCAACAGACAGTACCCAAAGTCACAGAAACGACCACGACTTCAGAAGAAGTCATGGCATTGAAAGAGCAGGTGGCCGAATTACAGGCAAGATTACTCACACATGAAAGGCAACCCTCTCCAGTGGTCGAACCTGAACCCGAGGATTTGGTACCCATCGAGGTAGATGAGACGTATGAGGAACCTTACGTTCCTATGCCAATGCCAGGTGGTGAGCAAACCGCAGAAGGAATGGATACGTTAGAAATCGAAGTACCTGAGTGGCTCCAAACACTAGAGAAAACGGCATCAACTCATGAAGATCGAGTGGCAGTTCAGATACAATCTATGGCAAAGATAGAGGACACTATTATTAAATCAGAATACTTCCGCAGCATGTCCCACCATAGATGGATCGGAACCAATGATGATCAATATGTGCCCTATTGTATACTCCTGGCGGACTACAATGCAGAAATCCAACATAAATGTGGCAAACCTCCAACGTTTGCTACACAATTTGGGCCAGATGACATCCCAGAGAGCGCTAAAAAAGGATCCATTCATCAACCCACTTGGAGGATCCGACTCCTCGAAACCTATCCGGAGATGGTTCGCACCTGGACGAATATGCCTCTTTTTATTAAATATAACCCTTGTTATGTTCCTGTACTCCGCAGACGCACATGGCCAGAGTTTACCATTGCAGTCAAGAATATCAAGGGATGCGCCAAATGGTTAAACTACGTCTATCTAGCACCCCCTCGAGGGCCTCCCACCGTCAATTACATGATCTCCACTATACGGCACTGGAGCCTCCGATTAAAGAATACCCCTGATGTAATGGCCCAGATGTGCATGAAAATTTTTGAGTTAATGCTTATTACATTCAGGACATTCAAGAATATCAAGGACCCACACTTCTCAGGCGTCGGATTCCTTACAGGAAACCAAGATTTAGTGTATGACATGAGCACCACTCCTTCCATAGAGGTGATCTACGCTTGGCACGCCAGAATAAAATACCTCCCGGCCTGCTTTAAACAAACATTCGAAGAGATGTTCATAACAGGGTTCTGGGAATACCACTCAGAAATATTTGTACCCAGACCCTCACATCTCCTCCATTTATTTGCTGTGGAGCGAACCATTCACTCAGAGCAGTTACGGGTGCCACATCCAGAGGTCCCAGGGCCAGTCAATTGGGATGCATTGCTGACAGATCTAGCAAGGGGACTCAGGTTAGAAGAACACCACCTCGCCGCCGATGTGGTACAATACTACGTCCAGAAAGCAGCTAGACAAGGGTCTGTCAGGGGCGACAGACACGAGAGTGGGGGGGGTGTTGGCAGTAGCCTTGGTACATCAGGATCTACAAGACGTGAAAGTCAAAGAAGGGACAGCACAAGCGAGCGAAGGGACAGCACAAGCAAACAGGGCAGTCAAAGAAGATCTGGCAAGTAGGCCAATATTTTTTCAAGACATTACTGCAAATCAGAGAGATGGACACGCAGGGAAGAAGAGCAAGTAGGGAGCTTGAAGATATGTATGGCAGATCACTAGAAGAAATCCCTACAACAACAGTGATGCTTATCACTAATAATCATTGTAAATCTCATTTCACATTTTTGTAGCTCCATTTTGTGCAAGCCAAGGAGTCCTTGAGCTTGAGGAGCCTTAGAAGTAGTTGCGTACCAATTTTCATAATTTTTAGATCTCGTTTGAACCTCCAAATAAGCCCTGGAACCTAATTTTTAACTAGGCCGGACACTAGGTCTGGACAGGGCCAAAAGCTAGTCAAAAACTATAAAAGGAGCTAGAGAGCTCATTTTTGGGTTAGATTGTAATTGAAACGAACTTGTAAGAGCATTTTGAAAAGTAATCTAAAAGCTCCATTGATTCTCACTCTTTGTCTTGCCGTGTGTGCGCGTGTGTGTGTATGTGTGTGCATGCTAGTGTGCTTCTCACTCACGCACTTGTGCCGCCACTTGCTCGAGGTCTTCATACCATCCTCACGTCTTCCCGGATTGACATTAAAGGAGGTGCTACTCATCATTGAGCTACAGTACCCATTTCCAAACATTCCGAGGCGTGACCGAGAATGTGGTGGTGTGGAGTGTAGATGTTTGCCTTTGGATGGGAGCCAATAGGACTCGTGAGTGTTGGTTTGATCTAGTGATTGGAGGTGAAGTTATTTGAGCTGGTAAGCAGGTCTTAGGCACCCATATTTGTCTAGCCTTTGGGATAGCCTTCATTGACTGCTTTGGAACCCAAATAGAAATGGTTTGTCTAGATTGATGCCTAGGGTACTCCTTCGTTGTAGTCCTCGACACTGTAGCTTGCTTGATGCCTCTTTGGAATCCTGTCTCCAAAGCCGAGGGTTGGTCACCTTTGCATATCTAGATCTGCTTCATGCCATGGGGTATTCTGTATTGTACTGGTTGGTGTTCATTCTTCTTGGTTCTCGGGCTCCTCTGTATCTTGTATTTTCTGGCTTGCTTTCCTCGAATTCTCTTTGGAAAAGAAGGGAACTCCTTGTTGACTTATGTATCTTTGTCATGAGTGGCAATCCTTTGCACCATAGAACTTTGGTCAAGAGTAGCATGGTTCATTTCAGGTGGACTCCTGGAAGGACCAGGATTCGGTGCCTCTTCTAGCGGCCTATGTGCTTGATTTTCTAATTCAATCGTGATGTGGTTTTGGCCTACCCATGCCTGAAGAAGTCCGTTTCTTAGGTTGAGGCTGACTGCATGATCATAGATCCAGTCTTGGCCTAGGACAAGAGGTTCGGTAAGATCCTCGTCTTCACACACTAGCACTTTGACTGCCATTAGCACCTCTTGAATGTAGAGGGGAAGTTCCACCTCACCAATGCAAGGGGTTTCCACACCTCCCAATCCTATGAGATATGCCTCTATAGGATTGATTTGTAATTGCAACTCTTGGCAGTAAGAAAGTCGAACTGCACTAGTGGCTGCCCCTGAGTCAATTAAAGCTCTCACTATCTTACACTCTCTCCTTGTCCTACTTCTAGGGTTACAAAAGGCCGTCGGTCGATTATTCTATGGGAACGTCCACCTGAAGCCTCGCACATGGCCATAGGATAGCCTACAGATTCTTGAGTGTCAGGCATAGGCGGGTCTCTGCCTTGTCTCCTCAATTTCATTCGTTGGATGCGTTCTAAAGCTTCTGCCTGTGCTTCTTCTCTAATTCGTTTCTCTTCTTCTTTACGTTTCTTGGCAGTGTTGAGTCGATTTAGCATCTCTTCAGTCAGAGGTTCTTGATATAACTTGACTCTGCACCCACTTATGTAACTTGGTAGAATATCACCCTCTAGAGTGGCTAGTTGAACTGCTCCACTTGTGGAGATTCTATTGATAATCATTGGCCCGTAACCTCTCTTCTCTAATTTCCGTGCATGTTGCTTCAAGGTGTAGACTAGGACTAGGTCTCTTGCTTTCAAGCCCTTATCCTTGATGTGTGCATCGAAATATGCCTTTTGCCTCTTCTTGGCTGCATAAATTCCTGCTACAGCCCTCAATCGTGTTTCACCTAGTCGTTCAAGATCGAAGATTCTAGAGGACAACTCATGGCCTGTCCAATCATGCTCTTGTGCTACTTTCAAGGTTGGTATCAAAAAATCCAATGGTAGCACTGCATTCTGGCCGAAAACCATCTGAAAGGGCGTGGCTTGGAGCACCGTTTTATAGGCAACTCTATATGCCCAAATAGCATGGTGTAGCTGTTTGTCCCAATCAGAGCATTTGTTATTCACTAATTTGGTTAGCACATTGCATAGAATCTTATTTGTGCTTTCGGCTTGTCCATTAGCTTGTGGGTGATAGGGGGCGGACTTTTTGTGTATCACCAAGAACTCTTGAAGAAGATTTTCAATGACTTCATTCAAGAAGTGAGTCCCTCTATCACTTACTAGCTCTATGGGTAGCCCGTATCGAGTGAACACATTCTCAAATAAGAATTTAGCGGTTGTTTGGGCATCATTCTTCGTCGTAGCTTTTACTTCTACCCATTTCGTTAGATAGTCTGTGGCCACAATGATATACTCAGCATGTGAGCCCTTAGCTGGGGGATTAATAGGACCAACAAAGTCTATTCCCCACTTAGAGAATGCACGTCCACCCATCATGGGTTTCAGTGGCATCTCATCCTTGCGTATAGGATACTGAGTTCTCTGACAAACATCACACCGTTTCACATAGGTATGTGCATCCATGTGAAGGGTTGGCCACCAGAAGCCCGCAAATAGTATTGCCTTGATCACTCGATCTGGT
The DNA here is from genome assembly GCA_020310875.1 of Ceratopteris richardii. NCBI lineage: Eukaryota > Viridiplantae > Streptophyta > Polypodiopsida > Polypodiales > Pteridaceae > Ceratopteris > Ceratopteris richardii. Next base: position 74,652,274 of record CM035433.1, read on the forward strand.
CCAAAGTGTCCTCCTGCTACACCTTTGTGAGCAGTTTCCAAGATCTTGAGATATTCACTCTCATGGACACATAGTCTCAGGTAACCATCTTTACCACGCTTGTATAGATTATCACCAATGATTGAGTAATCTAGGGCTTCTTGTTCTAGAGTTCTTTGTCTCGTCAGGGTCATATCTGGAGGGAATGTTTTCGTCCTCAAAAAGGCTACTAATGGTTCACTCCAATCTGGCACTATGGACACTTGATAAAGAGTGGCATGTTCCACAGGTGGTTTAGTGCAACAGATTGGGCATTCTTTACACATCTTATGTACATTAGCTTCCATAGTAGGCCAATGCACTCCGAGTCTCCTTAGTGTCTGTAGGGTTCGTTGTTTTGAGTAGTGTTGCTCTAATGCACCTACGTGTGCCAACTGCAACCATTTAGCGTACTCATCCTCTTCCACACAACAAGCCAATATCCCTTGATCTGTCTGTTTGTACATACTTCCTCCCATGATATGGTACTTCTGGGCTTTTACTACCTCTCTATCTTGAGTGTTTATGACTGGGTGATTAGGCCTGTATGTCAATACTGGCACTAATGGCTTAGCCCACTCAGGTACAACTTCCAAATTAAACAAGTAAGTGTCAGGAAGGTCATCTGATACTCCTTGTGGGGCTTCTCCCGATGTGAGCCTAGAGAGATGATCTGCTCTCAAATGAGTCTTGCCTTTTCTCACCACTACCTCAAAGTCATATTCCATTAGTAAGAGGAACCATCTCACCAAGCCACGTGTGTTGCATGGCTTGTTCACCAAGTAAAGTAGAGCTTGATGATCAGTAAAAAATTTAAACTTATTTGCAAGCAAATAATGTCTAAACTTTTTAACCGCATACACCATGCCCAATCCCTCTCGTTCGGTAGTGGTATAGTTTCGCTCAGCTGCGTTCAACTGTCTACTCGCATAGGCAATTGGAAGATCCATATTACCTTCACCAGTAGGTTGTGCAAGCACACATCCAATGGCATAATTGGATGCATCCACATGCACATGGAAGGGCTTATTCCAATCTGGTGTAGTCAAGATTGGTGCTGAGCATAATCGTCGTTTGAGCTCATTGAAAGAGTTCTCACATTCCTCAGTCCACTCAAAGTTTGTCAAAAGTCCGTACAGAGGCTTTGCAATGATGGCATACATGTGAATGAAACGTCGGTAATAACCACAATGCCCCATGAAAGCTTGCACTTCCTTGACATTCTTTGGCCTAGGTAGTTCTGCAATAGCCCTCACCTTCTCTTCGTCAGTGGAGATGCCATTCTTTGACACTATGTGTCCTAAAATCTTGCCTTGCCTGACCATGAAAACACACTTTTCTGGGTTGAGGCAGACTTGATATTCTCTACATTTGTCAAAGATTTGCCTGAGTTCAGGTATATGTGTTTGTCTAATGTTGGAATGAGCACAGAGATCATCAACATAGACTTCCAAATTCTTTCTCAGGAACTCTTTAAACACATGGCACATCAATCTCTGGAAGGTTGCCGGAGCATTGGTAAGCCCGAATGGCATTACCCTAAAAGCGAATATGCCCCACTCTGTGGCAAAAGCCGTCTTATGCTGATCTTCTAGTGCAATGGCTACTTGATTGTAGCCAGAGAACCCATCTAGGAAGCTGTACACTTCCTTGCCGGCTACCCTTTCTAATAAATGCTCGGTGATAGGAAGCAGATAACTATCCCTAATAGTGACTGCGTTAACCTTCTTCAAGTTAATGCATACACGTAATTTACCATTCTTTTTGGGCACCACTACAATGGGGGACACCCATTCAGTGTGCTCAATTTCATAGATAAATCCAGCTTCAACCAAGCGGTCTATCTCTTCTTTGATCTTGGCAGCATAGTTGTCATTGTATGTGTATGGCTTTTGTTTAGAAGGTCTGGCCTCTGTGGTCATGGGAATCGTATGGGCACATATGTCAGGGTCTACACCTTTCAAATCTTTGTAGCTCCAAGCGAATACATCTCTATACTCTCTTAGCAAAGCTATCAGCTCATGCTCCTCTTCCTCAGTGAGGTCATGTCCTATGTAAGTGCACCTCTCTTCTCCTTCTATGGCTATTACTACCTTCTTGGTGGTTTCTTTGTTATCATAGGCCTCTCCTGCTTGTGCTTTGCATTTTGGCATTCTTACCATGACTCTCCTATCTTCTATTGCATACTTCTTGAAATTTTCAGGGACCTCAAACAGGGATTCTTCCTCCTCTGGTGCGGCTTCTCTCTTCTTCCTTTTCTTTCCTTCACTCTTAGTGGTCACTCGTGTGGTTAATCTCACATCATTAGTGAGCTCTTCATGTCTCTGAGGGTAAACTTCTACTTCATAGAAATATTCTTCGTCTGATGCAAAGGGTGGATCCATGATGATTGACTCAAGATCGGAGTCACTTGCATCTTCAAATGCATCAGGGCTAGGTTCGCCTTCTGCTAAAACTGCATCTCCCATGACTGGCTCTATGGAGAAGACAGAAATGTCATAGCCATCCTCATCACAGTGGGGTGTCCATTGCTCTTCATTGATGGCTACATCCATAGTTGCTAGAATTTCTGCCCAACCGTGAGGTTCAAATTCTTCGTCCAGAAATACTACAGGTGCATAGGCTGGGTCTTGAACTGATCTATGTGTTTCCTTCGCACCTACCTCTCTGGCTTTTTCTCTTTTCTCCTCTTCCACTGCCACCTTACACATCCATAAGTGAGTGTCTTCATGCATCCATGAGGATCCTGATCCTATGGAGTGCACTGACTCTGTATCATCTTTGGCTCTATGAATAGGATTCCACTGAATAGGGGGCACATCTCTATGAGAGAAATCTTTGAGATTCACTTTGGTAGTGACTCCCAAGTGTTGCAAATACAAAGAATTGGTCCCCCAATCTTGTACCACTTGCAACTGCCTCAAGAAGGGTCTTCCCAAAATCATCTCATAGGCTTGATTTTTGCTAAAGTCACAGATAGCAAATGTGTGCTCAAACTCTACACCACAAGTAGTGAGAGTTATCCCCTCTAGTAGTCCTAAGGGTCTTTCTATGTGACCATCAGCCATCTGCAATTTCATTCTCGTCGGCCTGAGTGCTGGCTTGCCCCAACGTTTCCATAAGGAAGTGGTAGCAATTGCAACTCCTGCACCTGAGTCCAAAATGGCCTTGGTTGTGTAGCCCTGATGAGTGATGGGGAGATAGGTGTTTCCTTCTTCTCCCTCGCTCATGTCTCCTATCTTGTCCAAGGGTATTTCTGGCACTGTTCTTTGAGATCCTACCTGGGAATGTGGTTTTGCTACTTCGGGCACTTGATTGGCTACATGTTTCCACACTTCTGGTCTAACCTTAAGCAACTCTTCCAAAGTGAGATTGCACTGCACTTTGGTGTTCTTCACTACCTCCGTGTTCCTAGGTATGACTGAATCTTCATTTCTTACCATGACGGTCGGTGCTCTCATACAAGTAGACTTAGCTTCCCATGGACCTGTGAAATGGGGTAGCTCTTGTAAGGAATTGGACTCGAAGTCGAATCTCTCTTGAGATTGGACGCTCTCCTGCTCTACATAAATGGACGGAAGGTCTTGTGGGAATTGATCGTGTGTGTCATCCACAAGTTCAATGGGAGGAGGAACTTCACTCTCTTTAGCCCATTTCTCTTCTTGAATCTCTCGCAAGAATTCGGGTGTGTATCGATTCATAGAAGAAGGGGTGTCTGGTTCAGTGGAGTTAGGCACATAAGCTTCCTTGGGAGGAATGCTTATTCTATCACTTGCCTTCTCCTTAGCCTAGGAGTTGGCTCTTTTTCCAGACTTTGCAATTAACGTCTCCAATCTGTCTAACAGACCATCAAAATGCAATGGTGTTCTAGTGGGGCTAGAGCAAGTGAAAAGGCGACTGGTCTCAAACATGGCTTGAGCCAATTCCACCATCTTGGCACACAACTTAGTTCGTTCAAGCTCTAGATCAGCTCTAGGGTAACATTTCTCATGATCTGTTACATTGGGCCCTTCTTGGATTCTGGCCTGATATGCTTTAAGCATCATATCTAGATCTTCAAGAGTGGGATCGGCTAAGACTGATCCTACTCGGGGTGGTGGTTGGGTTACGTGTGGTGGATTGGTGGGTAGAGGAATGAAGGGTGAAGGGGATGGTAGTGGCGGGGATGTGTGAGAGTGCGTTTGAGATGTGATTTCTATGATTTTGGCTTTGGTTTCTCGTAGACTTTCCTCAAGTTCGCTCATCTTTCTTGCCCATTGCCTTTTCATACGTTCACGGCTATCTCTCCAAGCTCTTGTCCTCTTCTTATTCTGGCTCTCAGTCTCGCTAACCTCTGCATTCTTTTCGTGGCCTAAGTCTTGGTTTTGCTTAAGTGCCTGGGCTCTCGTGATGACTTGTACTGGGGTTGTGGAAGTCACGCTTCCTGTGGAGTCTACCACTAAGCCAATAACATTGATAGGAGCAATTTTTGGTATATTGGCGGGGTTCTTGGGACACTCTCGTAACAAATGCTCCTTTCCACAATCTGGACAAAAGCCTTGAATTATCACAGATTGGGTTTGTGTCGGTGCAGGTAGAGGGCAATCACGAATGAGGTGATCTCCCTGACAACGATAGCATGGCCCTCTAGGAAATGGAGGTCTCATTGGCCTAGGTTGGGATCTCGAGTTGGGGTTGGCATACATGACGTTTGCGTATTCTGGCTCCCCACTAGATTCATTCGGTTCTTCATAATAATATGACTCACTATGCTCTGGTGATTGCATGTAGTAGGCCTGGGGGCTCTCAACATGGGTGGAGTCAAAACTATGATCACTTGGATCACTTTCTGAAAGCGAGGATGTCACTGGCACTAAAGCTCTATTTAGATTTTCTTCTGCTGCTGCATACTTTACTGGAATCACATTGGTGGGGGCAGGAGGTTGCTACGCTAGGACTGGTTGCGGTCTTTGTTGCCCTTGATAGGGTGGTTGATAGATTTGTTTGGGCCTAGCATACTGTTGTTGTGGGTACTGATTAGGGTACTTTCCTTGTTGTGGATATGGCTGAGAATAATTTTGTCTAACAGCTTGTTTGTTATATGGACAATCTTGTGTTGTATGATTGGTGTACCTCCTTTCTATGGTGCAGTACTGGTTGTTAGGGTTCACTTGGGGTTGAGCCATGATGGGGCACACATTCGCCATATGGTCTCCTCCACAGGTATAGCATCGTTTTCCTGGGGCAAATCTAGGAATTTGCTTGCTAGAGACACCTAATTTCAGAGCTACCTTTTCTGCTAGATCCTCAATTGATGTGGATTGTGAGGAAATGAGGCTACTAGAACTATCTGAATCTTTATAGATTTTTGAGAGCTCTAATTCCTCCCCTAGATTATCCTCAATGTCTATGCACATGCGTACACATTCTTCTATGGATCTAGGGTCCTTCAAGTACACATATGATCTGAGTTTGGTGCTTAACAATCCATCTAAAAATAAGGCCACTTGCTTGGCTGGAGTGGGTAACTCTGGGGCCGGGCATCTCTCTAGATATTGCCTAAATCTTCTGCCTGCGAGCCTCACTGTCTCTTGAGATGTTTGTTTGAAGCTGTATATCAGTGAGGATGTGTTATGTCTTATGCCACTTTTAGATAATGAATGCCTCTAGAAGTTGATCTATGCTCCTAAACTGCCTCTCGTGTAGTGGTTGAAACCATGTCAGGGCAGTGTTCCTAAGGGTTAGACCAAAGGCATTGTACTGCGTGAACAGATCTTCAACTTGTTCAGCTCTCAAGACTTGCCTAAACTCAGCTACATGATCGTAGGGGTCTCCAGTGCCATCGAAGTAGTTTTTCATGGACTTAACTAGCTGGGTCGGTCTCAGGGTCCTCGTGTGCTCTCTCGGTCTTGGCAAGGGGAAATTATCGGCATTTCTTCGGTTCCCTGGGGCTCTATGTCTCTCAGGTTCCACTCTATTTGTTTCCATTCTCGTTCTTTCCCTTCCCCAAGAGTTGGCAAAGCTTACCTCAGGTCTCTCTCTACTCCTTTCTCTCTGAGTCCCATGAGCTTGAGATGTTCCAGCTCCTTGGTGACCATAAGACACATTGGATCGAGGTTGGGGAAAAACAAATTCTCCCTTCCAAGTGTATGCGTGTCTTCCATGCTCAGAGACCACAAAGATTCTCTCAGAAGCATCATCTAAGTAGGTCACCTTGCCTGGGCTATCAGGATCTTTGAACTCGTAGATGGCAAGAGCTCCCACTTCATTAGACTTTTCAAGCTTGTACCTCCAAAAAGCCTAATCCGTTTCTTGGTTCCAGAGCAATTCTATGCTCCTATTATCCTGGGGAACTAACTCTGGAGTGATTATCCTTGTTAGGACCGATTTGCCTCGCGGGGTTTTCGGCTCCTTTCCTAAGTTCCCTTGCTCTATGTCACCTAATTCAGGTTCAGGGATTATGTTGCCAAACTCATCTGTCCTTTCAGGTTGGCTGGTGACCACATACGTTGTTCCTTCTTTATCTATGTATGAACCATTTTCAAACTTGACTACAGGGTGTTCTAGTCCAATGGGCTGATTCGGATTTTTAATTAGGACAACAGATCTTCGCAGACCATCCTCATATATGCGTGCACCTAGGCGGTTGGTCTGGATGTATTCCAATTGAGTCTTGTAGTGACCTTCAGGTCTTTCTAGGTATGCCATTCCTGAGCTACCTACAGGTCTTTCCATGCTATACGACATGTCAGAGTCACTAGTTTCTGAGTCTAGAGCATAGGGGTAATCACTCAATTGTTGAGCCCAAGATTTGGCTGTGTAGTTGACGCTAGCCTCGGATGATCTAACACTTTGACGGTCTCTCCCTAGGTGTCTTCCCGATCTCAGGTTCATATGCCCTTTATACGTTGCTGATTCTTTGGTACCAATCACTTGTTCTTTTTGAGTTCCTTGTATGTGTTTTCTTGTTTTTAATTAAGCATCGTCCGGAGCACTTAAGTGTGTCGTATTTGATGTTCCTCGCCCACTTAGTTTAATTTCTTTTCCTTTAAGTTGTCCCTGGACTGCAATTTAGCCTATCCTTGCACTTGAGAAATTAAAGGCTCTTCAAACTTGAGTGTTCCTATCGTACCCCTAGTCAATCAGGACAACTACTCACACTTAGCCTATGCTAAGAATGGACTGAGGGGGTTAAGAGATGTTCCAACCTTAAGTCGCTCCTCCTGGTGATGCTTGTTGTTGGAAGATGCATTTTTGGAAACCTTTTTGAAGGAAAATGATAGAAATTTGTAGAAATATTTATGCAATTATTGTAAAAATAAGGAAGAGTCTTCCTTATGTAGGATAGAATCTTATGTATTTTTTCTAGAATTTTTGGAAACTCCTAGATAGCATATTTTTAGAATAATAGAGGAAAGGACCAAAATCCAAGTGTGAAAAGGGACACTTGAAAATGTATATAAACTAATTTCCTCTATTATGAGGGGATTGGTTAATCATTTGTGTACATGCTCTCCAAGTGAATAGAGAAGGAGTTTCTGCTGAAAATCGTGTTTCTCCTCTTCTATGTGGTTTCTTTGATTTGTGAGTCTAGATCTTGTGTATCCATGGAGATTTGTGAGTTTCTATTGTGTAAATCTGTAGAATGTGTATGAAGAGAGCTGAATACTGTTGTGCGATGAGTTGATGAAAAATGGTGCTGGAGCTGAAAATCGTCTGTTTGCACAGAATCGCGATTGTCTCGTCTATATGATCTAGGTGATATTTTTTTATTTTGACTTCATAATCGTGTTCTGCTGATAAAATAGCATGGAATAGACACCAAGATTGTAGAAAATGGTGTAGATTTGCTCAAGATAATTCAAACCCTAGAAATTTCCTCTTCATCTTCACTATTCTCAGAATTCCAGCCATTATTCTCTTATTTCTTGGATTCTATCATCTTGAAGGGGCTGTGGTCTCAAGAATACTTCCAGGATTGACAAAATAAAGATGTCTTGTTGATTCTTTATGCTAAATGATTGGAGAGGACAACTCCAAAGATCAATAACAAACATTTTTTGGTGCCGTTGCCGGGGAGTAATTCAAAAGCTTCATTGAAGTTGGACCTTGCTGGATCTTCTATTGATGATGGTAACAAGCACAAGGGAAAGGTAACACTCTTTAATCAAGAAATGTGAACATGAAAAGGTAGATGTCTTTTTTTTTGTCTTTTGGGAAAAGAAAGCAATAGATCATCTTTTAGAAATGGAAGTGCTGAAATTTTTGTAAATTGATAGTTGCTCATTACATTTTGGAAGTAAAAGTGCAGGTGTGTGGAAGATATAAGCCAAGAAAGCTGAAGATGAGGTAACATGTGTCTATTCTTGCATTTTTAGAGTTCTTTTTGACCAAGTACTAGGCACCAATGCGGATCTTGGGAAGATAACATTGTTGCACTAAGGAAAAGTCAGTTAAAGTAGCTAGATGCAAGTAGAAAAGATTCATTTGTTAACCAAATCTGAGCATAAATCTTGAGTTGAGCTGCATTTTGAAGAAAAATATGTGATTGAGTTTATCTTTGCAAAAATTGCTTGCACTTCATAGCACATTTTCTTTGGAAAAAACTTTCTTATGAACTGTTGTGATAGCTGAGCCATAAGAAATCATAACCAATCAAAAAACATAGGATCAGTAGACCACCAAAACAAGGAACCCTAAGTAAAGTGTTCACCTTTATTTTAGGGCAAAATACTAAAAAAATTCATAAAATTCATAAAAAAAATCAAACAAATTTCTTTTCTTCTTAGGAAGTTGTATTGGAGCTGTGTGGATGAGAGTGAGAGGGACCAAGTAAGAGAAAAGCAAAAAAAATTATCAAAGATTAGCAAATTTGAAAAACACGATTTTCTGTACAACATCGCGATTTTCTGATTAATGATGGTGATTGTGAGGTAAACTTGCAGGTGATTGTGGAATTGGAGTTGGTAAAGGATACTTAAGGGGAACAAGAGTAGAAAATACTCAAATTTTCATAAAATCAAAAGTTTAGAAAAAACACGATTTTCTGCACAAAATCACGATTTTCTGAGTAAGGTTGTGATTTTGGTATAGAAGTACAGGAGTTTGGTGAATTACAAAGGAAAGAAGGTATTGAAAGAAAACAAGAAGAAAGAATACTCAAATTTGCACAAAATAAGATCTTCAGAAAAAAACACGATTTTCTGCACAAAATCGCGATTTTCTGTAAGAGAATTTTTTTTGGAATTTCTAGCATATTTGGGTACTGTGAGAAAGAAAATTGCAAAAGATGTCATCAAGATTGGGTAAGTAAGGATTGGACAAGTGGAAGAGTGAAGAGTTTTGAAAATCACACAAAATCGCGATTTTCTGGACACTATAAAAACCTGGAATTCAAAGAAAAATCCATTTGAGTGAGAGTGAGGGAGAGAGAGTGATCAAAATCGCGACTTCTTGCAAACAACTATCATTGGAGAAACTTTCAACCCAGCAAGCAAGGTAAGGAGTCCTAACATCATTCTTGAGTACATATTTTTGTATTTGAGTGATATAATAACACAAAAAATAGAAAATAATCAAAAATCACGGAATCGCGATCTTCTGATTTTTTGGGTTTTCTATAGGAAAAAAGTATTTTCTGATAAATTTCTTTCATTGCATGTTAAAAAATCAATAAGGCAATTCTATTAGGACAAAGAAAAATCTGAAAATCAAAACTTGAAAAAATTCAAAAAAATTGTTCAAAATCGCAATTCTAAAGTCAACACAAAATCGCGATTTTGAGCACTAAGAACAACATCGCGATTCCCAGAACATGATTTTCATCAGAAAATCGTGTTATATACAATTGTGAGCAATCACGATTCTCTGGGAACAAAATTGTGAAAAACACGATTTTGTGCACAAAATCGTGAAAAACACGATTTTGAGCACAGAATCGTGAAAAACACAATTTTGAGCACAGAATCGTGAAAAACACGATTTTGAGCACAGAATCGTGAAAAACACGATTTTGAGCACAAAATCGTGAAAAACACAATTTTGTACACAGAATCGTGAAAAACACAATTTTGAGCACAAAGTCGTGAAAAACACGATTTTGAGCACAAAATCGTGAAAAACACGATTTTAGTCATAAAATCGTGAAAAAACAATAGCCTAGTCACAAAATCGTAAAAAACACGATTTTGTACACAGAATCGTGAAAAACACGATTTTGAGCACAAAGTCGTGAAAAACACGACTTTGAGCACAGAATCGTGAGAAACACGATTTTGAGCACAAAATCGTGAAAAACACGATTTTAGTCATAAAATCGTGAAAAAACAATAGCCTGGTCACAAAATCGTAAAAAACACGATTTTGTACACAGAATCGTGAAAAAACACGATTTTGAGCACAGTCATGAAAAACATGACTTTGAGCACAGAATCGTGAGAAACACGATTTTGAGCACAAAATCGTGAAAAACACGATTTTAGTCATAAAATCGTGAAAAAACAATAGCCTAGTCACAAAATCGTAAAAAACACGATTTTGTACACAGAATCGTGAAAAACACGATTTTGAGCACAAAGTCGTGAAAAACACGACTTTGAGCACAGAATCGTGAGAAACACAATTTTGAGCACAAAATCGTGAAAAACACGATTTTAGTCATAAAATCGTGAAAAAACAATAGCCTAGTCACAAAATCGAGAAAAACACGACTTTGAGCACAGAATCGTGAGAAACACGATTATGAGCACAAAATCATGAAAAACACGATTTCCAATAGAATTTGTAAAAAAATCACTACTTTGATAACAAAATCGTGAAAAACAAGATTTTAGTCAAAAAAAAAAAATGGGAAAAAACACTTTCCTACGTACAAAATCGTGGAAAACACGATTTTCAACAGAAGATAGTAAAAAATAACTAGTTTGAACACAAAATAACTAGTTTGAACACAAAATAACTAGTAAAAAATAACTAGTTTGAACACAAAATCGTGAAAAACATGATTCTGATTTCAAAATCGTGGAAAACACGATTTTAGTCACAAAATCGTGAAAAACACTTTCTCAGGTAGAAAATCGTGGGAAACACGATTTTCAACAGAAATTGGTGAAAAATCACTAATTTGAACACAAAATCATGAAAAACACGATTTTGAGTTCAAAATCGTGAAAATTAGCTGAATGATCTTTAGGTCTGGGAACAAACTAAATTCACTTACCAAGCAAGACCTAGGAAGGAAGGAGGTAGAGTCAGGAGTAGGGGAAGCTCTAGAAAGAAATTTAGGGCAAGAAAACAACATGGAAAATTTAAATGAAACAAATGAGCCCATTGAAACCGGGGATTACAGAAACATCCTCAAGTACATGTATACAAATAGGTTTGGAACCTATGTATATCAGGATGGGATGCATAAGTTTCTCATTAGATTGAGAAACTTAGAAGTTCCCTTAAACATAACACCTGTAGCCCAGTTCAAAGATGGTAGGTATGAGGATAGGCAAGGGTGTGTGTACATCTTCTCCCAGACCCAGAAAATTCAAATGACTTAGGACAATGTGCTGACAAAGGACCTTGGGAACATAACATGGGACAACCAGATTTACCTAGACCACATGAAAACTACACTAACACTGAGCAACAACAGGGGAGAAGGACACATGCTTCACCAAATCCCTTTGACAAAGAACCAGAAGGATATAATGAATTTCCACTCAGAAGAAGACACCATTGGCAACCTCAGGGTAGAATGCTTAGACCATATCAAGTAGCCAAATGTATGAAAAATCAATATGAAGGGTATTCAGATCCCCATGCTCATGCTGCAGAGTTTAGGCAATTAATTAGAGCAGAGGAGGTAGAAGATCACAAAGTTCAATTTGAGGCATTTGGTCTAACCCTAACTGGACCAGCATTATCATGGTTCATCCCTTTAAGAAAATAAATGTACCTAGATATTGAATCCTTCCTAGAGGCCTTTATTGGAGAATTCTCAAAGACTGGGATAAAACATAGCACAGCCACTTTGATACATAGTTTTAAGCAACAAAAAGATGAAAATGTCAGAGAGGCAGCCAGGAGATTTAAGCAATATATTGATAGATGCCCTAAAGAGGAAGTCCCTTCCATGGCTAGACAGGTATCCCTATTCATAGAAGGGTTGAGAAGTGCTCAATTAAGAACCCTAGTATACTACAGGAGATGCCCTGATCTAGGAGCTTGTGTGAAAGAAGCAATAGATTTGGAGGACAATAGAGGCCAAGATTTGTTAGCATTTGATTAACCCAGAACATATGAAGACAAAATTCCTCCAACAGAAGAGTTGGCTCAGGCTATTGCTAAAGCTCTAGAAGTAAGTACTAAAACCAATTTGATAAACTCCAGGATAAACACAAATAAAAAATGCTACAATTGTGGAGAAAGTCATCTGATACAACATTGCCCATATAAAAAATCACCACATTTGCAAGACAGAAAGACACTCAAATACTGTACACTAGAGAGGAAATGGACCAACCATACCAAGGAGGAATGCTTCTATAATAAACAACCCATAAAGGAGAGAGACTATGGGAGCCAAAGAGAATCAGTGTATAGTGAGCAACCAAGACCTGTGCTAGGGCAACAACCTCCTATACCAACAAATGTAGTGCCAATCAAATACGCACCAGTAGAGGAGGGAAATTCAAGAACAAAGTCACCATACAAAGAAGATTATCAATGGAATGAGGGATTTCAAGAAGAATGGGAAGGTTATGAATCAAGAGAGCCAGAATTACAAGCCTTAGACTTGGAAAATGGAAGAATTGAGATGGACACTGCCACTTTCATGTATATAACCAATAATTACATGTCCAATCAAAAACCTCAATTCAAAGGAGGACCAAAGATAACTTGTTATAGGTGTGGGGGAGATCATTTTATTAGAGATTGTCCACAACCTCCTACATTAAGAATAGAAGGAGCATATTGCAAGGATTGTGGTAGGGAGCATTTGATAAAGGATTGCCCAAAAAATCCCCAAAAACAACAAAACACATCTGATAACATACCACTAAAAGCAGTCAGTATCATGGAACAGGAAGAATTGAGTGACATTGAGTTAGTGGATGTAAATGCTGTAACAAGGTCACAAACAAAACAACAAAGAACAACTAAGGAACAAAATGAAGAATCAAACTCAAAGGTGAAGAAAAATAGACAAAAAGGGAAATGGGAGAGGAAGCAAAAAATGAGTAAAAATATGGAAGAAGAAAATAGGGAACAATCAAACAATACTTCTTCTTCAAAGACACAGACCCAGTTGGGAAAAGGAAATTCAAAAAGTCTAGACACTCTGATAAAAGCATACAAAGGAAGAATTCAAGAGGGACCAAGCCCTGCTGATCATACAATGGCTTATCCTATGCCAGACTTAGAACATGAAAGAATGCAGAAGTGTAAACAGATCATTGGCGAAGTACAACTCAAAATGGGGGAAGAAGACAATTCTCAAAAAACAGTTGAGGAATCTGAGATAACAAAAACAAGAGGAAAGAGTATCAAGGAAGAAAACCCACAAGTAACACTCCAAGTGAATATAGACAAAAAATGCACATTTCTGTATCACACCACATGGGAAGATTTAATAAAACAAAATCCTCACCTACAGAACCAAGTGAAAAAATGGGAGACAACACCAGAAAATCTTCACCCACAACTACAGGAAATGGAGAAGTTGTGGTATATTCCCATTGATAAGATAGGAGGATATTGTGAGGGAGAAGAGGGAAACTCAACTTTAAAAATACAATTTGGTAAAAACCAGGCCAAAGCTATTTTGGATAGTGGATCAGGAGTGGCCATCATGACTAAACAAACTTGGGAAAAATGGGGAAAAAGTGAATTATTACCCACAAAAATGAGATTGCAACTTGCAGATGAACACATTGAAAAACCCCTAGGGATATGGGAAAAAGTGATTGTGGACATATGTGGGATAGAGATAGAACATACATTTGCTATAGTTGAATTCCCACAATCTACTTCATATGAAATTATCCTAGGAAGACCATTCATGAGACAAATGCAAATTGTACAAGATTGGGGTAATAATTGCTTATACCTACAGAGCAAAGGAAGAATAACCAAGGTAAATCTAAGAAATGGGCACTACTGTGACATACCCCCTCAAGAATGGTATAAAATTCGTCATAATCAAGAGTTGAGTGAGGAATCAGAAATGGAGGATCAGGATGAAGCTGAATCATCTGTATGGAGGTGCAATATGATAAGAAATCTGACCAATAGGAAAAGGAGATTAAGAAGAGAGGATTGTGTGGAAGAAAGAGGGCTACAAGATGAGAATTATGTACCGCAACAATTCAAGGATGAGGAATTTGAGCCCTATGGGTGGAATCAAATTTTGGCTACCATGGATCTAGCCAGTGATGAATATGTAGGAGTGGAATTTCAAAATGAAGAAGGATATGATATTTTTCACATTGGAATACAAATGATAAAGGTATCCTAAACAGAAGAGGACATAGAAGAAGAAATAATTTTACAAAAAGGAAAGACACAATTCTTGGAGGAAGTAAAAGCTGAAGATGCTATTAAGGATAAGATTTCAGGTAAGTACAAGAAAAACAAACACAAAGAAACAGAAGAAAATCAGGAAAATGAGAAGAAGACAAAGGAAGTGAATAAAGACCAACAATTTGATGTACCAGAAAATTTCAAGACTTATGAAGTGGAAAATAGATTACTTCTCAGAAGGAAACCAAAGAGGGAAAAGAAGAAAGGAGAGGCTTATGATAATGAGGAAGAAACTAAAAAGATCATGATCACTCGGGAGGAGGGAGAAAAAAGACACATTGTAGTGGCTGATGACATGACAACTCAAGAAGAAGAGGCACTAAGAAACTTGGCAAGAAAATATAGGGATGTATTTGCTTACAGCTACAAAGATTTGAGAGGTATTGATCCGAAAATCTGTGAGCATAAGATTCCTATGACACCTGAAGCAAAACCTAGTAAACAGAGACATTACACATTTAATGATAAATACTCTGCTAAGATAAAGGAAGAAATTGACAAGCTATTAGCTACCAATTTCATCTATGAAATAGAGTATACAGAATGGATATCTCCTATAGTTGTGGTACCAAAAAAGAATGGGAAACTTAGGGTCTGCATTAACTTGAAAAAGGTAAATGCAGCAACTATAAGGGATAATTATCCACTGCCTATAACAGATCATCTTCTAGAAAGAGTTGCTGGGAAGGAGGTTTATACTTTTTTAGATGCTTTTCAGGATACAACCAGGTCCCTATAGCATTGGAAGACCAACATAAAACTGCCTTCTCCACAGAATGAGGAATCTATGCCTTTAGGGTTATGCCCTTTGGGTTAACCAATGCTCCAGCAACTTTTCAGAGATTGATGTGTCATATTTTCAAAGAGTTCTTAAGGAAGGTAATGGAAATCTATGTAGATGATCTTTGTACTTTTTCATTAAAAAGATAAGATCACTTGCAGGACTTAGAAAATATATTCAGGAAATGCAGAACCTACAGAGTATGCTTAAATCCAGAGAAATGTGTATTCTTTGTGAGACAAGGAAGAATGTTGGATCATATAGTCTCTAAATATGGAATTTCAACTGATGAAAAGAAAGTAAAGGCCATAATAGAGCTTTCAAGACCAACAAGTGTAAAAGAGCTTCAAACTTTTATGGGACATTGTGGGTACTATAGGAAATTTGTACACAAATTTGCTGACATAGCAAAACCCTTATATGCCCTAATTACAAAGTTTGAGTGGACCGAGGAGTGTGACCAAGCCTTTGAAACTCTAAAAACTTGTTTGGTAACAGCCCCAATTCTAAAAACACCTCAATGGGACAAAATTTTTCATGTCCATGTGGATGGTTCCAATTATGCTTTGGGATGTGTGTTAGCACAACCAATAGAAGGAAGCAAGTTAGATTTTCTAGTGGCCTATGCTAGTAGACAATTGAATCTAGCAGAGAAAAATTACACAACCACTGAAAGAGAGGGATTGGGCATGGTATTTGCTGTAAAAAAATACAGACATTACCTTTTGGCCAACAAGTTCAAGTTCTTTGTAGACCATCAAGCTTTGTTATATTTGGTAAATAAACCTTGTCACACTGGGAGAATAGTCAGATGGTTTTTATTGCTAATGGAATTTGAGTTTGAGGTAGTGGTCAGACAAGGGAAAACACACTTGAGGGCAGATCATTTATCTCGAATCCAGTCTGAAGAACCCAGTTCACCTTTAGATGAAAATCTTCCAGACACTTATCTCTTTAAGGTAGAAAGTGTTCCTGAGTGGGCCATGACTTTAGTACCATTATTAACCATGGGACCTTGTAGAACAATTGGGAATAATGCACACCTAGTTTTGCAAAGCAGGAACTTCATGTTACTAGCTGGGCATTTATACCATCTCAACCACACTGGCATATTAGAATATTGCACTCTGAGGAGGAGCAACAAGAATACCTGAGGAGAGCTCATCATTGGAACCCTTGCACTCATGCTTCTAGGGTAGTCACCCTAAGTAATCTCAATAGGATGGGGGTACATTGGCCTAATAAAATTCAAGATATATCGAAATACATTGCCAATTGCAAGAAGTGCCAAGCATTATAAGACTCAGAATTCATAACTCTATATTGGTTCCAGAAAAATCCAGATTGGAGTGAGAATATCATTGGAGAATTGAAAAGGAAGGAGAAAGGAAAACAAGTGAAAACTGGTACAGAATCAAAAAACTTACAAGTAATCTCTGAGGAATATCAATTGATAGGGGAACAGTTGTATAAGAGAGGAATGGATGGATACCTAAGAATTTGTGTTCCTGAGAATAAATATCTGGAAATGTTGGAAATGGCACACTCTGGAGTGGCAGGAGGACACTTCTCAAGTGACAGAAGTGCCAAACTCATTTTATATTCTGGCTTTTGGTGGCCAACACTATTTCTTGATGCAAGAACTTATGTAAAAAAATGTGATATCTGCCAAAGGGTAAGTCAACCAAACAGAAGAAATGACATGCCATTGGTTCCATTAATTTCAGCCAGAGCCTTTAGTAAATGGGGATTGGATTTCATTGGACCTATACATCCTCCACCAAAACAATCCCATGCTGAATACATCATAGTGGCTACAGACTACCTGACAAAGTGGGCTGAGGCCAAAGCCACAAAGAGAAATGATGCTAATACTATTGCCAGATTCCTATATGAAAACATTATCACGAGATTTGGACTTCCAATTGAACTAGTAAGTGATAGGGGGACCCATTTTATAAACCAGATCATAGAAAACATCAGTGAATATTTCTTGATCAGTCATAGAAAATCAGCCCCATATCACCCACAAGCCAATGGGCTAGCAGAAAGTACTAATAAAGTACTTTGTACTGTACTATCAAAATTAGTAAACACAAACAGAAATGATTGGGATCTACAACTTAATCATGTCCTATGGGCTTATAGAGTGGCTTACAAAACTGCAATAGGGAGCACACCATTCAATCTAGTATATGGACAAAATGCAGTTTTACCTATGGAATTCCTTATTCCAACATTAAAAGTAGGAAGTCACTATAATTGGACTGGACATGAACTATCAGAAAGAGTGATAGAATTGGAAAAGTTGGGAGCATCTAGACTCCAGGCCATTATGAGTTTATATGTGGACAAGAAAAGACAAAAAGCTTATCATGAGGTTCACATAAAAGAGAAAGATCTACAGGTAGGAGATCTAGTGCTGGCTTACATAGTCAGAGAACATCAGAAGAAGTTCCATAAAAAAGGACATGGACCATATATTATACATCAAATAAGCAACAGTGGAGCCATTCAACTAGCTAACATAGAAGGAGAAATCATGCCAAACTTTATAAGTGGATGTAGAGTTAAGAGGTATGATTGCCCATTAACTGTTGATGAATGGAGAAGGTTGCAACAAGCCCAAAACAGGAAAAGAGAAGAGGAGGACATTAGAAAAGAAGCCCAACAAGAAGCTATGGAAAGGATAAGAAAAATCAATGAGCTTAGGGAAGTCTGTCTGTGTGAATCTCCTCTCAAACCAAAGGAACATGTCCCTGTGATGATAATGGATTTTCAAAATGAAAACATTAGGGTTTTGATAGATTCTGGAGCACAAGTAAATCTGATTAGTTCAGCCCTGGTAAGTAAATTCAACATAAAAAGGAAAGAAAGTAGAACCCTAATCAAAACTTTGGAAGGTCAAGTAGTACAGAGCATGTCTTCACTGACTATTGAAGTAAAGTTTAATGAAGAATATATGACAATAGACTGTGAAGAATGGCCAGATAATTTGATGATTGAAAAAGTGATTTTAGGTCAACCATGGCTTCAACAAGGTAAAGTGATCTTGGATTTTGAAAAAATGAAGCTTAAATTGAACATAAATAACAAAAGGTTTTTAATATTTCTATTGAGTAATGAAAAACAGGAAATTTAATCAGATGTGCATGATATACACTTGGAAGGATTCACTTTTGCACTTGAGGATACACAGACATTACCAATACAAATGCTAAATAATCAAACTTCATATGATCCAAATCAGCAAAGGATTGGAGGAACAAAGAAGGGTGGTGAGATAAGAAGAAGATGGCAATCATGGCAAGGTTCAAAGAATCAAAGCATCAGAGCAAAAAGCACATGGAATCAAAGTCTACAGCAGGTCTACTCATTAAAATAGGAATCAAGGACAAAATGGATATGGAAACCAAAAGCTCCTACAAAATACTTATCCAAAGGGAATGATTGGTTGCTGGGAACCAGACCAATTGGAGTCAGGAAGTACTGGGTTAAAAAATCAAAATTGTTTCAGTGGAAGAAAGATCATCTGGATTTGAACTATATCTAGAAAATCAAAGAAATTATGAAAAAATACATATTATACCTGATTTTCTTTTCTAAAAAGAGAATTAGGAGGGGAAGGAAAGAAAGAAAAAAATTATTATGAAAAAAAATGAAAATGAAAAAAGAAAAGAAATGGAAATTATTATGAAAAAAATGAAAATGAAAAAAGAAAAGAAATGGAAAAAGTATTTGAAAAAAAAAAGAAAAAAAAAATCATTGCTGAAAAAAGAAGAGAGAAAAAAAAAATCTGTTGAAAAAAAGAGAATGAGAAATTGTGAAAAATTGTTTACTTTCTGTTGTTTTTTACAAAAATCATATGTCACAAAGCAAGATCTAGGGAGAAGAATAGTAGAGATCTATTTATTTTTTATGTTTTTATTTCTTGTTAGTTAGTTCTTTAGTTAATTTTTTGTTTTCTATCATTTGATACATGATTTATCTTTCCAAAAGAATGGTTAGGAAAAGGGACTGCACTAGACATCTTGCTACACGTGATGATCACTTGTTGAGTCTTTTCTGGAGAAATCCAACTTATGTGGGTAGATTTCTTGCAACTTATTACTCTTTGATTTCTTGCAACTTATGTGGGTAGAGTTTTTCTTTATTTTAGTTTCCTCAGAAAATGGTGAACACTAAGGAGCTGCCAATTCATGACTTCAAGGCAGAATCAGTTGTGCTATCAAGAGGCCATTGGTTTCTGGATAGTGAAGCTGTGGAGGAACAGGTGGACTTAGAGTCAGAGGAAGAATCAGAAGTTCCAGAAGCTGAGAAAGTGGTGAAGGAACTTAAGGAGACCCTAAACATAATTGGCCAGCATATATTCACGGTGGGGGTAGGAGGATACAAGTATACAATGTTGTGTCAGGAATTCTACAGATTCCAAAGAGTGGCAGTCAACATGAAAAGATGGAAGTCCGTGGGGCTGCACAGAACATTGGAAGAGCCTATCTTTTTCATTGACTTTGAGAGAGTATCACAGGTAATGAACAGTTTGACAGAAATAGGAAGAGGGAATGATGCCTATTTCAGATGCAAAGTCAAAAACAAGGATAATCAGGAAGTAGGTGTCACTATCAAGGCAGAACACATTAGAGCAGCACTGCAATTCTACACAATGGGAACCAAACTTGACCCAAGTTTTGTCAAAAAGAATAAGGAGACTTACACAGGATATGCAAAATTCACTGATTTCAAAGGAAGGGAGAATGAGGAATATGCTATAAGGATGTTCTTACAGTACTTTTGTTTTCCAAAATTACCAAGATACACAATGCCTCATAAGTCAGTCACATTATTGATGTTCAATAACAAAGATAACCTTTTGGAGTTAGGGATGTCTCACCATACATCCATGAACAACTGAAAGAAGCAGCAAAGCACTGGGAGCAGAAGAAGTTCATGAATGGAGCTCAGTTCTTAACAAGAATCATTTATCATGTTCTTGGGATGGAAGATCAACTAAAATTGGCTCCAGAGGCACAGTATTTCAGAAATCTTATGGCTGGAATCAAGAGTCCTCCAAGGAAATTGACTGAAAGGGAAACAGAAGGACAAATCCGCATGAGGGGAACAGGTATGAAAAGGAAAATGATATCTGAAGAAGTAATTCCTGTGAAGAAAAGAAGGTTGGACCCAAGGAAGGTGGAAATAGAAATGGAGGAAACCACAAAAGAGGAACATGAGGAGGCACAGAAACAGGTTCAAGCCTCTAGTGAACCACATCCACCCCAAACAAGCAAAGAGCAACTATACACCTATCTAACCCAAGGGAATAACAAGAGAGCTATGTATGAAGCACAATACCAGAAAATGTTGGAAGACTACTCATGCAAAGCTACAGACTGGATTCAGGAGGAGGTGGAGCACTATGAAGCTCTTCATGACCAAATGATGACAGCTAAAACTGAGGAGGTGTTTGTCAGAAAAGAGGTTGAATTGCTAGCTTATTTTAAGGAATTACAAGGACCCCCAGAGACCAGAACCATTGTGGTGGTGAAAAAGAAGGTTCCAAAGAAGCCAGTACAAAAAAAGAAATTGACCAAGAAGGGAAAGGGTAAATCCATAGCTGAAATTGTTATCACCAAAGAGAGAGAGGAAGTAGGCATGGAAGAAACACAGAAGCCATCCTTGGTGGAAGAAGTATCAAGACCCACAGAACCAGAAAAAGGAGGACCTTCATACCTCTCATCTGATTCTGATAGTGATATTGAGAGCTTTCTGTTAAAAAGTCTAAATTTGTCAATACCAAATACTCCCAATGTCATTATACAGACCTCTGAGAAACAAAAGACACCTGAGGAATTAAAGAAGAAGTCTCAGGAGAAACCACTTCAGGAGCAGGCAGAAAAAGAGCTTAGTCTGGAAGATGAAAGAAGAATAATGAAGGGAAAGGCAGTAATGATAGAACAAGCAAGTGAAATAAGGGAAGAAGTTAGTTGTGGAATAGTGCATAGTGGGATGAAATCTATATGGACAAAACCCTCACAGACCTACTTTAAACTGGATGAGAGCATAGAAGAAATAGCTAAGAAGGCACAGGTGTACAGCTCAGTCATAGAACAAAAAAGCACAGAACAAGATCCACTACAGGAGGTAGAGGAAGTATGTGAGAAAGGTAATGTTCAAAAGGTTACAGGGAAAGTAGTGGAAAAAGAAATCATTCAGAGTATAAAGGATGTGCTGCATGATTTGAAGAATAATGAGGAATTCACATCCAATGAGGATCAAGAACAAGAGGTAGAAATGGACATCATGGACATTGATGAATAGGAAGAAGGATACAAAGAAGATAGAGGCAATGATCAGGTCAAAAATTAGAAATAGCTGAAACAGTTTTAGCACAGGAAAAGGAGAAACAGGAAGAACAAGCAGGTGAATGTCAAGGAAATTTTGGTGAAGAAACTGAATACAATTTGTTCCAGGAAACTATAAGCCAGGAAAAGGAGATGCAAACAAAGGAAGGATATTTTTCTGAAGAAACTCAACAGGCGTTGGAGAAAGAAAAGGTACAAGAAATAAAGCTGATCTTATATGTTTTGGAGCAAAAGAGTTCAAGTGTTCAAGAAGACATGGCAGATTTAGAAACATTGGACACTCAGCCAAGCCATGAAGAAAACAAGGCCAAAATTATAGAATATGAGGGAGAAGAGGAAGAGGAGAGTGAATGCAGAGAGGACAAACAGCTAGAACCCAAACAAATAGCAATAGAAGGAGGACTGGAAAGAATCCCAAAGAGTATTAGATCAGCATGTCAACTCATTATGAATCATATTGAACAGTTCAGACCCTCAAGCCGAAATATGATCATTTCAGGGATGGTAGCAGAGTCAGAATTTGAAAAAGGTAGTATGGTTATTAAAGAGCATAAAAGGGAAAAGGAGCATATGGCAGAGCAACTAAGGAAGGTGCAAGAGAAGAATGAGGAGTTTTCCAATAAAATAATTGCTTTGGAAGAACTGGAAGTACAGAAGCAAAACAAGATTCAATACTTGGAAGAGAAGAGTATGCAACTAACAGAGCAGAATGATAAATTGGAAAAAGAATTGAGAAAGATTGAGGGGAGATATAGAACTCTGCAAACTTCCTATCAAATTTTGACTAAACCTAATGAAGAAATCAATAAGCTACTATTGGAGGAAGGACAATTGAAGGAGGAAAGTCAGACAGCCCAGTTGACAGAGGAGGAAAAAGAAGGATTACATAAAGAGATTCAGAGATTACAAGGAGAATTGAAAGAAGCCAAAGAATTAGAAAAGCAGGCTAGTACACATGCTGCTACGTCTATGAGAGGGTATAATAAGCTATACTTGGATATGGAAAAGGAAAGAGGTGAGTGGCAGACAAAGAGAGAAAAGGAACAGAATGAGTGGAAAAAAGAAAGGGAATTATGGGCACAACAGAATGGGAGTCTGATGTTGACCATAGAAGAATTGCAGAAGAAATTGAATAAGCCACAAATCCAGGAAGAGACACATGTGGAAACCACACATGCAGAAGAATATGGGGTAGACAATATTGCGGGAATACAACATGACAATGAACCAGTAGACAAAAGATCAGAAGAAGAATATTCAGAGGATTTTGTGTAGAAATTGCTGACAAGTAGAGATTCTAGAATGGAGTTCATCAGAAAGATGCATGATGAGTACAAAGAGCAAATTGTCACATTCGTGTTGAATAAGGGAATCAATCCAGATCAGCATCACTGGGCAGCAGATGGATTGGGGATACCATTTTGTATGATTTTGGAGAGTATAAAGAACTACCAGATGGCGAGAGTTGGGCTACCTCCAAACAAATACTTTGAGTATGAAGAGGACATCAATGTCACTAAAGAAGTATTTGAGAGAGCCAACCCTAAGTGGAGAAATAAATGGTTGGATGCCAACAAAGAATGTAGGAAAATCTGGAAAGAGGCACCTCTTCATTTAAAGATCAATCCAGCCTATTGTCCAGTGGCACGAAGAAGAGAATGGACAACTTTTTGGGATCGAAGAAGAGAAGGTCAAATTCCACCAAAGTGGATGAATTTCCCAAAAGTAGCCGGTCCAAAGGCAGGCACATGGCCTACCAAGAGTTATATGGTGAATACTGCTGAGTCTATAATAACTACATACAAAGATGTCAATGACCCTGCTTGCATACTACTTGTAAGAATAATGAGATTAATTCTGACTTGTATAGAAACTTATACTGACACAGATATTAGAACCTTGAATCATATCGGCTTTAATTCTCCAACAGACGCCTTATTATTTGATTTGAGTGAAACACCTGACAGAATCTGCTTAATGGCCTACTACAGCAGAATTATATTTTTGGGTAGTCATTACTTACAGATTTTTTAGGATGCCTTTGATTATGGGTTTTTTGAGAGAGAGTCATAGATTTTTGGAAACCTATCAATTGTTAGAAAGTCCAGACTTACAGCATATGAAGCTGCCTACACAGAGTACTTGAAAAAGGATGTCATAGATAAACCTGAAGCTGCAGTACAATGGAGAAAGGTGCTATTCGAGATGGTCAATAATCTAAATATAACAGAAAGAAAAAGTCATGATTTGTTGTCACAAGTATATCAAAGAAAGAAGAAATGAAGAAAAGTGATCAGTGCAGAGGAGCAGGAAAATCTTTCGTCAGGAGCCGAAAGGCTTAGGAGGGGAAGGATGTTGGAAGATGCATTTTTGGAAACCTTTTTGAAGGAAAATAATTGTAAAATGATAGAAATTTGTAGAAATATTTATGCAATTATTGTAAAAATAAGGAAGAGTCTTCCTTATGTAGGATAGAATCTTATGTATTTTTTCTAGAATTTTTGGAAACTCCTAGATAGCATATTTTTAGAATAATAGAGGAAAGGACCAAAATCCAAGTGTGAAAAGGGACACTTGAAAATGTATATAAACTAATTTCCTCTATTATGAGGGGGTTGGTTAATCATTTGTGTACATGCTCTCCAAGTGAATAGAGAAGGAGTTTCTGCTGAAAATCGTGTTTCTCCTCTTCTATGTGGTTTCTTTGATTTGTGAGTCTAGATCTTGTGTATCCATGGAGATTTGTGAGTTTCTATTGTGTAAATCTGTAGAATGTGTATGAAGAGAGCTGAATACTATTGTGCTGAGTGATGAGTTGATGAAAAATGGTGCTGGAGCTGAAAATCGTCTATTTGCACAAAATCGCGATTGTCTCGTCTGTTTGATCTAGGTGATATTTTTTTTATTTTGACTTCATAATTGTGTTTTGCTGATAAAATAGCATGGAATAGACACCAAGATTGTAGAAAATGGTGTAGATTTGCTCAAGATAATTCAAACCCTAGAAATTCCCTCTTCATCTTCAGTATTCTCAGAATTCCAGCCATTATTCTCTTATTTCTTGGATTCTATCATCTTGAAGGGGCTGTGGTCTCAAGAATACTTCCAGGATTGACAAAATAAAGATGTCTTGTTGATTCTTTATGCTAAATGATTGGAGAGGACAACTCCAAAGATCAATAACAAACACTTGTCTACCCAGGAAGCACGTTCCCAAGCTTGTTCGCCCTGGCACTTACTTTTCTTTCTCCAAAAGCTCTCGATGATCCTGTAAGAACCCCAAGTTTAGCTTCAAATTGATCCTTCAATTGACAGACAATTCATTTCAGACACTTTTTAATGACCCTTGTTCCCCCTTTTTTTCTTGCTAAAAAAATTTCCTCTAGAGCTCCCTTGGTGTACCTACCCCTCAGTGTGTCAACTTCAAAATATCATATCTGAAAATCAATGCATTATCTTTATAAAAAACAGTTGAGGGCGTGTAGTATATGCCACGAGCTTTCCGACAAGCCCTAGAGCTCAAAAAATGGATTTCGTATGAAAAAGTTATGACCGTTCAGGGTTTAGGGGGTTAAACAGACAAACAGGACCTTTCAGGAGTTTTAATGCATTTTTCTAAGGCTTTGTAAGTGTATGGGTATTTGAGTATGCAAATATGCCCAAAATTTAGCCTAAATTTCCAAAAAAAATTACCCCTTAATTTTTTGCCAAAAATGTCTGTCTATCGCGATAGACGGTGTCTGTCGCGATAGAGTGGTCTGTCGCGATAGACGGTGTCTGTCGCGATAGAGTGGTCTATCGCGATAGACGGTATCTGTCGCGATAGACGGTGTCTGTCACGATAGATGGTGTCTGTCGCGATAGATGGGTCTGTCGCGATAGATGGGTCTGTCGCGATAGACGGGTCTGTCGCGATAGACGGTGTCTGTCGCGATAGACTGTGTCTGTCGTTTGTCGTGGTTTTGGTCTGTCGCGATAGACGGTGTCTGTCGCGATAGACTGAGTTTGTCGTGGGTCTTTGTCTGTCGCGATAGACGGGGTCTATCGTCTGTCGTGGTTTTGGTCTGTCGCGATAGATGGTGTCTGTCGCGATAGACGGTGTCTATCGCGATAGATGGGTCTGTCGCGATAGACTGTGTCTGTCGTCTGTCGTGGTTTTGGTCTGTCACGATAGACGGTGTCTGTCGCGATAGACTGAGTCTGTCGTGGGTCTCTGTCTGTCGCGATAGAGGGGTGTCTGTCGCGATAGACGGGGTCTATCGTCTGTAGTGGTTTTGGTTTGTCGCGATAGACGGTGTCTGTCACGATAGATTGTGTCTGTCGCGATAGACTGAAAAAACGTAAATTTTTTAGAAACTTCTAGTGATTTGGAGTGCTCTAATGATGTAGGTTACCGTGCCAAACATGCATTCAAAAAATATCAAGTTTTTCTGTCTGTCGCGACAGACAGAGGTCGTCGTCCCGGGACTTGTGCAGAGTCTGTCGTACCTGCGCAAGCTGCTGGAGATGGTGGTACAGCTAGTTCCTGCAACAAAAGCTCAAAAAACACGCAAAAATAGATCGCATGCAAGCTCTCTCTCGCTCTCTCTCACAATGAAATGAGGGAAATGAGGTGGGGAGTGGAATATGACAAAAAAACTGAAATTTTTGTGGAGATGCAGATGGAGGTGAGAGATGGTGGGGATGATGATGGTGATGATGGTGATGCAAAATTAAGAAAAAAATAATAATAATGAAAAGAAAGGATATTACCTATAACTCCAATGTCTCAACTCGACATCTTACCATCACACGCTCGTCCTCTAAGCTCTCTCCCCGGCAACGGCGCCAAATTTGGTGTCACTCTAGCACAATGGTGAGTACCAACGTGAGAAGATTCACCTCATAATTGTCAATCCGTGGAGACGTGAGGACTAGTATGAAGACTATGAGCAAGTGAAGGCACAAGTATGTGAGTGAGAAGCACACAAGCATGCACACACATACACACACACGTGCACACAAGGCAAGAACAAGGAGAGGAACAATGGAGTTCTTTGCATTAGTCAAAAAGTCTCTTACATAAGCTCAATTCACAAACAATCTCACCTCAAAAATGAGCTCTCTAGCTCTTTTTATAGTTTTCTCACTAGCTTTGGCCTTGTCCAGACCTAGTGTCCGGCCTAGTTAAAAATTAGGTTCTAGAGCCTATTTGAGGGCTCAAACGGAGTCTAAAAATTATGAAAATTGGTATGTAGCTAATTCTAATACTCCTCAAGCTCAAGGACTCCTCGGCTTGAACAAAATGAAGTCTATTCTACCAAAAACGGAATTTACAATGTTTGTGTAGTGATTAAAATCACTTGAGTTGTGAATGATCCATGGAAAAAATGATTAGGCCTTGTTGCCGTATTGTGCATGATTGCTCTATTGTACCTGTATGCTCTTCATATGACCTGTATGCCAACACTTTTGTTTAGAGGGTCTGGCATATGAGGTCATGGGTATCGTGTGTGAGCATATGTGAGGGTCTACACCTTTCAGGTCCTTGTAACTCCAAGCAAAAACATCTATATATTCCCTTAGCAACGCTATCAACTCTTGCTCTTCTTCTTCTGATAGTTCATGCCCTATGTAGGTGCATCTTTCTTCTCCCTCTTCTATGGCTACCACTATTTTCTTGGTAGTTTCCTTGCTATCATATGCCTCTCCTGATTGTGCCTCGCGTTTAGGCATTCTTATCATGACTCTCCTATCGTTTATCTCATATTTTTTAAAGTTCTCAGGGACCTCAAACAAGGACTCTTCCTCTACTGGTATGACTTCTCTCTTCTTCCTTTTCTTTCCTTCACTCTTAGTGGTCACTTGTGTGGTTAATCTCATATCATTAATGATCTCTTCATGTCTCTGAGGGTGAACTTCTACTTCATGGAAGTATTCTTCATCTGATGCAAAAGGTGGGTCCATAATGATTGACTCTAAGTCGGAGTCACTTGCATCCTCAAATGCATCAGGGCTAGGTTCACATTCTTCTAAAACTGCATCTCCCATGATTGGTTCTATTGAAAAGACTGAAATGTCATAGCCATCCTCATCACAGTGGGGTGTCCATTGTTCTTCATTGATGGCTACATCCATTGTTGCTAAAATTTCAGCCCAGCCGTGAGGCTCAAATTCTTCGTCAGGAAAAACTACAGGTGCATAGGCTGGGTCTTGAATTGATCTATGGGTTTCTTTTGCACCTACCTCTCTGGCTTTCTCTCTCTTCTCTTCTTCTAGTGCTACCTTACACATCCATAAGTGAGTGTCTTCATGCATCCATGAGGATCCTGATCCTATGGAATGCACTGACTCAGTATCATCTTTGGCTCTATGGATGGGATTCCATTGGATGGGGGGTATATCTCTATGAGAGTAATCCTTGAGATTGACTTTGGTTGTAACACCTAAGTGTTGCAAGTACAAAGAATTGGTTCCCCAATCCTGTACCACTTGCAACTGTCGCATAAATGGTCTCCCCAAAATCATCTCATAGGCCTGGTTTTTGCTAAAGTCATATATAGAAAATGTGTGCTCAAACTCTACACCACACGTAGTGAGAATTATTCCTTCTAGCAATCCCAAAGGTCTCTCAATATGACCATCGGCCATTTGCAATTTCATTCTCGTCGGCCTGAGTGCTGCCTTGCCCCAACGCTTCCATAGGGAAGTGGTAGCAATTGCAGCTCCTACACCTGAGTCCAAAATTGCTTTGGTTGTGTGTTCCTGATGGGTAACTGGGAGATAGGTATTTCCTTCTTCTCCTTCACTCATATCTCCTATCTTATCCAATGGTATTTCTGGCACTGTTCTATGTGATCCTACCTGGGAACATGATTTCGCTATGTCTGGCACTTGTTTGGCTACGTGTTTCCACACTTCTGGATTAATTTTGAGTAGCTCTTCTAAAGTGAGGTTGCACTGCATTTTAGTGTTCTTTACTACCTCAGTATTCATAGGTATGATCGAATCTTCGTTTCTTATCATGACAGTGGGTGCTCTCATGCAAGTTGACTTGGTTTCCCATGGGCCTGTGAAATGGGGTAGTTCCTGTAAGGAATTAGACTCGAAGTCTAATCTCTCTTGAGATTGGGCGCTCTCCTTCTCTTCATAAATAGAAGGGATGTCTTGTGGGAATTGATCATGTGCATCATCCACAAGTTCAATGGGAGGAGGGACTTCACTTTCCTTTGCCCATTTCTCTTCTTGAATTTCTCTCAGGAACTCTGGTGAATACCTATTCATAGAAGAAGAGGTGTCTGGTTCAGTGGAGTTAGGCACATAAGCTTCCTGGGGGGGAATGCTTATTCTATCACTTGCCCTCTCCTTAGCCTGGGTGGTGGCTCCTTTTCCTGACTTTGTAAGTAACCTCTCCAATCTATCCAATAGACCATCAAAATGCAACGGTGTTCTAGTGGAGCTAGAGCCATTGAACAAGCGATTGGCTTCAAACATGGCTTGCGTCAATTCGACCATCTTAGCACAAAGCTTTGTTCGTTCTATCTCTAGATCGGCCCTAGGGTAACATTTATCATGATCTGTCACGTTTGGCCCTTCCTGGATTCTGGCCTGATATGCTTTAAGCATCATGTCTAGTTCCTCAGGAGTAGGATCGACTAGCATTGATCCTACTCTGGGTGGTGGGTGGGCGATGTATGGTGGATTAGAAAGTTGGGGGATGGAAGGTGATGGGTTGGAGGGAGATGGAAAGGGTGGTGGTGGGGTAGTGTGAGAGTGGTTCTGAGATGCGAGTTCACTTATCTTTGCTTTGGTTTCTCTCAAGCTCTCTTCAAGTTCGCTCATTTTCTGTGACCATTGTCTTTTCATTCTCTCCCGACTATCTCTCCATGCTATTGTTCTCTTCTTGGTTATACTCTCTGTCTCACTAACCTCAGAACTCTTTTCCTGCTCTACTCCTAGGGTTTGCTGCAAGGCTTGAGCTCTAGTGACCACATGCACTGGGGCAGTGGAAGTTACACTTCCTGTAGAGTCTACCACTAACCCAATGACGTTGATAGGAGTGATTTTAGGCATGTTAATAGGGTTCTTTGGGCAATCTCGTAAGAGATGCTCTTTTCCGCAGTCTTGACAGAAACCTTGAATTGTCACTGGTTGGGGTTGCGTAGGGGCAGGCAGTGGACAATCACATATGAGGTGATCTCCTTGACATCTAAAGCAAGGTCCTCTAGGAAATGGCGGTCGTACCTGCCTAGGTTGAGTTCTAGAGTTGGGGTTTGTTTACATAACATTAGCATACTCGGGCTCCCCACTATTTTCACTTAGGTCCTCATAATAGTATGACTCGTTATGCTCGGGTGACTGCATAGAGTAAGCATCTGGGCTATCAATATGTGTGGAGTCAAAACTATGGTCACTTGGATCACTGTCTGATAGCAACGGGGTGACTGGGACTATGGCTCTGTTCAGATTTTCTTCAGCAGATGCATATTTCACTCGGATTACATTGGTTGGAGCAGGGGGTTGCTGGGCAAGGACTGGTTGAGGTCTCTGTTGCCCTTGATAAGGTGGCTGATAAGGTTGCTCTGGTCTATCGTGTTGTTGTGGTGGGTATTGATTATGGTATCTACCCTATTGTGGATATGGCTGAGGGTAATTTTGCCTGACAATTTGTTTGTTATAAGGGCAATCTTGTGCAGTGTGGTTGGTGTACCTCCGTTCTATGGTGCAGTACTGGTTACTAGGATTCACTTGGGGTTGTGCCATAATGGGACATACGCTTGCCATATGGTCACCCCCACAAGTATAGCACCGCTTAACTGGGGCAAATCTTGGGATTTGTTTACTAGAGACTCCTAGTTTTTGAGCTACCTTTTCTGCAAGTTCTTCAATGGATGTGGATTGACCGGACATAAGGCTACTAGAGCTATCCGAATCCTTGTAGATTTTCGATAGCTCCAACTCCTCGCCTAGATTATCCTCAATGTCTATGCATATGCGTACGCATTCTTCTATAGTTCTGGGGTCCTTCAGATATACATATGACCTGAGCTTGGTGCTCAACAATCCATCTAAGAACAAAGCCACTTGCTTGGCTGGTGTGGGTAACTCAGGCATTGGGCACCTCTCTAGGTATTGCCTAAACTGTCTTCCTGCTAGTCGGACCGTCTCTTGAGGTGTTTGCTTAAAGCTATGAATCAAGGAGGAGGTATTATGCCGTATGCCACTCTTAGAGAATTCAGTGACGAAAGCCTCTAAATTTTGCTCCTAAACTGCCTCTCGTTCAGGGGTTGAAACCATGTAAGGGCAGTGTTCCTAAGGGTTAAACCAAAAGCATTGTATTGCATGAATAGGTCCTCCACTTGTTCAGCTCTCAAGACTTGTCTAAATTCAGCTACAAGATCATATGGGTCTCCTGTGCCATCGAAATAATTCTTCATGGACTTCACCAGTTGAGTTGGCCTTAGGGTCCTAGTGTGTTCTCTCGGCCTTGGCAAAGGGAAATCATCAGCATTTCTTTAGTTCCTTGGAGCTCTAGGTCTCTCAGTTTCTTCTCTATCCGTTTCTGTTCTCAACCTTTCTCTTCCTAGGGGGTTGGCAAAGCTTACCTCAGGTCTGTCTCTACTTCTATCTCATTGAGCTCCATCAGCTTGGGAGGTCCCAGCTCCTTGTTGACTATAGGACACATTGGACTGAGGTTGGGGAAAAACAAATTCACCCTTCCATGTGTAGGCATGTCTGCCATGCTCAGTGACCACAAAGATCCTCTCTGACGTATTGTCTAGGTAGGTTACTTTGCATAGACTATCAGGGTCTTTGAACTCATAGATTGTGAGAGCACCTACTTCATGAGGCTGAGCAGGCTTATATCTCCAAAAAGCCTCATCGCTTTCTCGGTTTAAAAGCAAATCTATGCTTCTATTATCCTAGGGAATCCACTTTGGAGTCATGATTCTGGCCAAGACTGATTTACCATGGGGAGTCCTCGGCTCTCTCTCTAAATTCCCTTGCTCTATATCACCCATGTCGGTTTCTGCGATCACATTCCCAACATTAGGAAAAAAGGTGAACCCTGCATGGGAAGGGCTCATTTTTTAATATATATGTCAGAAGTGACTTTTTTTAGTTTAGTTTTTAATTTTCCTTTTGAAAAAGTAATATTTTTAAAATCCCTCCAAAAGTAGAGCGCCACATCATCAAATCCGTAACTACTCTTCACCCAAAAAATGACTTTTTCAAAATTTCAACATTTTTGGCTATTCTCAGTGGAAAAACACACTGTGACCCATCCACATCCAAGAAAACAAACTTTTCCTGAGAAAATCATGCTCTAGCATCTCTTCCAAACAAATTTCTGGTCTCTTTCTGAGTATTGTTTAATTGTTGGAAAAGATGGTGTTGACACCTATTACAAACCTCAGATTAGGACGTCCTCATGCCCCAGCATCAACAAGTATCCATGTTCGTGTGCCCAGAGAGTTTGCTCCAAATACATAGTGCAACAATGATGTGAACTCTCAAAATGAGCGTCGTGAAGCTGGAGAAAAGAATATTGATCTTTGGACTCATGGTTCATTATACCCTCCTGATCCAATGTCTTCTTACCATCCAACATTCCATAACCTCTCAACTTTACTTCAGATCATCGGTGCCGGTAAAGCTGGGCTCTTAGGTTATTGTCAACGATTATCTACACATTCAACTGTCATTATTAAGTATTTGTTTCAACAATATCAACTAAATCATACAAGGTTGGTCACTTTTGAAAGCACAATCATATCTTTACAAGAAAAACTTGCAGAGCTTGAAAAGCATATGGAAGAAAAGGAGAGAACAATTGAGAAATTAAAAAACATTGTTCTACACTTGAGAGAGACTCCACTTGGGATGCGACGTAGGAGACGATCATTAACATCCTTTGACTCTCTTTCAATTGGAGGTGGAGCATGCAAACGATGAGTTTTTGCGATAAGGTTTGGCTTGTATTTGTTTCTCTTTTTGGAAGACTTATATATATATATATATATATATATATATATATATATATATATATATATATATATATATATATATATATATATATATATATATATATATATATATATATGTATGTATGTATATTCTTGTTATGTAGGTCATTTGTTGAAGATGTTAGTGCGTCATCAACAACAAAGGATCAATTCAAGTTATTAAATTCTTGTTTGACCAACAAGCAGGTGGTTAGTATTTTGGAGTCACGGATAGGAAACCTTATCAAGAAGCAAGTGATTAAAGATTTCACAAAAAAGTTACAAGATATTATCACTCTTAGAGACGTGCAGATGGTATGTGATGAAGCAAGAATTAGTACTAAAGGATACAGTGCATTGTACAACCTTTTGAAGCATTCATTAGAAAGAGAAGGTATTTTGCAGAATATGTTTCCATCTCCTTACAAGGTATCGCTAAAGAAGTCAATGTCCAATGAAGATATAACTAGTATTCTTGGAAACTACTTATATATAGAGGATATTATGCCTATGTCTATTTATCATTTATCTACATCCAAAAAAGAGTTGAAAAGCGCAGTTGGAAATGGATTTCCTTACACAAAGTACAACAACATATTCGTGAATTTGGAGAGGCTTCAACAGGCAATGGTTCGATTTTACAAATCTACTATACTAGGTATGTGCACTATTGTTACCTTGATATACATTGTATTTTGATGTTATAAAAATTTTGCTCATTTATGCAGATTGTAATACCAAATTACAGTTTATATTGAAGTTAGATGAATGCCAGATCATAAAGGGACGACGAATGGAGAGATTGAGTTTGACACTCATGAATGAAGCTATGAGAAATGCCATATCTGATGGAAGTAGTAACTCTAGCTCTAAGTCTACATATAGTGTTCAATCCGAGAAAGAAATATGGTGGTTAGGTGCTATTGAAGTACTTAAAGAATCCAATGATGTTCTTTCATGGATTTTTAGTAGGACCCCATGGATCACTAAAGTAATAGTTTCTCAAATTCATGGTGCAAAGCTCCACATAGAAATCTTTGGTGATTTTGAGATAGATTGGCACTTGGGTGGGGATTTAAAAACTATCAAATGCATGTTAGGTTGCAAGCAAGGTGCATCTGCTCGTTATCCATGTCCATTTTGTACTCGAGGCTACAAAGTAACAAAGGGACAACAAAAAGTACTATCTAGTTTAGATGAATACATAGATGCACCTACTTCCACGGAATGGGATAGACCTTTGTTAAGGTGTCCAATGTTAGAAATACCTAACCGTGACACATTAGATAAAGATTGGAATCCCATTATTCCATTTCCATTAGTTAATGTTCACTTTTGCACATTGCATGCTTTCATGAGAATATTTGATAGATTATTGAAGCTCCACATAGAATATGCATTTTCCATGAAGCCAATTGATAAATCTGTACAAGCAATCAAAAAATTGGAAGAGTTGCTTAATTCGATTGGTTGTCATGGTGGTAATGTAACTCTAGTTGTCAAAAAACCTGGTGAATCGCAAAATAGTTTGCAACAAGTGTCAATGACAGGGAAGAAGGCAAGAAAATTTTTCAAAAGAGGTGTAAGCCCTAAGAAAAATGAATGCAGGGAGCTATGGAAAGACTTATGCATGATCACCACTGATAATGATTCTCAAATTGACCTTAGTAATAGGCGAAAGAAGGTTTGGTCATGCTTAGATAAGTTGGTAGGCTTAATGAGTCTTAATAGCTCCAACAAAAATGACCGTCAGTTGTTTCAAGATACATTAATGGAGTTTGCAAAGTGTTTCATCCTATCTTGGGGAGAGAGCAATATTACACATTACATTGTAAGTTTTCTTATTTTTTCAATTTTCTTGTTGATAAGATTGTGTTATATGTACTTATATCATTTCAGCATATTTTATTTGCACATGGAGCATTTTTTATGCATCGATATGGTTCATTGGAGATTTTTAGTACACAAGGAATGGAGAAGTCACATTACAAGGCTAGAGGTGTTTACTTCAAGAACACACGACATGGTGGTGGTGCAATGCAATCAAACTATATGGAAGAGATGTTTAATTGGTTTTATCGTACTGCATTTTCAAGGACATATGCAATGGAACGAGCCAAGGAGTCGAAAGTTGCAAAACTTGCAAGATTTAATCAACACAACTTAGCTAGTGAAAAATGGAAGTCATCATTGGGACCTTTACGTCATGCTCAATGGCGGGCTACAAGAACACGACAGGGTTCATCATGGAAGTGAAGTCATTTAATACATTCATGGCATTTTCTGAATAATTCATAAGGTTTGCTACACACTAATCTCTTGTTTGCAATTTTTTAAGGTAATTTTTAATTTTTAAACTATTTTTTGTCCATTCAGATGTGAACAAAACCTTTTTAAGTGAAACATTATAAAAGGAGACTCATTGTCTCATTTCAACATTCTAGCACTATAGAGGATGGCACGAACAAAGCAAACTGCAAGGAAGGATCCCATTAACTTTCCTACCTATGTGCAAGGCACTCAGAAGCCACCATGGATGAATCACGACAAACGGCGATGTAGTGTCTCGTGCTCTGCATCCCATCGTGAAACAGGTGGTGGCCATACCTCTAGGAGTGAACAATTGCATGAACAAGTGGAACATGGGCAATCCAGGGAAGAGGCCGTAAATCAACCCCAATCACCACCATCATCATATGATGAGCCTCCATCACCAAAATGACCAACAAAGACAAGGGTGAAGGAGCGTGCTCATAGACAGGTAGTTTCTGATGATGATTTTGATGAATCCCATGAGGATGTGTCTCAACAACATTCACAATCAAGTGATGAGAGTCAAACATTGCCACCATGCGGTAACGAAGAAATACCTACAAATCATAGGGTTACTGTAGCGGGAAAGACACTACCATCAAATCAGGGGGCCATACCCAATGATCAAGAGAGGGAGCAAAGCTAGCAACAACATCCTGAACAAGGAGAAAGCTCAAGATGCGTGCAACAGAAGAAGAAAGTCTTTCAACCTCGTCGTAGACCACCCCAACCAAGACCACAAGAAAATGTCCAACGAAGACCACCACCACCACAAGCTAGAGCACCACAACGAAGAAGAAGATATACGAAGGCATTTGCAGAGATAAGGCACTATCAAAAGACAGCTGAGCTTCTCATACCTAGAAGACCCTTTGCAAGGGTGGTCAAAGAAGAGTTACAAAGGTATTGTGCAGGGTTAAGGATCCAAGCTCTAGCTTTAGAAGCTTTACAAGAGGCAGCTGAAGCATTTTTGATATCAATGCTAGAGGATTCCAACCTGTGCGCCATCCATGCTAAGCGAGTCACTATACAACCGAAGGACATATGGTTAGCTAGGAGAATTAGGGGTGATCATAGCTAAGTTTTGTAACTGATCTCTACGGACAAGAGATTTTTTGTAAATATTGCCATTTTCAATGAAACATTAGCACTTTT
This sequence comes from Ceratopteris richardii, assembly GCA_020310875.1. Classification (NCBI taxonomy): domain Eukaryota; kingdom Viridiplantae; phylum Streptophyta; class Polypodiopsida; order Polypodiales; family Pteridaceae; genus Ceratopteris; species Ceratopteris richardii. The sequence goes on from CM035433.1 coordinate 74,688,441, forward strand.
CCTCTATTCCCTTTATAATCTCATTATTTAGAATGAAACATGAGCAGTCATTTTACATTTCCATGTGTTTTCTTGTGATAATCTCTCATATATCAGTGATTGTTTTCTTATCTTGTCATTTTGATCTAGTGATAATATCCATCTAGTGAAATTTCTTTATAATTTAAGGTCATGTAGGGCATGTAGGGCATTGGGAGGCCAAATAAATCCCTGCCACAGAAACGCGGGAGAAGGCCCCTGTTAGAAGCAGCCAGAGGCACAGACGCCATGGAAGCATGTAACGACGGAGCAGAGAGCCAGTCGGATCAATTTCTCAAACAAATATGTTTTTTATCACTTTTCAAAACATTCAACATTGATTTTTATCACTAATTGTAACATATGTAACATAGAAAACCCCATTTTGTAATCCATAGCTCCATTTTGTGCAAGCCGAGGAGTCCTCGAGCTTGAGGAGCTTAGGTAGAATGCGCGTACCAATTTTCGTTATTTTTAGATACCGTTTACCCTTCCAAATAGCATCTAGGACCTATTTTTTAACTATGCCGGTCACTAGATGTGAAACCGGTCAAAACTAGTCTAGAAACTATAAAAAGAGCTAGAGAGCTCATTTTTGAGGTTGGCTAGTGTGAGCTTAGAGCTAGTTGGAGCTTGTAATAGTGTTCTTGAGTAATAGAGCTAATTTCCCACCTTCCATTGTGTCTTGCTTGTCTCTTCATTGTGTGTGTGTATGTGTGTGTGCATTTCTATGCTTCTCACCTTCACTCTCACATCATCTCACATTCACGATCTTCATATCACTCCTATCTCTTCCGCGGATTGACATTAAGGAGGTGAAGCTTCTTAACGTGGTTCTCACCATTGTGCTAGAGCAACACCAAATTTGGCGCCGTTGCCGGGGATCGAGTCTAGGACGAATGTGTGATGGTAAGAGTATAGCAAGAAGTGGCGTTGGAAGGTAAAAATTTCAGTTTTTGTTGTTGTTTTTACTTAGTTTTTAGTGTTTTTCACCTCCCCCACACTCCATCTTCATCACCGCATCATCATTTTCATCTCCAAAAAAATCAGAAAATTCACCATATCCACCCATTCTCCTCATTTCCCCTCATTTGTGCATGCGAGAGAGTGAGAGAGAGCTTTTGTGCTTGTGTGTACTTTTGTTTTCTTGAGTTTTCTTGCAGGTACAGAGCTCTATTGCATCAGGAAGGCTGCAAAAAGGTAAAATTTTCAGTTTCTGTCAGAAATTGCCGACTGTGTCAGACCATCGCGATGGTCTGCAAAGTTCGGAATTTGGAGAAGGCGACCACACCAGCGTGAAGAGCACACCTGCGCCTACAGGAATCCATAGCTGCATTCACAAAATTTGCATTTTGGTGGACCATCGCGACGGTCTCTGACCATCGCGATTGTGTCACACCATCGCGATTGGCTCACGCCATCGCGACGGCTTGGCCGGACCATCGCGACGGTCTCTGACCATCGCGATTGTGTCACGCCATCGCGATTGGCTCACGCCATCACGCCGACGGTGCCACGTGGCAATCTAGACCATCGCGTCGGTGCACTTTCAGACCATCGCGATTGTGCAATCTCACGCCATCGCGATTGTGCACCCTCACGCCATCGCGACGGTCCCAGACCATCGCGATCATCTCACACCATCGCGATTGTGCACCCCCATCGCAAATTTTAGGGTTTCATTTTTTGGCCAATTTTGGGGCTAATTTTGGGAAATTTTTGGGTGATTAGACTCATAGGAGACCCCTTAGCTCATATTTGGAGAAAAACCTGTTTGTCAGTTTTTACCCCCCAGGGCCTGAACGGTCATAACTTTTTCATCCGAAGTCCGTTTTTTGAGCTTAATAGCTCGTTAGAAAGCTCTTTACGAGTACTATATGACCTCAACTGTTTTTTTCTTAAAGGATACATCTATTTTTAGACAAGCTATTTTGAGGTTGACCTAGTTTGGGACTAGAAAGCCAGGGGGCAAACATTGAAAATTTGGGCAAAAGGGAAGGGACTTAAAAGGTGTATATACTCAAGTGCTTGATCATCCGACTGTGAATTGGTCTAATATTGGAATTTTCCAGGTCTAGCAAGGGCAATCGAAGGCAACCAAGGCAAGGCAGTGAAGGGCATAAAGCTTGGGAAGCGCGGCTTCTTGGGCATCAGAGCAACCAGAAAAGCTGACTCGAGGTTGGAAGATTACTCAACCCCCTCAGTCAATTCTTAGCTTAGGCTAAACGGTAGTGTTGTGGATTAACGACGATAGGAACACCTCAAGTTCAAGATATTTAATTCTTTCAAGTCTAAGACTACAGATAAAGGTGTGTGACACGAAAACCTAAAGGAAAGAACATAAGTCTGACTAACGAGAACTCAAAATTACAACGGAAAGTCGAATTCCTGACGCATACATTAAGACAAGAATCTAAAGAAATTTAAAAAGAATCAAGACAGTAATAACAAAGAATCATTGACGATCTGAGCGTGTACTGAGTGTACAAGGAAGAAAATTAATGAACCTTAGATCGGGCAAACATATAGGTAAGTCAGACCGACGAAGCCTTAGATCATCAGAGGCAAGTGTAAGAACTACTGCAAGATCGTGGGCTCAGCAATTGAATAGTAATTACCCCTACGAGAGCTCAGACACGAGTGAATCAGAAATGGCATTTAGCACAGAAAGACCAGAAGAAGGGTCGAATGTAGCCTATTTAGAAAAGACAGAAGGACCCTATAGAACGCAACTAGAGGTTCTCCAAACCAACCGATTAGGTGCTCGCATCTATGAGGATGGTTTGCGAAGGCAAGTGGTGCAAATGCACAACCCCGATCAACCCATTGGATTGGAACGACCAGTGGTGAAATTCGAGAGAGACGCGTACATAGACAAGGAAGGAACGATGTACATCTTAAGTACGCAGCTAAACAATACCAACGAGTTTGGCGTGATTCAACCAGAAACGAAAGCAAATCCTCAAGGAAAAGAACCAGTAGAAGAGCCTAGAACACCTAGAGGGAAATCTATACTGACACGAGTACTAATCCCAGATTGGATCCCTCAGGACAACAGAAGCATAGAGTTGTTTGTAAATAAAGAAACTGATGAAGCCTTTTGGAGATACAAGACCGAAATACTTAGTGAGGTAGGTATCATCACTATATACGAGTTCAAGGACCCAGATACACCTGGAAAGGTTGTATACCTGGATGAGACTTCAGAAAGAGTCTTTGTGGTACCTAACCGCGCTAAAAACACATACACATGGAGAGGTGAATTGGTATTCCCTCCATCTAGAACAAACGTGAATACAAGTCAACAAGGGGCAGGAACATCATCAGCCCATGGAAATCAAAGAGAGGGAAATAAAGAGAGACCCGAAGTAAGCTTCACTCATCCCATAGGGAGAGATAGAACAACCACAGACACTAATAGAGCGGATAGACAAAGAGATCATGGAATACTAGGTGGTAGAGATGATTTTCCTCTACCTAGACCACGCGAACACGCAAGAATATTGAGACCCACACAGTTAGTAAAATCAATGAAAAATTACTTTGATGGGACAAGAGATCCCTATGACCACGTCGCAGAATTCAAGCAAGTACTAAGAGCCGAACAAGTTGAAGACATGTTCACGCAATACAACGCATTTGGACTAACGTTAAAGAATACCGCTTTAACTTGGTTCCAACCTCTGCAACAAAGGCAATTTAGAAACATCCATCACTTTTTAGAGTCATTCATCACCGAATTCTCTAAAAGTGGGATTAGACATGACACGTCTTCGTTGATTCATAGCTTTAAACAGACTCCTCAGGAAACAGTTAGACTGGCAAGACGTAGGTTTAGACAATATGTTGAACGATGTCCAATGCAAGAGCTACCCTCACAAGCCAAGCAAGTGTCATTGTTTCTAGATGGCTTGTTGAGCTCTAAATTGCGCTCCTACGTGTACCTAAAAGAACCCAGAACGCTAGAGCAATGTGTAAGAATTTGTATAGACATTGAGGACAACTTAGGAGACGAGTTGGAACTCTCAAAGGTCTATAAGGACTCAGACTGTTCATCTCTAGCATCCACAAAATTGTCTAACTCGATAGAAGACCTTGCAGAAAAAGTGGCCCAGAAACTAGGAGTTTCTAGTAAACCTAGGGTGCTAACAAACAAGCGTTGTTACACCTGTGGTGGTGACCATATGGCAAATATGTGTCCCAATGCACCACAACCACAAGCCAACCCTAGTGGCCAATTGTACAATTGAGAGAAGATACACGAATCATACGGCTCAGGACTGCCCATACAGCAAACAGACTGTGAGACAGAACTACCCGCAAGCATACCCGCAGCCAGGTAGGTATCAAGGCCAATACAATGCTCAGCCCTATTACTATAGGCCTCCTCAGAACTACCCATACCAGGCTCAACAGAGACCTCAACCTGTCTTAGCTCAGCAGCCACCCCCACCAGCAAATGTCATCTCAGTCAAATACGCTGCTGCAGAAGAGAACCTAAGTAGGGCCTTAGTGCCTTCTTCACCTTTGATCACAGAGAGTGACCCACACTCAAACAGTTTTGACTCTACGCATGTAGATAGTCCACCCGCATATTACCCAGAGTCACCAGAACACGTAGAGACATATCATTACGATAGTCCACCAGTGGAACCTAGTTGGGAGCCCGACTATGCTAATGTGATGTACACAAACCCATATCCGCGTCCCCAATTGAGACAACAAAGACCACAGGGCCCTAGAGGACCATGCTTTAGGTGCCAAGGAGATCACTTCATAAAGGATTGTCCACATCCCCCGATAGCAGGACAATCACAGTACTATAACATCCAAGGCTTTTGTGCCGATTGTGGCAAAGAGCACATAATCAAAGATTGTCCTAAGAACCCTGTTAATGCTTCGAATGTGACACCGATCAACGTGATAGGTATTGTAAATAACGCAGATGGATCCAACCCTACATACGTGCCTATCCAAGCTATAACAAGAGCCCAGACGCTCTTACAAAACCAATAGCTTAATCAAGAGAAAGTAGCCGGAACTAGTGAAGTTGCAGAATCTAGCAGTAAAAAGACAAAATCTTGGAAAGATTCTAGAGAAAGAATTAAGAGAAAATGGAGTAAAAAGATAAGTGAGTTGGAAGGAAGTTTGAAGGAATCTAGAGCCAAAATCCAAGAATTGACTTCACAGGAATTGAATCAAGAGAATCCAGCTCAGAAATCAGGATCAGTTTTAGCGGAACCCATACCAGAAAATCTAGACATGATGCTTCGTGCATATCAGGCTAGATTAAAAGAGGGACCTCAAGTAGCTGAAATGAGCAAAAACTACCCTCGAGCTGATCTAGAAATTGAGAGAACTAAACTTTGCATGAAGATGGTAGAACTAGCACAAGCTTTGTTCGAAGCCTCTAGATATCTTAATTGGAATAACATGGCAAAACCGGAATTACACTTTCAAGGACTAATGGAAAGGCTAGAATACTTGCTAGAGAGCAAAGAGAAAAAGGATCAGCCTAGGAACCCTATTGTCCCAGAGACACAGGAAAGGAATGCACCATCCCTGTCTCAAGTACCCAACTCAGAAAGTCAAGACAACCTGTCTTCCATACATAGGTACTCACATGAATTTTTGAGAGAAATCCAAGAAGAGAAATGGAGAAAGGAACAAGGAACCCATCCTCCTATTCAAGAAATAGATAACTTGCAGGAACAATTTCCCCAAGACATTCCCTCTATATACGATGATGTAGAGGAAGAACAATTGAGTGAACACACCAGATTTGAATCTAATTCTTTACAAGAATTACCTTAGTTCACAGGACCTTGGGAAGCAAAGTCTATTAGTATGAGAGCACCCACGATAATAGTGAGGAATGAAGAATCAGTAATCCCTAGAAACACGGAAGTGATCAAGAACACTAAAGTACAATGTAATCTCACTCTAGAGGAGTTGCTGAAGATGAAACCAGAATTGTGGAAACATGTAGCAAATCAATTCCCCGAGCTTGCTACAACTCCCTCACAACTAGGATCACAAAATAAGGTACCAGAGATACCCGTAGAAAAGATTGGAGATGTAAGCGAAGGAGAGGAAGGTAATACTTATCTTCCGATAACCCATCAGGGCTACACCACGAAAGCCATCTTAGATTCAGGAGCCGGAGTAGCCATAGCTACCACCGCTTTATGGAAATGTTGGGGTAAGCCAGCATTAAGACCCACTAGGATGAAGCTACAAATGGCTGATGGACACATAGAAAAACCATTAGGCTTACTAGAAGGCATATCTCTCACCACTTGTGGCGTAGAATTTGAGCATACCTTTGCCATTTGTGACTTTGCAAAAAACCATGCTTATGAGATGATATTGGGACGACCATTCATGCGTCAGTTGCAAATTGTACAAGATTGGGGAACTAATTCTTTGTACTTGCAACATTTAGGAGTGACTACCAAAGTCAATCTTAAAGACTATTCACATAGAGACGTACCCCCAATACAATGGAATACCATCCATAAGACACCAGTAGAGACGGAATCCGTGCACTCATTAGAATCAGATCCTTCTTGGTTGCATGAGGATACTCATTTATGGATGTGTAAAGTAGCAAAACAAGAGGAAGAAAGGTTAGAAGCCAGGACCTTAGGTGCAGAACAACATCCACGAACCCTTCAGGATCCAGCCTACGCTCCTGTAGTATTCCCTGACGAAGAGTTTGAACCCCATGGTTGGGCAGAAATCCTAGCAACCATGGATGTAGCCATCAATGAAGAACAATGGACACCCCACTGTGACGAGGATGGCTATGACATTTCAGTTTTCACGATAGAGCCAATCATGTGCGATGCAATTTTAGAAGAGTGTGAACCTAACACTGATGCATTTGAGGATGCAAGCGATGTTGATTTAGAATCAATTATCATGGACCCACCCTTTGCATCAGAGGAAGAATATTTTTTCGAGGTAGAGACTCACCCTCAGAGACACGAGGAAGTTACGAATGAGGTGAGGTTAGCCACAGAAGTGACTACTAAGAGTGAAGGCAAGAAAAGAAAGAAGAAAGAAACCATGTCAGAAAAAGAAGAATCCTTATTTGAAGTACCCGAGAATTTCAAGAAATATGAAATCGAAGATACAAGAATTATGGTACGAATGCCCAATAGAAAGGTGAATGATGGACAAGTATATGATAACCGAGAGAAAACCAAGAAAATAATAGTTGCCATTGAAGGAGAAGAAGAAAAATGTACATACATAGGGCATGATTTGACAAAGGAAGAAGAAGAAGAGCTAGTTGCCCTATTGCGCGAATATAGAGATGTTTTTGCGTGGAGTTACAAAGATTTGAAAGGAGTAGATCCAGATATATGTTCTCATAGAATCCCTATGACTCCAGATGCAAAACCGACAAAATAGAAACCGTACACGTATAATGATAACTACGCTGCGAAGATTAAAGAGGAGATAGATCGCTTGATAGAAGCAGGATTCATTTACGAAATTGAGCATACCGAATGGGTATCCCCTATTGTGGTAGTGCCCAAGAAGAATGGAAAATTGTGTGTGTGGATTAACCTTAAATAAGTTAATGCCGCAACGATTAGAGACAGTTATCCTCTTCCTATCATGGAACATCTATTGGAAAGGGTTGCGGGCAAGGAAGTTTACAGCTTTCTTGATGGATTTTCAGGTTATAATCAAGTAGCCATTGCTCCAGAAGATCAACACAAGACGGCATTTGCCACTGAATGGGGCATATTTGCATTTCGTGTGATGCCATTTGGCTTAACAAATGCACCCGCCACTTTCCAGCGACTCATGTGTCATGTTTTTAAGGAATTCTTACGCAAGAGCTTGGAAGTTTATGTCGATGACTTATGTGCACATTCAAATGTAAGACAGACACATATCCCAGAGTTAAGACAAATATTTGACAAATGTCGAGAATATCAGGTTTGTTTGAACCCAGAAAAGTGCGTTTTCATGGTCAGAAAAGGCAAAATTCTAGGACACATTGTGTCAAAAAATGGAATCTCTACGGATGAAGAAAAGGTGAAGGTAATTGCAGAATTACCTAGACCAACTAATGTGAAAGAGGTACAAGCATTTATGGGCCATTGCGGTTATTATAGGAGATTCATACACATGTATGCAATCATAGCCAAGCCTTTGTACTCTCTTTTAACCAATTTTGAATGGACAGAGGAATGTGAAAGGTCATTCAACGAACTTAAAAGACGTTTGTGCTCAGCACCTATATTGACAACCCCAGATTGGAGTAAGCCATTCCATGTACATGTGGATGCATCCAATTACGCCATAGGATGTGTGTTAGCACAACCCACGAATGAAGGTAACATAGATCTCCCCATAGCTTACGCGAGCAGACAATTGAATGCAGCAGAAAGAAATTACACCACGACGGAACGAGAAGGATTAGGGATGATCTACGTAGTAAAGAAGTTTAGGCACTACTTGTTGGCCAACAAATTCAAGTTCTTTACAGATCATCAAGCCCTATTGTACTTAGTCAACAAACCATGTAACACAGGACGACTGATACGTTGGTTTCTATTACTCATGGAGTATGATTTTGAAGTCGTAGTCAGGAAAGGAAAGACACATCTCAGAGCTGACCACCTTTCAAGATTAACCTCAGGAGAAGCTCCTCAAGGAGTAGTGGATGATCTACCAGATGCATATTTGTTTAATCTTGAGATAGCACCAGAATGGGCTAAGCCTATAGTCCCTATTCTGACATATGGACCCAAGAGTCCTAGGATAAAGATCAAAGAGGGAGAGATTACCAAGTCTCAGAGATACCAAATAATGGCAGGAAGCATATATAAACAGGATAATCAGAAGATTCTTGCTTGTTGTGTAGATGAATCAGGACATGCGAATTGGTTGCAATTAGCACACGTAGGTGCATTAAAGCAACATCACTCAAAACATCGAACATTACAGACTCTGCATAGACTAGGAGTATATTGGCCTACGATGGAAGCAAATGTCTACAAGTTGTGTAAAGAATGCCATGTTTGTTGTGAAAGACCACCAGTAGAGCATGCTACACTATATCACGTGTCACTCACACCCGACTGGAGTGAACAATTAGTGACATACTTGAGGACGAACACATTCCCTCAAGGAATGACCTTAGCTCGACAACGCAGTCTAGAGCAGGAAGCTCATGATTATTCACTTATTGGCGACAATCTATACAAAAGAGGAGGAGATGGATATCTAAGACAATGTGTTCATGAGAGCGATTATCTGAGCATACTAGACACTGCACACCAAGGTGTTGCAGGAGGTCATTTTGGACCCGATAGGATAATCAAAGCCATCCTCTTTGCAGGATTATGGTGGCCCACTCTTCACATGGATGCTCATACCTATGTCAAGAGATGTGATGTGTGCCAAAGAACTCAGTTTCCTACTCGCAAAGATGAAATGCCATTGAAACCCATGATGGGCGGACGTGCATTCTCTAAGTGGGGTATAGACTTTGTAGGACCCATTAACCCCCTTGCAAAAGGTACACATGCGGAATACATTATTGTTGCCACAGATTATCTGACGAAATGGGTAGAGGCAAAAGCCACAAAAAAGAATGATGCACACACAACTGCAAAATTCTTATTTGGAAATGTCTTTACAAGATATGGACTGCCTATAGAGTTAGTGAGCGATCGAGGTACTCACTTTCTAAACCAAGTCATTGAATATTTGTTACAGGATTTTATGGTGACTCACAAGAAATCCGCACCATATCATCCTCAAGCCAATGGTCAGGCTGAAAGCACTAATAAGATCCTTTGTAACGTACTGACGAAACTCGTGAACAATAAACGTTCAGATTGGGACAAACAGTTACATCACGCTGTTTGGGCATATCGAGTGGCCTACAAGACCGTACTCAATGCAACTCCCTTTCAGATGCTTTTTGGTCAGAATGCAGTGCTTCCTTTGGACTTCTTGATACCGACCCTTAAGGTTGCACAAGAACATCAGTGGACCGGCCATGAATTATCAGCGAGAATAATGGACTTGGAACGATTAGGAGAAACCAGGCTAAAGGCAGCAGCAGGAATATATGCAGCGAAGAAGCGACAGAAAGCATATTTTGATGCACATGTGAAAGATAAAGGCCTAAAAGAAGGAGATTTAGTTCTAGTATATACGTTGAAACAACACGCACGTAAGTTAGAAAAGCGAGGTTATGGACCTATGATCATTAACAGACTCTCAACAAGTGGAGCAGTACAATTAGCCACTTTAGAAGGAGATATAATGCCTAATTATATTAGTGGCTGTAGAGTCAAGCTATATCAGGAACCTCTTACTGAGGATATGCTTAGACGACTCATGTTGGCAAAGAAGCGTAAGGAGGAAGAAAATAGAATACGAGCAGAGGCTCAGGCTGAAGCAATAAACGCATTAAACGCATGAAGTTAAGAAGACAAGGACTAGGGAGAGAACATTATAACCATTTGGAAACTACACCCAGATATCCCATGGCCATGTGTCAAGTAAAGTCAACCACTCATCCTAGCATAGTGGACAGGAGACCATTCATTACAGTCAGGCTAGAGCACAGCAACCCCTGCCAAGAGCTCAGGGCTTTAATTGACTCAGGTGCTGCGACTAGTGCGATTAGATGGTCCCACTATAAGGATTCAGGAATAGAAATGCGGCCAATTGAGGCATACCTCATAGGCCTAGGAGGCATGGAAACCCCTTGCATGGGTGAGGTGGACCTTCCTATCCTCATTAAGGATGTGACCATGACAGCTAAGCTACTAGTGTGCCATGATGACGACCTGATAGAACCCCTAATCCTTGGCCAAGATTGGCTATACGATCACTCAGTGGACCTAAATCTTAGACAAGGCTCCTTACAGATTGGAACCTTAGAACAGAAGCGAGTGATACCGCTTGACTTCCCTAACGGCATTCCGATTGAGGTTTGTAACCCTAGACCCTATGAAACACATGCGCCAGAAGACCGGAAGATCTTGGGTCAGACCAGTCACGTTACGTCTACACCAACCCACTCGAGCTTGGCTATGGACAATTGTCAATCAGAAGGACGACAAGAGATCTTCCCTGGGGTTTCCTGCAAACTAGAAGGGGCAGCTACCCAACCGCTAGGGCAGATGAACACAATCAGCGGTCAGGTGGGTTGCATCAGCGGCCAAATGAGCACAACACCCTGCGGTGCTCATCCTTCCAAACTTGCTACGGACTGGCCTAGATTAAAGATAAAGAACGAATCACTTCCTAATGGGCAGGTCACGCAAGTGTTGGATCTCCCTTCTTTTCCAAAGCAGAGCGTCCAATGGACCTCTCAAACCCAACCACGAACGAGTCAACCACAACAGAGGAACCCAGACCGACGACAACACCAGACTAGGCAAGGAAAACAGCAGTATCAACATCACAGAACAAGTGGCACGAAACAAATATGGGTGCCAAAAGGACAGCAACCACAGGCTATTGGCAACACTGCAGACGAGAACAGGATAAAGTTGCAACAGAAGCAGAGTTCGCATCCAAAGTCCCCTCGATCTTCTTCTACACGTACCAGTACTCGACAGATTTGGATCGCCAAGAAGTATCTTACCAATCGACCCACACCCATGCAGATTTGGGTACCCAAACCATGTATCATAGCCCAACCCTCTAGCCATGTAATATATACCCCTCAGAAATCTTTCCATCCTTCAATACCACCAAACCCGATACCGCTTTTTGTCCCTCAGCAGAAACACACCACCCACTCAAAAACTCTTAGGAAATGGATACCGAAACGTATCCAGACGTCTTCTTGTACCATCGTTACACCCAAACCCCACATCATGCATAATAACGGCTCATCAAGAAATGTATGCATAATCTGACCATGTAGGTGTCTAGAGACCTGCATTAGTTTTGCAAATAATCATTGCATTAATCACTTCACGACACTTGGCTACACGGGTTACACATCGGTTATGGAAAGGGATTGCGGTCTCACCTTAATGGGATCATAATTAATTTCCATACTAATGTGTTAATCTTTTGTAGCAGATCTTTTCCATTAGCTCATCAGTCATCATGCAAACCGAAGCAGGACCATTGGAAGCAGGCCCCAGCGTCGCTGCGGTGCCCCTCAATGTTTTACGCGCAGAATCCCACCCGACCGCTCCACCACCAGAGTTCCAGGGATTTCCGGGACCCATGCCAATTGATAACCCACCTATGGGATACACAGAGAAGATACACCGTAACTCTCACTGGTTCCAAGGCCTAGCAGGACCATTAGCTGATGCTGACTTCATTTTTGAAGCAAATATGACATTTGATGACCGCACGTGGGGCAAGTATCAATTCTTCTCAAGAGAATTCGAAGGCCTACAGAACACCCAGGACTTAACTCATGTTTGGGCTAGAGCCGGCTTCACGGAGTATTTCAGTGATCCTCTGCCCAAACCTGACTTTTATAGGTGTTATTACTTAATCACCACTTTGCTGGCCTCAGAGAATAAGGACATCCCAGGAACCTTTATTTTGCCTTCTTTAGTGGATGATCCACCTTACAAAAGATTTTATCTTTCAAAGGATTTAATCAGAGCGGCCATCAAGATTCATGGAACACACACTCCAACGGAGAAAGAACGGCTAGTCCCAGAGCAGATGAAGCGTGGTGACGTAACTAAGTGGGAGGATATTTCTGCTATAACACCTGAGCTCTCTAAGCCATTACGGATATGCATGCAGCACTTTGCTTTCCCAGCTCAGGATCGTTTTACCATGCCCCACAAGAGAATCTGGTTTGGATTATACTTAGCATGTACTGGACCGCAAACGGTTGATCTAGCCAGCTGGATCATTGATCAGCTCTATTTGGCACAACATAGATGGGAGCGAAAGAAGGTAATCAATGGGTGCTGCGCCCTCACCAGGATCATATATATGTGCTTGGCGTATGACTTACCAATTGAGCGTGCCATGACCAGTGAGGAACTGAAAGCATTTAAAGGCACAACTAGGAAGGCTAGAAAGTCTAGCAAAGGCAGAGCCGGAAAACGCATGAGAGGTACTATCCCGTGCCTACAAGTCCCAGAATCACCCTCGCCACAACCATCTCCAGAGCAGTCACCAACAGCAGCCACTCCCACAGTACAACCTATTCGCATAAGGTTATCTAGACCAGTGATAACGGAGGGCACCACCAGTACTGTCGCACCCCAAGTAGCCACAACCACAGAACCTATCACCACAGCAGCTGAACTTCCCACCACTATTGGTGCGGAAGCTTTCTCTTTTCCAATACCGCATTTAGAACCAGGACAAGCAGAGCCACTGGACCAAACTTTTGATTTTGAGATGCCTGATGCATTCTCCAATCAGTTCCAGTATTCAGAAGGACACTTGTTTTCTCAAGAATTTGAAAGGCCTAGCTACCCTACCACACCCAGGGATCAGCCACAAGGACAGATCGTGTCCAGCTCTGATGACGAAAGGACAGCAACCGATGACGACGAAGGAGACGACGAAGCTAGCCAGGGAACACATGAATCCCAAGAGCAGGAACAGACAGATGGCCAAGGCCAACAAACCGACACACATGGCGATACAAGTACCCATGAAGACGAAACTTACGAAGCAGCAGCTTACACACTGGCTATCAAAAAGTTGTATAGAACCATGGAAAAAGTTTGGGCACGCAAGAAGCTGATAGAGGAAGAGAGCCAAAAAATGATAGAACAAGAACTTGTCATAGGCGGATTCGAAGACGCCTATATCAAAGGATTCAAAAAATTAGTCCAATCAGTAGGCTCCAACGAGGCACTCAGGTACTTGCAACGAAAGCCACTGCCACAGTTTGACCCCCGCAGAGTACGATTACTTTCAAAGCCCGGCGAATACATTCGTGTACCAATCGGAGCACAATCTTCGGAACAAGCCAGGGAGGCACGCCTCGTCCCCGAAAGTTCGGTGGCAGTTGAAACCATCTTTATAGATTCCCCGCCCCGCGCCCTAGCTGTACACACCTCAGTAGTCACTGAAGTACCGACCTCACCACCCGTCCATCCAGCCTCCCCTCTTCATCCTCCTTCCCCCAGACCCACATCTTCATTCGCCGGTGGCATTGCAGAAATTGTCTCTACGACCACTCACCCCACAATTCCGGCACCCATTAACCCTAGTCTACCCCCTCCCACACCCACCTTTCTACCCAACCCATTCCTTCATCAATCTTTTCCATCTTTCCCCACAACTCCAAGAACCCTCTTCCCATTCCCCCCGCCGTTAACCTTCTCCCCCGTCTCACCTCCCCGACCCACTGTAACCCCTCTTTCCCCTTTCCACCAAGCTGCTCCAGCCAGCCCCCCTGTAAATTACCCCTCAACCTTTGTAAATCCCGTATTTACACCAGCACGAGCACCCACGATCACACCAATATTCACGGTCACCGCACTAGATACGTCCACTGACATGGACATCTCACCACCCACTGCACCATCACTACCTTCACTCACGGCACAAACATTTTTAGGCACATCCCAATTTTCAACAATCACTACATCGTCCACCTTCCTATCCCCATTCCCCGTTCCCGTTGCATCTACACCAACTGCATCTTCATTTAGCACCCCGTTAATACTATCACCCACTGTAGATAATGCATTCCGACAGATGTTCATGTGTATGACGCAAGTAAGAGATGAGTTCACATCTCTTGGTGATAATTATCAGCAGCTGCAGAGGACAACCAATGACTTACAGTCGCAGCTTAATTTATTGTCCATTGAGAATGCCTCTCTGAACACCCGCTACCAAGAATTATGCGAGGCTTATCACAAATTGGAACTAGAAAGTGAAGAAAAGACCAAGGAAGCCACTGCTGACTTGGATAACTTATTAAGAGCCCAGACAATCCGCAATGCAACGCTAACACGAAACATGGGCTTACTAAGAAGACACCTAGCCGCAGCAAAAGAGGAGAACCAGAGACTCCAAGAGCAGAATAGAGAGAATTTGGAAGTGGCATTGGACCATCCAGAACAACCCTTAAGTCCTAGCAGATTCAAGGCAATCCCCTCCGAAGCAATGAAGATGTTGCTAGAAGACCATGTTAGACTGCTCGAGGACTATGATCGGATGAACGAAGAGCATCAGAAGTTAAAGGACGATCACAAGCTACTACAGCTCAGAGAACCGGCAACACAACAAGTACAAGTAGCAACAGAATTACCGGCACCTGTGGACCCTGAAATTTTAGAGGAACTCAACGCATTACGGGCCCAGGTAATCACTCTCCAGTCAAGAATTGAAGTATATGAAGCACCACCACGGCCTGACTCCAGCTGACGACGAGAACATAACTATTCCGGTGGAGGAAACATTTGAAGAGGCGTACGAGCCACAGCCCATCCCAGGCGGACAAGTCACGGTCGAAGGCCAGATGACGTATGAACTTCCAACCCCCGCATGGATGAAGACTGTGGAGGAAATGGGCAGAACCCACTCAGCCAGAGTCGAGGCCCAGCTACATGCTATGGCCATGATCGAAGAAAGAATTTTGCAATCTCCCTACTTCACTCAATTGGCCCAACGTAGGTACATATCCGGGCATGAGCTTCAATACAAACCTTACTTCATGCTAATGGCTGAATACCAGCTGGCCATAGAGAAGCGAACTGGCAAGAAACCATCACATGCAACTCAATTCGAGCCTGAAGACTTGCCACTGGATGCGCAACAAGGCACTATTTATCAACCAGATTGGCGTACACGTCTTTTACAGGAGTACCCTGAAATGATGAGCACATGGGTTAAGGCACCTTTACATTTAAAATACAACCCATGTTGGGGACCCGTGCCACGTCGCCGCTCCTGGACTGCCTTTGCCATCAAAGTACAAAACAATAAGCAGTGCCAGGACTGGCTAAACTACCCATATTTCAGGCCACCTACAGGATCACCGACAATTGGCTACATGATGGCAACGATTCGTCACTGGCTCCCTCGCTTGAGATATATGGATGATATTGCAGCGCATATGACTGTCAACATATTTGACATGATGCAAATGATATTTAAAGTCTTCCGGCGAGTCAAAGCACCACATGTTAATACCCCGGGCTTTGAGCATGGCAACTTGGATCTCGCATATGACATGAGTACGACGCCATCGCTCCGGGTGTGTTATGCCTGGCATAGCAGAGTCAAGTATTTACCGGCGTGCTACAAGCAAACATTCGAAGAAATGTTTACCACCGGTTTCTGGGAGTACCACTCTGAAGTGTTCATCAGCAGGCCGACTCACTTATTGCACTTATTTGCCTGTGAACAGTTGGTGTATTCCACGCATTACAGATTCCCACCATCAGATGAACCACAACCAGTTAATTGGGAGAAACTCGAGGCAGACCTAGCCCGAGGCATTCGTATCTCCGAGCACACCCTCGCTCAAGACCTCCTACAGAACTATATCCGGCAGACCTCACAACAAGGTTCTGTCAGGGACGACAGAAGCGAGAGGGAGGGGGGTGTTGGAAGCAGCCAGAGGCACAGACGCCATGGAAGCATGTAACGACGGAGCAGAGAGCCAGTCGGATCAATTTCTCAAACAAATATGTTTTTTATCACTTTTCAAAACATTCAATAGTGATTTTTATCACTAATTGTAACATATGTAACATAGAAAACCCCATTTTGTAATCCATAGCTCCATTTTGTGCAAGCCGAGGAGTCCTCGAGCTTGAGGAGCTTAGGTAGAATGCGCGTACCAATTTTCGTTATTTTTAGATACCGTTTACCCTTCCAAATAGCATCTAGGACCTATTTTTTAACTATGCCGGTCACTAGATGTGAAACCGGTCAAAACTAGTCTAGAAACTATAAAAAGAGCTAGAGAGCTCATTTTTGAGGTTGGCTAGTGTGAGCTTAGAGCTAGTTGGAGCTTGTAATAGTGTTCTTGAGTAATAGAGCTAATTTCCCACCTTCCATTGTGTCTTGCTTGTCTCTTCATTGTGTGTGTGTATGTGTGTGTGCATTTCTATGCTTCTCACCTTCACTCTCACATCATCTCACATTCACGATCTTCATATCACTCCTATCTCTTCCGCGGATTGACATTAAGGAGGTGAAGCTTCTTAACGTGGTTCTCACCATTGTGCTAGAGCAACACCTGCAAAACATTTGCAGGGCCTTCTCTTGCATTTCTGTGGCAGGGCTTTATTTGGCCTCCCAATGCCCTACAAGACCTTTGAAATATGAAAGAAGGATCATGAGTAGTAAAGCTAGTTCATGAGTAGTTAATATGAACAAATTTTGACCTCCATATACCTTTGAAACATATGAGCAGAGCATTTTGAAACTTAGAACATTTGCATTCTTGAAAATATCCATCTAGTGAAGTTTCAGTCTCATGTAAGGTCACCTAGGGCATTTGCATTCTTGATAATATCCATCTAGTGAAATTTCTCTCATTTAAGGTCATGTAGGGCTTTGGGAGGCCAAATAAAGCCCTACCACAGAAACGTGGGAGAAGGCCCTGCAAACGTTTTGCAGGGCCTTCTCCCGCGTTTCTATGACAGGGCTTTATTTGGCCTCCCAATGCCCTACAAGACCTTAAATGAGAGAAAGAAGGTACAAAAGAATGAAACTAAAGATCCTCCCAATGCCCTACATGACCTCAATACATCACATGCAGGTCCAAAAGAATTTTAGATAATATACTAAAAAAGAAATACTTGAGACAATTGTAAATAAAGCAAAGTGAAAATTTGATATTAATTCAATTGTTTACATCAATTGGCTTTGAGTTTCTCAATGGCTCTCTTTCGACGCTCCAAAGACATGGGTAGGGTGTAAGTCAAAATTGAGTTTGCTATTTCATCAACATTTCTAACTCCTAGACCTAGAGATATACCTATTTGACCTAAGACCTTTCCACGGAAGTTGGAACCTAAGGTTGTAGTTACAAGGGATTTCTTAACTAAAAAGATACAATTACTCCCTTGTGTAATGGTTGATAAACAAAGCAATTTACTTAAGGCCTTTAGACACCATGTCATGAAGTGGCCCTGAGGACTGAACTCTTTATGGATAATTACAAAATGTTCTTTGGGAAGTTTCCCAATGTAGTTTGCAAGGGATGAGCCACCTCCATGAGCCACTCGATCACCTCCACTCCTTGCTGCAAACTTGTCGACTTCAATCACCTCCTGCACAAAGTTTTATGATTAGTAGCTGCATGTGTTTGTAAGAATGAATGACATGAATTGAAGATACTTACATCTTGAACTCTGTCTTCTTCTTCTCCTCTCTCTTGAAGTTGTAAATTAATGCTGGAGTGGGACATCCCACTCTGCTCGATTACTGGTGAGGCGGGAACTTTTGATTCCAATATCCTTTCTTGTGCATTACTAAATTGTTCTTCTGTGATATGTTGATGTTCACTTGTGAGTATGTCATTGCAAACCAATTTTATTGTGTCGGCCACTAAGTCACCAAATGGCAAACACTTTTTCTCCAACAAGTCAGAGGTACTATCCGAAGGACACTCTGACAAAGTACAAAACAAACTTAGGCATTCATCCAGCCGTAGCCCAAATGCCTTCTCTACATCATGTAAAAACAAATATTCTTGTCCCTCAACAAGAACCACAGAAAAAGTTTTAATCTCCACCTCTGGAATAGTTGCTTCTGGCTCCGAAGAGGTGGATGGCTTAGGCACTTCTTTCAACTTATCATCCACACCAAGAGGATAAGTTTTCTCAATAGCTTCTCTCTCTAATAGGAGATTCAAGGGTTCTTGAGGTGGTTCCTTTTTATCCTCGACAAAACCACCTGTAAGAAGATGAGGGATCTCATGAGGAATTGGTTCTGGTTCCTCATTCACAAAGAAAATGGTGGCAGCAATGAATGAAAGATATTTTGCACCCATCTTGCATTTCCTATTCAATTTCCTTATAAGTGGCACAGTTTCATCAAGAAGGTGCCCTGCTTCCTTTGCAATTACCTGGAACCGTTTCAATCGTTTTGCAAATGCCTCATCACCTTTGTGAATGTAGGTGAGAAGGTCACATGGAACCCAAGTTCCATCAAATGGTGGTATTTTGATGGAGAAACGCAATATATGAACTTGCATATATTGAAGTAGCTCCTCCAAAGCATCGGCATTCATTTGCACGGTTCCATGGAGGTTAGGAACCTTGGAGAGAACATCATATAGGTCATGTTGACCTTTATAATCTGAATCCTCCAAAAATTCTAGAAACTTGTGGCGTGCACTCTTAGTAGGTACAGAGGTGGAAGCCATAGCTTGCAAATGCAAACTGCTCTAACACTCAATGTAGTTGCAAAAGTGAGAAATGAGGAGAGAGGACTCCTATTTATAACTTTTCTAGAATTTTTAAGTGATGGGTCCCACTTTTTCATAGAAGTGACTTTTCCTTAAATTAAAACATAAGAGTCTTGAAAGGAAAACTTTGACATTTGGGATCACATCAAAGAAAATAAACAATAAGAATGCTCTTTCAAGAAAAACCTTGAGAATGTACAGATACAAGTAGAATGTGGCCAAAATATCCTTGAAGCAAATGTGAAAAATTTTTCATTGCAAAAATAGGTTTGTTTACAGGTTTCACAGTATCTTTACAAAAAAGATACAGATTGGGTTTGAGTAGGTGCCGGTAGAGAGCAATCACGAATGAGGTGATCTCCTTGACATCGGTAGCATGGCCCTCTAGGAAATGGAGGTTCTATCTGCCTAGGCTGAGGTCTAGAGTTGGGGTTTGTGTACATGACATTCGCATATTCTGGCTCCCAACTAGATTCACTCGGTTCTTAATAATAGTATGACTCATTATGCTCAAGTGATTGCATGTAGTAAGCATGTGGGCTATCAATATGGGTAGAGTCAAAACTATGATCACTTGGATCACTTTCTGAAAGCAATGGTGTCACTGGTACTAAAGCTCTATTTGGATTTTCTTCTGCAACTGCGTACTTCACTGGAATCACATTTGGAGGAGGAGGGGGTTGCTGTGCTAGAACTGGTTGGGGTCTTTGCTACCCTTGATAGTGTGGTGGATAGGGTTGTTGGGGCCTGCCATACTGCTGTTGTGGGTACTGATTTTGATATTTTCCTTGTTGTGGTAAGTCTGGGGATAATCTTTTCTAACATCTTGTTTGTTATATGGGCAGTCTTGTGTAGTGTGGTTGGTGTATCACCCTTCTATGGTGCAATTTTGGCTGTTAGGGTTCCATGATAGGGCACACATTAGCCATATGGTCTCTTCCACAGGTGTAGCATCGTTTTCCTGGGGCAAATCTAGGAATCTACTTGCTAGAGATGCCTAATTTCTGAGCTACCTTTTCTGTTGGATCCTCAATTGATGTGGATTGTGAGGAAGCGAGGCTAATAGAACTATCTGAATCTTTATAGATCTTTGAGACCTCTAATTCCTCCCCTAGATTATCTTTGATGTCTATGCACATGCGTACACACTCTTCTATGGATCTAGGGTCCTTCAAGTACACGTATGATCTCAATTTGGTACTTAATAATCCGTCTAGAAATAAGGCCACTTGTTTGGCTGGGCTGGGTGTAGCTCAGTGATGAGTAGCACCTCCTTTAATGTCAATCCGGGAAGACGTGAGGATGGTATGAAGACCTCGAGCAAGTGGCGGCACAAGTGCGTGAGTGAGAAGCACACAAGCATGCACACACATACACACACACGCGCACACACGGCAAGACAAAGAGAGAGAATCAATGGAGTTCTTCGATTACTTTTCAAAAATCTCTTACAAGTTTGTTTCTATTACAATCTACCCTCAAAAATGAGCTCTCTAGCTCCTTTTATAGTTTTTGACTAGCTTTGGCCCTGTTCAGACCTAGTGTCCGGCCTAGTTAAAAATTAGGTTCCAGGGCTTATTTGAGGGCTCAAACGAGATCCAAAAATTACGAAAATTGGCAGGTAGATACTTCTAAAGCTCCTCAAGCTCAAGGACTCCTTGGCTTGCACAAAATGGAGCTACTAAAAATATAAAATGGTATTTACAATGGTGGTTAGTGATGAGAATCACTTTTAATTGGTGTAAGGGTTTTTGAAAAGTTAAAGGGTTGCCTAAGTGCTAGATTTGCGTGAATGCTCATACTTTTTTCTTTATGAGAAAAATTACTGGCCTATTTGCCAGATCTTCTTTGACTGCCATGTCTGCTTGTGCTGTCCCTTCGCTCCGACTCTCTTCGCCTTGTGGCTCCTTCGGTTCCCTGACTGCTGCCAACACCCCCCCCACTCTCGCGTCTGTCGCCCCTGACAGACCCTTGTCTAGAGGATTTTTGAACATAGTATTGGACGACATCGGAGGCTAGGTGGTGTTCTTCGAGTCGCAATCCGCGTGCTAGGTCTGTGAGCAAATCATCCCAATTCACAGGTCCGAGAACATCTGGATGAGGCACCCTCAATTGTTCTGAGTAAATAGTTCTCTCCACAGCAAATAATTGGAGGAGATGTGATGGTCTGGGTATAAAGATTTCGGAGTGGTATTCCTAGAATCGTGTGATGAACATCTCCTCAAATGTCTGTTTAAAGCAGGCTGGGAGGTACTTGATTCTGGCGTGCCAAGCATATATTACTTCAATGGACGGGGTGGTACTCATATCGTACACTAGATCCTGGTTTCCTGTCACAAAGCCTGCACCTGAGAAGTGAGGGTCCTTAATGTTCTTAAACGTCCTGAAAGTGATCAGCATTAGTTCAAATATTTTCATACACATCTGGGCCATCACATCAGGATTATTGCGTAGCCGAGTACTCCAGTGACGGATTGTAGAAATCATATAGTTGACTGTGGGGGGTCCTTGTGGAGGTGCCAGATAAACATAATTCAACCATTTTGCGCAGGCTTTGATGTCTCTGACGGCAATAGTGAATTCAGGCCAAGTGCGTCTTCGAAGAACTGGAATGTAACAAGGATTGTATTTGATAAACAACGGCATGTTGTTCCAGGTTCGGACCATTTCAGGGTACGTTTCCAACAGCCTGATTCTCCAGGTGGGTTGATGGATGGACCCACGCTGAGCACTTTCCGGTATATCATCTGGGCCAAATTGTGTAGCAAACGTGGGAGCCTTGCCACATTGTCGTTGAATCTCCGCATTGTAATCGGCTAAAAGTATACAGAATGGCACATACTAGTCATTATTGGTGCCGATCCATCTATGATGAGACATGCTTCTGAAGTATTCAGACTTTATGACAGTTTCTTCTAAGTTCGCTAGTGATTGGATCTGAATGGCCACCCGTTCTTCGTGGGTGTTCGCTGTCCTTTCCAGTGTCTGAAGCCACTCAGGTGCTTCCACTTCCAATGTGTCTAGTCCCTCTCAGGTTCGTTGCCCGCCTGGCATTGGCATAGGAACATATGGTTCCTCGTACGAATCATCGACCTCAATAGGGACCAACTCTTCTTGCTCTGGTTCGATCACTGGAGATGGCTGCCTTTCGTATGTCAGTAACCTCTGCTGTAACTCTGCTACTTGCTCAGTTAAGGCCTTTACTTTGTCTGAGGTGGAGGTTGATGGGACACTCTTCGGTTGTTCCTCCTGTTCCTTAAGCCTGCTCTGAAGTGTGTCACGCTGTCTTTCCAAGTCATCATGGGCTTCCAAGAGATCTGCATAGCTTTCCAAAATGGTTTTCATCGTCTCCGTTGGAACTGCTTTGAACTGCTCTGGATCTATCTCGTGAGGGGAGCCTTCCATTGCTGCTTCCAGATTCTCTTCATTTTGTTTTTGCAGTCTTTTGTTCTCCTCCAGTGCTGTGGCCATATGTTTCCGTAGTAGCGCCAAGTTGCGTCTGACTCGCAAGTTATCGGTCTGGTATACTTCGAGCAAAGCTTCTAGTTGTTTGACACCTGATTCTGTCGATGGTTGGGGTGCCTCCAATAGTGTTTGGTGAGCCTGTTCAAGCGTTGTATAGCGTTGATTCACCTCTGCATTATCCTCTTGTAGAATGTGAAATTGCCTTTGTAAGTTCTGGTGGTGTGTTGTCAGTTGTTGATATTGGCTGTCCAGAGCTCTGTACTCATTCTGGAGCTGATATACACATTGATTTAATGCTAAAAATATGCTATTTACATTAAATAATGCTGGGAGGGGTGAAGATGCAGGGGGAATGGGGGCGGGAATGGGAGATGTGAATGATGTGGATGCAAGTGGAGATGTGGGTGGAGGGGGTATGGGAGATGAAGGTGGCATGAGGGGAGGGTGCGGTGTTGTGGCAGGAGACGTTTCCATAGTGTCAATTGTTTGAGTGACAGTGTAGATGGGGATCATGGGTGGAGTGGATATGACGTCAGTGAACAGAGTGGTGAAAGTGGGCATGGTGACTCCCCCGAATTGGATTCCCGGAGAGAGTGGGATTCCCATGACAATGGTGGTGGTAGTGGACATGGTGGTGCTAGTGTCATGTGGTGGAGTGAATTATGTAGTGCGAGGTGGGGATGGTGGTGACAGTGGTGCTTCCTGATATTCGCCTGCCTGCGTTGTCTCTCGTGGTGCTGATACATTTATATGAATTTGTTTCCCGGACCTCCTGGGACGAACGGGAACCCTCTTCTCAAATCTGTGAATGTAAGCCATTGCCTCATGGATGGCCTCATCCACTCCTACTGCGTCGGCATGAAGGTTTATGGACTCAATGAACAACTCGTCCACACCTTCCTCAGCTAGCAACTGGTTCATGAGTTTCTTGCCCGATTCCAGTGACATCTTATGTTGTTCTTGAACCAGTTGCATGGTTCGATAGAGTCTTTTGATTTGTGCCGAATACGCAGGGGCACTTGCCAGCTTGGAAAGCTCGTCATATTCTTGTTCCTCGTAGGCTTCTTCTTCTTGTTCTGTCTCTTGTTCCTCGGCGTCGACTTCTACCACTTCTGGTCGGGTGGGGGCTGCTGTGGTTGTCTGGGGTTGTGGTTCCTGAGTGCGTTCTGTTTCTGTCTCGAGATTAGAATCATAGATCAATCGGGCTACTTCTTCATCCGTGAGATCATTTAGAGTAAAACCCTGTGGGAATTCCATATCTGATGGGACGGGTGGGAATACCAGATTAGGCCCATCTGTGCTCGGTCTTGGTAGCCGGATTGTGAATGGCCTAACGCGTCGTGTCTGGGGAGGGGTAATTTCTGGTGTAGTGGTGGCTCCCCTTGGTTGAGCACAGGGTAATTGTACTCCCCCCTTCATCTTCTTTGATGGGGGACCTGCTGTTGATAGTCTTCTTTGGACTTCCTGAGCACGGGGCCATATGAGTGCCCGCTGAATAGGCACATCATAGGCCAAACATCGGTAGATTATTTTTGTGAGAGTGCAACATCCATGAAGCACATTTTTCTGCTTCTTGTTCCACCTCTGATGGGCTAGGTGGATCTGATCTATGATCCAGTGTGGCACATTGATGGGAAGGCTTTCTGTCTCTGCTAGATACAAACTGAACCAAATTTTCTTTGGGGGCATTGTGAATCTTTCCTGGGCGGGGAAAGCAAAATGTTGCATGATGGTCCGCAGGTGAAGCGCAATGGTAGGTGTCATCGCTACCATATCCTTCAGCTTATTAAGATCTTTGTGTTTCATTCGACCTGGCACCATTGTTTCCTTTTCTGTGGGGATGTGCATGCCATACATACCCAATGCTTCTCTTACCAGATTGAGGGTCAACTTGAATCTTTTAAGCTCATGACCCGGCAGCAGTGATGGCAACACAAAGGTGCTGTCGCCTCCCTTGGCCCTGCTTGGCGTGATGGTACTGATCAGATATGAACATCGTAAGAAATCCGGCTTTGGTAAGTGGGCCCTGAAATAACTGTCCACACCCGCTTTGATCCAAACTGATCGCATGACTTCGGCGTTTTGATAGCTTTCAAACTCGCGCGTGAAAAAGTGGTATCGACCCCATTTGCCATTAAATTCCAATTCTGCTTCCCAGAAATAGGTTCCATCGCCCAATGGTCCAGCGACATCACTGAACCAATGCGCATGCTTACCTACTTGAGAAGTGTGCCCTTGAGGAGGATCCTGAATGGGGAGCACATGCACGGCTTGAAGTTCTTGCGGCCTTGCGGTGAGATGTGGCTCGAGGAGGAGTGTTTCTATGTCCACAATCTGGGCACCGGATCCGGCTTGAGAACTTGCACCTGCTTCTGCCATGGCCCTGTTTGCTGGTTGGTTCTGTGAGAATATAGAACCATGTGTTAACATCGTAATGGACAGAATAAATCCGTTGTTGTCCCCGTTACCACATTAACATGAGGTAGATGGTGAGTTAGTGGTTAGTAAGTGCACGAAGACAGTGTGTGTAGTTAATGCTTAGGTAGTCCTAGGAGACTAATGCAGTTAGTAAGTGGGGATGAATTTACAAATTGGGGTCGGGGGGTTTATTACAGGTCTTAGGCTGCCAAATGCAGTGGATGGGTTTTGTCTTTGGTTTCGTAGAGACTCTAGAGAGCTTTATAGGTGTATTGGCTTGAAAATGAGGCTTTTTAGGGACCCATTTACAAGCGATTATGTTCGTGCTCATGGGCCTTGGTGTGTTCCTGAGTGTTGGAAATGAGTGAATGCTGACTGTGCGAGTGAATGGGTTACGCTGTATAGGTTGTGGCTTCGACGTAGCTATTTGCGCCCGCAAGCAAGCCTTAGGCACCCAAATTTGTCTTGATTGTGGGCTAGCCTTCATCGACTTCCTGGGCACCCAAATAGATTTCACGTTAGCAGAAGAATTTCCGAAAGACTTCTTATTAGTGACGTGTTGTTGGTTACTAATAAGAGGCTTTGCCCGTGTGGTTGGCTTGAGTGCAACCAGGTGTTCGCCTTTCCGCACCCACACTTGGTTCACTTGCTGAGACATTTTGCTGCGCAGGTACTCTTGATTTCCGGCATAGGTAGTACTCTGCTTCTTCTGCCTTTGATCCACCTTTGGTTGTTGCCTCCTTCTGGCTTTTGGAAAAGAAGGGAGTTCCGTTGCATCCCTGACTCCTTTTTTGCGCATAGCATTCCTCTGCAACACATAGTTTTGGACAAGAACAGCATGGTCAACTTCATGTGCACCCGTGGAGGGACCAGGAGTCTGTGCCTTTCCTAATTCCTTGAGTGCTCCATTATCTAACTCTACTGTGATTCGACTATGATTGACCCACACCTGAAGAAGTCCACTTCTTAGGTTTAAGTTGACTGCTTGGTCATAGATCCAGTCTTGACCCAAGACTAGGGGTTCCGTGAGGTCCTCATCTTGACACACTAGTACTTTAACTGTCATTGCCTCATCATGAATGTAGAGGGGAAGTTCCACCTCGCCCATGCAAGGGGTTTCCACGCCTCCCAATCCTATGAGATATGCTTCCACAGGATTGACAGTTAACTGCAACTCTTGACAGTAAGACACTCTAACAGCACTAGTGGCTGCGCCTGAGTCAATCAAGGCTCTTACGGTCCTTGCACTCTTTCCTCGTCCTATATCTAAGGTTACGAAAGGACGTCGATCAGTTATCCTATGTGAGCTTGTTCCTGCGACTTCACACATTGCCATATGATATCCTTGATCGGCATAGTCATTTGTTCTAGGCTGATCTCTACCTTGCCTTCGTAATTTCATCCTTCTGATGCATTCTAACGCTTTTGCTTGAGCTTCTTCTCGAATTCGCTTTTCTTCCTCTTTGCGTTTCTTAGCAGTGTTGAGTCGGCTGAGCATTTCCTCCGTGAGGGGTTCCTGATACAACTTGACTCTGCAACCGCTAATATAGTTTGGGAGAACATCACCCTCTAACGTGGCTAGTTGTACTGCTCCACTCATGGAGATCCTATTGATGATCATAGGTCCGTAGCCTCTCTTTTCTAGCTTCCTCGCGTGTTGTTTCAGTGTGTAGACTAAAACTAGATCTCCTGCTTTCAAACCCTTATCCTTCACATGGGCATCGAAGTATGCCTTCTGTCTCTTCTTGGCTGCATATATTCCTGCAGCGGCTCTCAGTCTTGTTTCCCCTAATCGTTCAAGGTCAAAGATCCTAGAGGAGAGCTCATGACCTGTCCATTCGTGCTCTTGTGCTATTCTCAATGTAGGAATCAAGAAGTCCAAGGGTAGCACAGCGTTTTGGCCAAATACCATCTGAAAGGGGGTGGCTTGGAGTACCGTTTTGTAGGCGACTCGGTATGCCCAAACAGCATGGTGCAGCTGTTTGTCCCAATCAGAGCGTTTAGTGTTCACTAATTTTGTCAGTACATTGCATAGGATCTTATTAGTGCTCTCAGCTTGTCCATTAGCCTGAGGGTGATAAGGGGCAGACTTCTTGTGTATTACCAAGAATTCTTGGAGTAGATTTTCAATCACTTCGTTCAGGAAGTGTGTGCCTCTATCACTTACCAGCTCTATAGGTAGCCCATACCTTGTGAACACATTCTCAAACAAGAATTTAGCAGTTGTCTGAGCGTCGTTCTTTGTCGTAGCTTTTACCTCTACCCACTTAGTTAGATAGTCTGTTGCAACAATGATGTATTCCGCATGAGAACCCTTAGCTGGGGTATTAATAGGACCTACAAAGTCTATTCCCCACTTAGAAAATGCACGTCCACCCATCATAGGTTTCAGTGGCATCTCATCCTTACGTATAGGATACTAAGTTCTCTGACAGACATCACACCGTTTCACATAGGTATGTGCATCCATGTGAAGGGTAGGCCACCAGAAGCCCGCAAATAGTATTGCCTTGATCACCCGATCCGGTCCAAAGTGTCCTCCTGCTACACCTTGGTGAGCAGTTTCCAAGATCTTAAGATATTCACTCTCATGGACACACAGTCTCAGGTAACCATCTTTACCGCGTTTGTATAGATTATCACCAATGAGTGAGTAATCCAGGGCTTCTTGTTCTAAACTCCTTTTCCTAGCCAGAGTCATGTCTGGAGGGAATGTGTTTGTCCTCAGGAAGGATACTAGAGGTTTGCTCCAATCTGGCACAATGGATATTTGATAAAGAGTGGCGTGTTCCACTGGTGGTTTAGTGCAGCAGATTGGGCATTCCTTGCACAACTTTTGGACATCCGCTTCCATAGTTGCCCAATGTACTCCGAGTCTCTTTAGGGTCTGTAAAGTTCGTTGCTTTGAGTAGTGTTGCTCTAATGCACCTACATGTGCTAATTGCAACCATTTAGCGTACTCATCGTCTTCTACGCAACAAGCCAAGATCCCTTGATCTGTGTGCTTGTACATACTTCCTGCCATGATGTGGTACTTTTGGGCTTTTACAACCTCTCTATTCCGTGTGCTTACCACTGGATGATTAGGCCCGTATGTCAATACTGGTACCAATGGCTTAGCCCACTGCGGCACCACTTCCAAATTAAACAGGTAAGCATCAGGAAGGTCCTCTGACACTCCTTGTGGGGCTTCTCCAGATGTGAGCCTAGAGAGATGATCTGCTCTTAAATGAGTCTTCCCTTTCCTTACCACAACCTCAAAATCATATTCCATGAGCAAGAGAAACCATCTCACTAATCTTCCTGTATTGCATGGCTTGTTTACGAGGTATAGCAATGCCTGATGATCAGTAAAAAATTTAAACTTATTTGCAAGCAAATAGTGTCTAAATTTCTTAACTGCATATACCATGCCTAATCCTTCTCGCTCCGTAGTGGTGTAATTCCGTTCAGCTGCATTCAATTGTCTGCTGGCATAGGCAATTGGAAGATCCATATTACCTTCACCAGTAGGTTGTGCAAGCACACATCCAATAGCATAATTGGATGCATCCACATGAACATGGAAAGGCTTATTCCAATCTGGTGTGGTCAAGATTGGTGCTGAACACAATCTTCGTTTAAGCTCCTGGAAGGAATTCTCACATTCATCCGTCCACTCAAAGTTTGTCAGAAGTCCGTACATGGGCTTTGCAATGACAGCATACATGTGTATAAATTGTCGATAATAACCACAATGCCCCATGAAAGCTTGTACTTCCTTGACATTCTTTGGCCTAGGTAGCTCTGCTATGGCTCTCACTTTCTCTTCGTCGGTAGATATGCCATTCTTTGACACTATGTGTCCTAGAATCTTGCCTTGCCTTACCATAAACACACACTTTTCGGGGTTTAGGCAGACTTGATATTCTCTACATTTGTCAAAGATTTGTCTGAGTTCAGGGATATGGGTTTGTCTAATGTTGGAATGAGCACAAAGATCATTAACATAGACCTCTAAACTCTTCCTCAAGAACTCCTTAAACACATGGCACATTAGTCTCTGGAAGGTAGCTGGTGCATTGGTAAGCCCAAATGGCATTACTCTAAAGGCAAAAATGCCCCATTCTGTGGCAAAGGCCGTCTTATGTTGATCCTCTGGAGCTATGGCTACTTGATTGTAACCCGAAAATCCATCCAGAAAGCTGTACACTTCCTTGCCTGCCACTCTTTCTAAGAGATGTTCTGTGATGGGAAGCGGGTAGTTATCCCGAATAGTGGCTGCATTAACCTTCTTCAAGTTAATGCATACGCGCAGCTTTCCATTTTTCTTGGACACCACAACGATGGGGGATACCCATTCAGTGTGCTCAATTTCATAGATAAATCCAGCTTCAACCAGTCTATCTATCTCTTCTTTGATCTTAGCAGCGTAATTATCGTTATATGTGTAGGGCTTTTGCTTAGAGGGTTTAGCATCTGAAGTCATGGGGATGGTGTGTGAGCATATGTCAGGGTCAACACCTTTCAAATCCTTGTAACTCCAAGCGAATACATCTCTGTATTCTCTTAGCAAGGCAATTAACGCATGCTCTTCTTCCTCTGTTAGGTCATGGCCTATGTACGTGCATCTCTCCTCTCCTTCTTCTAGGGCCACTACTATTTTCTTGGTGGTTTCTTTGTTATCATAGGCCTCTCCTGATTGTGCCTCTCGTTTCGGCATTCTGATCATGACTCTCCTGTCATCTATCTCATATTTCTTAAAATTTTCTGGGACCTCAAACAAAGATTCTTCCTCTTCTGGTGAGGCTTCTCTCTTCTTTCGTTTCTTTCCTTCTTCCTTCGGCGTCACATGTGTTGCTAATCTTACATCGTTTGTAAGCTCTCCATGCCTCTAGGGTTGAAATTCTACTTCATGGAAGTATTCTTCATCTGATGCAAATGGTGGGTCCATAATGATTGACTCGAGATCGGAGTCACTTGCATCCTCAAATGCATCAAGGCTAGGTTCGCATTCTTCTAGAACTGCCTCTCCCATGATTGGCTCTATGGAGAAGACTGAAATGTCATAGCCATCCTCATCACAGTGAGGGGTCCATTGTTCTTCATTGATGGCTACGTCCATGGTTGCTAAAATTTCTGACCAGCCATGGGGTTCGAATTCCTCATCTGGAAAGACTACAGGTGCATAGGCTGGGTCTTGAATTGATCTATGGGTTTCTTTCGCACCTACCTCTCTGGCTTTCTCTCTCTTCTCTTCCTCTACTGCTACCTTGCACATCCATAAGTGGGTGTCTTCATGCATCCAAGAGGATTCTGACCCTATGGAATGCACCGATTATGTATCGTCTTTGGCTCTATGGATGGGATTCCCTTGGATGGGAGGGACATCTCTATGAGAGTAATCCTTGAGATTGACTTTGGTCGTAACACCTAAGTGTTGCAGGTACAAAGAATTGGTTCCCCAGTCCTGTACCACTTGCAACTGTCGCATGAATGGTCTTCCCAAAATCATCTCATAGGCATGATTTTTGCTAAAGTCACATATAGCAAATGTATGCTCAAACTCGACACCACAAGTGGTGAGAGTTATTCCTTCTAGCAATCCTAGGGGTCTCTCTATGTGACCATCGGCCATCTGCAATTTCATTCTCGTTGGCCTGAGTGCTGGCTTGCCCCAACGCTTCCATAGGGAAGTAGTGGCAATTGCAACTCCTGCACCTGAGTCCAAAATTGCCTTGGTGGTGTAGTCCTGGTAGGTAATGGGAAGATAGGTATTACCTTCTTCACCTTCACACATATCTCCTATCTTATCCAAGGGAATTTCTGGCACTGTCTTCTGGGATCCTACCCGGGAACGTGGTTCTGCAACTTCAGTTACTTGACTGGCTACATATTTCCACACTTTTGGTCTATCCTTAGGCAGTTCTTCCAAAGTGAGATCGCGATGCGCCTTGGTGTTCTTTACTACCTCCGTGTTCCTTGATATGACTGAGTCGTCGTTCCTTACCATGACTGTGGGTGCTCTCATACACGTGGACTTTGCTTCCCATGGGCCTGTGAAGTGGGGTAGCTCTTGTATGGAATTAGACTCAAAGTCCAATCTCTCGTGAGACTGAGTACTCTCATGTTCCCCGTAAATAGATGGGATGTCTTGTGGGAATTGGTCGTGTGCATCATCCACAAGTTCAAAGGGAGGGGAGACTTCACTTTCGTTGTCCCATTTGTCTTCTTGAATCTCTCGTAGGAAGTCTGGTGCAAACCGATTCATAGAAGAAGAAGTGTCTGGCTCCGTAGAATTAGGCGCATAAGCAACCTGGGAAGGAGGGCTTATTCTATCGTTGGCTCTCTCCTCGTTCTCATAGATGGCTGGAGCACAGGATTCCTGGGGAGGATTACTTATTCTATTACTTTTCCGAACAGGCTCATACGCTCCCTGAGAGGGAATGTAGGCAACCTGTGGAGGTACATAAGCTTTCAAGGGAGGCTCATCTGCCTTTTGGGGGGAAAGATAAGCTTCTTGAGGAGGCACATGGGCTTCCTGAAGAGGCTGGCTTATCCGTTCTCTTGCCCTTTCCTTTCTTTGAGGGGCAGGTTCCTTTTCTGATTGTGCAATTAGCCCCTCTATTCTTTCTAAGGAGGGGAAGTTGTTTGGTTCAGTGGAATTGGCCACATAAACTTCCGATGGGGGATGGGTCATGATTTTACTTACATTCTCCCTTTCTTGGTTTTTTTCTTCCTTGGCAGATCTAGCGATTATTCCCTCTAACTTCTCTAGAAGTCCATCCAAGTGTAATTGCGTCTTGGCTGAGCCCAAGTAATTGAAAAGGCGACTGGCTTCAAACATAGTCTGAGCCAATGCGACCATTTTCGCGCAAAGCTTGGTTCTTTCTATCTCTAGGTCAGCTCTAGGGTAACACTTGTCATGATCTGTGACATTTGGCCCTTCTTGAATTCTGGCCTGATATGCTTTAAGCATCATGTCTATGTCTTCCGGAATGGGATCAGCTAATACTGATCCTACTCTAGGGGGTGGTAGAATCGTATGACGTGGGTTGGAAGGTGGTGGGTCGGATGGCGATGGGAATGGTGGTGGTGGGATAGTGTGAGAGGGGGTTTGAGAGGTGATTTCAGTTATCCTAGCTTTGGTTTCTCTTATGCTTTCCTCAAGTTCACTCATCTTTTTAGCCCATTGTCTTTTCATTCTTTCTCGACTATCTTTCCACGCTCTAGTCCTTTTCTTTGTTATGCTCTCGGTTTCACTAGCCTCTGGGCTTTTTTCCTGACCTACACCCTGGTTTTGCTGCAGTGCTTGGGCTCTAGTGATTACTTGTACTGGTGCAGTGGAAGTCACGCTCCCTGTGGAGTCTACAACCAACCCAATCACATTAATGGGAGTGATTTTTGGCATATTATTAGGATTCTTAGGGCAATCTCGTAAGAGATGCTCCTTTCCACACTCTTGGCAATAGCCTTGGATCGTCACTGACTGGGGTTGTGTAGGTGCAGGCATGGGGCAATCACGAATGAAGTGATCTCCCTGACATCTGTAGCATGGTCCTCTAGGAAATGGAGGTCTTACCTGCCTAGGTTGAGGCCTAGGGTTGGGGTTTGCATACATGACATTAGTGTAATCTGACTCCCAACTTATTTCATTTGGCTCTTCACTATAGTAGGACTCACCATGTTCTGGGGACTATCGACATGTTCTGCATATAGTAAGCCTGGGGACTATCGACATGTTGTAGAATCAAAGCTATGGTCATTGGGGTCACTTTCAGAAAGTAAGGATGTTACAGGGACTATAGCTCTATTCAGGTTCTCTTCTGCCGCCGTATACTTTACCGGAATCACATTGGCTGGGGCCGGGGGTTGTTGTGCTAACACAGGTTGAGGCCTTTGTTGGGCTTGATATGGTTGTTGATAAGGTGGTTGTGGC
This sequence comes from Ceratopteris richardii, assembly GCA_020310875.1. NCBI lineage: Eukaryota > Viridiplantae > Streptophyta > Polypodiopsida > Polypodiales > Pteridaceae > Ceratopteris > Ceratopteris richardii. Next base: position 74,721,626 of record CM035433.1, read on the forward strand.
CTGCCATATGGCTGAGGAGGGTACTGGTTCTGGTATCTTCCCTGTGGTGGATAGGGTTGAGGATAAGTTTGCCTAACTGTTTGCTTATTGTAGGGGCAATCTTGTGCGGTGTGATTGGTGTACCTCCGTTCTATAGTGCAGTACTGGCTGCTAGGATTTACCTGGGGCTGAGCCATAATGGGACAGACGTTTGCCATATGGTCACCACTGCATGTATAGCACCTCTTTGCTGGGGTAAACCTCGGAATCTGTTTGCTAGAGACGCCTAGTTTTTGGGCCACTTTCTCTGCGAGTTCCTCAATTGATGTGGACTGCGTGGAAGAGTGACTAGATGCACTATCTGAATCTTTGTAGATTTTGGAAAGCTCTAGTTCCTCCCCTACGTTATCTTCAATGTCAATGCACATGCGTACACACTCTTCTATAGTCCTAGGGTCCTTCAGATACACATAGGATCTCAATTTCGTACTCAGCAATCCATCAAGGAATAAGGCTACTTGTTTGGCAGGTGTGGGTAGCTCCGAAACAGGGCACCTTTCAAGGTATTGTCTAAATCTTCTTCCTGCCAATCTTACAGTCTCTTGGGGAGTCTGTTTGAAGCTGTGAATCAATGAGGAGGTATTGTGTCTTATGCCACTTGTAGCTCAGTGGTGAGTAGCACCTCCTTTAATGTCAATCCGGGAAGACGTGAGGATGGTATGAAGACCTCGAGCAAGTGCGGCACAAGTGCGTGAGTGAGAAGCACACAAGCATGCACACACGTACACACACACGCGCACACACGGCAAGACAAGGAGAGAGAATCAATGGAGTGCTTTAGATTACTTTCACAAGCTCTTACAAGTTCGTTTCAATTACAATCTAACCTCAAAAATGAGCTCTCTAGCTCTTTTTATAGTTTTTGACTAGGTTTTGGCCCTGTCCAGACCTAGTGTCTGGCCTAGTTAAAAATTAGGTTCCAGGGCTTATTTGGGGGCTCAAACGAGATCTAAAAATTATGAAAATTGGTACGCAACTACTTCTAAGGCTCCTCAAGCTCAAGGACTCCTTGGCTTGCACAAAATGGAGCTACAAAAATGTGAAATGAGATTTACAATGATTATTAGTGATAAAAATCACTGTTGTTGTAGGGATTTCTTCTAGTGATCTGCCATACATATCTTCAAGCTCCCTACTTGCTCTTCTTCCCTGCATGTCCATCTCTCTGATTTGCATTAATGTCTTGAAAAAATATTGGCCTACTTGCCAGATCTTCTTTGACTGCCCTGTTTGCTCGTGCTGTCCCTTCGCTCTGACTCCCTTCTTTGACTTTCATGTCTTGTACGTCCTGGTGTACCAAGGCTACTGCCAACACCCCCCCCACTCTCGCGTCTGTCGCCCCTGACAGACCCTTGTCTAGCTGCTTTTTGGACGTAGTATTGTACAACATCGGCGGCGAGGTGGTGTTCTTCTAACCTGAGTCCCCTTGCTAGATCTGTCAGCAATGCATCCCAATTGACTGGCCCTGGGACATCTGGATGTGGCACCCGTAACTGCTCTGAGTGAATGGTTCGCTCCACAGCAAATAAATGGAGGAGATGTGAGGGTCTGGGTACAAATATTTCTGAGTGGTATTCCCAGAACCCTGTTATGAACATCTCTTCGAATGTTTGTTTGAAGCAGGCCGGGAGGTATTTTATTCTGGCGTGCCAAGCGTATATCACCTCTATGGAAGGAGTGGTGCTCATGTCATAAACTAAATCTTGGTTTCCTGTAAGGAATCCGACGCCTGAGAAGTGTGGGTCCTTGATATTCTTGAATGTCCTGAATGTAATAAGCATTAACTCAAAAATTTTCATGCACATCTGGGCCATTACATCAGGGGTATTCTTTAATCGGATGCTCCAGTGCCGTATAGTGGAGATCATGTAATTGACGGTGGGAGGCCCTTGAGGGGGTGCTAGATAGACGTAGTTTAACCATTTGGCGCATCCCTTGATATTCTTGACTGCAATGGTAAACTCTGGCCATGTACGTCTGCGGAGTACAGGAACATAACAAGGGTTATATTTAATAAAAAGAGGCATATTCGTCCAGGTGCGAACCATCTCCGGATAGTTTTCGAGGAGTCGGATCCTCCAAGTGGGTTGATGAATGGATCCTTTTTTAGCACTCTCTGGGATGTCATCTGGCCCAAATTGTGTAGCAAACGTTGGAGGTTTGCCACATTTATGTTGGATTTCTGCATTGTAGTCCGCCAGGAGTATACAATAGGGCACGTATTGATCATCATTGGTTCCGATCCATCTATGGTGGGACATGCTGCGGAAGTATTCTGATTTAATAATAGTGTCCTCTATCTTTGCCATAGATTGTATCTGAACTGCCACTCGATCTTCATGAGTTGATGCCGTTTTCTCTAGTGTTTGGAGCCACTCAGGTACTTCGATTTCTAACGTATCCATTCCTTCTGCGGTTTGCTCACCACCTGGCATTGGCATAGGAACGTAAGGTTCCTCATACGTCTCATCTACCTCGATGGGTACCAAATCCTCGGGTTCAGGTTCGACCACTGGAGAGGGTTGCCTTTCATGTGTGAGTAATCTTGCCTGTAATTCGGCCACCTGCTCTTTCAATGCCATGACTTCTTCTGAAGTCGTGGTCGTTTCTGTGACTTTGGGTGCTGTCTGTTGCTCTTGGAGTTGATTGCGCAGCGCATCACGTTCCCTTTCCAAGTCATCATGAGCTTCTAATAGATCTGCATAGCTGTCCAAGATTGTCTTCATTGTCTCTGAGGGCACCGCCTTAAACTGCTCTGGATCAATTTCGTGTGGGGAGCCTTCCATCGCTGCTTCTAGATTTGCTTCATTTTGCTGCTGCAGCCTCTTGTTTTCTTCTAGGGCGGCCGCCATGTGTTTTCTGAGAAGTGCCAGGTTACGCCGGACTTTGAGATTATCGGCTTGGTAGACCTCGAGCAAAGCTTCTAGTTGTTTGGCACCTGATTCTGTCGATGGTTGGGGTGCTGCCAATAATGTTTGGTGAGCCTGTTCAAGTGTCGCGTAGCGTTGATTCAGTTCTGCATTTTCTGTTTGTAGAATGTGAAATTGTGTTTGTAGGTTCTGGTGGTGCGTTTCCAGTTGCTGATACCGGTTGTCCAGTGCTTTGTACTCATGTTGGAGCTGGTATACACATTGGTTTAATGCAAAAAATATGTTATTTACATTAAATAATGCTGGGAAAGGTGAAGATGCAGGGGGAATGGGGGCGGGAATGGGAGAGGTGAATGCTGTGGATGTAAGTGGAGATGTGGGTGGAGGGGGTATGGGTGATGAAGGTGGCATGGGGGGAGGGAGCGGTGCTGTGGCTGGTGATGTTTCCATCGTGTCAACTGTTTGAGTGACGGTGTAGATGGGAATCGTGGGTGGAGTGGATGTGACATCGGTGAACAGGGTGGTGAAGGTCGGCATGGTGACTCCCCCGTAATGGATTCCCGGAGAGAGTGGGATGCCCATGACAATGGTAGTGGTAGTGGATGTGGTGGTGCTAGTGTCCTGTGGTGGAGTGAATTGTGTAGTGTGAGGTGGGGATGGTGGTGACAACGGTGCTTCGTGATATTCTTCTGCTTGCGCTGACTCGCCTGGTGCTGATGTATTGATGTGAATTTGCTTCCCGGACCTCCTGGGACGAACGGGAACTCTTTTTTCAAACCTGTGGATGTAGGCCACTGCCTCATGAATGGCCTCATCCAGTCCCACGGCGTCGGCATGAAGGTTCATGGACTCAATGAACAAGTCGTCCACACCTTCCTCCGCTAGCAAGTCGTTCATGAGTCTTTTGCCCTGTTCTAGAGACATCTTATGCTGTTCCTGAACCAGTCGCATGGTTCGATATAGTCTCTTGATTTGTGCAGAATATGCTGGGGCACTTGCTAACTCGGAGAGTTCGTCATATTCTTGGTGTTGTTCTTCGTCGGCCTCTTCTTCATCTCCTCCTGCCTCTTGTTCCTCTACATCGACTTCTATAGTTTGTGGTTGGGTGGGGGCCGATGTTGTTTTGGGTCGTGGTTCCTGAGCGCGCGCTGCTTCCGCTTCGAGGTTAGAGTCATAGATTAATCGGGCAATTTCTTCATCCGTGAGGTCCTCAAGAGTAAATCCCTGCGGGAATTCCAAATCGGATGGAATGGGTGGAAACACCAGATTAGGCCCCTCCGTGCTTGGTCTTGGTAACCGGATTGTGAATGGCCTAACTCGTCGTGTCGGGGGAGGAGTGATTTCTGGTGTAGCGGTAGCTCCCCTTGGTTGAGCACAGGGTAGTTGGACTCCCCCCCTCATCTTCTTGGATGGGGGACCTGCTGTTGATAGTCTTCTTTGGAATTCTTGGACTCGGGACCATACGAGTGCCCGCTGAACAGGCACGTCATAAGCCAAGCATCTATAGATTATTCTGGTCAAAGCACAACACCCGTGGAGCACATTCTTCTGTTTCTTGTTCCACCTTTGATGTGCTAGGTGGATCTGGTCTATGATCCAGTGTGGAACATTGATGGGCAGGCTTTCGGTTTCTGCTAGATATAAACTGAACCATATTTTTTTCGGGGGCATTGTGAATCGTTCTTGGGCGGGAAACGCAAAGTGTTGCATGATGGTTCTCAGGTGAAGCGCAATGGTAGGTGTCATAGCTACCATATCCTTCAACTTATTCAGATCCTTGTGCTTCATGCGACCTGGGACCATGGTTTCCTTTTCTGTTGGGATGTGCATGCCATACATTCCCAATGCTTCTCTTACCAGGTTGAGGTCCAGCTTGAACCTTTTAAGCTCATTACCCGGCAGCAGTGATGGCAACACAAAGGTGCTGTCGCCTCCTTTGGTCCTGCTTGGCGTGATTGTACTGATCAGATATGAACATCGTAAAAAATCCGGCTTTGGTATGTGGGCCCTGAAGTAACTTTCCACACCCGCCTTGACCCAAACTGACCTCATGACTTCGGCATTATGGTAGCTTTCAAATTCGCGTGTGAAAAAGTGGTATCGACCCCATTTGCCGTTGAACTCCAATTCTGCTTCCCAGAAGTAGGTTCCATCGCCCAGTGGTCCAGCAACATCACTGAACCAATGCGCATGCTTACCTACTTGAGAAGTGTGTCCTTGAGGAGGATCCTGGATGGGGAGCACATGCACTTCTTGAAGCTCTTGCGGTCTTGCAGTGAGACGTGGCTCAAGGAGAAGTGTTTCTATGTCCACGATCTGGGGACCAGATCCGGCTTGAGAGCTGGTACCTGCTTCTGCCATGGCCCTGTTTGCTGATTGGTTCTGTGAGAATATAGAACCAAGTGTTAACATTGTAATGGACAAAATAAATCCGTTGTTGTCCCCGTTACAACATTAACATAAGGTAGATGGTGAGTTAGTGGTTAGTAAGTGCATTAAGACAGTGTGTGTAGTTAGTGGTTGTGTTGTCCTAGGAAACTATTGCAGTTAGTAAGTGGGTTATGAATTTACAAATTGGGGTCGGGGGGTTTATTACAGACCCTAGGCTGCCAAATGCAGTGAGTGGGCTTTGCCTTCGGTTTCGGAGAGTCTTTACAGAGCCTTCTCGGTGTCGTGGTTTGCAGATGAGGCCTTTTTGGGACCCATTTACAATTGATTACATGTACGCTCTTGGGTTTTGGTGTGTACATGAGTGTCGAGAACGAGTGAAATCTGGCAGTATGCGTCGCTGCGTTATGCTGTTTAAGTTGTGGCCTCAGCGTAGCTACTTGTGCCATCAAGCAAGCCTTAGGCACCCAAATTTGTCTTGATTGTGGGCTTGCCTTCATCGACTTCTTGGGCACCCAAATAGATTTTACTTTAGCAGAAGAATTTCTGAAGGACTTCTTATTAGCGTTGCGTTGTTGGTCACTAATAAGAGGCTTTGCCCCTGTAGTTGACGGTGGTGCAACCGGTCGTTCGCCTTTCCGCACCCATACCTGGTCTATTTTCTGGGCTGTTCTGCTGAGCAGGTACCTTTGATCTCTGACATAGGTAGTACCCTGCTTCTTCTGCCTTTGATCCACCTTGGGTTGCTGCCTCCTTCTAGCCTTTGGAAAAGAAGGGAGTTCCGTTGCATTCTTGACTCCTTTGTTGCAAATATCATTCCTCTGCAACACATAGTTTTGGACAAGAACAGCATGGTCATCTTCATGTGTACCCCTGGAAGGACCAGGAGTCTGTGCCCTTCCTAGTTCCTTGAGTGCTCCATTGTCTAATTCTACTGTAACTCGACTATGATTGACCCAAACCTGGAGAAGTCCACTTCTTAGGTTTAGATTGACTGCTTGGTCATAGATCCAATCCTGACCCAAGACGAGAGGTTCAGTGAGATCCTCATCTTGACACACTAGTACTTTAACGGTCATTGCCTCCTCGTGAATGTAGAGGGGAAGTTCCACCTCACCCATGCAAGGGGTTTCCACGCCTCCCAATCCTATGAGGTATGCTTCCACAGGATGGACAGTTAACTGTAACTCTTGACAGTAAGACAACTTAACAGCGCTAGTGGCAGCACCTGAGTCAATCAAGGCTCTTACAGTCCTTGTACTCTTTCCTTGTCCTATGTCTATGGTTATGAAAGGACGTCTATCAATTATTCTATTCGAGCTTGTTCCTGCAACTTCACACATGGCTATGGGAAATCCTTGGTCCGCAGAGTCATTCGCTCCAGGCTGATCTCTACCTTGCCTTCGTAATTTCATCCTTCTGATGCGTTCTAAAGCCTCTGCTTGAGCTTCTTCTCTAATTCTCTTTTCTTCCTCTTTGTGTTTCTTAGCAGTGTTGAGTCGACTAAGCATTTCCTCCGTGAGGGGTTCCTGATACAACTTGACTCTGCAACCGCTAATATAATTTGGGAGAACATCACCCTCTAATGTGGCCAATTGCACTGCTCCACTTGTGGAGATCCTATTGATGATCATAGGTCCGTAGCCTCTCTTTTCTAACTTCCTCGCGTGTTGTTTTAGTGTATAGACTAAGACTAGATCTCCCGCTTTCAAACCCTTATCCTTTACGTGGGCATCAAAGTATGCCTTCTGTCTCTTCTTGGCAGCATATATGCCTGCAGCAGCTCGCATTCTTGTTTCTCCTAATCGTTCCAGGTCAAAAATTCTAGAGGATAGCTCATGACCTGTCCATTCGTGCTCTTGTGCTACTCTCAATGTAGGGATCAGGAAGTCCAAGGGTAGCACTGCGTTCTGGCCGAATACCATCTGAAAGGGGGTGGCTTGGAGTACCGTTTTGTAGGCAACTCGGTATGCCCAAACAGCATGGTGTAGCTGTTTGTCCCAGTCAGAGCGTTTAGTGTTCACTAATTTTGTCAGCACATTGCACAAAATCTTATTAGTGCTCTCAGCTTGACCATTAGCTTGAGGGTGATAAGGGGCAGACTTCTTGTGTATTACCAAGAATTCTTGGAGTAGATTTTCAATCACTTCGTTCAAGAAATGAGTGCCTCTATCACTTACAAGCTCTATGGGTAGTCCATATCTCGTGAATACATTCTCAAACAAGAATTTGGCAGTTGTTTGAGCATCGTTCTTGGTTGTAGCTTTTACCTCTACCCACTTGGTGAGATAATCTGTTGCCACAATGATGTATTCCGCATGAGAGCCTTTCGCTGGGGGATTAATAGGGCCTACGAAGTCTATTCCCCACTTAGAGAATGCACGTCCACCCATCATAGGTTTCAGTGGCATCTCATCTTTGCGTATAGGATACTGAGTCCTCTGACAGACATCACACCGTTTCACATAGGTATGTGCATCCATGTGAAGGGTAGGCCACCAGAAGCCCGCAAACATTATTGCCTTGATCACCCGATCTGGTCCAAAGTGTCCCCCTGCTACCCCTTGGTGAGCAGTTTCCAAGATCTTGAGATATTCACTTTCATGGACACATAACCTCAGGTAACCATCTTTACCGCGCTTATATAGATTATCACCTATGAGTGAATAATCCAGGGCTTCTTGTTCTAAACTCCTTTTCCTAGCTAGAGTCATGTCTGGGGGGAATGTGTTTGTCCGCAAGAATGATACTAGAGGTTCACTCCAATCTGGCACAATAGATAGTTGATAGAGAGTGGCATGTTCCACAGGTGGTTTAGTGCAACAGATTGGGCATTCTTTGCACAACTTTTGGACATCCGCTTCCATAGTTGGCCAGTGCACTCCGAATCTCTTTAAGGTCTGTAAAGTTCGTTGTTTTGAATGGTGTTGCTCTAGTGCACCTACATGTGCTAGTTGCAACCATTTAGCGTACTCATCCTCTTCTACGCAACACGCCAAGATCCCTTGATCTGTGTGCTTGTACATGCTTCCTGCCATGATATGGTACTTTTGGGCTTTTACGATCTCTCTATTCCGTGTGTTCACCACTGGATGATTAGGCCCGTATGTCAATACTGGTACTATTGGCTTGGCCCACTGCGGCACCACTTCCAAATTGAACAAGTAAGCATCAGGAAGGTCATCTGACACTCCTTGTGGGGCTTCTCCCGATGTGAGCCTAGAGAGATGATCTGCTCTCAAGTGGGTTCTACCTTTTCTTACCACAACCTCAAAATCATATTCCATTAGCAAGAGAAACCATCTCACTAATCTTCCTGTATTGCATGGCTTGTTTACAAGATATAACAATGCCTGATGATCAGTAAAAAATTTAAACTTATTTGCCAGCAAATAGTGTCTAAATTTCTTAACTGCATATACCATGCCTAATCCTTCGCGCTCTGTAGTGGTGTAATTCCGTTCAGCCGCATTCAATTGTCTACTGGCATAGGCAATTGGAAGATCCATATTACCTTCACCAGTCGGTTGTGCGAGCACACATCCAATAGCATAATTGGATGCATCCACGTGAACATGGAATGGCTTATTCCAATCTGGTGTGGTCAAGATTGGTGCTGAACACAATCTTCGTTTAAGTTCTTGGAAGGAATTCTCACATTCATCCGTCCACTCAAAGTTTGTCAGAAGTCCGTACATGGGCTTTGCAATGACAGCATACATGTGTATGAATCGTCGATAATAACCACAATGCCCCATGAAAGCTTGTACTTCCTTGACATTCTTTGGCCTAGGTAGCTCTGCTATGGCTCTCACTTTTTCTTCATCGGTAGATATGCCATTCTTTGACACTATATGTCCTAGGATCTTGCCTTGCCTGACCATAAAAACGCACTTTTCTGGGTTCAGGCAGACTTGATATTCTCTACATTTGTCAAAGATTTGTCTGAGTTCAGGAATATGAGTTTGTCTAACATTGGAATGAGCACAAAGATCATCAACATAGACTTCTAAACTCTTCCTCAGGAACTCCTTAAACACATGGCACATCAGCCTCTGGAAGGTAGCTGGTGCATTGGTAAGCCCAAATGGCATTACTCTAAAAGCAAAAATGCCCCATTCTGTGGCAAAGGCTGTCTTATGCTGATCCTCTGGAGCTATGGCTACTTGATTGTAGCCCAAAAATCCATCAAGGAAGCTGTACACTTCCTTGCCTGCCACTCTTTCTAAGAGATGCTCTGTTATGGGAAGCGGATAGTTATCTCGAATTGTGGCGGCGTTAACCTTTTTCAAGTTAATGCACACACGCAGCTTGCCATTCTTCTTGGGCACCACTACGATGGGGGATACCCATTCAGTGTGCTCAATTTCATAGATAAATCCAGCTTCGACCAGTCTATCTATCTCCTCCTTGATCTTAGCAGCGTAATTATCATTATACGTATAAGGCTTTTGCTTAGAGGGTTTGGCATCTGAGGTCATGGGGATGGTATGCGAGCATATGTCCGGGTCAACCCCTTTCAAATCCTTGTAACTCCAAGCGAATACATCTCTGTATTCTCTTAGCAAGGCAATCAATTCGTGCTCTTCTTCTTCTGTCAGGTCATGGCCTATATACGTGCATCTCTCCTCTCCTTCTTCTAGGGCCACTACTATTTTCTTTGTGGTTTCTTTGTTATCATAGGCCTCTCCTGATTGTGCCTCTCGTTTAGGCATTCTTATCATGACTCTCCTGTCATCTATCTCATACTTCCTAAAATTTTCTGGGACCTCAAACAAAGATTCTTCTTCTTCCGGTGAGGCTTCTCTCTTCTTTCGTTTCTTTCCTTCTTCCTTTGGAGTCACATGTGTTGCTAATCTTATATCATTTGTAACCTCTCCATGCCTCTGGGGTTGAAATTCTACTTCATGGAAGTATTCTTCATCTGATGCAAATGGTGGGTCCATAATGATTGACTCTAGATCGGAGTCACTTGCATCCTCAAATGCATCAGGGCTAGGTTCGCATTCTTCTAAAACTGCCTCTCCCATGATTGGCTCTATGGAGAAGACTGAAATATCATAGCCATCCTCATCACAGTGAGGTGTCCATTGTTCTTCATTGATGGCTACGTCCATTGTTGCTAAAATTTCTGCCCAGCCATGGGGTTCAAATTCTTCGTCTGGAAAAACTACAGGTGCATAGGCTGGGTCTTGAATGGGTCTATGGGTTTCGTTTGCGCCTATTTCTCTGGCCTTTTCTCTCTTCTCTTCCTCCACTGCTACTTTGCACATCCATAAGTGGGTGTCTTCGTGCATCCAGGAGGATCCTGATCCTATGGAATGCACAGATTCTGTATCATCTTTGGCTCTATGGATGGGATTCCATTGGATCGGAGGGACATCTCTATGGGAATAATCCTTGAGATTGACTTTGGTTGTAACACCTAAGTGCTGTAGGTACAAAGAATTGGTTCCCCAATCCTGTACCACTTGCAACTGTCGCATGAATGGTCTTCCCAAAATCATCTCATAGGCATGATTTTTGCTGAAGTCACATATGGCAAAGGTATGTTCAAACTCGACACCACAAGTGGTGAGAGTTATTCCTTCTAGCAATCCTAGGGGTCTCTCTATGTGACCATCTGCCATTTGCAATTTCATTCTCGTTGGCCTGAGTGTTGGCTTGCCCCAACGCTTCCATAAGGAGGTAGTGGCAATTGCAACTCCTGCACCTGAGTCCAAAATTGCCTTAGTGGTGTAGTCCTGGTAGGTGATGGGAAGGTAGGTGTTCCCTTCTTCACCTTCACACATATCTCCTATCTTATCCAAGGGAATTTCTGGCACTGTCCTATGGGATCCTACCCGGGAACGTGGTTTTGCAACTTCAGTTACTTGACTAGCTACATATTTCCGTGCGTTTGGTCTATCCTCAGGCAGCTCTTCCAAAGTGAGATCGTGTTGCACCTTGGTGTTCGTTACTACCTCCGTGTTCCTCGGGATGACTGAGTCGTCGTTCCTTACCATGACTGTGGGTGTTCTCATACATGTGGACTTTGCTTCCCATGGGCCTGTGAAGTGGGGTAGCTCCTGTATGGAATTGGACTCAAAGTCCAATCTCTCGTGAGATTGAGTACTCTCATGTTCCCCGTAAATGGATGGGATGTCTTGTGGGAATTGGTCATGTGCATCGTCCACAAGTTCAAAAGGAGGGGCGACCTCACTTTCGTTATCCCATTTGTCTTCTTGAATCTCTCGTAGGAAGTCTGGTGCAAACCGATTCATAGAAGAAGAAGTGTCTGGCTCCGTAGAATTAGGTACATATGCTACCTGGGAAGGAGGGCTTATCCTATCGTTGGCTCTTTCCTCGTTGTCATAGATAGCTGAAGCACAAGCTTCTTGGGGAGGATTACTTATGCTATTACTTTTCCGCACAGGCTCATACGCTCTCTGGGAAGGAATGTGGGTTGCCTGTGGAGGTACATAAGCTTTCGAGAGAGGCACCTGTGACCTTTGGGGAGGAAGATAAGCTCCTTGAGGAGGCACATGAGCTTCCTGAAGAGGCTGGCTTATCCGTTCTCTTGCCCTCCCCTTTTTTTGAGGGATAGGCTCCTTTTCTGGCTGTGCAGTTAGCCTCTCTAATCGTTCTAAGGAGGGGAAGTTGTCTGGTTTAGTGGAATTGGCTGCATAAACTTCCGATGGGGAATGGCTCAGGTTTTTGCTTGCTTTTTCTTTCTCCTGATTTTTTTCTTCCTTGTCAGATCTGGCAATTATCCTCTCTAACTTTTCTAGGAATCCGTCCAAGTGTAATTGCGTCTTGGCTGAGCCCGAGTAATTGAAAAGGCGACTGGCTTCAAACATAGTCTGAGCCAATGCGACCATTTTCGCGCATAGTTTGGTTCTTTCTATCTCTAGGTCAGCTCTAGGATAGCACTTGGCATGATCCGTGACGTTTGGCCCTTCTTGGATTCTGGCCTGATATGCTTTGAGCATCATGTCTAAGTCTTCAGGAGTGGGATCAGCTAACACTGATCCTACTCCAGGGGGTGGTGGGATTTGATGAGGCGGTGGGGAAGGTGGTGAGTCGGATGGAGATGGGAGTGGTGGAGGCGGGGTGATGTGAGAGGGAGTTTGAGCTGTGAGTTCAGTTATCCTCGCTTTGGTTTCTCTTATGCTTTCCTCAAGCTCACTCATCTTTTTGGCCCATTGTCGTTTCATTCTTTCTCGACTATCTTTCCATGCTCTAGTCCTTTTCTTTGTTACGCTCTCGGTTTCACTAGCCTCTGGGCCCTTTTCCTTGCTTGTCTCTTGGTTTTGCTGTAATGCCTGAGCTCTAGTGACTACCTGCACTGGTGCAGTGGAAGTGACGCTTCCTGAGGGATCTACAACCAAACCGATCACATTGATAGGAGTGATTTTTGGCATATTATTGGGGTTCTTAGGACAATCTCGTAAGAGATGTTCTTTTCCACAATCTTGGCAGAAACCTTGGATAGTTACTGACTGGGGTTGTGTGGGTGGAGGCAAGGGACAATCACGAATGAGATGATCTCCTTGGCATCTGTAGCACGGTCCTCTTGGGAATGGAGGTCTTACTTGCCTAGGTTGAGGCCTGGGGTTGGGGTTTGCATACATGACGTTCGTGTAATCTGACTCCCAACTAGGTTCACTTGGTTCCTCACTATAGTAAGACTCACCATGTTCTGGAGACTGCATGTAGTAAGCCTGGGGACTATCGACATGTGTAGAATCAAAGCTATGGTCACTTGGGTCACTTTCTGAGATCAATGGGGTTACTGGTACTATGGCCCTATTCAGGTTTTCTTCTGCAACAGCATACTTTACTGGAATCACGTTAGTGGGGTTTGGGGGCTGTTGAGCTAGTACCGGTTGGGGTCTCTGTTGGGCCTGATATTGTGGTGGGTAGGTTTGTTGGGGTCTAGCATATTGTGGTGGTGGATTTTGGTTCTGGTATCGGCCTTGTTGGTAGGGCTGCGGATAGGGTTGCCTAACTGCCTGTTTGTTGTATGGACAATCTTGTGCGGTGTGATTGGTGTATCTCCGTTCTATGGTGCAGTACTGGCTACTAGGGTTTACTTGGGGTTGAGCCATAATAGGGCAGACATTCGCCATATGGTCACCACCGCATGTATAGCATCTTTTCACCGGGGCAAACCTTGGGATTTGTTTGCTCGATACACCTAATTTCTGAGCTACCTTTTCGGCAAGTTCCTCAATTGATGTGGACTGCGTGGAAGAGTGATTCGATGCACTATCTGAATCTTTGTAGATTTTGGAAAGCTCTAGTTCTTCCCCTAGGTTATCTTCAATGTCAATGCACATGCGTACACACTCTTCTATAGTCCTAGGGTCCTTCAAATACACATAGGATCTCAATTTCGTACTCAGCAATCCATCAAGGAATAAGGCTACTTGTTTAGCAGATGTGGGTAGCTCCGAAATAGGGCACCTTTCCAGATATTGTCTGAATCTTCTTCCTGCAAGTCTCACGGTCTCTTGAGGAGTTTGCTTGAAGCTATGAATCAATGATGAGGTATTGTGTCTTATGCCGCTCTTAGAGAACTCTACAATGAATGCCTCTAGGAGTTGGTCTATGCTCCTGAACTTGCGTTCATCTAATGGCTGAAACCACGTAAGTGCTGTGTTCCTAAGGGTTAGACCGAAGGCATTGTACTGCGTGAACAGATCCTCCACTTGTTCAGCTCTCAAGACTTGCTTGAACTCCGCCACATGATCATAGGGATCTCCTGTGCCGTCAAAGTAATTCTTCATGGACTTGACTAGCTGAGTGGGTCTCAAAGTTCTTGTGTGCTCTCTAGGCCTCGGCAGAGGGAATCCATCTACATTTCTTTGGTTCCTGTGGGCTCTATGCATCTCAGGTTCTACCCTATTCGTCTCTATTCTCGTTCTTTCTCTGCCCACTGGGTTGGCAAAACTTACTTCTGGTCTATCTCTACTTCTGTCTCTTTGCGTACCATGAGCTTGGGAAGTTCCAGCCCCAGGGTGACCATAGGATACATTTGATCTTGGTTGGGGAAAAATAAATTCACCCTTCCAAGTGTAGGCATGCCTATCATTTTCTGTCACCACAAAGATCCGTTCTGAAGCATGATCTAAGTAGGTCACTCTGCCTGGGCTATCCGGATCCTTAAACTCATAGATCATGATATTTCCTATGTCTGTTGGCTGATTAGACTTATACCTCCAAAAGGCTTCATCAGTTTCTCGATTGAGGAGCAACTCTATGCTCTTGTTGTCTTGGGGGACCCATTCAGGCGTGATAATCCTAGTGAGAACTGATTTACCTCGAGGGGTTCTAGGTTCCGCATCCATGTTCCCTTGTTCTAGGTCACCTAAGTCCGCTTCTGAGATTACATTCCCGAAGTCATCTGTCCTATCAGGGTGACTAGTGACAACATATATAGTTCCTTCTTTGTCCAGGTATGCACCATTTTCAAACTTGACAGCTGGATGTTCTAGTCCTATAGATTGGTCAGGGTTTTTAATCTGGACCACGGATCTTCCTAGGCCGTCCTCATAGATGCTAGCACCTAATCGGTTGGTCCTAAGGTACTCCAGCTGCGTTTTGTAAGGGCCTTCTACCCTGTATAGGTAAGGCACTCCTGAACTTCCCGTAGGTCTGTCCATGCCTTGAGACATTTCTGACTCACTGGTCTCAGAGCTAGGGTAGTATGAGTGGTGGCTCAACTGCTGGGCCCAAGACCTTGCAGTGTGATTGACACTAGCCTCTGAAGACCTAAGGCTTTGTCTCTCTCTTGCTAGGTGTCGTCCTGATCTAAGGTTCATATGCCTAACTGATTAGCCCAATTTTTCCAGAGTACAACCTCGTTGCCGATCAATTGGTACCAGTCACTTGATTCTTTTTAGTTAATTATTGTGTTTATGGTCTTGTCTGATATCACGTCGTCAGGAACACTTGAATGTTCTTCGTATTTTAGGTTGATCGTTCCACGTTAGATTCTTTTCCTTTAGGTTATCGACAGTACAGAGATTATGTTTTTAACTTGAACTTGAGTTTTTAGGTAGTCTTCAACTTGATAACTGCCTATCGTCGCCCTGACTTACTCCTATCTCTACTCGTTCTTAGCTTGAGCTAGGAAATGACAGAGGGAGTTGAGAATAATCCAACCTTACTTGTTGATCCCTTGCTTTATGGTGCTCAAGAACCCGGTTCTCAAGCTTGCAAAGAAACCTTGCTTTGTACGCTCTCAGTTGCTCTCAATGGACCTATAAAAGTCCCACGGTTAGCTCGATGCTTAGATTCAAGGACACAACCCACAACTTTCATTCATGTAACATATACACATATTTGCATTGTGACTTTTTAGGAAAATAATTCTAAAGACCCCTGACTTTGAGTCCCCTGGGTATGGTCAACTTCAAAATACCCTCTCTGAAAATCAATGCATTATCTTTATAAAAAACAGTTGAGGGCGCGTAGTATATGCCACGAGCTTTCCAACAAGCCCAAGAGCTCAAAAATTGGATTTCGTATGAAAAAGTTAGGACTGTTCAGGGTTTAGGGAGTTAAATCGGGATTCAATACAAGCTAACAGTCAAACAGGAATACTCGAGTAGCTTGTGGCACGGCCTAACAATGCAGTACTACACCCTAGAGTTTGTCCCACACTTCATCACAATTTAGACCAATCACTTTGCCTTGAAAATTTGACCTAATTTGCCCTTCTAACGCGTTCGCAAAGTCTGTCGGTCGCGATTGACAGGTCAGTCGCGATCGACGTGTCGATCGCGATTGACAGGTCCGTCGTGGCTGTCAGTCGCGATTGACTGGTCAGTCGCGATTGACGGGGGTTACGAAAAGTCAATCGGTCGTGGTCAAACAGTCGTTGACCGTGTCGGTCGCGATTGACAGAGCCGTCGTGGTCTGTCCGTCGTGGTCAAACCGTCGTTGACCGTGTCGGTCGCGATTGACAGAGCCGTCGTGGTCTGTCCGTCGTGGTCAAACCATCGTTGACTGTGTCGGTCGCGATTGATGAGTCGATCGCGATTGATGGCTCGATCGCGATTGACACGTGTCACGCGTATGGTCAGTCGATCGTGGTCAATCGGTCGTTGACTCTGTCGGTCGCGATTGACAGAGCCGTCGTGGGCTGTCGGTCGCGATTGACGTGTCGATCGCGATTGACAGATCTGTCCGTCGTGGTTTATCGATCGCGATTGACAGAGCGATCGCGATTGACAGAAATCTGTGGAATTTCAAAAAACTAAACACATTTTTGGGAAGCTCTAGGCCTGTAGGTCATGGATATGCACTTTGTTTAGCAATTAGAGCAATTTTTCAGTCGGTCGCGATTGACAGAGCTCGGCGACACACAGACAGTTACACAGATTTCCGTACCTGCGCAGCGTGCTGAGGATGATGATGCGGCCTGTACCTGCAGAATACTCACAAAACATGCAAAAAACAGCACATGCAAATTCGCTCTCTCGCTCTCTCTCACAAGTGAAATGAGGGAAATGAGGTGGAGATGGGGATATAATCAACAACTGAAATTTTTGCGATGATGGAGATGGACGTGGGAGATGGTGATGATGATGATGGTGATGAAGATGGTGAAGAAAGTAAAAGAAAATCAATGAAAGTGAAGAAAATACCTACAACTCCAACGCGTCAACTCTACGTCTTACCATCACACGCTCGTCCTCAAAGCTCGATCCCCGGCAACGGCGCCAAAATTTGGTGTAGCTCAGTGGTGAGTAGCACCTCCTTTAATGTCAATCCGGGAAGACGTGAGGATGGTATGAAGACCTCGAGCAAGTGCGGCACAAGTGCGTGAGTGAGAAGCACACAAGCATGCACACACGTACACACACACGCGCACACACGGCAAGACAAGGAGAGAGAATCAATGGAGTGCTTTAGATTACTTTCACAAGCTCTTACAAGTTCGTTTCAATTACAATCTAACCTCAAAAATGAGCTCTCTAGCTCTTTTTATAGTTTTTGACTAGGTTTTGGCCCTGTCCAGACCTAGTGTCCGGCCTAGTTAAAAATTAGGTTCCAGGGCTTATTTGGGGGCTCAAACAAGATCTAAAAATTATGAAAATTGGTACGCAACTACTTCTAAGGCTCCTCAAGCTCAAGGACTCCTTGGCTTGCACAAAATGGAGCTACAAAAATGTGAAATGAGATTTACAATGATTATTAGTGATAAAAATCACTGTTGTTGTAGGGATTTCTTCTAGTGATCTGCCATACATATCTTCAAGCTCCCTACTTGCTCTTCTTCCCTGCATGTCCATCTCTCTGATTTGCATTAATGTCTTGAAAAAATATTGGCCTACTTGCCAGATCTTCTTTGACTGCCCTGTTTGCTCGTGCTGTCCCTTCGCTCTGACTCCCTTCTTTGACTTTCATGTCTTGTACGTCCTGGTGTACCAAGGCTACTGCCAACACCACTCTTAGAGAACTCTACAATGAAAGCCTCTAGGAGTTGGTCTATACACCTGAATTGTCGCTCATCCAATGGCTGAAACCATGTAAGTGCTGTATTCCTAAGGGTTAGACCGAAGGCATTGTACTGCGTGAATAGATCCTCCACTTGTTCAGCTCTCAAGACTTGCTTGAACTCCGCCACATGATCATAGGGATCTCCTGTGCCATCAAAGTAATTCTTCATGGACTTAACTAGCTGGGTCGGTCTCAAAGTTCTTGTGTGCTCTCTAGGTCTCGGCAGGGGGAATCCATCCACATTTCTTTGGTTCCTGTGAGCTCTAAGTATCTCAGGTTCTACTCTATTCGTCTCCGTCCTCGTTCTTTCTCTGCCCATTGGGTTGGCAAAGCTTACTTCCGGTCTATCTCTACTTCTGTCTCTTTGAGTTCCATGAGCTTGGGATGTTCCAACTCCAGGGTGACCATAGGATACATTCGATCTTGGTTGGGGGAAGATGAATTCACCCTTCCAAGTGTAAGCATGCCTATCATTTTCTGTCACCACAAAGATCCTTTCCGAAGTGTGATCTAAGTAGGTCACTCTACCTGGGCTATCCGGATCCTTAAACTCATAGATCATGATAGTTCCTATATCAGTTGGCTGATTAGATTTATACCTCCAAAAGGCTTCGTCAGTTTCTCGATTGAGGAGCAACTCTATGCTCTTGTTGTCTTGGGGAACCCACTCAGGTGTGATAATCCTAGTGAGAACAGATTTGCCTCGAGGGGTTCGAGGTTCTACACCCATGTTTCCTTGCTCCAGGTCACCTAAGTCTGCTTCTGGGATCACATTTCCAAATTCGTCCGTCCTATCTGGATGACTGGTGACTACGTATATGGTTCCTTCTTTGTCCAAGTATGCTCCGTTTTCAAACTTGACAGCTGGGTGCTCTAGTCCAATGGATTGATCAGGATTCTTAATCTGTACCACAGATCTTCCTAGGCCGTCCTCATAGATGCTGGCACCTAATCGGTTGGTCCTAAGGTATTCCAGCTGTGTTTTGTAAGGGCCTTCTACCCTGTACAAATATGGCATTCCTGAACTTCCCGTAGGCCTGTCCATGCCTTGAGACATCTCTGACTCACTGGTCTCAGAGCTAGGGTAGTACGAGTGGTGGCTCAACTGCTGGGCCCAAGACCTAGCAGTGTGGTTAACACTAGCCTCTGAAGATCTAAGGCTTTGTCTCTCCCTTACTAGGTGTCGTCCTGATCTAAGGTTCATATGCCTAACTGATTAACCCAATTTTTCCCAGGTACAACCACGTTTCTGAGTCCTTTTGTATTGGTCACTTGGTTCTTTTTATGTTGATTATCGTGTTTAGACTCTTGTCTAATATCACATCGTCAGGAATACTTGAGTTTAATTTCGCACTTTAGTTTGGTCGTTTCGCGTTAGGTTCTTTTCCTTTTAAGATTGTCGTTCGCACACACACAGGTTATCTCTTAACTTGCACTTGATTTTCTTAGATGGTCTTTGATTTATCTCGTGCCTATCGTTGCCTGGAATTACTTCTAACACTACCCGCACTTAGCCTAAGCTAAGAATTGATAGAGGGTGTTGCGGGTTTTCCAACCTTGAGTTCCTTTCCTTGTATGGTTGCCCGGGTGTGCCCAGGACGCGTGTTCCCAAGCCTGCACTTACTCTTGCCTTGCGTGCCCTTCGCTGCTCTCAAAGGACCTGTAAAAGGCCCACTGTTAGCTCAAGACTTAAATTCAAAAGACAGAACCAATCATTTTTATTCATGTAACACTTCACCACTTGGCACTATGATTTTTTGGACACAACTCTAGAGATCCCTGAACTTTGTTCCCCCTGGGTATGGTCAACTTCAAAATACCCTAGCAAATATTCCTGATCTTAATTTAACTATAACCAGTCGATGTTTTTGTTGTACTCCCTGTGAGCTTTCCAACAAAACAACAATCACGGCAAACGGATTTCGTATGAGAAAGTTATGCCGGTTCAGGGTTTTGGGGCTAAAACAGGATTGAGCTAAGTTATCATGCAAACAGGAATTCTAGAGTTACTTGGGTCGTGCCCTCGTAATGCAATGCTACACCCTAATGTTTGTCCCGCACTTGGCCAAAATTTAGACCACTATTTTTACCTTACAAATTTGACCTAAATTGCCCTTCTAACGTGTTCGCAAAGTCTGTCGGTCGCGATTGACAGGTCAGTCGCGATCGACGTGTCGATCGCGATTGACAGGTCCGTCGTGGCTGTCAGTCGCGATTGACTGGTCAGTCGCGATTGACAGGGGTTACGAAAAGTCAATCAGTCGTGGTCAAACAGTCGTTGACTCTGTCGGTCGCGATTGATGGGTCGGTCGCGATTGACAGGTCGGTCGCGAGGGTCTGTCCGTCGTGGTCAAACAGTCGTTGACTGTGTCGGTCGCGATTGACAGAGCAGTCGTGGTCTGTCCGTCGTGGTCAAACAGTCGTTGACTGTGTCGATCGCGATTGACAGAGCAGTCGTGGTCTGTCCGTCGTGGTCAAACAGTCGTTGACTGTGTCGATCGCGATTGATGAGTCGATCGCGATTGATGAGTCGATCGCGATTGATGACTCGATCGCGATTGACACGTGTCACGCGTATGGTCAGTCGGTCGTGGTCAATCGGTCGTTGACTCTGTCGGTCGCGATTGACAGATCTGTCCGTCGTGGTTTGTCGATCGCGATTGACAGAGCGATCGTGATTGACAGAAATCTGAGGAATTTCAAAAAACTAAACACATCTTTAGGAAGCTCTAGGCCTGTAGATCATGGTTTTGCACTTTGTTTGGTGATTTGAGCGTTTTTTCTGTCGGTCGCGATTGACAGAAGTCGGCGACACACAGACAGTTACTTCGAAATCCGTACCTGCGCAGAGTGCTGGGGACGATGATGTGACCTGTACCTGCAAGACAGCTCAAGAAACATGCAAAAACAGCACACGCAATTTCGCTCTCTCGCTCTCTCTCACAAGTGAAATGAGGGAAATGAGGTGGAGATGGGGATATAGTCAAAAAACTGAAATTTTCGCGATGATGGAGATGGAGGTGGAAGATGGTGATGATGATGATGGTGATGATGGTGGTGAGGTAAGAAAGAGAAAAATAGGAAAAGTAAAGAAATTACCTACAACGCCAACGTCTCCAATCTACGTCTTACCATCACACGCTCGTCCTCAAAGCTCGATCCCCGGCAACGGCGCCAAAATTTGGTGTAGCTCAGTGATGAGTAGCACCTCCTTTAATGTCAATCCGGGAAGACGTGAGGATGGTATGAAGACCTCGAGCAAGTGGCGGCACAAGTGCGTGAGTGAGAAGCACACAAGCATGCACACACATACACACACACGCGCACACACGGCAAGACAAAGAGAGAGAATCAATGGAGTTCTTCGATTACTTTTCAAAAATCTCTTACAAGTTTGTTTCTATTACAATCTACCCTCAAAAATGAGCTCTCTAGCTCCTTTTATAGTTTTTTACTAGCTTTGGCCCTGTTCAGACTTAGTGTCCGGCCTAGTTAAAAATTAGGTTCCAAGGCTTATTTGAGGGCTCAAACGAGATCCAAAAATTACGAAAATTGGCAGGTAGATACTTCTAAAGCTCCTCAAGCTCAAGGACTCCTTGGCTTGCACAAAATGGAGCTACTAAAAATATAAAATGGTATTTACAATGGTGGTTAGTGATGAGAATCACTTTTAATTGGTGTAAGGGTTTTTGAAAAGTTAAAGGGTTGCCTAAGTGCTAGATTTGCGTGAATGCTCATACTTGTTTCTTTATGAGAAAAATTACTGGCCTATTTGCCAGATCTTCTTTGACTGCCATGTCTGCTTGTGCTGTCCCTTCGCTCCGACTCTCTTCGCCTTGTGGCTCCTTCGGTTCCCTGACTGCTGCCAACAGTGGGTGACTCTGGAACAGGGCATCTCTCTAGGTATTGCCTAAACCTTCTTCCTACGAGCCTCACTGTCTCTTGAGGCGTTTGCTTGAAGCTATATATCAGGGAGGATGTGTTATGCCTAATACCACTCTTGGAAAACTCAGTGATGAACACTTCAAGAAGTTGATCTATAGTTCTGAACTAACCTTGGTGAAGCGGTTGAAACCAATTCAATGCGGTGTTCTTGAGAGTTAGGCCAAAATCATTGTATTGAGTGAACAAGTCTTCCACTTGCTCAGCTCTCAAAACATGCCTAAACTCTGCTACATGGTCATACGGGTCTGCGGTGCCATCGAAGCAATTCTTAATGGACAACCAATTGTGTAGGCCTTAAGGTTCTAGCATGTTCTCTTGGCCTTGGTAGAGGGAATTCGTCTGCATTTCTTGGATTCCTTGGGTCCCTATGGCTCTCCCTGTCCATCCTATCCATCTCTGTCCTCGTTCTTTCTTTTCCCAATGGGTTAGCAAAGCTCACCTCAGGTCTATCTCTACTCCTTTCTCTTTGACTCCCATAAGCCTGAGATGTTCTAGCTCCTTGGTGACCATAAGACATAGTGGATCGAGGTTGGGGAAAAACAAATTCACCCTTCCAAGTGTATGCATGTCTTCCATGCTCTGAGACCACAAAGATCCTCTCCGAAGCATCATCTAGATAGGTCACTTTGCCTGGGTTGTCAGGATCTTTGAATTCATAGATGGTAAGTGTTCTTACTTCGTTAGGCTTCTCAGGCTTATACCTCCAAAAAGCCTCATTTGTCTCTCAATTCACGAGCAAATCTATGCTCCTATTGTCCTTGGGAACCCACTTTGGAGTCATTATTCTAGTCAAAACCGACTTGCCTCGAGGGGTTTTTTGCTCCTTTCCTAAGTTCTCTTGCTCTATGTCACCTATTTTGGTCTCTGAGATTATGTTGCCAAATTCATCTGTTCTTTCTGGTTGGCTAGTGACCATCAATGTAGGAACCATTTTCGAACTTGACTACATGGTGTTCTAGTCCCATGGGCTGATTCGGGTTTTTAATTTGGACAACAGGTCTTCTCAGACCATCCTCATAGATACGAGCACCTAAGAGGTTGGTCTGGATATATTCCAATTGAGTTTTGTAGGGACCTTTTGGTTTTTCTAGGTATGCCACTCTTGTGCTATCTACGGGTCTCTCCATGCTGTAAGACATCTCAGAGTCACTGGTTTTTGAATCTAGAGCGTAGGGGTAATCACTCAACTGTTGGGCCCAAGATCTGGCTATATGGTTGACACTAGCCTCGGATGATC
Source organism: Ceratopteris richardii (assembly GCA_020310875.1). Taxonomy (NCBI): domain Eukaryota; kingdom Viridiplantae; phylum Streptophyta; class Polypodiopsida; order Polypodiales; family Pteridaceae; genus Ceratopteris; species Ceratopteris richardii. The sequence goes on from CM035433.1 coordinate 74,744,597, forward strand.
TAATACTTTGACAGTCTCTCCCTAGGTGTCTTCCCAATCTAAGGTTCATATGCCCTTCCAATTAACCCAATGATCCTTGTACAACCACATTGCTGATTCTTTGATACCAATCACTTGTTCCTTTTGAGTTCCTTTGTATGTGTTTTCTTGTCTTTAATTAAGCATTGTCAGGAGCACTTAAGTGTGTCGTACTTGATGTTCTTCATCCACTTAGTTTAAGTTCTTTTCCCTTAAGTTGTCCCTTGACTGCAATTTAGCCTATTCTTAGACTTGAGAAATTAGAGGCTCTTAGAACTTGAGTATTCCTATCGTATCCCTAGTCAAGAAAGACAACTACTCGCACTTAGCCTAAGCTAAGAATGGAGTGAGGGGGTTGAGAGATGTTCCAACCTCAATTCGTTTCTCCTTGCTACACTTGTCTGCCTAGGAAGCGCATTCCCAAGCCTGCACCCAATGGCACTTGCTTTGCTTTCTCCAAAAGCTCTCGCTGATCCTGTAAAAATTCCAAGTTTAGCTCAAGTTTTTACCTTCAATTGACAGACAATTTATTTCAGACACTTTGAATGACCCTTCTTCCCCCTCTTGTATTGCCAAAAATTTTTCTCTAGAGCTCCCTTGGTGTACCTCCCCCTTCACCACAAGCTTTTTGACAAGCTCTAGAGCTCAAAAAACAGATTTCATATGAAAAAGTTATGACAGTTCAGGGTTCAGGGGGTTAAAACAGACAATCAGGGCCTTTTAGGATTCAAGGCATTTTTCTAAGGCCTCACTAATTGGATGGGTACTTGAATGTGCAAATATGCCCAAAATTTAGTCCAAATTTTCAAAAAATTACCCCTCTATTTTTTGTTGAAAATGCTTGTCTATCACGATAGCAGGTGTCTGTTGCGATAGACATTGGCTGTCACGCGGGGTTGTCTGTCGCGATAGATGGTGTCTGTCCCGATAAACGGGGTCTATCGTGGGGTCCTGTCTGTCGCGATAGATGGGTGTCTGTCACGATAGACTGAGTCTGTCGTCTATCTTGGATCTGTATGTTGCGATAGATGACTATCTGTCGCGATAGATGAGGTTTATCGTCTGTCATGGTTTTGGTCTGTCGCAATAGACGGGGTCTATCGTGGGTCTTGTCTATCGTGATAGATAGGTGTTTGTCACGATAGACTGAGTCTGTCGTCTGTCATCGGTCTGTCTATCACGATAGATGGGGTCTATCGTAGGGTCCTGTCTATCGCGATAGACGGGTGTCTGTCACGATAGATTGAGTCTATCGTCTATCGTGGTTTTGCTCTGTCGCGATAGACGGTGTCTATCATGATAGATGCTATTTATCGTGGGGTTTTGTCTGTCGAGAAGCTCTAGTCAACGAAGATCATAAAGGATTCAAAAAGGTTAGATCCATCATCGAGGCCATTATCAACGTTTGGAAAGGCCTTGAAGTTTCTAAGCCCTCTTCTCAAAATGTGCTCTTCATCAATATTGATTTTGACATATATTATGATAGCCTAAAGTGGAATTTGATTCTCCAACCCCTCAAAGATCTTGGTTGTGAGCCTAAATTCATCAAGGTGATCTTAACACATATGGAAAATTCCTTGGCTCGGTTTAATATCAATGGCGAGATCCTTGAGCAGATCATCCATAAAGGCTCTAGATGGTGTCTGTCGTGATAGACACTGTCTGTCGCGATAGACGCCGTCTGTCGTGATAGACGCTGTCTGTCGTGATAGACGCTGTCTGTCACGATAGACTAAAAAACGCAAATTTTTTTGAAACTTCTAGTGATTTGGAGTGCTCTAATGGTGTAGGTTATAGTGCCAAGCATGCATTCAAAAAATACTGAGTTTCTCTGTCTGTCACGATAGACAGAGATTGTCATCACGGGACCTCTGCAGAGTTCTATCGTACCTGCACAAGCTACTGGAGATGGTGGTATAGCTAAAACCTGCAGCAAAAGCTCAAAAACACACAAAACGAATCGCACACAAGATCTTTCTCGCTCTTTCTCACAAGTGAAATGAGGGAAATGAGGTGGGGAGGGGAATATGACCAAAAAACTAAAATTTTTGTGAAGATGGATATGGAGGTGGGAGATGGTGAGGATGATGATGGTGATGATGGTGATGTAAAAACAAGAAAAAATGAAGAAAAATAAGGAAAAGAAAGGATATTACCTATGACTCCAATGTCTCAACTCCACGTCTTACCATCACACGCTCGTCCTCAAAGCTCTCTCCCCGACAATGGCGCCAAATTTGGTGTCACTCTAGCACAATGGCAAGTACCAACGTGATGAGATCCACCTCATAATTGTCAATCCGTGGAGACGTGAGGACTAGTATGAAGACTATGAGCAAGTGAAGGCACAAGTGCATGAGTGAGAAGCACACAAACATGCACACACATACACACACACGTGCACACAAGGCAAGGACAAAGAGAGGAACAATGGAGTTCTTTGCATTAGTCAAAAAGCCTCTTACATAAGCTCAAATCAATAACAATCTAACCCCAAAAATGAGCTCTCCAACCCTTTTTATAGTTTTTTGACTAGCTTTGGCCTTGTCCAGACCTAATGTTCGGCCTAGTTAAAAATTAGGTTCTAGAGCTTATTTGAGGGCTCAAATGGAATCTAAAAATTATGAAAATTTGTATGTAGCTAATTCTAATACTCCTCAAGCTCGAGGACTCCTCGACTTGAACAAAATGGAGTCTATTCTACCAAAAACAGGATTTACAATGTGTGTGTAGTGATGAAAATCACTTCAGGTGGAAATAGTTTATGGAAAAAATGGAAAAAATGATTGGGCCTTGTTGCCGTATTTTGCATGATTGCTCCTTTGTGCCTATATGCTCTTCTTATGACTTGTATGCCAACAATAGCTTAGATCAGGCCTTGTAATTGTGAGATATATCAAGCTTCCCACAATTTTCCTATACATAGTAGCATTTTCCAATGCTTCACGTGATGTAGTATCCAACTTCAAATTGTGATCTAATGGCATAGAAATTGGCTTGCAATCAGCCATACCATACTTTTGCAACATATTCAAGGAATATTGCCTTTGTGACATCCATATGCATGTTTCTATATGTATAAACTCAATGCCCAAGAAATGACACAGCACACCAAGATCTTTCATGTCAAATTCCTGCATAAGAAGTTGATTTACCTCTTTAATGCTTTATTCATTATCACCACCTACAATGAAGTCATCAACATAAATAGCCACAATTGTGATGCCATCATCACCCTTCCTTGCATATAGTGAATGATCTGCATCACACATAGAAAACCCAATGGTGGTTAAGTAATCAGCAATCCTTGCATGCCATGCTCGAGGAGCTTGCTTTAGCCCATACAAAGCCTTTTGCAACCTACAAACATATTCTGGATGCTTTGAATCTTCATATCCTTGTGGCTGGTCTGTAACTCACCATGTAGGAAAGCATTCTTCACATCCATCTGATGCAAAGTCCATCCTTTTGTTGTAGTTGATCTAACAGTATACATTTTAGCTACAGGGATGAATGTTTCCTCATCATCAATTCCATATGTTTGTGCATATCCTTTTGCTACCAATCGTGCTTTGTACTTGCTTATGCTACCATCAGCATTGTGTTTTACCTTGTAAACCCACTTGTAGCCTATGGGTTTCTTTCCTTGTGGAAATCAAACCAGCTTCCATGTTTCGTTTCCATAAAGTGCAACCATCTCCTCATCCATAGCTTTTTTCCAATATGCATTTCCAATCGCATCTTCAAAACAAGAATTCTCAGCATCTTGTATTACCTTGGTCATGTAGGCACAATGATGAGCCATATAACTATCATACATCAATCGTTGCACTGAATTCTGAATCTGCCCAGATCTTCTTGGTCTTGGGTCACTTCTCCTTGTATCATCTGCATGTGCCTTTCTTACTCTTGGAGTCTTCACAGAGGGCAATCCAAGTTCCTCATCAAGATTCTTTTCTGAACTACTTGAATCTCCATCAATGTCTTCAAAACCTGCACATGTCTTACTACTAGCTGGAAGCTTTTCTTTACCTTTCTTGGATGTATTTGATGAGCTCATTGGACTGAAATTTCCACACAACTTCCACTCCATGGATTTGAGTTGAAACTTTTGCTCGGTGATTCATCTGGTCCACTCAGAACTTGAGATTTTGCACTTGATTTTCCAGCATTTTCTTTGTCATTTGATTCAAGATTAAGTCCATCTTTGGCATCTGCATAGAAACTTGACATTTCATCAAATACCACATATCTTCTCACCTGCACCTGTCGTGTGAGCGGCTTATAACATTTATATCCCCTTTGCTCAAGAGAGTAAACAATGAAGACACATTTTTCTGTTTTCGGATCAAGCAATAAGTGACCTATTACAGTTATAGGCGTATATACAAGCCGAGGGAAAAAACCTCCTAAAGAGGGAAAAAAGTGCCCTCACAGTCCTAGTGTGTTCACACACATCACTACCTAAATATATCAACAAATCCCCCCTGGGAGTGATGCGGTGAACAAGGAGCTGACACTCATGTATAAGGAAGTGCCAAGCTGTGGAATCAATCCACAAAATGAAGTAAGCCCAAAGCTTTGCGGAAAGCTTCAAACTTGTCCCTAGCTAGAGCCTTTGTGAAAAGGTCTGTAATGTTCTCCTATGTGGGCACATATGCCAAGCTGATCTCTCTAGCAGAGACCTCTCCTAACATAATGATAGTGCACCTCAACTTGCTTAGTGGAAGCATGGAACACACGGTTCCTCACAACTGCCAATGTGCTCTACCTGTCAGTGAAGGTGGTGGTGGCGAAAGATTGACCAACACCCAAACCAGCCATAAGGCATCTGAGCCACACACACTCAGCAGTCGCTATGAAAGCTGCCCTATACTTAGCCTCACAACTGGAAGTGACCACAGTAGGCTACTTCTTGCTCAACTAAGATATGCATGAGCTACCAAGCATGAAGCAAAAACCATTGATGGATACATGAGTGTCATAGCAACCAGCCCAGTTACAGTGAAGAAAAGCATGTAAATCTGGCCGTAGTGATCCCCCCTTGGCATAAAACAATCCAAGTAGCTGGGTACCACTCAAGTAGTGAAAGATGCACTTAGCCACCTCTAATGCTTGACACCTAGAGAATGCATAAACCTGCTCATCTGGGAGACAACAAACTAAATATTTGGTCGAGTAATGCATAAGTAAATCAAGCATCCAATAGCTTGCTAATAGAGAAGAGCATAGCATCATAAAGACTCAATCGTAAACTTGTCTCTATAGGAGTGACAATAGGTTTGCACTCTTCAAGGCCAAAATGCTGCAATAATGTGTTAATATATTTTGTTTGACACAAAGCTATTCTGCCATCAACTTGCATAAACTGAATGCCCAAATAATGATGCAAATGCCCCAAATCTGACATCTCAAATGAGGCATGTAGATCAGCATTAAAATAAAAAATATGCTTCTCATGAGGGCCAGTGAGCATCATGTCATCAACATACACAACAATGATCAGAAGCACATCATTAGCACGCTTAACATATAAGGTGCTTTCAATTGGACTATTCTCAAAACCATGTGCAAGCAGATAGGCATGTACCTTTTCATACCAAGCACGTGGTGCTTTCTTTAAACTATATAATGCCTTCTTCAACCTGCACACTTGGTTTTCATGCCCTTTTTGCCCAAAGCCACACGATTGAAAAGCATACACCTCTTCATGAAAATCACCATTTAGAAATGCAGTTTTAATGTCCAACTGATGTACAGTCCAAGCATGATGAGCTGCAAGTGCACAGATGCTACAAATAGTAGTAATTTGGCAAGAAGGAGCAAAGGTCTCATCAAAATCAATGCCTCTTTCCTGAGCATAACCCTTTGAACCAAGGCTAGCCTTATATCTGTCAACTGTTCCATCAAGATAACACTTAAGCTTACCCACTTAGTGCCAATGGCCTTCTTGTCAGGAGGCAAGTCACATAAAGACCAGATATCATTTTTCATTATAGCATCATATTCTAATTGCATAGTAGCCATCAAATTTTTTGAATTTTATGCTTCATAAAATGAAATAGGCTCATTCTCATCAAAAATACATGAGGCAACCATAGCAGAGAAATCTGATGCAAAAGAAGAACTATGAGAGCCACAATGAGTATGATATGAAAGAGGTGCATCCAATTTGCTATCACGCAAAGTCTGCACTAGCCATTTTGGCATAGTTTTTGCCTCCTCAATATCAGCTCTCTCATCAACAAGTGCATAATGTAAATCTGCATTAGAAATGGAATGATTTGCATCATCATATGAAACCTATAAAGGCTGAGAATTTGCCTCATTAGGACCATCATTAGACTCTCCACCTGTAAAAGGATGCAACAAAGTATCATACATGTCTTTGGAGGTAACAGATGTCTCCTTAGTACATGAAAGAAATGGCTGAATAACATCTTCCACAAAAACAACATCACGGCTAAGCAAAATGCATTTATTTTGTGGATGATATAGATGATAGCCTTTCCTAAGAAAATACATATCACTAATTTATCATCCAATTTCTTGTGTTGTTGTTCAAGCACTAATGCATACGCAAGACAACCAAAAACACATAGGTGAGCAATAGATGGCTTGTGACCATGCCAAGCCTCATATGGAATGATAGACTGCAATGCTTTAGTGGGACACATGTTAAGTACATATATTGCACACATGATGGCCTCAATCCAGAAACTATGTGGTAAAACTTGAATGTTGACCATACACCTCACCATCTCCATGAGTGAGCTATTCTTCTGTTCAGCAACTCCATCTTTTGTTCAGGTGTATATAGCACTATACAGTTATGTTTTATCCCACATCCAACCAAAAATGCATTAAATTCAGAAGACATATATTCCCCATGTCTTATAGGTCCATATTGATCAGACTTTAGTTTATAGCTCCTCTACCATCAAAGGTGTTGGGCGCCATGGATAAGACAAGTGCCTCTCCTCGAACCCACGAGGGTTCAATACCCACGGACAGCAATGGCAGCGCTCAATTTTTTGACATATTTTTTATCATGCTTTTGGGAAACAAAAGCAAACAGACAGCGCGCGTATATATCACTAAGAGATCTTGCTTTATTGTTCAAAGCGATCATGCTTTACTAAGTGCTTTTGGAGAAGCTTTTTAGGTGATAATCAACTACTATAAAAGAGCATGCTTGGTTCATTATTATTCATCCTTCACCTAGTTTCAACACCAAGCTTTGGAGAGCTTTGGTACCTCAATAGAGGTAGTGCTTTTAGCACATGGGTCAGCCATGGTACTATGTTGGAGCATGTTGAGGAGCAGCTATGGAGTTCTTCTTGGAGGAGAAGAGTGTGCTCACACTCTTGCTCATGGAGAGGACTTGGTCATTAGCAGCTTGATGGTGTGGATCGACCATTCACATGATGTATTTGAAGATTGTCTTCTACATGAACATTTCGGGTTACTTCAAAGACATTGGATGGTGGTTAACATAAGATTTACATCTTATGTTAAGAATTCAGGTACATATTCTCTTTATGCACACAGGTACTACTTGTCAGGGGAGCACTAGATTGTGCTCTCTGACTACACTAGACAAGATTTTGGAAGTACACTTCTGATTACAAGAAGACCCATGTAGGGAAAATAATACAAGAAAATGTAGCCAATACAAGACGTCCCACAACCCGGGACCAATAGGTATGGAAAACTAGACTAGAGATGATACAGGAGATCCCACAACCCGGGAACATAGGTATAGAACAAGATATCTCGATTACAAGAATTCCCTTCAGGGATATGAACTAGATACAAGAAATAAGTAGAAAGGATCTCGTACTATGAGATTACAACAAGACACAATAGAATGTCCAAAATACAAGACTAGACAAGACTAGAGCAAGAGACAAGACTAGAACTTGAACTGGAACTTGAAAGTACTTACTTGGTGATCAGGACTCCTTGAGCTCCCAAGACTGGCATTGGCAAGATTGAGAATGAATGTGGCCAACCCCTCATTATATAGTTTTTCAAGGGCGGTTACCAAAGGCGGTTACGACTTGATGATGTCATCATGATGTCATCGACTTGAATCAGGACCTCCGGGTTTCAGAATTCAGCAAACAGACAGTCGATCTTGGGGTTTTGGCACATTCCGGACGCAATAGAAGCATTATTTTCTCCAAAATCTGAGCTGATCATGAGATATGGAAAGTCACATGGAATTTAAGATTTAAGATGGTTTTCTTTGTATCCATGACATCACCTCTCCCTCAAGCGATGAGTTTCACGAGGAGTGGCCATGTTTTCTTTGTATCCATGACATCACCTCCCCCTCAAGCGATGAGTTCCACGAGGAGCAGCCATGTTCTCTAGCTTGGGTTTCATTGGATTCTTCTTATGGAATTCACGAACCTTGATTTTTTCTCTCTAAAGATTTTCTGTAAGTTCCCAGGTACGATCACTGATGTCATATGTTTTCCAATAAATAAGCCATTCCAATATTCCTTGAGAGATCCTTGAATCTAATACATGCACGATAATTCTTCACGATTCTCAATCATGATAGATGGTGAAGGATTGGGTGTCTCTTGAGCTTCCTTGGGTTCTTTATGCAATAGATCTTTCGACCTTCTAGCTGTGGAATGTTGTGTTTCTAAGATCTTTGATGGAGAGCGTTGAGTAAGCACACCTCCTTGATTGACCTTGAACTCCTCCTTGTCCTTTATCTTCTTGATATCTTCATAACATGTATACTGCATATCACTTGTAATGACTTTTTGGGCTTCAAAGATTCTTGATTCAGATTCTTGAGGAATAGTGCCTTCATTATTCAAGACTTCTGACTCTTGGACTTGGCTTTCTTTTAACAACTGATTCTCACACTGAATTGCTTGATTGATAACGTCCTCCAAGGTATTTGCTTGAGGCATGGATAGCAAGAGATATTTGACTTCAGGATTGAGGCCACTTCAAACCTGATTAACCATGTGATCTTCTTGATATGTAGTTCCACAAAATAACATCTTGATATTAAAGGCATAGTTTGAAACTGATCGATCATCCTGTCATAGCAATCTTTTCATCTCTTGGACATGTTCAATCATGTCCTTTATGGTAGATTGGATCTCCTTGCATAGGGAATCCATGATGTCTGGGCTTGATGAAGGTAGTCTTGGCAAAATGTCAAGGGAGCACTAGATTGTGCTCTCCGACTACACTAGACAAGATTTCGGAAATAAAGTTCTGGTTATAATTACTCCCACGTAGGGAAAACAATACAAGGATACATAACTGATACAAGACGTCCCACAACCCGAGACCGATAGGTATGGAAAACTAGACTAGAGATGATGAAGGATATCCCACAACCCGGGAACATAGGTATAGAACAAGATATCTCGATTACAAGAATTCCCTTCAGGGATATGAACTAGATACAAGAAATAAGTAGAAAGGATCTTGTACTACGAGATTACAATAGGACACAATAGAATGTCCAAAATACGACTATACAAGACTAGAGCAAGAGACAAGACTAGAACTTGAACTGGAACTTGAAAGTACTTACTTGGTGATCAGGACTCCTTGAGCTCCCAAGGCTGGCATTGGCAAGACTGAGAATGAATGTGGCAAACCCCTTCTTATATAGTTTTTCAAGGGCGGTTACCGAAGGCGGTTCCGACTTGATGATGTCATCATGATGTCATCGACTTGAATCAAGACTTTCGGGTGTCAGAATTCAGCAAATAGATAGTCGATCTTGGGGTTTTGGCACATTCCGGATGCAATGGAAGCATTAGTTTCTCCAAAATCTGAGCTGATCATGAGATATGGAAAGTCGCATGGAATCTAAGATTTAATATGGTTTTCTTTGTATCCATGACACTACTTGGAGTTTATGGAGGCAGTAACATCCATATCAGGAGGAGTCCTATTTGGCATAGGTACAAGATAATCAGTACATATATGCTTTATGCATATTTGGATGAGGTGTTCGAGAAGGTATGGTCATATGAGTTTGAGGATTTCTAACAGCAAACTTGTTAGCATTCTTTGCTACTTTTGTAAGTAAGTGATCTTTTCACACATGTGTCTAACTTAGGGTCTTCCATAGCCTAAGGTTAGATGAGGGTTTGCTCATTATCAGTTCTAGACTGATCCTTCCTCTTTCTGTCACTCATATTCACACTTCTACAACCTATCAGGTCACACATCTCATGTATATTCAGATTTCTATCCATACATCTGAATATGTTCGTTACATTTGTACATTCACTCATCCATTTATTTTTGTTCACATAGAGTGGTTGAGAATTTTGACTCCCACATTGTACATTGAACATTGGTATATATGATAGTGTGAGTAAGCAGTGGCTTACGTAACACCTTACACATGTTTAATCTTTCTCTATCTTTTCATTTGTATGATTAAGTGTGGTATGTTCATGTTTTATCAATATTGGAAGATTCTTGAATTTATGTTGTAAATGTTGGACCTATGGAACTTGGACCTGTGGTATTAGTAATGGGCCTACTAAATTTCCAACAGTTACACCTTCATAGCCGGATGGAGGACTAAGGAAACAAAAAACAAGCATAGATCTTGAGCTATGGGTTTCTAGACATTTTCATTCACCCAATATTGTGTTGATAAACCTTGAATATTAGATGGTGGAGCATCTCTTCATACTACTAGTAAGAAAAACTAATATAGCTCCTTAATGCCACTTAAGGAACCCATCAATGCCATGGTAGGAAACGATTCCAAATGTCTAGCTAAAGGGAGTGAAATAATATCTTTTATTTTTGACACTAGGCTTGTTGCAAAAAGTTATGCTCAAGAAAGAGGCATTGATTTTGATGAGGCCTTTGCTCCTACATGCTGAATGACTACTTTTCATAGCATCTGTGCACTTGCAATGCATCATGGTTGGAATGTACATCAGTTGGACTATAAAACTACTTTTTGAATGGTGAATTGCATGAAGAAGTGTATATTTTTCAGCCTCGTGGTTTTATATAAAAGGGCATGAAAAAAAGCATGCATGTTGAAAAAGGAATTATATGGTTTGAAGCAAACACCACATGCTTGGTATGAAAAGATACATGCCTACTTGATTGCACATGGTTTTGAGAACAATCCAATTGAGAGCACCTTATATGTTAAGCATGCAAATGATGTGCTTCTGAGAATTGTTGTCTATGTTGATGACATGATGCTCGCTGGTCCTAATGAGAATCATATTGCTAATTTTAAGGTTGATTTGCATGCCTCATTTAAGATGTAAGATTTAGGGCATTTCATCATTATTTGGGCATTCAATTTATGCAAGTCAATGGTGGAATAGATTTGTTTCAAACAAAGTATATTGACACCTTATTGCAGCATTTTGGCCTTGAAGACTACAAACCTATTGCCACTTCTATGGAAACAGGTTTATGGTTGAGTGTTCATGATGCTAGACCTAGCTACTTGGATTGTTTTATCCCAAGGGGGATCACTACCTAGAGATTTACATGCTTTTTCTGACTCTGAATGGTCTGATTGCTATGACACTCGTGTGTCCACCAGTGATTTCATGTTTTGTAGCTCATGCATATCTTGATTGAGCAAGAATCAGCCTACTATGGCCACTTCTAGTTGTGAGGTTGAGTATAGGATAGCTTTCAGAGTGATTGTTGAGTGTGTGTGCCTCAAACGCCTTATGGCTAATTTGGATGTTGGATGATCTTCTGCCACCACCATCTTCATTGAGAATCAGAGCACATTGGAAGTTGCAAGGCACCCTATGTTTCATGCTCGCACTAAGCACATTGAGGTGCAATATCATTATGTCAAGGAGAGGTTCTTTGCTGGAGAGATCAGTTTGGCATATGTGCCAACATAGGAGAACGTTGTAGACCTTTTCACAAAGGTTCTACCTAGTGAGAAGTTTGAAGCTTTTCGCAAAGCTTTGGGCTTATTTCCTTTTGTGGATTGCGAAAAGCTTCGGGCTTACTTCCTTTTGTGGATTGATTCCACATAGCTTGACACTTCCTTAGAATGAGTGCCATCTCCTTGTTCACTACATCACTTCGAGGGGGGATTTCTTGATATATTTTAGTAGTGATGTGTGTGAACACACTAGGAACACCAGGGTAGTTTTTCCCCTTTTTGGAGGTTTTTTTCCCCCGGCTTGTACTTATGCCTATAACCCTAATGGGTGACTTATCTTTGTACATTCTCTTGGTAATACATTCAGTATTATGTGTTGTGATCCAAGCTTCTTCTTCTTCCTTGTGCTATTCATGTGCTTCTGTAAACCTCAAACTCCAACACATGTTGATGCATCTAACTATGCTATAGGTTGTATATTAATGCAACCTACGACTAAAGGTAGGTTTGATTCTTACATTGTCTATGCTCATTGATAGCTCAACAGTGCAGAGAAAAACTATACCACTATCGAGAGAGAAGACTTAGGAATGATATAAAATTCAAGAAATTTAGACATTATTTTCTTGTAGATAAGTTTAAGTTTTTTTTTCAATCAAATCCTATCTCTAAACCTACTAGAAAGTCTTTTAAATGGGTACCTAAGCTTAGTATATACCCACATTCTTCAAAAATGACAATCAAAGGAGAAGTTTTATAATATTTAGAGAGGCCAATACACTCACATGAAGATATTTTTTATTGAATAGACTATTGGGAAAACCCCTTCGTCAGAAATCCTTGATATTACTAGACCTACTTTGTTTTTGCACATCACTTCCATTATGCATTTCTTTTCTTTGCATAAGCACAATGGTGAATCTTAGACATTACAGGTTTATACAAACATGCAAACCATTGTATATATTTGGCATTTTTACTAAAAAAATATAACGTCACTAACTAGCTAACATGATTTGGAAAGAGTTGTGCTAACATCATTACTATAGGCATATTGCAAGTGTGGGCACCTCATCATCACGAATGTCAGAGAAAGAGCTAGTTATGGAAACTCAAGGAGCTATAATACCTACCAATAGTGTCACAAAAATTCCTACTTATTGGCTAACCAATTCATAGAAAGTACCATTCATGAGGTTGCACAACATATTTTATATACCATCATGGAATGCCCAAAGATCATGTCAAAGTAGTTTACCTAACTGTAGAGTTCCAGTCTATTCATGCAAATCCAATGGTACTAGCAACGTGCAATGATTTATAAATCATGAGTTTTTGAGTCTTCCATTGGTTCATGTGGATGGAGATAGATGCATAGAATTCCTCTCTACATTTGAGTTCAAAGAGAAATTATTGGGCCTAGCTGTTACAAAAAAATTCTTAGGACGCAGACAATCGATCAGAGTTGGTAGGAATGTTATTTTTGAGAAGGGGAGAAGGAAAAGAGTTCTAGTCTAGCAACATCTTTAAGTTTCTCTTTGTCATCCTTTGAAGCTTCTCATTCATAGGTATCATGCTCATCTATGGATAAATGATCTCAAACAACCTCAAATCAGCATGTTGAAGTAGCCCATACTCCATTTGAAGAAGTACTCCCACCTATTTGCTTAACAACAGTTTCTATTAAACCACCACTCGGTACATCATCGACTATTGCAAGGTTCATCATTTTTGATACACCATCAACATCCATGCCCATTCCAATACCGTCACCACTTGTAGATACAACATTGCCATTATTCCACACCACAGACAACCCATCTTCATCACATGCTAAAATGCAGATGGTATTGAATATTTTGAAAGGAGTATCAAATGGATTTTGAAAAGGCCAACATTAGATCCAAAGAGGCAAAGGCAAAAGCTCTAGATACAGATGTGATTACAAGATTACAACAATAATTCCAAGAAGAATGAGTGCAACATGTAGAGACAAGAACAAATTTAGCAGCCACATAAGAAGACATTGTAAAGCTATCATCATAGATTAGTACTCTCTCTTTTGCATAATCTTTATTAAAAATACAGTTACATATGAAAACACAAGAGGTAGAGAAGAGTTGGAGAGATCAAAAGTACATTCTAGAGTAGTCCTTCAACACTCAAAGCCTAGCATTCATGGAAGTACCAGCCAAGACTATTCCCAACATTGCTTCTAAAGTGCCTACTATACACTCATAGATAGAAGAACAAATGTGCTTGCAAAAACTAGAATTTCAATGCAAAAAAGAAGATTTCAAAAGATTGCTACATGAGTTAAGGAGTGCCAATGATCCTTAATTACTTACAAGCCACCCCTGGAAGCACAAAAAGAATAACATAGCTTTAGGACATTATTTATGAACTTAGATGCATGTTGGAACTATAGAGAGATGAGAACAAGGATCTAGGCATTCAAGTGGATGATCTTCAAAGAGCATAAGATCCTCAAACTTCAACAGTTCCTGCAAATGAAGCTACACAAGTACCAACACAACCCACATCCCCTCAACATGCGCACGCTTCACCAACTTTATCAAATTTCAAGGAAGCAATCAAGTTTGAATATCCCATTTTTCCTATGGAATTAGAATTTAGAGAGAAACCACCTTTCGAGAACCTAAAGACATGGAGTAGGAAAATCTACATTCAAGGGATGGATGAAAGTTTTGTAGAGCTTGAAAAGGAAATCTTACCTAGTAGCTTGACATAATTAATTACAACAAGGAAAGCTATTTATCGCTTGTACCCAATGCCACCACTTTTCATCCTCATGAGAGAATAGATGAGGTAGTACCTTTACATAGAGTAGGCAAGGCACTAGCTGATAACCTACTCTACAATGAAGAAGACCTTGCGCTTAGAAGTTTGTGTATGAGCCTCCTAGAAGAAGGCATTCTTGGAAAATAATCTTAACTCTTCTTACCTAAGCATCTAGGGTAGTGTTCAATTCCATGATACAGAAGAGTATATGAGTTCCTAAGGCAACAAAAAGAACAAACAAATTGGAAGTAGTGGATGAACTCTGCTCAGCTCCTAATACCTCCAAAGAATGAACTCACCCACAATTACATGCTCAAAGTAATTGAGAACACATAAGACCAAGCAAGTACCATAAAGATCACTCCAAATGACACACAAGATCCTTAACATGCTAGAAGTGTGTCTCATTGCATTCAAGCATTTGTGGTTAGTAAATATCTAAGCTTTTGGGTTTCAAAACAACTAGCTATTGTCTAGTTTATCAATGGTGCCCAATAAAGAATGTTTATGGGCATATTACTCATGACTCATGTTCCTACCATCCAAGTACATGCAACCATCTGAAGATACTTTTATCATTAGGTTCTTTGAGAACATCCCTCCAATATTTTCACCATAGTTCATGGAACTTAGTGAACAACTAGCAAGGTATGCAATGTAGATGGAAATAGAGTGCATAGAGGTCTTACAAAATAAACCAAGATAGTGGGATAACCTTTCATTTCTTGGGAGAAGACCATTCAAAATTTGGCTGACACACTCATAATTGGTGATGGCAAATGCAAGCTATGCATCCTCAACTGACTCCACAAAAAGATCAAAGATACTTCAGAGATACCCAAATCAGGAACATAAGGACAATCCATGTATGATATATGCTAGGAGGGGGGAACACAACACACAAAAGTTTACATAGACCAAAAAATTACATGCATATCCATTGCCAATTAGCCTCTCTTTCACTTTTAATTTATTTACCTTCCTTTTAAATTATTGTTTCATCCAAATAGAAATAGAATGGTTCATGTTTTCACTCATGTGCCTTTTTGTAAGAAGAAAAGAGACAAAAACAATAAACATATAAAAAGCTCATTATATTTAGTCCAAGTATATGGCGATTGTCCATTGTAATCTTTGATTCATGAACCTCTACGAAGATGCTGACATCATCCACCTATGTGCTTGTCTACTTATAGGATATCACATTGGTGATCAACAAGTTCATGTCAAGTCTGTATGTTTTCTTATACTCTTAACTTCTAGTTAGGAAGCTTCTTCATCAACATACCCTACACTTTGCTCAACCCATCTTTTGTACCAACATGTGATTTTGCATTCCATGAGTATGCATGCATAGGCTGCATTACATGGACATGCACAAGGTGTGCCTTTTCTATCACCCATGCACATGCACCCTTGAAATCATCCAAGATGGAGGAGGTTGAAGACATTTTTTAGCAGACATGATCACAAAGCAACATCTATTTCCTAGCAGATTCCACATGGTTCCAGATTCTCGACACCATAGATGATGATTAGATCATGGAATATTTGACTTGACAAGAACACCCACCCAGACTTAGTAGCAATCCTGTCGGGGAAGACAAGATCTAGGAGATTTAAGTGTTAATGGATACGATGAGGCCCAAAAATTCTTCAAATATTTTCGAATTTACTTTTGATTTAACCCATTTTTAGATAACCCTTCTAGTTTTTTCTGTCATTGTAAAAATCTCTTTAAATCTTCTAATAGAAAGAGTTTTATATATTCAAGGCTTTGTTAACATTTTCTTTGTAATTGTAGGGAAAGTTTTCCCTCAAAAATCCCATAAGAAAGAAGAGTTTTACAGTTTTTCCTTTTATTTTTCAGGGCCTTTTTCAAATAAAAAGGAAAGGGTCTTGGGAGAAGCATATATGAAGTGCAAGATCTCAATTGTACAAAGACTTTTTGGTGGAATGAAGATGTGGCCTCTCTTCCTGCAAATTCATATTAAATAATCCTCACACTCCATACAAAAATCTCTTGGAAGTAGGTTGTGCTCGATGAGGCAACATGATGTTACATGAACCTCTCGAATGCTATCAGACATGAAGCATTGTGGAGGACATGGTATGAGAGATTTATGGTCACTTTTGGTAGCTTTGTCAAGGAAAATGGCATTGAGAAATCCCTTAACTTGATAGGCAAAATAACCAGCCAATATAAGAGTGTGCTTTGAGATCTTCCTCCCGACTCTCTTGAAAATTATCATAATTATTCTTTTTAAAATAAATTTGAATCCCTTTTGTAGAAAAATGGAAAAGATCGAAAATGATGTTATAATTGACCCAAAATATGCAAGATTGGGGAATTTTCTAGCTAAGACAAGGTAGTCATGTTAAGTGTTCTAAAATTGGGATAGACGCTTGACTAGTTTACTTCAAAAAAGCAAAGAATCAATAAGAAAATAAGACCAAATTTTTATTTTTAGCTAATTTGTTTGCTCGTTTTCATTTCCTTGAATTTCTATTATGTTTTAATTTTCTTTCTATTTTCACCCCAACAAAAGATATATTATATTCCAATTTTGAGTCAAGGATTTGCTTGTCATCAAGTTTAAACTTTGAAAAAGGAAAATTATTACCAAAGTGCAGAGATGAAAAATATACCCGAAAGAAAATGATTTAGATGACAGAAATATAAAAAAATTATATTCAAAATGAAGAGAAGAAAATGTATGAATCAAGAAGATTTTCAGTTATCAGTTTTAGCTTTAGCCAAGATTAGCTTGGTTGTGAAATTTGATGATGATACAGTACAGTTCATGATATGTCAAATGGCGACATCATTATTGCTTCTGGCATTTTATGTCGTGGGGTGTATAAGCTCATAGACTATGAAAAATCTATGAATGATTCAGCATGTACATGATTCTCACGCTTTGCCAGATGCAAAGCTTTGGCATGCACGCTTTGGTCATTTGAATTTTGCTAGTTTGCTATGCCTGCAAAAATCTGAAATGGTGTCCTCTCTGCCCAAGGTTGAGGCACCTGGTAAACATGTATGTGAAGGTTGTATTTTTGGCAAAATGTAGTGTTTCTCATTCCCAAAACATGGTTCAGTTAGAGCTACTCAAAAATTGGAGCGTGTTCATAGTGATGTCTATGGTTCTATGCAGACACCCTCTTTTGGAAACTATCTTTACTTTGTGAGTTTCATTGATGATTTTTCCAGGCATGCATGGGTATATCCATTCAAAGCAAAGTCTGAAGTGTTTATGTGCTTCAAAAAGTTTCTGGTTTTGGCAGAAAATCTGTCAGCATGTAAAATGGGCACCCTCCATTCTGATCGAGTAAATATATATATATATATATATATATATATATATATATATATATATATATATATATATATATATATATATATATATATATATATATATATATATATATATATATATATATATATATATATATATATATATATATATATATACATATATATATATACATATATTATATATATATATATATATATATATATATATATATATATATATCCCCTGCAATGTCATATTGGTACAAACTGAATTGGATCTGCAAACTTCATAATCACAATCTACAAACTATCACAAGCTTCAAGCTTGTACTCCCGAACTGACCTTCAAACCTTTTCTTCAAAAGTCTTCTTCAAAACTGAATTTGACTTTCCTTCAAACTTCAAAAACCTGAACTTGCTGAATATGAACCATAATACTTGAGAAAATATGCAAACTAAATATCCAATAGTGTTCTCATCAAGCAATCACTGCTTGACAACAAATGTATCATGTACTCACTCCGAACTTGCTATCTCCTATCTTCTCAAACCTGAAAACATACACTAGGGTCCCCAAATTTGCATTTACCTTACAAAATTTTTCTCATCGTACTTCTGCTGTGTCATGTAAATACACTAAACAAAATCAAGAACTGAATCCTGGAACCTGTGATTGATAACTCACAACTTAGTGTATTATGAACACTAGCTGGTTCATCTCTGACTGTACTCAAGTCAACTCAACTCAACTCAACTCAATTCATGAGTTTCATCAAAAAATATATGATGTCATCATGTCTTCATCCTTGTTCAATCTGAAAGTCTTTCATACCTCTTTCCTTCAGAATCTGGTATAAACATATATGTGCGCACTTCTCAAACATACCTCTCTGAAATATCAAGCTTCTCTTTGATAGAATTTTGGAACCTTCTCTTGAACAAGAACACCTAACAAGAAATGTCACATACTCCTAGTAGGAGATGGTTGAACCACGCCTTAAGAGAGAGGATTAGGAAGTAATCCTCAACCATGGCTTTTGGGGCAAGTGGTTAGCCCATCGCACTTCTAACCGGGAGGTTGTGAGTTCGATTCCCAACATTGGTATCAGAGCCTAGTTGAGAAATTGGGCGAGATGGGGGTTCACGCCTCATTCGTGGGCACTTGGAAAAAGCACTTATCCATGGTGAGTGTGAAATTGGCCTTGGATGAAGGCGCATGGGCATTTGGGCACCCACGGAGGGTGGGGTAGGTCCAAATTTGTTCCATGTGCTAGAGTTTGAGGTTGGTGGAAGCACTCATGCATGGAAAGTGGGTCCAAGAGTTAGAAGGGTCCACAAGTGAGCATTGAGGACAATGCTCAGTCTAAGGGGGAAGGAATGTCACATACTCCTAGTAGGAGATGGTTGAACCACGCCTTAAGAGAGAGGATTAAGAAGTAATCCTCAACCATGGCTTTTGGGGCAAGTGGTTAGCCCATCGCACTCCTAACCGGGAGGTTGTGAGTTCGATTCCCAACAAGAACTTTCTCCAGAGATTCTTCTTCTTCCTTCTTCTTTCAAACCTGGAACATAAAGAGAAACTGACAAAGGAAATATAGGAATACCTGAAATAGGAATACCTGTAGGTATGACTCTGCATTCTTTCACATATGGTTGAAAATAAGTCTTCATGTTTCATCACCCCCCTGGATGATTTAACACTAGTATCCATAATTCTTCAAAATATATCAGACTTTATGAAATCTGGAACGTCTTCCTTCTTTCAATAAATCTGATCTTCAATAATCAATACCTGTATCTGAAACAAAATTTTAGGATCCATAATCTTTTGTAACATAACAAGTATCTTCCTCTATTCTTCTGCAACACTAATCTGATAGAATCTGAATCTTTGACTTACATCTTCCAATGTTAAGGATCTTCACAAACAAAGGATAGACAACTGACTCATAAATACTCAAGATCTTCATGATCATTCAAGATCATCCAAGATCATATAAGATCTATCAAGATTATACAAGATCATCCAAGATCAATGATCTCTCCAACAAAATATATGCGTAGAATCTGCTCTCATCAAACCTTCATGACTGATTGTTTGATTTGTTACTTGAATGTCTCCAAGTGTCCATGCTTCTCACAAAGTTGTAAAACTTTTCTTCAAACAAATCTTTCTCAGGAATCTGCAATTCCTACTTGAAACATAAGTGGACAAACTTCTGACCTTGAGAACTCCAAAAGCTGCAAGTTGATACTTCATCTTTTCATATTCTGCCCGGGTGAAATGTGATAGTACCTGCTTGATTTTCTTTTGGCTAACTCCACTTCTCAATCAATTAATAGGAACTAAAGTTTTCTGAAAATACTGAATATGAGGTAACTTTTCTAAACACAAAACCTCAACCCAAGTCTCCAACATCTGCTACAAAAAACTCTTTTACCTTAAGAGTTACATAAAGAAGAAAAATACTTCTCTGCAACTTGTCATATACCAAGTAGCTCTGAATTGACACTCCATGAATTCTTTGAGGGAACATATAAGCTGCCTGCTTAAAATCTTCAGCTTATATATAACTCATACATATGAGTTAAAACATACAAGTTGTCTTCAAAATCTGATGCTTTTCTTTCTCTCAATCCAATTCTTCATCAAAACCTACTAAAACATGAACAAGTATAGTGCAAAACAAGCAACTGCTTCTTCTTTAAACCATCTTCTTCACAAGATGTTCTTGTAGACTTTTCTTTGGATGTAGAGGATAAAATAGGAAATGTATATGGAAAATATAAGAGAAAAGAAAGTCTTACTTTCCCTTTGGAAATGTTGGACTTTCTTCTTCTGCATCTTTCTTCCACCTGATGATGATGTCAACATCTTCACACTTCTCTTCCATAGCTTTTGTTTTCTTCATCTTGAAGTAGCAAGCATTCTTAACTTCTTTGAATGAATTTTTCTCTTCCTCTAATGCTAAGAGTAAGAGACAAAACAAACATGGTATACAAATGGAAGTGAATATAGAATCATATTTTACCATCTCCTCATATCTCTGAATCAAAACTCTGCTTCAAATGTAACTAATATGACTGAATTCACCAACCTTTTGTCTGAATGATGAATTACCTATCTAGAGTTACCTCTCTAGGTCAGATTCTGTTCCTGGATATCCAACCAACTTACAACAGAAAATTGGTTGAACACAAAACTCATCCCATCTCCAAATTATCTTCTTAGATGAGCTTTCTTGTCCTGAAAGAGATCTCTCAAAACTCTCTAGAAAAACCTCTAGATACCGGTTTTGATGTAGCCTTTAACTTTCAAATAATGAAAGTGCTTAAAAGCACTCCTTGAATCCTTCAAATCTCTTCATAACTGCTCTTCTAAGATATGACCTGCAAATGATAATCTGATAGTAGAAACTGATACCTGTGATTTGATGTTGATATGATTCCTTCATCTTCTCCAAACCATTGTTCTTCCTTGAATTTGAAGTAGCCTTCTCTTCATCAAGTCTTGGTCTTCAAAAAATACTTCTATAAAGTATTTTCATACTCTTCCAAAAGTATTTGACTGGTAACAGATCATCAACTTCATACTCCACACTGATAAACATGTGACTGAATTGTCTAATTCTCAAATCTCTACTCATCTAGATTAAGTGTGTATGTCAAATGTCAAATGTTAGAAGATGCTCTTAAATCATATGTTGTAAACCTGCAAGTCTGGGAACCTGGGAATATGAATGAGCCTGAATGTTTTGATATCAAAACCCTAAAGCTCTGATACCAAATGTTGGAAATTTAGTAGGCCCATTACTAATACCACAGGTCCAAGTTCCATAGGTCCAGCATTTACAACATAAATTCAGCAATCTTCCAATATTGACAAAACATGAACATATCACACTTAATCATACAAATGAAAAGATAGAGAAAGATTAGACAACATGTGTAAAGTGTTACGTAAGCCACTGCTTACTCACACTATCATATATACCAATGTTCAATGTACAATGTGGGAGTCAAAATTCTCAACCACTCTATGCGAACAAAAATATATGGATGAGTGAATGTACAAATGTAACAAACATATTCAGATGTATGGATAGAAATCTGAATATACATGAGATGTCTGACCTGATAGGTTGCAGAAGACTGAATATGAGTGACAGAAAGAGGAAGGATCAGTCTAAAACTGATAATCAACAAACCCTCATCTAACCTTAGGCTATGGAAGACCCTAAGTTAGACATGTGTGTGAAAAGATCACATACTTACAAAAGTAGCAAAGAATGCTAACAAGTTTGCTGTCAGAAATCCTCAAACTCATATGACCATACCTTCTCGAACACCTCATCCAAATATGCATAAAGCATATATGTATTGATTCTCTTGTACCTATGCCAAATAGGACTCCTCCTGATATGGATGTTACTGCCTCCATAAACTCCGAGTAGTACCTGTGTGCATAAAGAGAATATGTACCTGAATTCTTAACATAAGATGTAAATCTTATGTTAACCATCATCCAATGTCTTTGAAGTAACCCAAAATCTTCATGTAGAAGAAAATCTTCAAATACATCATGTGAATGGTCGATCCACACCATCAAGCTGCTAATGACCAAGTCCTCTCCATGAGCAAGAGTGTGAGCACACTCTTCTCCTCCAAGAAGAAATCCAAAGCTGCTCCTCAACATGCTCCAACATAGCACCATGGCTGCCCCATGTGCTAAAAGCACTACCTCTATTGAGGTACCAAAGCTCTCCAAAGCTTAGTGTTGAAACTAGGTGAAGGATGAATAATAATGAACCCAGCATGCTCTTTTATAGTAGTTGATTATCACCTGAAAAGCTTCTCCAAAAGCACTCAATAAAGCATGATTTCTTTGAACAATAAAGCAAGATCGCTTAGCGATGTATACGCGTGCTGTCTGTTTGCTTTTGTTTCCCAAAAGCATGATAAAAAACATGTCAAAAAATGAGCGCTTCCGTTGCCGTCTGTGGGTATTAAACCCTCATGGGTTTGAGGAGAGGCACTTTTCTTATCCATGGCGCCCAGCGCCTTTGATGCTAGAGGACCTATCTAGACTACTATAGCTACACAACTTGTAAAGTCTGAGCAATATGGACCTATAAAACATTGTTTTCCAATAGTAACTCCACTCATCAACTTTCATATTTTGTAATCCTCGATGGTGTGACCCTTCTTGCCAAAATATTAGCAATAATAATGAATTTTTTCCTTCTTTCTTTTCTTCTTTGAGCCATCAAAATATCCTTTTCATTTGTTTTGGTTGAGAATGTAGTATCAATTGAAATTTTGATGATTCTTTGGACATATTTGCTCTTCTTAAAGAATTCAAAAAAAAACCTTCAAAAGTAGGAGGGGAAAGTTTAGCAAAGGTGTATAGCTCCATCACCAATACATTGTATGTGTTTACAAGAATCCACAAACCTTGGAGCTAATAGTATTATTCTTATGAGCAACATTAGCCAAATGATGTTGCAAATGTATTTTCTACTTGATCAAATTTTCACCCTTCTCTAGTTCTAAAATGTTTTTTTTCCAGTTATTTTTCTAGATTTTGAATTCTAGTGTGATTCTTGGTCTTGTATTTGTTAGAAATGTACAAGATCGAGTGTGTTTGACCAATTCTTGACTCAATCTCCACATCACTTCACTTTTTTCTGAAGTCTACAACTAGTTTTGAATTATTTTTTCAGATCAAGATTCCATCTACCTTGATTGAGAGAAGTGGGGGATTTGGAGGCATGATTTGAATTTAGATTCTACACCAACTTTTGGAGCATTATATAACCAATAGCTTGGAAGAAAGTTGTGGCCATCCTCAAGATTCATTTGTGCACTTTTATGCTTTCATTAAGAGTGTATGCTTCAGGTCTAAGCTACCTCCTAGCTAAGCTAGCCACCTACTAGCTAAAGTTTTTCATTTAGGCTGAGATTTTTTATCATCCATATCTCATTGTGCAATCTGTTTCATCTGCAAGATAGCTCTTCTTGAAGCTCTTGTTGTAAGCTTTCTTTTGATTATAATATTAGTCTCACAGTGTTCCTTATCCTTGTTTTTTATTTTGAGCTTGAAATCTCTCTGGTTTATCTCCACATATTCCCTAACATATGTATGTAAAGAGGTACACATAAGTATAAGCTATATGTTTGGGCATATTTTGGTTTTTCTTATGCAACAAGGTTGATATAGGTCACACTATCCATCTTCTAGCAATAATTTATCCAATGTGAGGGTCATCCAACATGTATTTGATGCACCCAACAATGATGCAATGGAAAATTGGGTTCTCCTCATAATAGGGTCCTTACAAGTGAGCAGTAAAAAATAGAATCATGAAGAATAAACATCACTCGTTTACTAAAATTCTCTAGTATACTTTGATATGGGTGTGTGACCACACTTAGGTATGCCAAGGCACACTTTATCCTCCTTATAATGTTTTTCCCTCCATTTTCATATCTATCTAATCCTTATGGACTACTTATCTTTGTACATGACACTCTTTCTAATACCACTGTGTTTTTTTGCTTTTAAGCTCCTCCTTTCCAATGTTCTTTTTGTGTGTCCTATTTTCTTTAGCTCCAAACAACTTTGTAGTTTCACACTAATATTGTGAAGTATACATGGTCTAGATGATGATGTTGGATCATGGACATTATTGGTTGATTGGCATCTTCAAATTCATATCCATCCATATCTATAATTTTCTTCTTGACATCATCAATGCGATTCTTTTAAATAGATGTTTTGCATTGAATTTTATGTTTTGCAATGAGCATTGTATGCCAAGAGCTCATGCTCAAATCGTATGTATTACAATGAGATCCTTATGATGTACTAGATGCATTTGATGATGAATCCATAGACAATCGTAATGATAGAATTCAAAATATTATAAAAGAAAAAGCCATAATTATAGGAAAAACTTTTAGAGTAGTTTATAAAGAGTATATGGAGAATGGGTTGGATCATCAGTTCAAAACATTAATTGAAGGTATGTTGGAGTTTGTGTGTTTAGCATGCAAACACAAGGAGGAAGAAAATGCTTGGAGCACAACACACAACACTGAATGTGTTACCTGAAGAATGTACAAAGATAAGTTACCCGTTAGAGTTATGGGCGTATATACAAGTTGGGGAGAAAACCCTCTTAAAGTGGAAAAAAAGTGCCCCACCAGTCCTAGTGTGTTCACACACATCACTATTGAAATATATCAACAAATCCCCCCTAGGAGTGATGTCATGAACAAGGAGCTAACACTCATGTATAAGGAAGTGCCAAGATATGTGGAATCAATCCACAAAAGGAAGTAAGCCCAAAGATTTGCGAAAAGCTTCAAACTTCTCCCTAGGCAGAGCCTTTGTGAAAAGGTCTACAACGTTCTCCTGTGTGGGCACATATGCCAAACTGATCTCTCCAGCAAGGAACCTCTCCTTGACATAATGATAGTGCACCTCAATGTGCTTAGTGCGAGCATGGAACACAGGGTTCCTCACAACTATTGATGCAGTCCGCCTATTAGTGAAGATGGTGATGGTAGAAGACTAACCAACACCCAAATTAGCCAAAATGCATTTGAGCCACGCACTCTCAAGAGTTGCTATGAAAGCTTTCCTAGACTCAGCCTCACAACTAGAACTTGCCATAGTAGGCTGCTTGTTGCTCAACCAAGATATGCATGAGCTACCAAGCATGAAGCAAAAACCACTAGTGGACACAAGAGTGTCATAGCAACCAGCTCATTTAGAGTCAAAAAAAGCATGCAAACTTTTGGTGGTAGTGATCCTTCCTTTGGATAAAAGAATCCAAGTAGCCAAGTACCACTCAAGTAGCAAAAGATGTGCTTAATCATCTGCCAATGCTTGACACCTGGGCAATGCATAAACTTGCTCACCTATGAGAAAACAAACTAAATATCAAGTCGAGCTATGCATAAGTAAATCAAGCATCCAACAGACTGCTGATAGAGAACATCAAATGCATCTCTAGCATCATGAAGACTCAACCATAAGCATGTTTCCATAGGAGTCACAATAGGTTTGTGATCTTCAAGGCCACAACGTTGCAATAATGTGTCAATATATTTTGTTTGAAGCAAAGCTTTTCTACAATCAACTTGCATAAATTGAAAACTCAAATAGTGATGCAAATGCTCTAAATCTGACATCTCAAATAAGGCATACAAATCAGCCTCAAAATCAGCAATATGCTTTTCATTAGGACCAATGAGCAGCATATCATGAACATAGACAACAATGATCAGAAGCACATCATTTGCATGCTTAACATATGAGGTTCCCTCAATTGGACTATTCTCAAAACCATGTGCAATCAATTAGGCATGCATCTTTTCATACCAAGCACAGGGTGCTTGCTTCAAACAATATAATGCCTTTTTCAACTTGCATACTTTGTTTTCATGCCCTTTCTGCACACAACCATAGGGCTGAAAAGCATACCTTCTTCATGTAAGTCACCATTTAAAAATGCATTTTTAATGTCCAACTGATTTACATTCTAACCATGATGGGTTGCAAGTGTGCAGACGCTACGAATAGTGGTCATTCAACAAGTGGTGGAAAGGTCTTATCAAAATCAATGCCTCTTTCTTGAGCATAACATTTTGCAACAAGCCTAGATTTATATCTTTCAACTATTCCATCAAGTTTATGTGTCAGCTTGTATACCCATTTAGTGCCAATGGCCTTTTTTCCTAGAGGAAAATCACATAAAGACCAAGTACCATTCTTCATAATAGCATCATATTCTGATTGCATGGCAACCATCCAATTTTCTAAATTTTGTGCTTCATCAAAACAAAGAGGGCTGAAAAGCATACCTTCTTCATGTAAGTCACCATTGAAAAATGCATTTTTAATGTCCAACTGATGTATATTCTAACCATGATGGGTTGCAAGTGTGCAGATGCTACGAATAGTGGTCATTCAAGAAGTGGTGGAAAGGTCTTATCAAAATCAATGCCTCTTTCTTGAGCATAACCTTTTGCAACAAGCCTAGCTTTATATCTTTCAACTATTCCATCAAGTTTATGTGTCAGCTTGTATACCCATTTAGTGCCAATGGCCTTTTTTCCCCTAGAGGCAAATCACATAAAGACCAAGTACCATTCTTCATAATAGCATCATATTCTGATTGCATGGCAACCATCCAATTTTCTAAATTTTGTGCTTCATCAAATCAAAGAGGCTCATTCTCATCACAAAGACTAGAGGTAGTCATAGCATAGTAATATGATGCAAAAGAAGCACTATGAGAACCTGAACGATTATGATATGACAGAGGTGCATCTAATTTGTTATCTTGCAAAGTTTGCATCCGCCATTTAGGCATAGTTTTTGCCTCCTCTATATCAGCCCTCTCATCAACAAGTGCATCATGTGAATTTGCATCAAAAATGGAATGACCTACATCATCATGTGAAACCTATAAAGGCTAAGAAATCGCCTCATTTGGACCAACACTTGACTATCCATATGTAAAAGGAGGCAACAAAGTGGCATATACATCTTTAAAGCTAACTGATGTCTCCTTAGTACATGAATGTAATGTCTGAATTGCATCTTCCACAAAAACATCATAGTTGACCAAGATGTGTTCACAAAAACATCATAGTTGACCAAAATGTGTTTAAATCTACGAATGATACAGACACCTTTGCTTTCAGAACTGTACCCAACAAAACTACATTTTACTGCTCTATCATCAATTTTTTTGCATCGTTGTTCAGGCATCAATGCATATGCCAAACAATCAAAGACATGCAGATGAGCAACAGATGGTTTTTGACCATGTCAAGCCTCATATGGAGTGATAGACTGTAGTGTTTTGGTGGGACACCTCTTAAGTACATATGTTGCGCACATAATAGCCTCAAGCCAAAGGCTATGTGGTAAAGCTTGGTTTTTGACCATACACCTCCCCATCTCCATGAATGAGCTGTTCTTCCTTTTAGCAACTCCATTTTATTGAGGTGTATATGAAACTATACACTGTTGTTTTATCCCATGTTCAACCGGAAATGCATTAAAATCATAAGACATATATCCCTCCCTCGATCTAAATGGAGAGTGCTCACTTTACATGCTGACAAATTTTTAGGAAAAACCAAAAACTATTTGAAGCACATAAAAACTTTGGACTTTTCTTTCAGTGGATACACCCATTCATGCGTGGAAAAATCATCAATAAAAGCCACGAAGTAAAGGTAGTTCCCAAAAGAGGTGTCTACATAGGAGGTGTCTACATAGGACCACATATATCATTGTGAACAAGTCACAATTTCTGAGTAGCTCAAACTGAATCATCTTTGGGAAAGGAAGAACGGTGCATTTTGCCCGAAATACAGTCTTCACAAACATGTTTGCAATGTGCCTCAAGTTTGGGCAGAGAGAACACCATTTCAAATTTCCGGAGGTGTAGCAAACTAGCATAATTCAGATGACCAATGTGTGCATGCCAAAGCTTTGCATCTAACATAGCTTGAGAATCTTGAACTGCACATGCTAAATCATTCACAAATTTTGCATAATCTATGAGCATATATAGCCCACGACATAAAATACCATAAGCAATAATAACATCGCCATTTAACAAATCATGAATTTTACATTTGTCATCAACAAAATTGATCTTGGCTAATGCTGAAACTGACAACATATTTTTCTTGATCCTTGGCACAAACAAAGCATCTAAAAATATAAAAGAACTACCATCGCTAGTAGTCATAATGATCTTACCAACTCCCATTCTAGGATAAGAGGAGTTGTTAGTACATGCGATAGTATTCCCCGTAGGATCAAGCTCAAGTGAACTGAAGAAACTACGCTACGAGGTAATATGTTTGATTGCCCCACTATCAAAGTACCAAACATCTGAGTCTATTACAGACATACATTGTTCATGAGAAGATGGTTCATAACTGCAAATAGCAGTAAACACCAATTTTTCATCCTACATAAGATTAGAAGACTCTGTTTTAGGTGTAGAGGTCTCTGCAACAACCTCTTTTTTCTTTGGCACCTTTGCAATGAGTTTCGGACAACTCTTTATGACATGATCATTTCCTTTACAGTATTTGCAAAACAATTTCTGCTTTTCTGTTTTCTTTTCGTCTTTGTCTTCCTCTTTCGACTCTCTAAAAATAACAAATTTTTGCTTCCTAGTAGAGGAGCTCCATTTACCTTTGCCCTTCTAACTAGCTAAGAAAGCTTGATTTGCAACATGCATAATGGACTTTTTCTGCCTAGACTAGTCTTGCTCCAACAAAACAGAGACTAACTCCTCAAATCTTAAGGCATTTGGATTGCCTTTCATTATCAACTGAAGAGTAGAAGTAAATCTCTAATATGAATATGGAAGACCATTCATAACAGTCTGCACAAGTGAACTGTCAGGCAAGACTTCATCAGCAGAAATCAACTGCTCCAAATCTTTGATCTTTGTCAAAAGAATATCAGTAGAATTTAGTGAAATTTTGGTATCAAAACATTTTTTGTATGCCTTTGTCGGCATTTGTAATGCACATCCACTAAATCAAAGACATCTCCATGTCCATGATCTCTCTTGTAAAGATAAAATGGATATGCAAAAGTTCATGATATATGGATATATATATACCAGAATGAATCCAGGCAAACCCCAAATTCACCCTCCAAAGAAAGTGCAACTATAAGCTCATGGTAGTCAACCACAAGACTATATAGCATATCAGCTCCATTATGCACATTATCGACTCAATCCTATGACCGTCATCAGTGCCCAATAGCGGGTATAGAGCCCCAAATGAATACATGCTCACACATGCACCCCACAATGCACACACACCACAAGCATGAACTCACTAGAAGCTCTATGAACTGAGTTTCTATCACTTCCGGAAGTGATGGGCAAACTCTGCCATAATGAAGCCTAGCACAAAATGAATAAATGAATTAATATATGGATAAATGAATTAATGCAAGCTATGTGCCTTCCCTAACTACGTTAGTGTGTGTGTGTGTGTGTGTGTGTGAATATCTGCCCATGGTAGTGGATCCAACAAAGTGAAATGGTTCTGAATGAAAGCTCACAAAATCATGGAGTTATAGAGCACTTGCCTCTACAATTTTTTATCAATTCAGAAAACTAAACAAAAATTAAGACTGTCAGACATTTTTCTACTCCCTGTAAAGAAACAAATAGCTCACCTTTTGATTGTGCACCCTTGCAACTTTAGAGAGATCCTTGCAACTTTAGAGAGATTAATATAGCATAGCACAAACCCAGAGATTGAAGGAAACCTCTCTCTCTCTCTCTCTCTCTCTCTCTCTCTCTCTCTCTCTCTCTCTCTCTCTCTCTCTCTCTCTCTCTCTCTCTACGCGTGCGTGTGTGTGTGAATCTGTCTGTCTGTGGGCACATATCCCCACTCTGATAGGGAAATAGGGCACTTCGTGATGTACGGGCCCCGGGGATCTACGAGCGAATTCCGACCACCGACATGACTTCCTTGCCTAACATACGCAAAACAGTGCATGGATTAGGTGAAATCAGGTTGCGCATCTCTTGCAGTTGACTTCACTAATCCTCGAGAAGCTGTCTGCGAAATCAAGTGTTTATGTGCCCGAAAATCCGATACGTATTCAATGGCAATCTCGTGAAGTTCACCATTGCATAGCACACACAACAAATACACACACACAATGGTTTTTAGATTATCTCACTGCCAGAAACAGAAATATTATTAAGTTATCTGCAAAAACCAAGAGCAACATTGGGCTTGAAAATCTTGAAACCAACCGTAGGATCTAACCAACCCCACAAAAAAAGTAAGAAAAAGATCCAGAAAAGCCAGAGACTGCCTAACCATAAGCGAAATCGTTCTGAAAACAAAGATCCATGAAATCAAAGATCTATCTGACAATCACTTTTGTTGAGTTTTAACCAGTTATATAGCGTACATAGCAAGACCTAATCCGACACGAACAAGAACGTTGACTTTTGTATATCGAAGATGCATTGGTACGCATGCGAATTTCAATGTTTCAGGTTTTTTCGAAAATCTTCTCAATGAATGAGACAATCAAATCTGTTCCAGGCCGCAGTGCTCACGAAAAACGCCCTTATTGTACAGATTCGGATTGGCAAAATCCGGCCTCACAAAAAACGCCCTTAGTGTATTAATTCCAAAGCTCATTTAGCACTAGCTATAGCTTATTAGGTCTTCCAGTCTCGAGTTGTAGCCTCGCTACATTAAGTTCAAAGTTTTAGTTTCAACCTAGGTTCAAGTCGCAGAGAGTGCATTGTGCAACTGTTAGCATAGTAGCCCTCTCCAAAGGATACTAGCCTTAGAACCTTCTGAATCAGGACATTGATAATGATCCTTAAAAACAGAGGTTTGTTTATTAGTTGTGGCTTTGAAAAGCCAACTTTTTTATTTCTTTGCCTTTCAAAAACCGGAAGAAAATGCTCAATGCCTTTTGAAACCTGTTGATTTAAAAATCCCTGCTAGGATCTAGAGCACTAGGTATTTTGATTGGTTCATAATAAGGTTTTTAGTGAGCACTGCCAGGCCATGTGTAGTAACAAATTACTTCGTATTGCAACAGCTATGCATTCGAAGTTTAAAATGTGGGGCTTGTCTTCCTCGGTTTAAAGAATACAATCCAAATAAAACAGTCGGAAACACTGGAACCTTTATTATATGCCACAGTTAAAAAACTGATTCCCATGAACGGACTTAATGTCTTGCTTGAGATAAAAAGAATAGGGCTCTCTTTTACTGACCCACAGAAACAGACTTTCCTCTAAAAGCCCCATCTCTCAAAATGGGATTTCCTTCCATGAATAATTGACAAGTCTGAATGATAAGAGTTGTTAAAAAGGCTCCTTCAATGAAGGATGACAAAGTTTGGAGAATAGAACTTGTGAAAAGACTCTGTTACATAATTTACATTTGATCAGAAAATGAGCATCAACACTAGATACCCACAGGTACCCTAAATGAGCACCAACACTAGATACCCACAGGCAAGTTATTCATGCGTAAAATTGAAATTAGAACACGCCCACACTCATGACCCTACATTTCCTATGTTTGTAAGCTATTGACTTACAATACGCAGACATCAATGTAAGATTACCATGATTTAGGAGTCACAGTAAGTGTAGCAAGACAGGCCACTCAGTAGACTGCTTTTCTCCCTTTAGCCAACACTGAATTGAATCATTCTTACCCAGAAGCATCCCAAAAACAATGTTGTACAAAACTAAGGTGTGGAACAGAACATCTTTAGATTATGTGACATATCATACCTTTTACGTAGTCATTGCCATGCCCATGATCATGAGGACACATGTGAACAGAACATCTCTAGATTAAGTGACATATGATACCTTCTACATGATCATCACCTTGCTCATGATCATGAGGACAGATGGCTAGCAAAGTGGTGAGAAGATCCTATTTCTAAGGATTTTTGCAAGATGCACATAGTACCCAACGTCCATTTAGGGCCACAAAAAGACCTCGTCATGCTACAGATTCATGGTTACAGGCTTTACAATTGATGATATGATAGCCATTGGCCTAGAACACTGCATAAATGGCATTGTGATCTGTGGAGGATGCACCAAAAAAGATCTACTGGCTTCACAAAAAATGCTGTGATAGCCATTGGCCTAAAACACTGCATAAATGGCATTGTGATCTGTGGAAGATGCAAATGTGATCTGTTGGAAATGCACAAGCGAGACATTCAATGGCAAAGCTCTTGCTGCTGACAGAACACGATTCCATTAGTACTGCACACAGCTAGCCACCTCGAGAAAACTGCCGAGGGCCATTAAGATAATGCCTCTTTTTGGAATGTCCATCAGCTGCAGTCAGTAAAAATGTGCTTTCTCGAGCCGCTTTTGTAGCCCAGCATGGGCAAATGGTAGATAAACATCTTAGAAAGCCCTTAGCCTCTACACTCAGGTACCTTTAAGATACACACTCAAAGAGCTTAACGTCTCATTCGTAGCTGAGACATTCTTATTTCCTTTCAGTAACTCCTGTAAACCCTGCACTACCTCTTTCAACATCACCAAGTTCACATGTTCTCCGTTTGAAGAAACTGGCTGGTCGTGCATTAATGTGCTCTCATCATTATCTCCAAGGGCAATACCATCTAAACTTATTACCCTCTTAGACTCCCACTCATCCTCATCAGCTGTGATTTGTAATGCACGTGAAACTGGTTTCATTGGGCCTTCAAGAACACTAGTACTTGATAAATCTGACCTGTTCTTAGCAAAGTTCGGTATACTAAGATGCTTCTCATCCTCAGAACATTCCCATTGCATAAACCTGCTTCTCCGTCGCTTCCCCTCATGAATTTCAATCATTACTTCATGAGTTGGTACCTGAGATGTACTACAACTTATATTGGCAACATCCACATTCACAACTTTTTCTTCAGCCAATACGGTTGATGCTTCTATCTCAGATGCCCACATGTTATCATCACAAGACTGCAGGTTAACATTATTTCTGTTGTTTGAATCATACTTAGCTAAGCTATGTTCATTAGATTTCAAGATTTCATGTATAAGGGAGTCCTGAGATGCCTGTACTTGATTCCATAAATCCATCTTTTCTGATTCCTCAAGGGCCAACAGTTGCTTTTCAACAGCAGATAACTGAAGCAAAATAGCCTTTGCATCATTTGCACCATCCAGCAGGGACTTTTCAGATTCCTCATGTGGTGCACCAACAGCACTTTGAGATATCTCATCTGAATTCGGGAACTCATTAGAATGGCCCAATTCATGCAGTGCCAAACTTCTAAACTTCTTAATTGGCGCATCATCAGACTGTAACCATTCACAAGAACCATCCAATGAAATATCTCCAGAAGAAATTGCAAGTGTCAGATCTGTGCACTCTTGACATGTTACAAGACTCCCATCTTTGTGTTCCTTTTGTCCGGGAGCTTCTAGTCCTCTAGTCAGTAATAGAATTGGTGTACCAGCATTCGTGTAATACTGTGGCGTTACCTCTCTTGCTTCATCAAATCCATTACCATTGCCAGTCCCAGAACCAAAGCATTTGCTTCGCAGGTCACTCAACTCCTCCTCCAGATGTACCCTCTCATTCTCCTTCCGACACAGATCTTCTTCAAGCAGTTGGATTGCACGTTCATCATGACGAGCTTTCTCTTCTGCCATTCTCTGGAAGTGTTCAGCTTCCATCTGCAATGCACTTTTCTCCTCTTGGAGACGATGAATCATAGCCATTGCTTCAATTGCTGCAGTCTCTGCAGCAACCCTTTCTTCATCCAGCTCCTCATATAAAGTCCTTAAATTTTTACGTTGTACTTGTAATGCACTTAAGAGGCTCAAAATCACTTCTTCGTGTCCTCGATCTCTCTGCTTCAAGTGCTCTGCGCTCATCTCAATCAGACCATCATATAGTTCAAGACCTTCTGCAATGGACTGATATGTATCTCCATCAACAGACCGTTTGCGAACCGACGCACCTTGCTCAACAGAGGTGGTTCCATTGTGCCTCCCCTTCCTTTTATAGGCCAAAGGCATACTAAAACTTCTCCTTACGTCACCATTACGGTCAGCTTTCCGATCAGATGCAATTTCGCATCTGCTTCCGCTTGCTAACTGCTCTTCGTTAAGGACCCGCCCTGAATATTTCATAAATACTGTTCTGCCTCAGACTACGTGCTTCCCGACATTTAGACTAGGGTAAACGAAAAAAAATATAAACCATTCAGATATACCTAAGACTTCACCTTTGGAAAAACGAGTAGAAATTCGTTCGCCCCCTGATGTTGACGGTGATGACCCATCGTCGCGCTGCCGGCAAGGAGAGAATGGAGGAAAATGGCCACAGCAGAAAGAATTATGATGCTCATGGTTGTCACTGGAATTTGGCCTTCTCATAGGGAGAAACTTCGTCACTTGAGCAACGAGAACTGTCAAAAACATTTGGAAAAGGAGAAAAAGCGGAAACACGAATTCATAGCAAAGGTAAAGCAAAGCAGATATCCTCCACGGATTTCTGCCATCCATGATGTTTAATTTTGTGGATTGTAAAGAGAAAAACCGATAAGCTCAGAACTGAATAGACATGGTGTGAACAAGATTGCTCATAGTTCCATAAGCAGAAGCGGCGAGTGTTTGCAGACCGCAAAAACAAGCGCCCTTAATTCTACCAGGGATTGATGTGCATTGTAAACGAACACAACAAGGCGGTGCAAGTTATTGATAATGATATTACACTAATAATTCGATAATTCAAGATTGCTGTCTCCGGCAATGATCCAGTGGAGGAAAAGGCAAGGAACACCCAAATCCATACAGAAGCGTCAGACGAATGAGGACATATCATAAGCTCCGATAGGGTTTTTCAAAGCGCCTTCCTGGTTCTCATTTCAGAAACGACCAGAAGTTACTCCTTCAATCGCACGATCCAGCAAAAGAGGAGGGAAACACGCGCAGAATGAGCGACCAAGACGGTCACGCTTCTCTTCTATAGTCATAGTCAGATCCTTCTTTGTCAATAAGTGTCCCAGAAAAACCGTTGAATGAATCGGAGAGCTCCACGACAATGGACGCGTTAAAGCTCGCCATCAGAAAAAGGCGGAGTGTTTGCACCTCAACTATGGCAACTATGGCAAGGGGGTTCACCGAGATGGACGGTGAAGTGAAAAGAATCGTGGCTGTGTGTGTCGTCTGTGGAAGTACAAGTGTTTCTTTTGAGAAACAGAGGATAAATCAAAGAAACAACAGAGAGAAGGTAGAAGTCATTGGTGAAGATGAAGAATCCCATCAACTAAACTCAATGCAGGTATACATCATATGTCTCATAGGATAGAACATCATAAAGAGAACAACTTTTTCGTCCATTTTTTTATGGGTGAAGAGAGGATATGATGATAAATTTACATTTGCTCATTGAAGGGCATCAAAGAAGTTCAAAAGTTGCAAGATTTACATTTGTTGTCTCAAGGGGCATGAAGGAAGGAAGTTCAAAAGTTGAAAGCTTTGTTTGTACATTGAAATACATAGGCCATTAGATTGTGTGTTTCATTGTGTGCATCCATTCTCTTTTTAACCACCTTACTTCACAACAGAATTCAAGTGAATTGAGATTAATGCAATATTTGAATTGATGTGGCACTACGGGTATTCTAGAGATCCAATAACACGAGAAAAAGAGAGAGAGAGAGAGAGAGAGAGAGAGAATCATGCAACGATGACAGAGAGAAAGAGAGAGAGGAGGAACACGTGCATGGGGGTGAATGAATAATAGTTTTGCTAGTACATTAGAGAGAGGAAGAGAGTGGAAAGAAGAACAGCTAGAAATTTCCTCATTTCCAAATAACTACTATTGTGTTGTACTATTATGTTGCACCCCTTTCTACTACGCTTCAAAATTTTTAATCCAATTAATTAATAAAAGGCACTAATTAACAAAGCAAATAATCTAAAAAATGGCATTATATTTTTGTATGTCTGTATGTATATATGTTTGTTTAAGACACTAATTAACAAAGCAGTTAATCTAAAAAATGGCATTATATTTGTGTACTTATATTTGCGTATGTATGCGTGTATATATGTTTGTTTATGTGTGTGTGTATTTGCTTATATGTGAGTACGTGTTCATATATGCATTTACATTTCCATGTATGTGTCTATATAGATGCATGTATGTGTATATGCATGTATGTGTGTATATGTATGGATGTGTGTAGGTATGTATGTGGTGATGAGAGACAAAGAGAGAGCATATGTAGAAAGAAGTGAGTGAAAGAGGGGGGGGGGGGGGGGGGGGGTGAGTGAGTGAGGATACAAGAGATAAATGGCTACAATATGTGTGCAAAGGAGAGAAGAGAAGGGAGGATCATGAAAATGAAGACAAACGGGAGAAAGAGGTTATAGATGTGAGCTTTGGAGTATCTTTAGCTTGAGCTTGAGAGAGAATTGTACGTTGGATGCTACTTCTCCAAGATCTTTACTCATCAACCTTGTTTGGTTGAAGATCCCCTCAACAGGTTGTATGAACCGTTTCCCCCTTATCCCAAGGCATTGGTAGTCCAAATCAAGAACTCCAATTATGTGTTCATTAGAACTTTTTCCCCAATTAAAGAAAGTATGAATATGTCCATCTCTATAAGAATCGCAATTTTCTTTTGTTAAAGAAATTAAATAAAATCCATATTGTCTTAGTAATGAGTTTATAGATATTTTTGATCCGATGGGCTTACCAATAACCTCAATCACTTGAAAGCAAATCATTTTGGAGCATTTTTTATGGATTTTTTAGAGGTTTTGGTTTTTGGAAAAAAGTTGCCATTAAAAGGTGCTTGATCTGTCCAAATGGGTGTGGTGTAGCAGTATGCCTTGAAGGTCGTGGGGCAAAATGCCTAGGTTCAAGTCCCACTCATTATACATTTCAACTTTCCTATATTTTCAAAAAAAATATGCTTGATCTGTTCAAGCACGAGGAACCATTTTTCCATTTTGATGGCCAACATTTACATTCTGAGGAAAATCCCAATAATGGTGACAAAATGGTATATATGATGAAAATATAGAGTGTAGACAAAAATTGGAGAAAAAGGGACAAAGTTTCTAACACATAGGATCATCTATTATGCTAAAAGTGTCCTTCACAAAGTAAGCATGTATCCAAAAGTACTTCAAAAAGTGTAAGAATGTAGCCAAAAGTACTTCATGAGGTCTCCCATACCAGTGTAAATTTCCATGTTTATGCTAGTAATTGTATAATAAGTTTATGTTGCATAATAGAAATGAGATATCCCCTTTGATATGCTTGTGGAACTGAATGTATAATTTCCTAAGTTATGAGGGTACCCAACCCTATAAAAGAAACTAAGATAGCCCACAATAATATCATAACTGGATTCCTGTGGATACTATCAAATTATAAAATTGTGCTCATTATTTTATCTTAGGGTTTCCCTTAGGCAAATGGTGCTCATTTTATATGAAATGTGGGACCCAATAGCACAAATACTTTTGAAGCCACAAAATATATATGAGAAAAATAGAAAAAAAATCCATTGAAAAAGAGTTACCAATCTGGTTACAATGATGATTATCAAGAGACTGACCACTTCATGTAGTGAACAACTTAGTACATTTAACAAAACCTTTTCTGCTCATCATAGAGGAAAGAACTAAAGTATGCAAAGAGTGGTAAAGTGGATATCCCACAAAGCCAATGGTCAATATAGATTTTTTACCATATAACTCCCATTATCATCTTGTTTTTTGGAACAAAAATAATGGAAGTCACAACACACCTAGTCTTGTAAGGTAGAGGCACCCTTTACATCCCATTGGTAAGGGATGGGTAGCCCTCATGTATAGGCATGTTTAAACATGTCAAGGCCCCATGAAGAGATCAAACTTAAATAGCAAATCCAACTAGCTCATATATCAAGTCTCAAGTGATGGAGATTTTGGAGTAAATAGTGCTACTTTGACTATTTGTAATGAATACAAACACTTTGTTTGTTCAATTCAGTATTGAGCCCATCAAATAGAGTGAACATATTGCCATTACTATTCAAGGAGTTGATTTTAGTATAAAATTCATAACATTTGGTCTAATCCTATGCACAATAGAATGTAATCAACTTTTGAGTAACCAAAGCTAAAGTAAGATAAAGTCAAGTAGGATTACTCTACTTAAACTCTGAGTTTCAAGTAGGGAAAATTTAAACATTTAGTTCCTTTAATGGAAATTATTACCTTTGCAAAAGAAAAAGGACTACAAGTCATTGAACTAGATAAAATGTTGTCAAGCATGAAAAATGATGCAAAAAATGACTTCCTACAATCCAATTGAGAGGAATTCAATTTATCT
Source organism: Ceratopteris richardii (assembly GCA_020310875.1). Lineage (NCBI taxonomy): Eukaryota > Viridiplantae > Streptophyta > Polypodiopsida > Polypodiales > Pteridaceae > Ceratopteris > Ceratopteris richardii. The sequence continues at coordinate 74,783,521 of CM035433.1, forward strand.
CATCAAGTTATTGGAAAATCAGAACATAGGAAATCGAACTCAATCATGTATTCAATTTCCATTTAGCTTGAAAATTCGGATTAGGACTTCTCTTTCTTCATCGAAAAGGATTCTTTGAGGTATTAGTATACCTTGGAAGCACACCAATGGATCTTTATTTGGGTTGACTTTGTATCCTAATAGAACTATATCTATATATTAAAATTGAAGAAATCAATGTAGATACCTTGGAAGCACACCAATGGATCTTTATTTGTGTTGACTTTAATGTTGAATTATGAATAGATCCCTATATTAATTGAATTTACAAAATTCATTTTCTAGGGCTCCATCTCAACGTTCATCAACGCAAAATAAGAATGGTGTATAGGAACTTTTGTTGATTAATTCATTCAATTTATGATAGTTTTCCTACACAATTTCTAAGTCTTAGGTGAACAATATATGCATTTTCATCGTCTCCATCTCTTCTTCGAGAACTATTTGATTTATGCATCAACCCTTCTAGAATTGTAATGTCTATAAGATGCAAAATTAATGAGGAAAAATCATCTCCAAAGAAGGTGTTGCACTAGATCTTGGCAATGTAGGAACAACATTGTAAGCCCAAACTCTTGAGTCTCCAAAGGAATCTATACAAGTTTTAGGAAAATTGAGATGGCATGAGTAGTAGCGAATAGAAATCTACCTCTAAATGAAGAATTACATGTGCCACTCAAACAATCTTAGTGAACCAGAAGTTTATCAGGCATGTACATCCCTAATAACATTGTTGAATAGTGTCCTTTTCCTATGAAAACAAAACTGGTCCAAAGCATTGCATTTGTTTCTGCATTCTTATCATGTGGCTATTGGTAGCATGCTAATCTAATAAGTTATTGTGCATGGTAGCAATAAGTGCACTATGCTAGTTAGCATTTAGTTCCAATTAGATGTAATTAATCATAATCTAAAGAGAACTTCTCAGACTTATTTCTATTAAAACTTTCATCAATACCTTCTTTGCTAAAAATTTATATCTCTTGTTTATTATACTACTTTCTTGAACTTGTTTGAAAAACGAAACGACTTTTAGCTAGATGGGCTCTACTCCTCTAGGTATTTATTATGACATAGTTGTCCGGTGGAAGTTCGATTGCCTTGCCAACAATGGTTGAGTGAGAAAAGAAGGAAGACAATCAATCTATTAAGATGGAAGTTTGGCAAGAAACAATTGTGGATATTTCGAAGATCACAAACAATCCTCTTCCAAAACCAGGGAGTACGAGTAAAGGGTAGGACACCAATCGAAAGGTAGATCGCTAAATCTTTCCCAAGATTTTGGAGCAACAAAAAAAGTACTTCGGTCTAGTGAACCAAAACCCCTTCATCAATTGAATTCAAAACTTCCAGGAAAAGGAGTACAAGTTACAATACAAGCATCATCCACAAGTTCAAAATCTGAAGAAGTAGTAGAAGTAGTAGAAGAATTTATCCCTAGACTTATGGCAAACACAATATTACTCCATAGAAGACAATATCTGATAGGAATTACCTACGCCAAATCCGATAGATTCCCTAGTGATGATCGAGATGCGCATGTTTGTGCCTTCAAAACTAATTATAATGTATTAGATAACCTAGATGACAATGCATATAAAGCCCAAGTATTTCAGTCAACATTATACAATGAAGCCATGAGATGGTTGAAAAAATTCGATCTAGGTCATTTCCAACAATATGATGCAATACGTGATGCCTTCATACAGAGATTTTGGTTAAAGAAGAGCCCATCGCAAAGTTTTTATTTCTTAGAGAATAACAAGCAGAAGCAAAGTCAAGGAGTACAAGACTATGCAACCATTCTTAGGAAACATCTACAATAATTACCAACAACAAATACAGCTTTACCAATGAATGTAATTACAAAATGGTGTATTAATGGATTGAACCCACAATTACACCAAATCATGATCATCAAATGCATTGGAGGAATGACTCTTGATGTTGTTATAGAAATGTTTTTACAATTAGAACACAAAATTGGAGGTTTTGTGGAAGACCTGGATTGGATACAAGCCCGAAAGGCTAAAGCTGAGGAACCATTGAAGTAGTTCTTCTATGTTAAATGCAAGGATCTAGGCCTTGTTGCTGCAAATTGTGCCCTAAACCAGATTTACTATGCCATCTGTGAAAATACAATTCATGCTACAAACACTTGTCCATACAATGCCAAAACACAAAATCAGTTGGCCATGAATGCAATTATACAAGACCCAAGAGAACCCTTGACCAACTATGTTCCACCTCATCTACATAATAGTTCATACCTGAAATATCCCCATTTTCAAGCACAAAAATAGGGAAGTTGTAATTTTCCATGATGGAATCAAGGACCTTTAAACCCCACTAACAAAGGAATGCAGATGCACTATCACTTTTGTGCAAATTAGGACACTTTTGAAGACACTGCAAGGATGCCCAAGAACATGATAAATGTAAGAAGGATTGGCAAAATCCGATGACCAATATGGTCATTATTACACCAACCAAGGCACAGGCCACCATTGTACAAACATGATCCGAAAAAGTACCGCAACCAATTGCAAAAGCATTTGAACCAGGCTTCAATGAACAACAATGAATGGTAAAAAAAGCCACGAAATGGGCTCAAGCAAAAGCCTTAGTCTTTCCTTCACCAAAACCAGTAAATGATTTTGCCCCTAAAGCACCACTGAAAAGTATACTTGTGTCAACACCCCAAAAAGAGAAACCACCGAAAGAATCTACCAATATGGTGGCATGGGATATCCGGACCCAAGCACCAATCACCATGCCACTGGGTCAACTACTGACACTAGTCCCTAGTATCCGACAACAATTGAATGTGTAGGATTTGAACCAATTTTCGACAGTGGTTATAGCAATGATTCACCCCGAACCAGACACAACAGTAGACCATGTGGTCCCCTTAATTATTCTGTGGTATAAAAATCGTCAAATATCTAAGTTCTTAATTGTTGGTGGGTCAAGACTAAATATAGCAATTGCCACCTTGTGTAAGAAACTAGGGTGGAATCATATAAAACCCATCAAATTCTTTGTTTGCATGGCTAATCAATTCCGTGTGCACCTAGTGGGACTTGTCCAAAAATTTCCCAATACACTACAAGGAGTAGTATTTCACATGACTGTTTTTGTCCTCGATCTACCTAAATCGAGTCTTGATTATAATTTCTTGTTTGGTAGACCCTTGCTGAAACAAGCCAAAGTCTTGTAGGATTGGTCTTCACACGAATTAATTTTTAAATGCAATCATCAAAAATACATTGTTCCTCTTGATGAATTCATGCCTTGTGAGATACATGCTTGTCCTTACATGATAGAGCCTATCCATATGTTAGATGGACTATCAAATGATGAAGAAATGGCCTTTCTAATAGCCAATCAAGATTAAATATCCTTATGTATAGTTGAATTGCAACATGTGCTAGTCCAATGGCACTACAAAGAATAAGGGGACGTAGCAACACGCTCAATTTAAAGAAAAGTGGGTACTGACACTTATGCGATGCTATTTCCATGCAATGTCACATAAGCGATGCTCAAGAGAAAAAAGAAGATTATGTCGCATAAGGACGATCACCATCACTTATGCAACAAATAAAAATACCATCGCTAGGAGTGCCGCACATTAACAAAGCTCCAAGCGATGTGGGCAAACTGCTTGGGATGCAAAAGTGCATAAACCAAAGGCCTACGAATACAAAAAAAAAATGGATTTCTCCCGACACATTTGTGCTGGGATCTGACAAAATAACAAGCTTGAGAGTGAGAGAGCCAACTGCACATGCTAGATCTAGTCTAGTAATAGTGGCATAGTTTAATGATCCAACCATAGACCTATATAGAAGTGGATCATGCACTTCATTACCTTTTATTGAAGTCAATTTTATATCAACCTCCATAGGACTACTCAATGGTTTACATCTCTAAGTCCACTCTTTTTCAAAACATCGAAAATGTACTTCATCTACTCCTTTCAAACTAGGTTATGGTCTAGAAGCTATTGACCCTACAGAAATTGTTGTTCCTAAGCTACATGTGGCTATTGAACAAAAGATCCTTCCTAAAAAATCATTGTATTCTCCACTTGATGAATTTCATGCCTTGGATGAGTAGTGTTTTGAAATTTTGTTACTAATGCAGGAACTACAGATTCGGCAAGCCTGCACCCATGATCGTATTCTTAAAACCCGAGTCTTCCAAGAAGGCTAATTGGTTCTCTTCTACAACTCGAAATTGGATCGTGTTGCTAGCAAGTTCAAAGTTTGGTGGTTTGGTCCTTACCAAATTTTTGCTTAGCTTAGTCCTATAACTTTTCGGTTCCAGACACTTGCCAGAATATTGATTAAAAATATGGTCAATAGGTCAAAGTTACAAACTTTTTGGCTACCTGCCATGTGTGCTAATCATTAACCCACCACCCATGATTGCATGGTTTTGCATGATGATCATTGCGCCATTCTTCGTATCGCATCCATCATTCATCTTTTCTTGCCCCTATAATGCCATCATCCCTCCTTTGTGCTTATATACCCCACGTTGTCTTCCATCACTGTTGTGTTTTGCACGCTTGTCTACATATGTCTTGTTCCCTTTAGTTGATATTGCCCAATGTAGCCATGGAAGCTTTAGTTGCAATCGAGCCCTTCTTTGTAGTATTTTCCAATGCCACTACCCAATACCTTAACCCTTGCCAACTCAACACATTTGCACTCCTTCAATGGGATGCTCTATTGCATACCCCATTGCAGAAAGCAATACACGGTCCATTGCTATTGAGCCTTCTCCATAGCAATATGGACGGTCCCACGGAATAGGGCCAAAGTACACACCATCACCACAGAGGTTGGGTAACATTTCCACCTTCCCAGCAATGCTGTAACTCATGTTGAATCCCTTTTTCGTGTTGTTCATGGTTGTGGCAATGGACGTGCAACATTGTGCTTATGGTATTTCAAAGCAATTCTATTCCCTTATCACTGCATCTGCTCACCAACCAGTCAACAAGGTCATGATCCTTTTTAACCACATTCATCGAGAATGCCAGCATACAACTAGACAATTACAACAAACTGGCACCACCTATAGCCACCTTCCTTACCTTCTATCCATTCTACACCTAGGAGAATTCCCTATCCCTATCCACATCCTCTTAATCCTTTGGATTTTTGTCCCTCATGCCTTAGCAATGGCCAAAGATGATGATAGTGTTGGCTTGATCCTCTAACAAGCCAAGCACCCTCCTCAAGTGCAAACTTCTAGCTCATCAAATGTGGAGTGCACTTTGAGCCAACACACTATAGAAACCTGACAGACTCCCACCAAGGTGATCCTCCCATCCTCCTCCGAGGATTCTTTTCATTCACCCTCAAGCTCCACATAGCAACCTCTAGCATCCCCTCTTTTGATGGACCCTGTTTCCCTACTTGACCATCCAATGCCAGATGCCTTATTGCCTACTCCGCCACACTCTCCTTGAATATAGCCTATTGTAGATGTCACTGCTCCATTCCGAATCCCCCTCCCTTGTCTCCTGCAGCTTCCACCCCTTCCTCTCCCAGCTATTCACCCCTAGTCACTCCTCCTCCATAGAGTCCCGATTGGTCCCCCATTGGTTCTCTCTATGGAAATCAAACTAGGAATGTGCATAAGACACACATTGATTCTTCAATTCAGCCTTTATATCTTGTTCATACAAATGTGTGTGGTCCTATGCCCACAAGGTCATCAGCTGGATCTCTTTACTCTGTCACTTTCAAATGGAGTGTATCTACTAGTAAGCAAAAATCTACAGATGCTGCACATTCGAAGAAGGAAGACAAAGATGAGAAGAAATAAAAAAAGCAAAAAATTGTTTTGCAAATACTGTAAAGCAAATGATCAGGTCATTAAGAGCTGTCCAAAACTGGCTGCTAAAGAGGCAAAGAAGAAAGAGGCCAGAATGGTTGTTGCAAAGGCCTCTACACCAAAAACAGAGTCTGCTAATCTTGTGCAGAATGAAGAATGGGCGTTTACTAATTTTTGCAGTTTTGACCCATCTTCTCATGAACAGTGCATGTTTGCAGTAGACTCAGATGTTTGGTACTTTGATAGTAAGGTGTTGCTCTAGCACAATGGTGAGAACCACGTTAAGAAGCTCCACCTCCTTAATGTCAATCCGCGGAAGAGATAGGAGTGATATGAAGATCGTGAATGTGAGATGAAGTGAGAGTGAAGGTGAGAAGCATAGAGATGCACACACACATACACACACTACGAAGAGACAAACAAGACACAATGGAAGGTGAGAAATCAACTCTCTTACTCAAGAACACTCTTACAAGCTCAAAATAGCTCTAAGCTCTTCTCTACTCAAACAAGCTAACCCCAAAAATGAGCTCTCTAGCTATTTTTATAGATTCTAGACGAGTTTTGACCGGTTTCACATCTAGTGATTGGCATAGTTAAAAAATAGGTCCTATGCGCTATTTGAGAGGGTAAACGGTGTCTAAAAATAACCAAAATTGATATGCTCATTCTACCTAAGCTCCTCAAGCTCGAGGACTCCTCGGCTTGCACAAAATGGAGCTATGGATTGCAAAAAGGGTTTTTCTATGTTACATATGTTACAATAGTGATGAAAATCATTGTTGGAGGTTTTTGAAGAATATTTATAAAACATAATCTTTGAAAACTTGATTCGATTGGCTCCCTGCTCTGTCTTTACATGCTTCCGCGTCTTCTATGCCTCTAGCTACTGCCAACACCCCCTCCCTCTCGCTTCTGTCGTCCTCGACAGAACCTTGTTGTGAGGTCTGTCGGATGTAATTCTGTAGGAGTTCCTGAGCGAGGGTGTGTTCTAAAATTCGAATGCCTCGGGCCAAATCTGCCTCGAGTTTCTCCCAATCAATTGGTTGCGGTTCATCAGGTGGCGGGAGTCGATAGTGCGTGGAATAGACCATCTGTTCATAGGCAAATAGTTGAAGCAAATACGTGGGCCTGCTGATGAACACCTCTGAATGGTATTCCCAGAAACCGGTTATGAACATTTCTTCGAAGGTTTGCTTGTAGCACGCCGGTAAGTATTTGATTCTGCAATGCCACATGTAACACACCCGAAGCGATGGCGTTGTACTCATGTCATATGCAAGATCTAGATTGCCATGCTCGAAGCCCGGGGTGTTTACATGAGGTGCCTTGACGCGTCTGAAGACTTTAAAAACCATCTGCATCATGTCAAATATCTTGACAGTCATGTGCGCTACTATATCGTCTGTATGTTTCAAGCGAGGGATCCAGTGGCGAATCATGGCCATCATGTATCCGATTGTGGGTGGTCCTGTAGGTGGCCTGAAGTATGGGTAGTTTAGCCAATCCTGGCCTTGCTTGTTGTTTTGTATCTTAATCGCAAATGCCTTCCAGGAACGGCGACATGGCACTGGTCCCCAACATGGGTTATACTTTAAGTGGAAAGGTGCCTTAACCCAAGTACTCATCATCTCAGGATATTCTTGTAAAAGATCTTTACGCCAATCCGGTTGATAGATCTCGCCTTGCTGCGCATCCAGTGGCAAATCCTCAGGTTCAAATTGAGTAGCGTGAGATGGTTTCTTGCCTGTTTCTTTCTCTATGGCCAACTGATATTCGGCCATTAACATGAATTATGGTTTGTACTGTAACTCATGCCCGGATATGTATCTGCACGGGGCCAAATGAGCAAAGTAAGGAGACTGTAAAATTCTTTCCTCAATCATTGCCATTGCGTGCAACTACGCCTCTACTCGTGCTGAGTGGGTGATGCCAAGCTCTTCAATTGTCTTCATCCATGCGGGAGTAGGAAGTTTGTAAGTCGTCTGGCCTTCAGCTGTGACGCGTCCTCCTGGGATGGGTTGAGGTTCATAAGCTTCTTCGAAAGTTTCCTCCACCGGAATAGTTACATTTTCTTCATCAGCTGGGAGCTCTGGTGGGGAATCTGGTCTTGGTGGTGCTTCATATACTGCTATCCGTGATTCAAGAGTTGATAACTGGGCCCGTAATGCGTTGAGTTCCTCTAGGATGTCAGGAGATGGGTCCGCAGGTGCTGGTAGTTCTTGTTGTGCAGGTGCTCGTAACTGGAGTAACTTATGATCTTCTTTGAGCTTCTGTAACTCCTCGGTCATATTGTCGTATTCATTCAGCAGTCTAACATGATCTTCTAACAACATTTTCATTGATTCTGAAGGCACGACCTTAAAACAACTAGGGCTTAATGGTTGGTCAGGTAGATCAAGGGCAGCTTCTAAATTTTCTCTGTTCTGCTCTTGTAAGCGCTGGTTTTCTTCTTTTGCTACTGCCAAGTGTCTTCTGAGTAAGCCCATGTTCCATGTAAGCGTCGCATTGCGAATTGTCTGGGCCCTTAACAAATTATCAAGATCAGCAGTGGCCTCTTCGGCTTTCTCTTCACTTTCTAGTTCTAGTTTATGATATGCCTCACGTAGTTCTTGGTAGCGAGTATTCAAGGAGGCATTCTCGATCGACAATGAATTAAGCTGCGGCTGTAAGTCGTTGGTTGTCCTCTGCAGCATTTGATAATTATTTCCAAGAGATGTGAGCTCATCTCTTACTTGAGTCATACAGGTGAACATCTGTTGAAATGCATTATCTACAGTGGGTGATAGTATTAACGATGTGCTAAGCGAAGATGCAGTAGGTGTAGATGCAAAGGGAATGGGGAATGGGGGTGGGAATGTGGATGCTGTGGTGATTGTGGAAAATTGTGGTGTGCTTAAATATTGTGGTGCCACAAATGAAGTAAGTGGAGGTGCGGTGGGTGGTGATATATCCATATCGCTGGATGTGGTGTCGAGTGCGGTGACTGTGAATAGTGGTGTGATCGTGGGTAAGTGTGTGGGTGTAAATACGGGATTTACAAAGTTTGACGAGTAATTTACAGAGGGGTTGTCTTGGACGGCTTGGTGGAAAGGAGAAAGGGGAGTTACGGTGGGTCGGGGAGGTGAGACTGGGGAGAAGGTTAATGGAGGTGGGAATGGGGAAAGGGGTCTTGGAGGTGTGGGGAAGGTCGGAAAGGATGGTGGGAAAATTGGATTTGATAGAAAGGTAGGTGTGCTAGGGGGTAGACTAGGTTGAGTTGGTGCGGGAATTGTGGGATGAATGGGAGTAAGGACGACTTCTGCTACTCCGTCGCAGAAGGAGGATGTTGTTCTGGGAGAAGGAGGATGTTGTTCTGGGAGAAGGAGGATGTATGGAGGAGACTGGATGGGTGGGAGGTGAAGGAGGAGCAGTTGGGGTGGTAGGTACTTCAACAACTCTGGAGGTATGTACAGCAGTGGTACGGGGTGGGGAGTCGACGATAATGGTGTCCTCTGCCAATGAGCCTTCTGGGACGAGACGTGCTTCCTTTGCCTGTTCTGAAGATTGTCTGCCGGTGGGTACCCGAATATATTCACCCGGTTTGGTGAGTAGACGGATTCTGCGAGGGTCATACTGTGGTAACGGTTTCCTCTGCAAATATCGTAACGCTTCTGTGGATCCCACTGATTTGACAAGTTCTCTGAAGCCTCTGATGTACACTTCTTCGAATCCGCCTGAGACTACTTGCTGTTCTATAATTGTTTGGCTCTCTTCCTCAGTCAATTTCTTGTGCGCCCAAACTTTCTCCATGGTGCGATACAATTTCTTGATAGCTAGCGTGTAGGCTGTGCTTCATAGGTTTCATCTTCATGTGTGCTCGTGTCACCTTGGGTGTCGGTTTGTCGTCCTTGTTCGTCTGTGTGTACATGCTCTTGGGATTCATGTATGCCCTGACTGGCTTCATCATCGCCTTCATCTTCATCGGTTTCCATTCTTTCTTCCTCAGAATTGGACACTATTTGTCCTTGTGGTTGGTCTCGGGGCGTGGTCGGGTAACTTGGCTGCTCGTATTCTTGAGAGAAGATCTAACCTTCTGAAAATTGAAATTCATTCGAGAAGGCATCCTGCATTTCAAAATCAAAGGTTGTATCCAGTGGCTCTGCTTCCATGTTTGGTATCGGAAAAGAGAAAGCTTCCGCACCAATAGTGGTGGGAACTTCTGCTGCAGTGGTGGTAGGTCCTGGGACACTGGCTACTTGAGGAGTGACTGTGCCGGTAGTGCCCTCCGTTACAACTGGTCTTGATAACCGTATGTGAATAGTTTGTACTGTTGGAGTGGCTTCTATCGGAGACTGCTCTGGAGAGGGTTGTGGTGAGGGTGATTCTGGCACCTGAAGGCAGGGGATAGTTCCTCTCATTCGCTTTCTTGCTCGTCCTTTGCTAGGCTTTCTAGCTTTCTTTGTTGTTCCCTTGAAGGCTTTCAGCTCCTCACTTGTCATTGCTCGCTCAATAGGTAAATCATAGGCCAAACACGTATATATGATGCACGTGAGAGCGCAACATCCATAGATGACTTTCTTTCTTTCCCATCTGTGTTGTGCTAGTAGAGCTGATCAATGATCCAGCTTGCGAGATCAACTGTCTGGGGTCCAGTACATGCTAAATATAATCCAAACCATATGCGCTTGTGAGGCATTGTGAATCTGTCCTGAGCTGGAAATGCAAAATGTTGCATACATATCCGCAGTGGTTTTGAAAGCTCAGGTGTGATCGCCAAAATCTCTTCCCACTTAGTAACGTCTCCACGTTTCATTGGCTCTGGAACCAGCCGTTCTCGTTCCATTGGAGTGTGGGTTCCATGAATCTTGATGGCAGCTCGAATCAAATCTTTAGAAAGATAAAATCTTTTATATGGTGGATCGTTCACTAAGGATGGCAAAATAAAAGTGTTGGGCAGATCCTTGTTCTCAAAAGCTGTTAAAGTTGTGACTAAGTAATAGCATCTGTAGAAGTCAGGTTTAGGCAAAGGGTCACTAAAATATTATGTAAAGCCGGCTCTTGCCCAAACATGCGTTAGATCTTCCGTGTTCTGTAATCCTTCGAACTCTCGTGAGAAAAACTGATATTTGCCCCAGGTACGGTCATCAAAAGTCAAATTAGCCTCAAATATAAATTCAGCATCTGCTAATGGTCCTGCTAGCCCTTGAAACCAGTGAGAATTACGATGAATCTTCTCAGTATACCCTCTAGGAGGATCGTCAATAGGCATGGGTCTTGGAAATCCCTAGAATTCTGGGGGCTGAGCTGTAGGATGGGGCTCTGCTAGTAGTTCACCAATATTAGCCCTGGGTACACTGGGTCTAGCTTCCGATGGCCCTTCTTCGGTTTGCATGATGATTGGCGTGCTAATGGAAAAGTTCTGCTACAAAAGATTAGCACATTAGTATGGAAATTAATTATGATCCCATTAAAGTGAGACCGCAATCCCTTTCCATAGCCGATGTGTAACCCATGTAGCCAAGTGTTGTGATGTGATTGATGCAATGCTTCTTGCAGAACTAGTGCAGGTCTCTAGACACCTATATGTTTTCAAATATTGCATGCATTTCTTGTTGAGATGTTATTACAGGTGATGTCGGGTTATAGTGTGTGGATTTATACAAGGTTCAAATGTAAGTGATTTATTACAAGGATGGAGATTAGTTGGGGTGGGAGTTATGTTAGATAAGGGGTTAGGAGAAGACTTCTGGATACGTTTTGGTATCCACTTCCTAAGAGTTCGTGTGCGGGTGATAGGCTTCTGTTGAGGGACAAAGGATGAGATCGGATTTGGGGGTATTGGGGGTTGAAGAGATTTCTGAGGGGTATATATTACATGGCTTGAGGGTTGAGGTATAATACATTGTTTGGGTACCCAAATCTGCGTGGGTGTGGGTCGGTTTGTAAGGTACTTCTTGGTGATCCAAATTTGTCGAATGTTCGAACTTGTAGAAGAAGGTCGAGGGGATGTTGGATACTGATTCTGCTTTTGCCTTGACTTCTTCTTATCATTGTCCGCCTTAGTGGAATCTGTCGGTGGGTTTTTTCCTTTCGGCACCCATATCTGTTTCGTGCCACTTGTTCTGTGATTCTGATACTGCTTCTTTCTTCCTTGTGTCATTTGATATTGTCGTCGGTCTGGGTTCCTTTGTTGTGACTGACTCCTTTGTGGTTGAGGTTGAGAGGTCGGATGGACACTCTACTTTGGAAAAGAAGGGAGGTCCAACACTTGCGAAACCTGCCCATTAGGAAGTGCTCCATTTTGTACTTTTAATCTAGGCCAGTCCGCAATAAGTGTGGAAGGATGAGCACCGCAGGGTGTTTTGCCCATGTGGACGCTGATGTAACCCACCTGACCACTGATGGTGTCCATTTGACCAAGCGGTTGGGTAATTGCCCCTTCTAATTTGCAGGAAGCCCAAGGGAAAATCTCCTGACGTCCTTTTGATTGACAATTGTCCGTTGCCAAGCCCGCATGGGTTGGTGTAGACGTAACATGACTGATTTGACCAAAGATCTTCCGGTCTTCCGTCGCATGTATTTCATAGGGTCTAGGGTCACGTACTTCAGGCAGAAAGCCGTTAGGGAAGTCAAACGGTATCACTCGCTTCTGATCTAAGGTTCCAATTTGTAAGGAGCCTTGTCTAAGATTTAGGTCCACTGAGTGATCGTATAGCCAATCTTGGCCAAGGATTAGGGGTTCTATCAGGTCGTCGTCATGGCACACTAGTAGTTTCACTGTCAAGGTCACTTCGTTTATGAGGATAGGAAGGTCCACCTCACCCATGCAAGGGGTTTCCATGCCTCCTAGCCCTATGAGGTATGCCTCAATTGGCCGCATTTCTATTCCTGAATCCTTATAGTGGGACCATCTAATCGCACTAGTCGCAGCACCTGAGTCAATTAAAGCCCTGAGCTCTTGGCAAGGGTTGCCATGCTCTAGCCTAACTGTAATGAATGGTCTCCTGTCCACTATGCTAGGATGAGTGGTTGACTTTGCTTGACACATGGCCATGTGATATCTGGGTGATGTTTCCAGATGGTTATAATGTTCTCTCCCTAGTCCTTGTCTTCTTAACTTCATGCGCTTAATGCGTTCTATAGCTTCTACCTGAGCTTCAGCTCGTATTCTATTTTCTTCCTCCTTACGCTTCTTTGCCAACGTGAGTCGTCTAAGCATATCCTCAGTAAGAGGTTCCTGGTATAACCTGACTCTACATCCACTGATGTAATTAGGCATTATGTCTCCTTCTAAGGTGGCTAATTGTACTGCTCCACTTGTTGAGAGTCTGTTAATGATCATAGGTCCATAACCTCGCTTTTCTAACTTCCGTGTGTGTTGTTTCAGCGTATATACTAGAACTAAATCTCCTTCTTTCAAGCCTTTATCTTTCACATCTGCATCAAAATATGCTTTCTGTCACTTTTTAGCTGCGTATATGCCTGCTGCTGCTTTCAGCCTGGTTTCTCCTAATCGTTCCAAGTCCATTATTCTTGCTGATAATTCATGGCCGGTCCACTGATGTTCTTGTGCAACCTTAAGGGTCGATATCAAGAAGTCCAAAGGAAGCACAACATTCTGACCAAAAACCATCTGAAAGGGAGTTGCATTGAGTACGGTCTTGTAGGCCACTCGATATGCCCAAACAGCGTGGTGTAACTATTTGTCCCAATCTGAACGTTTGTTGTTCACGAGTTTCGTCAAATAAGAATTTTGCAGTCGTGTGTGCATCATTCTTTTTCGTGGCTTTTGCCTCTACCCATTTGGTAAGATAATCTGTCGCAACAATAATGTATTCAGCATGTGTACCTTTTGCAAGGGGGTTAATGGGTCCTACAAAGTCTATACCCCATTTAGAAAATGCACGTCCTCCCATCATGGGTTTCAATGGCATTTCATCTTTGCGAGTAGGAAACTGAGTTCTTTGGCACACATCACATCTCTTGACATAGGTATGTGCATCCATGTGAAGAGTGGGCCACCATAATCCTGCAAAGAGGATGGCTTTGATTATCCTATCTGGTCCAAAGTGATCTCCTGCAACACCTTGGTGTGCAGTCTCTAATACGCTCAAGTAATCGCTTTCATGAACACACTGTCTTAAGTATCCATCTCGTCCTCGTTTGTATATATTATCTCCAATAAGTGAATAGTCTTGAGCTTCCTACTCTAGACTGCGTTGTCGTGCTAAAGTCATTCCTTGAGGGAAGGTTTTTGTCCTCAAGTAAGTCACTAAAGGTTCACTCCAATCTGGTGTGAGAGACACGTGATATAACGTAGCATGTTCTACTGGTGGTCTTTCACAACAGACAGGGCATTCTTTACACAATTTGTAGACAGCTGCTTCCATCGAAGGCCAATATACTCCTAGTCTATGCAGAGTCTGCAAAGTACGATGTTTCGAGTGATGTTGCTTTAATGCACCTATGTGTGCTAATTGCAACCAATTTGCATGTTCTGATTCATCTACACCACAAGCAAGAATCTTTTGATTATCCTGTTTATATATGCTTCCTGCTATGATTTGGTATCTCTGAGACTTGGTAATCTCTCCTTCTTTGATCCTTATCTTAGGATTCTTGGGTCCATATGTGAGAATAGGGACTATTGGCTTAGCCCATTCTAGTGCTATCTCAAGGTTAAACAAATATGCATCTGGTAATTCATCCGCTATTCCTTGAGGAGCTTCTCTTGTGGTTAATCTTGAAAGGTGGTCAGCTCTAAGATGTGTCTTTCCTTTCCTGACTACTACTTCAAAATCATACTCCATGAGTAATAGAAACCAACGTATTAATCGTCCTGTGTTACATGGCTTGTTGACTAAGTACAATAGGGCTTGATGATCTGTAAAGAACTTGAACTTGTTTGCCAACAAATAATGTCTGAATTTCTTTACCGCGTAGATCATTCCTAATCCCTCTCGTTCCGTAGTGGTGTAATTTCTTTCTGTTGCGTTCAACTGTCTGCTCGCGTAAGCTATGGGGAGATCTATATTACCTTCATTTGTGGGTTTTGCTAACACACATCCTATGGCATAGTTGGATGCATCCACATGTACATGAAATGGCTTACTCCAATCCGGGGTTGTTAATATAGGTGTTGAGCACAAACATCGTTTAAGTTCATTGAATGAATTCTCACACTCGTCTGTCCATTCAAAATGGGTCAAAAGAGAGTACAAAGGCTTGGCTATGATTCCATACATGTGTATGAATCGTCTATAATAACTGCAATGGCCCATAAATGCCTGTACCTCTTTCACCTTAGTTGGTCTAGGTAGATCTGCAATCACCTTCACCTTTTCTTCATCCATAGAGATTCCATTCTTTGACACAATGTGTCCTAGAATTTTGCCTTGTCTGACCATGAAAACGCACTTTTCTGGGTTCAAACAAACCTAATATTCTCGACATTTGTCAAATATTTGTCTTAACTCTGGGATATGTTTCTGTCTTATATTTGAGTGTGCACATAAGTCATCGACATAGACTTCCAAATTCTTACGTAAGAATTCCTTAAACACATGACACATGAGTCTCTAGAAAGTAGCGGGTGCATTTGTTAAGCCAAATGGCATCACACAAAATGCAAATATGCCCCATTCTGTGGCAAAAGCCGTCTTGTGTTGATCTTCTGGAGCAATGGCTACTTGATTATAGCCTGAGAAACCATCGAGAAAGCTGTAAACTTCCTTGCCTGCAACTCTTTCCAATAAATGTTCCGTGATAGGAAGAGGATAACTATCTCTAATCATGGCGGCATTAACTTTTTTAAGGTTAATACACACACACAATTTTCCATTCTTCTTGGGCACAACCACAATGGGGGATACCCATTCGGTATGCTCAATTTCGTAAATAAATCCTGCTTCTATCAAACGATCTATTTCTTCATTAATCTTCGCGGCATAGTTATCATTGTAAGTGTATGGTTTCTGTTTAGTGGGTTCTGCATCTGGAGTCATAGGGATTCTATGAGAACATATATCCGGGTCTACTCCTTTCAAATCTTTGTAACTCCAGGCGAACACATCTCTATATTCGTGCAATAGGGCAACTAACTCTTCTTCTTCTTCCTTCGTCAAATCATGCCCTATGTATGTACATTTTTCTTCTTCTCCTTCTATGGCCACTATTATTTTTTTGGTTTTCTCTCGATTATCATATACTTCTCCAATGTCAGCTTTTCTGTTAGGCATTCGTACCATTATTCGTCTATCTTCTATTTCATATTTCTTGAAGTTCTCGAGAACCTCAAACAAGGATTCTTCTTTTTCTGACATGGTTTCCTTCTTCTTTCTTTTCTTACCTTCACTTTTGTCAGTCACTTGTGTGGTTAACCTCACCTCATTCGTAATTTCTTCGTGCCTCTGAGGGTAAGTCTCTACTTCGTAGAAATATTCTTCCTCTGATGCAAAGGGTGGGTCCATAATGATTGACTCTAAATCGAAATCACTCGCATCCTCAAATGCATCAGTGGTAGGTTCACATTCTTCTAAAATTGAATCACACATGATTGGCTCGATCGTGAAAACTGAAATGTCATAGCCATCCTCGTCACAGTGGGGTGTCCATCGTTCTTCATTGATGGCTACATCCATGGTTGCTAGGATTTCGGCCCAACCATGAGGTTCAAACTCCTCATTTGGAAATACTACTGGTGCGTAAGCTGGGTCTTGAAGGGTTCTTGGATGTTGCTCTACACCTAAGGTCCTTGCTTCTAACCGTTCTTCCTCTTGTTTTGCTACTTTACACATCCATAAGTGAGTGTCCTCGTGTAACCATGAGGGATCTGACTCTAAAGAGTGTACCGATTCCGTTTCTACCTGTGTCTTATGGATGGTGTTCCATTGTATTGGGGGTACATCTCTATGGGAATAGTCTTTAAGATTGACTTTAGTAGTCACTCCTAAATGTTGCAAGTACAAAGAATTAGTTCCCCAATCTTGTACAATTTGCAACTGACGCATGAATGGTCGTCCCAATATCATCTCATAAGCGTGATTTTTTGCAAAGTCACAAATGGCAAAGGTATGCTCAAACTCCACACCACAAGTGGTGAGAGATATGCCTTCTAGTAAGACTAATGGTTTTTCTATGTGTCCATCAGCCATTTGTAGCTTCATCCTGGTAGGTCGTAGTGATGGCTTACCCCAACGTTTCCATAAAGCGGTGGTAGCAATGGCTACTCCGGCTCCTGAGTCTAAGATGGCTTTCATGGTGTAGCCCTGATGGGTTATTGGAAGATAAGTGTTACCTTCCTCTCCTTCACTTACATCTCCTATCTTTTCTACTGGTATCTCTGGTACCTTCTTGTGTGTTCCTATCTGCGAAGGAGTAGTAGCAAGCTCAAGGAATTGATTTGCTACGTGCTTCCACAGTTCTGGTTTAACCTTCAATAATTGCTCAAGTGTGAGGTGACACTGAACTTTAGTGTTCTTGACCACTTCCGTGTTTCTAGGGATCACTGATTCTTCATTCCTCACTATTATCGTGGGTGCTCTCATGCTAATAGACTTGTCTTCCCAAGGTCCTGTGAACTGAGGTAATTCTTGTAAAGAATTGGATTCAAATCCTGTGTGTTCACTCAGTTGTTCTTCCTCTACATCATCGTAAATAGAGGGGATATCTTGGGGAAATTGTTCCTGCAAGTCGTCTATTTCTTGAATAGGAGGATGGATTCCTTGTTCTTTTCTCCACTTCTCTTCTTGGATTTCTCTCAGAAATTCATGTGAGTACCTATGTATGGAAGATAGGTGGTCTTGACTTTCTGTATTGGGTACTTGAGACAGGGATGGTGCATTCTTTTCCGGTGTCTCTGAGGCAATAGGGTTCCTATGCTGATCCTTTTTCTCTTTGCTCTCGATCAAGTATTCTAGCCTCTCCATTAATCCTTGGAAGTGTTCCGGTTTTGCCATGTTATTCCAATTAAGATATCTAGAGGCTTCAAACATTGCTTGTGCTAGTTCTACCATCTTCATGCAAAGCTTAGTCCTCTCAATTTCTAGGTCTGCTCGTGGGTAGTTTTTACTCATTTCTGTTACTTGAGGTCCTTCTTTTATTCTAGCCTGATATGCACGGAACATCATGTCTAGGTTTTCCGGTATGCGTTCCGCTAAAACTGATCCTGATTTTTGTGCTAGGTTCTCTTGATTCAATTCCTGTGAAGTCAACTCTAGGATTTTAGCTCTAGATTCCTTGAGACTTCCTTCCAACTCCGTTATTTTTTTACTCCATTTTCTCTTAATTCTTTCTCTAGAATCTTTCCAAGATTTTGTTTTTTTACTGCTAGATTCTGCAACTTCACTAGTTCCAGCTATTTTTTCCTGACTAAGTTGTTGGTTCTGTAAGAGCGCCTGGGCTCTTGTTATCGCTTGGATAGACACGTATGTAGGGTTGGATCCATCCGCATTATTTACAATACCTATCACGTTGATTGGTGTCACATTTGAAGTGTTAACTGGGTTCTTAGGACAATCTTTTATGATGTGCTCTTTACCACAATCGGCACAAAAGCCTTGTATGTTATAGTACTGCAACTATCCTGATATCGGAGGATGTGGGAAATCTTTTATGAAATGATCTCCTTGGCACCTAAAGCATGGTCCTCTAGGGCCCTGTGGTCTTTGTTGTCTTAATTGGGGCCGTGGATTCGGGTTTGTGTACATCACATTAGCATAGTCGGGCTCCCAACTAGGTTCCACGGGTGGACTATCATAATGATATGTCTCTACGTGTTATGGTGACTCTGTGTAATACGCGGGTGGACTATCTACATGAGTAGAGTCAAAACTGTTAGAGTTCGGATCACTCTCTGTTATCAAAGGTGAAGAAGGCACTAAGGCCCTACTTAGGTTCTCTTCTGCAGCCGCGTATTTCACTGAGATGACATTCGCTAGTGGGGGTGGCTGCTGAGCTAAAACAGGTTGAGGTCTTTGTTGAGCCTGATATGGATAATTTTGAGGAGGTCTATAGTAATAAGGCTGAGCATTGTATTGGCCTTGATACCTACCTGGCTGCGCGTATGCTTGCGGGTAGTTTTGTCTCACTGCCTGTTTGTTGTATGGGCAGTCCTGGGCCGTATGATTTGTGTATCTTCTCTCAATAGTACAATATTGGCCACTAGGGTTGGCTTGCGGTTGTGTTGCATTGGGGCACACATTTGCCAAATGATTTCCACCACAGGTGTAACAACGTACGTTAGTTGTTAACTTGGGCATTTGTTTACTAGAAACTCCTAGTTTCTGGGCCACTTTTTCTGCTAGGTCCTCTATCGAGTTAGAAAATTTTGTGGATGCTAGAGATGAACAGTTTGAGTCCTTATAGACCTTTGAGAGTTCCAACTCATCTCCTAAGTTGTCCTCAATGTCTATGTAAATTCTTACACACTGCTCTAGCATTCTGGGTTCCTTCAAGTATACATAGGAGCATAGTTTAGAGCTCAACAAGCCATCTAAAAACAACGACACTTGTTTGACTTGTGAGGGTAGCTCTTGCATTGGACATCTTTCAACATATTGTCTAAACCTACGTCCTGCAAGTCTAACTGTTTCCTGAGGGGTCTGTTTGAAACTATGAATTAACGAAGATGTATCATGTCTGATCCCACTTTTAGAGAATTCAGTGATGACTCTAAAAAGTGATGGATGTCTCTAAATTGCCTTTGTTTCAATGGTTAGAACCAAGTTAAAGCGGTATTCTTTAACGTTAGCCCAAAAGTATTATATTGCGTGAACATGTCTTCGACTTGCTCTACCCTCAGCACTTGCTTAAATTCCGCTACATGATCGTAGGGATCTCCTGTCCCATCAAAATAATTTTTCATGGATTTTACTAACTGAGTGGGTCTCAATATTCTTGCGTGTGCACGTGGTCTAGGTAGAGGAAAATCATCTCTACCACCTGGCATTCTTTGTCTTTCCACTCTATCCGTGTCTATGGTGGTTCTGTCTCTTCCTATGGGATGATTGAAGCTTACTTTTGGTCTTTCTTTGTTCTTTTCTCTTTGCGTGCCATGGGCTGAGGATGTTCCTGCCCCTTGATGACTCGCGTTTACATTTGCTCGAGATGGAGGGAATACTAATTCACCTCTCCATGTGTATGTGTTTCTAGCGTGGTCTGGCACCACAAATACTCTTTCTGAAGTTTCATCCAGGTATACAACCTTTCCAGGTGTATCCGGGTCCTTAAATTCGTAGATTATGATGGAGCCTACCTTGCTAGGTTGTTCCGTTTTGTACCTCCAAAATGCTTCGTCAGTTTCTTTATTTACAAACAACTCTATGCTTCTATTATCCTAAGGGATCCAATCTGGAATTAGTACTCGTGTCAGTACAGATTTCCCTCTAGGTGTCCGAGGTTCTTCTAATGGTTCTTTTCCTTGGGATTTAGCTTCTGTCTCTAACTGAATTACGCCAAACTCATTCGTATTGTTTGGCTGCGTACTTAAGATATACATCCTTCCTTCCTTGTCTATGTACGCGTCTCTTTTGAATTTCACCATTGGACGTTCCAATCCAATGGGTTGATCAGGATTGTGCATCTGCACCACTTGTCTTCGCAAACCATCCTCATAAATGCGAGCACCTAAGCAGTTGGTTCGGAGAAATTCTAATTGAGTCTTATAGGGTCCTTCAGGTCTTTCTAAATATGCAACATTTGACCCTCCTTCTAGTCTTTCTGTGCTAAATGCCATTTCTGATTCACTCATGTCTAAGCTCTCGTAGGGGTAATTGTGTTCAATTGTTGAGCCCACGATCGTGCAATAGTGCCTACACTTGCTTCTGATGATCTAAGGCTTCGTCGGTCTGACTTACCTATATGTTTGCCTGATCTAAGGTTCATGAATTTACTTCCTTGCACACTCAGTACACGCTCAGATCGTCAATGATTCTTTTTTCTTACTTTCTTGATTCTTTTTAAATCCCTTTAGATTCTTGTCTAGATGTATGCGTCAGGAATACGACTTTCTGTGGTACTTTTGAGTTCTTGTTCCGTTAGACTTATGTTCTTTCCCTTAAGTTTTCGTATCACACACCTTTATCTTTAGTCTTAGACTTGATAAATTTAAGTCTCTTATACTTGATGTGTTCCTATCGTCGTTAATCCACAAAGCTACCGTTTAGCCTAAGCTAAGAATTGACTGAGGGGGTTGAGTAATCTTCCAACCTCGAGTCAGCTTTGTTGGTTGCTCTGATGCCCAAGAAGCCGCGCTTCCCAAGCTTTATGCCCTTCACTACCTTGCTTTGTTTGTCCTTGATTGCCCTTGCTAGACCTGGAAAAATCCACTATTAGACCAATTTCACAAATGGATGATCAAGCACTTGAGTATATACACCCCTAAAGGTCCTTTCCCTTTTGCCCAAAATTTCAATGCTGCCCCCTAGTTTTTCTAGTCCCAACTATGTCAACCTCAAATTACCTTATCTAAAAATCAACGGACTCTTTATGAAAAAAATAGTTGAGGTCACGTAGTACTCATCAAGAGCTTTCTAATGAGCTATAAAGCTCAAAAAACGGACTTCGGATGAAAAAGATATGACCATTCAGGCCCTGGGGGGTAAAAATTGACAAACAGGTTTTTCTCCAAATATGAGCTGAGGGGTCTCCTATGAGTGCAATGATCCAAAAATTTTCAAAAAATAGCCCCAAATTTGGTCAAAAAATCAAACCCTAAAATTGGCGTTTGGGGTGAGCAATCGTGATGGTATGAGATAATCGCGATGGTCTGGGACCGTCGCGATGGTCTAGGCGAACCGTCGCGATGGTGTGTGTGCGAACCGTCGCGATGGTCTGAAGTGCACGGTCGCGATGGTCTGGATGTGAGCAATCGCGATGGTCGGGGTGAGGCGTCGCGATGGTCCGATTGAGTGAACAATCGCGATGGCGTCAGTCAACGGTCAACGTGAACCGTCGCGATGGTCCGAAGTGAACCGTTGCGATGGTTACAGATGCGATGGCGTGAGCCAATCGCGATGGTCCAAAGTTTGAGTCGTCGTGATGGTGTAAGGGTCTTGTCGCGATGGCGTGGCTAGTGAGCAATCACGATGGTCTAGCTTGCCACATGGCAACGTCGGCACGATGGCATGAGCCAATCGCGATGGTGTGGGGTCGACGGGATCGTTGCGATGGTCAAGGAACGTCGTGATGGTTCAAGTGAACTGTCGCGATGGCATGAAACCGTCGCGATGGTCCGGCCGAGCCGTCGCGATTGCGTGAGCCAATCGCGATGGTCCACCAAAATGCAAATTTCCAAGATGCGTCTGTGGATTCCTATGTGCGCAAGTGTGCTCTACACGTTGGTGTGGTCGCCTACCTCAAATTTTGAACTTTGCAGACCATCGCGATGGTCTGACACAGTCGGCAATTTCTGACAGAGAGTACATTTCTTACCTTTTTGCAGCCTTCCTGATGCACTGGAGCTCTATACCTGCAAGAAAACTCAAAAACACAAGTACACACAAGCACAAAAGCTCTCTCTCTCTCTTGCACATGCACAAATGAGGGGAAATGAGGAGAATGGGTGGATATGGTGAATTTTCTGATTTTTTTGGAGATGAAGATGATGATGCGGTTATGAAGATGGAGTGTGGGGGAGGTGAAAAACACTAAAAAATAAGTAAAAACAACAACAAAAACAGAAATTTTTACCTTCCAACGCCACTTCTTGCTATACTCTTACCATCACACATTCGTCCTAGACTCGATTCCCCGGCAACGGTGCCAAATTTGGTGTTGCTCTAGCACAATGGTGAGAACCACGTTAAGAAGCTCCACCTCCTTAATGTCAATCCGCGGAAGAGATAGGAGTGATATGAAGATCGTGAATGTGAGATGAAGTGAGAGTGAAGGTGAGAAGCATAGAGATGCACACACACATACACACACACTACGAAGAGACAAGCAAGACACAATGGAAGGTGAGAAATCAACTCTCTTACTCAAGAACACTCTTACAAGCTCAAAATAGCTCTAAGCTCTTCTCTACTCAAACAAGCTAACCCCAAAAATGAGCTCTCTATCTCTTTTTATAGATTCTAGACTAGTTTTGACCGGTTTCACATCTAGTGACCGGCATAGTTAAAAAATAGGTCCTATGCGCTATTTGAGAGGGTAAACGGTGTCTAAAAATAACCAAAATTGATATGCTCATTCTACCTAAGCTCCTCAAGCTCGAGGACTCCTCGGATTGCACAAAATGGAGCTATGGATTGCAAAAAGGGTTTTTATATGTTACATATGTTACAATAGTGATGAAAATCACTGTTGGAGGTTTTTGAAGAATATTTATAAAACATAATCTTTGAAAACTTGATTTGACTAGCTCCCTGCTCTATCTTTACATGCTTCCGCGTCTTCTATGCCTCTGGCTACTGCCAACATAAGGCAACCAAACATATTATCTCGTAGTGAAGTTTCTTCTCTTCACTCGAGCCTGCCCCTACAGGGAATACTGTCACATGCACCAACAACTGCTCTTATCCTGTCATGGGAGTTGGTAAGATTATTTTGACTACTGTTGATGGTAGTTCTTTCACTTTGTCAAATGCTTTATTTGTGCCAGGGATCAAGATATATATATGTGTGTGGGTATGTATTTATTATGTATGTATATGTGTATGTGTGTGTGTATGTGTATGCATGGGTATGTATGTATGTGTAAGTGTATGTATGTATGTGTAGTTGTATGCATGTATGTGTGTGTGTATGTATGTATATGTAAGTCTATGTATGTGTGTAAGTGTATGTATATGTGTATGTGTATGCATGTATGTGTGTATGTATATGTATGTGTGTGGGTATGTATTTACTATGTATGTGTATGTGTATGTGTATGTGTATGTGTATGTGTATGTGTATGTGTATGCATGTAGTGTGTGTGTATGTGTATGTGTGTGTATGTGTATGTGTATGTGTGGGTGTGTATGTATGTGTAAGTGTATGCATACATGTATGTGTATGCATGTATGTGTGTATATGTATGTGTATGGGTATGTATTTACTATGTATGTGTATGTCTGTATATGTGTATGTGTGTGTTTATAAATTTAAAGTTCTTTAAAAATTTTGATTCTTTTTTTTGTTTGAGATTGAAATAACAGGGGATATTGTATGAGAAGACCTAACATGCCGCCTGAGATATGGCAATTTTTTTGTAGACAACTACATCTTCAAGAATCATTTCCTCAGCATAAAGTATACAAATTAATAGTTTATATTACGATGAATTATAATTCTCATATGTTTTATAAATGTTTTATATTTAATATATGTATTTTTGTTTCATTAAATAAATGTAGGCTGTTGCAAAGAAGAGAGTTGAGTCTGGTCATACATAACACTTAGGCCAAATGGGCCATCATGGTTTTGTAGGTACATTTGTAAGTATATGTATTATTGAAAATATATTTTTTATTTTAGTTAAAACACTAATCATTAATCTTTTTTTTTTGTTTCAATGTAGGGAAAGGATATGGTCGATATCCTATTGAAAGGGAAATCGATTTTGCCACACATTGTGGATATCAACGTCAAAGTGAGTACATGCAAGATCATCCAAATGCTTTTGTGAGTATTAGTAAATTTCATATAATTATTCTATTTTTATTGATGTTTTATATGTTTTATTTATTTATGTTTATTATATATAATATAGGAGTATTATGGAGAGGCGGATATGGATGAGGTGGAGAGATAGACACAGACAGGAAAATCTCGATCGTCATAAAGTGCTCACACCTCTACCCATGATGCCACTACAAATACATCAGATCATGCAGATAATCATGATGATGAGGATGCTCATGATGATGATCATGATGATGAGGACTTACAGGATGATATGGATGAGGATGATCATGATGCCTGATATATTACATTGGATATATATGTTACATTGATATACACACTTTTATATCTATATATTTTCTCATTTCAGTTATGTTTTGAATTATGTCTATGGTACTAATTAATGAAAAGCCTTGTTTTGAGGACTTGTATTGTTGTTTATATTTAACATGTGATTTATTACTTTAATTATATAATTCATTCATATTATATGTGTGTTTGTGTGTTTATATGTATGTATGTGTGTGTAGTTGTGTGTGTACAAAATGTATGTATGCACATCTAGGTATATATCTATATTTATGTAAGTGTATCTATATGCATGTATATGCATGTATCTATGTGTGTATATATATGCATATAGATATGTTTTATGAATATACATGTGTGTATGTTTATGTGTATGTGTATGTATGTATATGTGTATGTGCAAGTGTATGTGCGTATTTGTGTGTGCATATAAATGTGTATGTGTGTGTATATGTGTGTATGTGCACTTGAATAACTTGCAATAGAGAGAGAGAGAGATCAAAAGAGAGAAGAAAAGAGAGAGAAAGAGATAGAAATTGAAAGAGAGAGAGCTAGAAAGAAGGAGAGAGAGAGAGAGACAATAAGAGAAAGAGATTAAAAAAGAGAGAGATTCAAAAAGAGATTGCTGGAGCTCACAAGCACAATGAAGATATGAACATTGGAGAGAACTTTGATCAACTGCACATAATATGATGATCAAAGAGCAATCCAACTTTTATTTTTACTTTTATCAAACTTTATCATCGCATAAGCAATGTAAAAATTTCGTGTATGCAATCATGCAACTCGTGGAATAGCGATGCCCAGCTACATCACATAAGCGATGCAAATTAGCATCACATATGTGATACTTCCTTTTAAATCGCATAAGAGAAGCTCTCTTGAACGTCACTACCAGCATCGGAAATAAAATTGGGAATAATGTTGAGAGTAATGTCATTTAAACAACAGTGCGTGCTCGATTTTTGGTCTAACAAAATTCACTACCATGTAGCATAAAAAACGTGTCATGTTAACTGTTGCTATGCCATAGTATTCCTTGTAGTGAATGTTGCAGATGCTTTGACTAAAGCTCTACCATAGGATAAGTTTCGACACTATTGTCACTTGATGGGGGTTACTTGATTCATGATCTTACACAGTTACTTGTATACTCTATAACATGCCCATCAGGTGGGAGGTATAGTTTGTATAGTTACACTCAGGTATTCTTTATCATTCTTTATTTTTCTCCCATAGTCACTTTGGTTAGTGCGAGATTGTTATCATTAGTGTCCATGTGAAAGGCCAAATGGCCATTGGACACTTTTGTATATGTTCTTTAATAAAGCATATAGTGTCCTGGTCAGCCACAGTCTCCAAGTTTGACCGCATTTGTACGAGCAAAGAAATTTGTGTTCATGGTCTGTGTAATATGTGTTTTTTGTGTGTTATGCACCCCTTGTGCGGAGTATTGTGTGCAACGCTGGTGTTCGGGTTTCTATAACAAGGGTATCATTGTAGAGCTCTCAAGAAGGAGAGTTTATCATCGTGCACCACCATAGAAATACTTCAACATTCACTTCCTGAGCTAGCTCCTCACTTGACTTTTGTACACCTACTCCTGCCATTTGATCTCGTAGATTCTTTATGCGAGTGATAAACACCTCTGCAATCTTCTCATTAGCAAACCTTCCTATTACTAGCTGATTCTCCAAGTTCTGAATCCTTGTCTGATTATGAGTTTCACATTGATTTCTCAATATGTTCCATGCTTCACATGCCTTGGTAGTATGTTGAATGAGAATCAGAACACTATCAATAGTACTTGTAACTAGAGCACAAAGTTCATCCATATTTCTATGTTTCCAAGCATGTAGAAGATGAGCATCATGAGAAATCATTGGATTAGAATTATTTGGATTAGGTGTTTCTTGGGGCTCGTGATCAGTCCCAAGAACAGTCTCTAGAAGTTTATATGAATAAAGGATAGAAGTGTTTTAATATTCCACAAGGTGTAGTTTGTACCATCAAGTTTAACTTTCATGAAGGCTAGTGGTCGTATCCAAAACATTGGGATGACTAGCATCATTGCTACTCCTATCTATGCTCCACCTACTCCTATTGACAAAAAACCTTGATTCCTAGTTGTAGATGATGATACATCAATAGACATCTTCTCTCTTTTGTCATTGAAACCTCTACAACCTCTATGTTTTTACTTCTGCACCACTCAGAGCTACCTAAGCTTTGATACCATATAAGAAAATAACAACACAATGGAATAGACTAGCAGATAGAGTTGAGAGAAAAATGAAGACAAAGATCAATGCAGAATGAGAGATAGAGGACTCAAATCTCATATTGCCAAGAGTAATGCAGTTACAATGATGGTGCTATCCACCCATGCGCTCCCAATGTGGAGCTTAGATGGCAATCTAGATAGACTCTAGATGAAGGGCTTAGTAGTATGCAATGCTCTATAAAGCTCAACCTCAACCATGCTTGTATAGCTTTTACAAGGGGAGTCGATATCGGGAGATACAAAATAGTCAGTAAAGTATACAATCCGACAATATCTCCACGACTAGAAGTCCTACCATCTTAACCCTACAGG
This sequence comes from Ceratopteris richardii, assembly GCA_020310875.1. Classification (NCBI taxonomy): domain Eukaryota; kingdom Viridiplantae; phylum Streptophyta; class Polypodiopsida; order Polypodiales; family Pteridaceae; genus Ceratopteris; species Ceratopteris richardii. The sequence goes on from CM035433.1 coordinate 74,810,906, forward strand.
CTAGGGTGATAGGCCCCTTAGATCCTATAGAAGGGGGCAAGCCCTAGCTTTTATTTTCACCTTGAATGGAAACCCCATGGCCCATAAGTTTATGCCCTACCTAATATAATGGATAGGCTCACAAGAATCATCCATTACCATCAATGATCACACATAGACCTCATCTGACTTGGAAGTTAGGGTTCCACAAAATGTCTTGGATCTCACAATGGCTTCTCCTCATAATGGAGGCCTTACAACTTAGAGCACCATGGATCATTTGTGGTCACTTGCGTGTGGATTATTGAGCATACCTAACAAAGTAAGTTTTATCCACTTGGAACAACTTGCATGTTATTATTGAGGAGGTGGTGGTAGTTCCACTAGTTGCTATTCTTGCTTAGCACATCTTCACTTGGCATGACATACTTAGTTCCATAGAGTGAATTGGCAGTTACTTTGTTTGGGAGATATTTTGATCTAGATTTTTGATCATTATATATTGGATATGATAGATTGAGATCTTGGTCCATAGTTTGGATCATTCATAGATTGGCATCTTTGATTCACAGTTTGGATCATGATGAGTCTTTCTTGAGTTTCATTTCATTACAGTGAGTAAATCAAGCAGATTTACTTGAGCTTGGAGATTAACCACTATTTGAAAAATATTTCCATTTATTTTTATTATATTCCCACAGAGATTGGAGCATATTCATATTATTTTGGATGAGCATAGTATTTTTCTTAGTTATTGAACCAGTTTGTGGAAGATCCACAAATGACTCATAGTTTTGCATGAGCATAGTATTTTTCATTACTCTAGTGGAGTAAGTGCTTTTGCACAATTATACCATATGAGAAGCTATTAGTGGGTATTTCAGGGAGACAAGGGTAAGCCACTAAGGTCTCTACAGGTGACAAGCCATCACAAGTTAGTGGTCAAGGTCTAGGCATAGGGAGTCTGAGGATATTCGAGTACTTATGTTGCACACATATGGACTCATTGGGCCGTAGAGGGATTCCCATAGTATGCCCAAGGCAAGGAGTACTATTTATTGGTGGAAATGCTAGATAGGAAGCAGAAAGACTAGTTGTCTATGTTTTGAGCATCTAGTATTTCAGATACCTAGCATGCTAGACGTTTATTAGTTGGAATTAGAGATTCTGATTCCTTGGTTTATAGCTCCTTGTATATCAGTGAGGAAAATGATATTTAGAAGGGGGAGAGAGTTTTATATTCCAGAGATGTACATGCCTAAAGGAACAAGAATTTCCTTGCTCGAGGGATAGCCAAGGCCAAAAGCCAGAGAGTTCATATGAGGTACTTACTGGTGATAGCCAGATGGGTAGAGGGGCCTTAGAGAGAACTCTAGATGGTGACTAGGTGAGGGCTATAAATAGGCCAGGAAGTGATTCCTAGGTATGCCATTCTCCACTTCTCATATCGTGCATGATTTGCATTTTTCTTCTCTATGACAGAGAATGAGTTTGGTTATAGATGCATCTTTCTATCAACATATGGTTGCACCTTCATGGATAGGTCACTGGCCTTTCTTACAAGCATCAAAGGTTCAAATCTCATTGGTGTCTCTATTGCCCCTTATCCTTTTGCTATGGATTCTCCATTCTTTTGCAATATGAGACTAATGTGCTCAATAGAGATGTGAATTTTTGGCGCTTCTACTTTGAATAGAAGTTGATGTAGGCTATTGTATTATGCAATAGCTCAACAAGCTTCTATTGGGAGGTCTTGAGTTCAAGACCCGCGGGGGCCTATGCAATCCTTCATTGGATATCTTTTTGCTTCATCCCACGATGCGAAAGAAATAGAGAAATGGTCTGCACAGAAGAAATAGAGTTTTGTATCCAAAGAAGAAGAGAAAATTTTATACAAAGAAGTCATACAAGAAATAGGTCTCTAGTTGTTAAGGTCATCCTTGGGTTCCTTTTTATGAATAATTTTAATCACTCCAATGTTGATGAAAATAGAAAGAGTACCTCTCCTCAGAGCTTCTTGCAAGATCGAGAATTAGAGGAAGCCATCTACACTTGAATGATCGATTCGATTAGTATTAAACTTCTGATCAATTTCATTTATTATCATAGTGAAGTCTCCACTCTATGCATCATGTCCCCACTCACAGAGTGCAAAAGGAACATAGTACTTGGTTTTTTTATATGAATTTTTTTCTTTTTTGCTGAAAAGAGAAACAAAAAGTCACTATCATAGCCGAAGCAATGCTTGTTTCTGTTCATTATTATTATTATTATTATATATTACAAGTGATTTTCTATTCTTGTTAAGGGAAATGTGCACCACCATTGATACAAAGAAACTTGTATGCCGAATGTATGGCCTTATAATGTGGCCCTATCATGCATACTTGAGGTGCATTCGACTCAACATGAGTGCAAGAGGAATTCTTCGCCTGCATCAATGGCATCTTTTGTTTTGACTTTGGGATCCACGTCTTCCTGGTCTTGGTGCTTTGAGTATTGTTCTTGAAATTATTTGTGCCTCCCGGAGTTGCTTGGTTTCTCATCTCTTTTGTTGGAGTTAAACATCTACGGAAGCATGCAAATAGCACAAGGAAGAAGAAGAGGCTTGGAGATTACCAGTAGAATGTACAAAGACAAGTAGCCCATTAGGGCAATAGGCGTATATTCAAACGGGGGCAGAAAGCCTCCTAAAGAGGGAAAAAAGTGCCCTGACGGTCCTAAAGTGTTCACACACATCACTACCTAAATATATCAACAAATCCCCCCTGGGAGTGATGCAATGAACAAGGAGTTGGAACTCATGTATGAGGAAGTGCCAAGCTATGTGGAATCAATCAACAAAAGGAAGTAAGCCCAAAGCTTTGCGAAAAGCTTCAAACTTCTCCCTAGGCAGAGCCTTTGTAAAAAATATGCAATGTTCTCCTGTGTGGGAACATATGCCAAGCTGATCTCCCCAGTATAGAACCTCTCCCTGACATAATGATAATGCACCTCAATGTGCTTAGTGCAAGCATGGAACATAGGGTTCCTCACAACTGCCAATGCGCTCTGATTGTCAATGAAGATGGTGGTGGTAGAAGCCTGACCAACACCCAAATCAGCCATAAGGCGTCTGAGCCACACACACTCAATAGTCGATGTGAAAGCTGCCCTATACTTAGCCTCACAATTGGAAGTGGCCAGAGTAGGCTGCTTCTTGCTCAACCAAGATATACATGAGCTACCAAGCATGAAGCAAAAACCACTGGTGGACACACGAGTGTCATAGCAACCAGCCCAATCATTGTCAGAAAAAGCATGCAAATCTGGCGGTAGTGATCCCCCCTTGGGATAAAACAATGCAAGTAGTTGGGTACCACTCAAGTAGCGAAAGATGCGCTTAACCACCTACCAATGCTTGACACCTAGACAATGCATAAACCTACTCATCTCTGAGACAACAAACTAAATATCTGACCGAGTAATGCATAAGTAAATCAAGCATCCAATAGCATAATGATAGAGAAGAACATCAAATGCATCTCCAACATCATGAAGAATCAATCGTAAACCTGTCTCCATAGGAGTAGCAATAGGCTTACAGTCTTCAAGGCCAAAAGGCTGCAATAATGTGTCAATATATTTCGTTTGACACAAAGCCATTCCACCATCAACTTGCATAAACAAAATGCCCAAATAGTGATGCAAATGCCCCAAATCAGACATCTCAAATGAGGCATGCAAATCCGCCTTAAAATCAGAAATATGCATTTCATGAGGACCAGTGAGCAGCATGTCATCACCATATACCACAATGATCAGAACCACATCATTAGCACACTTAACATATAAGGTGCTTTCAGTTGGAATATTCTCAAAACCATATGCAATCAGATAGGCATGCATCTTTTCATACCAAGCACGTGGTGCTTGCTTTAAACCATATAATGCCTTCTTTAACCTGCACACCTGGTTTTCATGCCCTTTCTGCACAAAGCCACGGGGCTAAAAAACATACACTTCTTCATGCAAGTCACCATTTGGAAATGCTGTTTTAATGTCCAACTGATGTACATTCCAACCATGATGAGCTGCAAGTGCACAAATGCTACGAACAATGGTCATTCGACAATTAGGAGCAAAGGTTTTATGAAAATCAATGCCTCTTTCCTGTGCATAACCCTTGGCAACAAGCCTAGCCTTATACCTGTCAACGGTTCCATTAGGTTTACACTTCAGCTTGTATACCCACTTAGTGCCAATGGCCTTCTTGCCAGGAGGCAAGTCACATAAAGACCATGTGCCATTTTTCATGATAGCATCATATTCAGATTGCATTGCAGCCATCCAATGTTCTGAATTTTGTGCTTCATCAAATGAAACAAGTTCAATCCCATCACAAAGGCTCTAATACAAAAGAGCCTCATGCAAAAGAGGCACTATGAGAGCCTCACCGAGTACGAAATCAGATTGCTATGTTATGGCATCCATAGCATAGCAATCTGATGCAAAAGAGGCACTATGAGAGCCTGACCGAGTACGACATGACAGAGATGCATCTAATTTGCTATCATGCAAAGTTTATGCCAGCCATTTTGGCATAGTTTTTGCCTGCTTAATATCAACTCTCTCATCAATAAGTGCATCATGTAAATCTGTATAAAAAATGGAATGATCTGCATCATCACATGAAACCTACAAAGGTTGAGAAGTTGCCTCATTAGGACCAACACTAGACTGTCCACCTGTAAAAAGAGGCAACAAAGTATCATACATGTCTTTGGAGCTAACAGATGTCTCCTTAGTACATGAAAGCAATGGATGAATAGCATCTTCCACAAAAACAACATCACGGATAACCAAGATGGGTTTAGTATGTGGATGATATAGAGGATAGCCTTTACTTTCAGAATTGTACCCAACAAAAATACATTTTACTACCTTATCATCCAATTTCCTGCGATGTTGTTCAGGCACTAATGCATATGCTAGACAACCATAAACACGTAGATGAGCAATAGATGGCTTACAACCATGCCAAGCCTCATATGGAGAGATAGACTACAGTGCTTTAGTGGGACACCTGTTAAGTATATATGTTGCACACATAACAGCCTCAAGCCAGAAACAATGTGGTAAAGCCTGACTCTTGACCATACACCTCGCCATCTCCATGAGTGACCTGTTCTTATGTTTAGCAAATCCATTTTGTCGAGGTGTATATGGCATTGTACACTGATGTTTTATCCCACATTCAACCAGAAATGCATTAAAGTCAGAAGACATATATTCCCCCTCTCGATCAAAACGGAGGGTGCCCATTTTACATGCTGATAGGTTTTCAGCCAAAACTAGAAAGTGTTTGAAGCACATAAACACTTCAAACTTTGCCTTTAATGGATATACCCATGCATGCCTGGGAAAATCATCGATGAAAGTCACGAAGTAAAGATACTTCCCAAAAGAAGGTGTTTGCATAGGGCCACAGACATCACTATCTTGGGCATGTGAGCCCGTTGGAATGTCTCTTCATGACGCGCTCAGAGATGGGTTCTCTGGCTCGAAGTATTCCTCCACGAGGGATGCTCATACCAAACTGAGAACAAAGGGTTTACCTCTTCTTGAATCACCTGCATCTTTGGGCAACCCCGACCTGAACATGCAAAACATGGAAACACCTGTCGTACCCATAATACGAAAGGAGCAAGTGCTGTTGCAGTCGCCTTCAACCTCCAAGTCTTTTGCAGAGGCGGTGAAGAACTATTCCAACCCTATGCTCAACCTTTTGGACTCTACAGGTAAAATCCGCCCATCTTCTTCTAATAAAGGTAAGCAGAAAGTGTTTGAGCACAATATTTGTTTAGATGATGAGTACCTAGACAGAGATGAAGATACCCTTATCATAGAAAGGAATGAGTTGGATATGTGGCACTCACAGCTGGGGGAAAGAGTCGTAATAGGCTTATGCCACGGACCCAGACCTGCCTTAGAAGCTCTTAAAGCTTGGGTTAGAATCAACTGGGAAGCCAAAGGGTTATTCGTGAAGCATATTCAGTTTCTCCCAAACAATTATTTCCTGTTTTACTTCGATGAAGCTAATGCTGCCCTAAGTGTTATAAGCAAAGGGCAATGGCTAATAAGAAACACACCCATATCCTTCTTTAAATGGTACGCAGGTTTTAATCCCAGGGGACCCAAACCTACGAAAGTGCCTGTGTGGGTGGAATTCCCAGACCTTCCGATTGAATACTATCCTTGGATTGACAGGCTAAGTAACTTACTTGGGAAGGTGCTAGGTCAGAGAAATAGAGGGCCTGATAACCTTAAATGGGATCCTCAAGTCATGATAGAAGTGGACACATCCAAACCTGTTAAAACCTCGCTGATAATTAAGGATTTAGATGGTAGATGCTTGCACGAGCAAAAAGTTATCTATAAGAACCTGCCTAACGCATGCTTTCATTGTTTTCGACAAGGTCACCTTATCAGAGAATGTCCACTCCTAGCGAAGAACAAGGAGGAGACCGAACCTCCAAAAAATGTGCAGCAAAAAACCAACGGTTATCCCCTGGGGCAGAATGTCTCCAGAACGAGCTCCAAAACCCCCAAAAAAAAAACCTTTAAAACCTCCAACATATTTGATGTCCCGTTGGACGAAGTATCGAACCCTTTTAGTCCTGAGAACCCTAGGAGTCCCGAGGAGAAAGAAAATGTTAACCCTAATAGCCAGCAGAATGCTGCAGTGCCCGGGGTCAACCCATACCTTGAGGAGACTGAGTCTTTAAAGGATAATGGTGAAAAATGGATCAAAGTCCAGCACAAGAAAGAGAGTTCCCCCAGTCCCTCCTCAGAAACCGCGTGTATCAAGACTTCTCAACTGTCTCAACCTCAGAGCTCTGATAATCTGTTTTTGCAGGAACTCACTCAACATGACCATGATCTAGTGAATGAATTAAACCAGAATGAAGCATCTTTTTTGGTTCAGGAGGACGTGGAAATGGACAATTTTGTTGAAGGGAGTGCTCACACCCCCTCCACCAGCAAAACCAAAAGAAAGGACCCCCTGAGGGTGTCTGCCTCTATGACCAAACCAATTAAAAGTGGCCTTTTTGTTTGGTCCTTTAGTAACAATGATGGCACTGATTTCCTCAGTTTATTGCAGTAGCCTACTAACCTTTATCATGACAAGAGACAAGGTCCTCTCCATTACTCTGAAGATTTTGTGCATTTTTCAGCTTTGAACATCAAGGCCCATAATAAGGCCCTAAGGAAGATTGTCTGTTTTTGGTCGCTAATTAGAACTTATCTTTTTATTCTGAGTGACACTTGTCAGAACAACAGTTGTGTCATGTATGTTGATAAACAACGCACGAATATTGTCTCTCGTTTTTTCAGGCTTCTGCAACTTCTGTTTTCTAATACTCTTAAGCCTCCTATGAATAGGCAGGGGAATCACTTTAGTTTTCTGGCCTAGTGCAAGTTTGGTCTCGGTGTTTGCTCCATATGGGTTGATCGTTATTGTTGTCGCCAAAGTAATTTTAAGTCGCCGGTGCTAAAGGTTAATGCTCCTGATTTTAATAATAAGTCTGTTAGCAAAACGAAGGCTAGTATGCTCTCCAAGGAAGATCTTTTTACTGATTTGTCCGGGTCTATTAGCAAGGTACTGGACTTTATCCTAGATAAAGATATGGCTTGTTATGCTCGGGGTCTGCTGAATGCTTTAAGCCAATACTGGCTTTGGGCTTTAGGTCCTCTTTTGAGTGGTAGAGCTCTCTCTGAATGTACGTGAGCTTCCTCTCCTATTTTTATCATGAACCAAATTAAGCTGTTGTCTCTTAATATTAAAGGGCTTTCTGATCTGGTCAGGGGTAAAATGCTTAATCAATGGATTAAGGATTTGAGTTTAAGTCTAGATTTCATTTTGCTGCAGGAAGTGAAGACCGATGGCTTTAATCTCGAGAAGAACCTAGGGATTATCTCTCCTTCTCATCTTTGGTATAACACCAAGCATGTGCATGGCAAGGGGGGGGGGCTGTCATTGGTATTAGCTCGGCTCTGGGCCACCTTGTGGAAAAGCAGGTTTCTAGCCCTACCCATCAATGGGTTGGTGTTAAGTGTGCCTTTCCTTTAAACTTGACTATTGTGAGTGTGTACGCTTCCAATAACATGGCGGAGAGATCTAAGTGTTGGGAGGAGATCTCTTTCATTGAGGGTGATTTGCTTATCATGGGTGACTTTAACATGGTCACTGAAGCCAGAGACAGAATTGGTAACAAAAATAACATATTGTCTGGGCTTGAAAAAAAGTACTGGTTTAACCTGATTAACAAAAAGAATCTCTTGGAGTTTAGCCTGCACACTAACATGACGTGGAACAATAGGAGTAAGGACAATTTTTTAGCTGCCAGGCTTGACAGAGGTTACCTCAATGCCGACAGAAGTCATGACTTTTGGCAAATTAAATGTGAGTGCTTGCCTTCCCTTAACATTTCTGACCATGTGCCTGTCCTCACCCAAATGTTCAGTAACAACTCCACCTCTAGGGCTGGGTGGCCTCACATCGATACGTCTCTGCTTAAGATCCTCTCGGTTGTCAATAAAACCAAAGACATCTTTTCCTTCTTTTTCAATAACAATTTGTCCCCCCTCCTGGCCTGGGAGAAGTCCATCAGAGAGACCCAAAAACTTTTTTTTCACTATAAGCAGATGGCCAAGAATATTAGGGCTGAAAGAAGAATGATGATTCTTCAAGAGATTGACAAAGTCCATCAGAGTAGTCTTGATTCCTCCAGTTATATTCAGAAGATCCTTGATCTCCAGGATAAGCTGAGGAAGGAAGATTACATCTTGGCTCATGGGTCTCTTGCCTCTTCTAGGGAGTATTGGGCGGGCAAAGTGGATAGGCCCAACAAGTTCATGTTTGACCTCATGAAAAGAAAGAAGAACAAGGACTTTGTTCCGATGTTGAAAAAGAACTCTGGTGGTTTTGCGACTAATATCAAGGAGAACTTGCAAGAGGCGGTCAATTTTTTTACCAATGTGTTCTCTGTGCCTCCCAAGTGGGGGGAGGATATCCAGAGAGCCAGGGCCCACATTGTGCTCAAGAGGAAAAAAATGATTCCTAATAGCATGGCTGCTCTTCTTGGATCTGCCCCTCTCTGTCGGCGAGATCAGAGATACTATTTGTAAACTGAAACCTTGCAAATCTCCTGGTATTGACGGGATTCCTAATGAGTTCTTCTTGGCGATGAAAGACTTCCTTTCCCCCCTGATACTCTTGGTGTGGCAGGAAGCTGTTAAAAAAGGTTCTCTTTCTTCTTTCATTAACACTGGTGTCATCAAGCTTATTCACAAGAAGGGATCCAAGGATGACCTCAATAACTGGAGACCTATCTCTTGTTTGACCTCTATTTACAAGATCTTCTCCTCAGCTCTGGCTAGAAGACTTAGCCCTATCATGGACTCTATTATCTTGCCTAAATAGAAAGGTTTTATAAAAGGCAGATATATTCTGGATGCCATCATTTCCTTGTGGGAAGGTATGGACCTTGCTCATGAGACTAATCAAGCTTTCTATTTTTTCAAAATTGACTTTGATAAAGCGTATGACAAAATGGACTGGCAATTTATCCTGCAGTCTCTTCATGATGTTGGTCTAGGTAGGAGGTTCATTAAAGCTGTGAGTACCTTATTTGGTAATGCCTTTTCCAAAGTGGCTATGAATGGTCATCTTTCTTCCTCTTTTAAGCTTTGCAGGTCTATTAGACAAGGTTGCCCGCTTGCCCCCCTTCTCTTTGCCATTTCTAGTGATGCTTTAGGTTGGTTGTTTAAAGACAGATTGGATTCTAAGACCATCACTGGTATTGACATTCCCAACTCTCAATCCCAGTTATGTCTTCAGATGTTTGCGGATGACACCAACATCCTCATCAATGCTAATGAAGATTGTGCTAAGAATTGTATGCATTGTCTCGAGATTTTTTGTCTGGCCAGTGGATCGCAAATAATCACAGCAAAACTTCTTTTAAATCCTCCAATAATCTTGTTCCTAACTGTGTTCTTAACTTGGGATGTGATATTATTTAGGAAGGAACCATTTTCAGATTATTAGGGATTCCTATGGGTTTTCAAGTTTCCTATTCTCAAAGGTGGGAATGGGTTATGGAAAAATTTAGAAATAAAATCTTCAAATGGATTGCTTTGCAGCAGAGCCTTTCTCATAGGATTTTTGTTCTAAACCACTACATTCTCCCTTCTATCGTCTACTACTTGTGCTGCTGGATGCCTACCAAAAGGGAGCTCCAGCAGGTTATTTCCCTTTCTCGTAGATTTTTATGGAGTGGAGACTGTAACAAGGTTGGTGTGGCTAAAGTGTCCTGGAGCACTTGCTGCTTAAAGAAGGAAGAGGGGAGTCTTGGTATCCTTTGTCCTCTTAAGCTTGCTTACCAACTGTCTGCTAAGTGGATTCTCAGATCGCTGAATTCCTCGGACTACTGGGCCTGTCTCATTAAGAGAAAGATTAAGGACTTCTATGTTAAGGGGAAAAAGGCCTGGAAAAATTTTAACCTCTGGAATGTTGTGTGTTCTCTGCAGGTGTTCATACCTAGAGGAAGCAGGCTGATGTGCAACATGTGGAATGCGTGGATGATCATAAAAAAAGAGTATAAGCCCAACATCAAATTCACCACTAACCTTTCCTTCTATTTACAGGTTTGTCCGTGGACTGGCTGGCTGGCTAAAGATGATAACGAATCCCTTCATATCATACATAACAAATGCAAAAAAAGCGGTTTTAATTGCTACAAGGACTTTTATCACTTAAATGCAGTGGTGGATAATCATTGGATTGATGAGCTTGCTGGTCTCTTTGTTGGATGTAGACAGGTCTTGATCAAGGCTAAGGAGCGACTGAGAGCGAAAGTCCAAAGCTGTCCGCAGCTCAAAAACTTGGACATTCAAGAGGTGGCTAAAGACATGCTGGAAAAGTTCCACAGTCGCCATGGTGACTTTACTGAGGTTATTAAAAAACTTAATAAAAGGTGGCTCACCAACTGGTCCGCTCAACAATGGAAATATCGCTTCCAAACCATATGGGCCTTCCCCATGGCTCAGAAACACTGTATCTTGTTGTGGCTAATTTACCACAATGGTGTCTGGACTGGGAAGAAGGCAAAAGATATTAACATAAGTAATGGAGAATGCTACTTCTGTGGCGTTGAGGAGGATCTTTCTCATCTCTTTATCAACTGTCCTCATGCTAAAAGGTTTTGGAGCCTGCTCCAGAAGTGTCTCCAAGCTTGTGATATCTCCTGTCTTGGCTATGCAGAGATCTTGCTTGGGTGCTGCTACCGAATGGATGTTCCCCTGTGGCATATTTGGAGGTCCATTATCTTATGGCACATATGGATCAGCAGAAACCAGAAACTTTTCCAAAGCGGCAAAAGAAATTTTCTTATAAGCTGTAGAAGAGAGCTCAAGAGAACAGTTGAGATGTGTATCAAATCCATCAATAATGTACAGGATAATTCCCTGAACTACAGCAGTATCATTAAAGACATGAGGTATAGTCAATGGAAAGCTTCCATGCTTCCCCTGTACTCGTCGCAAAGATTTCTGATGTACTATTCTCTCTAACCCTCTTGCCCGAGGTGTGGGTGTGATCTTGAGATAAGGGCCTGCCGCTTGCATAGTTGTATCATTCTCCATTAATTTAATATCTGTTTTCTTCAAAAAAAAAAAAAAGGGGGACCAAGACAAAATCTATCACTTTTGGGTTGGCCCTCACCGTATATGAATACGAATCTCTGATGGAAGTGAGAAATTCAAAACTGGCGGGAGAAATAGCGCCCAAATTAAGAAATATATATATTTGATATAAAAAAAAGATTGGCCAGTGGAGTCAGTCCTTGGCCCATGTAGAGCGCACGCGGGCGTCTTCTTATGTCGGCTTTTGAAGGTTTGGTCGAACTGGTTTAAGGTCCCACCAAGGGCCGTGTCCGAATTACAGTGTAAAATTTAATGACATTCTGCCCACTTTACAAACTGTGTATTCATACGATCCTACGCCCGGTGTATCACATCCTCCCCCGTCGATGTATCACATCCTTGATAAGTTCATAGGACTTTCATTGCCTATATATCCTCGAAGTTGGCCACTCGGCGTAGGCCACGTGGAGGCCTCTTTGACGTGGCATTGATCGTGCCACGCATGCGAACCTACCATAAATTCTTTATCCAATTTGGTAGCTCGAGTAAGCGTTCTGTCGTTTTAATATGATTTCTCGAAATTTATTATGAAGAGGAAGGAGCACACATACAGAATCATCATCAGATTCAGATCAGTTCTGCATTTTCTCTTTTCAACTAACTTTTTGTCATGGGCTCCATCAACCGATCTTTGTTTTTTCTTTCTTAAGATAACAACAAATATATCAAGAGGGAAAGAATACAAGGCCACCTTTTTTTTTTTTAAATGGAGGTTCGGCCGAGGCCTACTCCCCCGAACTTTAACTTTGAAATTGCAACTGTACAAGGAAGAGCATAGTACCCATGGGACCCCCCTTATCCCACAAGAATAGGGGTTTACAAGACTGGGTTAAACGGCGGTCACAACTACCGTGGGGATGGACAAACGGTGGCACATCAGCCACAATGCAACATCTTTCCAAGATACACGTCCCTTACATGTTGCTGCCAGGGGTTGAACCCTCGCCCTCGCCTCAAGAGGCAAGAGGCCCAACCACTAGGCTAGCGAACTGGGACAGAATACAAGGCCACTTGAGAGGGTAAACAGGCAAAATATTGATTATCATCTTCAGCCTTGAGGTTGAATAGAAGAGAAGAGTGAGGCTTTGGTCTTGATGAACCCAAAGATGAACCATACTTGGTTTTTCTTTTCAGTGTAATAGCAAATGCATGCCTTCCCTCAAGCAAAAACACTTCTATTCACTCTTGATTGCTCTTCTTGTAAAAGAAGAGACACAACTTCATCAAAAGTATACATATTTGGGTTCCCTTTTGCAACCAAACAAAGTGTAGTAGCAATGCTTCAAAAAGATTCTGACAATCCTTTGAGTAGTGTAGATGTTGGAGTTAGACGTCTCCTGAAGCACGCGAACAACACAAGGAAGAAGAAGAAGCTCGGAGCACAACACACAATACTCAATGTATTACCACTAGAACGTACAAAGATAAGTAACCCGTTAGGGCTATAGGCGTATGTACAAGCCAAAGGAAAAAAACCTCCTAAAGAGAGAAAAAAGTGCCCTGGTGGTCCTAGTGTGTTCACACACATCACTACCTAAATATATCAACAAATCCTCCCTGGGAGTGATGTAGTGAACAAGGAGCTCGCACTCATCTATAAGGAAGTGCTAAGCTATATGGAATTAATCCACAAAAGGAAGTAAGCCCAAAGCTTTGCGGAAAGCTTCAAATTTCTCCCTAGGCAGAGCCTTCGTGAAAAGGTCTGCAATGTTCTCCTGCGTGCGCACATATGCCAAGCTGATATCTCCAGCAAAGAGCCTCTCCTTGACATAATAACATAGGGTTCCTCGCAACTACCAATGTGCTCTGACTTTCAATGAAGATGGTGGTGGCAAAGACTCACCAACACCCAAATCAGCCATAAGACGTCTGAGCCACACACACTCAACAATCATTCTGAAAGCTATCCTATACTCAACCTCACAACTGGAGTAGCCATAGTAGGCTGCTTCTTGCTCAGCCAAGATATGCATGAGCTACCAAGCATTAAGCAAAAACCACTAGTTGACACATGAGTGTCATAGCAACTCAGGCCCACCCAAAGTCAGAAAAAGCATGCAAATCTGGTCATAGTGATCCTCCCTTGGGATAAAACAATCCAAGTAGTCGGGTACCACTCAAGTAGTGAAAGATGCGCTTAACTGCTTGCGAATGCTTGACACCTAGGCAATGCATAAATATGCTCATATGTGAGACAACAAACTAAATATCTGGTTGAGTAATGCATAAGTAAATCAAGCATCCAACAACATGCTGATAGAGAACAACATCAAATGCATCTCCAGCATCATGAAGACTCAATCATAAACATGTCATCAACATACACAACAATGATCAGAAGCACATCATTAGCACGCTTAACATATAGGGTGCTTTTAGTTGGACTGTTCTCAAAACCATGTGCAATCAGATAGGCATGTATCTTTTCATACCAAGCACGTGGTGCTTGCTTTAAACCATATAATGTTTTCTTTAACTTGCACACCTGGTTTTCATGCCCATTCCGCACAAAAGCCACAAGGTTGAAAAATGTACTTTTCTTCATGCAAGTCACCATTCAGAAATGCTATTTTAATGTCCAACTAATGTACATTCCAACCATGATGAGTTGCAAGTGCATAGATGCTACGAAGAATAGTCATTTGGCAAGTAGGTGCAAATGTTTCATCAAAATCAGTGCCTCTTTCTTGTGCATAACCCTTTGCAACAAGCCTAGCCTTATACCTGTAACATGTTCCATCATGTTTACGCTTCAGTTTGTATAGCCACTTAGTGCCAATGGCCTTCTTGACAGGAGGCAAGTCACATAAAGACTAGGTACCATTTTTCATGATAGCATCATATTTAGATTGCATGCCATCCAATGTTCAAAATGTTGTGCTTCATCAAACGTAATAGGCTTAGTCTCATCACAGAGACTAGATGCAGCCATAGCATAGCAATCTGATGCAAAAGAGGCACTATGGGAGCCTGAACGAGTATTGTATGACATAGGTGCATCTAATTTGTTGTCACGCAAAGTTTGCACTAGCCATTTTGGCATAGTTTCTGCATCCTTAGTATCAGCTCTCTCATAAACAAGTGCATCATGCAAATCTGCATAAAAAATGGAATGATTTGCATCATCACATGAAACTTGTAAAGGCTGAGAAGTTGCCTCAATAGGACTAGCACTAGACTATCCACCTGTAAAAAGAGGAAGCAAAGTATCATACATGTCTTTGGAGCTAAAAGATGTCTCCTTCGTACATGAAAGTAAAGGCTGAATAACATCTTCCACAAAAACAACATCACGGCTAACCAAAATGCATTTAGTCTATGGACGATATAGATAATAGCCTTTGCTTTCAGAATTGTATCCAACAAAAATACATTTTATTGCTTTATCATCTAAATTCTTGGGATGTTGTTCAGGCACTAATGCATATGCGAGATAACCAAAAACATGCAGTACACCTTGCCATCTCCATGAGTGACCTATTCTTCTCTTCAGCAACTCCATTTTGTTGAGGTGTATATGGCACTGTACACTGATTTTTTATCCCACGTTATGCCAAAAATGCATTAAAGTTAGAAGACATATATTCGTCCCCTCGATCAGAATAGAGGGTGCCCATTTTACATGCTGATGGATTTTCAGCCAAAACCAAAAACTGTTTGAAGCACATGAACACTTCAGACTTTGCTTTCAATGGATATACCCATGCATGCCTAGAAAAATCATCAATGAAAGTCACGAAGTAAAGATAGTTTCCAAATGAGGGTGGCTACATAGGACCACAAACATCATTGCAAACAAGCTGCAATTTCTGAGTAGCTCTAACTGAACCATCTTTTCAAAAGGAGGAACACTCCATTTTGCCCAAAATATAGCCTTCATAGATGTTTTCTAGGTGCCTCAAGTTTGGGCAAAGAGGACAACATTTCGGATTTCTATAGGCATAGCAAACTAGCAAAATTCAGATGACCAAAGCATGCATGCCAAAGCTTTGCATCTAACATAGCATGAGAATCATGTACTGCACATGTTGAATCATTCATAGAGTTTTCATAATCTATGAGCTTATATATCCCAGGACATAAAATGCTAGAAGTAATAATCATGTTGCCATTTGACAGATCATGAATTGTACATCTCTCATCAACAAATTTCACAACCAAGCCAATCTTGGCTAATGCAAAGACTGATAACATATCTTTCTTGATCCCTAACAAAAATAAAGCATCCGACAAAGTGAAAGAACTACCATCAATAGTATTCAGGATGATCTTACCAACTCCCATGACATGATAAGAGGAGTTGTTGGTGCATGTGACAATAGTCCCTATATGGGTAGGCTCTAGTGAAGTGAAGAAACTATGTTGCAGGGTAATATGTGTTGATATATTTAGGTAGTGATGTGTGTGAACACACTAGGACCGTCAGGGTGCTTTTTTCCCTCTTTAGGAGGTTTTTCCCCCGGCTTGTATATACGCCTATTGCCCTAATGGGCTACTTATCTTTGTACATTCTCTAGTAATACATTCAGTATTGTGTGTTGAGCTCCAAGCTTCTTCTCCTTCCTTATGCTGTTTGCGTGCTTTCGCAGACGTCTATCTCCAACAATTGGTATCAGAACAGGTTGTCGCTTCATCTAGGGCACCGTCGAAAATCCTCCGGTTGCAGTCTCAGAATCGCACGAATTTTGGTGAGCATACTCAGCGTGTTTTCAAGATCAAAATTGCTTTGCTTTGTCGTGCCGAAATTGCGATCTGAGCTCGTTTCGGTCTCCGAACGCACTATCACAGTGCTTGTGCAGGCTAGTTCATCTTTTTGTGCCAAAGGTATATACCAGTTTCTGTTCCCCAGTATAAGCGTCTCGAAGTCTCCTACAAGTCTAATGGAATTCATCTGGGTAGTTCTGTTCAACTTTTTGAGTTACAATCAATTTTTTGCATTAAGGTATTTTAGTCACTGGCCATGGCTGAAAGCAGTGATGTATTCCGTATGTTGTCTGTTGAGGATAAGTTGGATGGTACCAACTACCCGTTATGGGCTTATATGATGCGACATGTATTGGTTGCAAAAGGACTGTGGAACATTGTGCAAGGTGTTGAAAAACGTCCTATCACACCTGCAACTGTTACAACTGCAAGTACAAAAGCTAAGGCAGAAGGTGTCGAAGATAATGATATTCTACATATTCCTGTTCGTGCTGCGGTTTCTACTGCACCTACTACAGAGAAAATTCATTGGGATGGTAGAGATGCCCAGGCATGTGCATTGATAGCTTTGTCTGTCAAACGTGCCATTATTCCTCACACTCGCTCTTGCAAAACAACTAAGGATGCTTAAGATACACTTACCACATTGTACCAAGCTAGGAATGAGGCTCGTGTTGCTTACCTCCGAAAATAGTTGGAGAGTGAGCACATGAATGAAGGTGATTCTATGGACAATTTTCTAACAAAGATCAAAGACTTGAAGGAACAATTGATTTCTACTGATGAGGTTATACCAGATAGCTCACTTGTGTAGACCGTTCTGAATGGTCTTCCTGATTCATATCAGAGTTTTGCTTCTACTCTTCGGTTAATGATGAAAGGCAATCCAAATGCCTTGTCATTTGAGGAGTTAGTCTCTGTTCTGTTGTCGGAAGATCAACCCAGGCAGAACAGGTCCATTATGCGTGTTGCAGATCAAGCTTTCCTGGCTAGTCAGAAGGGCAAAGCAAAATGGAGCTCTTCAACTAGTAAGCAGAAATCTGCAAATGCTGCACATTAGAAGAAGGAAGATAAAGATGAGAAGAAATTAGAAAAGCAGAAATTGTTTTGCAAGTACTGTAAAGGGAATGATCATATCATAAAGAACTGTCCAAAACTGGTTGCTAAAGAGGCAAAGAAGAAAGAGGCTGGAATGGTTGTTGCAGAGGCCTCTACACCAAAAACAAAGTATGCTAATCTTGTGTAGGAAGAAGAATGGGCGTTTACTATTGTCTACAATTTTGACCCATCTTCTCATGAGCAGTGCATGTCTACAGTAGACTCGAATGTTTGGTATTTTGACAATGGGGCGACCAAACATATTACCTCGCAGCGCAGTTTCTTCTCTTCACTCGAGCCTGCCCCTACAGGGAATACTGTTACATGTGCCAACAACTCCTCTAATTGTGTTACAGAAGTTGGTAAGATCATTTTGACTACTGCTGATGGTAGTTCTTTGACTTTGTCCGATGCTTTATTTGTGCCAGGGATTAAGAAGAACCTGTTATCAGTTTGTGCATTAGCCAAGATTGGCTTGGTTGTGAAATTTGTTGATGCCAGGTGTACAGTTCATGATATGTCAAATGGCGATGTGATTATTGCTTCTGACATTTTATGTCATGGGCTGTATAAGCTCATAGACTATGAAAGATCACTGAAGGATTCGACATGTGCAGTACATGATTCTCAGGCTATGTCAGATGCAAAGCTTTGGCATGCACGCTTTGGTCATCCGAATTTTGCTAGTTTGCTACGCCTGCAGAAATCTGAAATGGTGTCCTCTTTGCCCAAACTTGAGGCACCTGGAAAACATGTTTGTGAAGGCTATATTTTGGGCAAAATGCAGCGTTCCTCATTTCCAAAAGATGGTTCAGTTCGGGCTACTAAGAAATTGTAGCTTGTACATAGTGCTGTCTGTGGTCCTATGCAGACACCTTCTTTTGGAAATTATCTTTACTTCGTGACTTTCATTGATGATTTTTCTAGGCATGCATGGGTATATCCATTGAAGGCAAAGTCCGAAGTGTTCATGTGCTTCAAACAGTTTTTGGTTTTGGCTGAAAATCTGTCAGCATGTAAAATGGGCACCCTCCATTCAGATCGAGGGGGGGAATATATATCTTCTGATTTTAATGCATTTCTGGCTGAACGTGGGATAAAACACCAGTGTACAGTGCCGTATACACCTCAACAGAATGGAGTTGCTGAACGAAAGAACAGGTCACTCATGGAGATGGCGAGGTGTATGGTCAAGAGTCAGGCTTTACCACATAGTTTCTAGCTTGAGGCTGTCATGTGTGCAACATATGTACTTAACAAGTGTCCCACTAAAACGCTGCAGTCTATCACTCCATACGAGGGGTGGCATGACCGCAAGCCATCTGTTGCTCATCTACGTGTTTTTGGTTATGCATTAGTGCCCGAACAACATCGCAGAAAATTGGATGATAAAGTAGTAAAATGTATTTTTGTTGTGTACAGTTCTGAAAGTAAAGGCTATCATCCGTATCATCCACAGACTAAACGCATTCTGGTTAGCCGTGATGTTGTTTTTATGGAAGATGTTATTCAGCCATTGCTTTCATGTACTAAGGAGACATCTGTTAGCTCCAAAGACATGTATAATACTTTGCTGCCTCTTTTTATAGGTGGACAGTCTAGTCCTGGTCCCAATGAGGAAACTTTTGAGCCTTTGTAAGTTTCATGTGATGATGCAGATCATTCCATTTCTGATGCAGTTTTACATGATGCACTAGTTGATGAGAGAGCTGATATTAAGCAAGCAAAAACTATGCCAAAATGGTTGGTGCAGACTTTGCGTGACAACAAATTAGATGCACCTCTGTCATATCATACTCGTTCAGGCTCTTATAGTGCCTCTTTTGCATCATATTGCTATGCCATGGCTGCACCTAGTCTCTGTGATGAGAATGAGCTTGTTTTGTTTGATGAAGCATAAAATTCAAAAAATTGGATGGCTACTATGCAATCTGAATATGATGCTATAATGAAGAATGGTACTTCGTCTTTATGTGACTTATCTCCTGGAAAGAAGACCATTGGGACTAAGTGGGTATACAAGCTGAAGCGTAAGCCTGATGGTACAGTTGACAGGTATAAGGCTAGACTTGTTGCAAAGGGTTATGCGTAGGAAAGAGGCATTGATTTTAATGAGACCTTTGCACCTACTTGCTGAATGACTAGAATTCATAGCATCTGTGCACTTGCAGCTCATCATGGTTGGAATGTACATCGGTTGGACATTAAAACAACATTTTTGAATGGTGACTTGCATGAAGAAGTGTATGTTTTTCAGCCTCGTGGCTTTGTGCAAAAAGGGCATGAAAACCAGGTGTGCAGGTTGAGGAAGGCATTATATGGTTTAAAGCAAGCACCACGTGCTTGGTATGAGAAGATACATGCCTATCTGATTGCACATGGTTTTGAGAAAAGTCCAACTGAAAGCACCTTATATGTTAAGCGTGCTAATGATGTACTTCTGATCATTGTTGTCTATGTTGATGACATGCTGCTCACTGGTCCTATTGAGAAGCATATTGCTGATTTTAAGGCTGATTTGCATGCCTCATTTGAGATGTCTGATTTGGGGCATTTGCATCACTATTTGGGCATTCGGTTTATGCAAGTTGATGGTGGAATGGCTTTGTGCCAAACAAAATATATTGACACATTATTGCAGCATTTTGGCCTTGAAGACTGTAAGCCTATTGCCAATCCTATAGAGACATGTTTACCATTGAGTCTTCATGATGCTGGAGATGCATTTGATGTTGTTCTCTATCAGCAGGCTGTTGGATGCTTGATTTACTTATGCATTACTCGACTAGATATTCAGTTTACTGTCTCACAGATGAGTAGGTTTATGCATTGCCCAGGAGTCAAGCATTGGCAGGCGGTTAAGCGCATCTTTCGCTACTTGAGTGGTACTCGGCTACTTGGGTTGTTTTATCCCAAGGGGGGATCACTACCACTAGTTTTGCATGATTTTTCTGACTCTGATTGGGCTAGTTGCTATGACACTTGTGTGTCCACTTGTGGCTTTTGCTTCATGCTTGGTAGCTCATGTATATCTTGGTTGAGCAAGAAGCAACCTACTGTGGCCACTTCCAATTGTGAGACTGAGTATAGGGCAACTTTCACAGCGACTGTTGAGTGTGTGTGGCTCAGACGCCTTATGGCTGATTTGGGTGTTGGTCAGCCTTCTGCCACCACCATCTTCACTGACAGTCAGAGCGCATTGGCAATTGCGAGGGACCCTATGTTCCATGCTGGCACTAAGCACATTGAGGTGCATTATCATTATGTGAGGGAGAGGTTCTCTGCTATGGAGATCAGCTTGGCATATTTGCCCATGCAGGAGAACATTGCATACCTTTTCATGAAGGCTCTGCCTAGGGAGAAGTTTGAAGCTTTCCACGAAGCTGTGGGCTTACTTCCTTTTTTGGAGTGATTTCCACATAGCTTGGCACTTCCTTATACATGAGTGCCAACTCCTTGTTCACTGCATCACTCCCAGGGGGGATTTGTTGATATATTTAGGTAGTAATGTGTGTGAACACACTAGGACCGTCGGGGCACTTTTTTCCCTCTTTAGGAGGGTTTTTTCCCTCGGCTTGTATATATGCCTATTGCCCTAATGGGCTACTTATCTTTGTACATTCTCTAGTAATACATTCAGTAATGTGTGTTGTGCTACAAGCTTCTTCTCCTTCCTTGTGGTGTTCACATGCTTCCACAGACGTCTATCTCCATCAATATGTTTGGTTGCCACACTATCAAAGTACCAAACATCTCAGTCTATTGCAGACATACACTGTTCAGGAGAAGATGGGTCAAAACTACAAAACAGTAGTAAATGCCCATTCTTCATTCTTCCCAAGATTAGTAGACTCTATTTTTGGTGTAGAGGCCTCTACAGCAACCATTCCAGCCTCTTTTTTCTTTGCCTCTTTGCAGTCAGTTTTGGATAGTTCTTTATGAGATGATCGTTTCCTTTATAGTACTTACAAAAGAAATTTTGCTTTTCTAATTTCTTCTCATCTTTTTCTTCCTTCTTCAAATGTGTAGCATTTGCAGATTTCTGCAATAGTAGATGAGCTCCATTTACCTTCACCCTTTCTGACTAGCCAAGAAAGCTTGATTTGCAACACACATAATGGACTTGTTCTGCCTAGACTGATCTTTTTGCAACAAAAAAGAGACTAAGTCCTCAAATGACAAGGCATTTGGATTGCCTTTCATCATCAAAAAAAGAATAGAAGCAAAACTCCTATATGAATCAGGAAGAACATTCAGAATGGTCTGCACAAGTGAGCTATCTGGTATAACTTCATCAGCAGAAATCAACTGTTCCTTCAAGTCTTTGATCTTTGTTAGAAAACTTTCCAATGAATCACCTTCATTCATATGCTCACTCTCCAATTGTTTTCGGAGGTAAGCAACATGAGCCTCATTCCCAACTTGGTACAATGTGGTTAGTAGATCACTGCTTTCAGCCATGACCATTGACTAAAATACCCTAATGCAGATAAAATGACTGTATCTGAAAAAGTTGAATAGAACTACCTTGAGGAGTTATGCTAAACCTATAGTAGACTTTGAGATGCTTATACTGACAAACTGAAACATGTATATATCTTTGGCGCAAAAAAGATGAAATAGCCTGCACAAGCATTGTGATAGTGCGTTTGGAGGCCAAAACGAGCTCAGATTGCGATTCCGACACCATGAAGCGAAGTTGTTTTTATCTCATACTCACGTTGAGTATGCTCACCAAATTTCATGTGATTCTAAGACTATGACCAGAGGGGTGTCGAAAATGCCCTAAATGAAGCGGCGACATGCTCTGATACCAATTGTTGGAGTTAGATGTCTACGGAAGCACACAAACAACACAAGGAAGAAGAAGAAGCTCGAAGCACAACACACAATACTGAATGTATTACCACTAGAATGTACAAAGATAAGTAAACCATTAGGGCTATAGGTGTATGTACAAGCCGGGGAAAGAAACCTCCTAAAGAGGGAAAAAAATTCCCCAACGGTCCTAGTGTGCTCACAAACATCACTACCTAAATATATCAACAGTAGGAATGAGTGATGCATATGAAATTATCTCATCAATGTTTCCAATTTCTCTTTCAAATCTTTGATGTGTGTAACATATACATCCACTGACTCATTTTTAGCCATACATACATCTTCAAGTTGCTTTCTCAAGTAAGCAACACATGCTTCATTGCACACAACATACAAAGAAGAAAGTGTATCCTAAGCTTGTCTTGAGTACATGACCGGATGTGTGGAACAATATGCCACTTCACAGAAAGGTAAATCAATGCATGAGCTTGAACATCCATTCTATCTCTTCTAAGTTATTTTGGGTAGGTGGAGAAGGCATAGTCATTGTAGTGAAGAACCTGAATCTATGACAATAGGCTATGTAGTAGAAGAATGACCAAGTTGCTTGTTGACATCTACCACTATGCTCCATAGTTTCTTTGCAAAAAGAACATGCTTCATCGTGGAAGGTCACATTGGATAGTTGGTCCCATCTAGCTTATCCTGAGCTTGAAGCATTCCAAAAAAGTCAACATTGCTTGCTGTTGCACCAAGTGAATAAAAAATAACAAGATATGAACTTCCACAAAGACAAAATGCAAGTTGAGATGTAGCTCACAATTTATAAATTTGATGGCACACATGACTACATGAATGGATTCAAAAGCAGTAGTAAAACCCTAGCACCCCTAGTGTAAATGATCTCAAAGTGCTGAACTACATACTTCTATGCTCCAGAATTGATTTGCATCATTAAAAGTGCACATGGTGATGATGCAAAAAAACAATAGGTAAAGAAGGAACTGAACTTGCTCTCGTACCACTCTTGGGTGCATGAGTGAGCAAGGATGCAAATAGAAGTATACACAAGACTGAAGAAGGAGATCAAAGCACAAAGACATGTGATGGCTAGAGGATCTTTGGTGTCACTCTAGCATAATGGCAAGTACCAATGTGAGGAGATCCACCTCATAATTGTCAATCTGTGGAGACATGAGGACTAGTATGACGACTATGAGCAAGTGATGGCACAAGTGCATGAGTGAGAAGCACACAAGCATGCACACATACACACACACACACGCACACAAGGCAAGAACAAAGAGAGGAACAATAGAGTTCTTTGTATTACTCAAAAATTCTCTTACAATAGCTCAAAACTCTAACAAGCTAACCTCGAAAATGAGCTCTTTAGCTCTTGTTATAGTTTTAGACTAGCTTTGGTCCTATCCAGACCTAGTATCTGGCCTAGTTATAAATTAGGTTCTAGGGCTTATTTGAGGGTTCAAACGAAGTCTAAAAATTATGAAAATTGGTATGTAGCTACTTCTAATACTCCTCAAGCTTGAGGACTCCTTGGCTTGAAAAAAATGGAGTCTAATCTACCAAAACGGTATTTACAATGTTCATGTAGTGATGAAAATCACTATAAGAAAGGATTAATTTTTGGAGTATTTGTGCGGCCTTAATTGTGGGATCTTCTTTGAATTCTTTGCCTGCTTGGTCCTTCTCTCTGCTCTGATTCTTTATGTTGTCTGTCTTGTAATGCCTTGAATGCCTTGACTACCACCAACATCCCCCCTCTCTCATGTCTGTCGTCCCTGACAGACCCTTGTTGGTGGGAGTGCTTGATGTAATATAATACTCGATGATGTTTGTGGCTAGGTGATGTTCTTAATGCGTAATCCTTGAGCCAAATCTATCATGAGATTATCCCAATCTATTGGACTTGGAATGTCCGGATGGGGCAAGCATAACTGATTAGCATGTGTGGCTTGTTCCACCGCAAAGAGATGCAACAAATGTGTTGGTATGGGAATAAAAATTTCAGAATGATATTCCCAGAACCCGATGGAGAACATTTCTTCAAATGTCTGCTTGTAGCAAGCAGGTAAATACTTTATGCACGCATGCCAAGCATAGATTATGTTGATGGAGGGGGTCTGACTCATGTCATAGACCAAATCTCTGTTACCTTCAGAAAAGCCGGGGGTGGAGATGTATGGAGCCTAAACCTTTTGAAAAGTCTTGAAGATGACTGTCATGAGCTCAAATATTTTCATACACATCTTTGCTATGATGTCTGCTTTGGGGGGAGCAAAATAGGGATAGTTCACCCAATTTGAACAACCTTTGTTGTTATAGACTTTGATGGAGAAGGCTTGCTAGGACCTATGGCGGACCACCATGCAATAACATGGGTTATACTTAATATATAGAGGCATGGTGGCCCATGTTCTCATCATCTTGGGGTAGTCCGTTAATAACCATTCATGCTGGAAAATGGAGCTAGCACATACATCTTGAGGTATGTCATCCGATTCGAACTGAGTGGCAAATGTTAGCTCTTTTCCTGTATGCCTTTTGATATCCACATTATAATCAGCTAACAAGATAAAGTATGGCATATACTGGTTCTCAGATGTGGTAATGAGCCGTTGATGAGAGAGATTTTGAAAATAAGATGATTTGGGTACAGTGTCTTCTAGATTGGCGAGCTATTGGATCTGCACAGCGATGCGATCATCATGTGTTTTCCCGATTTGTTCCCCTCTCCTTAGCCAATCCAAGACTTATATCTCAAATTTCTTGTGTCCCTCTTCTGTGATACGTCCATTAGGTACCGGTATAGGGTCATAAAGCTCTTCAAAACTTTCTTCAACCAGAATTTCAACCACGGTTTCAGGTTTTGGTCCTTCAACTGGAGAGGGTGGCCGTTCATATGGTAATAAACGTGCTTGTAGTTCTACCACCTATTGCCTTAGGGCCTCTAATTCTTCTATAGATTGTTGCAGAATGGCCGGCTCTTGATGAGTTGTATTGACACTGGCTAACTACTTCTTTAGGTCAACACGTTCTGCTTCTAACGTTTCATATGACTCCAAAAAGTTGGCATGCTCCTCAAGTAAGGTTCATATATCTTCTAAGGGGACCGCTCTATACTTTGTAGGGCTAATTTTTGCTCTCGAGGTCCCTTCCATAGCCGCTTCAAAATTGTCTTGGTTTTGTTGGTGAAGCTGCTTGTTCTCTTCCAAGGCCATAGCCATGTGCTTTCGTAGTAGCCCTAGATTGCATCTTAGTGTTGCATTGGTGAGCATCTATGCTTGGAGCACATTTTCCAAATCTTTGACTGCTTTATCATCCACAGTAGACATCTTGGACACCAATTTTGTGTGAGCCTGTTGTAAGGTGGTATACTCTGCCAGAAGTGTCTTGTTGTAATTGAGATGCACATTGAATTAACAGATTGAATGAATTATTTACATTATGAGATGCGAGGGAAGTTGGAATGCAGCAGGAATGGGAGTGGAAAGGGGAGTTGTGGATGCTGTGTCTACCAACGAGGTGGTGAGTGGTGATGTGGGGGGTAGGGGAGTGGGTGATGGTGGAATTGTAGGGAGAGGAGGGGGTGCTATGAGTGGTGAAATGTCCATGGGGTCACACAGTGTGGTGCATGCAGGGGCTACCATGTATGTGGGTATGGTAGGTGAAGTGAGTGTGGTGTCTGTGTAGAGTGATGTGGTTGTGTGTCTGTGAACCTAGCATTTGAGAAGTAGGAGCATGAATGGATTGTTCCATGAAGGATATGTAATGAGGTGGGGCGATTGGGGCGAGTGAGGTATAGGGGGTGGATGGGAACTATGGATCCCTGAAAAGGGGAATGTGTGAATATGGGTAAGCAGGAAAGCCTAGACTAACTTCTGTGGGCCATGGGTGTCCCTCTATGCTAGGTATTATTGGATGTCCAATGATGGGTTCAATAGGCGAGAAGGATGAAGTGATCAAAGGGTTGGTAACAGAAGAAAAAAAGTTGGCCTAGGATGTTGGCTCACGAAAAGAAAAGTATGTTGATGGGATGGTGGTTTGTGTCATGGTGGTTATTACAACAGGGGTTTCTGCAGTGGTTGGTGGTGGGGGTGGGGGAGATGGAGGGTGTTGGGGTGGAATTGGCCATGTCTGTACAAAGGTTTCTACAGTGAGATCGATGGTGGGTGTTGGGGTAGTTGTTGGCTCTATGGTAGCTGCATGTTCGGTTACTAGTATTCATATATTTTTTCCTACTCATGGTCGTGTATCCACTCTACGATTGTCGTATCGGACAGATTTTCTAACGGCTGTGTAGATAGCCTCCTGAACTCCGAAGGATTCAAACAGTACTTGGAGAGAAGTGATGAATTGCGAATCCACTCCTTCATCTACTAACATATGTTTTATTAGGGCTTGGCCTGATGCAAAGGAAATTCTGTGCCTCTCATTGCTCTGATCGTGTCATATAACCTTTGCAACCAGGATGTGTATGCAGGAGCACATATGAGTTCTGGTACTCCTTGCTGCTCATCTCGATATCTTTCTTCATGCCCTTCCTCGCCTTCTTCAGATTCTTCATCTTCTGCATCGTCTTCATCCTCTTCTTCATCCACATCAACAATGGTAACGGGTACTTGTTGTAACACCGTCCCAATGAAAACCCCCATTTTGTCTTTTGTGCATGCAATTTGATGCTGAAGAAGTCGAAGTCTGTCGGCTAACATTACAGAGTGAACATGGAGGTTATTCACATAATAATCTGCCCAGCCACGTGATGAGTCTTGCTAATATATCTCTCTCTCTCTCATCACCCATAAAGGGCAATACTCAAGCTATCTCATATGGGTGCCACTTGGCACTCATGTAAGTATTATACTCACCAAGTGTAAGAGGAGGTTCTCACCTCTAACTCATACTAATGGTGATACTCCATGTGATATTTCCTTCCCCTTAGTTCCATTTTTGTCCTAAAAAATGGTATTGGAAGGACTGATAAAAAGAGAGAAATAATAGAAACACCACTCCCACTATATCCCCATGTATAGCTATACATGGCCATATCTCCGTGTTGCTTCCCCATATCCTTCCCCTTAATAAGACCCTTGGGAAGGTAATCTAAAACTAGGAAATTGTCTCTGAAGGGTGCTAACCCGCTCCCATGTGGCACTATCTTCTGAACTATCTTTCCACTTTACTAAACACTCTTTATATAAGTGACTTCTCGTCCGTTTCTCTCGAGTGTGTAGTATGCTCTCAAGCTCATGTGGAATAGATTGAACCGAAATAGGCTCTACTACCTCATTGACTGGAATGAGGTTTTTAGATTCACCCAGCCTTTTCTTAAGCCGGCTAACATGAAAAACTGGATAGATTTGACTATTCTCAGGAAGTTGGCGATGGTAAGCCATCTTTCCTATTTTCTTAAGTATTTGGAAAGGTCCACAATACCTAGGAGATAGTTTTGGACAAGGTCCCATCTTCATGGTCTCAGATCTAGATGGAACTCTAAGATAGACCTGCTCTCCTACCTCAAAGTTGATGTCTCTCCTTTGAGGGTCAGCATAGGCTCTAGCTCTATCATGAGCTCTCCTAATGTTGTCCTTAGCAAGCCTAAGCATATCATTCATCTCTTCCAAGGAGTCCTTGGTAGGTTGAACTTTTCATTCTCTAATCCTACTGCATAAGGAGCTCTTGGATGAAACCCATACATAAGAATAAATGGACTATGCCCAGTGGAAGAGTGCATGGCACTATTATATGCAAACTCTACTATAGGTAAGTACTCTTCCCAATTAGTTTGCCTTTCATTCACATATGCTTGAAGCATATCTTCTAGGATTTGGTTAAGCCTCTCTATTTGCCCATCCATTTGTGGATGCTCGATTGTACTCATGCTAAGTTTCGTATCTAGCCTTTTGAAGACTGCTCTCCAAAAGTGGCTAGTAAACTTCCTATCCCGATCAGAGACTATGTCTAAAGGAAGACCATATAACTGGTATAGGTTCTCTACAAAGAGTCTAGCCAACTCTGGTGTCTTCACTGTAGTACATGTCGGAATAAACCTAGCCATTTTGGTTAACCTATCCACAATTACCCATACCAAGTCGTGCCCTCTCTATTTCTTGGGTGATTCAACTATAAAGTCCATGTAGATACTCTCCCACTTCCCATTAGGAATATCCAATGGGTGGAGTAGTCCTTCAATCCTCAACCTCTCAAATTTATTGACCTAGCATTTAGTGCACTTAAGCACATACTCTATGACGTCCTTATGAAGTCTAGGTCAGTAAAACTGCCTCTTAACAAGATCATAAGTCTTGTTAACTCCTGGGTGTCCCACACTAGGTGTGTCATGACACTCATAGAAAATATGCCGTCTCATCTCATAATCTCTAGGGACACATACCTTACCTTTATATAACAAATATCCATCATGGATACTATAAATCTTCCACTTGAATCCTTCTTGAGCACCCGTCGATACTCCATCCTCATTGGAAACCTGTGTATCACGATCCCCATTCTCTATGGTTTCCCAAATCTCAGAATATGCAGGATCAAGCCTACATTTCCCTCTGATGGACTCAAGTAGCTCACAAGTGATATGAGTAAAACTCAGTCCATCGAGCAAAGACATGCGGCTAAGTGAATTAGCCGCTACATTAAACTTTCCCTTCCTATACCTAAGCTCATAATCAAACTCCTAAAGGGTCTCTACCCATCGGGCCTTATGACCTTTAAGGTTTGTTTGCTTAGAGAGCCACTCAATGCTCTCTTGATCAAACACTATCGTGACTTTGGCACCATATAGATAATGACACCACTTCTTCAAAGCATGGACAATTGCATACAACTCCTTCTCATAGACAAAGTAATTCTTTTGAGCTGGTTCTAGTTTCTTACTCTCAAATGCTATTGGTGGACCGTCCTGAACTAAAGCCCCTCCAATGGCAAAATCACTCAGGTCAGTCTCAACCACAAAGGGTTTGTTGGGATCTGCTATATGTAAAAGTGGAGTTGTAGCAATCGCTACTTTCAATTTCTCCATACTTTGCTTTTGTTTGTCTCTCCAATGAAAGGCTTTCCCTTTCCCTTTAAGTTGTTCTATCATCAGGACAACAATTTTGGCATAATTCTTAATGAATCTTCGATAGAAACCTGATAAACCTAGGAAGATCTGCAACTCTTCCAAGTTCCTTGGATGTGGCCATTCCATAATAGCCCTTAGTTTTTCAGGATCCATC
This sequence comes from Ceratopteris richardii, assembly GCA_020310875.1. Classification (NCBI taxonomy): domain Eukaryota; kingdom Viridiplantae; phylum Streptophyta; class Polypodiopsida; order Polypodiales; family Pteridaceae; genus Ceratopteris; species Ceratopteris richardii. Next base: position 74,840,509 of record CM035433.1, read on the forward strand.
TGGATTCCATTATGGGAGACTATATGCCCAAGGAATCTAACCTCTATTTCGAAAAAATCTCACTTTAATTCCTTAGCAAAGAGCAAATTTTCCCTTAGCATTTGAAATACCTTTCTTAAGTGTTCCAAGTGCTCATGTTCTGATGCACTATAGATCAGAATGTCATCCAAGAAGCCTACTACAAAGTGTCCTAGATAACACCATAATACACTATTCATGAGCTTCATGAAAGTGGTAGGAGCATTGGTGAGACCAAAAGGCATCACCAAAAACTCATAATGCCCGTATCTAGTCCTAAATGCAGTCTTAGGGACATCCTCTACCCTAATCCTAATATGATGATATCTTGATCTAAGGTCAAGCTTGGTAAAATACCTAGCTTGATGTAACTGATCAAATAGGGCTTCCAACCTAGGCATTGGAAACCTATTTTTGATAGTTAACTTATTAAGTGCTCTATAATCTATACATAATCTCATAGAGCCGTCTTTCTTCTTAACTAGGAGCATTGGCGATGCCCAAGGTGAGTTACTAGGTCTAATGAAGCCCTTATCTAAATGATCCTGTAATTGCCTCTCAACCTCCTCATGCCGAGAAACACTAAGCCTATAAGGTGGCTTACAAATAGGGTTAGTGTTAGTAACTACCTCCAATAGCATGGTCAATGTCCCCTCTCTCAGGTGCTAGCCCTCTATGTAAGTCTTGCAAGAAAGAATAATATAAAGTCCTGTCCATATTTACATTTCTAGCATGAAAATATACATAAGATGAAATGTCTATACAATGCTCAAAGTCCTGACTATACATTGAAAAGATCTCCTGTACATGCTGGAAATGACAAAGACTATACAACTCTAAAGATGAAATGAGAGGTGCACTAGGAACATCTCTCTCTCCCTGTATACAAAATTTACTTCCATTTCGTTCAAACTCAAGTGTGTTGTTTTGATAGTTGTGTTTAAGTGTGTCTCCCAACCCCCATAGCCACTCTCTACCTAACACAAGATCTGTCCTCTCCATATTCATAATTTGGAAGTCCATGTGATCTGTATAATCTTGCATCTTGACTTCCAAATTGGATACCATAGTATCCCATATCCTCTTGTCTTCCCCTTGCTGCAGTGCAATCTCACTTTAGAAGAGCTACTCAAGGTTAAGCCTGAATTGTGGAAACATGTAGCCAAACAAGTGCCAGACGTAGCAAAACCTCGTTCCCAGATAGGATTTATAGAACAATGCCGGAAATACCTTTGGACAAGATAGGGGACATGAGCGAAGGAGAAGAAGGAAACACCCTCTCCCTATCACTCATCAGGTTTACACAAACAAGGCAATTTTGGACTCAGGTGCAGAAGTTGCAATTGCTACCACTTGCCTATGGAAGTGATGGGGCAAGCCAACACTCAAGCCCATGCGAATGAAGTTACAAATGGCTGATATCACATTGAAAAACCCTTAGGGCTACTAGAAGGAATAACTCTCACCACTTGTGGTGTAGAGTTTGAGCATACTTTTGCTATATGTGAATTTAGCAAGAATCAGGCCTATGAGATGATTATGGGAAGACCCTTCTTGAGGCAACTGCAAGTAGTACAGGATTGGGGGACAAATTCTTTGTATTTGCAACACTTGGGTGTCACGACCAAAGTGAATCTCAAAGATTTCTCTCATAGAGAGGTGCCCCCCATTCAATGGAATCCCATCCATAGAGCCACATATGATACAAAGTCAGTGCATTCCATAGGATCAGGATCCTCATGGATGCATGAAGACACTCACTTATGGATGTGCAAAGTGGCCGAACAGGAAGAGAAAAGGGAAAAGGCTAGAGAGTAGGTGCAAAGGAAACTCAAAGACCAATACAAGACCCAGCCTATGCACCTATAATATTTCCCGATGAAGAGTTTGAGCCTCATGGTTGGGCAGAAATCTTAGCAACTATGGATGTAGCCATCAATGAAGAGCAATGGATGCCCCACTATGATGAGGATGGCTATGAAATTTCAGTCTTCACAATAGAGCCAATCATGTGTGATCCAATGATTGAAGAATGTGAACCTAGCACTGATGCATTCGAGGATGCAAGTGATTCCGATCTAGAGTCAATCATTATGGACCCAACCTTTGCATCAGATGAGGAATATTTTTATGAAGTAGAAGCTCACCCTCAGAGACACAAAGAAATTATGAATGAGGTGAGATTAACCATACAAGTGACCACTAAGAACGATGGCAAGAAGAGGAAGAAGAGAGAAGTCACACCAGAGGAAGAAGAATCTTTGTTTGAGGTCCCTGAAAATTTCAAGCAATATGAAATAGAAGATAGGAGAGTCATGATAAGGATGCCTAAACGTGAAGCTGTCATAAGAGAGGCCTATGATAACAAAGAAACTACAAAGAAAATCATAGTGACCATAGAGGAAGGTGAAGAGTGATGCACATACATAGGACAGGACCTAAGTGAAGATGAAGAGCAAGAGTTGGTAGCCTTGCTAAGAGAATATAGAGATGTTTTTGCATGGAGCTACAAAGACTTAAAAGGTGTAGACCCTAACATATGCTCGCATACTATCCCCATGACCTCATATGCCAAACCCTCTAAGCAAAAGCCATACACATATAACGATAATTATGTTGCCAAGTTCAAAGAAGAGATAGATCGCTTGGTTGAAGCTGGATTTATCTATGAAATTGAGCACACTGAATGGGTATCCCCCATTGTAGTGGTGCCCAAAACGAATGGCAAATTACATGTATGCATTAACTTGAAGAAGGTTAATGCAGCCACTATCACAGATAGTTATCTGCTTCCTATCACTGAGCATCTATTAGAAAGGGTAACAGGCAAGGAAGTGTACAACTTCTTGGATGGGTTCTCTGGTTATAATCAAGTAGCCATTGCACCAGAAGATCAGCATAAGACAGATTTTGCCACAAAGTGGGGCATATTTGCTTTTCGGGTAATGCCATTTCGTCTAACCAATGTGCCCACAACCTTTGAGAGACTGATGTGTCATGTATTTAAAGAATTCTTGAGGAAGAATTTGGAAGCCTATGTTGATGATCTTTGTGCTCATTCTAACATTAGACAAACCCATATCCCTGAGCTGAGAGCTATCTTTGACAAATGTAGAGAATATCAAGTCCGCTGGAACCCAGAAAAGTGTGTTTTCATGGTCAGGCAAGGCAAGATTCTAGGACACATAGTGTCAAAGAACGACATATCTACTGACGAAGAGAAAGTGAAAGCTATCACAGAACTAACTAGGCCAAGGAATGTCAAGGAAGTGCAAGCTTTCATGGGGCATTGTGGCTATTACCGACGTTTTATACACATGTATACCATCATTGCAAAGCCTCTGTACAGACTTTTGACCAATTTTGAGTGGACTGATGAATGTGAGAAATCTTTCAATGAGCTTAAATGGAGATTATGTTCAACACCAATCTTGACTACACCAAATTGGGACAAGCCATTCCATGTCCATGTGGATGCATCCAATTATGCTATTGGGTGTGTACTTGCACGACCAAATGGTGAAGGTAACATGGATCTTCCAATAGCTTATGTCAGTAGACAATTGAATGCAGATGAACAAAATTATACCACTATTGAGAGAGAAGGATTAGGCATGGTCTATGTAGTTAAAAAGCTTAGGCACTATTTGCTTGCAAATAAGTTCAAATTTTTTACTGATCATCAAGCTCTACTATATCTGGTAAACAAGCCATGCAACATAGGAAGATTAGTAAGATGGTTCCTCTTATTAATGCAATATGAATTCGAGGTAGTGGTGAGGAAGGGCAAGACTCACTTGAGCGCAGATCATCTCTTGAGGCTCACATCCGGAGAGGCCCCACAAGGAGTATGAGATGACCTTCCTGATGCTTACTTGTTTAATTTGGAAGTTGTACCACAGTGGGCCAAGACCTTAGTGCCAGTACTGACATATGGGCCTAAACATGCAGTAGTAAACACTCAAGATAGAGAGGTAGTAAAGGCCCAGAAGTACCATATCATGGCAGGGAGTATGTACAAGTACACGGATCAAGGAATATTATCTTGTTGTGTGGAAGAGGATGAGTACGTGAAATGGTTGCAATTAGCACATGTTGGTGCATTAGAGCAACACTAATCGAGACAAAGAACTTTACAGACACTAAAGAGACTCGGAGTGCACTGGCCAACTATGGAAGCATATGTACATAGGATGTGCAAGGAGTGCCCAATATGGATGCACATACCTATGTGAAGAGGTGTGATGTTTATCAGCGAACTCAGTATCCTATACGGAAAGATGAGATGCCATTGAAACCTATGATGGGTGGACGCACATTCTCTAAGTGGGGAATAGACTTCGTCAGTCTTATTAACCCCCCAGCTAAGGGTTCCCATGCTGAATACATCATTGTTGCCACATACTATCTAACCAAATGGGTCGAAGTAAAAGCTACAACAAAGAACGATGCTCAAACAACTGCTAAGTTCTTATTTGATAACGTGTTCACTAGATATGGATTGCCAATAGAGTTAGTGAGTGATAGAGGCACTCACTTCTTGAATGAAGTCATTGAGAACCTTCTCCAAGAATTCTTGGTGATACATAAGAAGTCTGTCCCGTATCATCCACAAGCTAACGGGCAAGCTGAGAGCACCAATAAGATTCTATGCAATGTACTAACGAAATTGGTTAATAATAAACACTCTGATTGGGACAAACAACTACACCATGATGTTTGGGCATACAGAGTTGCCTATAAAACGGTACTCCAAGCCACACCCTTTCAGATGGTGTTTGGCCAAAATGCAGTGCTACCATTGGACTTCTTGATACCTACATTGAAAGTAGCACAAGAGCATAACATCATAACAGAATCCTCCATAGAGCCTACCATAGGACAACCAGCCCCCACGCCCTCGGTATAGGCCATCCTAACACTAGATCCATATTCTTCGGATTCCCTACCACTAGGCTCCCTTTCATGACCTTCCCGCCTCCGCTCTCTCACTTCCCACCCCCCATATCACCAGTCCTTCAACCCACCCATGAATACTTTTGTAGAATGGTTCAAGCCACCACCCAACCCCTCTCGTCGAGCCCATTCCCAACATCCACACCACACTTGTTCACCACGATCACACACACCACCTACCATTCTGGTATACATGGTAGGCAGTACACTCACATCCACCCCTAAAGGTATGGATATTTCACAACTGACGGCACCTCCACCTCCCCCCCACACTCCCACCTTCTCCCATTCCCCCTCCACCAATTTCACCCACACATACATCTCCAATAGACACAACATTCACTCTTACCATTCCCCAATCCTCTCCTCTTGCATTTTCCATTGTACAAAATACACCTTCATCTATAGGTAATGCATTTGACACCATGCTCACATGTGTATCACAATTAAGGATAGAATACAATCAGCTCCAACAACATAATGAATGACTGCAAGAGCACTCTAAAGTGCTACAACATCGTCTTGCTACACTAGAAGAGGAGAATGCCCACCTCCAAACACAATTTCAGACTTTACAGGAGGCTCATAGCATATTGGAAGTAAAGTTACAAAACGGAGACGAGGAAGCGATACAAGTGGTGGAAGGCCATCTACAAATACAGCTGGAATGCAACTCAAAACTTCAGCGTAATATGGCCCTACTCAAGCGACACCTTGCAGCTGCTCATGAGGAAAATCAACGTCTCCAACTATATAATCAGGAAAACTTAGAGGCAACCATCAAAAGCACACCTGGGGCACCCATTACTCCCTCCAAATTTCAAGCTGTGACCCTTGAAAGCATCAAAATAAGTGTTGAAGACTATGCCACTTTACTCGAGGCACATGACCAGTTATTAGAAGATCTGGATCAACTGAAGTAGACATGACAAAAAGACATGACAGCGACCCCCGAAGCCACTGCAACAACCACTTCACTTATCACTGACTCGGAGGCCCTACAAGATCTCCAAAAACAAGTCACAGAATTACAGGCACGCCTACTACAATACGAAAGACCACCTTCCCCACCCGAGGCTCCCACAGATGAAGAAACAGTACAAATTCCTGTGGAACAGACATTTGAGGAGGATTATGAGCTGCAACCCATCCCAAGGGGATGAAAAACAGAAGAAGGTTGGATACTTTCGAAGCGTCACGACCTCCGTGGTTAAAGTAGGTGGAAGAAATTCGGAGTTCTCATGAAGAGCACATGGTGGTGCAAAATCAGGCCATGAGAGTCATAGAAGAAACAGTATTACAATCCAATTACTTCAAGACCTTGTCATTTAGACGTCTCATCATATGATTAGAACTCCAATACAGGCCTTACTATGTCATTCTAGTAGATTACAATGCGGAAATATAGAGAGTCACAAGAAAGATTCCTTCCTTTGCAACCCAATTTCAACCAGAAGCACAAAAAGGTAAGATCTATCAACCGACATGGCGGCAAAAGCTTCTAGAGACATACCCTGAAATGCTACACACATGGAACCACATGCCTTTACATCTACTTTACAATCCATGCTATGGCCTTGTTCCATGACGTAGATCATGGAAAACATTCAACATGAAGGTACATAATAATGCTAAGGAGTGCCTCAATTATCCGTACATAGCACCACCATAGGGACCACCATCGACAACATACATGATGGCAACAATTCGACATTGGATGCCTTGATTGAAGCCCATGCCAGATGCTGTAGCCCAAATGATGCTCAAAATTTTGGATATGATGCAAGTTGTGCTCAAAAGTTTTAGAAATGCAGAAGCACCACATGTACGTCTACCAGGGTTTAGCAATGGAAATTACGATTTGGTGTATGACATGAGCACCACCCCCAACATTCGAGTGGCTTACGCTTGGCATGCACACATCAAGTATCTACCCGCATGTTATAAACAGACATTCAAAGACATGTTCATATCAAGTTTCTGGGAATATCACTCGGAGGTTTTTGCACCTAAGCCCACACACCTGCTTCATCTCTTTTCCTGTGAACAAGCCATGTACTCCGAGTACTACACAACATCGCAACTAGATATCCCAGGTGCAATAAATTGGGATGCATTGCAAGCTGATCTGGCAAGAGGATTACAGATAGGAGAACACACGCTGGCCACCAACGTTCTCCAATACTATATTGACCACCCTATAGAACAGAGGTATGTCAGGGACGATAGATGCTAGGGAGGGGGGAGTGTTGGCATACAAGTCATAAGAAGAGCATATAGGCACAAAGGAGCAATCATGCACAATACGGCAACAAGGCCCAATCATTTTTTCCATTTTTTCCATAAAGTATTTCCACCTCAAGGGATTTTCATCACTATGCACACATTGTAAATCCTGTTTTTGGTAGAATAGAATCCATTTTGTTCAAGCCGAGGAGTCCTCAAACTTTAGGAGTATTAGAATTAGCTACATACCAATTTTCATAATTTCTAGATTCCATTTGAGCCCTCAAATAAGCTCTAGAACCTAATTTTTAACTAGGCCAAACATTAGGTCTGGACAGGGCCAAAGCTATTCAAGAAACTATAAAAAGGGTTGGAGAGCTCATTTTTGGGGTTAGATTGTTATTGATTTGAGCATATGTAAGAGACTTTTTGACTATTGCAAAGAACTCCATTGTTCCTCTCTTTGTTCTTGCCTTGTGTGCATGTGTGTGTGTATGTGTGCATGTTTGTGTGCTTCTCACTCACACACTTGTGCCTTCAATTGCTCATAGTCTTCATACTTGTCCTCACATCTCCACGGATCGACAATCATGAGGTGGATCTCCTCACCTTGGTACTTGCCATTGTGCTAGAGTGACAACTACACTGTTGTAGTTGAAAGTCAATTTATGAAGGCTCCTAGGAAGCCACATTTGGATGCTTTGAGGTGCACTCTACGTTATGTGAGTGCTACTTTGGATTATGCATTGTTTTATGAAGCTAGTGTAGATTTGCAGATCGACAAATACACCAATGTAGATTGGGCTAATAGTATTCCAGATAGAAGATCTACTAGTGGTTTTCTATTCTCACTTGGGAGTGAAGCTATTACATGGAGCAGTAAGAAGCAACCCACTGTTGCTTTGTCGAGTATAGAGGCTGAGTATAGAGGTGTTGCAATGGTAGCATGTGAGGCATCATGGCTAGAGATGCTACTTGCAGATTTAGGTGTGGAAGTGAAAAAACCTATCACCATCTATTGTGATAATCTTAGTAGCATACAATTAGCACAAAACCCTATTTTTCATGCGAGAACAAAGCATATCAAGGTACATTATCACTTCATTAGAGAGAAGGTATTAGCGGGTGATATTGATCTTGTTTATGTGAGAATAGATGAGCAGGTTACTGATATTTTCACTAAAGCACTTGGAGCAGAAAAGCTAAAGAAGTTTCGGAAGATGCTTGGATTAGAGGACATGGCGTTGAGCTTGAGGGGGAGTGTTGAGATATCAAGCTCAACATGTGATGATCCAAGAGAACATGTATCACTTTTTCATTTCTCTGACATGTATAATGGTCACGCCGGTATATGTCAGGGACAATTCATTGAGCTTTATTAGATTTATCTACCGAGAGTGATGGCACATTTGTTTCTTGCCAGCTCACTCATTCGCAAACATTAGGTTTTTCCTTATGTACTGGTCTTTATATATTGCACTTGTTGTATTCTTGTTTTGGTCTTGTTTTCTCTCTCATGGATCTTCTTAGGACATGATGTGATGATTCTGCTTCATGACCAAGCTCTTGCACTTTAGCTTTACCTTTAGCCTTCCATACTTTGAATCTTTCTATTTGAGATACTTCATCATCCTTTGAGGTATCCTACTCTTCAACTTTAGGAGGGTTGTCTTTGACAAGCTTTGGAAAATCTTCTTAAATATCATAAGGTAAGTTGACTTTCCTGCATGAATCTTCATACCAAGAACTATTCTCATCAAACAACACATCTCGACTCACCACAAAACCTTTGTTGCTTGGATTGTATAGTCTGTAGCCTTTTTGATTGTTGTCATATCCAATGAATATACACCTTTCTCCCTTAGGGTCCGTCTTTCCTCTAATTTGTGAAGGAACATGAGCATAGGCAAAACATCCAAATATTTTGCAATGATCCAAGCTAGGTCTTTTCCCATTCCAAGCCTCATATGGTGTCATACCATCCAAAGTCTTTGAAGGTAACTTGTTGATCAAATAAGTGGCTGTAGATATAACCTCAGCCCACAAGTAGTTAGGTAAATATTTTTCATTCAACATAGACCTTGCAGCTTCAATAATTGTTCTATTCCTTCTCTCTGCCACTCCATTTTGCTCTGGAGTGTACCTTGTAGTAATCTCTCTCTTGATTCCCCTTTCTTTTAGAAAGGAATCAAACTCATGGGAGAAATATTCTCCCCCTCCATCTGATCTTAGTATCTTTAATGTCTTGCATGTTTGGTTGTCCACAAGAGATAAGTACTTTTTGAAGCATGAAAAAACTTCATCCTTGTGTTTCATAAAATATAGAATAGTCCATCTTCTGCAATCATCAATGAAGGAGACATAGTACCTTGAACTAGAGATTGAAGCATCCTTGCTGGGTCCCCATACATCTATATGAACCAATTCCAAGAGGTCTTCATGCATATACCCTTTCTTCATGAATGGTAACCTGTGAGATTTTCCAAATTGACATGCACTACCCTTATAGATCATGTATTGTTTTTCCAAATTAGGAAGTCCAATTACACTTTGATCTCTACATATCTGTTTTAGTGATCTTTCTCCAATATGTGCTAACCTCTTGTGCCAAACTTCCAATTCTGTGAGTGTTTGATTACCATAGTTAAAGAGAGCTATGTTCCTTGTATCTTGTAATTCAAATGTGAATAATCTGCTTGTCTTTTCACCCTTTGCAATCTTCCTAAATCCTTGACCTGGATCTTCAACAAATGCACCTCTCCTTGTGAATCTGACTTGCAACCCTTTTTCCACAATCTGCCCTACACTTATCAAATTTTTAGTAATGGTAGGAACATAGAGTACCTTTCTTAGAAGATTGAGATTTCCATCTAGTGCCTTTACATTTCCAATCTTTTCAAGAAGGTGCCTTGTATCATCACCTATTTGTTCCTCATGTTTATTTCTTGGATCTTCTAAATCTGAGAGGAGAGCCACATTTCGTGCCACATGATTTGATCACCCTGAATCTATGTAGAAAATATGTTCATCAGATTTACCTTGAGGCATTGTCATATTCATGAGTAGCAATGATTCCTCTTGATTTGAGTCTTCTATGTAATTATTGTACTCTCTTCTCCCATTGTATCCTCGTTGATAGGTTGAATTGTAATTGTTGTGGTCACCATTGAATTTTTTGAACCTTCCTTTTGAGTAGCCATAACCTCGTTGATTGTAGCCTGTGCATCTTTGATTCTTGGAGTTCCTAAAACAATTTTCAGTTGTATGATTGGTTAGTCCACAAATAGAACAAAGATTAGACTCTTGGGGTCTCCCCCTGCCTTGTCTTCCTCTTGTGCCTCTTCCTCTAGCATATCTTCCTCTACCTGCATAGTTAGCTTGGTGTGTACCTACTTCATCATCCACTTTCTTTCCTTCCCCTTTGTTGTCTTTGACTTTCTTTTTACTAGTGTACAAAGTAGAAGATTGATTACCTTTGGAACCTTCTCCATTCTTCATAAGCTTGGCCTCTTGAGTAAGTAGTTGTCCAATGAGTGTATGGAAGCTTGAAGAGAAGAAGGCCTCAAGTGCATTCCACACCTCGTGAGAGGTATTACAACTTCTAATGTGAGGTAACAAAAAATTTGAGATAGAATTGAGGAGATAAGACCTGCAAGTGCATGCTTGGAACACCATGTGCTTAATCTTTCTTACTCTTCTTGTGTAGGTTGACTTTTGTTTCTAAAACTTGGAATAACTTCATCTCTAGCCACATAACCATATAAGTTCCTGCCTTGAAGATAAGCTTCCATCCTTAATGACCAATCTAAGTAATTACCTCTGTCCATTTTATAAATTGATGAAGGGAATCCATCTGCCATGTTGTCCAACCTTGCTCTTGTACCTCTATGAAGAGATGGATTGCCTGTGTTGAAGATGAAGTGATGCTACTAAAATTTTTCCCTACAGCAGCCAAGTTGACTCAAAGGATATGTAGTGGGCCCTTTTAGCTTGAAAATTTATGTATTAGATGCCCTATGTACTTTGGAGGATCACTTACAAACAATAGATTCAAAGCATATAAGTTTGATCAAGGGTCAACTTGAGAAGACTTTCAATTTTTGAAAAATAAGCTCTGGTATTTTACTCAATACTAATTCTCTGATTGAAATTGACCAGAGAGATTTTAGAGAAAGCTAATTAGGAAAGAAAAGCGACCTATTAGAAGTTATTTCAATGAAAATGAGTGACTATATTGAGAGAAATCAATTTAGCAAATCACCTATGTGATCCCGACTTTTCAGGAGGCAGTAGATGCAAATACATAGTCAGTTTGTGATGAATGTTTCTCACAATTGAAAAATCCAAATGCAACAGAATTTTGTGATTTGAAAGAAGACTTAGATAGCTATCATTAACAAGTTGAAACATTGAAAAAGATGAGCTGTGCTTAGAGAAATCATCTCTGCAATCTAACAAAAAAATTGAGATCTCTGATAGTGAACAATATACTCACATATACTTCAAGTTATGGCAAAAAATAAGAATGAAATCAAATGTATATTATATGGAAAGTACAATGGACTTACTGATACATATGGGAACTCTAAAATCACACTCAAATCTAGCACAAAGCCTTGCTATGGAGTCCTTCTTTCATGACTAGAAGAGTCACATATATATAGTGTGTTTTGGAGCCATACTTTGAAATTGAATTCATGCTCACCTACAATTCTTTTCCTAAATTCTAGAGGTAGATTCTCTTTACAAATTTGTGGAGTTCTTTGCCTAACATCAAATGGCTTCAACCACTTTTTATTCTTTTACTTATTTTTACACAAGGTGAATACTCAAGGAACTACAAGAGTGAGTTCACAAGAGAACTCTTCATCACTTCAAGACTTCATGATTTTGTGGTACTCAAGCCACCACATAGGCTTGCCAAGAATTTGCTCCAACAGTCTTACATGAGGAAACATGTTCCTATTGCAAAACAACTATGGAACATAGTGGTTGATGTAGATCAAAGACGTGCATGTTCTTCTACTTCATAGTCTGCTGTCATAGATGGAGCTTCTTCTTCAAGTACAGCGGTTACTCCTTCTCTACCTACAGAGGAACAACTTAAATGGGATGGAAAAGATGCTCATAGATCATGGTGGTGAATACATACCACATGAGTTTAATGATTTTCTTCTTGAGTTTATGTATTGAATCATTTCCCTACAAAAGCATTGAGAGTCATAGTTGCTTATGAGACTGGGAATGGACATAAACCTATGGTTGGTCATATGCGCATGTTTGCTTGTTTAGCATATGCTCTTGTGCCATTAGAACAACGTCACAAACTTGATGACAAGGTAAAGAAATGTATATTTTTTTTTATAGTGATAATAGTAAGATATATCTTTTCTACCATCCATTGCCAAACACAATTATTGTGAGTCGAGATGTGGTATTTGTTGAAAATTCAATTTTCCCTTTACTTGAATACAAAAAACAACCAAGAGTTAGCTCACAAGATGTGTTTGAAACACTCATGCCTTTGTTCTAAAGTGGTGGGCTTGACTATGGCCATGTAGACCAGCTAAGTGAGGCTCAAAGGGCTAAAAAATGCGAGCAAAATAGAGCTGAAAATACAAAGAATTTCAAGCCAAACATGGCTAAAATTTTCCAACCAAACATGGCTGAAGGTTTCCAACCAAACATGGCTGGAATTGCTGGAAATTTCCAGCCACATATAGCTGAACATTTCTGTCAGAATATGGCTGAAAACAAGCATGAATTTCATCCAACACATTCTATACATGTTGAAGATGTATCACATAATGAATGCATGTCTATGAAGAGTGCACAAACTATGCCAAAGTGGTTGAAATAAACTTTGTAGGACAACAAATTGAGTACACCTTTACTTAGTAGAACAAGATCAAGCTCTCGCCATGCATCAAGTAATTTTGTGGATTATTCTCTTATTGCAACAACATGTAATGAAGAGCCACTTACTTTTGAAGATGCATGTGACGTCCGCATTGGATATGTGCTATGCAATAAAAAATGGATTCCATACATAGGAATTGTACTTGGGAGTTATGTGAATTTCCAAAAGGAGAAAATTCCATTGGTACAAAGTGGGTTACAAGATTAAGAGAAAGCGAGGTGGTAGAATTGATCGCTATAAAGGTAGATTGGTTTCCAAGGATATATGCAACAATATGGCATTGACTATGAGGAAATTTTTGCACCTACTTCACGTATGACTACTATTCATACCGTGGTTGTATTGGATGCCCAACGAGATTGGAAAGCACATCACTTGGACATAAAAATGGGTTTCTTGAATGATGATTTGCAAGAATAGGTTTATGTGAAGCAAGCTCATGGATTTGCCATGAACGGGAAAGAGCATATGGTTTGTCGCTTGCATAAAGCCTTGTATGGTCTCAAGCAAGCTCCACATCCATGGTATGACAAAATCCATAAGCACTTAATTGCTCTTGGATTTACACATAGTCCAATTGAAAGCACAATCTATTTACCCAAAGATGGGGCTGATCTTACATTGCATGTTCTTTATGTTGATGGCATACTCTTGACTGGGTCATGTGATGCAAAACTTGACATCCTTATGGCTGATTTGCAACATACTTTTGATCACTTATCTTGGTCTTTTCAGCTACTATCTTGGCATGCAATTTGTATCCGATGAGGGGGAATTGTTATGCATCAAGCAAAGTATGTTGAAAAATTACTTCAACATCTTGACTTTGAGGATTGGAAGGTGGTTTCCACACTAGTGGAGACAACATTTGGGTTCTCAAATGAGGATTCTAGTGATGCATTTGATACTTCTCTTTACCAGCAAGCTATGGGATGTCTCATATATGCATGCAACACAAGGCCGCATATAGAATATGCAATTTCCCAATTTTGTTGATTCATGTATAGCCCTTGCACCAAGCATTGGAAATCGATGAAATGTGTGTTTAGATATCTCAAAGGCACTTTGAGTTTAGGTGTATTTTATGGGAGAGGTATTCATCCACACTTGCATGCTTTTATAGATAGTGATTGGGCTAGTTGTTATGATACTCGCATGTCCACTAGTGGTAATTGCTTTTTCCTTGGGGACTCATGCATATCTTGGTTGAGTAAGAAGCAACTTGCAGTGGCCACATCGAGTTGTGAAGCTGAGTACAGGGCATTTTTCATAGCGACAGTGGAGTGTATATGGCTGCCTTATGTGTTCCTTGAGTAGCTTTGATGTGAACCTTTCCCCTATACATGGGCACTTTTTACTCCAGTGCTAGCTAGAGGTTTTTTCCCCATGTTACCACATACATGATACTCTCATATGTTGTGGTACTTTATAACTAGGGATATCATTCAGCTCTTACTTCAATTCTTTTCATCATCAATAGGGAGAGCTATTCTAGCCATCCATCCATGTGTCTTGCTGCATTTGTGCTTCTTGTGTACACTTCTCGTGTGTCTCTCACACTTCTACACACACCCAATAGAGGATCCACACTTCACATATCTAGACATTGTCATCTAATTCCTTATCTAGCATTCAAATCAATGTAGATGTCTAATGAGCCCATCAAAACAATTAGTCCTAAGAAGGAACCAATAATAGATAGCGCTAGTGCCATGTCCACATTCGTTGAACTACACTCAAAAAACTTGATAGAGAATAAGAAAAAAAAGATTTTACAAGAAGAAAATGAAAAGAGCTTGAAACGAGAAGTGCATTCCTAGGAACCAACAAAAAATATTCACTTAGAAAATCGCCAAAAGAATCATAAAACTTGAAATTATCTCATTGAGCTATGCTCAAAGAATTTGATGTTGAATAAGAAAAACAAGATTTTACAAGAAGAAAATGAAGAGCTTCAAAAGAGAAGTGCACTCCTACGAACCAACATGGATCTTGAAGAATTTTGATTTGAAGGAATCATTGTATAGATAGATGAAAACCTAGAAGAGTTATGAAAGAATAATGAGCTAGTTTTAGAGGCATTTCTCCCCACTATGTATACCATAGTTCCTACCGAGCCACTTGAAATGGTCCAAAGAGGCATGCACCAAAGAAAAATGGTCTAAAGAAGTATGCATCAAAACTATAAATAGATAGTATATTGGGAAAATAGGAAAATAACAAAGAGGTATACGTTGGATTAAATAACACATCTATCTCACTTTTATACATTTTGAAGGCTTGTTTGTTGAGATCTTGAATGAGTGAGATCTTCTTCTAAACTCATATTCTATCTTTTTCTTTTACTTTTACTTGAGTTTTGATGGTGTTTTTAGTGGTTATGATTGAATTAGGGGTCTTTCCAAACCTTATCTATCCATTGGTTTCTTGTTTTCATCATTATGATTTAATCACACTCATTTATGCTTGCTTTCTTTATGCGCATGTGTTGCAATTTTTTTGGTTGATTATTGAGTCTTTATTTATTGTTATTTCGAAAATTCTCTCTAATCTTTCCATATCCCTCAATGAGAGCTTTGGAATGAAAACAACATTGTTTAATTTGGTGGCATGAGCTCAATGTTATGGTAATATTTTTATGTCCAACTATGATTGAGGGTTAAAGTAGTGTTAATCTCTTGATTTAAGCAATCCTTCATATCTCTATGAAGCCTTTAAGAACACCCCTTTATATTCTTATCATTGGATAAGTTTACATCAATCTTCTATAGGGAGGATAATAGGATGAGAGGGAGGTTCTTTTAGTTCTTTAGTATGGAAGGCTTTTTCAAAGACTACATGTTTAATGACGAAAAGCATTGGAGATTCCCAAAATTATCTATAAAATAAATCTTGAAGAAAGCATTTGAGGCTTGGGAGAGCTACATGAATACTATGTCAAAGTGAAATATTATGCAAAGGGAGAATTCAAGGCTATGCCAATTAAAGAGTCACCTATAAAGAAATGGGAAGCATATTGTTACCATGTATGATAGAATGATGACACTAGAAGAGAGATACGCCATATGTGTGAAGAGAGATGGTGGATGCAATCCAAAGATGAGTAGGTGCCGCTACAACCAGCTTCACACCAGCCAACTGAGACTTCAGAGTTGATTAGTAGACCCTTTGAGCTTCCTAAATCCACCAAAATATCAGCCAAGTACTTTGGAACATGTATTCCAAAAGTTTAAGTCAAGACCGACAAGTTGCGAAATGACTAGCTCCCAAAACTTGCTATTTTTGGACATACACCTGCTGGAAAAAATGAACAGTGCTCTCAACCTGGAAGGAATTAGAAAAATTCCTTTTGGGCATAGCAAATAGACTTAGCAAGCTTCCTATTCCAAGTTAAAACACTTCAAATGATGGACTGAGCACTGAGAACAAGTTTCATCAAGTTCTGGAACATTCCCACAATTCTCGGGGCTCTGCAGAGATAGACCAGTAAGCAGTAAAATGCAGATATCTCCAAAAGTATAAATCCAATGACCTTGAAAATTTATAGGTAGAAACTAGACAGTGAGAGATATCCAACGCACTTTAAAACACTGAAAAATGTTCAGTAAAACTCGAGATATGACCTTCTGAAGTTACTGCTCTGAGTGAGTATAGCAGAGAACAAAACAGAGAGGTAGATGATAATAAATGTATAGATTCACATATGATTACAACCACATTGGCAATGAATCTTTGCACAATGGGAGTAGAATGATAGAGCTATGGAGTAAGCTCTTCAATCTCTACAAAATGACATCAAGTGGTCACGTACAAGGCTTGCTAATCGCCTCTTCCTTCTTGCTCCTTTTATAGCTATTCTTGGAGGGAGTTTTGAATTCGAATTCGAATGGCTCCACCTAAAAGTGATCCCCAAAGTTAGGAGAGATTCCCTCAGCTCAAAAATTCGTGATTTTGGTAGTTGGAGCCACGAATTTGCTTTTACATCATGGATGAGGTAAGCCATCCTTTTACTTTTTTCTTTTTCCATTTACAAGAGATAAAATGTACTCTTTTACAAGAGGTGTTCACATGACTACTCATGTGACTTACAAATGAGGATAATATCAAGCATATCAAGCATGTAGGCTTGGGCAAAATGCACCAACAGCTCCCCCTCAAGCCTAACATGCTTGGCCTCCAAATAAGTCTTCAATTGTCCTTGATTTCCTGCAAACCAATCATCAACTTGAATCTACTTAATTTCGTACCATCAAGAGCTTTCGTCAACATGTCTGCACATTGCATATCTGTAGAGACGTAGGATAGTTGAATATCCTTGCTCATTAGCTTCTCCCTTACATAATGGTAGTGGACTTCAATATGCTTGGTTCTAGCATGGTATACCGGATTAGCTGCTAGATGTAGTGAGCTTGTGTTGTCACCAAAAATGTGAGGTGTTGAAGAATGAAGTCCAAGATCTGTGTACAAAGATTTTAACCACATGATTTCTTGAGTTGCATTAGCCAAACCTCTATATTCAGCTTCAGTAGAAGATAATGCCACGGTTGGTTGCTTCTTCGATGACCAAGAAATGATTTTTGAACCTGCAAATGATATATACCCTGATGTGCTTCTTCTATCATCTTTAGATCCGGCCCAATCTGCATCTGAGTAGACCTTTAGTTCAATATATGAAGTAAATGAATAAAACAAACCTTCATTCATGGTCCCCTTTAGGTACTTGAGGACTCGCTTGGCCGCTTCCATATGTGGTCTTCTCGGCTTATGCATAAACTGACTCAATATGCTAACACTATAGCATATATCCACCCTTGTGAGTGTTGCATAGTTCAAACTTCCAACCAAGCTTTGATAGCTTGTGATGTCTTCAATTGGCTCTCCTTCATAAGCACTAAGCTTATGATTTTGCTCCATAGGTGTACCTGCACACTTTGTATTTTCCATCTTGAACTTGACGAGCATGTCATGGACATACTTCCTTTGTGTGATGTATATACCTGAATCTGTGTAGATCAACTCCAATCCAAGAAAATAAGTGAGTGGTCCGAGGTCACTTATTTTGAACTCCTCCTTCATTTGACTCTTTACCTGTTTGATTCCTTCAAGATCATTGCCTGTGATAATAATATCATCAACATACACACATAAATAGATCACTTCAGATCCATTCCTCTTTATGAACAAAGAGGTATCCGCCTTGCTAGCTTTGAATCCTTGGTCCTGCAAATAAGTAACCAATCTGAAATTCCAAGCTCTTGGAGCTTGCTTCAATCCATACAAAGCTTTCTTTAGTTTGCATACATAGTTAGGATGATGTGCATCCTCATATCCAGGAGGTTGTGCCATATACACTTCCTCAGAAATCCATCCATTCAAGAAGGCATTCTTTACATCAAGTTGATAAAGATTCCAATTTCTAGATGCAGCAAGACTTATGAGAACCCTAATTGTAGGCATTTTTGCAACAGGAGAGAAAGTCTCCTCATAATCAATACCATGGGTTTGAGCAAACCCTTTAGCAACTAACCTTGCTTTGTGTCTATTTATACTTCCATCTGGATTCCTCTTGATTTTGTATATCCATCGAGATCCGATTATCTTCATAGATGGCTTGTTAGGTACAAGCTCCCAAGTGTCATTCTCCTTCAAGGCTTCCATTTCTTCATCCATTGCATCTCTCCAAGCTTTCTTGCTTTGTGCTTCTTCGAATGTGGTAGGTTCTTCATTGGTTGAATCCTTTGCAATGTAGATTGAGTGCTTGGTGACCAAAGAAGTATCATAACCAAACCTCTCTGGTTTCTTCTTCTCCCTCGAAGACCTTCTAAGTGGTTGATGTGAGCTCTCGGGTCCATATGTAGCATCCTGCATCTTTGCTTTACCTTTGTTCTTCCATAGCTTTAGTCTTTCCAAGTCTTCTAGGTCAATCTCCGAATCACTTTCTTCAATCTGCTTTGGCTCCTTTGGTTGAAGTGATGGAAAATCTTCATCCAAGTCATATGGCAGCTTCACTTTCCTGTCATCATCAAACCATGATTTGTTTTCATCAAAAAATACATCTCTACTCACAGAAAATCCTTTATTGGTTGGATTGTACAATCTATATCCTTTTTGGTTTTGATCATAACCAATGAATACACACTTCTCTGCCTTGGGATCCAATTTCCCTCTTACTTGAGAAGGAATGTGAGCATAGGCTAAGCATCCAAAGATTTTACAATGCTCTAGACTAGGTCTTCTTCCATTCCACACTTCATATGGAGTGGTTCCATCTAGTGACTTAGATGGAAGTCTATTTATGAGATATGTGGCTGTCGACACAGCCTCTGCCCATAGGTAGTTCGGCAATCCCTTTTCGTTGAGCATGGACCTTGCAGCTTCGACGATAGCTCTATTCCTCCTCTCTGCTACACCATTGAGTTCAGGTGTATACCTTGTAGTGACTTCCCTTTTAATGCCTCTTTCATGCAAGAAGGCATCAAATTCAGAAGAGAAGTATTCTCCTCCACCATCTGATCTGAGTCTTTTCAAAGTCCTACCTGTTTGATTTTCAACAAGAGCAATATACTTCTTAAAGCAATTAAACACTTCATCCTTGTGCTTCATGAAAAACAGAATGGTCCACCTGCTACAATCATCTATGAAAGACACATAATATCTTGAGCCTGATATAGATGGCTCCTTACTTGGACCCCACACATCCGTGTGCACTAGATCCAAAGGATTTTGATACATATATCCTTTCTTATTGAAAGGTTGTCTATGAGCCTTGCCGAGTTGACAAGCTTCACACTTATAAATCATGTGTTGCCTTGTGATATTAGGCAAACCAAGTACACTTTGGTCCCTGCAAATCTGTTTGAGTGTCCTCTCACCAATGTGAGCAAGCCTTTTGTGCCATATCTCCAACTCTGTTAGAGTTTGAGATCCATAGCTAAACAAAGCTATGTTCTTTGTATCTTCCACTTCAAAAGTGAAAAGCCTTCCTGTCTTTTCTCCTTTGGCAATCCTTCGAAAGCCTTGCCTTGGGTCTTCAACATATGCTCCAAATCGATTGAATCTAACCTGCAATCCTTTTTCAACAATCTGTCCAACACTTATTAAATTTTTGGTAATTGTAGGGACATACAAGACTTTGCTTAAGAGGTTCATATTCCCATCTGATGTCTTCACATTACCTATCTTCTCCACTGAGTGCTTTGTGTCATCTCCTGTCTGCACTTCATGCTTGTTATGAGGATCTTCCAAATCAGAAAGTAAAGCCACATTTCCTGCTACATGGTTCGAGCATCCCGAATCAATGTAAAATATGTGATCATCATCCTTACCCTTCTTTGTTGATAGATTCATAATCAATAATGAATCTTCTTGACTTTGGTCCTCTGCATAGTTATTGTAATCTCTTCTTCCTCTATGGCCACTTTGATAGTTGTTGTTGTTGTTGTAATTGTTGTTGTAGTAGTTGTTGTTGTTGTAGCCTCCATTGTACCTACCTCTATTTGATCCATAGCCACCTCTATTGAATCCTCTTCCTCTTGAGTTCCTTGGATTCCTGAAACATTCTTCAGTAGTATGGTTAGATAAGCCACATATGTTGCAAGGTTGAGATGATTGGAATCTCCCCCTGCCTTGCTTTCCACCTCTGCCTCTTCCTCTAGCTCTTCCTCTACCTGCAAAGTTTGCTTGGAAAGAGCTTCCTTCATCTTCATTCTTCCTATTCTTTGACTTGTCCTTGACCTTAGCTTTATCAGAATATAAGGCAGAAGTTTGATTACCTCTTGAGGACTCACCACCTTTGCTAATCTTTGCTTCATGAGTGAAGAGTTGGCCCATGAGTGTGTTGAGGTCGGGTACATGCATATCCATGTATAAATCCATGGCTGTTGTGAATGACTCCCACTTGTCGTCTGCTTTGATTCCATTCATGATTTGTCTTATGATTTGCTCCTCTTCAATTACCTCTCCAATGCTTCCAAGTTGGTCGGAAATCTCCTTCATCTTTGTGACATAATCAGTCACATTTTGCTTCGGGCTTTTCTTCATTGTTGTGAACTCCATCCACAATTGGTTCTTCCTTGCTCGAGTGTTGGAAGAGAAGAAAGAAGCAAGTGCATTCCAGGTTTCTCTTGATGTCTTGCATCCCTTGACATGAGGTAAAAGAAAATCAGAGATTGAGTTTAGAATATAAGACCTTGCAAGTGCATCCTTCGAACACCAATTCGAAAGTCCTTCCACTTCTTCATGTGATGGATGCCCTTTGTTCCTCATGGTTGGCATTGCTTCATCTCCGGATATGAATCCATATAGATTCCTTCCTTGAAGGTAAGCCTCCATCCTTAGAGACCATGCCGGGTAGTTGTTTCGATCCAATTTGTCAATTGTTGATGGAAATCCATCTCCCATGTTGCTTGACTATGCTCTGATACCACTGTGAAGAGAGATGGTGGATGCAATCCAAAGATGAGTAGGTGCCGCTACAACCAGCTTCACACCAGCCAACTGAGACTTCAGAGTTGATTAGTAGATCCTTTGAGCTTCCTAAATCCACCAAAATATCAGCCAAGTACTTTGGAACATGTATC
Source organism: Ceratopteris richardii (assembly GCA_020310875.1). Classification (NCBI taxonomy): domain Eukaryota; kingdom Viridiplantae; phylum Streptophyta; class Polypodiopsida; order Polypodiales; family Pteridaceae; genus Ceratopteris; species Ceratopteris richardii. The sequence continues at coordinate 74,862,208 of CM035433.1, forward strand.
CCAAAAGTTTAAGTCAAGACCGACAAGTTGCGAAATGACTAGCTCCCAAAACTTGCTATTTTTGGACATACACCTGCTGGAAAAAATGAACAGTGCTCTCAACCTGGAAGGAATTAGAAAAATTCCTTTTGGGCATAGCAAATAGACTTAGCAAGCTTCCTATTCCAAGTTAAAACACTTCAAATGATGGACTGAGCACTGAGAACAAGTTTCATCAAGTTCTGGAACATTCCCACAATTCTCGGGGCTCTGCAGAGATAGACCAGTAAGCAGTAAAATGCAGATATCTCCAAAAGTATAAATCCAATGACCTTGAAAATTTATAGGTAGAAACTAGACAGTGAGAGCTATCCAACGCACTTTAAAACACTGAAAAATGTTCAGTAAAACTCGAGATATGACCTTCTGAAGTTACTGCTCTGAGTGAGTATAGCAGAGAACAAAACAGAGAGGTAGATGATAATAAATGTATAGATTCACATATGATTACAACCACATTGGCAATGAATCTTTGCACAATGGGAGTAGAATGATAGAGCTATGGAGTAAGCTCTTCAATCTCTACAAAATGACATCAAGTGGTCACGTACAAGGCTTGCTAATCGCCTCTTCCTTCTTGCTCCTTTTATAGCTATTCTTGGAGGGAGTTTTGAATTCGAATTCGAATGGCTCCACCTAAAAGTGATCCCCAAAGTTAGGAGAGATTCCCTCAGCTCAAAAATTCGTGATTTTGGTAGTTGGAGCCACGAATTTGCTTTTACATCATGGATGAGGTAAGCCATCCTTTTACTTTTTTCTTTTTCCATTTACAAGAGATAAAATGTACTCTTTTACAAGAGGTGTTCACATGACTACTCATGTGACTTACAAATGAGGATAATATCAAGCATATCAAGCATGTAGGCTTGGGCAAAATGCACCAACAATATGAAGATCATGGGATAGCAAGAGATCACACTTGAAGATAAGGGATGAGAACACCATGATCTTGTCAAACTGAAGTCTCAAGGAGAGGCATTCATGTAATGCCATTTTCATCTCGCAAGCCCCCCCAATGAAGAGTCAAATAAATGTTTCTATGCTATGAAATCCTATCTCTTAAATGAGAGGTAAGAGATGTGCCATTCATATGTGATCATGGTTCAATCGTGATGATGATATAAGCATATTCACATGATACCATAGTTGTAGTTCCAATTTGGGCTTGTGATATCCATCTTTGCTTCATCATCTAATCAAAATCATTTCTACCCATTTTCTTACTAATTTATCATCATGTATGGATTGAAATCATGGAATGCATTTTGAATTTTAAGTGATCAATCTTCTCATGTAATTTCAATTCATATTCTCCACCTCATGCTTTGTGATGATGTATACTCCTCCAAAATTAAATGCTTTTTGTTGACTCTATTTCATAAAGGATTCCCAAAACTATCCATATATATCGAATCTCATTTCATACCCTTGCAATAAGTTAGGCTTAGCTAAAATTATGGGGGCGGACATGAAGGATCCTACTTATTTATGGGATAGAAATCCATGGATAGAATCATTAATGACTTGACATTGGTGAATCTTTATAACCATCAAATTGCTAATGATCTAATCTTAAATCTATCCTTAAATTTCCCCCAATTGTATACAAACGCTCCTTATTGATTCAAGTTAAAACAACCCAATCAAGCTTGATATTGTCGTGGGAAAGTGAGTGGTAGAATGCTGGCTTCATTAAAACTATGGGAGATGAGGTATCACCTCTAAATGAGGAAGAGGAAGGATCTAGTAAAGAGATGAAAACATGGTAACCATGTCCTACTCTATTGGCTATCTTGCTCATGTTTTCCTTGTACTCCTCTATTGTAGCCCTTTGGTTTAATTGATTGTTTTTTTGGAAACTCATTTCTTGTTTGGGTGGTTTGGGTTTGCTTTTGCAAGGATAGAATACACTTGGTAGCATATCCATGTACTATCCCTCTTCCACGTGAGATTCTGATTGTGATCCTACAATAGATGCAACCTCTTTCTTATCAATGGATGGTCAATGTAGATAGAGAGTTAAATCTAGAGCCATGAGGGAAAACCCTAATCTTAAAACCCTAATCTTAAAACCCTAATCTATATATATTTAATTAGATATCAAGGATGTGTTAGAATCAAACTAAACCATCACCTAGATATCAAGGATGTGTTAGAATCAAACTAGGATTTGAATCCTTAGAAGACTCCATCAAATTGCAAGCATAAAGAACATGCATTGACACAAACAAGCACGTCCAAAGAAATGCGGGAAGTCTCAGGTGTTGGATCTCCTACACTAATACTTATCTTTATCCACTTTGCCTTTAGTTTTTGTTATAATATAATAACAATAAGTTTTTAATAAAGTAAGGAAAAACATTAGTAGCCATTTCTTCTCCCAAATTGATTAGGTTTGAAAATGAGTGCCAATTATTTCATTGAACTTTTATTTCAAGTCAATATTTTCATGGTCCAAATTTCAATAAACACAAGACGTTAATGAATGGATCAAGGGGTGCCTATAAAGAAAGGGTGATTGCATTGTCTTTGTTAAAGCACTGAGCATCACACTGATGTGATATATGCTAATGTTTGACCACTTAATATTAGATAGCTAATTCAAGCTAACCAACCAAGAGGACTATGTTATAGATGCAATAGAGATCACTCATTCATTATTTTCTTAATCCAAATCAAACACCATCATCCAAAGTGGAGGTAGGATATTTCCTTCATCATGGGGGAGAGCATCTATTTAGCAAACTACCCAAAGGACCTAGATAGGAATATTGACATCACCATTGAATGGGGTAAATACATCACTCATTGGTATGGAGACATACGCTAAAGTTCCCATCTAGTCACATGTGCTCATGCTAGAAAACAAGAAACATAGATAGATCCAAACAATCTCTTGATGACAACTTAGATCATAGAAAATTGGAAATAACATAAAAAAATAAAAATAAACTACTAAGAATAGAATTCATTCTTGGAAGCTAAAAATAGAGAGAGAGCCAAGTCAATATCCCAAAGAAGCATCATGGATCTATAACAAAATTGAACAAAGGTAGGATATTTTCCTAGCTTAGGGTCATCATCATCACCTCAATAATCCACATCGAAAGAATTGAATAGGCAGCATCATGTGGAAACAAACGGGTTCTAAAGCCTATGCCTAAAGATCTAGAAATGCTTCTTATAACATACCGTGTAGAATTTCAATTAAATTTCATTGGAACAATGTGAGAAGTGTTATCCATGTGGTGACCTTAAAAAAAAACAATTAGAAGTGCCTTGAATAATGATAAAGATTTCCTAGATGATCCTAGAAAGAATTCCATTTTTCTTCTTGATATGCCAATCTTGGAGACAAAATTACAAGAAAGAGGATAGCCACCCCTCAACCTACACATGAAAAGGAACTTTCATCCATTGTGCCAAAGATCAAATTCTTGTAATGATAGACAAATATTATAATTTCCTAATTTCCAAAAATAAAAGCTAGATGACAACAAGAGCTTTGGGATAAAATTTTGCAATCAAGGTGGAGAAAAGACATCAATTTTGGCGGCCCATTGTTGATATTTTATATAAACAAGAACTATTTTTCATGGGGATTTTCCAACATATATGTCACTCTAGCACAATGGTGAGTACCAACGTGAGAAGATTCACCTCATAATTGTCAATCCGTGGAGACGTGAGGACTAGTATGAAGACTATGAGCAAGTGAAGGCACAAGTGTGTGAGTGAGAAGCACACAAGCATGCACACACATACACACACACGCGCACACAAGGCAAGAACAAGGAGAGGAACAATGGAGTCCTTTGCATTAATCAAAAGGTCCCTTACATAAGCTCAATTCACAAACAATCTAACCCCAAAAATGAGCTCTCTAGCTCCTTTTATAGTTTTTGACTAGCTTTGGCCCTGTTCAGACCTAGTGTCCGGCCTAGTTAAAAATTAGGTTCTAGAGTCTATTTGAGGGCTCAAATAGAGTCTAAAAATTATGAAAATTGATATGTCGCTAGTTCTAATACTCCTCAAGCTCGAGGACTCCTCGACTTGCACAAAATGGAGTCGATTCTACCAAAAACGGGATTTACAATGTTTGTGTAGTGATTAAAATCACTTGAGTTGTAAATAATCCATGGGAAAAAAATGATTTGGCCTTGTTGCCGTATTGTGCATGACTCCTCTGTTGCTTTGTATGCCAACACGCCCCCCTTCCTAGCGTCTGTCGCCCCTGACAGACCTTTGTTCTCTCGGGTGGTCGATATAGTATTGGATGACATTGGTGGCCAGTTCATGTTCTCCTATCCTTAAGCCTCTTGCTAGATCAGCTTCCAATGCATCCCAATTTATTGCACCAGGGGCCTCTGGTTGCGGGGTGGTGTAGTACTCAGAGTACATTGCTTGTTCACAAGCAAAAAGTTGGAGCAGATGTGTTGGCTTTGGTGCGAAAATCTCCGAGTGATACTCCCAGAAACCTGATCTGAACATTTCTTCAAAGGTCTGTTTGTAACAGGCAGGGAGGTATTTGATGCGCGCATGCCAGGCGTAAGCCACACGAATACTGGGGGTGGTGCTCATGTCATACACCAAGTCATAATTTCCATTGCTGAACCCCGGGAGACGTACCTGTGGTGCGGCTGCATTTCTAAAAGTTTTCAGGACTACCTGCATCATATCTAAGATTTTAAGCATCATTTGCGCTGCTACATCTTGCATGGGCTTCAAGCGCGGCATCCAGTGGCGAATGGTTCCCATCATATATGCTACCGACGGTGGTCCCTGTGGTGGCGCAATGTACGGGTAGTTCAGCCATTCCTTGCATTGCGCGTTGTTCTGTACCTTGATATTGAATGCCTTCCAAGACCTGCGGCGTGGGACTGGACCGTAGCATGGATTGTATAGGAGGTGTAAAGGCGCGTTGTTCCATGTGCGTAGCATTTCTGGATATGTCTCTAGAAGTTTCTGCCGCCAGGTGGGTTGACGAATTTTGCCTTTTTGCACCTCTGGAGGAAGGTCTTCGGGTTGAAATTGGGTCGCAAAGGTAGGAATCTGACCCGTGACTCTTTGTATTTCTGCATTATAATCAGCCAAGATAATATAATACGGCCTGTATTGGAGTTCAAATGAGAGGATCAGGTTCTCGATGACAGGTTCTTGAAGTAAGCCGATTGTAGCACAGTTTCCTCTATGACCCTCATGGCCTGATTTTGCACTACTGTGCGCTCTTCGTGCGAACTCCCGATTTCCTCCACTTGACGTAGCCATGGGGGCCGTGGCGCCTCGAATGTGTCCTGCGCTTCTTCTGTTTGTTGGCCTCCTGGGAATGGTTGCGGATCGTATTCTTCGTCAAACGTTTGTTCCACAGGAATTTGCACAACTTCTTCGTCCGTGGGAGCCTCTGGAGGGGAAGGTGGTCTCTCATATTGTAGTAGACGTGTTTGCAATTCAGTGACCTGTTTCTGGAGATCTTTTATGGCCTCTGCGTCTGTGAGAAGTGAAGCCGCGGAGGGGGTGGTTGGAGAGGCTGCTGTTGGTCCTTTTTGGTGTTTCTGCTTCAATTGTCCCAGTTCCTCCGATAGCTTATCATGTGCTTCAAGCAGCATGGCATAGTCTTCCAATATGATCTTGATATTATCGGGGGTCACTGCTTGAAACTTGGATGGGCTGATGGGTGCCCCCGGTGTGCTCTCAATAGCTGCCTCCAGGTTCTCTTGATTTTGTACTTGCAGACGTCGATTCTCTTCCTGAGCGGCCGCAAGATGGCGTTTGAGTAGAGCCATATTTCGCTGAAGCTTTGAGTTGCGTTCCAGCTGTGTCCGTAGGTGACCTTCTACCACCTGTATCGCTTCCTGATCTGTGTTCTGTAACTGTACCTCCAATATGCCATGAGCTTCTTGGAGAGTTTGGAACTGTGTGTGGAGACGAGCATTTTCCTCTTCTAGTGCCGCGAGGCGGTGCTGTAGTGTTTCTGAGTGCTCGTGCAGGCATTCATTCTGTTGCTGGAGCTGAATGTAATCTGTCCTTAAGTTTGATATACAAGCAAGCATGGTGTCCAATGCACTTCCTATAGATGAGTGGGTGGTGTTTACAGTGGGAGATGCATGGGAAGGGAATTGGGGATGGGGAAGAGTGAATGATGTGTCTATTGAAGTCGTGTGTGTGAGTGAAATTGGTGGAGGGGGAATGGGAGGAGGTGGAATCGTGGGTGGAGGTGCCGTGGGTGGTGAAATGTCCATACCTTCAGGAGTGGGTGCAAGTGTGGGATCTGCCATATACATTGGGATGGTAGGTGGTGTGTGTGTGGAAGTGGTGAATAGATGCGAAGTGGGGTGGGGATCTGAAAAGAAAGGAAATTGTTGAGACCCTGGTTGAAAAGTTCTACCAAGGAGGTCATGGAGGGATTGTAGAAATGGAGAGAGAGAGGTCGGGGGTTGAGGTCGTAAATTTGAGGAGGGCGCGAAGGGTTGCGTGGTAGCAGGAAAACCCATGAATGTGGATCTAGGGTCAGGATGACCTATGGCTAAGGGCATGGGGGATGGTTGTCCTAGGGCAGGCTCTATGAGCGGTTCGGTGGATTGCATAGTGATGGGGGTTGCTTCAAAGATCGGGTTATCAGAGGTAGAGAATAGGGTGGAACTAGAGATGGGAGTACGGAAGATGAAGGTTGGTTCGGTGGGTTGTGTGGTCGAGGTGATTTCAACTGTTTCTGCTCTAGGAGGCGATGGTGGGGGTGTGGGTGGTAATGGCTCGGTGGACTCCTCATGGGTGACTGGGTGCTCTTGGCTAGCCGTTTCGGTTGCTTGGGAGGTTGTCCTGATGGGTTCAGATGTAATAGTTGGCTCTTCTGCAGTTGTGATGGGAATCTGGATATTCTTACCTGAGCGTGGTTGTGTCTGGAACCTTCGTGGGTCATATTGAACTGGAGACCTCCGAATGGCAGTGCGCACTGCTTCCACTACCCCATATGTTTCTGCCATCAATAAGAGACCTTCCCTATATTCTGAGTCAACTTATGCTTCTTCCAACAATTGAGTAATGAGTACTCTGTTGCTCTGTTCGGTGAGCAGTTGTTGCGATCGCACTCTTTCCATAATTTGATACAGTCTTCGGAGTTCTGCTGTATAGGCTGGGGCTTCAGTGGTCTCCTCTTCATACGCTCCTTCTTCTCCTAGGTGTCCTTGTTGTTGACCTTGCTGGGCGTCACTCCAATGTACATGTCGGCCGTCTGTAGATTTTCTTCTTCTTCGTGACGATGTGCCTTGTTCTTCTGCATCTGAATAAAACTCTACATCAGAGAATTGTGTACTTTGTAAGAATGCTTCGAAGTCCTGGGGGTCCATTCCTTCAGCATCTCCAGTGGCAGCAAATTTGAATTCAGGTGGAACAGGAGGAGCCGATGGGGTAGCTTGTGTCGTAGTTTCCGATCCCGACCTGGGTATCCTAATGGTAAAGGGAGGTACAGTGGTCTCCCTTCGCGGTGATACCTCAGGAGTAGTCAGAACTTCCCTTGTCTGGACACAAGGGATCGCACCCCTCATGCGCTTGGATTGATGTGTGGACGTCTTGAGCTTCTTAAACATTTGTAATTGTGCCCAAGTTAAGGCACGTTCAATGGGAACATCGTATGCTAGGCACCGGTAAATAATGCGTGTGATTGCACAGCATCCGTTCACCACTAATTTCCTAGAAGACCGTTTGTTTGCTTCATACAATTGATCTATAATCCATACCGGTAGCTTAATGGGTAACGCACCTGCTTCCGCTAAGTAGAGAGCGAACCAGATTCTCTTGTGTGGTTGTGTGAAGCGGTCTTGGCCGGGAAAGGCGAAATGTTGCATGCACATGCGGAGAGGGATGGACACGTTTGGTGTGAGTGCTGCCATGTCTTTAAGCTTCAATAGTTTCCTATCCTTCATGTTAGTGGGAACAAGAGCATCCTTTTCAGAGGGTACATGCGTGCCGTGCATATTCAAAGCGTCGCTTACCAACTCCACAGTAAGTTCAAACCTCTTCAACTCGTTGTTGCCCAGCAAGGATCGAAGAACAAATGATCCGGGTTTGTCCTTTTCTTCATTAGCTTGTAATGTGGAGACCAAATAGTAACATCGGAGGAGATCTAGTTTAGGTAGTGGGGCTTCAAAGTATTCTGCCAGCCCTGCTCGTTGCCATATGGTCTGGAGATCCTCGGTGTTCTGTAAAGTCTCGAACTCCTTGGAGAAAAATTGGAATCGAACCCATGATCTGTCATACTCGCACTTAGACTCCCATATATACTTGGCCTCTCCTAATGGACCTGGCATGCCATTGAACCAATGAGAATTGGCATGGACTCTTTCTGTGATCCCTGTGGGTGGATCCGGCACCGGGATTTGCTGAAGGTGCTGCAGCTCCACTGGTCGTTCAGTTGGTGGCACATCCACAGGTAGACTATCCACATCAATTCGTGCAGTAAGTATCCCTACTTGTGAGCCCGAACCTGTCGCTTCTGCCATTTTACTTCTTGCCTTCTGATTCTGTGAGAATATAGAATCATGTGTTAACATCGTAATGGACAGAATAAATCCGTTGTTGTCCCCGTTACAACATTAACATGAGGTAGATGGTGAGTTAGTGGTTAGTAAGTGCATAAAGACAGTGTGTGTAGTTAATGCTTGGGTATTCCTAGGAGACTAATGTAGTTAGTAAGTGGGGGTGAATTTACAAGTTGGGGTCGGGGGGTTTATTACAGGTCTTAAGCTGCCAAATGCAGTGGATGGGTTTTTCTCTTGGTTTCGTAGAGACGCTAGAGAACATTATAGGTGTATCAGCTTGAACATGAGGCCTTTTAGGGACCCATTTACAATTGATTATATGCATGCTCATGGGCCTTGGTGTGTTCCTAAGTGTTGAGAACGAGTGAATACTGGCTGTACGAGTAGATGGGTTATGCTGTATAGGTCGTGGCCTCGGCGTAGCTACTTGCACCCGCAAGCAAGCCTTAGGCACCCAAATTTGTCTTGATTGTGGGCTAGCCTTCATCGACTTCTTGGGCACCCAAATAGATTTCACGTTAGCAAGAGAATTTCTGCAAAACTTCTTATTAATGTCGTGTTGTTGGTTATTAATAAGAGACTTAACCCGTGTAGTTGGTGGTGGTGCCACCGGTTGTTCGCCTTTCCGCACCCACACATGGTTTACTTTCTGGGACATTCTGCGGCGCAGGTACTTTTGATCTCGGACATAGGTAGTACTCTGCTTCTTCTGCCTTTGATCCACCTTGGGTTGCTGCCTCCTTCTGGCCTTTGGAAAAGAAGGGAGTTCCGTTGCATCCCTGACTCCTTTTTTGTGAATATCATTCCTCTGCAACACATGGTTTTGGACAAGAACAACATGGTCATCTTCATGTGTACCCCTGGAAGGACCAGGAGTCTGTGCCTTTCCTAGTTCCTTGAGTGCTCCATTGTCTAATTCTACTGTAACTCGATTATGATTGACCCAAACCTGGAGAAGTCCACTTCTTAGGTTTAGATTGACTGCTTGGTCATAGATCCAATCTTGACCCAAGACAAGAGGTTCAGTGAGATCCTCATCTTGACACACCAGTACTTTAACAATCATTTCCTCATCATGAATGTAGAGGGGAAGTTCCACCTCGCCCATGCAAGGGGTTTCCACGCCTCCCAATCCTATGAGATACGCTTCCACAGGATTGACAGTTAACTGCAACTCTTGACAGTAAGACAATTTAACAGCACTAGTGGCTGCACCTGAGTCAATCAAGGCTCTTACGGTCCTTGCACTCTTTCCTTGTCCTATATCTAGGGTTATGAAAGGACGTCGATCAATTATCCTATGCGAGCTTGTTCCTGTGACTTCACACATGGCCATAGGATATCCTTGATCTGCATAGTCATCTGTTCTAGTCTGATCTCGGCCTTGCCTTCGTAACTTCATCCTTCTGATGCGTTCTAAAGCTTCTGCTTGAGCTTCTTCTCGAATTCGCTTTTCTTCCTCTTTGCGTTTCTTAGCAGTGTTGAGTCGGCTGAGCATTTCCTCCATGAGGGGTTCCTGATACAACTTGACTCTGCAACCGCTAATATAGTTTGGGAGAATATCACCCTCTAACGTGGCTAATTGTACTGCTCCACTCGTGGAGATCCTATTGATGATCATAGGTCCGTAGCCTCTCTTTTCTAGCTTCCTTGCGTGTTGTTTCAGTGTATAGACTAAAACTAGATCTCCTGCTTTCAAACCTTTATCCTTCACATGGGCATCGAAGTATGCCTTCTGTCTCTTCTTGGTTGCATATATTCCTGCAGCCGCTCTCAGTCTTGTTTCTCCTAATTGTTCAAGGTCAAAGATCCTAGAGGAGAGTTCATGACCTGTCCATTCGTGCTCTTGTGCTACTCTCAATGTAGGAATCAAGAAGTCCAAGGGTAGCACAGCGTTTTGGCCAAATACCATCTGAAAGGGAGTGGCTTGGAGTACCGTTTTGTAGGCCACTCGGTATGCCCAAACAGCATGGTGTAGCTGTTTGTCCCAATCAGAGCGTTTTGTGTTCACTAATTTTGTCAGTACATTGCATAAGATCTTATTAGTGCTCTCAGCTTGTCCATTAGCTTGAGGGTGATAGGGGGCAGACTTCTTGTGTATTACCAAGAATTCTTGGAGTAGATTTTCAATCACTTCGTTCAAGAAATGAGTGCCTCTATCACTTACAAGCTCTATTGGTAGCCCATATCTCGTGAATACATTCTCAAACAAGAATTTAGCAGTTGTCTGAGCGTCATTCTTTGTCGTAGCCTTTACCTCTACCCACTTAGTTAGATAGTCTGTTGCAACAATGATGTATTCCGCATGAGAACCCTTAGCTGGGGGATTAATAGGACCTACGAAGTCTATTCCCCACTTAGAGAACGCACGTCCACCCATCATAGGTTTCAGTGGCATCTCATCTTTGCGTATAGGATACTGAGTCCTCTGACAGACATCACACCGTTTCACATAGGTATGTGCATCCATGTGAAGGGTAGGCCACCAGAAACCCGCAAATAGTATTGCCTTGATCACCTGATCCGGTCCAAAGTGTCCTCCTGCAACACCTTGGTGAGCAGTTTCTAAGATCTTAAGATATTCACTTTCATGGACACATAGCCTCAGGTAACCATCTTTTCCACGCTTATATAGATTATCACCAATGAGTGAATAATCCAGGGCTTCTTGTTCTAAACTCCTTTTCCTAGCCAGAGTCATGTCTGGAGGGAATGCTTTCGTCCTTAGGAAGGATACTAGTGGTTCACTCCAATCTGGCACAATGGATACTTGATAAAGAGTGGCGTGTTCCACAGGTGGCTTAGTGCAACAGATTGGGCATTCCTTGCACAACTTTTGGACTTCCGCTTCCATAGTCGGCCAATGCACTCCGAGTCTTCTTAGTGTCTGTAAAGTTCGTTGCTTTGAATGGTGTTGCTCTAGTGCACCTACATGTGCTAATTGCAACCATTTAGCGTACTCATCCTCTTCTACGCAGCAAGCCAAGATTCCTTGATCTGTGTGCTTGTACATACTTCCTGCCATGATGTGGTACTTTTGGGCTTTTACAACCTCTCTATTCCGTGTGTTTACCACTGGATGGTTGGGCCCGTATGTCAATACTGGTACCAATGGCTTAGCCCACTGCGGTACAACTTCCAAATTAAACAAGTAAGCATCAGGAAGGTCATCTGACACTCCTTGTGGGGCTTCTCCCGATGTGAGCCTAGAGAGGTGATCTGCTCTCAAGTGAGTCCTCCCTTTCCTTACCACAACCTCAAAATCATATTCCATTAGCAAGAGAAACCATCTCACTAATCTTCCTGTATTGCAAGGCTTGTTTACGAGGTATAGCAATGCTTGATGATCCGTAAAAAATTTAAACTTATTTGCAAGCAAATAGTGTCTAAATTTCTTAACTGCATATACCATGCCTAAACCTTCTCTCTCCGTAGTGGTGTAATTTCGTTCAGCCGCATTCAACTGTCTACTGGCATAGGCAATTGGAAGATCCATATTACCTTCACCAGTAGGTTGTGCAAGTACACATCCAATAGCATAATTGGATGCATCCACATGAACATGGAAAGGCTTATTCCAATCTGGTGTGGTCAAGATTGGTGCTGAACATAATCTTCGTTTAAGCTCCTGGAAGGAATTCTCACATTCATCCGTCCACTCAAAGTTAGTCAGAAGCCCGTACATGGGCTTTGCAATGACAGCATACATGTGTATAAATCGTCGGTAATAACCACAATGCCCCATGAAAGCTTGTACTTCCTTGACATTCTTTGGCCTAGGTAGCTCTGCTATGGCTCTCACTTTTTCTTCGTCGGTAGATATGCCATTCTTTGACACTATGTGTCCTAGAATCTTGCCTTGCCTGACCATAAAAACGCACTTTTCTGGGTTCAGGCAGACTTGATATTCTCTACATTTGTCAAAGATTTGTCTGAGTTCAGGGATATGGATTTGTCTAATGTTGGAATGAGCACAAAGATCATCAACGTAGACTTCTAAACTCTTCCTCAGGAACTCCTTAAACACATGGCACATCAGCCTCTGGAAGGTAGCTGGTGCATTGGTAAGCCCAAATGGCATTACTCTAAAAGCAAAAATGCCCCATTCTGTGGCAAAGGCTGTCTTATGCTGATCCTCTGGAGCTATGGCTACTTGATTGTAGCCCGAAAATCCATCAAGGAAGCTGTACACTTCCTTGCCTGCCACTCTTTCTAAGAGATGTTCTGTGATGGGAAGCGGATAGTTATCTCGAATTGTGGCTGCATTAACCTTTTTCAAGTTAATGCACACACGCAGCTTGCCATTCTTCTTGGGCACCACTACGATGGGGGATACCCATTCAGTGTGCTCAATTTCATAGATAAATCCAGCTTCAACCAATCTATCTATCTCTTCTTTGATCTTAGCAGCGTAATTATCGTTATAAGTATAGGGCTTTTGCTTAGAGGGTTTAGCATCTGAGGTCATGGGGATAGTGTGTGAGCATATATCGGGGTCAACACCTTTCAAATCCTTGTAACTCCAAGCGAATACATCTCTGTATTCTCTTAGCAAGGCTATCAACGCATGCTCTTCTTCCTCTGTTAGGTCATGGCCTATGTACGTGCATCTCTCCTCTCCTTCTTCTAGGGCCACAACTATTTTCTTGGTGGTTTCTTTGTTATCATAGGCCTCTCCTGATTGTGCCTCTCATTTAGGCATTCTTATCATGACTCTCCTGTCATCTATCTCATACTTCTTAAAATTTTCTGGGACCTCAAACAAAGATTCTTCCTCTTCTGGTGAGGCTTCTCTCTTCTTTCGTTTCTTTCCTTCTTCCTTCGGGGTCACATGTGTTGCTAATCTTACATCATTTGTAACCTCTCCATGCCTCTGGGGTTGAAATTCTACTTCATGGAAGTATTCTTCATCTGATGCAAATGGTGGGTCCATAATGATTGACTCTAGATCGGAGTCACTTGCATCCTCAAATGCATCAGGGCTAGGTTCGCATTCTTCTAGAACTGCCTCTCCCATGATTGGCTCTATGGAGAAGACTGAAATGTCATAGCCATCCTCATCACAGTGAGGTGTCCATTGTTCTTCATTGATGGCTACATCCATTGTTGCTAAAATTTCTGCCCAACCATGAGGTTCAAATTCTTCGTCTGGAAAAACTACAGGTGCATAGGCTGGGTCTTGGATTGATCTATGGGTTTCTTTCGCACCTACCTCTCTGGCTTTCTCTCTCTTCTCTTCTTCTACTGCTACCTTGCACATCCATAAGTGAGTGTCTTCATGCATCCATGAGGATCCAGACCCTATGGAATGCACCGATTCTGTATCATCTTTGGCTCTATGGATGGGATTCCATTGGATAGGAGGGACATCTCTATGAGAATAATCCTTGAGATTGACTTTGGTCGTAACACCCAAGTGTTGCAAATACAAGTTGGTTCCCCAATCCTGTACCACTTGCAACTGTCGCATAAATGGTCTTCCCAAAATCATCTCATAGGCATGATTTTTGCTGAAGTCACATATGGCAAATGTATGCTCAAACTCGACACCACAAGTGGTGAGAGTTATTCCTTCTAGCAATCCTAGGGGTCTCTCTATGTGACCATCGGCCATCTGCAATTTCATTCTCGTTGGCCTGAGTGCCGGCTTGCCCCAACGCTTCCATAGGGAAGTAGTGGCAATTGCAACTCTTGCACCTGAGTCCAAAATTGCCTTGGTGGTGTACTCCTGGTAGGTGATGGGAAGATAGGTGTTCCCTTCTTCACCTTCACACATATCTCCTATCTTATCCAAGGGAATTTCTGGCACTGTCCTATGGGATCCTACCTGGGAACGAGGTTTTGCTATCTCTGGTACTTGTTTGGCTACATGTTTCCATAATTCAGGTCTAACCTTGAGTAGCTCTTCTAACTTGAGATTACACTGCACGTTAGTGTTCTTCACTACCTCTGTGTTCCTAGGTATGACTGAATCTTCGTTTCTTACCATGACTGTAGGTGCTCTCATACAGGTGGACTTTGCTTCCCATGGTCCTGTGAAGTGGGGTAACTCTTGTATGGAATTAGATATAAAGTCCAATCTCTCGTGAGATTGAGTACTCTCATGTTCCCCGTAAATAGATGGGATGTCTTGTGGGAATTGGTCGTGTGCATCATCCACAAGTTCAAAGGGAGGGGCGACTTCACTTTCGTTATCCCATTTGTCTTCTTGAATCTCTCGTAGGAAGTCTGGTGCAAACCGATTCATAGAAGAAGAAGTGTCTGGCTCCGTAGAATTAGGCGCATAAGCAACCTGGGAAGGAGGGCTTATTCTATCGTTGGCTCTCTCCTCGTTCTCATAGATGGCTGGAGCACAAGCTTCCTGGGGAGGGTTACTTATTCTATTACTTTTCCGAACAGGCTCATACGCTCCCTGAGAAGGAATGTAGGCAACCTGTGGAGGTACGCAAGCTTTCGAGGGAGGCTCATGTGCCTTTTGGGGGGGAAGATAAGCTTCTTGAGGAGGCACATGGGCTTCCTGAAGAGGCTTGCTTATCCGTTCTCTTGCCCTTTCCTTTCTTTGAGGGGCAGGTTCCTTTTCTGATTGTGCAATTAGCCTCTCTATTCTTTCTAAGGAGGGGAAGTTGTCTGGTTTAGTGGAATTGGCCACATAAACTTCCGATGGGGGATGGTTCATGTTTTTGCTTGCTTTATCTTTTTCTTGATTTTTTTCTTCCTTGGCAGATCTTGCAATTATTCCCTCTAACTTCTCTAGGAATCCATCCAAGTGTAATTGCGTCTTGGCTGAGCCCGAGTAATTGAAAAGGCGACTGGCTTCAAACATAGTCTGAGCCAATGCGACCATTTTCGCGCACAGCTTGGTTCTTTCTATCTCTAGGTCAGCTCTAGGATAGCACTTGTCATGATCCGTGACATTTGGCCCTTCTTGGATTCTGGCCTGATATGCTTTAAGCATCATGTCTATGTCTTCAGGAGTGGGATCAGCTAATACTGATCCTGTTTGGGGTGGTGGGTGGGTTACGTGGGGTGTCTTAGAGGGTGGAGGGATGGAGGGTGATGGGGATGGTAGTGGTGGGAATGTGTGAGAGTGCGGTTGAGATGTGATCTCTATGATTTTAGCCTTGGTTTCTCGTAGACTTTCCTCAAGTTCACTCATCTTCTTTGCCCATTGCCTTTTCATGCGTTCGCGGCTATCTCTCCAAGCTCTTGTTCTCTTTTTATTTTGGCTCTCAGTATCGCTAGCGTCTGGGCTCTTTTCCTTGCCTACCCCTTGGTTTTGCTGCACTGCTTGAGCTCTCGTGACTACCTGTACGGGTGCAGTGGAAGTAACACTTCCGCTGGAATCTACCACTAACTCAATAACATTGATAGGCGTGATTTTTGGCATATTATTGGGGTTCTTTGGGCAATCTCGTAAGAGATGCTCTTTTCCACAATCTTGGCAGAAGCCTTGGATCGTCACTGACTGGTTTTGTGTAAGTGGAGGTAAGGGGCAATCACGAATGAGGTGATCTCCTTGGCATCTGTAGCACGGTCCTCTTGGGAATGGAGGTCTTACTTGCCTAGGTTGAGGCCTAGGGTTGGGGTTTGCATACATGACGTTCGTGTAATCTGACTCCCAACTAGGTTCGTTTGTCTCTTCGCTATAATAGGACTCACCATGCTCAGGAGACTGCATGTAGTAGGCCTGGGGGCTATCAACATGTGTAGAATCAAAGCTATGGTCACTCGGGTCACTTTCAGAAAGCAAGGATGTTACAGGGACTATAGCTCTATTCAGGTTCTCTTCTGCAGCAGTATACTTTACCGGAATCACATTAGCTGGGGCTGGGGGTTGTTGTGCTAGCACAGGCTGAGGCCTTTGTTGGTTTTGATATTGTGGTTGGAAATTTTGTTGTGGCCTGCCATATGGTTGTGGAGGGTACGGGTTCTGGTATCTTCCCTGCTGAGGGTATGGCTGAGGGTGGGGTTGCCTAACTGCCTGCTTGTTGTATGGGCAATCTTGTGCGGTGTGATTGGTGTATCTCCGTTCTATGGTGCAGTACTGGCTACTAGGATTTACTTGGGGCTGAGCCATAATGGGGCAGACATTCGCCATGTGGTCACCACCACAAGTGTAGCACCTTTTCACAGGGGCAAACCTTGGGATTTGTTTACTAGTTACCCCTAATTTCTGAGCTACTTTCTCTGCGAGTTCCTCAATTGATGTGGATTGCGTGGAAGAGTGACTAGATGCACTATCTGAATCTTTGTAGATTTTGGAAAGCTCTAGTTCTTCCCCTAGGTTATCTTCAATGTCAATGCACATGCATACACACTCTTCTATAGTCCTAGGGTCTTTCAGATACACATAGGATCTCAATTTCGTACTTAGCAATCCATCAAGGAATAAGGCTACTTGTTTGGCAGATGTGGGTAGCTCCGAAACAGGACATCTTTCAAGGTATTGCCTAAATCTTCTTCCTGCAAGTCTCACAGTCTCTTGAGGGGTTTGCTTGAAGCTGTGAATCAGTGAGGAGGTATTGTGTCTTATGCCACTCTTGGAGAATTCAATAATAAATGCTTCTAGGAGTTGGTCTATGCTCCTGAACTGGCGCTCATCCAATGGCTGAAACCATGTAAGTGCTGTGTTCCTAAGGGTTAGACCGAAGGCATTGTACTGCGTGAATAGATCCTCCACTTGTTCAGCTCTCAAGACTTGCTTGAACTCCGCCACATGATCATAGGGATCTCCTGTGCCATCAAAGTAATTCTTCATGGACTTAACTAGCTGACTCGGTCTCAGAGTTCTTGAGTGCTCTCTAGGTCTCGGCAGAGGGAATCCATCCACATTTCTTTGGTTCCTGTGAGCTCTAAGCACCTCAGGTTCTACCCTATTCGTCTCCGTCCTCGTTCTTTCTCTGCCCACTGGATTGACAAAGCTTACTTCTGGTCTATCTCTACTTTTGTCTCTTTGCATTCCATGAGCTTGGGATGTTCCAGCTCCAGGGTGACCATAGGATACATTCGATCTTGGTTGAGGGAAAATGAATTCACCCTTCCAAGTGTAAGCATGCCTATCATTTTCTGTCACCACAAAGATCCTTTCCGAAGTGTGATCTAAGTAGGTCACTCTACCTGGGCTATCCGGATCCTTAAACTCATAGATCATGATAGTTTCTATATCAGTTGGCTGATTAGATTTATACCTCTAGAAGGCTTCGTCAGTTTCTCGATTGAGGAGCAACTCTATGCTCTTGTTGTCTTGGGGAACCCACTCAGGTGTGATAATCCTAGTGAGAACAGATTTGCCTCGGGGTGTTCTAGGTTCTACTCCCATGTTTCCTTGTTCCAAGTCACCTAAGTCCGCTTCTGAGATTACATTTCCAAATTCATCTGTCCTATCTGGGTGACTGGTGACTACGTATATGGTTCCTTCTTTGTCCAGGTATGCACCGTTTTCAAACTTGACAGCTGGGTGCTCTAGTCCTATGGATTGGTCAGGGTTTTTAATCTGGACCACGGATCTTCCTAGGCCGTCCTCATAGATGCTAGCACCTAATCGGTTGGTCCTAAGGTATTCCAACTGTGTTTTGTAAGGGCCTTCTACCCTGTGCAAGTAAGGCACTCCTGAACTTCTTGTAGGTCTGTCCATGCCTTGAGACATCTCTGACTCACTGGTCTCAGAGCTAGGGTAGTACGAGTGGTGGCTCAACTGCTGGGCCCAAGACCTAGCAGTGTGGTTAACATTGGCCTCTGAAGATTTGAGGCTTTGTCTCTCCCTTACTAGATGTCATCCTGATCTAAGGTTCATATGCCTATCTAAGTAGCACAGTTCTTTGCCCAGAGTACAACCTCGTTGCTGGTTACTTTATATTAGTCGCTTGGTTCTTTTTAGTTATTTTATCATGTTTAAGGTCTTGTCTGATATCACGTCGTCAGGAATATTTGAATGTTGTTTCACACTTACAGTTGGTCGTTCCACGTTAAGTTCTTTCCCTTTAAAATTCTCGATAGTACAAGGATTATGCCCTTAGCTTGAGCTTGAAAGTTTAGGTATGCTTCAACTTGATAGTTGCCTATTGTCGCCCTGACTTACTCCTACTTCTAATCGTTCTTAGCCTAAGCTAGGAATTGACGAAGAGGAGTTGAGAGTATTCCGACCTTTCTTGTTGAACCTTGCTCTTTAGTGCTCGAGAAGTTGATTCTCAAGCTTGCGCAAAACCCTTGCTTGGACGCTCTCAATTGCTTCTCAATAGACCTGCATCAGTCTCAAGATTAGCTCCAAGTTGACCTTTCAATTGGCAGACAATTTATTTCAGACACTTTTTTAATGACCCTTGTTCCCCCTTTTGTGTTGCTAGAAATTTCCTCTAGAGCTCCCTTGGTGTTTCTACCCCTCTGTGTGTCAACTTCCAAATATCCTATCTGAAAATCAATGCGTTTTTCTTATAAAAAACAGTATAGGGCGTGTAGTATATGCCACGAGCTTTCCGACAAGCCCTAGAGCTCAAAAAATGGATTTCGTATGAAAAAGTTATGACCGTTCAGGGTTTAGGGGGTTAACTTAGACAAACAGAACCTTTCAGGGTTTTAATGCATTTTTCTAAGGCCTTTGCAAGTGTATGAGTATTTGAGAGTGCAAATATGCCCAAAATTTAGCCTAAATTTCCAAAAATTTGTTGGTGCATTTTGCCCAAGCCTACATGCTTGATATGCTTGATATTATCCTCATTTGTAAGTCACATGAGTAGTCATGTGAACACCTCTTGTAAAAGAGTACATTTTATCTCTTGTAAATGGAAAAAGAAAAAAGTAAAAGGATGGCTTACCTCATCCATGATGTAAAAGCAAATTCGTGGCTCCAACTACCAAAATCACGAATTTTTGAGCTGAGGGAATCTCTCCTAACTTTGGGGATCACTTTTAGGTGGAGCCATTCGAATTCGAATTCAAAACTCCCTCCAAGAATAGCTATAAAAGGAGCAAGAAGGAAGAGGCGATTAGCAAGCCTTGTACGTGACCACTTCATGTCATTTTGTAGAGATTGAAGAGCTTACTCCATAGCTCTATCATTCTACTCCCATTGTGCAAAGATTCATTGCCAATGTGGTTGTAATCATATGTGAATCTATACATTTATTATCATCTACCTCTCTGTTTTGTTCTCTGCTATACTCACTCAGAGCAGTAACTTCAGAAGGTCATATCTCGAGTTTTACTGAACCTTTTTCAGTGTTTTAAAATGCGTTGGATAGCTCTCACTGTCTAGGTTCTACCTATAAATTTTCAAGGTCATTGGATTTATACTTTTGGAGATATCTGCATTTTACTGCTTACTGGTCTATCTCTGCAGAGCCCCGAGAATTGTGGGAATGTTCCAGAACTTGATGAAACTTGTTCTCAGTGCTCAGTCCATCATTTGAAGTGTTTTAACTTGGAATAGGAAGCTTGCTAAGTCTATTTGCTATGCCCAAAAGGAATTTTTCTAATTCCTTCCAGGTTGAGAGCACTGTTCATTTTTTCCAGCAGGTGTATGTCCAAAAATAGCAAGTTTTGGGAGCTAGTCATTTCGCAACTAGTCGTCTTGACTTAAACTTTTGGGATACATGTTCCAAAGTACTTGGCTGATATTTTGGTGGATTTAGGAAGCTCAAAGGGTCTAATAATCAACTCTGAAGTCTCAGTTGGCTGGTGTGAAGCTGGTTGTAGCGGCACCTACTCATCTTTGGATTGCATCCACCATCTCTCTTCACAGTGGTATCAGAGCATAGTCAAGCAACATGGGAGATGGATTTCCATCAACAATTGACAAATTGGATCGAAACAACTACCCGGCATGGTCTCTAAGGATGGAGGCTTACCTTCAAGGAAGGAATCTATATGGATTCATATCCGGAGATGAAGCAATGCCAACCATGAGGAACAAAGGGCAACCATCACATGAAGAAGTGGAAGGACTTTCGAATTGGTGTTCGAAGGATGCACTTGCAAGGTCCTATATTCTAAACTCAATCTCTGATTTTCTTTTACCTCATGTCAAGGGATGCAAGACATCAAGAGAAACCTGGAATGCACTTGCTTCTTTCTTCTCTTCCAACACTCGAGCAAGGAAGAACCAATTGTGGATGGAGTTCACAACAATGAAGAAAAGCCCGAAGCAAAATGTGACTGATTATGTCACAAAGATGAAGGAGATTTCCGACCAACTTGGAAGCATTGGAGAGGTAATTGAAGAGGAGCAAATCATAAGACAAATCATGAATGGAATCAAAGCAGACGACAAGTGGGAGTCATTTACAACAGCCATGGATTTATACATGGATATGCATGTACCCGACCTCAACACACTCATGGGCCAACTCTTCACTCATGAAGCAAAGATTAGCAAAGGTGGTGAGTCCTCAAGAGGTAATCAAACTTCTGCCTTATATTCTGATAAAGCTAAGGTCAAGGACAAGTCAAAGAATAGGAAGAATGAAGATGAAGGAAGCTCTTTCCAAGCAAACTTTGCAGGTAGAGGAAGAGCTAGAGGAAGAGGCAGAGGTGGAAAGCAAGGCAGGGGGAGATTCCAATCATCTCAACCTTGCAACATATGTGGCTTATCTAACCATACTACTGAAGAATGTTTCAGGAACCCGAGGAACTCAAGAGGAAGAGGATTCAATAGAGGTGGCTATGGATCAAATAGAGGCAGGTACAATGGAGGCTACAACAACAACTACTACAACAACAATTACAACAACAACAACAACTATCAAAGTGGCCATAGAGGAAGAAGAGATTACAATAACTATGCAGAGGACCAAAGTCAAGAAGATTCATTATTGATTATGAATCTATCAACGAAGAAGGGTAAGGATGATGATCACATATTTTACATTGATTCGGGATGCTCGAACCATGTAGCAGGAAATGTGGCTTTACTTTCTGATTTGGAAGATCCTCATAACAAGCATGAAGTGCAGACAGGAGATGACACAAAGCACTCAGTGGAGAAGATAGGTAATGTGAAGACATCAGATGGGAATATGAACCTCTTAAGCAAAGTCTTGTATGTCCCTACAATTACCAAAAATTTAATAAGTGTTGGACAGATTGTTGAAAAAGGATTGCAGGTTAGATTCAATCGATTTGGAGCATATGTTGAAGACCCAAGGCAAGGCTTTTGAAGGATTGCCAAAGGAGAAAAGACAGGAAGGCTTTTCACTTTTGAAGTGGAAGATACAAAGAACATAGCTTTGTTTAGCTATGGATCTCAAACTCTAACAGAATTGGAGATATGGCACAAAAGGCTTGCTCACATTGGTGAGAGGACACTCAAACAGATTTGCAGGGACCAAAGTGTACTTGGTTTGCCTAATATCACAAGGCAACACATGATTTATAAGTGTGAAGCTTGTCAACTCGGCAAGGCTCATAGACAACCTTTCAATAAGAAAAGATATATGTATCAAAATCCTTTGGATCTAGTGCACACGGATGTGTGGGGTCCAAGTAAGGAGCCATCTATATCAGGCTCAAGATATTATGTGTCTTTCATAGATGATTGTAGCAGGTGGACCATTCTGTTTTTCATGAAGCACAAGGATGAAGTGTTTAATTGCTTTAAGAAGTATATTGCTCTTGTTGAAAATCAAACAGGTAGGACTTTGAAAAGACTCAGATCAGATGGTGGAGGAGAATACTTCTCTTCTGAATTTGATGCCTTCTTGCATGAAAGAGGCATTAAAAGGGAAGTCACTACAAGGTATACACCTGAACTCAATGGTGTAGCAGAGAGGAGGAACAGAGCTATTGTCGAAGCTGCAAGGTCCATGCTCAATGAAAAGGGATTGCCGAACTACCTATGGGCAGAGGCTGTGTCGACAGCCACATATCTCATAAATAGACTTCCATCTAAGTCACTAGATGGAACCACTCCATATGAAGTGTGGAATGGAAGAAGACCTAGTCTAGAGCATTGTAAAATCTTTGGATGCTTAGCCTATGCTCACATTCCTTCTCAAGTAAGAGGGAAATTGGATCCCAAGGCAGAGAAGTGTGTATTCATTGGTTATGATCAAAACCAAAAAGGATATAGATTGTACAATCCAACCAATAAAGGATTTTCTATGAGTAGAGATGTAATTTTTGATGAAAACAAATCATGGTTTGATGATGACAGGAAAGTGAAGCTGCCATATGACTTGGATGAAGATTTTCCATCACTTCAACCAAAGGAGCCAAAGCAGATTGAAGAAAGTGATTCGGAGATTGACCTAGAAGACTTGGAAAGACTAAAGCTATGGAAGAACAAAGGTAAAGCAAAGATGCAGGATGCTACATATGGACCCGAGAGCTCACATCAACCACTTAGAAGGTCTTCGAGGGAGAAGAAGAAACCAGAGAGGTTTGGTTATGATACTTCTTTGGTCACCAAGCACTCAATCTACATTGCAAAGGATTCAACCAATGAAGAACCTACCACATTCGAAGAAGCACAAAGCAAGAAAGCTTGGAGAGATGCAATGGATGAAGAAATGGAAGCCTTGAAGGAGAATGACACTTGGGAGCTTGTACCTAACAAGCCATCTATGAAGATAATCGGATCTCGATGGATATACAAAATCAAGAGGAATCCAGATGGAAGTATAAATAGACACAAAGCAAGGTTAGTTGCTAAAGGGTTTGCTCAAACCCATGGTATTGATTATGAGGAGACTTTCTCTCCTGTTGCAAAAATGCCTACAATTAGGGTTCTCATAAGTCTTGCTGCATCTAGAAATTGGAATCTTTATCAACTTGATGTAAAGAATGCTTTCTTGAATGGATGGATTTCTGAGGAAGTGTATATGGCACAACCTCCTGGATATGAGGATGCACATCATCCTAACTATGTATGCAAACTAAAGAAAGCTTTGTATGGATTGAAGCAAGCTCCAAGAGCTTGGAGTTTCAGATTGGTTACTTATTTGCAGGACCAAGGATTCAAAGCTAGCAAGGCGGATACCTCTTTGTTCATAAAGAGGAATGGATCTGAAGTGATCTATTTATGTGTGTATGTTGATGATATTATTATCACAGGCAATGATCTTGAAGGAATCAAACAGGTAAAGAGTCAAATGAAGGAGGAGTTCAAAATAAGTGACCTCGGACCACTCACTTATTTTCTTGGATTGGAGTTGATCTACACAGATTCAGGTATATACATCACACAAAGGAAGTATGTCCATGACATGCTCGTCAAGTTCAAGATGGAAAATACCAAGTGTGCAGGTACACCTATGGAGCAAAATCATAAGCTTAGTGCTTATGAAGGAGAGCCAATTGAAGACATCACAAGCTATCAAAGCTTGGTTGGAAGTTTGAACTATGCAACACTCACAAGGGTGGATATATGCTATAGTGTTAGCATATTGAGTCAGTTTATGCATAAGCCGAGAAGACCACATATGGAAGCGGCCAAGCGAGTCCTCAAGTATCTAAAGGGGACCATGAATGAAGGTTTGTTTTATTCATATACTTCAGATATTGAGCTAAAGGTCTACTCAGATGCAGATTGGGCCGGATCTAAAGATGATAGAAGAAGCACATCAGGGTATATATCATTTGCAGGTTCAAAAATCATTTCTTGGTCATCGAAGAAGCAACCAACCGTGGCATTATCTTCTACTGAAGCTGAATATAGAGGTTTGGCTAATGCAACTCAAGAAATCATGTGGTTAAAATCTTTGTACACAGATCTTGGACTTCATTCTTCAACACCTCACATTTTTGGTGACAACACAAGCTCACTACATCTAGCAGCTAATCCGGTATACCATGCTAGAACCAAGCATATTGAAGTCCACTACCATTATGTAAGGGAGAAGCTAATGAGCAAGGATATTCAACTATCCTACGTCTCTACAGATATGCAATGTGCAGACATGTTGACGAAAGCTCTTGATGGTACGAAATTAAGTAGATTCAAGTTGATGATTGGTTTGCAGGAAATCAAGGACAATTGAAGACTTATTTGGAGGCCAAGCATGTTAGGCTTGAGGGGGAGCTGTTGGTGCATTTTGCCCAAGCCTACATGCTTGATATGCTTGATATTATCCTCATTTGTAAGTCACATGAGTAGTCATGTGAACACCTCTTGTAAAAGAGTACATTTTATCTCTTGTAAATGGAAAAAGAAAAAAGTAAAAGGATGGCTTACCTCATCCATGATGTAAAAGCAAATTCGTGGCTCCAACTACCAAAATCACGAATTTTTGAGCTGAGGGAATCTCTCCTAACTTTGGGGATCACTTTTAGGTGGAGCCATTCGAATTCGAATTCAAAACTCCCTCCAAGAATAGCTATAAAAGGAGCAAGAAGGAAGAGGCGATTAGCAAGCCTTGTACGTGACCACTTCATGTCATTTTGTAGAGATTGAAGAGCTTACTCCATAGCTCTATCATTCTACTCCCATTGTGCAAAGATTCATTGCCAATGTGGTTGTAATCATATGTGAATCTATACATTTATTATCATCTACCTCTCTGTTTTGTTCTCTGCTATACTCACTCAGAGTAGTAACTTCAGAAGGTCATATCTCGAGTTTTACTGAACCTTTTTCAGTGTTTTAAAATGCGTTGGATAGCTCTCACTGTCTAGGTTCTACCTATAAATTTTCAAGGTCATTGGATTTATACTTTTGGAGATATCTGCATTTTACTGCTTACTGGTCTATCTCTGCAGAGCCCCGAGAATTGTGGGAATGTTCCAGAACTTGATGAAACTTGTTCTCAGTGCTCAGTCCATCATTTGAAGTGTTTTAACTTGGAATAGGAAGCTTGCTAAGTCTATTTGCTATGCCCAAAAGGAATTTTTCTAATTCCTTCCAGGTTGAGAGCACTGTTCATTTTTTCCAGCAGGTGTATGTCCAAAAATAGCAAGTTTTGGGAGCTAGTCATTTCGCAACTAGTCTGTCTTGACTTAAACTTTTGGGATACATGTTCCAAAGTACTTGGCTGATATTTTGGTGGATTTAGGAAGCTCAAAGGGTCTAATAATCAACTCTGAAGTCTCAGTTGGCTGGTGTGAAGCTGGTTGTAGCGGCACCTACTCATCTTTGGATTGCATCCACCATCTCTCTTCACAAAATTTACCCCTTAATTTTTGCCGAAAATGTCTGTCTGTCGCGATAGACGGTGTCTGTCGCGATAGACACAAACTATCGTGGGGGCTGTCTGTCGCGATAGACGGTGTCTGTCGCGATAGACGCTGTCTATCGTGGAATTTTGGTCTGTCGCGATAGACGGTGTCTGTCGTCTGTCGTGGTTTGGTCTGTCGCGATAGACGGTGTCTGTCGCGATAGACGGTGTCTGTCGCAATAGACTGGTCTGTCGCGATAGACGGTGTCTGTCGCGATAGACGCTGTCTGTCGTCTGTCGTGATTTGGTCTGTCGCGATAGACGGTGTCTGTCGCGATAGACGCTGTCTGTCGTCTTTCGTGATTTGGTCTGTCGCGATAGACGGTGTCTATCGCGATAGACTGGTCTGTCGCGATAGACGGTGTCTGTCGCGATAGACGCTGTCTGTCGTCTGTTGTGATTTGGTCTGTCGCGATAGACGGTGTCTGTCACGATAGACTGGTCTGTCGTGATAGACGGTGTCTGTCGCGATAGACGCTGTCTGTCGTCTGTCGTGATTTGGTCTGTCGCGATAGACGCTGTCTGTCGTCGATTTTTGGTCTGTCGCGATAGACGGTGTCTGTCGCGATAGATGGGGTCTATCGTGGGTCTCTGTCTGTCGCGATAGATGGTGTCTGTCGCGATAGACAGTGTCTGTCACGATAGACGGTGTCTGTCGCGATAGACTGAAAAAACGCAAATTTTTGAGAAACTTCTAGTGATTTAGAGTGCCCTAATGGTGTAGGTTACCGTGCCAAACATGCATTCACAAAATTTTAAGTTTTTCTGTCTATCGCGACAGACAGAGGTCGTCGTCCCGGGACCTGTGCAGAGTCTGTCGTACCTGCGCACACTGCTGGAGGAGGTGGTACAGCAAGTTCCTACAACAAAAGCTCAAAAACACACCAAAAACAGATAGCATGCAAGCTCTCTCTCGCTCTCTCTCACAATGAAATGAGGGAAATGAGGTGGGGGGTGTAATATGACCAAAAAACTGAAATTTTTTGTGGAGATGGAGATGGAGGTGGGAGATGGTGGAGATGATGATGGTGATGATGGTGATGCGAAAGTAAGGAAAAAATGAAGAAAAATTAAGAGAAAGAAGGATATTACCTATAACTCCAATGTCTCAACTCGACGTCTTACCATCACACGCTCGTCCTCGAAGCTCTTTCCCCGGCAACGGCGCCAAATTTGGTGTCACTCTAGCACAATGGTGAGTACCAACGTGAGAAGATTCACCTCATAATTGTCAATCCGTGGAGACGTGAGGACTAGTATGAAGACTATGAGCAAGTGAAGGCACAAGTGCGTGAGTGAGAAGCACACAAGCATGCACACACATACACACACACGCGCACACAAGGCAAGAACAAGGAGAGGAACAATGGAGTCCTTTGCATTAATCAAAAGGTCCCTTACATAAGCTCAATTCACAAACAATCTAACCCCAAAAATGAGCTCTCTAGCTCCTTTTATAGTTTTTGACTAGCTTTGGCCCTGTTCAGACCTAATGTCCGGCCTAGTTAAAAATTAGGTTCTAGAGTCTATTTGAGGGCTCAAATAGAGTCTAAAAATTATGAAAATTGATATGTCGCTAGTTCTAATACTCCTCAAGCTCGAGGACTCCTCGGCTTGCACAAAATGGAGTCTATTCTACCAAAAACGGGATTTACAATGTTTGTGTAGTGATTAAAATCACTTGAGTTGTAAATAATCCATGGGAAAAAAATGATTTGGCCTTGTTGCCGTATTGTGCATGACTCCTCTGTTGCTTTGTATGCCAACAATATATGATATGGAGGCAAAAAGGAGCCAGTAGTTTAAATTCGATTTTGAGATATAAAAGAGAACATAAAAACAAATCCATATGTAGAAAACCTCCTATGATTAGATCAACGAGAGCTTATGAGAACAAGGGAACTCCCCAAGGTTTAATGGGAAGATCAACGAAAGGCTAAAGTACATTCTAATCTGATGCTAGAAGAACTTTTAAAGGTGAAATCACATCTTTGGGAGAAACTAGCTTACCACGTAAATTTATATTACTCAAACTTAGAGAATACAAAATTTGCAAAGGCAAGGATGAGCATTTAAGAAGTTCCTCTAGTTAAATTAGGAGATAATATTGAAGGAAATCAAGGAAAACGTCTTTCTTTCCATAAAATATAATGGATACATAGACTCCATTCATAAGACCAATAAATAAAAACTAAAAAAAATATATGGAGTAACTTGCACATGAAACAAGGTGAATGAAGTTATGGTTAGCTGATCAATATGTGGATTTGCCTTTATTTCTATTATAGGTCATCATACTAAGAACTTATAGTGTTGATTTTGAACACATGCTAGCAATTATCTAATTTGGTAAGGCTAAAGATTATGAACTGTTGTTATCAAGGCCTTTCATTCACCATTTACAACTAGTGAAGATTTCCTAAGTAATTCACTTTACCTCAATGCTAGAATACAAATACATATTTAGATCCAAGGGAATACACCTTCAAAGATATACCCTCACTCTAGTGGAATGCCATCCATAGAGAAGGTGAAGAGCTTTCATTGCATAGTGTGAATCCAAGTGACTTATCTTAGATGCACAAGGATACAAACTTATGCATCTATACAAATATTGATAAAGAATATCAAATTAAAAGAGAGACTGTAATAATCTCCCCATGAGCCCATGCAATTTCGGGTATGTGAGCACACATATCGATTTGGAGCTTCATGGACATGTGTCTCTTTGTATCCTCCTAGCAATGTATCTATCCACCTATATGCCTTCTTCCACAATATCTCTTATCATGTGGCCTCTCACATGAGTGCCACATGGAACTCATATGTGAGTCCACATTTACTCACATATAAGGGTGAGTACACACCCACAAAGGAGTAGGAAAATCACACCTAAAACCCATGTAACTGATGTGCATGGTCATATCTCCATGGCATTTCTCAATATTCTTCCCCTTAATAAGACTAATCGAAGGTACTATAAAGGTGGGAAACTATCTCTTAAGGGTGCTAACCAGCTCTTATGTAGCACTATCTTCTGAACTATCTTTCCACTTTACTAGGTTCTCTTTATACAGGTGACTCCTCATCTGTTTCTCTCGAGTGCATAGTATGCTCTTAGGCTCATGTGGAATAGATTGAACAGAGATAGGCCATACTACCTCACTATCTGGAATGAGGTTGTCATATTCACCCAACCTCTTCTTAAGCCAGTTAACATGAAATACTAGATGGATCTAGCTAATATCTAGAAGTTGGAGCTGGTAATCCATATTTCCTATTCTCTTCAGTATTGGGAGTGGTCCACAATACTAATCGTTTTGGACAAGGTTCTCTCTTCATGGATCTAGAACTAAAGGGAACTCTAAGATAGAATTGATCTCCTACCTCAAAGTTGTCTATGTCTTAGGTAATCACACTATAAAATCCATGGAGATACTCTCCCACTTCCCATTGGGAATATCCAATGGGTGGAGTAGTCCTCCAATCCTCAACCTCTCAGCTTTATTAACATGGCATTTAGTGCATTTAAGCACATACTCTAGGACATCGTTATGAATTCCAAGACACTAAAATTGCCTCTTAACAAGATCATAAGTCTTGTTAACTCTTGGGTGTCTTGCACTAGGTATGTCATGACATTGATGCAATATATGCCATCTCATCTTGAAATCGCTAGGGATGCACACCTTACCTTTATGCAATAGGTATCCCTCATGGATATTTTAATTCTTCAACTTGAATTCTTCTTGAGTACTCCATCCTCATCAAAAACCCATGTATCAAGGTCCACTTTCTCTATGGCTTCCAAAATCTTGGTACATGCAGGATCAATTCTACATTTCCCTCTAATGGACTCAAGTAGCTCACTAGTGATCTGTGCAAAACTCAATCCATTAAGCATAGGCATGTGGCTAAGCAAGTTAGCCACCACATTAAACTTTCCCTTCCAATACCTAAACTCATAGTCAAACCCCTAAAGGGTCTTTGCCGAGCTTGCTTATGAACTTTAAGGTTTTTTTATTAGAGAGCCACTTAATAATCTCTTGATCAAACACTATCGTAACTTTGGTCCTATATAAATAATGATGCCAATCCTTTAAATCATGGAAACTTGAATACAAATCCTTCTCATGGTTGGATTATTCCTCTGAGTGGGTTCTAGATTTTTTTCTCTCAAAAGCCACTGGTTGACCATCCTAAACTAAAATCGCTCCTATAGAAAGATCACTCATGTGAGTCTTAACCACAAAGAGTTTATTGGGATATGCTATATGTAAAAGTATACCTGTAGAAATTGCTACCTTCAATTTTTCCGTACTTTGCTTCTGTTCATCTCCTCAATGAAAGGGTTTCCCTTTCCTTTTAGGCTATCCTATCATCAAGACAACAATTTTGGCATAATTTTTAATGAGTCTTTGATACATACTTAATAAAACTAGGAAGATTTGAAGCTCTTCTAGGTTCTTAGAATGTGACCATTCCATAATAGCATTTACTTTATCAGGATCCATCTGGATTCCATCTTAGGAGAGTATATGCCTAAGGTATCTAACCTCTCTTTTGAAAAATTCACACTTCGATTCTTCAACAAGAGTGAATTTTCTTTTAACACTTGGAAGAATTTCCTCAAGTGTTCCTATTTTGATCTACTATAGATCATAATATCATCTAAGAAATCTACTACAAACTACCCTAGATATGTATGTAGAACACTATTCATGAGCTTCATGAAAGTGTTGGGAGCATTGGTGAGTCCAAAAGGCATCATAAAAAACTCATAGTGCCCATATCTAGTCCTAAAAGGAATTTTAGGGACATCCTCTACCTTAATCCTAATGTGATGATATCTTGACCTAAGATCAAACTTGGTGAAATATCTAGATTGGTGTAAATGATCAAATAGGTCTTCCAATCTAGGCATTGGAAACCTGCTTTTGATCATTACCTTATTTAATTCCCTATAATCTATACAAAGTCTCATAGAGCCATCTTTCTTTTTGACTAAGTGCATTGCTGATGCCCAAGGTGAGTTACTAGGTCTAATGAAACTTTCTTCTAGATACTCTTGAAGTTGTATTCAGGGAGAGAGATGTACCTAGTGCACCTTTCATCTCATCTTTAAAGTTACATTGTTTGTTTCATTCTGAGCATGTACAAAAAATATTTTTATTGTATAGTCATGGCTTTTAGCATTGTATAGGCATCTCATTGGATGCATATTTTCATGACAATAATGTAAATAAAGACATGACTTTCCATTATTCAATTTTGCAAAAGTGTGTAGGTTAAAGTTTTCAGGATTTAATGTTTGACTATAAAGTTGTTTTGCCCACTTACTTACCTAGAGGGCTACACCTGATAGAGGGGACATTGAACATGTCATTGAGATAGTTACCAACACTAACCCTATTGGTAAGACATATTATAGGCTTAATGTTAATAACTACCTCAATTGTATGGATACCATAACATCCCATATGTTGGGAGCAATTCACGACATAGACAAATGGGGAGTATGTAAGAAGTAGAGCAAGGAGAACAAATGGAGCTCCAACAATAAAATTTCTATTCAATA
This sequence comes from Ceratopteris richardii, assembly GCA_020310875.1. Lineage (NCBI taxonomy): Eukaryota > Viridiplantae > Streptophyta > Polypodiopsida > Polypodiales > Pteridaceae > Ceratopteris > Ceratopteris richardii. The sequence continues at coordinate 74,893,503 of CM035433.1, forward strand.
TTGATTTACAATGGTCAAATTTTGTCAAAAACATCAACAGTGATTCTAATCACTAACCAATGTAATATATAACCAACCAATTTTCCCATGTGATGCTCAATTTTGTGCAAACTGAGGAGTCATCAAGCTTGAGGAGCTTATATAGAACATGAATACCAATTTTCATAATTTTTGGACCTTATTTGATCCCCCAAAAGTAGCTTAGGATAGAAATTTTAACTAGACTAGTCAATAGATGTGAAACTGGTCATTTCACCTACAAAACTATAAATAGAGCTAGAGAGCTCATTTTTGGGAGTTAGCTAGTTTGAGATGTGAGCTTTGTATGAGAACTTCTGTACTTTGCATAATGAGAAGAAGTGATTTTTTTTCAATTTCCTATCCTATTGTTTCTTCCTTGTGTGTGTGTGTGCATGTGTGTGTGCACTAGTGTGCTTCTCACCATCATCTTCACTCACATCGCTCGTTGGCAATCTTTACATCATCCTTGCATCTCCATAGATTGACAATTAAGGAGGTGGAGCTCCATGACATGATACTCACCCTTTGTCTAGAGCAACACCAATTTTGGTGCTATTGCCAAGGACATGCTCAAGGACGAATGTGTGATGGTAAGAATGTTAGGAGATACACATTGGAAGATGCGTAGTTAGAGTTTTGTAAGATTTTGAAGTTGTTTTTGTGTTGTTTTTTTTCAATTCAAGAGTACTAACAAAATTGTGTGCAATGTCATGACTATGCTCATAAATAACAAATGCTATGATGGGGAAAAATAGTTACACCATGCTATTTCAACATACCGAGTGGCTTACAAGAAGGTATCCAATACAAATCCCTTTCACATGTTCTTTCGCTAGAATGAAGTGCTTCCATTGGAATTTTTGATACCCACCCTGAAGGTTGCATAAGAGCATCAATGGACATACCACAGGCTATTGTCTACGATTATGGATTTAGAATGCTTAGGAGAGACTATGCTAAGAGAAGTGGCAAGAATCTATGAAACCAAGAAGAGGTAGAAGGCTTATTTCGATGCTCATGTGAAGGACAAGGGCTTGAAAGTTGGAGATTTAGTCTTAGTATATACCTTGAAGAAACACACTTGAAAATTAGAGAAATGCAGTTATGGACCTATGATTATCAATAGACTTTCAACGAGTGGAGTGATCTAGTTAGCCACATTGGAAGGAGAGGTAATGCCAAATAACATTAGTGTTTAGAGTCAAGATGACTCACCTTGTCTAGCAAGTAAGGATGAGGAAGAGAGAATTAAAGAGGAAGCTCAAGCACAAGCCCTAGAGAGCATCAAACATATGAAATTAAGATGCCAAGGGCTAGTATTAGAACAAAATGATAAAGTAGAGGAGTTCCTTCTAGTCAATGTCATTTCCCACATAGAGACACCTACATATCACATGGCAATGTGCCAAGATAAGCAGAATGCTTTTCCTAGCATAGTTTATAGGTGACCATTAATTACTGTCTAGCTAGGGCAAAGCCCTACACTCATGCAAATTAGGGCTTTCAGTGATTTAGGTGCAACAACTAGTGTGATTAGTTATTACTATCAAGACATGGATATGAAAGTGAATACAATTGAGACATACCTCATACGATTAGGAGGCATGGAAACCCCTTGCATGGGTGAGGTGGAAATTCCTATCCTCATAAAAGATGTCACTTTGATCGTAACACTCATAGTCTGCAATGATCAAGATCTTATAGAACTGGTGATTCTTGGTTGAGATTGGATATACGATCACTCAATGGACTTAAATCTTAGGAAACACCTTCTCCAATTTAGGGTAGCTAACCAACACCATGCAATACCGCTAGAAAGCCATGTCACTAGTCATATCCACTCAACAGAAGAGATTGCCAATCCTCACACTAGAGAGAAGCACACTAATGCATCCATCCCTAGACAAATGGGATTATCCCTCAACAAATGGGCACCCTCCCTGGACAGATGGACATGATCCTTGGACTAGTGGGGACCACTAATGTCTCCACTCCTTTCTTCAGACAAATGGGGACCATCGTTAGAAAGATGGGAACTTTCATCCCCTCGAGCTCCCAATTCACACTTCAAGCATGCACACCTAGATTTATTCTACATGACGCCTCATTTCTTGTTGGGCAAGTCATGCAAGTTTTGGAACTCCCTTCTTTTCCAAAGTAGAGTGTCCAATTGGCCTCTCAACCACCACCATGGAAGAGCTAACTACAACCAAGGCACAAAAGTGAAAGACCAACCCCCACCATGCCTTGGAAGCGATATGAATATCCAACCACTCCAAGAAGGAAGTAAATATGGGTCCCCAAGGGCGAGCAACCAAGGACTCATCCATCACCTTAGTTGCCAATGCAAAAGTAGTGGAGGAATCCCAAGTTTTAATTATAGAGGCTAGTATGAGATTGAAAACTAAAAGTTTGACAGATTTGGGTATCTAAAAGGTCTATGAGGGCTTAGCAACACATACTCATACTCATGTGCTTTGAACCCTCCAAGGCTCCAAAACTCCACTCATCCTCTACCTAAGCCAATTTCCAATGTATCTAGCCACCCTTGTAAACTAATCTCACATCCATCTTGGAAAGGGGTGCCTAAACAATCTAGGACCACCTCCATCCACTAACCTCTAGTTCAATAAATCATTCAATGACCATTTTCTTTGTAGCTTCTTCTTGGGCAGATTCATCTACAAACCCCGCATCTCCGCGGGGAACCTCTTTTACGATTGATCCTGATAGAAATCTCGTACCCCCAATATGTTGTAACCAAATATGATGACACACCAATCATGCATATGAGATTATGCACTCTCCTAAATATGCATGTAGAAAGTCTAGCAACTTGCATCAAGCACGAAGGCATCATGAATATCAGGAGATATCATGCGGCTACATGGGATGCATATCAATATTGGAAAGGGATTGCAATCTCTCCATAATGAGATTGAGATATATGAATGTGTCCTCCTTTTGTGGCAATTCTCCGTAAGAAGCACCTTAGATTGCAATGCAAGCAAGAGAATCATCCATCGTAGGTCCCAACCTACACATGGTGGGCTATCCCAACCTCCTAGCTGAGGACTATCCCTTACTACAACCACCAGAGTTCCAGGGATTCCAATGTCCTATGCCCATTGAGGACCCACCTAAAGTGAAGAGTGAGTGCATTCATGCTAAATCTCATTGGTTCCAAGGAAAGGTAAGACCTCTTGCTGATGTCGAGCATATCTGTGGGGCAAGCATAACTTTTAGCGATAATATATGGGGAAGATGCCAATTCTTTTCTTGAGAGTTTGAGGCATTACAGAAGATTGGCAAGCTACAATTATTGTGGGAGAAGGTCGGCTTCAAAGAGTACTTTGAAGCACTGCTACCAAAACTTGATTTCTACATATGCTACTATTTGGTTACTGCACTTCAATCAATAGATAGGAAGGAGCTCCCTAACACATTTGTGCTACCCTCTCTAGTTACAAACCTACCATTCAAGAAATTCAATCTCACTCATAAGTTAATCAGGGAAGCCTTGAAGATCAATGGTACACATGTGCCCTCAAAGAAAGAGACTTTAATCCCCGAATCTAGGAATAAAAGAGATGTGCTCAAGTGGGTAGACATTTCAGTGATCACACCAAAGCTTTCCATGCCATTAAGGACATGCATGAAACACTTTACATTCCCTACATAGGAACACTTCACTCAACCACACAAGTGCATTTAGTTTGGTTTGTGTTTGTCCAATGACATTTCATGGACCATTAATCTTGCTGATTAGGTACAAGAAAAGCTATTCCTAGCTAATAAAAAATGGACCCAGAAGCATGTCATTCATGGATGTTATACCATTGCTCGAGTCATCTATATGTAACTTGCCTATGACATTCCAATCAAATGCACCCTCACTAGCATTCAGTTTGATCAATACAAGAGCACCCACACTTCCAAATCTCACTCAAGTAAATGCATGAGAGGTTCCCATGTCTACAAGTTGATTCACCATCCCCACAGCCATTGCAAAAACCATCACCTCCAAGGTGGGATTATCCCACCGATTTGTACCTACCTCTGATGCACACCAACGCTAGATGGTAAGATGACTGGTAGCACATCACCACCTACAAGTATAACTTTGACAACCCTAGTAAGTACTGAACAAGGGGCCACACAACAAGAGGTCACAGAATCCATAGATACTAGTTCTATAGGGACTTTTGTATTTGCTATATCTAACATGGGCACTGATGACTTGATACTACCTTCGATTTCAAGATGCAGGATCCGCTCACTAGTGATTTCTAGTTCTCAAAAACCTAGTTCCTTTCACAAGAATATGAGAGACCAAGCTACCCTAGCTCCCAAACAAATCACAAAGAGGGCCATGCAACCACATATCAAGAACATGATGAATGCACAATAACTAAAGATGATGAGGAAGATAACACAAATCACCAAGAGCATGAAACCAATCAAGGAGCTCATCAACAACAAGAGAAGAAGCACCAAGAAGAACAAGGAAGGGGTACGAATCTTCGAAGAGGAACCAACCTCAGATATTGCAACTTACACCGCAACAATGCAAAGGCTCTATACCACGGTGCAAGCAATATGGGTACAAAGTCAACTCATAGAGCAAAGAAGTCATGATTTCCTACAAAGAGAGCTTGAGAATAATGGCTTTGATGCATCCTTCATCAACACGTTCAACATGTTAATTGAGGCAGAAGGCACTGTTGAAGCCCTTAATTTTTTTAGACAAAAGCGACTTCCATAGTTTGATCCACAATGTGTCAGATTGCTATCTTGTGGTGGTCAACTTATTTAAGTTCTCATGCCCCCCAAACTCTTTGGTCAATCCAGTATTCACAGATATACACCCCCACCAATCCCTCTGATTGACACAAACACCTTGTTGAGCCCAAGAATTCCTTGATCCTCACAAGTTCCCCCCTTGCACAAGACATTCAGTACACCTTCAAAACACCACCCCAGTCCCCCCCATCAATCCCTTCTCCACACTTCTAGTCTATCAATCGATACAGTCCTTGTAACTTTAGCACCCAACACTACCTACTCCACCCCCATTGGTAGATTTCCACCCCTTCAACTGATTATTGCCACCTTTCCAACTTCTACCTTACACTCTCTCCTACCATTTCCACAATTTCCACCTCTATCCCCTCTTTGCATGCCCTCGACCCGCTCATTGCCTCCTTTATGTCACTCAACACCACCTATCTTCCATCCCTTGTCCAACCTTTTCTCAACCCTTTGACCTATCCATTGATATGTGAAGTACACTTATCTAAGTCCATTCGACTTGTTCAACCATCAATACCAGTCAGTTATTTTTTGTCACATGCAGTTTCATCTGCACCCAATCCACTCTACATTCTTGATACCATTGATAACATATCTAATGAAATGGACATCTCACCATCCACGACAGCTCCACTCACAAATTTTGCACCACTTTCCACTTCCATATCATCCACTTCATAATCACTCATTACCACATTTACTCCAGCATCCACTTCTCACTTCCCCTTCCCCTCCCCCTCTACATCTCATATTGAACTACATACCATCATGCATTCACTCTCCACCTTCTTATTGTCCATAATTGACAATGCATTACAATATATATTCAACAACATGCAGTAAGTTTGCATTGATCTCATCTCCCTAGGCCAGACATTACAATATATATTCAACAACATGCATTAAGTTTGCAATGGACCACCACCCAACTCTAGGCTAGTCTCAAATCATTAATCATAGAGAATGCTTCCCTCAATGCCTACTAAAAAGAGGTTAAACTGTTGTATTATACTACGGAGTTAGAGCTAGAACAGAAGACCAAAGAGGCCACCACAAAAGCTGAAGATCAACTCCGACTGCAAATGGAACGCAATGCATAGGTAACTTAGAATATGGGAATGCTCTAACGTCACCTCACTGCATCACCAGAAGAAAATTGAAAGTTACAAGAGAAAAATAGGAACAATTTTGAAGTGGCCATGGATAACCCTGGCATGCCACTTGATGGAATTTAATCCCTTATATTTGCACACTAGAAGTGAAATAAACCCAATACCTAGGTCCCTTCATACATCTTTTCTAGTATCTTGAAAAAAACCTCTGATTTACCTAACTTAAAATGATCCAAATCACCTATGCTTTTAGCCACACTTAGTATGTTTCATAAGGTTTTGAAGAAGCTATAGAACACCTCAAATGGATCTATTTACATCAGTCAATAACTCTGTACAAAATAGACTATGCAAAGATGTAGGATATGCAAAAATTAAGGTTATAGAGATACACCGATTTCTCTGCATATAAAATTGATTTCAAGAGTTCCTCTTAAAGAAATTAAGTAAAAGATATAGAATGCACTTTAAATCTCTTGAATTGGATATGTACACAAGGAGCTACAACTATTATAATCAGACTATGTCTTTACCTACAAGAGACTAGAGGGGGTGTGGGCTTGATAGCTCCTCGTTGCTCCTCCTCTATGCATGTAACACCCTCCTCTATGTTTTTTCTAGCTTGGACTACTACATTTCAGCTCATTGAGCCTTGGATGACTCTCTCCTTGAGCCTCTTTGAGTATATGCCTCTTAGTCTTCGATGACCTACAATATTTCCATGCATTTGATAACTATTCACCTTCTTTTATAGCTTTTGGATGCCTCTCCGGACTTTTTCACCACCTTAAGACTACCTTGCCCAAAGTTTCCCGACATTGAGATTGTTCTAAGTGATTTGAGTCATGAATTTTGTCCAAATTAAGGTCTTTTGAACCCTTTGTCCACTTAAATCTTGCATAGTTCACATTTTCCTCACTCCCCCCTCAAGCATAAGCTGGTAGTTTCCATATCAAGCAAGTTCATAGCCTTTGAAAACTTTTTTAACTTGGTCACATGCAAGCTTTTGGTGAATATATCTGCAACTTGGTCCTTTGTACTTACAAAATGAATATTAATGTCCCCACTTGCAACCTTTTCCTTTACATAATGGTAATGCACCTCAATATCCGTGCTCCTTGCATGATACATGGGATTTTTAGCAAGATGTAGGTTTGGCATGTTATCTCCATAAACTGGAATTGGTCCAAGTTGTATACAAAGATATTTGAAGAGCTTCTTAAGCCACATTACTGCACATGTAGTGAGGGCTAAAACTCTACATTCAGCTTCTGCTAACCTCAATGCAATTTTGGGCTACTTTTTGCTCATCCATGAAATTGCTTTTATACCTAGCATGAAAACATAGCCAAAAGTTGTCCTTCTATCATCAACACTCCCTATCCAATCTGCATCACTCCATGCTCTTACTTGAAGTTCTTCATCATAATTGTATAAAAATTCATAATTAAATGTACCCTTCACATACCTCAACACTCTCTTTGCATGATTGAGATGTGTATCTGTGGCTGCATGCATGAACTGAGATAGAACTCCAACTATGTAGCACAAGTCAGGCCTTGTGAGTGTAGCATATATCAATGATTTCACAATGCTCTTGTATAGTGTAAGGTCTTCTAGCTTTTTACCATCTTCCTTGCTTAATTGACATTTGAATACATAGGTTGAGCTATTGGTTTGCAATCTATCATGCCAAACCTAAACAACACATCTAGAAGATACCTCTTGGAGAGAGATAGATACCTTCTTTCCCATAGATCACAATGCCAAAAAAGTACTTTAGCACAACTAAATATGGAATTTAATCTCTTCCAAGATTCTCTTCAATGGTCCTTACCTTTGCATCATCATAATCACCTGTCAGAAGAAGATCATCTACATATATGCATATCAAACATATCTTGTCATTTCTCTTCTTCATATTCAAGGATGGATCTGCATCACTTGGGATAGAAACCACAACTCTTCAAGAAGTCCACTAGCATCTGATTCCAAGCCCTTGGAGCTTGCTTTAGGCCATAAAAGGCCTTATTCAACTTGCAAAATTAGGTAGTATATTGTGGATCTACATGTCCTTCAGGTTGTTCCATGAACATCTCTTCTTGTAACTCACTATTCAAGAAAGCATTCTTTATGTCCATATGGTAGATAGGCCACCTCCTTGCTACATGACTATGAGAGATCTAATGGTAGACTTTTTTGCCATAGGGCTAAAATTCTCCTCATAATCCAGCCCTTGTGTTTGTGTGAAGCCTTTGGCTACTAGTCTAGCCTTGTACCTTGCCAAGCTTCCATATGCATTCCTCTTCGTCTTGTAAACCCATCTTGTTTTGGACTATCTTCATGCCTTCCTTCTTGGGTACTAGTTTCCAGGTGTTTTTCTCCTTAAGAGCTTTGAACTCTTCATACATAGCCTTCCTCCACTCTGGTTTGGTCATTGCCTCCTTATAAGAATCTAGCTCTTGATCTGCAATGACATCCATCATGTATGCATAATGCTTTTCCATGAAAAAGCCATATATATACCTTTATGGGGGTGCCTTCTTCCTTATGGACCTCCTCTCTTGACCTTTGGGATATTTCTTCTTGATTCTATTGAGCTTTACATTAGGATTAATGATCTTCTTAAGCTCTTCCTCTTCTGACTCCTCTTGAGCTTCCCTAGTGTCCTAATATGTCTCTTGCAACCTTCTATACTTTGAAGTAGAGGATGTTCCTTCATAATCATGGGTGTAAGAGTGATCATATGAGTGTACCTTAGATGTAGAAGCCTCTCGTCCACTGATTGTGACTGACTCTTGAGGTTGAATCTACACATCAAGGTTTGCATACTCTTCTTGATCCTCTTCATCCAAGTTTGGCTTGCCTTGTCTCCATACCATGACCTTGACTCATCAAACACAACATATCTTGGCACATATAGCTTCGTGGAGAGAGGGTTGTAGCACTTGTAGCCTTTTTGCTCATTTGAGTAGTCAGTTAAAATACATTTCTCACTCGAACTCTAATTTTGTTATAACTTCACTAGGAAGAAGCATATATATCCAAATACCTTGAGGTGCTCCATGGTTGGTTTCTTGCCATAATAGACTTCGTGTGGAGTCAAGTTGTGCACAATACTTGTTGGAACCCTATTTATCAAATAATAAGATGTATTCATGACCTCATCCCAATAAGAGAATGGTAACGTACCTTCATTTATAAGACATCTAGCTATCTCAACCAAATGCCTTTTCTTTGTCTCTACAACACCATTTTGTTGAGGAGCATACCTGCATGTAAAGTTCCTCTTTATGCCATTGTCCTACAAGTACTTTATGAATTCCCTGGAGAAATATTCTCCCTCTCCATTTGACCTTAGAGTCTTGATGTGTGCATCACATTCTTTCTGAACAAGGGACCTAAACTTTTGAAAGCATGAAAACACTTCTTATTTTTCCTTGATAACATATAGCCATAACTTTCTTGAGTGGTCATCAATGAAAGTGACAAAGTTACCTAGCTCCTCCGAATGAAGCCTCTCTGTTAGAACCCCATACATCTGAGTGTATAAGTTCCAAGAGCTTAGAGGATTTGTACTCACTTTTTGGAAATGGCTTCCTTGTTTGCTTAGCTAGTTGACAAGCATCACAATCCTCATGTAGAATATAAGGAATTGAACTCACAACCTCTTGGTTAGGAATGTGATGGGCTAACCACTTGCCCCAAAAGCCATAGTTGAGGATTACTTCTAGGAATTGAACTCACAACCACTTGGTTAGGAATGTGATGGGCTAACCACTTGCCCCTAAAGCCATGGTTGAGGATTACTTCCTAATCCTCTCTCTTAGGATGTAGTTCAACCATCTCCTATCTATCAAGGGTGTGGTTAAACCATCTTCAACATATCACTTTATTACATTCTTCCCCCCTTGGTCGATCATTGTCCTCAATGATCTGTTCTTGTATCCCTCTAGCCTCGATGATCAACCCCTTGAGCTCCCTAGGTACCCTTGAATTGATGTCCTCAACCTCACACTATTTCTTGAACCTTGTTCGCAACCTTGGTCTCTTGAACCCTTGCTCTCAACCTTGGCATCTTGAACCTTCATGTTCACAACCTTGGTGTCTTGGGCCCTTGTTCTCAACCTCCATCTTGAACCTTGTTCTCACCCATGTTTGGTATCTTGAACCCTCAATCAAGTTCCACCAATGGTTTCCCAAGGGATTTACACTTTCTCACTATCTCATTAGATCTAGAAAGTTTTTTCTAAAACCTTTCCAACGATATATTACACACCTCAATCCGACTTACGGATTGAGAGATACACCTCAATCTTTGTTGGGCTAACTTGTGAAAGCGACATGTGCTACTTTGTATCCTTTCATATAGAGGATGTTGAAGCCCCTTTTAGAGGCCATTAGGTCAATCCACCCTTCCCAAACCTACTTTCTAGGCTCTGATACCAATGTAATGAATTGAACTCACAACCTCTTGGTTAGGAATGTGATGGGATAACCACTTGCCCCAAAAGCCATGGTTCAGGATTAGTTCCTAATCCTCTCTTTTAGGGTGTAGTTCAACCATCTCGTATCTGTCAAGGGAGTGGTTCAACCATCTCCAACCTATCACTGTATTAAATAGACCTTGGCCTTCAAGATTTGTTAGTCCCTGCACTAGAACTACTTTGGTCATGTTTTTGAACTTGGGAATATTAATATGTCCTATCCGCTTGTGCCAAAGATCAATCCCAAATCATCACATAACAGTGTGTAGGAGGAACCTCTAGTGTGAACAATGTGCCTTCTTTCCTTCCATTGGCAATGAGCTTACCTCCTTGCTTCACCATGCAACCTTTGCATCAAATATAACCTGCATACCTCTTTTTACCATTTGTCCTATAGAGATAAGGTTCGTGGAAATAGATGGAACATGGAGGACAACTTTAAGAGTCTTGGTAGATTTACCTTCACCTAGCTTCACATCTCCCTTATGTGTAATGGGATGCTCTATTTAGTTTGCTATCTCCACACAACCTTTTGAGCTTGGGAGTTGCATATGAACAAAAAGATTCCTCCATACATGACATGTGATTAGAGCATCTAGAATCTATGTACCATGTTGTGTCCTTGGGATCACTAGTGTACCCATGTCTCATGGATAGGATGGTCTCCTTCTCATCATCCTTCTTGGATTTGTTAGCATAGTTCCCTTGCCCCTTGTTCTCCTTGCCTTTGTCATCCTTGAACCAACAATTTGAAGAAAAAAGTTTTACCTTGATGACGGTTGTTCTTCCCTTTGCCATTCTTGCCCTTCCTTGAAGATGATGCCTTGCTCTCTCCTTTTGAATGTGAATCTTCTTCCTTGGACTGCTTCCACTTGGTTTTTCCTCCTTTCCCCTTCTTGCCACTCTTGCCTATGCCTTTTCTACCATACAGGACCTATGAGTGACCATCCTTCTTGGATGTGTCTCCTATGGCAAACTCTTCTGCCACTAGGTGTAGATTCAACTCCTTAAGAGTGGGTAGAGGATCTCTATACAAGATGATAGTTATGAGGGGTTTCCACCTGTTTTCCCCTCTCAGCCCATTCAGAGTAATCTACACAAGGTCTTCCTCATCTACTTTGTAGCCAATGGATGCCAATTTCTCCCTGAACTCCTTAACCCTCAAGGTGTAGCCAACAATAGATTCACCACTACCATTCTTCAAAGAATGGAGTTCATTCTTAAGCTACATCTTTTTGCTTCTTGTGGAAGTGGCATATATCTTCTCTAAGACCTCCCAAACATCTCTAACATGATCAAACTCTGATATATGACAAGTCATAGTGTTAGAGATTACATGTGATATGTAGAAGATAGCTCTCCTACTCCTTTCCTCCCAGTCCTTCAACATCTTCAATTTTTGATTGGTGATCTTTGGATATTTGGGACCCACATCAGGCTTCTCTTCATCTCCACACACAATAGGCCATAAAAATTTGCCCATGAGGTAGTTCATGACTCTGAACCTCCATGGTTGATAGTTTTCTTTGTCAAGCAACTCCAATTTTTGACCTAGATCTACCATAATGAATGGGAAATTGGGGTTACACTAAAATGTACATCTTAGCCTTTATGTCCAAGGTTTTTGTGTCCTTCTCCTAGAGTCTTCAAAGGTTGTTTCTTGCTTTGATACCAACTGATGGAATTTAATGCCTCAAATTTGCACATTAGAAGTGAAATCAATCCAATACCTAGGTTCCTTCATACACCTTTTCTAATACCCTGAAACAAAACTTTGTTTTACCTGCCTTACACTAATCCAAATAACCTAACCTTTTAGCCACACTTATTATGATTCATAAAATTTCCAATATGTTATAGAACATCTCAAATGGATCTATTTAGGTCAGTCAACAACTCTACAAATAGACTATGCAGAGATGTAGGATATGCAAAAATTAGGGTTATAGAGATACACTAATTTCTCTATACATCAAATTGACTTCAAGAAGTTCTCATAGGTAAAGTAAGATAGACATAGAAGCTACAAAGTACACCTTTAATCTCTTGAATTGGATATGTACACAAGGAGTTACAACTGTTATAAATAGACTATGTCTACACCTACAAGAGACTAGAGGGGGTGTGGGCTTGATAGCTCCTCCTTGCTCCTCCTCTATGCATGTAACACCCTCCTCTACATTTTTCTAGCTTGGAATGTAGGCTTCAACTCCTTGAACCTTGGATGACTCTCTCCTTGAGTCTCCTTGAGTATATGTCTCTTAATCTTCAATGACCTACAAGACTTACATGCATTTGATAATGCTTCACCTTCTTTTATAGCTCTTGGATGCCTCTCTTGACTTTTCCACACCTTAGGACTACCTTGCCCAGCCTTGGGACTACCCTATATGATTTTAGTCATGCATTTTGTCCACATTAAGGTCTTTTAACCCCTTTGTCCATCCAAAGATTGCATACTTCATATTTTCAACACCACTTAGTCCTAGGGGATTCTAAGTAATCCCCTCTGACACTATAAAGCTTCGGTCTGTACAACAACTTGACAAGATGCACTCAGCTCTTTTGGAAGCAATCATATAAGGATAGGATTGGTTCCTTTAGTATGCAAACAATATCAATAGCAAGGAAGTCATGATTTTTTCTCAAGCGCACAATCATAATGGGTTTAGTTTCCAAGGAGAATGCATTCAGTCAAACGCATGCACACTCCTAATTACTAGATTGGATAAAGCATCCATAAAATATGTGCATGAATTTTGCCTAAGATACTTGAGGATGTCTTACCTTATCCTAAGAGTCTTTGCCTTGAGCTCCCTTCTTTCCCCAAGCCTTGTCATACAAGTGAAAATGAGTATATAAATTCAAGAGAGGTGAGGAAAGAAGAAGTAGAGACTAATAACGTTTCCCATCAATAAGCACACTGAAGGAGGTGGCAATAATCATAGTAATGCGAACACTCACATCTAGGAACAAAATACATATGGGTGTAAAAGGATTACACACTCCAAACCTTAAAAAACAAGTCAAAACTACGAATTGAAAATCAAGATAAAATAAGATCAAGTCACTAAAATGAGTAGAAATAAATCTAGGCATCATAGGACTTGTTACAAACATAAAAGGGACACATGTAGATTTGAACTCCAAAAACCAAGGTAGCAAGCCATAAAATCAATCAAGCTGAGTAGCCACTAGAATAAAACCATTATTTAGGTGCTTCTATACTCTTGGCTAGGTGAGTTCTCAATTCGACAATTTAGAACCTTTAGGTCAAGCCACCACTTGATTATGATCGTAGGACATTGTTGCTAGGTGGGCTCACTTGTTGATGAGTGGTACATGTTTTTGGTGATGTTGCTAGGGAGAGTGCCTATGATAAGTTACTTGTGTGATGGTTAGAGTTCTATTGTGGAGTAGATGTGCATGAAAGGTTAGATGGACTAGCATCTAATTTCATTCTTGCACTTCTTATACACATAGCTAATTATTTAGGTGTGTATTGAGTTTTTTTGTGGTTAGTGTAGTAAGGACCATATGAGATTACAATGAGGTGAATTAGAGTCAGATTGTGATAGTAGGTTAGATTTACCATCATGTACATATCTCCAAAAACCTTAGCACTTCTCTTTTGTGTGTATTGATTGCTTGCGTGTGAGGGAGTAGCAGGTATCGTGGATGATCAAATTGCATGTCTCATCTCAAGGCATGTCATCTCAAGGCAAGCACTATATGCATCTAGAATCCTTTTGTCCAACACAACATTTGACAAAGAGTATTGAGTGAAAACCTAGAGCTGTATAGCCATATTTCAATTTTCTAGGGATCCTTTTGGGAAAATGAGCACATAGAAGGATAAAGGAGCATGGGGAGGAAGATTCGCGACTAGAGACCAAATCAAAGCACGCCAAAAATGATTGTGTATGTGTTTGTGGAGAAATGCCTCGTCCAAAGGCATCCCAAGCCAAGCTACAACAAGTACTGAAGCTTGGAAAATAATCTCTGAAGTACTCCATTTGCATTGCATATTTCTCTCTTTTTTGAATTAGGAATGGTTGTTTTACTTTCTTTTTCTAAAGCATTCATGGAGAAGCTTGTTTAACGATAGAAATATGTTATTAGACATTCCTAGGCGAGAAGTAGAGTACACTCTAGGAGGAGGATTTAGAGAAATGGATTATATACCAAGACTTAAAGAGAAGGTTATATATGAAACTCATGACATTAATATATACCAAGAAAAGAATCGTTTGGATGCAAATATGAACGATATGCAAGTAGATATGCCAATGGTTAAGGAAATCCAAACTAAGATGGGAACCCTATGCACTTCTATAAGTTAAGTAAAAGGGAGAATGGATCAAATACTACATCTGCTCTACCCAACTCAACCTCTTTGTGCACAAATGGGATCCTTTTTTATTCAACAAAGGAACCCATCAATGAGTAAAGGCCCGAATGTTCCATTACCCATCCAAAGTAACATATCATTGTTGATATATTTAGGTAGTGATGTGTGTGAACACACTAGGACCGCCGAGGCACTTGTTTCCCTCATTAGGAGGTCTTTTTCCCTCGGCTTGTATACATGCTTATAGCCCTAATGGGTTACTTATCTTTGTATATTCTAGTGGTAATACATTCAGTATTGTGTGTTGTGATCCAACCTTCTTCTTCTTCCTTGTGCTATTTGTGTGCTTCCGCAGACGTCTAACTCCAACAATTGGTATCAGAGTAGGTCGCCACTTCATCTATGGTGCCGAAATCCCGATCTGAGCTCGTTTTGGCCTCAAAATGCACTATCAAAATGCTTCTACAAGCTATTTCATATTTTTGTGCCAAAGATATATGTAGGTTGTGGTTCGCTAGTATAGGCGTCTCAAAGTCTCCTATAGGTCTAGTAGAACTTGTTAGGGTAGTTTTGTTCAACTTTTTTAGATACAATCATTTTTTTACATTAGGGTATTTTAGTCAGTGACCATGGCTGAAAGTAGTGATATATTCTGTATGTTGGTTGTTGAGGATAAGTTGGACGGTACCAATTACCCATTGTGGGCTTATATGATGCGACATGTATTGGTTGCAAAAGAACTGTGGAACATTGTGCATGGTGTTGAAAAACATCCTATCACACTTGCAAATACAGGTATTGAAGCTGATGTAGATGGCATTGAAGATGCTGATATTCTTTAGATTCCTGTTTGTGCTGTGGTTTCTGCTACACCTATTGTAGAGAAATGTTTTTGGGATGGTAGAGATGCTCAAGCACATGCATTGATAGCCTTATCCATCAAACATGCCATTATTCCTCACATTCACTCTTGCAGGACAGCTAAGGATTCTTGGATACGCTTACCACATTGTGCCAAGCTAGGAATGAGGCTTGTGTTGCTTACCTTCAAAAACAATTGGAGAGTGAGCATATGAATGAAGGTGATTCTATGGACATTTTTTTGACAAAGATCAAGGATTTGAAGGAATAGTTGATTTCTACTAATGAAGTTATACGAGATAGCTCACTTGTGCAGAACGTTCTAAATGGTCTTCTTGATTCATATCAGAGTTTTGCTTCTACTCTTCGTTTGATGATGAAAGGGAATCCAAATGCCTTGTCATTTGAAAATTTAGTTTCTATTCTGCTGCAAGAAGATTAGTCTAGGCAAAACAAATCCATTATGCATGTTGCAAATCAAGCTTTCCTGGCTAGTCAGAAGGGCAAAGGTAAATGGAGCTGATTTACCAGTAAGAAGAAATTTGCAAATGCTACACATTCAAAGAAAAAAGACGAAGATGAGAAGAAATCAGAAAAAGTAGAAATTGTTTTGCAAATACTATAAAGCAAATGATCATGTCATTAAGAGCTATCCAAAACTAGCTCCTAAAGAGGCAAAGAAGAAAGAGGGCGAAATGGTTGTTGTAGAGGCCTCTACACCAAAAATAGAGTTTGCTAATCTTGTGCAGAATGAAGAATGGGCGTTTACTACTATTTGCAATTTTGACCCATCTTCTCATGAGCAGTGTATGTCTGTAGTAAACTCTGATGTTTGGTATTTTGATAGTGGGGCAGCCAAACATATTACCTCATAGCGTAGTTTCTTCACTTCACTTGAGCCTCCCCTACAGGGAATACTGTAACATGTGCCGAACACTCCTCTTATCCTGTTATAGGAGTTATTAAGATCATTCTAACAACTACTGATGGTAGTTCTTTCACTTTCTTGGATGCTTTATTTGTGCCAGGGATCAAGAAATATTTGTAATGAGTTTCTACATTAGCCAAGATTGGCTTGGTTGTGAAATTTGTTGATGAGAGATGTACAACTCATGATCTATCAAATGGTGACATGATTATTGCTTTTGGAATTTTATGTCGTGGGATGTATAAGCTCATAGACTATGAAAAATCTGTGATTGATTCACCATGTGCAGTACATGATTCTCAGGCTATGTCGGATACAAAGCTTTGGCATGCATGCTTTGGTCATCTGAATTTTGCTAGTTTGCTACATGTGCAAAAATCTGATATGATGTCCTCTTTGCCCAACTTGAGGCACCTAGTAAACATGTTTGTGAAGGCTATATTTTGGGCAAAATGCAACATTCCTCCTTTCCAAAAGATGGTTCACTTCGAGCTACTCATAAATTGCAGCTTGTTCATAGTGATATTTGTGGTCCTATGTAGACAACCTCTTTTGGAAATTATCTTCACTTCATGACTTTCATTGATGATTCTTCTAGGCATGCATGGGTATATCCATTGAAAGCAAAGTCCGAAGTGTTCATGTGCTTCAAAACGTTTTTGGTTTTGACTGAAAATCTATTAGCATGTAAAATACATACCCTCTGTTCTAATTTGGGGGGTATATGTCTTTTGAACTTAATGCATTTTTGGCTGAACATGGGATAAAACATCAGTGTATAGTGCCATATACACCTCAAAAAAATGGAGTTGCTGAATGGAAGAACAATTCACTCATGGAGATGGCGAGGTGTATGGTCAAGAGTCAGGCTTTACC
Source organism: Ceratopteris richardii (assembly GCA_020310875.1). Classification (NCBI taxonomy): domain Eukaryota; kingdom Viridiplantae; phylum Streptophyta; class Polypodiopsida; order Polypodiales; family Pteridaceae; genus Ceratopteris; species Ceratopteris richardii. The sequence goes on from CM035433.1 coordinate 74,910,951, forward strand.
ACATTGTTTCTGGCTTGAGGCTGTCATGTGTGCAACATATGTACTTAACAGGTGTCCCACCAAAGCATTGTAGTCTATCACTCCATACAAGGCTTGGCATGGTTGCAGGCCATCTGTTGCTCACCGTCATGTTTTTGGTTGTCTGTCATATGCATTAGTGCCTGAACAACATCAGAGTAAATTGGATGATAAAGTAGTAAAATGTAGTTTTGTTGGGTACAGTTCTGAAAGCAAATGCTATCGTCTATATCATCCACAGACTAGGCATTTTGGTTACCTGTGATGTTGTTTTTGTGGAAGATGTTATTCAACCTTTACTTTCATGTATGAAGAAGACATTTGTTGGTTCCAAAGGCATGTATGATACTTCGCTTTCTCTTTTTACTGGTGGACACTCTAGTGCTAGTCCAAATGAGGCAACTTCTCAGCCGTTGCATGTTTCATATGATGATGCAAATCATTCCATTTCTGATGCACTTATTGATGAGAGAGCTAATATTGAGGAGGCAAAAACTATGCCAAAATGGCTAGTGCAGACTTTGTGTGACAACAAATTAGATGCAGCTCTATCATACCATACTCATTCACGCTCTCATAGTGCTTGTTTTGCATCAGATTGCTATGCTATGGATGCATCTAGTGTTTGTGATGAGACCGAACCTGGTTTGTTTGATGAAGCACAAAATTATGAACATTGGATGGCTGCAATGCAATCTGAATATGATGCTATCATGAAAAATGGTACCTGGTCTTTATGTGACTTGCCTCCTGGTGAGAAGGCCATTGCCACTAAGTGGGTATACAAGCTGAAGCATAAACCTGATGGAACAGTTGATAGATATAAGCCTAGGCTTGTTGGAAAGGGTTATGCACAAGAAAGAGGCATTGATTTTGATGAAATCTTTGCTCCTACTTGTCGAATGACTACTGTTCGTAGCACATGTGCACTTGCAGCTCATCATGGTTGCAATGTACATCAGTTGGACATTTAAATAGAATTTTTGAATGGTGACTTACATGAAGAAGTGTATATTTTTTAGCCCTATGGCTTTGTGTAGAAAGGGCATGAAATTCAAGTGTGCAAGTTAAAGAAGGCATTATATGGTTTAAAGCAAGCACCACGTGCTTGGTATGAAAAGATACATGCTTATCTTATTGCACATGGTTTTGAGAATAGTCCAATTGAAAGAACCTTATATGTTAAGTGTGCTAATGATGTGCTTCTGATCATTGTTGCGTATGTTGATGACATGTTGCTCACTAGTCCTCATGACAAGCACATTGCTGATTTCAAGGCTGATTTGCATGTCTCATTTGAGATGTCTGACTTGGGGCATTTGCATCATTATTTGGGCATTCACTTTATGCAAGTTGATGGCAGAATAGCTTTGTGTCAAACAAAATATATTGACACATTATTGCAATGTTTTGGCCTTGAAGACTGTAAACTTATTGCCACTCCTAGGGAGACAGGTTTATGATGGAGTCTTCATGATGCTGGAGATGCATTTGATGTTGTTCTCTATCAGCAGGCTATTGGATGTTTGATTTACTTTTGCATTACTCAGCCAGATATTCAGTTTTCTGTCTCACAGATGAGTAGGTTTATGCATTGCCCAGGTGTTAAGCATTGGTAGGCGGTTAAGCGCATCTTTTGCTACTTGAGTGGTACCCGACTACTTGGGTTGTTTTATCCCAAGGGGGGATCACCGCCGCCAGATTTGCATGCTTTTGTTGACTCTGATTGGGTTGGTTGGAAGCTTTCACAATGACTGTTGAGGGTGTGTGGCTCAGATGCCTTATGGCTGATTTGGGTGTTGTTCAGTCTTCTACCACCACCATCTTCATTGACAGTCAAAGCGCATTGGCAATTGCAAGGAACCCTATGTTCTATGCTCGCACTAAGCACATTGAGGTGCATTATCATTATGTCAGGGAGAGGTTCTTTGCTGGAGATATCAGCTTGGCATATGTGCTCATGTAGGAGAACATTGTAGACCTTTTCATGAAAGCTCTGCCTAGGGAGAATTTTGAAGCTTTCCATAAAGATTTGGGCTTACTTCCTTTTGTAGATTGATTCCACATAGCTTGGCACTTCCTTATACATGAGTTCCAGCTCCTTGGTCACCGCATCACCCCAAGGGGGGATTTGTTGATATATTTAGGTAGTGATGTGTGTGAACACACTAGGACCACCGGGGTACTTTTTTCCCTCTTTAGGAGGTTTTTTTCCCTTGGCTTCTATATATGCCTATAGCCCTAACATGTTACTTATCTTTGTAGATTCCAATGGTAATACATTTAGTTTGTGTGCCGTGCTCCAAATTTCTTCTTCTTCCTTGTGTTGTTCATGTGTTTCCGCAGACGTCTAACTCCAACAATCACTTAGAAATAAAGTTGAGGATTTGATTACAAATTCTCAACATACTAATTCCTTAAAATCTAGGATTCGTTCTTTTGTGAAAGACTTAAATCCATCTTAGCTAATGACAAAGGTCAAAATAAGGATGCAATCTTGAATTTTCTATAGAAATGGCAAGAATTGCACAACTATACTATTGAGTCCCACCAAGTCCTAGAAACAAGCTTATCCCTTGGGCTAAAGGCCTAGAAGTGGTGGATGAGCTTGAAAAGGATAATGTAGGAGTTCACCTTGTCCAAATTTTAAACATTCAAAATAATAAAGTTTGGAAGGAGTTATAGGTAATATCCTTCCTTCTCTTTATTTTTCTTCATTTTTTCCTTACTTTTGCATCACCATCATCACCATCATCATCCCCACCATCTCCCACCTCCATCTCCATCTCCACAAAAAAATTTCAGTTTTTTGGTCATATTACACTCCCCACCTAATTTCCCTCATTTCATTGTGAGAGAGAGCGAGAGAGAGCTTGCATGCTATCTGTTTTTGGTGTGTTTTTGAGCTTTTGTTGCAGGAACTAGCTGTACCACCTTCTCCAGCAGTGTGCGCAGGTATGACAGACTCTGCACAGGTCCCGGGACGACGACCTTTGTCTGTCGCGACAGACAGAAAAACTTAATATTTTGTGAATGCGTGTTTGGCACGGTAACCTACACCATTAGAGCACTCCAAATCACTAGAAGTTTCTCAAAAATTTGCGTTTTTTCAGTCTATCGAGACAGACACCGTCTATCGCGACAGACACCGTCTATCGCGACAGACCAAAATTCCACGACAGACACCGTCTATCACGACAGACAGAGACCCACGATAGACCCCGTCTATCGTGACAGACACCGTCTATCGCGACAGACCAAAATTCCACGACAGACACCGTCTATCGTGACAGACACCGTCTATCGCGACAGACATAGACCCACGATAGACCCCATCTATCGCGACAGACACCTGTCTATCGCGACAGACCAAAATTCCACGACAGACACCATCTATCGTGACAGACACCGTCTATCGCGACAAACCAAATCACGACAGATGACAGACAGCGTCTATTGCGACAGACCACTCTATTGTGACAGACACCGTCTATCGCGACAGACCACTCTATCGCGACAGACCACTCTATCGCGACAGACACCGTGTATCGCGACAGACACCGTCTATCGCGACAGACCACTCTATCGCGACAGACACCGTCTATCGCGACAGACACCGTCTATCGCGATAGACCACTCTATCGCGACAGACACCGTCTATCGCGACAGACAGCCCCCCACGATAGTTTGTGTCTATCGCGACAGACACCGTCTATCGCGATAGATAGACATTTTCGGCAAAAATTAAGGGGTAATTTTTTTGGAAATTTAGGCTAAATTTTGGGCATATTTGCACTCTCAAATACTCACACACTTGCAAAGGCCTTAGAAAAATGCATTAAAACTCCTGAAAGGTTCTGTTTGTCTGGTTAACCCCCTAAACCCTGAACGGCCATAACTTTTTCATACAAAATCCATTTTTTGAGCTCTAGGGCTTGTCGGAAAGCTCGTGGCATATACTACACGCCCTCAACTGTTTTTTATAAGAATAATGCGTTGATTTTCAGATAGGATATTTGGAAGTTGACACACTGAGGGGTAGGAACACCAAGGGAGCTCTAGAGGAAATTTTTAGCAATACAAAAGGGGGAACAAGGGTCATTAAAAAAGTGTCTGAAATAAATTGTCTGTCAATTGAAGGATCAACTTGAAGCTAAACTTGGGATTCTTACAGGATCATTGAGAGCTCTTGGAGAAAGCAAAGTAAGTGCCAAGGAGAACAAGCTCGGGAACGTGCTTCCTGGGTAGACCAGCATCGCCAGGAGGAGCGACTTGAGGTTGGAACATCACTTAACCCCCTTAGTCTATTCTTAGCATAGGCTAAGTGCGAGTAGTTGTTCTGATTGACTAGGGATACGATAGGAACACTCAAGTTTGAAGAGCCCTTAATTTCTCAAGTGCAAGGGTAGGCAAAATTGTAGTCAAGGGATAACTTAAAGGAAAAGAACTTAAACTAAGCGGACGCAGAACATCAAGTACGACCCACGAAAGTGCTCCTAATGACGCTTAACTAAAAACAAGAAAACACATCCAAAGGAACTTAAAAGGAACAAGTGACTGGTACCAAAGAATCAGCAACGTACAAAGGGCATATGAACCTTAGGTCAGGTAGACACCTAGGGAGAGACAGACAAAGTCTTAGATCTTCAGAGGCTAGTGTCAATCATACTGCGAGGTCTTGGGCCCAGCAGTTGAGCCATCATTCGGATTACCCTAGTTCTGAGACTAGCGAGTCTGAGATGTCCCACGGTATGGAGAGACCTACAGGAAGTTCTGGGGTGCCATATTTAGATAGGGTGGAAGGCCCTTACAAGATGCAACTCGAGTACCTTAGGACCAATCGATTAGGTGCTAGCATCTATGAGGATGGCCTAGGAAGAGCGGTGGTCCAGATTAAAAACCCTGACCAATCCATTGGACTAGAGCGCCCAGCTGTCAAGTTTGAAAATGGAGCATACTTGGACAAGGAAGGGACAATATATGTGGTCACCAGTCATCCCGATAGGACAGATGAATTTGGGAATGTGGTCCCGAAAACGGACTTAGGTGACCTAGAGCAAGGAAACATGGGCGAAGAACCTAGAACCCCCCGAGGCAAATCTGTTCTCACGAGGATTATCACACTAGAGTGGATTCCCCAAGATAATAAGAGCATAGATCTCCTCTTGAACCTAGAGACGGATGAAGCCTTTTGGAGATATAGACCTAGTCAACCGAGTGAGGTAGGAACAATCATGATATATGAGTTCAAAGATCCTGATATTCCAGGAAGAGTGACCTACTTAGATCACTCTTCAGAGAGGATCTTTGGGGTTATAGAAAATGATAGGCATACTTACACTTGGAAAGGAGAATTTATCTTCCCCCAACCAAGATCGAATGTGTCCTTTGGTTGCCAAGGAGCTGGAACATCTCAAGCTCAGGGGACTCAAAGAGAAAGGTGTCGAGAGAGACCTGAGGTAAGCTTTGCCAACTCTTGGGGAAGAGAAAGAACGAGAATGGACATGAATAGAGGGGAACCTGAGGGACATAGAGCCCCAGGGAACCGAAGAAATGCCGATGATTTCCCTTTGCCAAGACCAAGAGAGCACACGAGAACCTTGAGACCGACCCAGCTAGTTAAGTCCATGAAAAACTACTTCGATGGCACTGGAGACCCCTACGATCATGTAGCCGAGTTTAAGCAAGTCTTGAGAGCTGAACAAGTTGAAGACCTGTTCACACAGTACAATGCCTTTGGTTTAACCCTTAGGAACACCGCCCTGACATGGTTTCAGCCACTAAACGAGAGGCAGTTTAGAAGCATAGATCAACTTTTAGAGGCATTCATTATCGAATTCTCTAAAAGTGGAATAAGGGATAATACTTCCTCATTGATATACAGCTTCAAGCAGACCCTGCAAGAGACTGTGAGACTTGCAGGAAGAAGATTTAGGCAATATCTTGAGCGATGTCCTGGTCCTGAGTTACCCACGGCCGCTAAGCAAGTGGCTTTATTCTTGGATGGATTGCTAAGTACCAAATTGAGACCATATGTGTACTTGAAGGACCCCCGGACTATAGAAGAATGTGTACGCATGTGCATCGATATTGAGGATAACCTAGGGGAGGAGTTAGAGCTATCCAAAATCTACAAAGATTCAGATAGTACCTCTAGCCTCTCTTCCTCACAGTCCACATCAATTGAGGAACTTGCGGAAAAAGTAGCTCAAAAACTAGGCGTCTCTAGTAAACAAATTCCTAGATTTGCCCCAGTAAAGAGGTGCTATACTTGCGGTGGTGACCATATGGCAAACGCATGTCCCATCACGGCTCAACCCCAAGTGAACCCTAGCAGCCAATATTGCACCATAGAGCGAAGGTACACAAATCACTCAGCACAGGACTGCCCATACAATAAGCAAGCGGTTAGGCAAACCTACCCTTAGCCATACCCTCAACAAGGCAGATACCAGAGTCAATATTCACCACAACAGTATATTAGGCCTCAACAAAATTACCAACTGCAATATCAAGCCCAACTGAGACCCCAGCCAGTGCTAGCACAGCAACCACCTGCTCCTACTAATGTGATTCCGGTCAAGTATGCTGCTGCAGAAGAAAACCTGAATAGAGCGATAGTCCCTGTAACACCATTAATCTCAGAAAGTGATCCCAGTGACCATAGCTTTGATTCTACACATGTTGATAGTCCCCAGGCTTACTACATGCAGTCTCCTGAACATGGTGAGTCTTACCACAGTGAGGAACCGAGTGAACCTATTTGGGAGCCTGAATATGCTAATGTCATGTACACAAACCCCAACTCTAGACCTCAACCTAGGCAGATACGACCCCCTTTTCCTAGAGGACCTTGCTTCAGATGCCAGGGTGATCACCTCATACGTGATTTCCCCATGCCTGCACCTACACAACCCCAATCAGTGACGATCCAAGGCTTTTGCCAGGAGTGCGAAAAGGAACATCTCTTACGAGATTGTCCCAAGAATCCAAACAATATGCCAAAAATCACTCCGATTAATGTTATTGGGTTAGTGGTCAATTCCACAGGAAGTGTCACTTCCACTGCACCAGTGCAGGTAATCACTAGAGCTCAAGCATTGCAGCAAAACCAAGGGGTAAGCCAGGAAAAGTGCCCAGACGCTAGCGATACTGAGAGCCAAAATAAGAAGAGAACAAGAGCTTGGAGAGATAGCCGGGAACGTATGAAAAGGCAATGGGCAAACAAGATGAGTGAACTTGAGGAAAGTCTACGAGAAACCAAGGCCAAAATCATAGAGATCACATCTCAACCGCACTCTCACACATTCCCACCGCTACCATCCCCATCACCCTCCATCCCTCCACCCTCTAATACACCCCACGTAACCCACCCACCACCCCGAGCAGGATCAGTATTAGCTGATCCCACTCCTGAAGACATAGACATGATGCTTAAAGCATATCAGGCCAGAATTCAAGAAGGGCCAAATGTAATGGATCATGACAAGTGCTACCCTAGAGCTGACCTAGAGATAGAAAGAACCAAGCTTTGCGCAAAAATGGTCGCATTGGCTCAGACTATGTTTGAAGCTAGTCGCCTTTTCAATTACTCGGGCTCAACCAAGACGCAATTACACTTGGATGGACTTCTAGAGAAGTTAGAGGGCATAATTGCAAGATCTGCCAAGGAAGAAAAAAATCAAGAAAGAGATAAAGCAAGAAAAAACATGACCCATCCCCCACCGAAAGCTTATGTGCCCAATTCCACTGAACCAGACAACCCCCCCTCCCTAGAAAGAATAGAGAATCTAATTGCACAATCACAAAAGGAACCCACCCCTCAACACCATGACAAGGCTAGTGAAAGAGCAGGTCTTCCTACCCAGAAAGCCTATGTGCCTGAGGCCTACGTGCCTAACTCTACGGAGCCAGACACCTCTTCTTCTATGAATCAATACACACCAGAATTCTTGTGAGAGATTCAAGAAGAGAAATGGGCTAAAGAGAGTGAAGTTCCTCCTCCCATTGAACTTGTGGATGACACACACGATCAATTCCCACAAGACCTTCCTTCCATTTATGGAGAGCAGGAGAGTGCCCAATCTCAAGAAAGATTAGACTTCGAGTCTAATTCTTTACAAGAACTACCCCATTTCACAGCCCCATGGGAAGCAAAGTCCACCTGTATGAGAGCACCTACAGTCATGGTAAGAAACGAAGATTCAGTCATACCTAGGAACACAGAGGTAGTGAAGAACACCAAAGTGCAGTGCAATCTCACTTTGGAAGAGCTGCTTAAGGTTAGACCAGAAGTGTGGAAACATGTAGCCAATCAAGTGCCCGAGATAGCAAAACCTCGTTCCCAGGTAGGATCCCAGAGAACAGTGCCAGAAATACCCTTAGACAAGATAGGAGACATGAGTGAGGGCGAAGAGGGAAACACATATCTCCCCATCACTCATTAGGGATACACAACCAAGGCCATCTTGGACTCAGGTGCAGGAGTTACAATTGTTACCACTTCCTTATGGAAACGATGGGGCAAGCCAGCTCTCAGGCCAACGAGAATGAAATTGCAGATGGCTGACGGGCACATAGAAAGACCCTTAGGACTACTCGAGGGGATAACTCTCACTACTTGTGGTGTAGAGTTTGAGCACACATTTGCTATCTGTGACTTTAGCAAAAATCAAGCCTATGAGATGATTTTGGGAAGACCATTTATGCGGCAGTTGCAAGTGGTACAGGATTGGGGAACCAATTCCTTGTATTTGCAGCACTTAAGTGTTACAACCAAAGTCAATCTCAAGGATTACTCTCATAGAGATGTCCCTCCTATCCAATGGAACCCCATCCATAGAGCCAAAGATGATATGGAATCGGTGCATTCCCCAGGATCAGGATCCTCATGGATGCATGAAGACACTCACTTATGGATGTGTAAGGGAGCAGTAGAAGAAGAGAAGAGAGAAAAAGCCAGGGAGATAGGTGCAAAAGAAACCCATAGATCAATCCAAGACCCAGCCTATGCACCTGTAGTTTTTCCAGACGAAGAATTCGAACCTCACGGCTGGGTAGAAATTCTAGCAACCATGGATGTAGCCATCAATGAAGAACAATGGACACCTCACTGTGATGAGGATGGCTATGACATTTCAGTCTTCTCCATAGAGCCGATCATGGGAGAGGTAGTTTTAGAAGAGTGTGAACCTAGCCCTGATGCATTTGAGGATGCGAGCGACTCCGATCTAGAGTCAATCATTATGGACCCACCTTTTGCATCAGATGAGGAATACTTCTATGAAGTAGAATTTCAACCCCAGAAGCACGGAGAGCTTACAAAGGATGTAAGGCTAGCCACACATGTAACCCATAAGGAAGAAGGAAAGAAAAGAAAGAAGAGAGAAGTCACACCAGAAGAGGAAGAATCTTTGTTTGAGGTCCCGGAAAATTTTAAGAAGTATGAGATAGATGACAAGAGAGTCATGATTAGAATGCCTAAACGAGAGGCGCAATCGGGAGAGGCCTATGATAACAAAGAAACCACCAAGAGAATAGTGGTAGCCATAGAAGAAGGAGAAGAGAGGTGCACTTACATAGGACATGACCTCACTGAGGAAGAAGAGCATGAGCTGATAGCTTGATAAGAGAATACAGAGATGTATTTGCTTGGAGTTACAAGGATTTGAAAGGAGTGGACCGGGACATATGCTCACATACGATTCCCATGACTACAGAGGCCATACCCTCAAAGCAAAAGCCATATACATACAATGATAATTACACTGCCAAGATCAAAGAGGAGATAGATAGACTGGTTGAAGCTGGATTTATCTATGAAATTGAGCACACTGAATGGGTATCCCCCATTGTTGTGGTGCCTAAAAAGAATGGTAAATTACGTGTATGCATTAACTTGAAGAAGGTTAATGCAGCCACAATTCGAGATAACTATCCGCTTCCTATCACAGAGCATCTCTTAGAAAGAGTAGTAGGCAAGGAAGTGTACAGCTTCCTCGATGGATTTTCGGGCTACAATCAAGTAGCCATAGCTCCAGAAGATCAGCATAAGACAGCTTTTGCCACAGAGTGGGGTATATTTTCCTTTCGTGTAATGCCATTTGGGCTTACCAATGCTCCTGCAATCTTCCAGAGACTAATGTGCCATGTATTTAAGGAGTTCCTAAGGAAGAATCTAGAAGTCTATGTTGATGATCTTTGTGCTCATTCCAACATTAGACAAACCCATATTCCTGAACTCAGACAAATCTTTGACAAATGTAGAGAATATCAAGTCTGCCTGAACCCAGAAAAGTGCGTTTTTATGGTCAGGCAAGGCAAGATTCTAGGACACATAGTGTCAAAGAATGGCATATCCACTGATGAAGAGAAAGTGAGAGCCATAGCCGAGTTACCTAGGCCAAAGAATGTCAAGGAAGTACAAGCTTTCATGGGGCATTGTGGTTATTACCGACGATTTATACACATGTATGGCATCATTGCAAAGCCTCTGTACGGACTCCTGACAAACTTTGAGTGGACTGAGGAATGTGAGAATTCCTTCCAGGAGCTTAAACGAAGATTATGTTCAGCACCAATCTTAACCACACCAGATTGGAATAAGCCATTCCATGTTCACGTGGATGCATCCAATTATGCTATTGGGTGTGTGCTTGCACAACCTACTGGTGAAGGTAATATGGATCTCCCAATTGCCTATGCCAATAGACAATTGAACGTAGCTGAACGAAATTATACCACTATGGAGAGAGAAGGATTAGGCATGGTATATGCGGTTAAAAAGTTTAGACATTATTTGCTTGCAAATAAGTTTAAATTTTTTACTGATCATCAGGCATTGCTATACCTCGTAAACAAGCCATGCAATACAGGAAGATTAGTAAGATGGTTTCTCTTGCTAATGGAATATGATTTTGAGGTTGTGGTAAGGAAAGGGAAGACTCATTTGAGAGCAGATCACCTTTCTAGGCTCACATCGGGAGAAGCCCCACAAGGAGTGTCAGATGACCTTCCTGATGCTTACTTGTTTAATTTGGAAGTGGTGCCGTAGTGGGCTAAGCCATTGGTACCAGTGTTGACATACGGACCTAACCACCCAGTAATAAACACGTAGGATAGAGAGGTAGTAAAAGCCCAAAAGTATCACATCATGGCAGGAAGTATGTACATGCACACAGACCAAGGGATCTTGGCTTGTTGTGTAGAAGAGGATGAGTACACTAAATGGTTGCACTTAGCACATGTAGGTGCATTAGAGCAACACTACTCAAAGCAACGAACCTTACAGACTCGGAGTGCATTGGCCGACTATGGAGGCTGATGTCCAAAAGTTGTGCAAGGAATGCCCAATCTGCTGCACTAAACCACCTGTGGAACATGCCACTCTTTATCAAGTGTCCATAGTGCCAGATTGGAGTGAACCTCTAGTATCCTTCTTAAGGACGAGAACATTCCCTCCAGACATGACTCTGGCTAGGCAAAGGAGTTTAGAACAAGAAGCCCGGGATTATTCACTCATTGGTGACAATCTATACAAGCGTGGTAAAGATGGTTACCTGAGACTATGTGTCCATGAGAGTGAATATCTCAAAATCTTGGATACTGCTCACCAAGGTGTAGCAGGGGGACACTTTGGACCAGATCGGGTAATCAAGGCAATACTATTTGCAGGCTTTTGGTGGCCAACCCTTCACATGGATGCACATACCTATGTGAAACGGTGTGATGTTTGTCAGAGAACTCAGTACCCTATACGCAAGGATGAGATGCCACTGAAGCCTATGATGGGCGGACGTGCGTTCTCTAAATGGGGAATAGACTTTGTTGGTCCTATTAATCCCCCAGCTAAGGGTTCACATGCTGAATATATCATCGTGGCGACAGACTATCTAACCAAGTGGGTAGAAGCGAAAGCTACTACAAAAAATGCTCAAACAACAGCAAAGTTCTTATTTGAAAATGTATTCACGAGGTACGGATTTCCAATAGAGTTGGTGAGTGATAGAGGCACACACTTCTTGAATGAAGTCATAGAAAACCTTCTCCAAGAATTCTTGGTGATACATAAGAAATCGGCCCCCTATCATCCACAAGCTAATGGCTAGGCTGAGAGGACTAATAAGATCTTATGCAATGCGCTGACTAAACTAGTGAACAATAAACGGTCTGATTGGGACAAACAGCTACACCATGCTGTTTGGGCATACTGGGTTGCCTATAAAACGGTACTCCAAGCCACCCCCTTTCAGATGGTATTTGGCCAAAATGCTGTGCTGCCCCTGGACTTTTTGATACCTACATTGAAGGTAGCACAAGAGCATGACTGGACAGGCCATGAACTCTCCTCTCGAATCTTTGATCTTGAACGTCTAGGCGAAACACGATTGAGAGCTGCAGCAGGAATCTATGCAGCAAAGAAGAGGCAAAAGGCATATTTTGATACACATGTGAAGGATAAAGGCTTGAAAGTAGGCGACCTAGTCCTAGTCTACACATTGAAGCAACATGCACGGAAATTAGAGAAAAGAGGTTACGGGCCAATGATTATCAATAGAATCTCCACAAGTGGCGCAGTTCAACTAGCCACTTTAGAGGGCGATATTCTACCAAGTTACATAAGTGGATGCAGAGTCAAGTTATGTCAGGAACCCCTTACTGAAGAGATGCTAAATCGACTCAACACTGCCAAGAGACGTAAAGAAGAAGAGAAACGAATTAGAGAAGAAGCACAGGCAGAAGCTTTAGAACGCATCCGATGAATGAAATTGAGGAGACAAGGTAGAGACCCGCCTATGCTTGACACTCAAGAATCTGTAGGCTATCCTATGGCCATGTGCGAGACTTCAGGTGGGCATTCCCATAGAATAATCGACCGACGGCCTTTTGTAACCCTAGGAGTAGGACAAGGAAAGGGTGCAAAGATTGTAAGAGCTTTGATTGACTCAGGTGCATCCACTAGTGCTGTCAAGTTGTCTTACTGTCAAGAATTGAAATTAACTGTCGATCCTATAGAAGCATATCTCATAGGATTGGGAGGTGTGGAAACTCCTTGCATGGGTGAGGTGGATCTTCCCATCTCCATTCAAGACGAAGTGATGACAGTCAAAGTACTAGTGTGTCAAGATGAGGACCTCACTGAGCCTCTTGTCTTGGGTCAGGACTGGATCTATGATCATGCAGTCAACCTCAACCTAAGAAGTGGACTTCTTCAGGTATGGGTAGATCATAGCCGAATTACAGTTGAATTGGAAAATGAGGCACTCAAGGAACTAGGCAATGCACAAACTCCTGGTCCTTCCAGGGGCGCACATGAAGTTGACAATGCTATTTTTGTCCAAAACTGTATGATGCAAAAAGAGGCTAATCTCAACAACGGAGCCAGGGAGAGGACGAAACTCCCTTCTTTTCCAAAGACCAGAAGGTTGCAACAACCCACGACAGATCAAATACAGAAGAAGCAGAACACTACCGATACTAAATGCCAAAAAAAGGAGCAGAGCAGATTGTTTCAGCCATGGAAGCAAGTATGGAGGCGAAAAGGCGAATACCCTGTTCAGACCAGGCCGACCTCCCGGCCAAAACCTCTTATTAGTAGTCAACAACATGACACTAATGAGAAGTCCTTCATTAATTCTTCTGCGAAGGTGAAGTCTATTTGGGTACCCAAGAAGTCAATGAAGGCCAGCCCACAATCACGACAAATCTGGGTACCTAAGGCTTGCTTGCGGGCTCAAATAGCTACACCTAGGCCACAACCGGTACAACATGTTTTACTCACTCGAACATCTGAGGCCCAGTCTTATGCATCACGCACGGACACATATTCTTCCATGAGTCCATGCAAATTCTCATTGGTTCAATGGCATGCCAGGTCCATTAGGAGAGGCCAAGTATATATGGGAGTCTAAGTGCGAGTATGACAGATCATGGGTTTGATTCCAATTTTTCTCCAAGGAGTTTGAGACTCTACAGAACACCGAGGATCTCCAGACCATATGGCAACGTGCAGGGCTAGTAGAATACTTTGAAGCACCACTACCTAAACCGGATCTCCTCCGATGCTATTATTTGGTCTCCACATTACAAGCTAATGAAGAAAAGGACAAACCAGGATCATTTGTTCTTCCTTCCTTGCTGGGCAACAATGAGTTAAAGAGGTTTGAACTTACTGTGGAGTTGGTGAGCGCTGCTTTGAATATGCACGGCACACATGTACCTTCTGAGAAGGATGCTCTTGTTCCTACTAACATGAAGGATAGGAAACTATTGAAGCTTAAAGACATGGCAGCACTCACACCAAACGTGTCCATCCCTCTCCGTATGTGCATGCAACATTTTGCTTTCCCCGGCCAAGACCGCTTCACACAACCACACAAAAGAATCTGGTTCGCTCTCTACTTAGCGGAGGCAGGTGCGTTACCAATTAAGCTGCCGGTATGGATTATAGATCAATTGTATGAAGCAAATAAAAGGTCTTCTAGGAAATTAGTGGTGAACGGTTGCTGTGCAATCACACGCATTATTTACCGGTGCCTAGCATACGATGTTCCCATTGAACGTGCCTTAACTTGGGCACAATTACAAATGTTTAAGAAGCTCAAGACGTCCACACATCAATCCAAGCGCATGAGGGGTGCAATCCCTTGTGTCCAGACAAGAGAAGTTCTGACTACTCCTGAAGTATCGCCACGAAGGGAGACCATTGTACCTCCCTTTACCATTAGGATACCCAGGTCTGGATCTGAAACTACGACACAAGCTACCCCTTCAGCTCCTCCTGCTCCATCTGAATTTGAATTTGCTACAACTGGAGATGCTGAAGGAATGGATCCTCAGGACTTCGATGCATTCTTACAAAGTACACAACTCTCTGATGTAGAGTATTATTCAGATGCAGAAGAACAAGGCACATCTTCACAAAGAAGAAGAAAATCTACAGACGACCGCCATGTACATTGGAGTGACGCTTAGCAAGGTCAACAACAAGGACACCTAGAAGAAGAAGGAGCATATGAAGAGGAGACCACTGAAGCCCCAGCCTATACAGTGGAACTCCGAAGGCTGTATCAAATTATGGAACGAGTGCGATCGCAACAACTGCTCACCGAACAGAGCAGTAGAGTACTCATGACTCAGCTGTTGGAAGAAGCAGGAGTTGACTCAGAATATAGTGAAGGTCTCTTATTGATGGCAGAAACATTTGGGGTAGTAGAAGCAGTGCGGACCGCCATTAGGAGGTTTCCAGTTCAATATGATCCACGAAGATTCCAGACACGACCATGCTCAGGTAAGAATATCCATATCCCCATTATAATGGCAGAAGGGCCAATTATTACATCCGAACCCATCAGGACAACCTCCCAAGCAACAGAAACTGCTAGCCAAGAGCACCCAGTCACCCATGAGGAATCCACCGAGCCACTACCACCCACACCCCCACCATCGCCTCCTAGAGCAGAAACCGTGGAAATCACCTCGACCACTCAACCCACCGAACCAACCTTCATCTTCCGTACTCCCATCTCTAGTTCAACCCTATTCTCCACCTCTGATAACCCAATATATGAAGCAACCCCCATCACTACACAATCCACCGAATCGCTCATAGAGCCTGCCCTAGGACAACCATCCCCCATGCCCTCAGCCATAGGTCATCCTGACCCTAGATCCATATTCATGGGTTTCCCTGCTACCATGCAACCCTTCATGCCCTCCTCAATTCTACAACCTCAACCCCCGACCTCCATCTCTCCACTTCTCCAATCCCTCCATAACTTCCTTGCTAAAACTTTTCAACCCAGGTCTCAACCATTCCCTTTATTTTCAGCTCCCCACCCCACTTCTCATCTATTCACCACTTTCACACACACACCACCTACCATTCCAATGTATATGGTAGACCCCACACTCGCACCCACTCCTGAAAGTATGGACATCTCACCACCCACGGCACCTCCCCCTCCCCCCACGCTTCCACCTCCTCCCATTCCCCCTCCACCAATTTCACCCACACACACGTCTTCAATAGACACATCATTCACTCTTCCCCTTCCCCAATTCCCTTCCCATGCATCTTCCATTGTAAACACCACCCCCTCATCTATAGGAAATGCATTGGACACCATGCTCGCTTGTATATCAAACTTAAGGACAGATTACAATCAACTCCAGCAACAGAATGAACACCTGCAAGAGCACTCGGAGACACTACAACACAGACTTGCTGCACTAGTGGAGGAAAATGCTCGCCTCCACACACAATTCCAAACTCTCCAAGAGGCTCATAGCATATTGGAGGTACAGTTACAGAACACAGATTAGGAAGCAATACAAGTGGTAGAAGGTCATCTACGGACACAGCTGGAACGCAATTCAAAGCTTCAGCGAAATATGGCCCTACTCAAGCGATATCTTGCTGCCGCTCATGAAGAGAATCGACGCCTGCAATTACAAAATCAGGAGAACCTAGAAGCAGCTATCGAAAGCACACCGGGGGCACCCATCAGCCCATCAAAGTTTCAAGCAGTGACCCCCAACAATATCAAGATCATATTGGAAGACTATGCCATGCTGCTTGAAGCACATGACCTGCTATCAGAGGAACTGGGTCAACTAAAGCAGAAACACCAAAAAGAAACAACAGCAGCCTCTCAAACCACCTCCTCCGCGGCTTCACTTCTCATAGACTCAGAGGCCTTAAAGGATCTCCAGAAACAGGTCACCGAATTGCAAGCACGTCTACTACAATATGAGAGACCACCTTCCCCTCCAGAGGCTCCCACCGACGAAGAAGTAGTACAAATTCCTGTGGAACAGACATTTGAAGAAGAATACGACCCACAACCCTTCCCAGGAGGCCAACAAATGGAAGAAGCTCAGGACACATTCGAGGCACCACGGCCTCCATGGCTACGTCAAGTGGAGGAAATCGGGAGTTCTCACGAAGAGCGCACAGTAGTGCAAAATCAGGCCATGAGGGTCATAGAGGAAACTGTGCTACAATCTGCTTACTTCAAGAACCTGTCATCGAGACGCCTTATCCTCTCATCTGAACTCCAATACAGGCCTTATTATATTATCCTGGCTGATTATAATGCAGAAATACAGAGAGTCACGGGTCAGATTCCTACCTTTGCTACCCAATTTCAACCCGAAGACCTTCCTCCAGAGGCGCAAAAAGGCAAAATTCGTCAACCCACCTGGCGGCAGAAACTTCTAGAGACATATCCAGAAATGCTACGCACATGGAACAACGCGCCTTTACATCTCCTATACAATCCATGCTACGGTCCAGTTCCACGCCGCAGGTCTTGGAAGGCATTCAATATCAAAGTGCAGAACAACGCGCAATGCAAGGAATGGCTAAACTACTCGTACATTGCGCCACCACAGGGACCACCGTCGGTAGCATACATGATGGGAACAATTCGCCATTGGATGCCACGATTGAAGCCCATGCCAGATGTAGCAGCTCAGATGATGCTTAAAATTTTAGATATGATGTAGGTAGTCCTGAAAACTTTTAGAAATGCAGCCGCACCACAGGTACGTCTCCCAGGGTTTACCAATGGAAATTATGATTTGGTGTATGACATGAGCACCACCCCCAGTATTCGTGTGGCTTACGCCTGGCATGCACGCATCAAATACCTCCCTGCATGTTACAAACAGACCTTCGAAGAAATGTTTAGATCAGGTTTCTGGGAGTATCACTCGGAGATTTTCGCACCGAAGCCAACACACCTGCTCCATCTCTTTGCTTGTGAACAAGCAATGTACTCTGAGTACTACACCACACCCCAACCAGAGGTCCCTGGCGCAATAAATTGGGATGCATTGGAAGCTGATCTAGCGAGAGGCTTAAGGATCGGAGAACACGAACTTGCCACCAATGTCATCCAATACTATATCGACCACCCGATAGAACAGAGGTCTGTCAGGGGCGACAGACGCTAGGAAGGGGGGCGTGTTGGCATACAAGTCAGATGAAGAGCATACTAGCGCAACGGAGGAGTCATGCACAATACGGCAACAAAGCCCAATCATTTTTTCCATGGACCATTTACAACTCAAGTGATTTTAATCACTACACAAACATTGTAAATTCCGTTTTTGGTAGAATAGACTCCATTTTGTGCAAGCCGAGGAGTCCTCGAGCTTGAGGAGTATTAGAACTAGCTACATATCAATTTTCATAATTTTTAGACTCTGTTTGAGCCCTCAAATAGGTTCTAGAACCTAATTTTTAACTAGGCCGGACACTAGGTCTGGACAAGACCAAAGCTAGTTAGAAAACTATAAAAAGAGCTAGAGAGCTCATTTTTGAGGTTAGATTGTTTGTGAATTGAGCTTATGTAAGAGACTTTTTGACTAATGCAAAGGACTCCATTGTTCCTCTCCTTGTTCTTGCCTTGTGTGCGCGTGTGTGTGTATGTGTGTGCATGCTTGTGTGCTTCTCACTCACACACTTGTGCCTTCACTTGCTCATAGTCTTCATACTAGTCCTCACGTCTCCACGGATTGACAATTATGAGGTGAATCTTCTCACGTTGGTACTCACCATTGTGCTAGAGTGACAACACTTTGCGGTTTAGAAAGCTCATTAAAGAGGAGTTATCTTTTGAATACTTTGGAATTTGAACGAAAGGTATCTATTACATGATTCAAGGAGATCACGATGTGCCAGGTACTTGATCTCAACCATGGAACTAAAAAAGCTTGTATACTCATAAAGTAGAAGTTTACATGATACTCCCAACTGATGTAAACAATGTATACCATATAAATCTAGTTCCATATGTCTTCTCTCCTTTATTTGATAATGAAAAGTTTAAATTTAAGTTCTTGATTAATAAATACCAAGATGTTTTTCCTGAAGAACCTCCCAATGGCTTACCTCCTCCTCTTAGGCAAGTTGATCATGCTATAGAATTGCTCCTAGTGATAAAACTATATGTACACCCTCCTACCCACTCCCATATGCCCAACAAGAAGAAGTGGAAAGCAAATTGAAGGAATAACTAAATAAAGGATTCTTTCAACCTAGCCAACTTCCTTGGGAAGCACCTATCCTTTTGGTTAAGAAAAAGGATGGATCAATGGTTATGTATTGATTATTTGGCTTTGAACAAATTTACAATAAAGAATAAATATCCAATGCCTTGAATAGATTATATGTTTGATCAATTGAAGGGAGCAAATATATTTTCAAAGCTCGATCTTCATCAAGGATATCACCAGATTAGAATAAAAAATGAAGATGTCTCCAAAACAGCTTTTAGAAATAAGTATAGTCATTTTTAATTCTTAGACATGCCTTTTGGACTAATGAATGCCCCTGCTGTGTTCATGAATCTAATGAACACAATCCTAAGTACTTTCTTAGGAAAATATGTAGCTGATTTCCTTGAAGACATCCTTGTCTATAGTTAAGATATATTCGCCCATTTTGAGCATTTAGAAAAGATTATCCAAGTTCTAAGAGGAAACGAGTTGTATGGGAAAGAAGCTAAATGTGAATTCTCTTCAACAAAAAATCAGATATCTTGGAAACATTATATATCAGAAAGGAATCCAAGCAGATTCTGAAAAAGATCCAAGTTATTCTTAACTGGCCACACCCAGAGCTTAAAAGTTTCTTAGGGTTAGTAGGATATTATAGAAAGTTTGTACCAAAATTTCCAAGAGCTCAATCCATCTATTTGAAAAGCTAAAGGGAAAGCCTAAAATCCTTACTTGGGATAAGGAACATGCTAAAAGTATGGAACAACTTAAGAAGGCCTTAGTATCAACCTCGGTCCTATAGATAGTAGATCCAAATGAATCCTTTGTGGTTGAAACAAATGCTACTGATTTAGCAATTGGAGCTCTGTTGAATCAGAATGGTTGACCGATTGCTTTTGAAAGTCAAAAGATAAACTCAAGTCAATGCAATTATTCTACCTATGAAAAGGAGCTTTATGCCATTGCACATGATCTAAAGAAATGGAGACATTACTTGTTTGGCACCAAATTGACTATAGTGTTTGATCAAGAATGTATTAAGTGGTTCGTAAACCAATCTAAGTTAGCACGTAGAAAGGCTAGATGGGCCAAGATACTTGAGGAATTTGATTATGAACTCAAATATTGAAGAAGGAAATTCAATGTAGTTGTAGTTGCCTTAAGCCATATGCCTATGTTGAATTCAATGTAGTTGTAGTTGTAGTTGTGTTTGCATGCATGACACGATGACCTACACCATTAGAGCACTGCAAATCATTAGAAGGATCTTAAAAAATTGCATTTTTTTGTCTATCATGACAAACACCATCTATCGTGATAGACACCGTCTATCGTGATAGACATCTTCTATCGCAACAGACAGGGCCCTCGACAAATATCATCTATCACAACAAATAGGCCCCCATGATAGACCTTGTCTATCACGACAAACTGATTTCATGACACACGATAGACACCTGTCTATCGCGAAAGACACGGTCTATCATGACACACAGGCCCCCGATAGAGGATAGACACGGTCTATCACAACAGACACCTATCTATCACGATAGATATGATCCCACAATAGACGCCGTCTATCATGATAGACACTGTCTATCGCGACAGATAGCCGCATGCGACAATCACCATCTATCACAATAGACAGGCCCATGACAGATGACAAACATGGTCTATCACGATAGACACCCATCTATCGCGATAGACAGGACCCCACGATAGACCCTGTCTATCGTGACAGACACTGTCTATCGCGATAGACAACCCCACGTGACAGTCACTGTCTATCATGACAAACAGGAATTTTGGGCAAAAAATTAAAGTGGTATTTTTTTTTTGAAAATTTGGGCTAATTTTGGGCATATCTACACACTCAATTACCCATACAATTACAAAGGCCTTAGAAAAATGCACTAAAATGCTGAAAGGTCATGATTGCATGTTGTTTAAAAGTATCTGTATCAAAGTGTCTGTCAATTGAATGTAAAATCTTGAGATTAACGTGGAACTGTTACACGATCATTGAGAGCTCTTGGAGAAACTGAAGCAAGTGCTAGTGTGTGCAGGCTTGGGAACGCGCTTCGTGGGCAGACAAGCGTAGCACGGAGAAGTGGCTTGAGGTTGGAAGATCTCTCAACCCCCTCAGTCCATTCCTAGCTTAGGCTAAGTGTGAGTAGATGTCTTGATTGACTAGGTGTACGATAGGAATCCTCAAGTTCTAAGAAGCATTAGATTCTCAAGTTCAAGCATAGAGGTAATTGCAGTCAAGGGACAACCTAAAAACAAAGCAATTAATCTAATTCTCTCTCCCCGCCAACGACAGGTATGTAGGTCCTTCTAGAGCTTATTTGAGGGCTCAAAAAGAATCAGAAAATTATGAAAACAGGTATGTAGGTCCTTCTAACACTCCTCACGCTTGAGGACTCCTCGGCTTGAACAAAATGGATTCTAATCTTCCAAAAATAGTATTTACAATGTTTGTGTAGTGATAAAAATCACTTGAGTTGGAAATAGTTTATGGAAAAAATGATGAGGCCTTGTTGCCGGATTGTGCATGACTGCTCCTCGTACAGCTTGTAAGTCAACAACATGTCTCTTAAAAGTCTATAAAAGTGAAAGATCTCTCATTTTTTAGGGTTACATATTTGGAGAGACATTCCTTGTAAGTTACTCCACCTTTGTGAAAACAAAAAAACTCTTGAGCTTAAGGAGGGATCCCCTAACCCTTAGAAATTTTATTAGATTTTTTTTGCACTCGAATCGGACACCAAATGAAGGTGTATGATTTATAGTTAATTAGGGTGGGAATAGTATGAAAAGGTTACTTTTAAAAGTTTTCTATGAAAGTGTACTAACCCTCATTTGTAAGGATCTCTTTTTCATTCTCTCTTCTAATCAAGTGTGAGTTTCTTAGGAGCTCTTGTATCTTGCTTGTGTGTAAGGCTTTCTTCCATGCTTGTGTTCATATGTTCACGTATGTGTGTGTGTGAGACTATTTGTGTGAGTGTCTATGAAAATGGTGGAGGTCCTTATACCAGATTGATAATGATCTATTTTTTAATGCTAGTTTGTACAAGTTTTGTGCCCATTAGTCTACATCAAACAATTGGTTTCTTAGAAAATGAGTAAGAGTGAAATTTCCATTTTGAACAACATTGTTGTAGGCCTCATACTTGAGGTTTGTTTTTTGAATATTTTACTTAATTAACACTTGATTGGTAACAGTTAAGGCTTCCTTATAAAATAAACAATCTTTAATCATGCCTTCTCAAGGAGAAGTGATGAATCACTTAAACTATTTTAATAAAAGAATTGATCGGATTTCTGATGGTGATATATCAGAGCAAGGAGAGGTTAATAGAAGGCCAAGAACCATGGTAGGATGCATGGTTAGGCTTGATTTTTCCTGAAATGGGGAAGTCATCTAAAATGGTAGCCTTCTTAAGAGCTAGGGTAAACTTGTAGACTCTACCAACCTTGGGATCCAGGCTAAGAAGGGATTAATATTATTATACCATGAATAACAACTAATCTTGGAAATGGACTTAAGTTGGTGGAAATCAATAGTCTTATCTCACAACTTCTTTTCAATGTTTCTAAGGGTAATCCCATGATGGTTTATATCATTGGCAATGTTAAAGTCTTCACAAAGAATAAATGGGTGTTGATAGAGGAAAGATAATTCCAAACCGTAGTCATAAGCCCAGGGTTCTTGAAGGTATAAACACAAGCTAACTGAATTTCCATGCACTTGGGTAGATAACAATTTATCCCATGATGTTCGTGATCAATAATCATATATGTTGGTTAACATTAAGCCATTAAGGAATGCCAAATGCAATACCCCTTACCTTGATCATGCTCTTTTTAAAACCAATTATGATTCCTAGAAGTGATAACCAAATTCGATCTAAGGGCAGGAGCATGGGCTTTGATATCAAGAAGGAAAGTAAGAGCTTTAGGGAGACTATTATCCTTTAACCAGTACTTGATTTTTCTACTTATGATTAGGGATAGGATTTCTAACTCTATAAGCCCTTCTCTTGGGAATTTTGAATTCATCATGAGTATTATCCTCCTTTACTAAAAAGTTTGTCTTTGGGAGATGGGACCAAGTGAAACTAGAACAAGTGGGATAGTTCCTTGCAAAATGGCCCTGTTTGTGACACTTGAAGAAAACGTTATGTGATTTCTTTTAAACCATTTCTTGTTCATGATCAATGATTCCAAAAGTTTTTGTTAGTTCTATAGTATTCTCTAAACATTGGGAGAATTCGATCGAAATTAATGGTTCATGATACCATCTTGGATTGTATGTTGAGTTTTTCTTCTACCTATAGCCTTATCAAGAGTTTGGCCAATGCCTTCTATGTAGTACACCCATCCAAAAGGTAACCTAGGGATCTATACACACATTGGGAATTTAGTGGTCCTATCTATCTATGGATTGAAATTTCATTTCCATTTAAGGAAGCAATAGGAATACTCTGTATAAACAATTGTCCTTTAGCTAACACATCTTGAACATCGATTTTTTTCTCAAAAAAATACATAGAACTATTTTTCCCAAATTGAATTTTTAGGGCACGAATCCCCAGCAATAGAAAGCTATTCTCTATACAACGTTTAAGAGCCTCTACTGGAGGATTGGGCCCTAGGAGGAAAGCTACAAAATGTAGTTTCCTCAAGGGATTAGGTTGTGTTGAGAAGACCATTTTTGGAGTATGGAAATCTCATTTTCTTACTTAAGAGTATTGTTGGGAAAAGGTGGTTTGGGACAAACAGACTCCTTATCCAACACCACCCTTCTGCCTTTATATTTTTTTTGTAATGTTGATTCAAAGAATCAGGGAACAAATTTGCAAAAGTCTTTTTCTGAAAGGAACTATGTTCAAATCTATTAAAAATGTTACATTGATTTAAGAGAGCCGTTGGGGAGTAGGGTAAAGATCAATATTTAGTAAGGTTTTATCCCCATATTTGCTTCGTGTGAAATTGTGGTTGGGGGATCTCAAAGCTTTTTCATGACAACCTATTATAGGTTTCAAGATAGAAGGGAAAACAAAAAAACATGACAACCCATATGTAGGTTTCAAGATATAAGGAAAACAAAAATACAAGAATTGAATAGAGAACTACAAATTCCATGGGGCTTTCTAAGTAAATACAAAAGCTCTAAGGAGTAAAGATTATTGAATGCAAATGATACTATGAAGCTCATTGGAGATACTCCTTCATCATGGGTATACAAGCTTTCATAAAAACCTAAGACCAGTCATCTAGTTATCAAATATTCATGGAAACGTCTTGTATTCTAAGTTGGATAGCCAACATGATTCCAATTGGAATGGGAGATGATATTTAATCTAGCTCTACAAAAGCACACATCATGACACAATTCCATTTTCTTTGATTTTGTGGCTATTAACCTCCTTTAGTTCTCTTTTTTGATCATATATGACAATCTATGGCTTTTCCAAGTTACTTGTTATTATTATTATTTTTTGAAACTTGTTCCATTTCTTGGAAACGATTCTCTACATAAACCATTTGTGTATGATTGAGAGTGAATCCTCTATGAAGAAAAAATCCTTTTCAAATTGCATGGTGCATGTTCTTCTTCTCTATGAAGGATAGGTAGTCCCTTGTTCTTTGAAGCTACCATGCCTTTGGAACCAATTAGAGATCTTGAATATGATTTCATGATAATAGTAATAGAAGTAATTTCATTAGAAAGTTTATGATATCCTCAGAGAGGTGGACACTATTATCCAAGAATAATATCAATTGCAAGAAAGGTTTATTGGTTGGTAATTATATTACATATATTTGGGACATATAAATGGTAGATAAGCAAGTGTACCAGTGTTTGTGTTATGGAAAACTTGGTCCTATGCATGACCATCTATGTGTCCCTATGCAGATAAATATTCTAGAATTCACTTTTAATATCTATGGTGAGTTACTTGGATGCAATGTGGACTCGGTTGTTGCTTTTAGTTTTCCAATGGTTTATAGTTAAAAATTAATAAGAACTATATTTTAAAATTTATAATGGTATCCTTTTATTGGAAGAAATGTCTCTATGAAATATCTCTAAGTAATCCTCCAAAATATGGTCCTCTTCATATACTTATGCCACATCAGACACTGAAAAATGAAGTTGTTTTCTTTAGTCGCACCTCACATAAAATTAACCTCACATAAAATTAACCATTAGTCGCACCTCACATAAAATTAACCATTTACTTTTATTCTGTACATTAACATTCATAAATTTTCTTGATGAACGAATATCCACAAAACATTGAATTAATAATAATAATAATAATAATAATAATAATTATTATTATTATTATTATTATTATTTCTATTAATTCATTTCAATGGGTGTAGAAGCTTGCATTAGATGTGGACTCTGCATAGGTTCCAACCCTTTAGAATATTTTTAACTTGGAAATCCAGAGAATGTACACCCTAATTCCATTGAGTTACCGGTGCATAAATGAAATCCAAGTAGCTCATGCTAATGAATCCTCCGAAACACCATATCTAATTACAAATTTCTCCTTAAGAATTAATTGAAAATCATTGTTTTCATGGATGCACAAATCAATTCAATTCTTGAATTATACAAGTACAATGTCAACGGGGCCTAAAAATAACAATGCTCACATTCTTAGATCATGGGTATATTTATTTTATAATACAAGTAAGGCTACTAAAAGATGCGTATATAAAGGGGACCACGTGTGAAGGTAGAGTGCATTTTAATAACTTATAGGCCCATATCTCTCTCTCTCTCTCTCTCTCTCTCTATATATATATATATCTATATATATATATATATATATATATATATATATATATATATATATATATATATATATATATATATATATATATATATATATGTGTGTGTGTGTGTGTGTGTGTGAGTGAGAGAGAGAGAGAGATAAGAAGTTTACTCATTTAAGTGCTTATTTTTTGGGATGGGGGGGCCTTGAATGAGGTTATGAAGTCTTCTTGCTAGGCTATTGGATCTCAAACATAGGACAATTGAAAAGATGGATTATGCTATGAAGATCGACTGGAAGAACTCATGTGCATGACCTGAAAACAAGTATTAAGTGAAATGATAATAACACATGTGGAAAGCCAAAATAATTACATGTACTCCTTGAAATGCATTTGTACAAGATCATAGCCTTATGAATACACCACACATGATTCCCAGTCACTAGAAAACACCACCACACAAATTTGGGGGAGATAGTGATAAGCCCTACACGATCAAGTTGATAATGGGACAAGCACATCAACAAATCCCTATTCAAGAACTCCTTTTGACCTAGGCAACATATTGGTGGTGATGCTCTCTCTACACTAAAACAAAGGAGAGCCTTGGATAGAAATAGAGATCGTGAAAGCTAAGAGGTGCCTTATCTCCAAAATTTTCTCCTCTATTTGTTTGACAATGGAATCTTTGTACAAGTGCCTCAAGGAATTGCTAAACATAGTAGAATGCCTCAATTTTTATGGTTCCCTTCCTTTTTCAGTGCTTCTACGGCATTGGATTCACTTATGCCTAAGTTCAAGGAGGGAGGAGTTCCAAGTTCGAGCCCAATCAATTGCAACAACAGCACACCACACAAATTTGGGTACCAAAGAGTCGCAGAGCAGCCAGGGAGTGGTCGATTGAGAAATCACTATCCCTCCTTGGCAAAAGGATTGTTAACAGTAAGAAATCCCCCCCCTTCAGGCACCATCAAGTCCTCCTTTTGATCAACAACAAGCTCAAACCCAAGTGGGCCCCGCATGAGGGCGATGAGAGGGTGATTAACCTTCTCTGTAACGCAACCTAGGATTCACTCAAGCTTCCCCTACTTTGTGGGATTTGGGGGGTCCCGTGGGCACTAGTCCCCTTCTATTGTACCTTTGTTTCTTAATTTAATTCAAGTCCGGGAGAGTAGGCTATTGCCGAACTTCCTTTATATTAAAAAAAAAAATTTGGGTACCAAAAGGAAGACTTGGTCATGAACACAATCAGCATTCAATGTGGATACCAAAAGATCTATTACCACATGCATATAAGGCCAAGCTACCTCCATCAATACAACTGCACATTGCTCAAAAACATAAGGAAAAGAAGGCTTGACACCATAAGAGAAGGAAACAAAAGTTCCATTAGCCTCTCACTCTCACGACCATCAATAAAGCATATTTGGTTACTATAAAAGCTTCTTGTGGATTAGCATGAAAAAGCTTAGTAGGGTTGCTAATACCTACTTCTCTAGATCCCCACAAGAATT
Organism: Ceratopteris richardii; assembly: GCA_020310875.1. Lineage (NCBI taxonomy): Eukaryota > Viridiplantae > Streptophyta > Polypodiopsida > Polypodiales > Pteridaceae > Ceratopteris > Ceratopteris richardii. The sequence goes on from CM035433.1 coordinate 74,938,286, forward strand.
TAAGCAATCAATCAAGGACAAAATGAAAGCATCAAGAAAGGCAACAACCAAAGCAAAATAAATGAGCATGAAAGATGACACACAAACATGTAGAGAAACCTAGGCAACCCATGATAATATGGGCCCTTGAATCCCAATTACAGTCATCAAATGGCTTCAAATAGACCTTGGGGACCAAGAACCCAACTCCTTAATTGCACAAGGATCAAGCTTCCACACTCTCTTTTAAGCACTACAAAGCTCCTTTATCAACCAAGAAAATTTCAGTTCCTAAATTCTAGATTCATATAGAAGAAGGAGACAGATAACTTTGGAAGCCTAAAACTTAGAAGACTTGGTTCTCTTGGCCATGGGCTTCCACAATAGCACCAAAATCAAGGATGGTGGCTCCCACCCAAAAATAGACTTTAAGGTTTCTATCCAAGGTCAAACAACCCTATAGTGCAAAACACAAACTCTTTCATCACTCAACAAGTATGGGTTGTCAAGTCCCATTCATCTTCCACATCAATATTAATGACATGTTATACTCCAATATTCACATTGGAATGATAATCTTTCTCATATATGGAGAATCTATAGTAGAGCAAGAAAACACTCTCCATGCAAGAACCTTGTGGTAATCGTACAACCTTGTCTTTGCACAAATTTTGAGATCAATTGTAGTTCAAGTACATATCTAATTAGGTCCATATTCCATAGCCTTGCATAAAATAAAATTGTGATATCTCATGCTTTTAGGAGAGTGATCAATTGTAATGTAAGATAAAAAATTACTTGGATACGATATTATCGAAGAATATATAGGCAACACAACTCTTCTACTACACATGGTGTTGAAGGAGTTCAGAAGTGAGCCTAAAAATCAAGCCAAAGCTCAAGAAAAGGGATGAAGAATGTGGTAAAATGGAAATACAAGCATGGAAGTACATGAGGAATGAGTCTACCAATTTCTCACATCTTAAATCCCTCCTTATAATGGGGTTCTTCCCATTTTTTACCCAATTTCTTTGTAAAAATACATAATTTTGGCATAACTTCCTATTTTCAATAGAAGCTCAGTGCATAATCTAAAATTCAAGTAGTATTTGAGTTTCATACCTAATTTCATATTTTTATGACACCGTTTCAACCTCAAAATAGCCTTTGGACACTGCTTTTAGTCGAGACATTATAGTGTAGACAAGGCTCTTAAAAAGTCCATAAAAGTGGAAGAGCTCTCATTTGTTAGGGTTGCATAGTTGGGCAAAGGCTAGAGCTAAAAACTGTTGAGAATTATACCTAGACTATTTAAATAGATAGATCTTCTTAAACCATCATTCCTCTTGCTTAGTTGTGAGTGATTGTGCATGCATGCATGTACTTTTCTTGTGTGTGCTTTCTATACACATTTCAGGATTGGAGTAGTAGTTTATAAGTTGAAAAAGATTTGGAGAACAGAGACCAATCTCCAAAGTGCCCATTTAGAGCTATTATCAAGTCATGAAGAAGGCAGGTAGCAAGACAATCACCTGTGGGAAAAGAGGTGATAAGTCTCATTTCATGCTTGTTTTACTTTCTTAACTGGTAGAGAAAGGTAGATCAAAGTAAGGAGAGGGCAAAACAAGTGATTAAAGAGGTGAGAGGTGCATGACCATATACTCTAGAATTCACTTTCAACATCCATGGTGCTATACTTGGGATGTGGAATGTGCAAAGGGTTATCGCTTTAAATTTTCTACTGGTTTATGATTCAAAAAATTAAGGATGCTACTTTAAATTGGATAATGGTAACCCTTTTATTGGCCCAAATATCATTGAGAAATATGTGAAACTAATGCTCTAAAAAAGATAGTTCTCTTAATAAACTTATGCCATTAGTATCGCCCCACATGAACGAATATCCACACAAACATCGAATAATAATAATAATAATAATAATAATAATAATATTATTATTATTATTATTATTATTGTTGTTGTTGTAATTAGTTCATTTCAATGGGTGTAGGAATTTGCATTGTACATGACGTCCAAGTAGTGAAAAGCATTATTATAAGTATGATGTCAACAGGATATAAAACGAAGAAAATGCTCACGTTCTAAGATCATGGCTATCTTTACTCATAATGCAAGTGAGGCTACTCACAGAGGAGCATACAAAGGGACCATGTGTGAACGTAGAGTATGCTTTAGAATTTCGTAGGGCCCAAATATTTCAAGCATTGACTTATTAATGAGGATAAACAACATGAATATACATATATATATATATATATATATATATATATATATATCAGGTGTTCATAGCATAATCCATCTTTTCAGGTTTCCTATATTTGAGGTCCAATGGGCCATCATGAAGATTGCATAACCTCATCCAATATCCTCCAGCCCAAAAAGAAAGGATTCAAATGAGTAAACATTCTCTCTCTCTCTCTCTCCTCTCTCTGGACGTGCACACACACATATATATCAGGTGTTCATAGCATAATCCATCTTTTCAAGTTTCCTATATTTGAGTTCAATGGGCCATCAAGAAGATTCCGCAACCTCATTCAATATGCCTCAGCCCAAAAAGAAAGGATTGAAATGAGTAAACATTCTCTCTCTCTATCTATCTTCTCACACACACACACGCTATATATATATATATATATATATATATATATATATATATATATATATATATATATATATATATGTGTGTGTGTGTGTGTATCTGTATGTATGTAGAGAGAGAGAATGCTTACTCATTCCAATCCTTTCTTTTTGGGGCGAGGGGAAATTGAGTGAGGTAATGAAGTCTTCTTGATGGCCATTGCACCTCAAATATAGGAAACCTGAAAAGATGGATTATGCTATGAGCACCTGAAAAGAAATAGTAAGAGAAGTGAACATGGCACATCCCTCCAAGCACATCCCTCCAAGCATTGTTAAACATGATAGCAGGCCCAAATTTGTATGGTTTCCTTCCTGTTCTTGTTCCTTTGTGGCATTATATTCACTTATACTTATAACATGATCCCTGAAATTTATGTATACTACACATTTCTGTGTCAACCACATGCAGCAAGTGATGTACAGCCTTTAATATTGCCTGTATTTTATCATTTACATCATTTTCTTTATGTACATGTCTCATCTCGGCCATCTGATAATTGTCTTTTCCTCTCTAAAAGTTGCAATACAGAGACTCCACACGTGTGTGTGTGTGAGAGAGAGATAGAGGTAGATAGAAAGAGCTTTTTTTCTACTGGATGTATGGCAAGCGTCTACTACCCCGAGCTTTCACTTTGAAAGTACAATTGTACAGGTGAATGGGCATAGTATCCCTGGGACCCTCCAAATCCCACAAGGCAGAGGTTAGACAAGATTTCAACTAGTTACAACTAGTTTAGACTTCCCAAAGCCATTGCATGCCTACCCAGGGGGTTGAACACAAGACCTCTACCTCAAGAGGCTAGTGCAAAACCAACCCACCTACGAGACGTGGACTAGAAAGAGCTTTCTTCGAAGAGATGAAGAAATTATGGAGAAGCACATACTCCGAGTTGTTCTCATTCAAAATCCATGTAGGAAACAGAAATGTGAAGCTCAAACTCTATAGAAACCTGAAATCACAACACGAACATGTGGTGGACAAGTATTTATGTGAAAAGTTTTGTTCATATTTGTTGAGCCCATAAAAGTCATATTGGTCAAAGTCAACATAGTCAAAGTCAACCATAGTTAAAGTCAAAATGGCCAAAATCAAAGTAGTCAAAGTCAACAAGGTCAAGGTCAAAGTCAACATGGGCAAAGTCAAAGTGTTCAAAAGTTCAGGTGTCAAAGTGCACAGGTAGTGCACAATTAATTGATTCACAAAGGGTAAAATTGCAGAAAGTTGGTTGCAGGTTGCAGAGATATTTCTATAATTTCTCTAAGGTTCAAAGTGTTTTTAAAGTGTTTTGGAAGGTTCAGGTGAACCCTCTCTTAGGTGCACAAGTGAAGAATTAAAAGGCAAAATGTGAAGGTATGTGAAGCGGCAGCGTATGCAAAAGTGAAAATATGACCCTCAATTAAAATTTTTGTTTTATTCTCAAGTCACTACAGGACAAAACAGGGATTCGTTGGCTACCCACTTTTGGAGAAAATCTTGGGACATCAAAGTGAGCACCAAGATACTCTTACAGTTAAGAGCGTACATGAACCGACACTCAAATCAGGACAAGACATTATTCTGAGACTGAGTAAGGTGAGCATAGTCTAAGTTAAGCAAGAGAGAGAAGTGCAAGAGAGACACAGTGTGCGACGTAGAGAAGTGAAGTGCAAGGTGTGCATGAAGAGTGACTAAGAAGTGTGCAAAGAAGTGCTAAGCTTACAACCAAAGATTCCAAGGTCCCCTTGAAGCTATGCGTGTGCCGATAGAAGGTGTCCATCCCTCCCCCTTATTGGAAGCTTGGTGCAAGGTGTGCATAAGTGCAGGCTTGGAGAAGGTGGAGGTCTGGTGTAGAGAAGGCCGACAGCAACAAGACCCTTGGGTATTTTGTATTTTGTGATTGTGCACTCTGTGGGATGTTACAGAGAAGCATTGGATTGTATTGTGCATCACCATTGTATTTGTCTCCTTATAATCAATCGACAGAGGCTTCCAGTGTGTATCTTTCTTCTAACCTTTCCCTTTTCTCCTACAAACACTCAAATCCATTTTTGGGTACAAGAATCCCCCAACAATATTGCATACAACAGAGGAAACCTATACATTTAATCCTTCAGCCCAATGTTCAAGTGGCAATTCTTTGCATGTCTCAATTGAGGGAAATGAACTTTAATATTGTATATAGTAGTACTACTTTTTGGGTACATAAATGATAAGAATCTTTCTACCAATGTTATCCATGTCTTCATAGATTTCCTTCCATATTATCTTGTTTTTAAGTATACTATTCCCTCATGCTAAAGAAAACATTGAGGGTCCATCATTTAGAAATCTGATGGTTCATCATCTAGAGAAAGAAAATTATCTATCCCTCCATTGTGAATTGAACTATTTATTTCACTAGTTTCTCTTTTAACTTGTATCTGATTAATTGCATAATTATTTCAATTATCATCTTCCAACCGTGTTCAAAATTAAAAAAAAATATTATTCTCCTTCTCATCATGATTTGAAAATCTCTCCAATGTAAATATCAAATGTCTGAATATGAAAATCTGTACTCTTTCAGCCTATTATCTGTGGTCTCACGCCACAAGTGCCTTAAAAGAACCTAAAGTTCCCTTCATGTACTCGTGAGATGGATCAACTTGACTTATCAATCCTTGTATTTTGACGGATCATCAGGTGTATGATACACACACAACAAAATCACAAGCTTCAATGAAGCAAACATATGAGAGAAGCTGTAGCTCAGTGATGAGTAGCACCTCCTTTAATGTCAATCCGGGAAGACATGAGGATGGTGTGAAGACCTCGAGCAAGTGAAGGCACAAATGTGTGAGTGAGAAGCACACTAACATGCACACACATACACACACACGCACACACGGCAAGAACACAGAGAGTAAGACAATGGAATCACTTCTATTGCAACCAAGTTCTCATACAAGCTCAAAAATACAAGAAGCTCCCCAAAAATGAGCTCTCTAGCTCTATTTATAGTTTTTGACTAGCTTTGGCCCTGTCTAGACCTAGTGTCCGGCCTAGTTAAAAATTAGGTTCCAGGGCTTATTTGAGGGCTCAAACGAGGTCTAAAAAATACAAAAACTGGTAGGCAACTACTTCTAAGGCTCCTCAAGCTCGAGGACTCCTCGGCTTGTACAAAATGGAGCTACAAAAAGGTGAAAATGGTATTTATAGGGGTTTTTAGTGATGAGAATCACTTTTAAATGGTGTAAGGGTTTTGAAAAAAATAAAGGGTTGCCTTAGTGCTAGATTTGCGTGTATGCTCGTACTTGCTTCTTCCCGTATACTGCCAACACTCTCCCCCCCCTAGCGTCTGTCGCCTCTGACAGACCTTTGATCTGCGGGTTGATCAATATAGTCCTGGAGAATGTCAGCTGCCACATCATGTTCTTTGATTCGCAGCCCTCGGATCAGGTCTCTCTGCAGGGTATCCCAATTGACTGGGCCAGGTATGTCCGGCTGTGGCGTTGTGTAGAGTTCTGAGTGCATCGTTTGTTCGCATGCAAAGAGGTGTAACAAATGGGTGGGCTGTGGCGCGAACACCTCTGAGTGTGCTTCCTAGAACCCCGTGGTGAACATTTCATCGAAAGTTTGCTTGTAGCAGGCAGGGAGATATCTGATGCATGCGTGCCATGCATAAGCAACTCGTATGCTCGGGGTGGTGCTCATATCATATAGCAGGTCGTAATTACCATTAACAAACCCGGGAATCGGAGGTTGAATATGACATACATTGCGGAAAGTTTTGAGCACAACCTGCATCATATCGAAGATCTTGAGCATCATCTGGGCAGCCACATCTGGCATGGGGTGGAGGCGTGGAAGCCAATGTCTGATGGTAGCCATCATGTAGGCTACAGTAGGCGTGCCGTTTGGGGGTGCAATGGCAGGGTAATTGAGCCATTCTTTGCAATTGGCGTTGTTCTTGACTTTGATGGCAAATGACTTCCATGTTCTTCTCCATTGCACTAGTCCATAGCAATTGTTATACTTCAAATGCATGGGTGCATGGTCCCATGTCTGTAGCATCTCGGGATAAGTTTCCAATAGTTTTTGCCTCCAGATGGGTTGGTGTATTTTCCCTTTGCGCGCCTCCTCTGGAATGTCCTCAGGTTCAAATTGTGTTGCGAAAGTTGGGTACTTGTTAGTCTTACGTTTGATCTCGGCGTTGTAGTCTGCCAACAGTACAAAGTATGGTTTATATTGTAATTCTGAGCTGGTTATTAGTCTTCTAGGGGCCAGATGTCTGAAGTAATCTGATTGAAGTATGGTTTCTTCAATGGTCTTCATGGCCAACATTTGGTAGGAGATACGTTCTTCATGAGTCTGCCCCATTTCTTCTACCTGTTTCATCCATGTCGATGGGGGTTCTTCATAAGTGTCCTGTCCCTCCTCAGTGATTGTGCCCCCTAGAAAAGGTTGAGGCTCATAGTTCTCTTCAAATGCTTCCTCCACTGGAATAATAACTGCTTCTTCTTCTATGGGTTGCTTAGGTGGGGAAGGAGGTCGTTCATATTGTAACAACTTGATTTTCAACTCTGCAATCTGTTGCCGTAGCTCAAGTACCTCACTGTTGGTTGAAGGTTCAGGTTCTGGCAAAGTAGCGGCATCGACCGTCTCTTTAGGTGTGGGTGGGTGTGTTGTCGGTACTTTGGATCCTTGTAGTTCCTTTATCTGGTCTGCCAACTGATCATGGGCTTCCAAGAGGGTCGCATAACCTTCTAAAACCTGTTGAATATGCTCTGAGGGGACAGCCTGGAATTTTTTAGGGTCTATAGGTGCTCCCGGGGCATTTTCCATGGCCGCTTCTAGGTTCTCCTGGTTTTGTTGTTGTAGCCTTCAGTTCTCTTCTTGAGCCGCTACTAGATGGCGACGTAGTAGGGCCATGTTGCGTTGAAGTCTCGCATTGCGGCCCATTTGTTCTCTGAGTTGTTCCTCCATAGCTTTGCCTGTCTCTGCATACTTAGCTTCGAGTTCTATCTTCGATTGTTGGAGGTCAGTCACCTGGTGTTGTAGTGCTGTATTACCTAGTTCCAAGGCATCGACTCGTGCCTGGAGTTGAGCCGAGAGATTGCACAGCTCTAAGTTATTTTCCTCCAATAACTTATATTCTTGCTTCAGCTGAGTGGCCGCTTCAACCATGGTATCTAGTGCATTACTAAATGATGTGGGTGCATGGGTAGAGATGGAACATGCAACGGGTTGGGAAATGGGAAAGGGAACAGTGTATGACATGCCTATGAGTGAAGTGAGATGTGATGATAGTGGAACAGATGTGGTGGTGGGTGCTCCTGTGGATGGTGAAATATCCATGGGATCGGATGTGATAGTGTGTGAAGTGTGAATTGTGAACACAGGAACGGTAGGTGGTGTGTTAGTGGTGGCAGTGAATGTGGGGGAGTGGGGTTGGGAAAGGGACTTTTTATTATAGTTCTCAACCTGTTGGAGTATATTTACTAGGTTTATCTAGAATGACGGTTGTGTGACTTGGGTTGAGCCTGAGGCAGTTACAAGGGAAGTGGTGGATAGGGTTTGGGAGAGGGGAAATGTGTGGGTGAATGGAAAAGGATGGGATAAGGTCTGGCTAGTGGCAAGTGGTTGTCCAAGGGCGGGGAGATAGGAAGGGTGACCTATTATGGTTTGATCGGTGGCAGGATGACCGGTGTGAGGTTCAAAAATTTGGGCGGAAGTGATGGATGTGGGTAAAGGGAAGGATGTAAAAACGGAGGTGTGTACAATGGTTTCATGTTGGGTGGGTATCGGTGGTTCAGAAAGACTAGTGGAGAAGGGTTCTGTGGGTTGAATGGAAGGTGACGGTGGAGATGGTACCTGTGTATTTACATCTTGTTCGTCAGTGGGACTTGGGTTAGTCATGTGAACATCCTCTGAAATTGTGGTAGGCAAGGCAGTAGAGACTTCCATTTGAATCATTTTTCCTCGCCGTGGCCGTGTATCAATCCTTCGTTGATCATAGGTAGGGTTCTCCCGATAGACCATTGTCCTCAATGCTTCCCCGATCCCACATGTCTCCGCCAATAGATTCAATGATTCAACAAAATGTGAGTCTACATTCTCAGCTTGAAGCATTTGGTTCACTAGAGCTCTATTCGCCTCTTCTGTCATCTTATGTCTTCTCTGTACCTGCTTGATTGTCTTGTATAGCCGTTTGAGTTGTGCCGTGTAGGCAGGGGCCTCCCCTTCACTCTCCTCTGGTTCATTTCCTCGTTCTTCTTCCTGATTTTGTGTGCTTGGATCATGAGGATGTTGTGCCTCATCTTCCCAATGTACCTTGCTTGCCTTGCTCTGTGGCTTCTCTCTTCGGAATGATGGTCTCGGATCGGCATTGTCAGGAAAATCTTCACTATCAGATAAGTGCGCCGTTTGCAAGAATCTTTCAAAATCAAAATTGGGATCCTCAGTTAAGGTGGCCATAGATGCAAAATCGGCATCGATCGGTAGTGGAGGGGTGGATGGGGTGGGTTGTACCACGCCCTCTGATTGAGTTCCTTGGATATGTATCGTGAAAGGTGCTACGTGTGCTTCTTCTCTAGGGGAAGCTTCGGTTGTGGCCTCTTGAGGGATCATGACCTAGGAGAGTGATCCACGCATTCATTTCGCAGGTTGATTCCCTGACTTCCGCCCCTTGAAAAACTCCAGTTGTGCGTATTTAAGGGCCTTGGCAATCGGCACATCATATGCAAGGCATCTATAAATAATTCTAGTAATTGCACAGCAGCCATGTAACGTATGCTTCCTCACACCCCGCTTGCATGCTTCATACAATTGGTCCAAAATCCATACAGGCATCTTAATGGGCAAGCTTCCAGTCTCTGCTAGATATATTCCATACCATATCTTCTTGTGAGGTTGGGTAAAGCGGTCTTGTGCTGGAAAGGCGAAGTGTTGAAGGCACATTCGCAGGGGTATGGCGATGTTAGGGGTGAGGGCACACATTTCCTTCAACTTCTTGATTCTGTTGCTCTTCATTGATTCTGGTATCAAGGGATCGCGGTCGGAAGGCACATGGGTGCCATACATCTAAAGGGCTTCCCTGATTACGGTAGTATTTAACTCAAATTTCTTCATGTCCTCCTGGTTCGATAGAGAGGGTACCCAGAATGTGCCTGAATGATCTTTATCTCCTGTCGGCTTCAGTGTGGCAATCAGGTAGTAGCACCTAAGAAAATCGGGTTTTGGCAAAGCCGCACTAAAGAGTCTTGTAATCTCGCTTTTTGCCATATATCCTAAAGGGGAGCTGCGTTTTGTAATGTTTCGAATTCTCTTGAAAAGAACTGGAATGTCCACCATACTCCTCCGAATTCCAATTTGGACTCCCAAATATGATCAGCGTCGCCCAAGTCGCCTGGCATCTCATTGAACCAATGCGAGTGCCCTTTCACTCTTTCTGTCAGTCCACTTGGTGGATCCAGAATGGGAATTCTTCTTACATGCAGAAGTTCTTCCGGTCTTGCTCTCAGGGGAGCTTCCACAGGCATGGTATCCCAATTAATTTGAGTGCTAGTGCCTGCCTGGGAGCTTGTTCCTGCTGTTGCTGCCATGAGGCTCCTTGCAGTAGTTGATGTTTATCTGCTGGAAGAAGAAAGCACATTAGTGTTGCATAGGAAACAGGATATAACGGTGTTCCCTTCACAATACTAACATGACATTCCAAAAGGTTAGTGGTTAGAGGTTAAGTGTTTGTGAGAGATGTGAGTGGTGATTAGAGGTTAGTGTCATTCTAGATGCATACTTTGGTTGTGCAATGGACTCAGAATGCACCTATGTCAGAGTGGATGGATTTACAAAATTGGGTCAGGGGTTTTGATACATGGTTTAAGTCTCCAAACTTTGATAGGGGATTCGTAGCTCTTAGAGCTAAAGACAGGTAGAGATTTATGAACTAGAGTGTGATGGATTTGGGACCTTTTGGGCACCCATTTCCAGACATTCCTCGGTTTGACTAAGTGTGGTTCAAGGTGGTATTTAGGTAGAGTTCCTGCGTTGTTAGCCGAGAGGACTTGTGAGTGTTGAATTATGCCAGTAACTAGAGTTGGAGCTATTTGGGCTCGTGAACAGGCCTTGGGCACCCATATGTGTCTAGCATTGGGGCTAGCCGTCATTAACCGTTTAGGGACCCAAATAGATGTGGTGCTCCTAGGAGGTTGCCTAGGGTACTCCTTCACTTGTGTCCGTGATGGTGTGGCTTATTTGTTGCCTCCTCGAGAGTTTTCTATTAGAGTTGTGGGTTTTCCATCCTTGCGTATCCAGATCTGCTTCGCGCCACGAGGTACTCCGTGTTGCACTGGTTGGCGCTCCTGCCTCTTACTCAACGGCCTCCTTTGTGTTGTATGATGTTTGGTCTGCATGTTTAGAATTTCCTTTGGCCCAGCTGCGAACTCCTCATTGACTCCTGTACCTTTGGTAAGATTGACAATCCTCTGCACCATAGAACTTTGGACAACACCTCTCCCATGCAAGGGGTTTCAACACCTCCTAATCCTATTAGATATGCTTCCATGGGTTTTATCTCCAATAGCAGTTGTTGGCAGTAAGAAAGCCAGACTGCACTAGTGGCGGCACCTGAATCAATTAAAGCTCTCACGCTCGTTGGATTGTGTTGAAGTATGGGGAGTAACCAACCCAAACCGCCTCACATGGAAGTGAGGGGCTCTTCCAAGAGGAGTTGCAAGAAGTGCAAGCAACGCACACACACCCACGTCCATGAACAATGGCACCATGGCCAACGTCAAAAGGAACAAGGGAGGGCAATGCTCACACACAAGCCAACCCCAAATGCCAAACCCACACACATGGATCATCGCCTAGCACACAAGGAGAAATGTGGAAGCCAAATGACACCTTCTTCCATTACCAAAATGGAGGCCAAGGCCATAGCCAAGGGACCTCCCCCTTTACAAATGAGGCTCTTCTTTATATAGAGAAGAGAGGCATATGTGAATAAAAACATGTGGTCAAAAGACCACATGTGCTAAATCAAAAAGAGGATCTTTATGAGATTTGGGAATTTCAAAAGATACCCACCTAGAGAGAGAGTGGGCGCGTGGAGAATTCCTACGTGGGATTTTTGGACTTGAGCAAAAAGGAGGTTCAAGAAAAGGGCTTCAATACCATAGTCTAAAGCAAATATCAAAAAGGGGCTTAGGAGAGTGTTCATATGGACCTCTCCTAGATACAAGGAAAAATGTATTTTTATGAAGGAAAAAGGATGCCATAGTGTGGAAAAAATATGGGCAGCCCTTAGAGCAACACTTCTCCCCCTCCTAGACTTTGTCGTCCTCGACAAAGCTAAGAGAAGAGCATACATAGCTGCATCGACCCAAGGTAGAGTCTTTCAAATCTGAAAAATCTTCAAGTCTTCAAAATCTGCAATTCTTCAGTCTGCCAAGCTTCCAGCTGCAAGTCTTCAGTCTTTAGAGCTGAGCGACACAATCCCCTTGGGGGGCAGTCAGCCCAGCCTCCTTCAAATGTGCCTTCTCTCAAAGCTCCAAAGCCTGAAATTTAAACATACACAACAAGTAGACTGAATTTTGAAAAAGAAGCAACCACAAAATGATAATTCCATGGAACATCTTTCAGTTAGGACTTGCTCTTCTAGTGAGAAGGACTCCTGAAAACCTCATTTTTGCACACCAAAAAATGATGCCATAATCTGTAATCCCCAAGTGAGTGTGACATATTGCATTGCATGAGATGAATATGTAGTTGCATGTTTAACTTATGTTCCTGCCATCATTCATACTATGCTCCTAGTCAATCAAGTTTGCAATTTTAACATGAGTGTTATGTGCTCATAAAATAAATAGGCAAAAGTACAACATTATGAGACCTTATCAAGCATTCATGAGCTTCAAACAATTTATCCAACACTATTCCAACAAAGCAAAGTAGTAAATCATCCTTAGGCCGTAAGAAGGATCAATGCTGAAGTTGTAATTGTGTCCGCCTGTAATGAATTTAAGCCTTAAATGAGGGATGTGGATCTAGAGAGTTACTTCCCTAGCAAAAAACAAAGGCTTATGTAGTGACTTCATACTTAGTTTAGTGCAGGTCCAAATCAGAAATTTCAACCCCCCATGTGCATACTTTTCTGCAAATGTCCTTTAAATAATACATGCTTACATCATGAGAGCATTATGCACCAACCCAAGAATTTTGCTACTTGCATTAATAAAGAGTAGACTCAAGAGAGATGCATTAACAGGTAGCAAAAGTTTGTGCAGTCTTGGACCAAATTCCTATTAATGGGTCAATGAATACAGGCATCAAGTAACATTCACACCATTGAGACTATTGCATGTGAACAAGTCTAAATCCACCCACACTTCCAGTAACTTTGCAAGATCAACACAAACCCTTTAGATTCTATGCCTAAAATATTGGGCAGACACACTCCTAGAGCAAGCCATTCTTCGCACAATATTCACACATCAACCCTATGGTATTACTAATTGCCTTTTGAACATAAGTGGCCACATGCAACCAATACTATCATATTGAGCGAAACAAGCATGTTATCCCTTTCTAATGACTATGACAGAAGCATGCTACCGAAACTTCATAAGACATGGTAGCACCATCATCCTTTGTTTCAAACCTGCAACACTCAGAGTCAAGAGTAATTGAGTACACAATTAACTTCTCATTTAAAGATCAAAAAGAATTCAGTATCCCCAATAGTTCTTTAATCATTCCAAGGGATTGCTTCCCTAAGGAGAAGAATCAATATGCTCGAGTCACCTGCAAGCTTTTCATCAAGCAAGAAGATCACATCTAGATATGATGTGCCTAAAGGAAACTCCAAGAGTTGACAGAAGGCACATGTAGCTCTTGATAGCAAGTGAACCAGGTGGCATCCAAGTTTAACACATGCAACATGTTTTACCCTTTGCACAAAACCATAGTGAAGATCATACTTTGTTCATAGATAACAAAGTCAGGAGTGCATAACCTGCAAAATATAAAAGATCTTGACACATTCGAACCACACGAGCAACAAGTCATACTTACGCTTTCCATTTTGTGACGGCCCCAAGCTTATCCAGTTTCTGCATCAATTTGCTTTTAGCGATTATATCAATCCAAAGCATATTAAACATCACTACTTTACTAGAAGCTACAACTGTAGAGGACAAAATTAATTGATAGCTTCAGCAAACATTGTCTAACAATAGTACACAGTCAAGAGAGCAAAACTTCGAAACATTATGGCATATCGAGACAATGATTTATGGAAGCATGCTCCAAACAAAAATGAATCTAGAGCCACAGAATGAGATCAGCCTTAGAAAATTTGTCACCAAGCTTTGCAAATTATAAAACTTCCAGAGTCATGAATCTTTCCCGTCAGAGCCCAAGTTGCACTCAAACAAGTGGTGTTTTACGTGAGACAGGATGGGTACTGATAGAACGTAAACCATTTTGCACATTTGCAAAACTAGAACATAGTAGCCAGCATGATTGCAACCCTCAATATCAATAGATCCAAGCTTGATATCTGTTGCACTGTTTGCAAAGATCAGAAAAAAAATTGTTCAGGGATTAGTGTTAGAAGCAAACAAACAGTTTAGTGGGTGGTGATATCAAGAACTTCCAATGTCGATTTCCCTGTCTCAACCTCTATAGTCATGAAAAGTAAACCAGAAAAGACAGAGTTCAGCATTTTTGAGGGGTTGTTCACGTACCGTCTTTAGAGGTAGTTACTCCTTCAAAGTGTGGCAGACCTGGTTAGTCCTCCATATTGTTCAAGTAGAATGCATGACAAACCCACTTCAAAGAGCTATGAACGTTAGGCCTCCAATAGACAATAGCCTTAGATCCTTGCAGCCAAATACTTCACTAATGATCATATCGAGGGTGCTAAGTCAAAGCACATAAATGTTTGGAAAATATAAGTGTGTCTGCGTGTATCAGTGTGTGGTTCCTTGAATGCCTAATGTCATATCATATATGTCCCAATATGTGTATGTTTGAGTATGAAAAAGTTTGTACATTTCACAAGTATATAGATGAGAAAGTTTGACCCAAGTTCATAAAGAGTTAAATCCAAAGCTTGCTTGGACCATGCTAAAAGGGTAGACAAGGAATTCCAAATTCCCACGGATATAGTGACATATTCCAAACAATTTGTTGTTTCAAGTGGCACTAGTCATTTCGAAGCACCTCAAGTGTTCCCAACCTGCAGGGAGCAACAAATAAATACCTTTCCTGATTATAAATGTTCATAAGTATAGATGACCCAAGGTCAGCCATCGTTCCAATTCTATTGGAGAGAGCTAGTTGTAGAGCTTCCTTGTGTGGTAAGCCTATCAGTTTTGATATTGAGTTTTCGATCACTTCCTACACAGCTAGCCCTCCGAGCATCATCAACCTGTAAACCATAGCTCCCACATGGTCTAAAATCGCAAGCATTTCTAACATCCATTCATCTATCAATCATGGGTAAGATGTTTGTTAGTAGGTAATTCGGACACAAACTCCGAAGTGGGTCATCACAATCCCAACACTTATAATGCATTTAAGACACACTACCGTATTTCTTGGTCATCCAAAAAGGGATAGAACTGGACAGAGATACAATCAGACATAAATAAGGACCTTTCTGCAAAGCCCCCCTCCCCCGGTGGTTCTATTCCTTAGATGAACTTGATAGCCCTCAAGCTAGAATATGATAATAATAAAACTCTCACAGATTCTTCAAGACCGCTGTGATAAGATAATCCTAGGCATTACCACAATTAAAATGTCCACAAAAACTCTTATGAAAGGAATAGACTTCAACCATTCGGGCATATGCCAAATTTCTGTGCCAATTATAGACTTGGTACACCTTCATTTTTTTATTTAACTAATCATACCTGATAAGGATAGCAGCCCGAGTGAAGCATCTATGTAGAGTAGATATCAAATCTAAGGCTAATACTTCAACAAGCTCACGATCTCGAGAATATTCCTTTGTAACAAATAACACCGTACCATACTAACATTGAGATTTACAGCGCACTTGTCAATTTTACACAGTAAGACATCATACATTAAAATAGTATCATCAGTGGAAATAAGCGCGATTTAGCCCTTGATCAAAAAGCATGGTGAGGAGAGTTTCATTAACCCTGGCAACAACATGAGACTAGGCATAGAGGGAGTGAGTATGTAATACTCATTGAGGACCAAAATTCTTTTCCTGTGACAAAGCTTCAGGAGAAGTGATCGTGATAGTATCCTCGAAAACTGATCGCAAGGCATTTTGAGCAGAGGGAGCACCCGACCAACCTGTGAAGGAAGGCCACGTCTGACAAACACTAGAGAATGATCTCAAAGTTACACTAAAAGCAAGGATGAATGAAGAGCAGCTATGCATCTCCAGGCCCTCACACAGCTCGATCAGTAGTCACAGGGCAGTTGGAGAGGGCACAACCCCGCATGCAGCAGATTTTGGACCAAGGGAGGAAGCCAACAGGGGTTGGATCCCACAATAATGCAACAATCATGAGCCACAAGGGTTGGAAGGCACTGGTAGAACCTTAACTCCATGATATGAGCTATCGGGGAGTATGTAATAACATCGTGCAGAGAAACTCATTCCATAGCAGGTTATAGAAGACCTATGACTCGGCTGAGCACAACCCAAAAAAAAGCCACCAGAATGCCCGTAACTAGGAGCTTCGATTACCACAACAGGGCAATAGTTCTCATCAAAACAAGGAGTCACCACAGAATGGGCCGGTATTGTTCCGTTGCATGAAGACAGTTGCAAAGCAATAGGCAAGCATCAGACCAACATATTCTGGGTTGGAGTCTAGCAAAGACAACAAGGGAAGCCGGAGCTAAAGTACCCTGAGGGAATGTTTATGGGAACTCTCCCTCAGCATAGCGACCCCTCCAAGTAGGAAATACGAAAACAAGCTGACGCGAGGTATCATGTAGTATAGAGAAGGAACCAAAAAAGCACAAAGACCAACAACAAATCCAGCGTCAATTCTACTACTATGAAGTACTATGAAAGAATGCCACCATAATCCAACCCTCATAGCAGATGATAAAAAGGGCTAAAACATGTACCCAAATCCAACAATAAAGAAGCTTGCTAAGGAGCATACCATACATAAGAGAAATCTTCGGACCCCCAGGAGAACATCAGCAAACATCAGAAATGCTTGAGATACACCATGCAAGGACTCAAATGTGCTCATCTGTGTCTCTATAAAGGAGTAGGCAACACCCTTGGTGTCCACAGACATGGGTATGGGGAGGAGCCATGCCTCGACTTCCTCAATGAGTACTTAGCAGCGTAGATAGCAGCCTTTGACTACCAAATGATGTGAGCGACCTGAAACCCTGCATTCATGCAATAAAATTCTGGACATCAACATCAGACACACGGAAAAGCCGGCATGGATTTTCAAAAAGCGAAGATTGGCTCCTCGACATCTAAGCAACTGTGTGCCATGTCACAACTGTCGTTCTCGTGTGGCTTCACCGCATATCATTCTAGCAAGACAACACTTAACACATTTTGTATAGAAACCAAAATTATTGACTTACAGATGAGAGAAACATCCATCGTGAAGCTTCATTAAATATACATGTTCTTGCGTATAGTCAGTAAGCATTAGAATCGTATGCCAAATCACTTCCTTGTATCACAGAAGCATGCAGGGAGACAAGGCTCAACCCAAATCGAAGAGGAGATTGGGAAGCCCCAAAAATACTACGCAAAGAGGGGAACAGGCAAGCGTGTGTACACATATTCGTTAATCCGACGTCTTCTTGGTGCACTGCAGGAGATAGGGATCATAAGAGCTATCGAGAGCTACCATAAAAGGAAGCATCACAGGATCTTCAAGTCTTGAGAGCTCCAATGCTTCATTGAGAAGGGAAGCACAGAGCCGAACAATAGCGAAAAGGAGGGAAGATTGAAGCATGCCATCATCAGAGACCTCCGCACCCCACGATTGAACAACAGTTTTCTGAGAAAAGATCTAGGTCCGGCCTTAAAACACAGAAATGGTCTCAAACGCACGTGACTAATGATAGAAGAAAAAGGGAACCCCCGCGGCTTGACCTCAACAGGGCTTGCAAGCAGAGGGGCAGGAGAACGAGACTCCATAGCTACCAACAAGGGGACGCCGATGAAGCTCAATCCCCCAACGGACTCCACTTCGAACCAGAAGCGAGAGAAAGGAGAGCCCCGCAATTTCACCCGTCAAAATTGACGAAGAGTGAGAGAGTGGAAGGGAGGTTCTGCATCTTCCCCCGCCATTATGAATCATAAAGTGGAGGGGAGAGTGGAAGAGTGACAGGAGGAGACTTAAAACTCCCACCAACCCCCATCAACTCTGTGACAACGTACCTGAATAGAGAGAGGAGAAAGTTAACCCCTCCACACCTTTGCGTATATGTAAAACAATCACTCGCGACACTTTTAATTGTTCATGTGTTCAAATTTATTTTGGTTTTCTTGAGTTGGACAAAAGGGAGGGACAAGAGGGAGGGACGGGAGAAGAAAACTACCCACTCTCTTTACCCAAGGCAAACACCTATTCCAAGAAATGAAGAAAATGAGGGGTGATGCCAGAGTGAGTATGTGTATGTGGAAGTGTGGAGAGAGGAAGGGGTTAGGGGAAGTTTTTGTGCATCAAACAGAAATGAACTAAAATTACTCAAAAATTAAAAGAAGGGAGGTACCCAAGGCCAACCGAAGGTCACACGGATCCACAACTCAATCCAAGCATGAGGTGCATCCACCAAGTGTAGGCACAGCAATCTTGAAAAACGGTTGAAGGTCGATCATCCCCGGCAACGGCGCCAAATTTGTTGTTGAAGTATGGGGAGTAACCAACCCAAACCGCCTCACATGGAAGTGAGGGGCTCTTCCAAGAGGAGTTGCAAGAAGTGCAAGCAACGCACACACACCCACGTCCATGAACAATGGCACCATGGCCAACGTCAAAAGGAACAAGGGAGGGCAATGCTCACACACAAGCCAACCCCAAATGCCAAACCCACACACATGGATCATCGCCTAGCACACAAGGAGAAATGTGGAAGCCAAATGACACCTTCTTCCATTACCAAAATGGAGGCCAAGGCCATAGCCAAGGGACCTCCCCCTTTACAAATGAGGCTCTTCTTTATATAGAGAAGAGAGGCATATGTGAATAAAAACATGTGGTCAAAAGACCACATGTGCTAAATCAAAAAGAGGATCTTTATGAGATTTGGGAATTTCAAAAGATACCCACCTAGAGAGAGAGTGGGCGCGTGGAGAATTCCTACGTGGGATTTTTGGACTTGAGCAAAAAGGAGGTTCAAGAAAAGGGCTTCAATACCATAGTCTAAAGCAAATATCAAAAAGGGGCTTAGGAGAGTGTTCATATGGACCTCTCCTAGATACAAGGAAAAAGGTATTTTTATGAAGGAAAAAGGATGCCATAGTGTGGAAAAAATATGGGCAGCCCTTAGAGCAACAGATTGTCTCCTTGTCCTATTTCTAGGGTCACAAAAGGTCTTCGATCGATTATATTATGGGAACGTTCACCTGAAGCCTCACACATGGCCATGTGATAACCTGGAGACTCTTGAGGTTCAGGCATAGGCTGATCCCTCCCTTGTCTCCTCAACTTCATTCGTCTGATGCGCTCTAAGGCCTCTGCCTGTGCTTCTTCTCGAATTCGTTTTTGCTCCTCCTTACGTTGCTTAGCCGTATTGAGTTGACGTAGCATTTCCTCTATGAGGGGTTCTTGATACAACTTGACTCTGCATCCGCTAATATAGTTTGGGAGAACATTACCCTCTAACGTGGCTAGTTGTACAGCTCCACTTGTGGAGATCCTATTTATGATCATAGGTCCGTAGCCTCTCTTTTCTAGCTTCCTTGCATGTTGTTTCAATGTGTAGGCTAAAACTAGATCTCCTGCTTTCAAGCCCTTATCCTTCACATGGGCATCAAAGTATGCCTTCTGTCTCTTCTTAGCTGCATATATCCCTACAGCTGCTCTCAGTCTTGTTTCTCCTAATCGTTCAAGGTCAAACAATCTAGAGGAGAGTTCATGACCCGTCCATTCGTGCTCTTGTGCTACTTTCAATGTAGGTATTAAGAAGTCCAACGGTAGCACGACATTTTGGCCAAATACCATCTGAAAGGGGGTGGCTTGGAGTACCGTTTTGTAGGCGACTCGGTATGCCCAAACAGCATGGTGTAGCTGTTTGTCCCAATCAGAGCGTTTATTGTTCACTAATTTTGTCAATACATTGCATAGGATCTTATTGGTGCTTTCGGCTTGCCCATTGGCTTGAGGGTGATAGGGGGCAGACTTCTTATGTACTACCAAGAATTCTTGGAGCAGATTTTCAATAACTTCATTCAAGAAGTGAGTGCCCCTGTCACTTACTAACTCTATAGGTAGCCCGTATCTTGTGAATACATTCTCAAAAAAGAATTTAGCAGTTGTCTGAGCGTCTTTCTTCGTTGTGGCTTTTACCTCTACCCGCTTGGTTAGATAGTCTGTGGCAACGATGATATACTCAGCATGGGAACCCTTAGCTGGGGGATTAATAGGACCCACAAAGTCTATTCCCCACTTAGAGAATGCACGTCCACCCATCATAGGCTTCAGTGGCATCTCGTCTTTGCGTGTAGGATACTAGGTTCGCTGACAAATCTCACACCTCTTCACATGGGTATGTGCATCCATGTGAAGGGTGGGCCACCACAATCCTGCAAATAGGATTGCTTTGATCACCCTATCTGGACCAAAGTGTCCTCCCGCTACACCCTGGTGAGCAGTCTCTAATATCTTGAGGTATTCGCTCTCATGAACACACAATCTTAGGTAACCATCTTTACCCCTTTTGTATAAATTATCACCAATGATGGTGTAATCCAAGGCTTCTTGTTCCAAAATTCTTTGTCTGGCCAAAGTCATATCTTGAGGGAATGTTTTCGTCCTCAAGAAGGATACTAGGGGTTCACTCCAATCCGGCACTATGGACACTTGATAAAGAGTGGCATGTTCCACAGGTGGTTTAGTGCAGCAGATTGGGCATTCCTTGCACAACTTCTAGACATCAGCTTCCATAGTCGGCCAATGCACTCCTAGTCTCCTCAGGGTCTGTAGGGTTCGTTGTTTTGAGTAGTGTTGCTCTAATGCACCTACATGTGCTAATTGCAACCACTTAGCGTACTCGTCCTCTTCTACACAACAAGCCAAGATCCCTTGATCTGTGTGCTTGTACATACTTCCAGCCATGATGTGGTACTTTTGGGATTTTACTACCTCTGTATCCTGTGTGGCTATTACTGGGTGGTTAGGCCCGTATGTCAATACTGGCACTAATGGCTTAGCCCACTGCGGCACCACTTTCAAATTAAACAAGTAAGCATCAGGTAAGTCATTTGATACTCCTTGTGGGGCCTCTCCAGATGTGAGCCTAGAGAGATGGTTTGCTCTCAAATGAGTTCTGCCTTTCCTCACTACTACCTCAAAGTCATATTCCATTAGTAAGAGAAACCATCTTACTAATCTGCCTGTATTACACGGCTTGTTTACCAGGTACAGTAGAGCTTGGTGATCAGTAAAAAATTTGAACTTATTTGCAAGCAAATAGTGTCTAAACTTTTTAACCGCGTACACCATGCCTAATCCTTCTCGTTCGGTGGTTGTATAGTTCCGTTCAGCAGCATTCAATTGTCTACTGGCATAGGCAATAGGGAGATCCATATTACCTTCACCCGTAGGTTGTGCAAGTACACATCCAATAGCATAATTGGAGGCATCCACATGAACATGGAATGGCTTGTTCCAGTCTAGTGTGGTCAAGATTGCTGCTGAACATAATCTTCGTTTAAGCTCCTGGAAGGAATTCTCACATTCATCAGTCCACTCAAAGTTAGTCAGAAGTCCGTACATGGGCTTTGCAATGACAGCATACATGTGGATGAACCGGCGATAGTAACCACAATGCCCCATGAAAGCCTGTACCTCCTTGACGTTCTTTGGCCTAGGTAACTCCGCTATGGCTCTTACTTTCTCTTCATCAGTGGATATGCCATTCTTTGACACTATGTGTCCTAGAAACTTGCCTTGCCTGACCATGAAAACACACTTTTCTGGGTTCAGGCAGACTTGATATTCTCTACATTTATCAAAGATTTGTCTGAGTTCAGGTATATGGGTCTGTCTAATGTTGGAATGAGCACACAGATCATCAACATAGACCTCCAAATTCTTCCTCAAGAACTCTTTAAACACGTGACACATCAATCTTTGAAAGGTAGCAGGTGCATTAGTAAGCCCAAATGGCATTACCCGAAAGGCAAATATGCCCCACTCCGTGGCAAAAGCCGTCTTATGTTGATCCTCTGGAGCAATGGCCACTTGATTGTAGCCCGAAAACCCATCTAAGAAGTTGTACACTTCCTTGCCTGCTACCCGTTCTAATAGATGCTCAGTGATAGGGAGAGGATAACTATCTCTGATAGTGGCTGCATTAACCTTCTTCAAGTTAATGCATACTCAAAATTTCCGTTCTTCTTGGGCACCACTACAATGGGGGATACCCATTCAGTGTGCTCAATTTCATAGATAAATCCGGCTTCCACCAAACGGTCTATCTCTTCTTTGATCTTAGCAGCATAGTTATCATTATATGTGTATGGCTTTTGCTTAGAGGGTTTTGCATCTGAGGTCATGGGAATTGTGTGTGAGCATATGTCTGGGTCAACACCCTTCAAATCCTTGTAGCTCCAAGCGAATACATCTCTGTATTCTCTTAGCAAGGCTACCAATTCGTGCTCTTCGTCTTCCGTCAGGTCATGGCCTATGTACGTGCATCTCTCCTCTCCTTCTTCTAGGGCCACTACTATTTTTTTGGTGGTTTCTTTGTTATCATAGGCCTCTCCTGATTGTGCCTCTTGTTTAGGCATTCTTATCATGACTCTCCTATCGTCTATCTCATACTTTTTAAAGTTTTCAGGGACCTCAAACAAAGATTCTTCCTCTTCTGGTGTGACTGCTCTCTTCTTTCTTTTCTTTTCTTCTTCCTTCGGGGTCACATGTGTGGCTAGCCTTACATCATTTGTAAGCTCTCCGTGCCTCTGGGGTTGAAATTCTATTTCATAGAAGTATTCTTCATCTGATGCAAAAGGTGGGTCCATAATGATTGACTCTAGATCGGAGTCACTTGCATCCTCAAATGCATCAGAGCTAGGTTCACACTCTTCTAACACTGCCTCTCCTATGATTGGCTCTATGGAGAAGACTGAAATGTCATAGCCATCTTCATCACAGTGGGGTGTCCATTGTTCCTCATTGATGGCTACGTCCATTGTTGCTAGGATTTCTGCCCAGCCATGGGGTTCAAATTCCTCGTCAGGAAAGACTACAGGTGCATAGGCTGGGTCTTGAATTGATCTATGTGTTTCTTTTGCACCTATTTCTCTGGCTTTTTCTCTTTTCTCTTCTTCTACTACCACTTTGCACATCCATAAGTGGGTGTCTTCATGCATCCATGAGGATCCTGATACTATGGAATGCACAGATTCCGTATCATCTTTGGCTCTATGGATGGGATTCCATTGGATAGGAGGGACATCTCTATGAGAGTAATCTTTGAGATTCACCTTGGTCGTAACACCTAAGTGTTGCAGGTACAAGGAGTTGGTTCCCCAGTCCTGTACCACTTGCAACTGTCGCATAAATGGTCTTCCCAAGATCATTTCATAGGCATGATTTTTGCTAAAATCACATATAGCAAATGTATGCTCGAACTCAACACCACATGTAGTGAGAGTTATTCCTTCCAGCAAGCCTAAGGGTCTTTCAATATGACCATCGGCCATCTGCAATTTCATCCTCGTTGGCCTGAGTGCTGGCTTGCCCCAATGCTTCCAAAGGGAAGTTGTAGCAATTGCAACTCCTTCACCTGAGTCCAAAATCGCCTTGGTTGTGTAACCCTGATGGGTAACTGGGAGATAGGTATTTCCTTCTTCTCCTTCACTCATGTCTCCTATCTTATCCAATGGTATTTCAGGCACTGTTCTATGAGATCCTACTTGGGAGCGCGATTTCGCTATGTCTGGCACTTGTTTGGCTACATGTTTCCACACTTGTGGCTTAACTTTGAGTAGCTCTTCTAAAGTGAGATTGCACTACACTTTAGTGTTCTTTACTACCTCTGTATTCCTAGAGCTCTCTCTCTAAATTTCCTTGCTCTATATCACCCATATCGGTTTTTGCAATCACGTTTCCAAACTCGTCGGTTCTATCTGGAAGAGTGGCGACTACATATATAGTCCCCTCTTTATCTAGGTATGCTCCATTCTCAAACTTGACTACTAGGTGGTCTAGTCCATGGGGTTGATCGACGTTCTTAATCTGGACCACAGATCTTCTCAGGCCATCTTCGTAGATGCGAGCACCTAGATGATTAGTCCTGATGTATTCCAATTGAGTCTTGTAAGGTCCTTCTGGCTTTTCTAGATAAGCCAACCCTGAACTACCTACTGGTCTCCCCATGTGATAGGACATTTCAGAATCACTTGTTTCTGATCGTGGGGTGTATGGGTAATCACTCAACTGCTGGGCCCAAGACCTAGTAGTGTGGTTGACACTAGCTTCAGAAGATCTGAGGCTTTGTCTGTCTCGGCCTAAGATTCTGCCTGACCTAAGGTTCATATGCTTGGTTTATCTACCCCCTTGGTCCCAAGTATACCCATGTTGCAGGTTATTTTGCACCAATCACTTTGTTCTTTTTAGTTGATTATTATGTTTATGATCTTGTCTGGTATCACGTCGTCAGGAATACTTAAGTGAATTTCGCCCTTGATAAGTGATCGATTCAAGTTTACTTTTGTCCCTTAGGGTTTTCGCACTTAAGTCCTACTTAATACTTGCACTTAGTTGCTTAGTTCTCTTGGACTTGATGTGTGCCTAGCGTTGCCCTAATTAATTACCACACCTAAGTCGTACTTAGCCTAGGCTAGGAATTGACAAAGGAGGGTTGAGAGATCTTCCAACCTTAATTCAGTTGTTGACCAGACTGCTACACAAGCCCAGGAAGCCTTCTCCTGAGCTCGATACTCACCCTTGCTAGCTTGCCTTGGAATGCCTTGCTTGCACACAATGTTCCTGCAAAAGTTCACAAGTCAATATAGTTCTATTACCACAAGGGATTGAAAGACACACATCAACATTTACAGGCCCCCCTTTGGGGTAACTCACTGTACCCCCCAAAATCTTATGACCACCTAGTTCAACCTAAAGGCCAACTTAAAAATACATGTTCCAAAACCCCATATATTATTCTACAAAAGACCAGTCGAGGTCCACGTAGGATTCTCAACTAGCTTTCAAACGAGACCAAAATCTCATCAATCGGAGTTCGTATGGTGAAGTTATGACCAATCAGGCACTTAGGGGTCAAAACAGGATCTCAGGGTTCAGGAGATTCTTCCTTCGTTTCTATGCCTTTTGCTCACTCCTAAGGCAATAATGTTACCCCACTGTGTCCACAATTAAGCCCAAAACCTCAATTCACTCAACAATTTTACTCTAAATTTTTCATGTGTTAAGGCCGTGTATCGCGATAGGTCGGGTCAGTGTGTCGCGATAGGTGGGAAGTGTCGCGATAAGTCGGGGTGTCGCGATACTCCGAGGTGTCGTGATAGGTGGAAAGTGTCGCGATAGGTGGGGTCGGTGTGTCGCGATAGGTGGAAAGTGTCACGATAAGTCGGGGTGTCGCGACACTTGGGAGTGTCGCGATACTCCGAGGTGTCGCGATAGGTGGAGGTGTCGCGATAGGTGGAAAGTGTCGCGATAAGTCGGGGTGTCGCGACACTTGGGAGTGTCGCGATACTCCGAGGTGTCGCGATAGGTGGAGGTGTCGTGATAGGTGGAAAGTGTCGCGATACTCCGAGGTGTCGCGATAGGTGGGGTCGGTGTGTCGCGATACTCCGAGGTGTCGCGATACCTCGAGGTGTCGCGATAGGTCGAGCTATGGTGAATTTTGTGGTTCTGTCTTGTGATCCTAGGTGCTCTCGGCCTGCGCAGTGTCGTGGTGCACTCAGAAACGTGATTAGTCAAAGTTTGCGAAGTGTTGTGATAGCTCGAGCTCAACGCCTCAGGGCCTGTGCAGAAGGATTCTGTACCTGCTGAGCTTGCTGAAGATGGTGATGGAGCTGGTACCTGCAAGAACATGCAAAAAAAACACACAACACAAATGCACGCGCTCGCTCTCTCTCAAACTCGCACACAACAAATGAGGGGAATGACAAGGAAGAGGGAATATGTAGTGGAGAAGGAGGTGGAGGTGGAGGTGAAGAAGGAGGTGGAGATGGAGATGGAGATGGAGAAAAATCAGAAATTTACCTACTACTTACCATTCCAACACGTCCTCTCTACGTCTTACCATCACACGCTCGTCCTCAAAGCTCGAATCCCCGACAACGGCGCCAAAATTTGGTGTAGCTCAGTGATGAGTAGCACCTCCTTTAATGTCAATCCGGGAAGACATGAGGATGGTGTGAAGACCTCGAGCAAGTGAAGGCACAAATGTGTGAGTGAGAAGCACACTAACATGCACACACATACACACACACGCGCACACACGGCAAGAACAAAGAGAGTAAGACAATGGAATCACTTCTATTGCAACTAAGTTCTCATACAAGCTCAAAAATACAAGAAGCTCCCCAAAAATGAGCTCTCTAGCTCTATTTATAGTTTTTGACTAGCTTTGGCCCTGTCCAGACCTAGTGTCCGGCCTAGTTAAAAATTAGGTTCCAAGGCTTATTTGAGCGCTCAAACGAGGTCTAAAAAATACGAAAATTGGTAGGCAACTACTTCTAAGGCTCCTCAAGCTGAAGGACTCCTCGGCTTGTACAAAATGGAGCTACAAAAAGGTGAAAATGGTATTTACAGGGGTTTTTAGTGATGAGAATCACTTTTAAATGGTGTAAGGGTTTTGAAAAAAATAAAGGGTTGCCTTAGTGCTAGATCTGCGTGTATGCTCGTACTTGCTTCTTCCCGTATATTGCCAACAGAGAAGCAGGGGAAAATTTTCCCAATGGGGAATACCCAATTCCCCACACAAGTGCTAAAGAAGAAAAAGTAAGGAGCTAAAATTCACAGAAGAAGACAAAAAAAAAAGAATTTTGAGGAGAACTCTAGGGTGCTTTAGTTTAGTTGGTTTGAGCTCTTGCTTCTTAAGGGGGGGTTCAACCCCTACTAGCCGCAATTAACATGTAATGAGCCTTAGGCCATTCTAAACCTAATCTCCTTACTACCTTTGGCTTCTCATTGTTGTATCACCTTTGTGCAGTCTTAATTG
Organism: Ceratopteris richardii; assembly: GCA_020310875.1. Taxonomy (NCBI): domain Eukaryota; kingdom Viridiplantae; phylum Streptophyta; class Polypodiopsida; order Polypodiales; family Pteridaceae; genus Ceratopteris; species Ceratopteris richardii. Next base: position 74,965,281 of record CM035433.1, read on the forward strand.
GATGGAGTGGTGAAGGTAGATAGGAGAGTCTTTTCTTTTTCCATAAAAGAAGCAAAATTTTTTAATAGAGAAACAAAGTACAATTGGTGAGGAGGACCTACAAAGCGGGTTAATAAGCCCATCATCTCCTTCTTGAGGGATCCATTTCTTCTTAATCTTATCTCCTTGTAGTACAAAAGCCATTAAATTTCAGAAAGGATCCATTTCTAGTCTAAGACTTAATTTTTCCTCTTATTTGACCTAACGATGGTTGTCATATTTCCATAATTGCTTCAATGCATGAAAGCATTTGGACCATAGTTTCTTGGCTCTTGGTAAATTTCTTCCCCAGGGGGAGGCACACCATTTGAGGAGAAACAAATGGAGTCATTGTGTCTAATACCAACCACCCATTTCCAATCACGACTTGTGCAAAAGTTCCCCTTATTGAGGTTCTGGACTTTCTAAATAGACATTATCAACTCTAAGCTCTTGAATAAGAATTTGAGGGGCAAGAAGAGGAGCACAACGATCTCATGGTTTTCCTAGTGAGGAAAGACAACCTGAGAAAACTCACATTTTTCCTGAATAAAATTTTGACCCAATATTCTTGTTGGTTGCTCCATGCTTTGATCATCCATTTAGTAGGTAGTTTATTTGCCAAGGTTGACACATTGAGGAATACTAGGCCTCTGTTATCCTTGGGTAGGAAGAAAATATCTCATTTAATCCTAGGAATACCCATTTTGTTTGGGTCTCTAGTCCATAAAAAGTTTCTACATCATGCGTCTAGCTTTAAGAGCTCATTGTCAAAGGGCCTCCAATAGGAGAAGAGATATATGGTAGAGGAGTTGAGAAAGGTGTTGACCACTATGTCTTTCTTAACAACATTGAGCTACATGGCCTTCCTATATCTAACTTTCTTTCAAGCTTGTTAAGCACCTAGTTCCACCTTTGATTCATGGAGATATGCAAACTCATAGGGATGCACAGAAGCCTAAAATTCTAATGCATAGGGATATGTTAGCATCCTTGGTTAAATATCAATTGAGGGGTTGGTTCTTGGCAGCCTCCATGTGAGGTTTTCTAGGTGTGTGCATAAATTGACTTAGCACACTTCACACTATAACATCAACCCTTGTGAATGTGGCATAGTTCAAGCTATCCACAAGGCTTTGATAACCTATCACATCTTCTATGAGTTCATCTTCATGTGAGCTCAATTTATGGTTAACCTGCATTGGAGTACCTGCAATCCTGCAATCTTGCATCTTGAATTTTGCTAACATGTCCTTAATGTTCTTTCTTTGAGTGAGAAACAAACCATGATCTTTGTAGACAACTTCCAATCCTAGGAAGTAGGTAAGTGAACCCAAATCACTTATCTTGAATTCTTCTCTCATATGTTCGTTGATTCTCTTAATGCCATCTGTATCATTTCCTATAAGTATAATGTCATCTACATACACACACAAATAGATGACTTCAGAATTACTCCTTTTTATGAATAGTGATGGACCTGCCTTGCTAGGTTGAAGTCCTTTTCTTGCAGTAATGAGACAAGCCTATGATTCCAAGCCTTTGGGGCTTGTTTGAGTCCATAGAGCTTTATTAAGTTTACACAATAATCATGATATATGTGATTCTCAAAAGCTGGTGGTTATGCCATATATACCACTTTTGTTATCCATCCATTAAAAAATGCATTTTTTTAATCCAATAGAAGTATCTTCCAATTCTTGGAAGAGGCAATACTAAGCAAAACCCTAATAGTAGGTATCTTTGCCACAAGAGAAGGTCTCCTCATAATCAATTCCCTTAGTTTGTGCAATGCCTTTTGCCACTAGCCTTGCCTTATACCTGTTAATGGAGCCATCTGAGTTGTTTTTCAATTTGTAGATCCATCTTGAGCCTATCACTTTCATTGATGGAGACTTTGGAACCAATTCCCAAGTGTTATTCTCCTCAAGAGCTTCAATTTCTTCTTCCATTGCATGCCTCCATTCCTGATTTCTTCTTTGCTCCCTCAAATGTTGAGGGTTCCTCTTGATTTATGTCCTATGCTACATAGATTGAATGTTTAGTGACTAGAGAAGTATCAAACCCATACCTTTCTGGTTTTCTTTTCTCCCTCATGGACCTTCTTAGGCCATGATGTGATGATTCTACCTCTTGTGCAAGTTCCTGCATTTAGGTTTTGGAAAATCTTCTTTAGGATCATAAGGTATGTTGACCTTTCTACATGATTCTTCATAGCAAGAACTATTCTCATCAAATACTACATCTCTACTCACCAAGAATCCTTTGGTTGTTGGGTTGTATAATCTGTAGCCCTTTTGATTGTTGTCATATCCAATGAATATACACCTTTCTTCTTTGGGATCCATCTTGCCTCTAACCTGTGAAGGAACACGAGCATAAGCAATACATCCAAAAATCTTACAATGATCCAAACTTGGTCTTCTTCCATTCCAAGCCTCATATGGAGTCATGCCATCAAGTGATTTTGAAGATAACCTGTTAATAAAATAAGTGGATGTACATACAGCCTCAACGCATAAGTAATTAGGTAAGTGCTTCTCATTTAGCATAGACCTTGCAGCTTCAACAATTGTCATATTCCTTCTTTGTACCACTCCATTTTCTCAGGAGCGTACCTTGTAGTGATCTCTCTTTTGATTCCTCTTTCTTTAAGATGGAGTCAAATTCATGGCAGAAGTACTCTCCCCCTCCATCCGACCTTAGCCTTTTTAATGTCTTACTTGTTTGATTCTCCATAAGAGCCAAATATCTTTTGAAGCATGAAAAGACTTCATCTTTGTGTTTCATAAAATATAATATAGTCCCTCTACTGCAATCATCAATGAAGGAGCCATAATACCTTGATCCAAATATTGAAGCATCCTTTCAAGGTCCCCATACATTTGCATGAACCGAATTCAAAAGATCTATCCTTTGTTCATGAATGGTAACCTGTGAGACTTTCCAAATTGACATGCACTACACTTATAAATCATATGTTGCTTTGACAAATTAGGGAGTCCAAGTATACTTTGGTCTCTACATATATGATTTAGTGATCTTTCACCAATATGTGCTAACCTCTTGTGCCGTACTTCCAATTCTGTGAGTGTTTGACTACCATAATTAAAGAGAGAAATGTTTCTAGTGTCTTGTAATTCAAATGTGAACAATCTACCTGTCTTTCCTAAATCCTTGGCTTGGATCCTCAACAAATGCTCCTCTTCTTGTGAACCTAACTTGCAACCCTTTCTCTACTATCTGCCCAACACTTATTAAATTCTTTGTAATGGTAGGGACATAGAGTACCTTAGTGAGTAGGTTGATGTTTCCATCAGGTGCTTTGACATTTTCTATTTTCTCCACAAGGTGTCTTATATCATCTCTTGTTTGTACCTCATGCTTGTTCCTTGGATCTTCTAAATCTGATAGGAGGGCCACATTTCTTGCCACATGATTGGAACAACCTGAATCTATGTAGAAAACATGATCATCAAATTTACCTTGTGGCATGGCCATTTTCATGATTAGCAATGAGTCCTCTTGATTTGAGTCTTCTGTGTAGGTATTGAAGTCTCTTCTTCCTCTATTACCTCCTTGATAGTTTGAATGGTTGTAATTGTTGTGGTTGGCATGGTAATTGTTGAACCTTACTCTTGAGTAGCCATAACTTCCTCTATTGTATCCTCTCCCTCTTTGATTCCTAGAATTCCTAAAGCAATTTTCAATTGTATGATTAATTAATCCAAAAATAAAGCATGAATTAGAGTCTTGGGATATCCCCTACCTTGTCTTCCTCCTCTGCCTCTACCTCTACCTCTACCATGTCTTCTTCTACCTGCATAAGTAGCTTGATGTGTACCTGCTTCATCATCGACTTTCTTTCCTCTTCCTTTCCTTTCTTTGGACTTGCCTCTTGAGTAAGTAGTTGTCCTATGAGTGTATTGAAATCTGATACATGCATATCCATGTATAGATCCATAGTTGTGGTGGATGCTTCCCACTTGTCATCTACCTTCAAGCCATTGATGACCTGCCTTACAATTTACAAGCCATTGATGACCTGCCTAAACCTCACCAATGCTTCCTAACTAATCTGCTATGTCCTTGAGTTTTGTGACAAAATTAGTCACATTTTGTTTGGGAGCTTTCTTGAGAGTTGTGGTGAATGCTTCCCACTTGTCATCTACCTTCAAGCCATTGATGACCTGCCTTACAATTTACAAGCCATTGATGACCTGCCTAAACCTCACCGATGCTTCCCAACTAATATGCTATGTCCTTGAGTTTTGTGACAAAATCAATCACACTTTGTTTGGGAGCTTTCTTGAGAGTTGTGAACTCTAGCCATAGATGATGCTTCTTGGCCTTTGTACTTGAACAAAAGAAGGCTTCAAGTGCATTCCACACTTCTTGAGATGTTTCACAACTTCTAATGTGAGGCAACAAAAAAATCTGAGATAGAGTTGAGGAGATAAGACCTTGCAAGTTCATCCTTGGAGCACCAGGTGCTCAATCTTTCTTGCTCTTCTTGTGTTGGTTGACCTTTGTTCTTGAAACTTGGCATAACTTCATCTCTAGCTATATAAACATATAAATTCCTGCCTTGAAGATAAGCTTCCATCCTTAATGACCAGGCTGAGTAGTTACCTCTATCCAATTTGTCAATTGATGAAGGAAGTCCATCTGCCGTGTTGTCCAACCTTGCTCTGATACCACTGTGAAGAGATGGATTTGAACTTGGAGAAGATGAAGTGGTGTTGTAAAAACTTTGTACTACACCAGCCAAATAAACTCCAAGGATATGTAGTGGGACCTTTTAGCTTTCCAAAGGATGTATTAGACACCCTATGCACCTTCGAAGATCACTCTCAAAAAGATAAATCAAAATAGATAGGTAGGAGTTGAACCAAGAGTAAAAAACTTGCTATTTTGGTTTATACACTTGTCCAGTGTTTTGACCAATTCTCTGGCCACATAAGTAATTAACTTAATTACTTTTGGGGAGCTCTAAATTAAGTTAGTAAGCTAACAATCAAGAGTTATTTCATCAGAAATGATGGACTACATAAAGAGAAAAGAGCTTAGCAAGTTATAGCCCCATCGTGATTTTTTCACGAGCTGTAGTAGTCCTCAGACCCGTAAGCAAATAAATGTTAATATCTCGAGATTCCAAGATGCAATGCTTATGAAAGTTTGTAGGCATATAGTAGATAGTATGCTAATTCTATCAAGCTTTAAATCATGGAAAAGGATGAACTACACAGTGAGAACAAGCTCTGAGAAAATGAATGCTCTGATGGAGTGCTGACAGAGAAGTAGAGAATGAAGAGATATAGTCAACTTCAAATGAACATATCTCAAGAATGAAAAACCCAATTGCAATGAAATTTTATGAGTATTTAGTAGACGTAAGGAGAAAACTTTATCAACTTAAATCACTAAAAATGATGGATCATGTTCAGAGAAATGAACTCTGCAAGCACACTTACAAAATTGAGAGGTATGGTAGTGAATAGTGTACTCACAAAAGCATGAAGATATGAACTCAAATGATCATGAAAATGAATGTATATTGATTGTAAGGTACAACGGACTTACTGATGCATATGTGTGTCTTGAACCCACACTTTGATATGGCATAAAGCTCTGCTCATAGAGATCTAAAACTGCAACTAAAAGGCCATGTATATATAGTGATCTTTGGAGCCAAGATTGAATTTGAATCCTTCTCACCTAAAATAAATCTCCTATCTTTTAGTGATTGATTGATTCTCCAACCACTTCAATCATGAATTTTTGGCTTCTCTTTCCTTTTTTCATTAAGTGGAATCAACCTCTTTAGATACTTTTACTTTTACATCAAGTAAGTACTCAAAATATTACAAGGGTGAGTTCACAAGTGAACTTTACAAAGACTAGACATTTCCTTCAAGTTTGTTCTTCCCAACTCATATCAGAGTTTTGCTTCTACTCTTTGTTTGATGATGAAAGGCAATCCAAATGCCTTAACATTTGAAGATTTAGTTTTTGTTTTGTTGTAGGAAGACCAGTCTAGACAGAACAGTTCTATTATGTGTGTTGTAGATCACGCTTTCTTGGCTAGCCAGAAGGGCAAAGGTAAATGGAGCTCTTCTACTAGTAAGCAAAAATCTGCAAATGCTACACATTCAAAGAAGGAAGACAAAGATGAGAAGAAATCAGAAAAGCAAAAATTGTTTTGCAAATACTATAAAGGAAACAATCATGTCATTAAGAGTTGTCCAAAACTGGCTGCTAAAGAGGCAAAGATGAAAGAGGCCGGAATGGTTGTTGCAGAGGCCTCTACACCAAAACAGAGTCTGCTAATCTTGTGCAGGATGAAGAATGGGCGTTTACTACTCTTTGCGATTTTGACCCAACTTCTCATAAGCAATGCATGTCTGTAGTAGAATCAAATGTTCAGTACTTTGATAGTTGGGCAACCAAACATATTACCTCGCAGTGCGGTTTCTTCTCTTCACTCGAGCTTGCCCCTACAGGGAATACTATTACATGCACCATCAACTCGTCTTATCTTGTTATGGGAGTTGGTAAGATCATTTTGACTCATGTTGATGGTAGTTCTTTCACTTTGTCAGATGCTTTATTTGTGCCACGGATCAAGAAAAATCTATTATCAGTTTCTACATTAGTCAAGATGGGCTTGGTTGTGAAATTTATGATGAAAGATGTACAGTTCATGATCTGTCAAATGGCGACATCATTATTGCTTCTGGCATTTTATGTCCTGGGATGTATAAGCTCATAAACTATGAAAGATCTATAAATGATTCGGCATGTGCAGTACATGATTCTCACACTATATCAGATGCAAAGCTTTGGCATGCATGCTTTGGTCATCTGAATTTTGCTAGCTTGCTACGCGTGCAGAAATCTGAAATGGTGTCCTCTTTGCCCAAACACACCTGGAAAACATGTTTGTGAAAGTTGTATTTTGGGCAAAATGTAGTGTTCCTCCTTTCCAAAAGATGGTTCAGTTCGGGCTACGCAGAGACTGCAACTTGTACATAGTGATGTCTGTGGTCCTATGTAGACTTCTTCTTTTGGGAACTATCTTTACTTCGTGACTTTCATCGATGATTTTTCTAGGCATGCATGGGTATATCCATTGAAGGAAAAATCCGAAGTGTTTATGTGCTTCAAACAGTTTCTAGTTTTGGCTAAAAATCTGTCAGCATGTAAAATGGGCAACCCTTTATTCTAATCGAGGGGGGGAATATATGTCTTCTGACTTCAATGCATTTCTAACTTAACGTGGGATAAAACATCAGTGTAGAGTGTCATAAACACCTCAATAGAATAGAGTTGCTGAACGAAAGAACATGTCACTCATGGAGATGGCAAGGTGTATGGTCAAGAGTCAGGCTTTACCACATATTTTCTAGCTTCAGGCTGTTATGTGTGCAGCATATGTACTGAACAGGTGTCCCACTAAAGTGCTACAGTCTATCACTCCATATGAGGCTTAGCATGGTCACAAGACATTTGTTGCTCATCTGTGTGTTTTTGGTTGTCTGGAATATGCATTAGTGCTTGAACAACATCGCAAAAAATTGGATGATAAAGCAGTAAAATGTATTTTTGTTAGGTACAGTTCTAAAAGTAAAGGCTATTATCTATATCATCCACAAACTAAACACATTCTGGTTAGTCAATGTTGTTTTTGTGGAAGATGCTATTCAGCCATTGCTTTCATGTACTAAGGAGACATTATTAGCTCCGGAGATATGTATGATACTTTGGTGCCTCTTTTTACAGGTGGATAGTCTAGTGCTGGTCCTAATGAGGCAACTTCTCAGCCCTTGCAGGTTTCATGCTTTCATGTCCTAAGGAGAGCTCCACATCCATGTATGATACTTTGCTGCCTCTTTTTACAGGTGGACAATCTAGTGTTGGTCCTAATGAGGCAACTTCTTAGCCTTTCTAGGTTTCATGTACTAAGGAGACATCTGTTAGCTCCACACACATGTAAGATACTTTACTACCTCCTTTTACAGGTGGATAGTTTAGTGCTGGTCCTAATGAGGCAACTTCTCATCCTTTGCAGGTTTCATACATGTTTGTTAGCTCCATAGACATGTATGATACTTTGCTGCCTCTTTTTATAGGTGGACAGTATAGTGCTCGTCCTAATGAGGCAACTTCTCAGCCTTTGTAGATCATTCCATTTTTGATGCAGATTACATGATGCACTTGTTGATGAGAGAGCTCATATTGAGCAGGCAAAGACTATGCCAAAATGCTGTTTAGACCTTGCATAATAGCAAATTAGATGCACCTCTGTCATATTGTATCGTTCAGGCTCTCATAGTGCCTCTTTTGCATCATATTGCTATTCTATGGCTGCCTCTAGTCTTTGTGATGAGACTAAACTTGTTTTGTTTGATGAAGCACAAAATTCTAAACATTGGATGGCTGCAATGCAATCTGAATATAATGCTATCATGAAAAATGGTACATGGTCTCTATGTGACTTGTCTCATGGCAAGAAGGCCATTGGCACTAAGTGGGTATACAAGCTGAAGAGTGAACTTGATGGAACAATTGACAAGTATAAGGCTAGGCTTGTTGCAAAGGGTTATGTGCAGGAAACAGGCATTGATTTTGATGACATCTTTGCTCCTACTTGCCGAATGACTAGTGTTCGTAGCATCTTTGCACTTGCAGCTCATCATGGTTGGAATGTACATCAGTTGGACATTAAAACAACATTTTTGAATGGTGACTTGCATGAAGAAGTGTACGTTTTTTAGCCTCCTGGCTTTGTGCAGAAAGGGCATGAAAACTAGGTGTGCGGGTTAAAGAAGGCATTATATGGTTTAAAGCAAGCACCACATGCTTGGTATGAAAAGATATATGCCTATTTGATTCCACATGGTTTTGAGAATAGTCCAACTGAAAGCACCTTATATGTTCAGTGTGCTAATGATGTACTTCTGATCATTGTGGTATGTGTTGATGACATGTTGCTCATTGGTCCTCATGACATGCATATTGTTGATTTGCATGCCTCATTTGAGATGTCTGATTTGGGGCATCTGCATCACTATTTGGGCATTCAATTTATGCAAGTTGATGGTGGAATGGCTTTATGTCAAACGAAATATATTGACACATTATTGCTGCATTTTGGTCTTGAAGACTGTAAGCCTATTGCCACTCCTATGGAGACAAGTTTACGATTGAGACTTCATGATGCTGGAGATGCATTTGATGTTGTTCTCTATCAACAGGTTGTTGGATGCTTGATTTACTTAGGCATTACTCGACCAGATATTTAGTTTGCTGTCTCACAGATGATCAGGTTTATGCATTGCCTAGGTGTCAAGCATTGGTAGGCGGTTAAGCACATCTTTTGCTACTTGAGTGGTACCTGGCTACTTGGATTGTTTTATCCCAAGGGGGATTACTACCGCTAGATTTGCATGCTTTTTCTGACAGTGATTGGGCTGGTTGCTATGACACTTGTATGTCCACTAGTGGTTTTTGCTTCATGCTTGGTAGCTCATGCATATCTTGGTTGAGCAAGAAGCAGCCTATTGTGGCCACTTCGAGTTGTGAGGCTGAGTATAGGGTAGCTTTCACAGTGAATATTGAGTGTGTGTGGCTTAGATGCCTTATGGATGATTTGGGTGTTGGTCATTCTTCTGCCACCACCATCTTCACTGATAGTCAGAGCGCATTGGTAGTTGCGAGGAACCCTATGTTCCATGCTCGCACTAAGCACATTGAGGTGCATTATCTTATGTCAGGGAGAGGTTCTCTGCTGGGGAGATCAGCTTGGCATATGTGCCCATGCACGAGAACATTGCAGACCTTTTTATGAAGGCTCTGCGTGGGAGAAGTTTCAAGCTTTCTGCAAAGCTTTGGGCTTACTTCCTCTGGTTGGATACACTCCAAAGATGAGGTGGTGTTGCAATAATCCTGCTCTATACCTGCCAATGTGCCTTAAGAGTCCCTTAGTAGACACCTTTAAATTCCCAAAAATGCATTTAGACCCACTGAGTACCTTGGAGCATCATTTCCAAATAGTTGTGCCAAACCAGATAGAAGAACTTGTGAAAACTTGTTATTTTTGTACTTGAACCTCTCATAGAAATGCTAAATTCTCACTCTATGATAGCAATTGACCCAATAACTTTTAGAAAAATCTAATTGATGACCTTAGATACATATCCCAAGTTATTTCACTAATTTAGAGTGAGTATATGATGAGAAATGATATTAAGAAGTTAGGGATGTACTCCCAACTTTTTAGGACTCGGATGATAGTACACATAGGTTTCTTTCAAAGGATACATCACAAGATCTAGTGATCCAAATGAAGTGAAAATTGATATGTAACAACTAGAAAAATCATGTTACCTATCCCAAGTTAAAGCAAGTTAGAATATTCACTACATGTAGAGGACTTGATTGATCAAATTCACTAAAATGATGAGATAGTAGCAGACAACAGTAGATAGAGATTAACTTATAGTAATGACTCAAGATGCATATGATTATGAATGTATGATACAAGAGATATGAAGTGGACTTACTCATATATATGTGAGCTAAGTGTAAGCTCAACCATGAGGCTCAATGGATCATCCTTCTCTATCATTCCTCGCAACTAAGAATCACTCCTATTTATACACATAAAGTGAGTTTGAAATTTGAATTTGTCCACCTAAAAGTGTTCATACTCTTTCGGTGGTGATTTATTTGATTCCAACCACTAAGTAGTTGTGGTTCATGGCCTGTAATATCATGAGATTCCCTCAATCATTTCATTTTACTTTTATCTCAAGAGATAAAGTCTATGACTTTTACAAGGGGTGTTCATGTGTACTTTAAGAGTGAGAAAAAATGGATATGTGATAAGTCCCTGCCATTTGGTCAAGCCAATGCTTGCCAAATGTGTCAACAACTCCACCTTTATCCTAAGATACTTGAGTCTTCAATTCTTTGGCATCTTTTGCAATCCAATCATGGATTTAAACCTATTTAGCTTGCTTCCATCCAATGATTTGGTCATCATATCTGCACATTGCATATGAGTGGATACATAGGAGAGTTGTATCTCCTTACTCACAGTCTTTTCCCTAACAAAATGATAATGAACTTCTATATGTTTATTCTTGGCATGAAAGATAGGATTAGCAATTAAATGAAGTGAACTCATGTTATCTCCAAATATAAATGGAGTGCCAAAATCCAACCCTAGATCTGCGTATAGGGTCTTGATCCACATAGCTTCTTGTGTTGCATTTGCTAACCCTCTATATTCAGCTTCAGTTGAGGAGAGGGCCACTGTAGGTTGCTTCTTTGAAGACCAAGATATGAGCTTTGTCCCTACAAAGGATAAGTATCCTGATGTGCTTCTTCTATCATCTTTTGAGCCTGCCCAATTTGCATCAATGAATAGCTTTATATTCAAATCAGATGTGTAGGGGTAGTATAGACCCTCATTAAGTGTTCCTTTCAAGTATTTCAATATCCTTTTGGCTGTATCCATGTGAGGTTTCCTAGGAGTGTGCATGAATCGACTAAGCACAATTACTCCATAGAAAATATCCACCCTAGTTAGGGTAGCATAGTTCAAGCTTCCAACTAGGCTTTGGTAGCTTGTGATGTCTTTAATAAGTTCTCCTGCATGAGCACTTAATTTATGGTTGACCTCTATGAGATCACCTGCAACCTTAGTGTCTTGCATTTTGGACTTTGCAAGCATATATTTAATATATTACCTTTGTGTAAGGAACATTCCTTTATCTGTGTAGACTACTTCCAAGCCAAGAAAGTAATGAGCATTCCAAGATCATTTATCTTGAATTCCTCCTTCATTTGGGCTTTGATCTTTTTGATTCCATCAACATCATCACGTGTAAGAATGATATGATCTACATACACACATAAGTATATTACTTCAAATTTACTTTTCTTGATGAAAAGTGATGAATCAACTTTGCTTAATTGAAATCCTTTGTACTACAAGAATGTAACGAATATATGGTTCCAAGCTCATGGAGCTTGCTTGAGTCCATATAGAGCTTTCTTGAGTTTACATACATACTCAGGATGTGATTCATCTACAAATCTAGGAGGTTGTTCCACGTACACTTCCTCTGATATCCAACCATTCAAGAATGCATTTTTTACATCCATTTGATAGATGTTCCGATTCTTTGAAGCAGTTATACTCATGAGTACTCTAATTGTAGGCATCTTTTCCATAGGAGAAAAAGTCTCCTCATAATCTATGCCTTGGGTTTGAACAAACCCTTTTGCCACAATCCTTTCTTTATACCTATTTGTTGATCCATCTGATTTTTTCTTTACATTATAGATCCATCTAGATCTAATGATCTTCATCGATGGCTTCTTAGGAACCAAGTCCCATGTCTGATTCTCTTCAAGAGCTTCTATCTCTTCTTCTATTGCTTCTCTCCCCTTTGATTTCTTCTTAGCCTCTTCAAAGATTGTTCTTCTAAATTGATATCCTGAGCAATATTGATTGAGTGTTTAGTGACCAGAGAGGTGTCAAATTCATACCTTTATGGCTTCCTTTTTTCCCTAGTCCTCCTTGGTGTCTTCTGATCATCATCAAAGTCACTTGAATCTTCATGTAGGTGATCATTTCCCTTTTGTAATGTTGGGAAGTCCTCGTCTAGGTCATAAGGTAGCTGAATTTCCTATAATCATCTTCAAACCAAGAGTATAGTAACTAGATCCTGAAATTGATGGTTCCTTGCTAGGTCCACAAACATCTATGTGGACTAGCTCATACAAATCACCATGGATGTATCCTTTCTTCATAAAGGGTTGTCTATGCGATTTTCCAAGTTGACAAGCATTGTACTTGTATATCATATGTTGCTTGGATATATTAGGTAGGCAAGGAACACTTTGATTGTTGCACATTTTCTTCATATTTCTTTCACCTATGTGAGCCAATCTTTTATGCCACATCTCCAATTTTGATTGGGTTTGATTTTCATAATTGAAGACAGCTATATTTCTTGTGTGTTGGAGTTCAAATGTAAATAGTCTACCTATCTTTTCTCCTTTTGCAATTCTCTTGAATCCCTGTTGTGGATCTTCAACAAATGCCCCATCCTTGTGAACCTTACCTACAATCCTTTCTCTATAATTTTTCTAACACTTATGAGATTCTTTGTTATGGTAGGTACATACAATACCTTGGTAAGTAGATTTATATTTCCATCTGGAGTCTTCACATTTCCAATCTTTTCCACTGAGTGCCTAGTTTCATCTCATGTTTGCACCTCATGCCTATTTCTTGGATCCTCCAAGTCTAATAGTAGAGCCACATTCCCCGCTACATGATTTGAACAACGAGAGTCTACATAAAATACATGCTCATCTGCTTTACCTTGCTTCATAGTCATGTTCATCAATAGGAGTGAGTCCTCTTGTGTTTGATCTTCAATATAATTGTTGTAGTCTCTTGTTGCTCTAGCACAATGGTGAGAACCACGTTAAGAAGCTTCACCTCCTTAATGTCAATCCGTGGGAGAGGTAGGAGTGATATGAAGATCGTGAACGTGAGATGATGTGAGAGTGAAGGTGAGAAGCACAAAGATGCACACACACATACACACACACAATGAAGAGACAAGCAAGACACAATGGAAGGTGGGAAGTTAGCTCTATTACTCAAGAATACTCTTACAAGCTCAAACTAGCTCTAAGCTCACACTAGCCAAAATGAACCAACCTCAAAAATGAGCTCTCTAGCTCTTTTTATAGTTTCTAGACTAGTTTTGACCGGTTTCACATCTAGTGACCGGCCTAGTTAAAAAATAGGTTCTAGAGGCTATTTGGAAGGGTAAATGATGTCTAAAAATCACGAAAATTGGTACGAGCATTCTACCTAAGATCCTCAAGCTCGAGGACTCCTCGGCTTGCACAAAATGGAGCTATGGATTACGAAATGGGGTTTTCTATGATACATATGTTACAATTAGTGATAACAATCACTGTTGAATGTTTGAAGAATTAATAAGAAATATATTTGTTTGGAAAATTGATCCGCCTGGCTCCCTGCTCCGTCTTTACATGCTTCCGTGGCGTCTGTGCCTCTGGCTACTTCCAACACCCCCCTCCCTCTCGCTTCTGTCGTCCCTGACAGAACCTTGTTGTGAGGTCTGCCGGATGTAGTTCTGTAGGAGGTCCTGAGCGAGGGTGTGCTCTGAGATACGAATGCCTCGGGCTAGGTCAGCCTCGAGTTTCTCCCAGTCAATAGGTTGCGGCTCGTCTGGTGGTGGGAGCTGATAATGTGTGGAGTACACCATTCTTTCACAGGCGAATAATTGCAATAAATGTGTGGGCCTGCTTATAAATACCTCTGAATGGTACTCCCAAAAGCCGGTGGTGAACATTTCTTCGAATGTCTGCTTGTAGCATGCCGGTAGGTATTTGATTCTGCAGTGCCAGGCATAACACACCCGTAGCGATGGCGTTGTGCTCATATCATAGACTAAATCAAAGTTGCCATGCTCAAAGCCCGGGGTGTTTACATGGGGAGCCTTGACGCGTCGGAAGACTTTAAAGATCATTTGCATCATGTCAAAAATTTTGACAGTCATGTGCGCGGCAATGTCATTCATATGCTTTAACCTAGGGAGCCAGTGGCGGATCGTCGCCATCATGTAGCCTACTGTTGGTAACTCAATTGGTGGCTTGAAATAGGGATAATTCAGCCAGTCTTGGCACTGCTTATTGTTCTGTACCTTAATAGCGAATGCAGTCCAAGAGCGGCGTCGTGGTACCGGTCCCCAGCATGGGTTAAATTTTAAGTGCAGCGGCGCTTTCACCCATGTGCTCATCATCTCTGGATAGTTTTGCAATAAATCTTTGCGCCAGTCGGGTTGATGGATTTCACCTCTCTGCGCACTTGGTGGCAAGTCCTCCGGCTCGAATTGAGTGGCATGCGTTGGTTTCATCCCTATTCCTTTCTCTATGGCTAACTGGTATTCGGCCATTAACATGAAGTACGGTTTATATTGGAGCTCGTGCCCAGATATGTATCGTCACGGGGCCAATTGAGCAAAGAATGGTGACTGTAAAATTCTCTCTTCAATCATGGCCATGGCATGTAGCTGTGCCTCTACTCTTGCCGAATGTGTCGTTCCGAGTTCTTCAACTATCTTCATCCATGCGGGGGTAGGTAATTCATATGTCATCTGGCCTTCGGCCGTGATACGTCCGCCTGGGATGGGTATCGGCTCATATGCCTCTTCAAATGTCTCCTCCACCGGGATAGTGACGGTTTCTTCCTCAGCTGGTAGCTCAGGTGGGGAGTCTGGCCTTGGTGGTGCTTCATAGACTGCAATTCTAGATTCAAGATTTATTACCTGGGCCCGGAGTGCGTTGAGTTCCTCTAAAGTTTCAGGGGCAGGGTCCACAGGTGCTGGTGCTTCTGCTGCTACTTGTACTTGTTGTGTTGCCGGTTCTCTGAGCTGTAGCAGCTTGTGATCTTCCTTTAACTTTTGATGCTCTTCGTTCATACGATCATAGTCCTCGAGCAATCGCACATGATCATCTAGCAACCTCCGCATCGATTCGGATGGGATTGCCTTGAATCTGCTCGGACTTAGTGGTTGTTCTGGGTGATCCAACGCCGCTTCCAAGTTTTCTCTGTTCTGCGCTTGGAGTCTCACATTCTCCTCCTGGGCTGCGGCTAGGTGTCTTCTGAGCAGGCCCATATTCCTAGTCAGTGTCGCGTTTCTAATCGTTTGGGCTCGTAGTAGATTGTCCAAATCTGCCGTGGCTTCTTTGGTTTTCTCTTCACTTTCTAGTTCTAATTTGTGATAGGCCTCTCGTAAGTCTTGGTATCGGCTGTTTAGTGAGGCATTCTCAATTGATAGTGAATTAAGCTGCGACTGTAATTCATTCGTAGTCCTCTACAGCTGTTGATAGTTGTTGCCAAGAGATGCGAACTCATCTCTTACTTGTGTCATGCATGTGAACATGTGTTGCAGTGCCGTGTCTATGGTGGGTGATAATAGTAATGGAGTGCTAATTGAAGATGCAGTGGAAGTAGATGCAGTGGGGATGGGGAATGGGGTTGGGAAGGTGGATGCAGTGGTGATTGTGGAAAATTGTGACGTGCCTAAATATGATGGTGCTGTGAGTGGAGTGGGTGGTGGTGAGGTGGATGGTGATATGTCCATGCCATTGGACGTGTCAAGTGCGGTGACTGTGAAAAGTGGTGTGTATGTGGGTGGTTGTGCAGGTGTGAAGACGGGATTTACAAATGTAGAGTAATTTACAGGGGGAATGGCTGGAGCAGCTTGGTGAAAAGGGGATATAGGGGTTATGGTGGGTTGGGGAGGTGAAACTGGTGAGAAGGTTAGTGGGGTTAGAAAGGTGAAAGGGTGTCTTAAAGGTGGGGGAAAAGATGGGAAGGATGAAGGGGTGAAGGGGCTAACATGTAGATGAGGTGGGGTGGGTACGGGCATGGTGGCATGAATGGGCAGGGCAAAGGGTGTGGCTATGTTGCCGTGGACTGGGGTGGAGGTGGGAGGAGCAGGTGGGTGTGTTGGGGATACAGGATGGGTTGGTGAAACATGAGGTGAGAGAGGAGTAGGTGTGGATGTTATTTCAAGGATAGTGGTAGTATGTACAGCGGTAGTACGTGGCGGGGAGTCGACTAGGATGGCTTCTTCGGTGAAGGATCTTTCCGGCCGTAGGCGTGCATCTTGTGCCTGGTGGGATGATTGAGCACCTACCGGAACTCGAATATATTCACCGGGCTTCGATAGCAGTCGAACTCTGCGAGGGTCGTATTGGGGGAGTGGCTTCCTTTGTAAATACCTCAGTGCTTCGACCGGGCCGATGGATTGGACCAGTTCTCTGAACCCTCTGATGTAGACTTCTTCAAATCCTCCGGAGACTAGTTCTTGTTCGATTAGGGCCTGGCTCTCTTCTTCAGTCAATTTCTTCCGTGCCCAGACTTTCTCCATCGTACGATATAATTTCTTGATTGCCAGCGTGTAAGCTGCTGCTTCGAAAGTCTCCTCTTCGTGCGTGCTGGTGTCACCGTGCGCATCGGTTTGTTGGCCTTGGCCGTCTGTCTGTCCTTGTTCTTGGGAATCATGCGTGCCCTGGCTGGCTTCATCGTCACCTTCTTCGTCATCTAAGGCTGTTCGTTCATCATCAGAGCTAGACACAACTTGTCCCTGTGGCAGATCTCGCGGTGTGGTAGGGTAACTGGGGCGTTCATATTCTTGGGAGAACATCTGTGCCTCTGAAAACTGGAACTCATTTGAGAATGCATCCGGCATCTCAAAATCGAATGTTGTGTTTATTGGTTCTGCCTCCATGTGTGGTATTGGGAAAGAAAAGGCTTCCGCACCAATAGTGGTGGGAGCTTCTACTGTCGTGGTGGTGGGTTCTGTGGTTGCAGCTGCCTGAAGTGCAGCGGTACTAGTAGTGCCCTCCGTGACCACTGGTCTAGACAACCTTATGCGAATAGGTTGCACTGTGGGAGCGGCTTCTGTCGGTGATCGCTCTGGAGAGGGTTGTGGTGATGGTGACTCTGGCACTTGAAGGCAAGGAATGGTGCCTCTCATGCGCTTACCTGCCCGTGTTCTACTGGGCTTCCTGGCTTTCTTCGTCGTTCCTTTGAATGCTTTCAGCTCTTCTCCTGTTAATGCACGTTCAATTGGCAAGTCATAAGCCAAGCACATATAAACAATTCTTGTCAGCGCACAACATCCATTAAGTACTTTCTTGCGTTCCCATCTGTGTTGTGCCAAATACATTTGATCAATGATCCAGCTCGCCAGATCAACAGTCTGAGGTCCGGTACACGCTAAGTACAATCCAAACCATATTCTTTTGTGTGGCATGGTAAATCTGTCCTGAGCGGGGAATGCAAAATGTTGCATGCATATCCGTAGTGGTCTCTCTCGATCTGTGGGTGTGTGGGTGCCATGAATTTTGATGGCCGCTCTGATTAAATCCTTTGAGAGGTAAAACCTTTTGTAGGTGGATCATCCACTAAAGAGGGCAAAATGAAGGTTCCTGGGATGTCCTTATTCTCTGAGGCCTGTAAGGTAGTGATTAAGTAATAGCACCTGTAAAAGTCCGGTTTGGGCAGAGGATCACTGAAATACTCCGTGAAGCCTGCTCTGGCCCAAACGTGAGTTAAATCCTGGGTGCTCTGTAGGGCTTCGAACTCTCTGGAAAAGAACTGGTATTTTCCCCACGTGCGGTCATCAAATGTTAAAGTGGATTCAAATATAAAGTCTGCGTCCGCAAGGGGTCCTGCAAGTCCCTGGAACCAATGAGAGTTCCGGTGTATCTTTTCAGTGTAGCCCATGGGTGGGTTGTCGATAGGCATGGGCCCTGGAAATCCTTGGAATTCCAGCGGTGGAGCAGTCGGGTGTGATTCTGCTCGTAGCACATTGAGGGGTACTGCCGCTACACTGGGGCCTGCTCCTGATGTTCCTTCGTCGGTTTGCATGGTGACGGATGCGCTAATGAGAAAGATCTGCTACAAAAGATTAACACATTAGCATGGAAATTAATTATGATCCCATTAAAGTGAGACCGCAATCCCTTTCCATAACTGATGCGTAACCCGTGTAGCCAAGTGCTGTGATGTGATGGATGCAATGTTTCTTGCAGCACTAGTGCAGGTCTCTAGACTCCTACACGTTTCAGATCATGCATACATTTCTTGATGAGATGAGGTTATGAGTGATGTGTGATGCTGGTGGGTGAATTATTACAAGGTTTAAAGGTTAGTAATTGAGTACAAGGTTGTATGTTAGTCGGGGGGTAGTTAGACAATGGGTTAGGGAAAGACGGTTGGACACGCTTCGGTATCCATTTCCTAAGAGTTCTTGAGTGGGTGGTGGGTTTCTGATGAGGGGCAAAAGGTGGTATCGGGTGTGGTGGTATCGAGGAATGGAAAGATTTG
Organism: Ceratopteris richardii; assembly: GCA_020310875.1. Taxonomy (NCBI): domain Eukaryota; kingdom Viridiplantae; phylum Streptophyta; class Polypodiopsida; order Polypodiales; family Pteridaceae; genus Ceratopteris; species Ceratopteris richardii. Next base: position 74,984,260 of record CM035433.1, read on the forward strand.
TGAGGATTATATATTACATGGCTTATGGGTTGAGCTATGATACATGGTTTGGGTACCCAAATCTGCGTGGGTGTGGGTCTATGGATAAGGTATTTCTTGGCGATCCAAATTTGTCGAATGCTAGGATCTGTAGAAGAAGGTCGAGGGGATGGTGGATATCGATTCTGTTTCTGCACTGCCTTTTTCTTGTCAATCTCTGCTTGGTTGGAGTTCTTCGGTGCTTTTTGTCCTTTTGGCACCCATATTTGTCTGGTGCCGCTTCCTTTGGGTGGCCCAAACTGCTTTCCTTGTTGTGTCTTCTGATACTGCAGTCGGTCTCGGTTCATTTGTCGAGGTTGACTCTGTCGTGGTTGAGGGTGAGAGGTCGGATGGACGCTCTGCTTTGGAAAAGAAGGGAGATCCAACACTTGCGTGACCTGCCCATTAGGAAGTGATGCATTCTTTAACTTTAATCTAGGCCAGTCCGCAACAAGTTTGGAAGGATGAGCACCGCAGGGTGTCGTGCTCATTTGGCTGCTGATGCAACCCACCTGACCACTGATTGTGTCCATCTGCCCTTGCAGTTGGGTAACTGTCTCTTCTAGTTTGCAGGAAGTCCCAGGGAAGATCTCCTGTCGTCCTTCTGATTGATAACTGTCTATGACCAAGCCCGAGTGGGTTGGTGTAGACGTAACGTGACTGGTCTGATTAAAGATCTTCCGGTCTTCCGTCGCATGTATTTCATAGGGTCTAGGGTCACAACCGTCAAGCGGAATGCCGTTAGGGAAGTCAAGCGGTATCACTCGCTTCTGCTCTAAGGTTCCAATCTGTAAGGAGCCTTGTCTAAGATTTAGGTCCACTGAGTGATCGTATAGCCAATCTTGGCCAAGGATTAGGGGTTCTATCAGGTCGTCATCATGGCACACTAGTAGCTTCGCTGTCATCGTCATATCCTTAATGAGGATAGGGAGGTCCACCTCACCCATGCAAGGGGTTTCCATGCCTCCTAGGCCTATGAGGTATGCCTCAATTGGCCGCATTTCTATTCCTGAATCCTTATAGTGGGACCATCTAATCGCAGTAGTCGCAGCACCTGAGTCAATTAAAGCCTTGAGTTCTTGGCAAGGGTTGCCGTGCTCTAGCCTAACTGTAATGAATGGTCTCCTGTCCACTATGCTAGGATGAGTGGTTGACTTTACTTGACACATGGCCATGGGATATCTGGGTGATGTTTCCAGATGGTTATAATGTTCTCTCCCTAGTCCTTGTCTTCTTAGCTTCATGCGCTTAATGCGTTCTATGGCTTCTGCCTGAGCTTCAGCTCGTATTCTATTTTCTTCCTCCTTACGCTTCGTTGCCACTGTGAGTCGTCTAAGCATATCCTCAGTAAGAGGTTCCTGATATAGCTTGACTCTACAGCCACTAATGTAATTAGGCATTATATCTCCTTCTAAGGTGGCTAACTGTACTGCTCCACTAGTCGAAAGTCTGTTAATGATCATAGGTCCATAACCTCGCTTTTCTAACTTCCGTGCGTGCTGTTTCAGCGTATACACTAGAACTAAATCTCCTTCTTTTAGGCCTTTATCTTTCACATGTGCATCAAAATATGCTTTCTGTCGCTTCTTTGCTGCGTATATTCCCGCTGCTGCTTTCAGCCTGGTTTCTCCTAACCGTTCCAAGTCCAATATTCTCGCTGATAATTCATGGCCGGTCCACTGATGTTCTTGTGCAACCTTAAGGGTCGGTATCAAGAAGTCCAAAGGAAGCACTGCATTCTGACCAAAAACCATCTGAAAGGGAGTTGCATTGAGTACGGTCTTGTAGGCCACTCGATATGCCCAAACAGCGTGGTGTAACTGTTTGTCCCAATCTGAACGTTTGTTGTTCACGAGTTTCGTCAGTACGTTACAAAGTATCTTGTTAGTGCTTTCAGCCTGACCATTGGCCTGAGGATGATATGGTGCAGATTTCTTGTGAATCACCATAAAATCCTGTAAAAAATATTCAATGACTTGGTTTAGAAAGTGAGTGCCTCGATCGCTCACTAGCTCTATAGGCAATCCATATCTTGTAAAGACATTTTCAAATAAGAACTTTGCAGTCGTGTGAGCATCATTCTTTTTTGTGGCTTTTGCCTCTACCCATTTCGTAAGATAATCTGTGGCAACCATAATGTATTCCGCATGTGTACCTTTTGCAGGGGGGTTAATGGGTCCTACAAAGTCTATACCCCACTTAGAAAATGCACGTCCGCCCATCATGGGTTTCAATGGCATTTCATCTCTGCGAGTAGGAAACTGAGTTCTTTGGCACACGTCACATCTCTTTACATAGGTATGTGCATCCATGTGAAGAGTGGGCCACCATAATCCTGCAAAGAGGATGGCTTTGATTATCCTATCGGGTCCAAAATGACCTCCTGCAACACCTTGGTGTGCAGTCTCTAGTATGTTCAGATAGTGGCTTTCATGAACGCATTGTCTTAAATATCCATCTCGTCCTCTTTTGTATAAATTATCGCCAATAAGTGAATAGTCTTGAGCTTCCTGCTCTAGACTGCGTTGTCGAGCTAAGGTCATGCCTTGAGGGAATGTGTTCGTCCTCAAGTATGTCACTAAAGGTTCACTCCAGTCCGGTGTGAGAGACACGTGATATAGTGTCACATGCTCTACTGGTGGTCTTTCACAGCAAACATGGCATTCCTTACACAACTTGTAGACATCTGCTTCCATCGTAGGCCAATATACTCCTAATCTATGCAGAGTCTGTAATGTTCGATGTTTTGAATGATGTTGCTTTAGTGCACCTACGTGTGCTAATTGCAACCAATTCGCATGTTCTGATTCATCTACACAACAAGCAAGAATCTTTTGATTATCCTGCTTGTATATGCTTCCTGCCATTATTTGGTACCTCTGAGACTTGGTAATCTCTCCTTCTTGGATCTTTATCCTAGGATTCTTGGGTCCGTATGTCAGAATAGGGACTATAGGCTTAGCCCATTCTGGTGTTATCTCAAGGTTAAACAAGTATGCATCTGGTAATTCATCCGCTACTCCTTGAGGAGCTTCTCCTGAGGTTAATCTCAAAAGGTGGTCAGCCCTAAGATGTGTCTTTCCTTTCCTGACTACCACTTCAAAATCATACTCCATGAGTAATAGAAACCAACGTATCAGTCGTCCTGTGTTACATGGTTTGTTGACTAAGTATAATAGGGCTTGATGATCTGTAAAGAACTTGAATTTGTTGGCCAACAAGTAGTGCCTAAACTTCTTTACAGCGTAGATCATCCCTAATCCTTCTCGTTCCGTCGTGGTGTAATTTCTTTCTGCTGCGTTCAGTTGTCTGCTCGCGTAAGCTATGGGGAGATCTATATTACCTTCATTCGTGGGTTGCGCTAACACACATCCTATGGCATAATTGGATGCATCCACATGTACATGGAATGGCTTACTCCAATCTGGGGTTGTCAATATAGGTGCTGAGCACAAGCGTCGTTTAAGTTCATTGAATGAATTTTCACATTCATCTGTCCATTCAAAATTGGTTAAAAGAGAGTACAAAGGCTTGGCTATGATTGCATACATGTGTATGAATCTCCTATAATAACCGCAATGGCCCATAAATGCCTGTACCTCTTTCACATTAGTTGGTCTAGGTAATTCTGCAATTACCTTCACCTTTTCCTCGTCCGTAGAGATTCCATTTTTTGACACAATGTGTCCTAGAATTTTGCCTTGTCTGACCATGAAAACGCATTTTTCTGGGTTCAAACAAACCTGATATTCTCGACATTTGTCAAATACTTGTCTTAACTCTGGAATATGTGTCTGTCTTACATTTGAATGAGCACATAAGTCATCGACATAAACTTCCAAGCTCTTGCGTAAGAATTCCTTGAAAACATGACACATGAGTCGCTGGAAAGTGGCGGGTGCATTTGTTAAGCCAAATGGCATTACACGAAATGCAAATATGCCCCATTCTGTGGCAAAAGCCGTCTTGTGTTGGTCTTCTGGAGCAATGGCTACTTGATTATAGCCTGAGAATCCATCAAGAAAGCTGTAAACTTCCTTGCCCGCAACTCTCTCCAATAGGTGTTCCGTGATAGGAAGAGGATAACTATCTCTAATCGTGGTGGCATTAACTTTTTTAAGGTTAATACACACACGCAACTTCCCATTCTTCTTGGGCACAACCACAATGGGGGATACCCATTCGGTGTGCTCAATTTCGTAAATGAATCCTGCTTCTATCAAGCGATCTATCTCCTCTTTAATCTTCGCAGCGTAGTTATCATTGTACGTGTACGGTTTCTGTTTTGTCGGTTTTGCATCTGGAGTCATAGGGATTCTATGAGAACATATATCTGGATCCACTCCTTTCAAATCTTTATAACTCCAAGCAAAAACATCTCTATATTCGTGCAATAGGGCAACTAACTCTTCTTCTTCTTCAGTCATCAAATCATGCCCTATGTATGTGCATTTTTCTTCTTCTCCTTCTATGGCAACTATTACTTTCTTGGTTTTCTCTCGGTTATCATATACTTGTCCATCATTTACCTTTCTATTAGGCATTCGTACCATGATTCTTCTATCTTCAATTTCATATTTCTTGAAATTCTCGGGTACATCAAATAAAGATTCTTCTTTTTCTGTCATGGTGTCTTTCTTCTTTCTTTTCTTACCTTCACTCTTAGTAGTCACTTCCGTGGCTAATCTTACCTCGTTCGTAATTTCCTTGTGTCTCTGAGTGTGAGTCTCTACTTCGTAGAAATATTCTTCCTCTGATGCAAAGGGTGGGTCCATGATAATTGATTCTAAATCGAAATCGCTTGCATCCTCGAATGCATCAGTGTTCGGTTCACACTCTTCTAAAATTGCATCGCACATGATTGGCTCTATCGTAAAAACTGAAATTTCATAGCCATCCTCATCATAGTGGGGTGTCCATTGTTCTTCATTGATGGCTACATCCATGGTTGCTAGTATTTCTGCCCAACCATGGGGTTCAAACTCTTCGTCTGGGAATACTACAGGTGCATATGCTGGATCTTGAAGGGTTCGTGGATGTTGTTCCGTACCTAAGGTCCTGGCTTCTAACCGCTCTTCTTCTTGTTTGGCTACTTTACACATCCATAAATGGGTATCCTCATGCAACCAAGAAGGATCTGATTCTAATGAGTGCACGGATTCCGTCTCTACTGGTGTCTTATGGATGGTATTCCATTGTATTGGGGGTACATCTCGATGTGAATAGTCTTTAAGATTGACTTTAGTAGTCACTCCTAAATGTTGCAAGTACAAAGAATTAGATCCCCAATCTTGTACAATTTGCAACTGACGCATGAATGGTCGTCCCAATATCATCTCATACGCGTGATTTTTCGCAAAGTCACAAATGGCGAAACTATGCTCAAATTCTACACCACAAGTGGTGAGAGATATGCCTTCTAGTAAGCCTAATGGTTTTTCTATGTGTCCATCAGCCATTTGTAGTTTCATCCTGGTGGGTCTGAGTGCTGGCTTACCCCAACGTTTCCACAAAGCGGTGGTAGCGATGGCTACTCCGGCTCCTGAATCTAAGATGGCTTTCGTGGTGTAGCCCTGATGGGTTATTGGAAGATATGTGTTACCTTCCTCTCCTTCGCTTACGTCTCCAATCTTTTCCACGGGTATCTCTGGTACCTTCTTATGTGATCCTATCTGAGAGGGTGTAGAAGCTAGCTCAGGGAATTGATTTGCTACGTGCTTCCACAATTCTGGTTTTACCTTTAACAATTCCTCCAGAGTGAGATTACACTGTACTTTAGTGTTCTTGATCACTTCCGTGTTCCTAGGGATCACTGATTCTTCATTCCTCACTATTATCGTGGGTGCTCTCATACTAATAGACTTTGCTTCCCAAGGTCCTGTGAACTGAGGTAATTCTTGTAAAGAATTAGATTCAAACCCTGTGGGTTCACTCAGTTGTTCTTCCTCTACATCATCATATATAGAGGGGATGTCTTGGGGAAATTGTTCCTGCAAGTCATCTATTTCTTGAATAGGAGGATGAGTTCCTTGCTCTTTTCTCCATTTCTCTTCTTGGATTTCCCTCAAGAATTCATGTGAGTACCTATGTATGGAGGACAAATCGTCTTGACTTTCTGTATTGGGTACTTGAGACAGGGATGGTGCATTCCTTTCCTGTGTCTCTGGGACAATAGGGTTCCTAGGCTGATCCTTTTTCTCTTTGCTTTCTATCAAGTGCTCTAGCCTCTCCATTAGTCCTTGAAAGTGTAATTCCGGTTTTTCCATGTTATTCCAATTAAGATATCTAGAGGCTTCAAACAAAGCTTGTGCTAGTTCTACCATCTTCATGCACAGTTTAGTTCTCTCAATTTCTAGATCAGCTCGAGGGTAGTTTTTACTCATTTCCGTTACTTGAGGTCCCTCTTTTAATCTAGCCTGATATGCACGAAACATCATGTCTAGGTCTTCTGGTATGGGTTCCGCTAAAACTGATCCTGATTTTTGAGCTGGATTTTCTTGGTTTAATTCTTGTGAAGTCAGTTCTTGGATTTTGGCTCTAGATTCCCTTAAACTTCCTTCCAACTCACTTATCTTTTTACTCCATTTTCTCTTGATTCTTTCCCTAGAATCTTTCCAAGATTTTGTCTTTTTACTGCTAGATTCTGCTACTTCACTACTTCCTGCTACTTGCTCTTGATTAAGCTGCTGGTTTTGTAAGAGCGCCTGGGCTCTGGTTATAGCTTGGATAGGCACGTATGTAGGGTTGGGTCCATCTGCGTTGTTTACAATACCTATCACGTTGATCGATGTCACATTTGAAGTGTTAACTGGGTTCTTAGGACAATCTTTGATTATGTGCTCTTTGCCACAATCGGCACAAAAGCCTTGAATGCTATAGTACTGTGATTGCCTTGCTATTGGGGGATGTGGACAATCCTTTATGAAGTGATCTCCTTGGCACCTAAAGCATGGTCCTCTAGGGCCCTGTGGTCTCTGTTGTCTCAATTGGGGCCGTGGGTTTGGGTTTGCGTACATCACATTAGTATAATCTGGCTCCCAACTAGGTTCCATTGGTGGACTATCATAATGATATGTCTCCACATGCTCTGGTGACTCCGTGTAATAAGCTGGTGGACTAGTTACATGAGTAGAGTCAAAACTGTTTGAGTTCGGGTCACTTTCGGTGATCAAGGGTGAAGAAGGCACTAAGGCCCTACTTAGGTTCTCTTCTGCAGCAGCGTATTTGACTGAGATGACATTCGCTGGTGGGGGTGGCTGCTGAGCCAAGACGGGTTGAGGTCTCTGTTGAGCCTGGTATGGGTAGTTCTGAGGAGGCCTATAGTAATAAGGCTGAGCATTGTATTGGCCTTGATACCTACCTGGCTGCTGGTATGTTTGCGGGTAGTTCTGTCTCACGGTTTGTTTGTTGTATGGGCAGTCCTGAGCCGTATGATTCGTGTATCTTCTCTCAATTGTACAATATTGGCCATTAGGGTTGGCTTGAGGTTGAGGTGCATTGGGGCACACGTTTGCCAAATGATTTCCACCACAAGTGTAACAACGTACATTTGTTGGTAGCTTGGGCACCTGTTTACTAGAAACTCCTAGTTTTTGGGCCACCTTTTCTGCTAGGTCCTCTATCGAATTAGACAATTTTGTGGATGCTAGAGAAGAACAATCTGAGTCCTTATAGACCTTTGAGAGCTCTAATTCATCTCCTAGGTTGTCCTCAATGTCTATACATATTCTTATACACTCCTCTAGCGTTCTGGGTTCTTTTAGGTACACATAGGAGCGTAGTTTAGCGCTCAACAAGCCATCTAGGAACAGTGATACTTGTTTGGCCTGTGAGGGTAGCTCTTGCATTGGACATCGTTCGACATATTGTCTGAATCTACGACCTGCCAGTCTTACTGTTTCCTGAGGGGTTTGTTTAAAGCTATGAATCAACGAAGACGTGTCGTGTCTAATCCCACTTTTAGAGAATTCTGTGATGAATGACTCTAAAAAGTGATGGATGTCTCTAAATTGCCTTTGTTGCAATGGTTGAAACCAAGTTAAAGCGGTATTCTTTAACGTTAGCCCAAATGCATTGTATTGCGTGAACATGTCCTCGACTTGTTCTGCTCTTAGTACTTGCTTGAATTCTGCGACATGGTCATAGGGATCTCCTGTCCCATCAAAGTAATTCTTCATGGATTTTACTAACTGTGTGGGTCTCAATACTCTTGCGTGTTCACGTGGTCTAGGTAGAGGAAAATCATCTCTACCACCTGGTATTCCATGATCTCTTTGTCTATCCATTCTATTAGTGTTCGAGGTTGTTCTATCTCTCCCTATGGGGTGATTAAAGCTTACTTCCGGTCTCTCTTTAGTTCCTTCTCTTTGATTTCCATGGGCTGAGGAGGTTCCTGCCCCTTGTTGACTTGCATTTATGTTCGTTCTAGATGGAGGGAATATCAATTCACCTCTCCATGTGTATGTGTTTTTAGCGCGCTCAGGCACCACGAAGACTCTTTCTAACGTCTCATCCAGGTATACAACCTTTCCAGGTGTATCTGGGTCCTTGAATTCATAGATTGTAATGATGCCTATCTCACCAGGGTGTTCCTTTCTGTACCTCCAAAAGGCTTCATCTGTCTCTTTATTTACATACAACTCGGTGCTCCTGTTATCTTGAGGGATCCACTCTGGGATGAGTACTCTTGTTAATACGGATTTCCCTCTCGGTGTTCTAGGTTCTTCTAATGGTTCTTTTCCTTGAAATTTCGCTTCCGTCTCTAATTGGATTGTGCCAAACTCATTAGTATCGTTTGGTTGCGTACTTAGGACGTACATGGTTCCTTCTTTGTCTATGTAAGCGTCTCTCTCAAATTTCACCACTGGTCTTTCCAATCCAATGGGTTGATCAGGGTTGTGCAGTTGCACCACTTGCCTTTGCAAACCATCCTCATAGATGCGAGCACCTAATCGGTTGGTTCGGAGAAACCCTAGCTGCGTTCTATAGGGTCCTTCTGGCTTTTCTAGGTATGCTACATTGGACCCTCCTTCTGGTCTGTCTGTGTTAAATGCCATTTCTGATTCACTTGATTCTGAGCTCAACTCGTAGGGATAACTATTATTCAATTGCTGAGCCCACGATCGAGCAGTGGTTCTTACACTAGCCTCTCATGATCTAAGGCTTCGTCGATCCGACTTACCTATGTGCCTTCCTGATCTAAGGTTCATTAATTTCCTTCCTTGCTCACTCAATTACACACTTAGATCGTCAATGGTTCTTTGTGATTAATTCTTGATTCTTTTTAATTTTTCTTTGGATTCTTGTCTTAATATATGCGTCAGGAATTCGACTTTCCGTTATAGTTTTGAGTTCTCGTTCCGTCAGACTTAGGTTCTTTTCTTTAGGTTTTCGTCACACACACCTTTACTTTAAGTCTTAAACTTGAAAGAATTAGGTATCTTGAACTTGAGGCGTTCCTATCGTCGTTAATCCACAACTACCGTTTAGCCTAAGCTAAGAATTGACTGAGGGGGTTGAGTAATCTTCCAACCTCGAGTCGGCTTTTCTGATTGCTCTGATGTCCTGTTGCCCAAGAAGCCGTGCTTCCCAAGCTCTGCTGTCCTCACTGCCTTGCTTGCTTGCCCTTGATTGCCCTTGCTAAACCTGAAAAATTGCCAATATTAGACCAATTCACAATTGAATGATCAAGCACTTGAGCATGTACACCTTTTAAGTCCCTTCCTTTTTGCCCAAATATTTTTTAATACTTGCCCCCTGGCTTCCTAGTCCCAAACTAGGTGAACCTCAAAATAGGTTATCTAAAAATAGATGTATCCTTTAGAAAAAAAAAAAAAAAACAGTTGAGGTCACGTAGTACTCGTCGCGAGCTTTCTAACGAGCTATTAAGCTCAAAAAACGGACTTCGGATGAAAAAGTTATACGCGTTCAGGCCCTGGGGGGTAAAAACTGACAATCAAATTTTCCTTCAAATATGAGCTAAGGGGTCTCCTATGAGTCTAATGGTCCAAAAATTTTTCAAAAATACCCTCAAAATTGGTCAAAATTGGAGCCCAAAAATTGCGATGGGGGTGGACAATCGCGATGGTCTGGGACAATCGCGATGGTCCGGGCGAACCGTCGCGATGGCGTGGGATTTGGACAATCGCGATGGCCCGAAAAGGTGAACCGTCGCGATGGCTCGAAGTGAACGATCGCGATGGCGTGAGTTCAAACCGTCGCGATGGTCCAAAAAATGAACCGTCGCGATGGTGTGATCGGGCGGACTGTCGCGATGGCGCGGGTCAACGGTCAAAGGTGGACAATCGCGATGGTCCGAAATGAACCGTCGCGATGGTGTGATCGGGCGGACTGTCACGATGGCGCGGGTCAACGGTCAAAGGTGGACAATCGCGATGGTCCGAAATGAACCGTCGCAATGGTCCGCGATGCGATGGCTTGAGCCAATCGCGATGGTCCGATTTTGGGCTGTCGCGATGGTCCGAAAAACGAACCGTCGCGATGGTCTATCGGGACACGTGGCACTGTCGTGGCGATGGCCTGAGCCAATCGCGATGGTGCGGGGTCAACTGGACAATCGCGATGGTCCAAGTGGACCGTCGCGATGGCTCAAGTGAACCGTCGCGATGGTCCGAAAAAGCGAACCGTCGCGATGGTCCGGCCGAGCCGTCGCGATGGCGTGAGCCTATCGCGATGGTGCGACATAATTGCGATGGTCCGAGCCAATCGCGATGGTCCACCAAACAACGAATTTTTGAAATGCAACTATGGTGCCGTGTGTGCGCAAGGATCGCCTACCTCGTGGTGTGGTCACCTACCTCAAAATCCGAAAGTTGCAGACCATTGTGATGGTCCGCCCTACTCGGCAGATCTTTGACAGAGAGTAAATTTTTACCTTTTCCATGCTTCTCTGATGCACTGGAGCTCTGTACCTGCAAGAAAACTCAAGAAAACACAAGCGCACACAAGCACAAAAATTCTCTCTCGCTCTCTCACATGCACAAATGAGGGGAAATGAGATGAATGGGTGGATATGGTGAATTTTTTGATTTTTTTTGGAGATGAAGATGATGATGCGATGATGAAGATGGAGTGTGGGGGAGGTGAAAAACACTAAAAACTAAGTAAAAACAATAACAAAAACTGAAATTTTTACCTTCCAAACGCCACTCCTTGCTATACTCTTACCATCACACATTCGTCCTAGACTCGATCCCCGACAACGGCGCCAAATTTGGTGTTGCTCTAGCACAATGGTGAGAACCACGTTAAGAAGCTTCACCTCCTTAATGTCAATCCGTGGGAGAGGTAGGAGTGATATGAAGATCGTGAACGTGAGATGATGTGAGAGTGAAGGTGAGAAGCACAAAGATGCACACACACATACACACACACAATGAAGAGACAAGCAAGACACAATGGAAGGTGGGAAGTTAGCTCTATTACTCAAGAATACTCTTACAAGCTCAAACTAGCTCTAAGCTCACACTAGCCAAAATGAACCAACCTCAAAAATGAGCTCTCTAGCTCTTTTTATAGTTTCTAGACTAGTTTTGACCGGTTTAACATCTAGTGACCGGCCTAGTTAAAAAATAGGTTCTAGAGGCTATTTGGAAGGGTAAATGATGTCTAAAAATCACGAAAATTGGTACGAGCATTCTACCTAAGCTCCTCAAGCTCGAGGACTCCTCGGCTTGCACAAAATGGAGCTATGGATTACGAAATGGGGTTTTCTATGATACATATGTTACAATTAGTGATAACAATCACTGTTGAATGTTTGAAGAATTAATAAGAAATATATTTGTTTGGAAAATTGATCCGCCTGGCTCCCTGCTCCGTCTTTACATGCTTCCGTGGCGTCTGTGCCTCTGGCTGCTTCCAACATCTCTCCTTCCTCTATATGCTCCTTGATGATTTGAATTGTTGAACTTATTGTTGTTGTAACCATTGAAGTTATTTGATCTGCCTCTTGCATTTCCGCCTCCTCTATTGAAGCCTCTTTGATTTTTGGGGTTCTTGAAACAATTCTCAATGCTAGGATTAGTTATGCCACATATGGCACATGGAGAAGAGCTTTAAAATCTCCCCCTGCATTCTCTACCTCCTTTGTCTCTTCCTCTTGCACCTCTACCTCTACTTGCAAAATGTGTTTGGGAGGTACTACCTTCATCATCAGATCTTGTTGGAAAACAATGTCCCAAGTTCAAAGTCTCAATATCACATGGTCATTGGACCGTTTTTGTTCACACTGTATAGAATGTATAGCTTATCTTTATAGTTCCTCTACAAGAAAATGGGTTGAGCGCCTTGGCTACGTGAGCAGCCTCCTAGAGCAGGGACCAGTGTTCGAATCTCCTAGTTGGCAACGCGCAGCGGAAGTATTTTGATTTAGCTTTTCTTCCCATAAACGAACAGGCAACACATTTTCCGAAAAGCATTGGACTGGCATTTTTCTTCGTAATCGCTACACTTGGATCATGTGCTTTATGCGAGCAAGGGATTTATTATTGCTTTTCAAAGGTAGACAAAATACTATATAAGAAGAGCCTCATGCTCATTGTAATCATCCTTCACCAATTTCAACACAAGCTTTCGAGAGCTTGGACCTCAATAGAGGTGGTTTTTCGTCTAGCACATGGGGCATCCATGGTGCTAACTTGAAGCATGTTGAGGAGCAGCTATGGAGTTCTTCTTGGAGGAGAAGAGTGTGCTCACACTCTTGCTTATGGAGAGGACTTGGTCATTAGCAGCTTGGTGGTGAGGATTGGCCATCTATATGGTGTATTTGAAGATTGTCTTCTACATAAAGATTTCGGGTTACTTCAAAGACATTGGATGGTGGTTAACATAAGATTTGCATCTTATATTAAGGATTCAGGTACATATTCTCTTTATGCACACAGTTACTACTTGGAGTTTATGGAGGTAGTGGCATCCATATCAGGAGGAGTCCTATTCGGCATAGGTACAAGAGAATCAGTACGGTTATGCTTTATGCATATTTGATGAGGTGTTTGAGAAGGTGTGTTCACATGAGTTTGAGGATTTCTGGCAGCAAACTTGTTAGCATTCTTTGCTACTTTTTAAGTATGTGATCTTTTCAAACACGTATCTGACTTAGGGTCTTCCATAGCCTAAGGTTAGATGAGGGTTTGTTGATTATTAGTTTTAGACTGATCCTTCCTCTTTCGGTCACTCATATTCACTCTTCTATAACCTATCAGGTCACACATCTCATGTATATTCAGATTTCTGTCCATACATCTGAATATGTTTGTTACATTTGTACATTCACTCATCCATCTATTTCTCTTCACATAGAGTGGTTGAGAGTTTTGCTCCCACGTTGTACATTGAACATTGGTATATATGATAGTGTGAGTAAGCAATGGCTTACGTAACACTTTACACATGTTGTCTAGTATCTCTCTATATTTGTCTCATCATTTGTATGATTAAGTGTGGTATGTTCATGTTTTGTCAATATTGAAGATTGCTAGATTCTGTGTTGTATATGCTGGACCTATGGAACCATGGACCTGTGATATGAGCTATGGACCTACCTCATTTCCAACAGATCTTTTTCCTTTGCCTTTGCTATGCTTACTCTTATTCTTATCTATGTATAGGGAAAAGGATTGGTTACCTTTTGAGTTTTCACCATTCTTCACAAGCTTTGCTTCATGAGTGGACAAGTGTCCCATGAGAGTGTTGAAGTCAGTTACTCACATGTCCATGTATAAGTCCATTGCTATGGTGAAAGCTCCCCATTTATCATCTGCCTTGATTCCATTGATTACTTGTCTCACTATCTCCTCCTCTTCAATGAATTCTCCAATGCCCCCAAGTTGATCTGCTAAGTCCATTTTTGTGACAAAGTCAGTCACACTTTGCTTGGGCATCTTCTTGAGTGTGGTAAATTCCATCTAGAGTTGATTCTTCCTAGCTCTGGTGCTTGATGAGAAGAATGCTTCAAGGGGATTCCGTGTATTTTGTGAGGTCTTGTAGCTCCTAATGTGTGGAAGTAAAACTTCAAAGACTGAGTTGAGAATATAAGACTTGGCACAACATCCTTTGAGCACCATTTCATTAACCTTTCTTGTTCCTCTTGAGTTGATTGTCCTTTGCTTTTGAAAATCAGAATCATCTCATCTCTAGAAATGTAGCCATAGAGATTTTTACCTTGAAGATATGCTTCTATTCTCAGTGACCCATGCTGAGTAATTTCCCTGATCCAATTTGTCAATGGATGAAGGAAATCCATCTCCCATGTTGAGCTGATGTAGCTCTGATACCACTATGAGAATATGGTTGGATACACTCCAAAGATGAGGTGGTCTTGCAATAATCCTCATCTACATCTAAAAATGTGACTTTAGAGTCCCTTAGTAGACACCTTTATCTTCCCAAATAAGCATTTAGACCCATTATGTACTTTGGAGCATCATTGCCAAATAGTTGTTCCAAGACAGATAACTTTCAAGATAGAAGAACTTATGAAAACTTGCTATCTTTGTACTTGAACCTCTAAGAGAAATCCTCAGTTCTCACTCTCTGATAGCAATTGAACCAAGAAATTTTAGAAACATATAAATGATAACCTTAGCTAACTAGCCCAAGTTATCTCACTAATTTAGATTGAGTATATGATGAGAAATGATATTAAGAAGTTAGGGGTATAATCTAGACTTTTTAGGAGGATGAAAGTATGCAAACATGGGCTGCTTACAGATGATATATCTCAAGATCTAGTGATCCAAAAGAAGTGAAAAATTACGTGTAGCAACTAGAATAATCATGCTACCTATCCCAAGTTAAAAAAAAAGTCAAAAGATTTAGTACACATAGTGATTTTGATTTCACTAAAACTATGTAGTTGTGGTTCAAGGCTCGTAATGTTACAAGATTCCCTCAATCATTTTCTTTTACTTTTATCTCAAGAGATAAAGTATATGACTTTTACAAGGGGTGTTCATGTGTACTTTAAGAGTGAGCAAAAATGGATATGTGATAAGTTCTTGCTATTTGGTCAAGCATCAAGGCTTGCGAAATGTGCCAACATTCTTAAAGTCTCTTCATTGTTGGCCTTCTTCGTGAGTGCTTTACAACCACACTAGCTTTGATTCCATGTGAAGGGAAAGGGGATAAGGCAGAGAGGTCTCTCGCACACTCTCACACACCCAAAGAGGAGCACACACAAATTGATGAAAGGAAGAAGAATCTTCTTCTACTTCTTCTATAACATAAAGAGAATGTACAAGAATAAGCTAACTCATCAATACAACCAATACAATATGTAAAGAGCAATACATAAATAAAACTCTGATGTATGTGAATGAGTGATTTGGCAGGAAAAAAATGTGCCATCACTCTCGGTGGATTAATCTAGTTAGGCTTAGTGAAATTATCCCTCGCATATATCAACATAACCACTACACATGTGAGAGAAATAAAAAAGTGACATGTTTCATCCTTGATCATCACATGTTTCACCTTTAACATATGATTTGACTTTGGTAAGGTTCAAACGCCTTCTAATGAAGTTATTCTGTGAAAAAGCATGCTTGATCTTGCCCTAAAAAACACATCATTTTTAACACTCCCCCTCAAGCTCAAACTTGTTTGCTTTCAAGTGTGGGGGTTGGTTCCTTCATACTTATCATTCCTTTGAGATTTTCCATCATTTTTGCATCCAAGAACTTTGTAAGAAGGTGTGAAATTCGCCTCTTGGTGTTGACATGTTGAATATCCACCTGCTTATCCATAATCTTTTCTCTTATGAAGTGATAATGCACTTCTATATGCTTGCTCCTAGCATGGAACATTGGATTCTTTGCAAGGGAGATACTTGAGATATTATCTCCAAGAAATGGAGCAATGCAAACTTGAATATCCAAATCTTTTAATAGCTTTTTAGACCACATTGCCTAACATGTGAGTTGAGCAAGATCCCTATATTGTGCCACTGTGGAAGACAATGCAATGATGGGTTGTTTCCCAAGCATCACTATGTATCATGAGGTACTCCTATCATACTTTGAGCTAGCCCAATCACCATCTGTATAACCTTTTAGTTTTCAAATCACAATCATATGCATAATGGAGGCCTTCATTTATTATACCTTTGATGTACCTTAGAATCCTTCTATGTGCATTCAAGTGATCAAGTGTGGGTGCATGCATGAATTGTGAGAGCACTCCAACACTATAAGATATATCAGGTTTAGTAATGGTGGCATACTTTAAAGACCCAATCAAACTTCTACATACATGCTCATCCTTGAGCATATCACCTTGGTCTATGCTCAACTTGACATTGCAATCCATTTATTGCCTCAATGGCTTACAACCACTCGTAGCAAAAATATACAACAAGTCAAATAAGTATTTCCTTTGCATAAGATATGGACCCTCCTTCACATATACAATCTCAATGCTTAAGAAGTATTTTATTAAACCAATATATGACCTTTTAAATTATTTTCCCAATTTGGCCTTGATACTTCCATCATCATCATCATCATCATCTAATATGATTAATTCATCAACATATATGCATATGTACACAAAATTCTCATCAAGCCTTTTTACATAAAGTCAAGGATTAGCATCACTTGTTGCATATCCACATCTAATAAGGCATTCAACAAGCCTTTGATTCCATGCCCTTGGTGCTTGCTTGAGTTCATACAAGGCTTTCTTGATTCTACATACAAAATTAGGGTTTCTAGGGTCCTCATATCCTATGGGTTGTTGCATGTAAACGTTCTCTTCAAGATCACCATTTAGAAAATCATTCTTAATGTCTAATCAGAACAATTTCCACCTTTTAGCAGTTGTAATGGCAATAATCTTCTAATTATAATCATTTTTGAAACAAGACTAAATGTCTCTTCATAATCTATCCCATGTGTTTGGGTAAAACCCTTAGCTACAATTCTAGCTCTGTACATGGCTATGGATCCATCAGAGTTCCTTTTGATCTTATAGAATGACCTATTTGTGACCACTTTCATGTCATCTTGCCTAGGTACAAGCTCCCCTGTCTGATCTTCATGAAGAGCATCCATCTCTTTGCTCATAGCATTTATCCATACCTTGTCTTGACAATCTTCTCCATATGTGCACGGTTCCTTGTGCCATGGACAAAAGAAACCATCCTGAACCTTAGATTCCATGTGAATTTCTATATCTCATGATTGGTATAGAATTTAGGGAAACTAATGCTTCCATTGTGTTCGAAACATGCCATAACCGTAAGATTGATTGCCTACTTGTTTGATTCTGATATCCAAAGGTCATGTTTCAAAGTGATGACATCATGGATGACATCATTGATGACATCATGGATGACATCATTGATGACATCATGGATGACATCATTGATGACATCATTGATGACATCATCAATTCATAACTACCATTGGTGAACCAACCTTGAAAACCTATATAAATAGGGGTTAGCCACATACATACTCAATCTTGCCAATGCCAATCTTGGGAGCTCAAGGAGTCGTGATCACCAAGTAAGTACTCCCCAAGTTTCAATTCGATTTATAGTCTTGTCCTTTGTTCTAGTCTTGTGTATTCTTGTATCATGGACATTTTGTCGTATCCTATTGTAATCTCATAGTACAAGATCCTTTCAAGTTATTTCTTGTATCTAGTTCATCTCCTTGAAGAGAGTTCTTGTAATCCAGATGTCTTACTGCATAACTATGGTCTTGGGTTGTGGGATCTCTTGTATCCTCTCTAGTCCACTAATCCATACCTACCAATCCTAGGGTGTGGGATGTTTTGTATCAGTTATATATTCTTGTATTATTTTTCCTACATGGGCTATCTTGTAATCATAAGTACTATTCTCAAATCTTGTCTAGTCTAAACAAAGGGCACATTCTAGTGCTCCCCTAACATTTTGGCAAGAGTAGCTTCTATCCAAGATGATGCATGATCGAGAACACTTATGAACAAACTATGGCATCACTTTAGAGAATCCAACAATAAGTCAAGAACTTCAAACAAATCAAGGAAGTATTCAAGTGAACCAACATCCTCGTTCATCCTTCATGGAGGAACCCAAGATTTGCATGATGGAAAAGTTCGATGGTGATTGCAAGAAGTTCTATGGGTTCCTACAATAAGTCAAACAATACATCCCTATGTAGGCTTATAGATACCTTGATGATGCATCCAAGGTCAGTTTTCTTATAACCCTACTCAATGGTCAAGCTTTATCATGTTCATCCCAATCGTGGACAAGGACATTCCAATACTTTGTGACTATGAGGGGTTTCTTTGAGATCTCACTACCCCGTTTGGAGAGGTATAGATGAGTCGAGTGGTAGAAACAATAATCTAGAAGCTACATCAAGGTAAATTCTATGATCATACCTATGTATCAAAATTTGGGCAATTGATATGTGATCTCACTTGGCATGAAGATTGTTTCATAAGAAAATTTAGATGGGCTTTTAGAGATTATGTAAAGGACCTTCTCCTCACAATGGCAGAGGTTAAGACATTGAATGAATACATCACCCAAGCCATTCAATGTGATAACCACCTTTTTGAAAGGAAACAAGAAAAGCAAGTAAAAGGAAGACCTCATCAATGGAAACCCTTCTAACCCACTCATAGAGAAGAGTCTACACCGAAACCTATGTATATAGATGTAACTAGGTTCTAGCATCTAACCCCACAAAAGAAGTAGAGAAGGAGATATAACAATTTATGCCTATATTGTGGAAACCTTGGCCATAGTGCAGTTAATCGCCCAACTTTTTTGGCTTTTTTTTCTTCTCATCTTTTTCTTCCTTCTTCGATTGTGCAACATTAGCATATTTCAGCTTTCTAGTAGATGAGCTCCATTTACCTTTTGCCCTTCTCATTAGATAGGAGAGCTTGATTTGCAACACACATAATGGATTTGTTATGCATTGACTTATCTTCTTGCAACAAAATAGAGACTTAATCCTCAAATGTTGAGGCATTTGGATTGCCTTTGATCATTAATCAAAGAGTAGAAGCAAAATTCATATATATGAATCTAGAACATCATTAAGAACATTCTGCACAATTGAACTATCTGGCAAGACCATCAACAGAAATCAGTTGCTCCTTCATGTCAAAAAATTTTCCATAGAATGTCCTTCATTCATCTGCTCACTCTCTAAATATTTTCATAGGTAAGCAACATGAGCTTTTCTTGTCTAGTATAAAGTGGTAAGTGTATCCCAAGCATCCTTTGTTGTCTTCTAAGAGCAACTGTGAGGGATAATGGCATGTTCCATAGACAAAGCTATCAATGCATGTGCTTGAGCATCTTTACCATCCCAAGAAAGTTGCTCTGCATTAGGTGTCACAAGAATTGCAACACGAACAAGAATTTGAAGATTCTTATCTTCAATGCCTCCGTCACCTTCAATAGCTATATTTGGAGGTGTAATCGAATGTTTTTCACCTTGCACAATATTTGAGAGCCCTTGGCTACCAATACATGATGCATCATATATGCCCATAATGGGTAATTAGTACCATCCAACCTATCCTCAACAACCAACATATGGAATACATCATTGCTTGCAACCATGGCCACTAACTAAATACCTTGATACAAAAAAATGGTTGTATTTCAAAAAGTTGAACAAGGCCACCCTATCAAGCTTTGCTAAACCTACAAGTAAACTCCGAGGCACTTATGTTGGCAAACCAAAACCTATATATATGTTTGGCAAAAAAGGACAAAATTGCTTGCACAAGCTTTGTGATAGTGTGTTCGAAGGCTGAAATGAGCTCATATCAAAATTTTGGTGCCATAGGGTGAAGCCCTTTTGAATTCCAAATCACCTTAAGTATGCTCACCAATTTTTGTGTGATTTTGAGACTATGACTAGAGCGGTGTTGATGATGCCCTAGACAAATCGGTGACATGCTCTGATATCAATTGTTGGAGTTTGAGGTCTACTTGGAGCAAAATACAACAATGAATGAATTACCAAGTAAATGTACAAAGATAAGTAGCCCGTTAGGGTTATAGGCATATAAACCAGATGGGGGTGAAAAACCTCCTATAGAGGGAAAAATGTGAGTGGATAGTCCTAAGTATGTTCACACACATCACTACCAAAATATATCAACAATTTTGCTAATCAGCTCTATCAACACACTTTATAGCCTCCCATCAAGTGGATGTATCTTTCCATATTGGAAGCACATTTTTTCATCTCCATGTCTTTCCTTGGATTAATGTCTGATGATCTATTGCAATCCTCCCAACTGCATCTGACATGCTCTAGGTCTCTCTTGAATGAAGAAATTATCCTTCATGGCTCCTCCTCAAAGCTCTATTTCTCCTCTTTTCACTCTTCGATTATCCTCCTCAAAGCTCTATTTCTCCTCTTTTCACTCTTCGATTATCCTCCTCCTGACATAACACCTCAAACTGAGTGTTGTGAGTGTCACCCCCGAATTGAGAATTCCCCTTTCCAACTCTCAAGCCTCCAACCATTGTTTCAAGAAGCGTCGGAAGCCTTTCTCTAACACATGTGCCCATCACATGCACAAAAACTCATCCATGCAAAAGACACGCACACATAGTTAAAACACACACGTAGACTTTTGTTTTATTTACGTTCTCCATTTGTGTTTTTTATTTCTTTTGTTTGTTTTAAATCTTACTTTTATTATTTTATTTTTTATTATTTTATTTTTTAAAATAACTTTTTCACACTTTAGGTCACATGCACATATTATTAATACATAAAATATGCATACACACAAAACTCACAAAAATGTAACGAAGACAACATGGATAGTGAAATTTCTATTATTGGATCAACTATTTCGGAAATAGTTTTTTGTTCATTCCAGTAGATGACCTCTTGCAAGAAGATCAGCTATTCCGGAAATAGTTTCTTGTTCATTCCAATAGATGACCTCTCGCAAGAAAAACAACCTATTGAGCTACCTTGAAAAAGCACCCTCAAGAACAAATTTCTAAGTCGGGAACCCCCCAATGAAAAAGAAAGATGAATCCAAGAGGAGAAAGGATAAGGCCGCTTCCCGCAAAGAGGGTAACTTATGACAATGATCATCATCTCGTTAAATGCTAGGGGGCTGGCTGACCCCTCAAGAGTGACCATCCTCGATCAATGGCTTCGTGATATTAACCTAAACCCTAAACTTATCTATATTGAAGAGACTAAAATTCATGGAGTAGACCTCCAGAAATGTCTTAGACATGTCTCCCCGACCCATGTTTGGATTTTGACATCACACCCCCGAGGGTCTGATGGGATGGTAATTGGTATAAATCAATTCCGGTTTGAAAAGCTTGAGAACTCCATTGAAGATCAAAACCATCGGTGGATTGTTGTTTCCTTTGGTGCCCCTTTCGATTCATGTTAGTTTCTATGTACACCCCAAACAGGAAGTTGGAGAGACTAGACACCTGGGCCTCCTTGTACTCGCTCCTCCACAATGTGCTAATTTGCAGTGACTTCAATACGGTGGAGGACCCTGCAAACAGATGGAACAACAAGGGTCAGGTCATCGATAGTCGTGAGAATGAAACTTGGGACAAAACCAAACTCCACTTGGATCTGGTCGATTCAAATGGCTTTTCGTGGTCAAATCACCAAGCCAGTGAGGACTTGAGGAAAGCTATACTGGATAGAAGCCACATTGCTCAAGGCATTATTCATTAGTGGGGTCGTCCTTCCCTCTCGCAATGCACCGACCTCGCCATCTCTGATCACTACCCCATCATTATCTCATTCCAACCTCTCATGAAAACCCATAAGGCTCCTTGGATTCATGTCTGCTCGACTTCTTTCCCTCTCCCCTTTGTCCATCAAAAAGTTATTGAAGTGTGGAAGGAGGCATTTGCCGCCTGTTCGTCCCCTTCCAAGAGTTGGAGATGTGCAGTCAATAAGTCGTGGCAGATCATGATAAGAACCAAGAAGATGCTCCAGACTATTCGGTGGGGATGTAGAGAAGCTCTATATCATAGACTCTCGAGACTTGACAAGGAAGTGAACAAAGGAAAAGCTCAATCCCAGAAAGGTCTACGTAGAATCAGAGCACTCCTGAGAACCGAGGAAGAAATACAAAGGAAAAATTTTCAACCATTCTTTAAGGAGTCGTGGGCTGGCAAAGCCGACAAGCCCACCAAAGAGATGTGCAGCGTTCTTAAAAGGAAACAAAACAAAGAATTGATCCCCTTATTGCTAAACTCAAATGGCGATGTATGCAATATGGAAGAAGAAAATATTAGAATCATTGAAGAACACTTTACAAGAGTCCTAGGGATCTTGACTCCCCTCTCCCCTCATAGGCGGGACTACATGGCGACCATCTCTAGGGTATTCTCTCACAGGATCCTACACAACCTTCGATCCCTGCTTGATGCCCCTATCTTGAAAAAAGAAATCATTGAAGTCATTGATGCCCTTCCTAGTGGGAAAAGCACGGGGCCGGACGGGCTCACTAATGAGTTCTTTTAAGTCCTTCAAGTTGGTGATGGCCCCCTCTTCATTTGGTCTAGCAAGAGGTGCTCGAGTTTGGCACACTTCTGAGTTTTCTGAACAATGGCATCATTAAGTTAGTCCACAAAAAAGGGGAAAAGAAAAAAATTGAGAACTAGCGTCCGATAATGATGCTTCAAACGGGATATAAGATCATTGTTAAAGTCATAGCCAACAAAATTTTCGACCATCTGAGAGTTTGGTTAAGTGAGGACCAAAAAGGTTTTGTCAAAGGTAGGTCAATATTGGAAGCCATTATTGATATTTGGGAAGGTCTTGACTTTGTGGATGAGTCAAGACAAGATGTGGTTTTCCTCAAGATCGACTTTGACAAAGCTTATGAGAGTTTGGAATGGGACTATATTTTGCAATCACTTAAAGATTTCGGTTGTAACCAAAAATTCACCAAGATGATCTCGACCCTTTTGGGAAACACATCAGCTCAAGTTAATGTTAATGGCCATCTTTTGAAGGCGATCAAATTAAATCGATCAATTAGAAAAGGGTGCCCATTGGCTCCCCTTCTCTTTGCCATCACCATAAAAGGGCTTAGCCAATTGGTGGAACAACAGGTGGAAGTTGGTAATATCAAAGGCCTCTTTTTGCCCCGGAACCATGGCCAGATCACCATGAGACTTTTTGTTGATGATATGAACACGTTTGTCCACAATATTTTGGAGGTGCGTGGATACTTTCTACGAAGCCTCTGGATCCAAAATCAAACACTCAAAGACCGCTTTCAAAGCTATTGTCGAGATCCAATCTGACCTTCTCTTTGAACATGGTTCTCAAAACATTCCTCCAAGCCAAAATTTCCGGCTTCTTTGGATTCCCTTGGGCTTTGTTATCGTGCAATAGTGGAACTGGGTCTTGGCCAAACTCGAAAGCAAGCTAAACTATTGGAGAGGTATGCAAATTAATCTCGTGGGCCGCACAATGGTTATTAACACGTTTCTCATTTCGTCAACCATTTACTTCCTCTCGTTTTGGAGATCAAAAGAGCAAGAGCTATCCAAACTGGAAAGTTTTGTAGAAACTTCCTTTGGATAGGAGACCACAATAGGAAGGGGGTTCCTAAAATCAAATTGTCCATTTGCACTAGCCAAAGGGATAGTAAGGTCCTTGGTATTCTGGACATTGGGAGTATGGCTAACAAACTTGTGGCAAAATGGATGATTAAGGCGTGGTGCAATGGAGAGACTTCCTGGGCCAAATTGATATTCACAAGCAAGAGTGTGTCAACTTTGGTGCAATTCCCGAATTGAAAGAATCTTGACATTTTGACCCTTTTGTTTTCCCTTATCCTAGTTTTTTGGAAAGGCTTGAATCTGGTGTGCTACCTATGGAAGAGTTGGAATAAAGTCAAAAGCTTCATAAGAATCAATGAAGATTGGAAGTGGGCAAACAATATCAGACAGAATGAATCTATCTGGTTTTCTATCCATGGCATCAAGAATGTGGAATCTTGGAACATTGGAAGTGCCAAGAGGCTTTGCAACAAGGGCTTCAGAAAATGGAAACATCTCTGGAAATAAGACACCAACCAATGGATCAACTTCGAGGATATTGACCCTAGCGTCAGCATTACCTATGAAGAATGGAATATTTTACAAAGGAGAAATCTTGCCTGGGACCACTCTAAAGCCTGTCTTCTCATGGGACACGATTCGCCATGCCTACTCGGTCTCAGATGGCATAATGGTAATTGCCTTACAAAAGTCCCAAGTATCAAAGGAAACATTGATTGTTAGGTCAACCTCAACAAGAAGTGGCCTCTGTTGTGGACACGGCTATGGTGGGATATGAAGTTCATGGCTATTTGGCACCCTCTCATAGAAAAAAAAAAGTATGTCCTCTTATGGGAAATTCTTCATCGAGGAATCTGAACCAACCTAAAGGAAAGCAAAATTTGTGGGGCATCGCCCTAGTGCAAGCATTGTTGACGGTCCATTCAAGATGTTGGTCACATCTTCTTTACTTGTCCCAACTCCAACAGGCTCTAGTAGATTGTTGGAAAGAAAATTATACTTCAAAAGCATATCAGCTCGAAACAAGCTCTTTTGGGAGAAGCGATCGGCTGCTCTGTGACTCTGTGGAATGCCATCAGAGGGGAGGTCCTCTGGAAGATATGGTGGCAAAGATGTGCTTATAATGTTGGTGACTCCCCCAAAGAGTTGTCGATTGAGAAGACTATGTTCCTCCTCAGTAAAAGAATCGCCAATTGTAAGAAACCCCTCCCTTTCGGGCATCATAAAGTGCTCCTTCTGATCAACAACAAGCTTAAACCAAGTGGGCCCTGCATGAGGGTGATGAGAGGGTGATTAAACTTCTTTGTAATGCCATCTAAACTCTGTAAGATCTACCTCTGCTCTATGGGACTTGGGGGATCCCATGGGCACTAGTCCCCTTCACTTATACTTTTCTTTTCCTTTTATTTAATACAAGTTAGGGAGAGTAGGATAAGACCAAACTTCCTTTATAAAAAAAACTCACAGAAACACTCATACTTATACCACACACATCACAAAACCTCACATGTACACATTCA
This sequence comes from Ceratopteris richardii, assembly GCA_020310875.1. NCBI lineage: Eukaryota > Viridiplantae > Streptophyta > Polypodiopsida > Polypodiales > Pteridaceae > Ceratopteris > Ceratopteris richardii. Next base: position 75,009,355 of record CM035433.1, read on the forward strand.
TGTACACAACATACAAGCACATATAGGCAGATGCATAAGCCATTCACACATAAGTTCTCTAATATCTCTTTGTGTTTATGTTGTAAGTACATTCTCAATTAGAAAACTTCAATAACTTATCTCAAGCAATGAATGCTTGGAAATTCACAATTTAATTTCTTCAAGTTTAGCATTTCAAAGGAACAAACATGAAAGAGTTAGAAAAACAAGTGTGTCATCTCTCATCAAGAGAGAATCTCTCTGACAACGATCTAGAACTTTGAAACAGGAGCACTTTTACTATTCGCATTTCAAAACACTCTAGCATCTTGAAAAACCCAAGGCACACATGTAGATGCATGCATTAACAATGAGAAGCAAAAATAGAGATACAAATATCGGAAGGGAAACAAAAAAGAATATGATTTTTTTTCCATTTATGCTACAACCTTACATTGTCTTATCATTGTCTCTCTTTTGTCTCTCTACATGGTATGCATGTGATTCGGCCTTAAATATGGGGATATCAACTTTTGAGAATGTCAAAGTGTATGGTTTTGACTAGATTAGAGTATGAAAATCGAAATTAAGAAACTTCTTCTCTACTTCTACCTCTATTGACATTCTCTCGATTTTGACTCGTAGATATTTTTTGACAAGGTTATCATCTTCATAAATTCTATCATGCCTTGGTATTCTGTTTTGAAATGGGTTGGAAACTGACTTTTGTGAAAGACCACATTTTAAAGCACAAAACTCCTAGAGCACTTCAAATTGACATGTGAGCATGATTTACAATGGCAAGTACTTATGTGACAAATACATGGAGTTGTCTAATGATTTTCTCTCCCTTCATATCTGCATTCGGTGAAGCTTATATGAGAGATTTGAGTGGGACTTCATTCTTCGATCCTTTAAGGACATCATTTTGATGTCTTAGCTACTTGGTTGAGGACGAAGTTCTTAAAGACACCATTAGAGGTCATCGAACAACTCAATCTCTAGATATTTGTGCAAAATAGGGATGATAAAATGATCATTAGAACCTTCTATGAGTATCTAGAAACCTTTTGCATAGCATTAGGTTTGAAGATTAATCATGAAATGATTACTTGAAAAACCCTATTTTTCCACCCCCTCCATTGATCTTTAACCAAGGATGCAAAGAGATCCCTATGCATTAGACTTTTAGGCTTATGTGCATCCCCATGAGTTTCCATATCTGCATGAATCAAAGGTGGAACTAGGTGCTTAACAAGCTTGAAAGCAAGATGTAGCTCAAGCGTAAGCACCACCTCCTTTAATTGTCAATCCGCGGAGACGTGAGGACCGGTATGAAGACCACGAGCAAGTGAAGGCACAAGTGCGTGAGTGAAAGCACACAAACATGCACACACATACACACACACGCGCACAAAGTAAGATCAAAGAGAGGAACAATGGAAAGCTTAGATTGCAAAAGAGTTCTCTTACAAAAGTTCTATTCTCTAACAAGCTAACCCCAAAAATGAGCTCTCTAGCTCTTTTTATAGTTTTTTGACTAGTTTTGGCCCTGTCCAGACCTAGTGTCCGGCCTAGTTAAAAATTAGGTTCCAGGGCTTATTTGAGGGCTCAAACGAAGTCTAAAAATTATGAAAATTGGTACGATGGTACTTCTAATACTCCTCAAGCTCGAGGACTCCTCGGCTTGAACAAAATGGAGTTACTAAAAATAGATAATGGTATTTACAATGGTTTCTAGTGATGAAAATCACTATTTTTGTAGGGGATTCTTCTGAAAATTTGACATACACTTCTTGGAGCTCCCTACTTGCTCCCTTTCCTCATGTGTCCACCTTTTGATGTGCTTCCATGCTTTGTCCTTGACTTTGAGCTTCAACACTCCCCCCCCTCTCGAGTCTGTCGTCCCTGACAGACCCTTGTTGTAGTGATTGTTCCAAGTAGTGCCTTGAGAGGGAATGTCCCTTCTGTATGAACACAAGTCGTCCGACGTTCTTCATCTATCACTTGTGAGTCTTTGCAGGTTGTAGTCTCTTGGTATGTGCTTCTGCCTTGTATTCCAGCATGACTGTGTCGTTGTGAGTCTCCGTTGATGTTTTCTAGATCTTCCAAAGTTGATCTTCATAGTAGTCAAGCCAAGTACTCATAACCCATATTGAGTGATGGGTAAGTGTGTTCGTGCATGGGTTGAAAAAAGTATGTGCCTTGTGCACGGCCTTGTAATGTAGCCCTACGCATGCTTACGTGGAAAATGCATTGGAAGAAGTATGGTGCAAAAATTGCGGGTCTTGAGCTAAGTGCTCAAGGGTATGCTGACGAAGAGGTTTCCTAAACTATCATGGTTATGGTGTTTCCAGAGTAAAGATACTTACCATGGCGAAGGTTGATGGATGTTTGCCTCTTCGTGTTGTACACTCGGCCTTTGGGATGGAACCTTGTTGATGAATGTCCATGTTGATTGTCCACTGATGAGATCTTTTGAGTGGTGGATCCCCTCTCCTCTTTTCAAAGCAACATTTGTCACTAAGAATGTGCATTTCTGAGCTTGGGCTCATGCACGTTCACTTCCCTATATTGACACTCAGAGGAATATTGGACACGTGCCGGTTTCTAAGAGATTACCATGCTGATTGACATAGACCATTCACCAGTGCTACTGTTCCATACTGGTTCAGGAAATACTGAGAATTGAATTGCTTTATATTCCTTGGCAAGCAACATCGGGTAACTACACCAAGCTGTGTTTCACATATACTCTTTAGCTCACCATATGCAGGAGTCTTCTCCTCCAGAACTACCTTTTGCAGATATCTCCTTGGATGCTCTGGTACATGAAGTAGTTAAGCATCACGCAAGTTGCGGACCTTCAAGCTCTTCATTCCTACCATGGTAAGAGAAAATCATAGCTGTAGATGCCATGTTCATGCCAAATGCTTGTCCTCTACCAGATAAGGCAGCAATAATCTCACTGCTGGTCGAGACACACTGGGAACAAGCTCTCTCCCACTTCTCTCTTTTTTTTTTTTTTTTTTTTTTTTTTTTTTTTTTTGAGGAACAGGATATCACAAAACAAGAACACAAAAGTTAGTATCAATAGAAATGTTCGACATATGTCACTGTGCTCTTGTGCATGGGATTCTCAAGTGTGTCTCTGCACGGCCGTGTAATGTGGCCCTATATTAATGCATACTTTGGAAATGCATGACCTAAATGGTGCAAAAGACAGGGTTGTGCAAGGAGCACATGGTTGTTTCTCGTTCGAGGCTTTCGATGTTATTTGTGGAGGTTGATGCCGGCCTTAGTGGAGGTATCCATTGAGTCTCGAACTGATGTAATCCTCCTTATTGGAGTCCATTTTAGAACATCATTTGGCACTGTAGAGGTCACTTCAGGCGTCTTTCTCTTTGGATGCTTTCTGAACTGTGGTATCCAGTGTGGTTGATGCTTTGGTTTGGTGGAGGCTACTTGCACTTTTGGCTTCCAAACCCATATCCTTTTTGCATGTCTTCCTACTAATGTTGAAGAGCTGATTTGATCTTCCTTTGGTCTCTGTACGTGGTTCTTACCCTTTTCTCTTTTTGGCCTCTTTGTTGAAACCTTTTGCATGTGGGAGAACAAAGGTTGTTGTGGGTGTAGGATCTTCTTAGGTACCCACATCTGTAATTGCCCTTGTTGAGCTGCAGCTAACTTCTTAAGCACCCAAACTTGTTGGATATCTTGTGACGGAGCTTGTCTGAGCTTCTTCCTTCGTCTTCTGGCTTGGTTAGTGTGCATGGATGGGATTTGTGGGGGTAAGGCTGGTGGTTGCTCTCCTTTGCGTACCCAGATCTGCTTCATGCCCGGAACCGCTTTTTTATCGAATGGTGTCTTTCTCTTTGATGTAGCAGTTGCCGTGAACGGTTGTGTTTGCTTGTGTGGTGGGCTCACTACTGTGGCTACTTGAGTCTTTGGAGAAGAAGAAAGATCCACCCGCCTTCGAACCTGGTCTTCCACGATTGACTCCTTCTGCATCATAGAGCTTTTGACACATACAACATCTTCTTTCATATGATTAGTCTTGGAAGAACTAAGAGAGTGTGTGGTGCCATGATCTAGGAGCATGCAGTTCTCTAATTCTAATGTAATGCATTGTTCATGTACCCAAACTTGAAGAATTTGACTTCTTAGGTTTAAGTTAACTGCATGGTCATAGATCCAATCTTGACCCAAGACAAGTGGTTCTGTAAGGTTCTCATCTTGACATACTAGCGCTTTGACTTTCATTGGAACATCTTGAAGGTAGATGGGAAGTTCCACCTCGCCCAAACAAGGGGTTTCCACACCTCCCAATCCTATGAGATAAGCTTCTATGGGATTGATGTTCAACCCCAAGTCTTGGCAGTAGGAAAGTTTAACTGCACTACTTGCTGCACCTGAGTCAATCAATGCTTTCACCGTCCTTGCACCCTTCCCTTGTCCTATCTCTATGGTCACAAAGGGTCTTCGGTCAATGACCTGAGAAGTCGCAATGCCTGACTTTTGATACATATCCATGTGATATTTTGGGGCTTTTGAGTTGACATCTAGGCCTAATCGCCTTAACTTATTTTGCCTAATACGCTCTCTGGCCTCTTCCTGTGCTTCTTCTCTCACTCTTAACTCTTCTTCTTTTCGCTTCTTCGCAGTGTTGAGTCTCATTAGCATATCCTCAGTAAGAGGTTCTTGATATAGCTTGACTCTACAGCCACTAATATAGTTTGGCAAGATATCTCCTTCTAGAGTGGCCAACTGAACTGCACCACTAGTGGAAATTCTATTAATGATCATGGGTCCATAACCTCTTTTTTCCAACTTACGGGCATGTTGTTTTAGTGTGTATACCAACACTAGATCTCCCTCTTTCAATCCCTTATCCTTGATGTGTGCATCAAAGTATGCCTTTTGCCTCTTCTTTGCAGCGTAGATGCCTGCTGCCGCTCGTAGCCTCGTTTCACCCAAGCGTTCGAGATCAAAGATCCTAGAGGACAATTCATGCCCATTCCACTCATACTCTTGTGCTACTTTTAAGGCAGGGATTAAGAAATCTAATGGTAGCACAGCGTTCTGTCCGAAGACCATCTGAAATGGGGTGGCGTTGAGTACCGTTTTGTAGGCAACTCGATAAGCCCAAACAGCATGATGAAGTTGTTTGTCCCAATCAGAGCGTTTATTATTTACCAATTTTGTCAATACGTTACAGAGGATCTTATTGGTACTCTCGGCTTGTCCGTTGGCTTGTGGATGATAGGGGGCGGATTTCTTATGTATCACCAAGAATTCTTGGAGAAGATTTTCAATGACTTCATTCAAGAAGTGTGTGCCTCTATCGCTCACCAACTCTATTGGTAGTCCATATCTCGTGAACACATTCTCGAATAAGAACTTAGCCGTAGTCTGAGCATCATTCTTTGTTGTGGCTTTGACTTCTACCCACTTTGTAAGGTAATCTGTGGCTACAATGATGTATTCTGCATGGGAGTTTCTAGCTGGGGGGTTAATAGGACCTATGAAGTCTATGCCCCACTTCGAAAATGCACGTCCCCCCATCATTGGCCTCAAGGGCATCTCGTCTTTTCTCACTGGATATTGCGCACGTTGGCATGTGTCACATTTCTTCACATAGGTATGTGCGTCCATATGAAGAGTGGGCCACCAAAGTCCTGAGAATAGAATGGTTTTAATCACTCGGTCAGGGCCAAAATGTCCACCTACAACACCACTGTGTGCAGTCTCTAAGACCCTTAAATAGTCTGATTCATGAACGCACAGCCTTAAGTAACCATCTTTACCTCTTCGGTATAGGTTCTCTCCTACTAAGGCATAGCCTTGAGCCTCTTGCTCCATATTTCGTCTTCTTGCTAGACTGGCCTCTTTGGGTAATCTTCCCGATCTCATAAACTCTACCAATGGAGCACTCCAATCTGGAATTAATGACACTTGATAAAGGGTCGCATGCTCCACTGGGGGTCTCTCTCTGCACCTTGGACAATTCTTAATCCACTCATGTATTTCTTTGTCCATGCTAGGCCAATACACTCCTAAACGCTTTAGATTCTGCAATGTTCGTTGTTTAGAATAGTGATTTCCTAGCAATCCTTCATGAGCTTGCTGCAACCAACTATTATGTTCATCATCCTCGACACAACAAGCTAATACGCCCTCCGTATCTTGTTTGTACATGCTTCCTGCTAATATGTGATATTTTTGTGATTTTACAATTTCTTCTTGTGATGTTTTCACATTCTTATTTGCAGGGCCAAAGGTTAGGACTGGTACCAACTTATTTGCCCATTTAGGAACAACTTCTAAATTGAACAGATAAGCATCGGGTAATTCGTCAGACACTCCTTGCGGTGACTCTCCTGAAGTGATGCGAGAAAGGTGATCTGCCCGAAGGTGGGTTCTACCTTTCCTGACAACAACTTCAAAGTCATATTCCATTAGTAAGAGGAACCATCTTACTAAGCGTCCAGTATTGCAAGGTTTATTGACCAAATATAACAAAGCTTGATGATCAGTGAAAAACTTGAACTTGTTGGCCAATAAATAGTGTCTAAACTTCTTTACAGCATATACCATGCCTAACCCTTCTCGCTCGGTTGTGGTATAATTTCTTTCGGCTGGGTTTAGTTGTCTACTAGCATATGCTATGGGCAAATCTAAATTCCCTTCACTTGTGGGTTGTGCTAGCACACATCCTATGGCATGATTGGATGCATCCACATGGACATGGAATGGCTTATTCCAATCAGGAGTGGTCAATATTGGTGCTGTGCACAAACGTTTCTTCAGTTCATTGAAAGAATTCTCGCATTCGTCGTTCCACTCAAAATTAGACAACAAGGCATAAAGGGGTCTAGCTATGATCGCGTACATGTGGATAAACCTACGGTAATATCCACAATGGCCCATAAAGGCTTGTACCTCTTTAACATTCCTTGGCCTTGGCAATTCCGCTATGGCTCGTACCTTATCTTCATCCGTTGAGATTCCATTCTTAGAAACAATATGACCGAGGATTTTACCTTGACGCACCATAAACACACACTTTTCTGGGTTTAGACACACTCGATATTCTCTACACTTGTTGAAGATTTGTCTGAGCTCAGGGATGTGAACCCTTCTTTCTTGGGAATGAGCACATAAATCATCCACATACACTTCTAAGCTCTTTCGCAAGAACTCTTTGAAGACATGACACATGAGCCTTTGGAATGTTGCAGGTGCATTGGTGAGCCCAAATGGCATCACCCGAAATGCAAAGATTCCCCACTCTGTAGCAAAAGCTGTTTTGTGTTGATCTTCTGGGGCAATGGCTACTTGATTGTAACCTGAAAATCCATCAAGGAAGCTATAAACTTCCTTGCCTGCAACACGCTCCAAAAGGTGTTCTGTGATTGGAAGTGGATAACTATCTCTAATCGTAGCGGCATTAACTTTTTTAAGGTTAATACACACTCGCAACTTCCCGTTCTTCTTGGGTACCACAACAATGGGGGACACCCATTCGGTATGCTCAATCTCATAGATGAATCCAGCCTCGATCAACCTATCAATTTCTTCTTTGATTTTGGCTGCATAGGTATCATTATATGTGTAGGGCTTCTGTTTGGTGGGCTTAGCATCAGCAGTCATGGGGATAGTATGAGAGCAAATTCTTGGATCTACCCCTTTCAAGTCTCTATAGTGCCATGCAAACACATCCCTATATTCCCTTAATAGAGCTATGAGCTCCATTTCTTCTCTTGCACTTAGGTCATCTCCTATATATGTGCATCTCTCTTCGTTCTCTTCAATGGTCACTACAATCTTCTTGGTCTTTTCTTTATTATCATATGATTCTCCTATGATGGCCTCTCTCTTAGGCATTCGTACCAAAATTTTGCGGTCGTCAACTTCATATTTCTTGAAGTTTTCTGGTACTTCAAACAATGATTCCTCCTTTTCTTGTTTCACTGCTTTTCTTTTCTTTTTCTTTTGACTACTCTCACTTCCATCCTTTGAGTTTACTGTTTTAATACTTGTGAGAGGTTCTTCTTCTTTCTGGGTGAACACTCCTATATCTTCTAGATAGTGCTGCTCTGAGTTAAAGCAACTATCCATCACAATAGACTCCAGATCATCGTCATTCTCTTCTTCTTCTATGACATCACTAGGGTCACATTCTTCTAGCAAGGGTTGACACATGAACACTGAGATATCATAACCCTCCTCATCACAATGAGGTGTCCATTGTTCCTCATTGACAGCAATGTCCATGGTGGCTAAGATTTCTGGCCAGCCATGAGGCTCAAACTCCTCATCTGGAAAGATCATCGGTGTGTAGGCTGGGTCTCTAACTGGTCTATCTCCTAGTGAAGTTCCTTCTTCCCTTGCCTTTAAACGTTTTTCCTCTTCCTTTGCGACTTTGCACATCCACAAATGAGTATCTTCATGCAGCCATGATGGATCAGGTGAACTTTCAGAATGCACAGAGATGGAATCTTCTTTCACTTTGTGGATAGAATTCCACTGTAGGGGTGGTACATCTCTGAAGGTGTAATCCTTCAAATTGACCTTGGTGGTAACCCCTAAGTGCTGTAAGTACAAGGAGTTAGTTCCCCAATCCTGTACTATTTGCAATTGTCGTAGGAAGGGTCTTCCTAGGATCATCTCATAGACATTATTTTTCTCAAAGTCACATATAGCAAATGTGTGCTCAAACTCTACACCACAAGTGGTTAGAGTGATCCCTTCTAGCAATCCTAGAGGTCTTTCAAAATGACCATCAGCCATTTGAAGCTTCATTCTAGTTGGTCTTAATGTGGGCTTGCCCCATTGCTTCCACAAGGAGGTGGTCGCAATAGCAACACCAGCACCTGAATCTATGATTGCTTTGGTTGTGTAACCTTGGTAGGTGATGGGAAGATAAGTATTACCTTCTTCACCCTCACACATGTCCCCTATTTTGTCTAGAGGTATCTCTGGTACCCTTTGCTTGGAGCCTGCTTTTGGCATGTTGGAATCAAGTTCTGGAACCTGATCCTTCACATGATTCCAAAGCTCAGGTTTCGCTTTGAGCAGCTCTTCTACAGTGAGATGACACTGAACCTTAGTGTTCTTCACGACATCCGTGTTCCTTGGAACCACTGAGTCTTCATTTCTTACTAGTATTGTGGGAGCTCTAATCTGGAGAGATTCAGATTCCCATGGGCCTGGAAATTGAGGAAGTTCTTCTAAGGTATTAGATTCAAAATCTAACCTTTCGTCTTCTTGTTGTTCTGCTTCATCTCCGTAAATAGATGGAATGTCTTGGGGAAATTGATCATGAAGATCATCAATCTCAGGAATAGGAGGGGAATTACCCTTCTCCTTGGCCCATTTATCTTCCTGTATTTCCCGCAAGAACTCTTGAGAGTACTGTTGAATTGAAGGAGGTATTCCAGCATCTGTGGAATTAGGAACATAAGCTCCCCTTGGTGGTGAGCTTCTTCTCTCAATAACTGGTTGAGCCTGTGGATGTAAAGAAACTTGTGGTTTGTTTACCAATTGCTCTAATCTTTCTAGTAAGCCCTGGAAATGCAAATCTGATTTGATAGAGTTTGTCTGATTGAACTTTTGACTAGTCTCAAGTATGGCTTGAGCTTGTTCTACCATTTTCATGCACATTTTCATCCGTTCAATCTCTAAATCTGCTCTAGGGTAACTCTTGTCTAGGTTTGCCGCTGTAGGCCCTTCTTGAAGTCGAGCCTGGTAGGCCTTGAACATCATGTCCAAGCCTTCTGGGGTTGGATCTGCAAGAACAGACCCTAGTTGCGGTCTATTTACAATGGGTGGTGGGGTGGGATGAGGTGGAGTGGGTGGAGTTTCAGCATGCGAGGGGTTTTGAGATGCAATGTCTTCTATTTTTGTTTTTGCGTCTTTCAAGCTTTCTTCTAGTTCTGATAACTTTTTATTCCACTTACGATTGGCCTTTTCTCTAGTATCCTTCCATGTTCTTGTTTTCCTCTTACTAGGCTCTCCTGATTCACTCAACTCCGATTGTTCTGCTGGTTTATCTTGTTTTAATGCTTGTGCCCTAGTAACTGCCTGTACAGGTGCCACCTTGCTGCTACTGGCACTTGATTCTGCCACTAAGCCTACCACATTAATGGGTGTGATCTTGGGTGCACTAGAGGGGTTTCTTGGACAATCTCTGGGGAGATGGTCTTTGCCACAATCAGGACAATAAGCATGTATTGTGATAGCTTGTCCTTGACTCGGAGATGGTGGGTGGGGACAATCACGAATGAAATGGTCACCTTGACATCTGAAACAAGATCCTCTAGGGGCTTGTGGTCTCATTTGTCTCAACTGGGGCCTAGGGTTAGGATTTGTGTACATGACATTGGAGTATTCTGGCTCCCAATTTTGCTCCATAGGTGGTGCCTCATATTGATACGAGTAAATCTCACTATGTTCAGGTGACTCTGTGTAATAAGCATGTGGACTACCTTCATGGGAGTAGTCTGAACTATGGGCATGAGAGTCATTATCTGGTATCAATGGGGTTAGTGGCACCAAAGCTCTATTTGGATTTTCCTCTCCCACAGCATACTTGACTGGAATCACGTTGGCTGGAGCTGGTGGTTGGTTTCCCAAGACAGGTTGTGGCCTATATGGTGCCTGATATTGCTGCTGGTATTGAGGTTGATATTGTTGTGGCCTATAATATGGCTGTTGGTACTGATTCTGATACCTACCCTGCTGGTAAGGTTGCTGATAATTTTGTCTAACAGCCTGCCTGTTATAGGGACAATCTTGGGCCGTATGATTTGTGTATTTTCTCTCAATGGTGCAATATAGAGCATTAGGGTTTCCTTGGGTTTGAGTCGTCAACGGGCAACCATTAGCCATGTGATCTCCTCCACATGCATAACATCGCTTCACTGGGGTGACCCTTGGCATTTGTCTACTTTGAACTCCTAGCTTTTTGGCCACCTGCTCAGCTATCTCATCTATCTCAGTGGAGGCTCTAGAGGTATGACTTGTAGAACTATCAGAGTCCTTATAGAGTTTGGATAGTCCTAACTCCTCACCCAAGTTGTCTTCTATGTCAATGCACATCCGTATACACTCTTCTATGGATCTAGGCTCTTTCAAGTATACATATGACCTTAATTTTGTGCTCAATAGGCCATCTAAAAACAGTGCCACTTGTTTGGCTGATGTGGGTAATTCTGGTACAGGGCATCTTTCCAAGTACTGTCTAAACCTTCTTCCTGCAAGTCGCACTGTTTCTTGGGGTGTCTGCTTGAAGCTGTGGATCAAGGATGATGTGTTATGTCTGATACCACTCTTGGAAAATTCTACAATGAATTCTTCTAGAAGCTGACCTATCTCTTTATAGTTGCGACTGTTTAGAGGTTGAAACCAAGCTAAGGCAGTCCCCTTAAGAGTCAAACCAAATGCCTCGAACTGGGTGAACAAGTCTTCAACCTGTTCAGCTCTTAGCACTTGTTTGAACTCCGCCACATGATCATAAGGATCTCCAAATCCATCAAAGTAGTTCTTCATTGTCTTAACCACTTGAGAGGGTCTAAGGGTTCTTGAGTGCTCTCTTGGTCTAAGCAATGGGAAATCATGATCGTCTCTTTGTTGCCTATGTGCTTGATATCTCTCTCTTCCAGATCTTTCATGTTCAAATCCTGACCTATTCCTGCCCACTGTGTGTGCAAAACTTACCTCCGGTCTCTCTCTAGTTCTTTCTCTCTGGGCTTCCTGAGCTTGGGATGACCCTACTCCTTGGAGGCCGTGGGAAACATTGGATCTTGGTGGGGGGAAAATCAATTCATTCTTCCAAGTATATGCATGTCTATCATGTTCTGTTACCAAGAAAATTTTCTCTGATGTGTTATCCAGGTAGACAACCTTACCTGGTATCTCTGGATCCTTGAACTCGTAGATGATGACTATGCCCAATTGGCTAGGTTGTTCTGGCTTGAATCTCCAAAAGGCTTCCTCTGTTTCTCTATTCAAAAATAGTTCTATGCTTTTGTTGTCTTGAGGGATCCAGTCTGGAGTGATCACTCGGGTCAAAACTGACTTGCCTCTAGGAGTCTGGGGTCCTTGTCCTATATTTCCTTGTTCTAGGTCTCCTATCTCATTCTCATGAATGATATTTCCAAACTCATCGGTCCTATCGGGTTGGTTGGTAACCACATACATGGTTCCTTCCTTATCAATGTATGAACCCTCTTCGAACTTGACCACCGGGTGTTCAAGTCCAAAGGATTGATCTGGATTTTTGAGTTGGACCACTGATCGCCTCAGACCATCCTCATAGATGCGAGCACCTAATTGGTTGGTCCGAATACATTCCAACTGTGTCTTATAGGGACCTTCCGGTGTTTGTAGATGGGCAGTCCCTGAGCCACTTGCAGGTTTTCCCATACTAAAAGACATTTCTGAATCACTTGTGTCTGATCTGAGTAAAAGATGACCACTTAGTTGTTGTGCCCAAGACTTGGATGTATGGTTGACACTAGCCTCAGAAGATCTAATGCTTTGTTTATCCTTGCCTAAGTGTCTACCAGATCTCAGGTTCATAAGCTTTAGTCAAGAATCCAAATTTTCCCTTTGGTATGGTTCAAAATTCTTTAGAGCCCCCTTGGTTCCCTAGTCCCACCTGAGGGTCAACTTCAAATTATCCTATCTCAAAATCAACGCATTATTCTTGAAAAAAACAGTTGAGATCGTGTAGGATTTGAAACGAGCTTTCCAACAAGCTATAGAGCTCAAAAAATGGACTTTGGATGAGAAAGTTATGTCAAATCAGGCTCCTGGGGGTCAAAACAGGCAAACAGGACCTTTGGAGAAAATCGCGATTTTGTGAACTTTCTGAAAATCGCGATGCTGTGAAGTCAAAAAAAATCGCGATGTTGAGCACAAAATCGTGTTTTTGAAAATCGCGATTTTGAGCACAAAATCGTGATTTGAAAATCGAATCGCGATTTTGAGCAGAAAATCGTGATTTGAAAATCGCGATGTTGATCACAAAATCGTGTTTCTGAAAATCGCGATGTTGATCACAAAATCGTGTTTCAGAGAATCGCGATGTTGATCACAAAATCGTGTTTCTGAAAATCACGATTTTGACTCAGAGAATCGTGATTCACAAAATCGTGTTTTTGACTGAAAATCGTGTTTTCTCAGAATCGTGTTTTTGACATGAAAATCGCGATTTTGAGCAGAAAATCGTGAATTGAAAATCGCGATTTTGAGCAAAAATTCGTGTTTTCTCAAAATCGTGTTTTTGACTTGAAAATTGCGATTTTGTCCCACAGAATCGTGTTTTTCTCAAAATCGTATTTTTGGCTGAAAATCGTGATTTGTGAGAATCGCGATTTTGAGCAGAAAGTCGTATTTTTCACCAAATCGTGTTTTTTGCTGAAAATCGTGATTGGTGAGAATCACGATTTTGAGCAGAGAATCGTGTTTTTTTGAGAATCGCGATTTTGAGCAGAGAATCGTGTTTTTTTGAGAATAACACAGAATCGCGATTTTTTTCAACCAACTTTTAGGCGGGAAAACTGAAAATCGTGATTTTTCAAAAAATTTTGAATTTTCACAGAATCGCGATTTTCATCACAGAATCGCGTTTTTTGGCGGGAAATTCAAATTTCTGAGCGCCGGCTATGGCGAGCTCCGTATGAGCAGAAAATCATGAAAAAAAACACAGCGCTTGCTCTCCCTTGCTTCTCCTAACTCCTTCCCACACAATAATGCATGAAAAATGGTATGAAGATGGTGAAAATGCACTAAAAAACAAGAAATTTCTATGAAGAAGAATATGGGAGAAGGTGGAGATGATGATGATGATGAAGATGAAGAGGAAAAAAACAGAAAATGAACTGAAATGATAGTTTTTTTTACCTTCCAACGTCGCAAATCTACGATCTTACCATCACAACGCTCGTCCTCGAAGCTCTCTCCCCGGCAACGGCGCCAAAATTTGGTGTAGCTCAAGCGTAAGCACCACCTCCTTTAATTGTCAATCCGCGGAGACGTGAGGACCGGTATGAAGACCACGAGCAAGTGAAGGCACAAGTGCGTGAGTGAAAGCACACAAACATGCACACACATACACACACACGCGCACAAAGTAAGATCAAAGAGAGGAACAATGGAAAGCTTAGATTGCAAAAGAGTTCTCTTACAAAAGTTCTATTCTCTAACAAGCTAACCCCAAAAATGAGCTCTCTAGCTCTTTTTATAGTTTTTTGACTAGTTTTGGCCCTGTCCAGACCTAGTGTCCGGCCTAGTTAAAAATTAGGTTCCAGGGCTTATTTGAGGGCTCAAACGAAGTCTAAAAATTATGAAAATTGGTACGATGGTACTTCTAATACTCCTCAAGCTCGAGGACTCCTCGGCTTGAACAAAATGGAGTTACTAAAAATAGATAATGGTATTTACAATGGTTTCTAGTGATGAAAATCACTATTTTTGTAGGGGATTCTTCTGAAAATTTGACATACACTTCTTGGAGCTCCCTACTTGCTCCCTTTCCTCATGTGTCCACCTTTTGATGTGCTTCCATGCTTTGTCCTTGACTTTGAGCTTCAACACAAGATAAACATGGGAAGGCTATGCAACTCAATTTTGTTAACAAAGACATAGTGATCAACACCTTTCTCAACCCCTCTACCATATATCTCTTCTCATATTGGAGGCCCTTTGACAATGAGTCCTTAAAGCTAGGGGCGTGATGTAAAAGCAATTATAGAGATATGGCAACCATCATTAGGTCAAATAAGAGGAAACAATAATAGTCTTTGAGCAGAGTTCTCAAAACAAGAATAGAAGATTGGGTCGATGAATCTCTTTAGGAGGCATTCGCTAGGAGATTACATAGAAAAATCAAAGAGTATGATTACTTCAAGCAAAAATGGAGCAGCCAATGGCCCTAGATCATATAAGAATTAAAATTTCAAGGCCTTTAATACCCCTTAAATGAAATGAAAAAAAAAATCTATTTTTCTCTTCCGAATTCTCCACAGAAGAATCCAGACAAATGCTAAAGCTGAAAGACAAATTAATCACTCGCCTTGGATCAAAAGATGCTACCATGAGAGTAGAAGACATTGTTCATCTCTTTTTTTGGTTTGTACAAAGACATTGTTCACCGAGGAATTAGGATGGTGTAAACGATGTCTTCATGGCAATGAGGACTTGAGACACCTCTTCTTTCTTGCCCCAAGTCAAGGGAGAATCATGGTGCTTCAGGGACAAATCAGCTGGAAGCAAGCGCTATTGAGTGAAGTTGTTCCTCGGCACTCTCGAATGTTATAAGGGACGAGACCCTCTAGAACATCTAGAAAGAGAGGTGTGCCACCAACTTTGGTAGTCCTCCTAAAGAATGGTCGATCAAAAAATATGTTTTCCTTTAGGCAAAAGAATTTCCAGTTGTAAGAATCCCCCACCTTTTAGACATCATAGAGAACAAAATTAAAATCAAGTGGGCCCTTCATGAGGGGGATGAAAGGGTTATCCACCTTCTTTGTAATGTTTTCTAACAAGTTTTAATCATTCCCTTCTTTGTGGGATTCAAAGGGTCCCATGGGTGCTAGGCCCATTCACTTGTACAACTCTTCTTTCTATTGATTAAATTTTGGTAGAGTAGGCTATTGCCAAACTTCCTTTTCAAAAAAAAAAGAGTTAAAATATTCGGATCTCCTTAGAGAGGAACTCAAGTTGATTTTTCATATATATTGGAAGCAAGCTATCTTAAGAGAAGCAAATGGATGCTCAAGAAACCTATGGAAGGCGAATAAAAGCAAGGCACTCTATAAGAGATGGATGGATTGATGTGGGATTAACTTTGGTAGCACTCCTAAGGACTATTCTTTTGAAGAAATACATTATCGTTTTAAAAAGAGAATTAAGAACTTCAAAAGAAGCCCCCCTCTCTGAAATTTAATGAATTTTGTAGTATATGGAGATAAGATTAAGAAGAAATGAATCCCTCAAGAAGGAGATTATGGCTTATTAACCTGATTTGTAGTTCCTCCTCACCAACTGTACTTTGCTTCTCTATTAGTAAATTTTGCTTCTTTCATGGAAAAAGAGAAAACTCTCCTATCTACCTTCACCACTCATTGACCCTCCACCTAGATGAAGATCATGAACCAACCAAAAAGAGAAATACCTTCACAAGGTATAACTAATAATTTGTCCCCACTTTGTGAGGATTTTTTTCAACTGAAAAAGACTTTTCCTTGGATGTGTTCATTTTTTAATAAGAGGAAGTGCAACTGAAGCTTAATCTCCCTTTGTATGAATTGATTGAAAGAAAAATTGTACAAGCGAATGGGCATAGTACCCATGTGACCCCCTTGTATCCCACAAACTAGGCATTAAGACTGCACAAAAGCAATACAAGGAGGGGTTTAAGAATGCCCAAAGTTTATACAATGATGACAATCCAAAGGCGGTAAGGAGACTAGGTTTAGAATGGCCTAAGGCTCATTACATGTTAGCCACAACTAGCAGGGGTTGAACCCCTTTGCCTCAAGAGGCAAGAGTTCAAACCAACTGAAATAAAGCACCTGAAGTTCTCCTCAAAGGTATTGTTTTTGTCTTCTTGTGTGATTTTTAGCTCTTTAATTTTTCTTCTTGAGCATTTGTGTGGGGAAATGGGTATCCCCCATTGGGAGAATTTTCCCTTACTTCTATTATATCTTTGCTTGATTGAAGCCTGTGCTTTTGTTGTATGTGCATCATCCTCCTGATGATCGATTAAAAAACAAGGATTGATAAGTTGAGTTGAATTAATCAGATACAAATGAAAAGAGAAACTAGTGAAATAAATAGTTCAATTCACAATGGAGGGGTAGATAATTTTCTTTCTCTAGGTGATGAACCATCAAGATTTCTAAATGATGGATCCTCAATGTTTCTTTTAGCACAAAGGAATAATAATATAATATGGAAAGAGATCTATGAAGACATGGATAATATTGGTTGTAAGATTCTTATGTACCCAAAAAGAGGGCTACTATACAAAATATACACAATATTAAGTTCATATCCCTCAATTGACACATGCAAAAAATTGTCACTTGAACATCGGCATGAAGGATCAAATGTAGAGGTTTCCTCTGTTGTATGCTATATGAACAAAACTTTTAGAGAAATACTTGTCCACCACATGCTTCTGTTGAGCTTCACATTCCTCTTTCCTACATGGATTTTGAATGAGAACAATTTGAAGTATGTGCTTCTCCATAATTTCTTCCTCTCTTCATGTAAGCAGAAAGCTCTTTCTATATATCTATCTATCTCTTCGTCTCTCTCTCTCACACACACACAGTCTCTCTCTCACATACACACACAAGATATAGGTTTTCTTTGATTTTTGTTTCGTTTCACTTTGTTTTGTATGTGTGTATATATATGCATGTAAGTATATGTGTGTCCATATGTGTGTCCATAAGTATATGTAAGTATATGTGTGTCCATATGTGTATGTGTAGTATACATAAATGTCATTTAGATAAGGATGGCACAAAAAATGTGTAGTATATATAAAGTTCAGGGATCATGTTACAAGTATAAGTGAATCTAATGCCACAAAGGAACAAGAACAGGAAGGAAACCGTAAAAATTTGGACCTTCTAGCATGTTTAACAATGCTTGGAGGGACATGTGATTACTATCTTCAAACGAATAGAAGATAAAAGTTTGGAGATAAACCACCTTCTCTTTTCCATAATAAGCTTTCATGATCTCTGTCTTTCCAAGAGGCGCTAGTCTCCTTCACTTGTACTTTTCTTTTCCTTTTAATTAATACAAGTCCGAGAGAGTACGCTAAGGCCTTTTCCTCTGTTTCATAGTAAACCACCCCAAAAGGAGTTCTTCAACAGGGATTTCGTGATTTGTGTGATGGTGTTGTCTAGTGATTAGCAATCATATGTGGTATATTCATAAGACTATGACCTTGTGGTGTATAAATGCATTTCAAGGAGCACTCTCATTACATACAATAGTAAAAAAAAGTATATTCTGTTTTATGTTTCCACATGTGCTACAGATGTTGTGCCATGCTCATTTCTCTTACTATTTCTTTTCAGGTCTTCATAGCATAATCCATCTTTTTAGGTTTTCTATATGTGAGGTCCAATGGGCCATCAAGAAGATTTCATAACCTCACTCAACATCCCCCCACCCCAAAGAGAACGGATTGAAATGAGTAAACATTCTCTCTCTTTGTGTGTGTGTACGTACATGCGCGTGTAGAGATAGAGAGAGAGAGATAGAATGTTTACTCATTTGAATCTTTTCTTTCTCGGTTGGGGGATACTATGAGGTTATGGAATCTTCATGATGGCCCATTGGACCTCAAATATAGGAAACCTGCAAAGAACTCAAAAAAAAGTGAAAAACAAGAAGAGGAAACTGAGTTTTAATGGAGAACTCAAAAAACCTGAACTTTTAAACCTTAAATTTACCTAATCCTACCTATCTACCTACCTATCTAGGTATCTAGAATGATGAGGAGGAAGGAGAAGTACCTATATACATGCAAAGATAACGAGAAGTATATATCTCATGCAAAAGCTTACTAGCACACACATTCCACAAGAGCTCTCATTGGCAACGGTGCCAAAAGTGTAAGGTCCCATGTCCTTGTAGTCCACAAGCGCAACACAATACATAAAATGCCATATCCATGGAGCAACTAGTCAGTGGTATGAAGATCGAATGCACACACACCTACAACAAGAGCAAGTCAGACACACACATAGACAAGTACATACATGCATGCACAATCACTCACAAGTAAGCAAGAGGAATGATGCTTTAAGAAGCTCTCTCTCTTACAAAATTCTAAGTATAATGCTCAAGATTTGTCAGCTCTAAGCCTTTAACCAACTGCACAACCCTAACCAATGAGAGTTTCTTTTACTTTTACAGACTTTTTAAGGGCTCTGCCTACATTATAGTGTCTTATCCTAGCTTGAAAAATAGTGTTCCAAGGCTATTTGGAGGGTAAAATTGTATCATACAAATGCGAAATTTGGTGTGACTATTCTACTCATTCCCACAAAACTTCAATACTAATCGAGTTTTAGATTATGCACCCAACTGTTGCTAAAAATGGGAATTTATGCCAAAATTATGCATTTTTATAAAGGAATTGGGTAAAAGATGGGAAGAAATCTATTTTGAGGAGGGATTTAAGATGTGAAAAATTAGTAGACTCATTCCTCTTGTACTTCCATGCTTTTAGTTCCACTTTACCACATTCTTTATCCCTTTCACTAAGCTTTGGCTTGATTTTTTGGCTCACTTGTTAACTCCAACACCATGTGTAGTAGAAGAGTTTTGTTATCTATATATTCTTCGATAATACCCGTGGACTCTGATAATGTCTTTGAGATATGAAAAGAGGAGACACAATAGACCAACATTAAGAGCCTTAGTCCACTCTCCAAGAGCTATTCAAGGAAAGTTGCATTGATAGACTGCTCTTTTGATTCATGATTACCTAAAAAGAAAACATTAGTAACAAAAAATAATGTATACAAGCAACCTTCTTCCTTACATAACAATTGATCACTCTCTTAAAAACATGAGATATCACAATTGTGTGTTATGCAAAGTCATGTAATATGACCCTAGATATGTATTTAAAATGCAATTGATATCAAAATTTGTGCATAAGACAAGGTTGTACGATTAGCACAAGGTTCTTGCATGGAGAGGGTTTTCTTGCTCTACTATAGGTTCTCTAGATAAGAAAAAATTATCATTCCAATGTGAGGTTTGGAGTGTCACATGTCATTAATATTGATGTGGAAGATGGATGGGACTTGACAACCATACTTGATGAGTGATGAAAGAGTTTGTGCTTTGCAGTATAGGGTTTTTTGACCTTGGGTAGAAACCTTAGAGTCTATTTCTGGGTGGGAGGCACCATCCTTGGTTGTGGTGCTATCGTGGAAGCTCATGGCCAAGAGAATCAAGTTTTCTAAGTTTTAGGCTTCCAAATTTATACATCTCCTTCTTCTCTATGAATCCGGAATTTAGGAACCGAAGTTTCCTTGGTTGATAAAGGAGCTTTATAGTGCTTAAAAGAGAGTGTGGAAGCCTAATTCTTGTGTACTTTAGGAGTTGGGTGCTTGGTCCTCAAGATCTATTTGAGGCCATTCAATGAATGTATTTGGGATTCGGGGACCAAAATTATCATGGGTTGTCTAGGCTTCGCTACATGTTGTTTGTGTTTCATCTTTCATGCTCATTTATTTTGCTTTGGTTGTTGCCTTTCTTGATGCTTTCATTGTGTGCTTGATTGATTGTTGAACTTCTTGTGGGCATTTAGAGAAGTGGGTCTTAGCAACCCTATCTAAACTTGTTCATGCTAAGCCAGAAGAACCTTTTTAAGCAACCAAATATGCCTTATTGACGAATGTGGAGAGTAAAAGGCTAATGGAACCTTTTGTTGCCTTCTCTTATGGTGTGAAGCCTTCTTTTTGTGATGCTTTTGAGCAATTTGCAGGTGTCTTGGTGGAGGTAGCTTGGCTTTCTATGCATGTGGTAATAGATCTTTGGGTATCCACATTGAATGTTGATTGTGTTCATGACCATATTTTCCACTTCTTTTATTTTTTATGTGCCTTTGGTGGATTCTCTATCTTCTCTTTTTTCTTTTCCTTTAACTCTTTAACATTTCCCTCTTTTATCTCCTCCTTTTGTTTTCCCATTATTTTCGTGGTTTTCTTTTTCTTCAGTTGTTCCCTTTTTTTTTTTTGCTTTTACGTTTATTCCACTTCATTGTACTATTCTTCCTCCTTCTCTTGTTTTTGTTGCTGGTTTTGTTTCTCTCTTTGTTCTCTCTCGTCTTAGGCCTCTTCCTATCTCTCTTTAGCATGATGTTTTTGTTTTTGTTTTTTTTAATATAAAAGAAGTTCGGCATTAGCCTACTCTCCCGGACTTGAATTAAATAAAGAAAAGTATAAGAGAAGGGGTGGTGTTTTTGTTGTTACTCACCTTGTTGTGCTTGCTAATGATGATCTTTAGCATGATGTTTTTGTTGTTATTCACCTTGTTGCTCTTCGTCTCGTTTTCGCTCTTGAAGATGTGGCTTTTCTATGGTATTGATGTTGTTTTTCATGTTTTTACTCTTGGTCTTGATGATTTTCTTGTTGTTGTTGTTGTTGTTCTTTTTTATTGTTGTTGTTGTCCTTAATGTCATTGTTGATGGTGTTGCTCTTGTTGTTGTTGTTGTTGTTGTTTTTGTTGTTCTCGTTGTTTTTTATGTTCTATATTTTCTTGATGTTCTTCTTCTTGTCGTTCTTTTTCTCCTTGATGGCTTTATTGGTGCTTCTTCTATTGTTATTGCTACTCGCCTTGGTTTTCCCTTGATGATTGACATGAATCTTCCTGATCTCTTTGAACTTGGCATTCAAGTTTATAGAGTCCTTTTGCGAACCAAACCCATAAGATTTAACCTCTTCCTCAACATAGGTTTCTTTTCGAAGAGATGAACGAAGCATCTTGGCTTGAAATAGCATGTCATATTAAAAGAAGTACCTACCATGGATACTAGTAGACACTCATCAAGGTTTGAAGCACATACTCAAGATTTGTTATCACCCTTGAGCCTCATGAGAAAGACTCATATTTTTGTGAGGTCTAGAAGGAGAGGATTAGAACATTCCTCTCTCGCCCTCTAGTATTCACCATATGTGTCACCTCTTGGATGACAATACGAGTGTCCTTGGGCTTGCATGCGGGTGGGACATGCAAGTCATTGCACATTTTGAGGTCCACCAACTCATTTGGCTATAGAAGTTTATCATATCTGCAATGAATCATCTTCGTCATCTGCATATCCTTCACCATCATGCTTGCTCTAAGAGCGTGGGCCACCAATAAAAATGATATCTTGAAAGAACCCAAAAAACATTATGAGGCAGCCGATTGCAACTCTTCCCCACTTCATGTCCAAAAACCAGTCCTCACAAATTTGCTTGATGAGCCTCTGGATGGTGCTTTGGGGATGGAGAGATCCATTGCTTTGAAGGTCTTTCTAATTTCCTTCAGGATGCTAGTGCTCTGGTTCTTCATTCTTTTTTGTTGTTCTTCACTCCCTTTCAAGAAACACACAAGCTTCTTTTCCCTACACGCTTGGCTAGCCTCTCGCACTCTTTCTTTGCCATCTTTTCCACTAGTTTTGAGCTCGAATCTACTCTCCTCTCTTAGGGGTGGCACATGCATGCCTGGTCATCGGAAGTTTGGCAAAATTAACACTTTTATGTTAGCATGGAAATAAAGATTGCTGACTGTTGGAGTTAGACGTATGCGGAAAAGATGCAGATAATGTGAACTTTGGAAATAATCTCATATTGCTATGAAATTTTGTGTGCAAGAAGAAGATGGAAAATCATTTTCTCAAAGTTATCCCTTTAGGGTCACTTGTTTTGCTCACATTTTTTTTGGAGCCATTTTGACCTCTTTTTTCAGCTCGCAAGGTGGGGCCACAAAAAAATAGATAAGTTTGAAAAACTAACTGCATCCTAATTAGCATCTTGAACATTTTAAATCCAAAATTTCAATTGATTCCATGTACTATTGATGCATAAAAACTATGTCTTATGAGATCAAAGTATCAAGTCATAGTGTGATAATGTTCAAGCAAAGGTACTTCTTCTAGTGTTTTCCTAGTACTATAAATTTCTATAGAATGGCAAATGCTGATGGAATGAGTCAACTTAGGAATGATAAGCTAGAAAGAATAACTTCATGATTGGAGATTTAGAATGGTGAATTTCTTGATGACTAGTGGAATCAATGAAGGAGACAATGAAAACCCCCCAATAACCAGATAGGAATCAAATTGTAGACCAATTAAGAGCATATGAAGAGTGGAATCAATGAGCACCCAAGGTACTGTATTGGTTGTCTTTTAGCATATAAGATAGAATTATTGGCACATATAGGATGGAAAAATCTCAAAAGAGACTTGGAACAGTTTGGTCTCATCATATGAGACCAATACAAAGGCATATAAATTACAACTCAAGAATTACGTGCATGCACTAGAGAAAAACATCATGTTAGTAACTAACTATACCTTTAAAATGAAAATTATATGTGAGTCATTTATATCTATTGGTGTCAATTTAGATGATGGTGTTAAGGTCGAACTGTGCCTTTATGGTTTAGGAGCTACATAAAAGCATTTTAAAACTTCTATTCACACTAGGGAAAATAGCCCAAATTGTGATGATCTTGTGTCCATGCTGAAATTGAAGAAAAGAACCTTGGTGGAGACTCAAAATCCCAAGAAAAAGATAGATTTGAGTGGGTATTCTACCTTAGAAGAGGAAAAGGCCGAGTCAGAGGCTTTGAAAGTGGAGAGTAAACAACGACTAGGACTTGCACTAATGCAAGAGATAGAGGATAGTTTAGGTAGGGGGAGTGAAAGAGGCTACATAAATTTCCAAAGAAATGATTAAGGTAATGACAGTAACTAGTATTGGAATTGTGGTAAACGTGGTCACCTTGATTATGTTTGTAGGTTGAAGAATCAACATAGAAGAAATCTAGAAAAAACTATGCATCCACAAGTGAAGATGATTAAGAGAAGTTGTTCATGACCCATCATCATATGATGATCACAATGTTTATTGATGTTCAAAATTGAATGGTAATGTCTAGTATGTTGATTCAAGTGCTTAAAATCATGTGACCAGCCATGCATAATGGTTTAACAGGTTGCATAAATTGCTAGTTCTTGGATTTAATGAGGCAAGTGATAATACATCACATCCTATCATGCATATAGAAAACAAAGCACTATTCATGGATGATGGGAAGGTTAAAAAACATTATGGATGTATTGCATGTTCCTAATGTAACAAATAATATACTTTTTTATTGGACAAATGGTTGACTAAGGATTACAAGTTAGGTTCAATTATGATGGTTTATATGTAGAAGAGTATAAAAATAAGGGAAGATTGATCCCAAAGGGAACAAGGTGGGTAGGATGTTTATCTTGAATGTGAAGATTCATAAAATGAAACAGAAATGTTCACAAAAGGTGCACATGTTATACTTTACATAAAGATATGGTACAAATGGATTGGACATACAAATTTGTAGAGGCTGAAGTTGATGGAATCAAAGGAGCTTGTCAACGGATTACCAAAAATGTTGCAGGGATACAAAAGGTATGTGAAGCATGTCAATTTGGTAAACATTTGAAAAAATCATTTCCACATGACAAGCATGTTAGTGAGAATGTAGGAGAGATAGTGCATAGATGTTTTGGGTCCTTCAAAGACCATATCCATGGGAAGTTGCTAGTTTTATGTCACATTCATTGATGACCATACATGACAAGTATGGGTATACTTCATGGAGGAGAAGAGTGAGGTGTTTAAGCACTTTTTAGAACTTCAAGGCTATGGTGAAAAAGTAGATAAGGAAATACCTTCAAACACTAAGATATGATGGAGGATGTGAATACATATCAAATGAATTCAATAGTTTCTTAAAAATTCATGGAATCTCATGGAGATTCTCGTACAAGTACACATCACAACAGAATGGTATTGTTGAAAATAAAAATAGACGTATTGCAAAAATAGCACAAGCCCTGATGGTTGAGAAAAATATGCCGCATTGTTATTGGGAAGAAGTTGCACACACTATTCTATACATCATGAATAGAAATCTCAATGCTACTATACAACAAGTTACGCGTGAAGAGAAGTTTACAAGTAAAATTCCAAAACTATCACATATGAAAGTATTTGGTTGTATTTTATATGTACATATTCTAGATGAGTTGAGGATGAAAACTTGATCCAAAATTAGAAAAATGTATACTCATTGGGTACTCTCTTGAGAAAAAGGGATATAAATGCTAATGCAATCACATGCTAGGTGAAGGTAAGAAAAGATGTGGTGTTTCATGAAATCGCAAGCTTTTATGTTGATGAAAAAGGACTTAATGTTGAATCAAATGCAAAAGGAATGCTAAAAACTCAAGTACATAATCTCAAGATGTGAGTGGACTAGTTGTGTTGTTGGAACAACAAGCTTTTGTTATGCTTGAGATGGACATGGCCTTCATCAAACTCATCATTGGAATGATGCCACATATACTCCTTGTAGAGTTTTATTTGCATTAATTTGTTGTATTGGGAGTTTGATACAGGATCACCCTATTATGCAAGTTGCAAAGTATTTAACTTTGTAAAAGGGAAAAGTAAAAGGCCTAAAAGCCACGAGTTAGAAGTAGTTGGGATTGATTCTCAATCAATCAATCAAAAGGTAGATGTGATTTCAAATTTCTCTTTTCCTAGATTGTAGAAAAAGATGCCAATCAATCTAAATTAACAAACCTACCTAAATTTGAATTCAAATTGATGAAGAAAAGACATGTTTGTGTACTCAAGAGTCTATATAAAGACTCCACTACAAGTGTTCACTAAGTAGCATGATGATTTGAAAAAAATATGATTCCCATAGAGAATCATGTTGTGTTTCAAAATTGTGATTTGTGGAGTGAAAATTGTGATTCTCATCTGAGAATCGTGATTTCTCAAAATCACATATTTGAGCAAAAAATCATAATTTTCTACACAGAATCATGATTTTCAAAATTAAACAAAAAACATGATTTTCATTAAATTTCAAAATATATATAAGACATGAGTATGAGCACAGAACCGTGATTTTTTGAGTTGAATTGGAATTTTGAAAAGTTTATCATACATGGAAAAACAACACATTTGCTAACACAAAGAGATTCATTTGGGAAAGAAATACCAAAACAAAGGGAACAAATCTCTAACCCCAGTTCTATTTAGGATTCTGGGTTTTTTGAGGAATCTCATAAAAAATGATGAGACTGAGATCAAGACTTGTTACAAAACATATTTAGGGATCTAAAGAGTCTTGGGTAGAACAAAAGATAAGTGGGAAGGATGAAAATACATAGTTATCACAGAGCAACATGGAAAACCCAAATGGAGAAGCAAAAACATCTAACAATGGAGACTATAGAAACATCTTGAAATACCTATATACAAATAGATTTGGAGACTATGTGTATCAAGATGGATTACATAAGGATCTCATTAGATCGAGAAAGTTACAAATTCCTTTAAACTTGATGCCAGTGGATCAGTTTAAAGATGGTATATATGAAGATAGACAAGGATGTTTATATGTATTTACTTAATCCATATGAAACAAATGACCTGGGTTAGTGCTCAGAGAAAGGATCCTGGGATCAAAACCTAGAACAACCCATTCCAACACATAGCAGACATGAGACTCCTATAAAGACATAAGAGAAAGGAGACATCAAACTTCTCCTAATCCTTTTCTAAGGGAAGGAGAAGACATACATGAGTTTCCTATAAGAAGGATAAATGAGTGGAATAAATTTGAAAGAACCATGAGACCATGTCAAGTAGCAAAGTGCATGAAAATCAATATGATGGATTTTCAGATCATCATGATCATGTAGCTAAATACAAAAAAATCCTAAGTGTAGAAGAGATACAAGAATATAAGATACAATTTGAAGCTTTTGGGTTAGCTTTGTCAAGAGTTGCCTTAACTTGCTTCCTACCATTGAGAAAGGAGATGTTTGTAGAAATAGAAAAGCTTTTGGAAGGATTCATAGGGGAATTCTCCAAAACTGGAATCAAACATAGTATAGCTACATTGATCCATACTTTTAGGTGAAAACATGATGAAACTATTAAGTAATAGCGAGAAGATTCAAACAATATTTGGATAGATGCCCTCAGGAAGAAAATCCATCAACACCTAAAAGAGTGTCTTTGTTCATAGAAGGATTTGATTAATGCACAATTGAGGACCATGGGATACTGTAGAAGATGTACAGATCTAGGTCCTTTTATTAGGGAAGCCATTGATCTACAAAACAATAGGGGAAATGACCTTCTATTTTTTTATCAGCAAGGAAGTAATGAAACCAAAATACCACCTACAAAAGAGTTGGCTTGTGGGAATGGAACTCATGACCTACTAGCTAGGAGTATAATGGGCTAACCACTTGCCCCAAAAGACATGGTTGAGAGTTACTTCCTAATCCTCACTCTTAGGGTGTGGTTCAACCATCTCTTGCCCATCATTTCTTGAGTCTAACACTCTCTTCCCCTTCTCGAGATCATTGTGCTCAATGATCAATCTTTGATCTCCCCTTGAATTGATGTCCTCACCCTCACATAGTCTCTTGAACCTTCTTGTTCTCAAGCTTGTCTTGTTGAAACCTTTCTCTCAAGCTTGGTCTCTTGAACCTTGCCTTTGCGCTTCTTGGCCACTTGCCTACGAACTTGCCTTGTTCACAACCTTGGTCTCTTGAGCCCCTTGTTCTCAACTTTAGTATCTTGAACCTGGTTCTTACCAATTCTAGGTATCTTGAATCCTCAATCTAGTACTTGCAATCTCATTTTGAGGGCTTTCCAACTATAGCTTACATGTCTAAATCTGACCTATAGATTGGGAGATACACTCTAATATTTGTTGTGTTCATCTTTAAAAGTGACGCATGCACCTTCCATCCACCTTGTGCAACTCTACTTCTTAGGCTCTGATTTTGAACTCATGACCTACTAGCTAGGAGTAGGATGGGCTAACCACTTGCCCCAAAATCCATGGTTGAGGATTACTCAATTCAACCCTAGAATTACACAACGTAATAAATGTTATGTTTGGATAAAATCATCCTACCCATAGGTGCAACTATAAAAAACCACTCGTCATTTCTTGAGTCTAAGATGGCTCAACCTATAGAAAACGATTTAGGAGCTACAACCAAATCAAACTCAATCAACCCTAGAATTACACAACCTAATAAATGTTATGTTTGGATAAAATCATCCTACCCATATGTGCAACTATAAATTACCACCACATCTACAAGACAAGAGAACACTCAAATACTATAAATAAGAAAAGAAATGGACAAAGAAACAAACAACCTATGAGAGAAAGGGAATATCAAATTCAACCAATTAAATTAAAAGAAAGAGATTTTTTGGAACAACCTAGACCTATCTGATGACAACAACCACCTATTCCAACAAATGTGGTTCTAGTGAAGTATATAGCAATAGAGGAAAACTTAGAGAGATCATTGGTACCATCTAGAGAATATTTTGATGGGTATAACAGTCATTGAGATGATCATTCTAAACAAAATAGTTGGGAATACACTTATGAAAAAAACTTGATCTTCAAGCATTGGATTTAGGAAATGGGAGAGTTGAAATAGATGTAGCCACATTCATTTATTTAACAAACAACCCAAAACCTCAATTCAAAACTACACAAAAGGTAACTTATTATAGGTGTGGGGGAGATCAATTTGTGAGAGAATGTTCTCAACCACCTACTTTGAGAATAGAAGGATCTTATTGTAAAGATTGTGGAAGAGAACATTTCATCAAAGATTCCAGAAAAATCCACAGAAACAAAATGTAATCACTCACATGCCTTTGAAAGCAGTTAACATTCTAGAAAACATAGAGAGTGAGCATGCCCAAGTGACACCTATATAAGTAGTGACAAGAGGCCAAGCTAGACAACAAAAACTAAGAGTAGAAGAGGATAAAAGGGAAATGAAAAGGAATGTTTCATGGAAAGAAAGGAGAGCTAAACAAAAGCCTAACTGGGAAAAGAAAGTAAACGAATTAGAAAAGGAAATGCAAACTAAAATTCAAAGGAAATCACAAGAAAAAGATCCAAAACAAAAACAAGAGTGCAATCACATGCAAAATTTATCAAAACAATTAGAGACTTTGACAAAAGCATACAAAGCAAGGATAGAGGAAGGACCTATGTACCAGATCAAGAAAAGGTATACCCAATGCATGAGTTGGAAGCAAAAAGAATGAAGTTATGTAAAGAAGTTATAAAAAAGACTTAACAATTACTAGAAGAAGAGAATTTAGAAAACCAATCCAAAAACTCAAGAAATATACAAGAAAGAGTTTGGCAAGAAGTTTTTGAAAACATTTCAAAGAAGAAACAATGTGATCAATCAATTAAACACGATATTCATCAACAAGTGGAACTAATAAAAAATTCAAGTGATGGTGCTCACATACTGTTGAAAATAGAGGTTAAGCTAACTGATCAATGTAAGATATTGTGTCACTGGACTTTAAAAGAAATAGTTAGTGAAAGCCCTTATTTATAGGACTTCCTTAAAAAATAATTAGAAAACCTTGAGAACAACATAGATAAAAAACCAATTATGCAGGTACCCATAGATAAAATTGGAGGATACTATGAAGGTGAACAAGGTAATACCATACTTTCAATTCACCATGAAGATAAACAAACAAATGCTATTTTAGATAGTGGAAATGGTGTAGCAATAATGAAAAGAAAAACTTGGGAAGAATGGGGAGCTCAACCACTCAAACCTACTAAAATGAAACTCCAACTTGTAGATGGACATATAGAAACACCCTTAGGAATTTGGGAAAAGGTAATGATAATAATTTGTCGAATTGACATTGAGCACACTTTTGCAATAGTTGAATTTCCTTAGTTTATCTCATATGAGATCATCTTAGGAAGAAATTTTATGAGACAATTACAAGTGGTTCAAGATTGGGGAAAAGATTGCCTTTATCTCCAAAACATAGGGAATGTCACTAAAGTCAATCTAAGAAGATTAAATTATTATAATGTATTTCCAAGAGAATGGAACAAGGTTCACCATGAACATGAAAGTATAGATCGATCAAAAGAAGCATCAAACGATGAAAGTGAAGATGAAGCAACACTTTGGACATTTGCTTCAACAAACAAAAAATTACCAAAAAGATTTCCTCTAAGAAAAGAAGACTGCATAAATGAAAGAGCACTCAAGGATGGAAGATACATACCACAAAAAATTTAATGATGAAGATTTTGAACCCTATGGATGGAGCCATATTCTTTCTAGCCTAGATGTTTCCAATGAAGAGCATGTGGGGGTAAATTTTCTAACTGAAAAAGGATGTGATATATTTTTCATAGGATTGAGAATGATAAGGGTCGAAAAAGAAAGTTTTGCATCCAAAATATAAGAATCAAAATAGGAAATAAACAATAAAATTTCATATTTAGAATAAGTACAAGCAAGTGATGCAATCAAAGATAGAATCCTAGGGAAATACACTAAAATCAAACATAAAGAAGAATTAGGAAACGAATTCCACAAAAGAATTCGAAAAATAAAGAACAAAATACTCAGGAAGAACAATAAGAAAAATTTGATGTTCCATCAAATTTCAAAAAACATGAAATTGAAAAAAAGATTGTTGCTTAATTCTAAACCTACGAGAGAGAAGAGAAAGGGAGAGTCCTATGAAAATCAAGAAGAACCAAAAAATATTGTAATAACCCAAGAAGGGAAAAAAGATAGATGGATTGTAATTGCAGATGACATGGAAAAGGAAGAAGAAGAGGCATTAATCAACTTGGTCAGGGAATTAAGAGATGTATTGCCTATAGTTACATATATCTAAAAGGTATAGATCCTAACATTTGTGTGCACAAAATACCTATTGCACCAGAGGCAAAATCTAGTAGGCAAAGGCATTATACATATAATGAAAAATAATCTACAAAGATAAAGGAAGAAATAGATAGATTATTGGCTGCTAATTTCATTTATGAAATTGAATATATATAATGGATATCTCCAATAGTTCTGGTTCCAAAAAAGAATTGCAAACTTCAGGTTTGTATCAGTCTTAAAAGGGTTAATGCTGAAAGTATTAGAGAGAGTTATCTTTGGAGAGAGTTGATGGAAAAGAAGTCTATAGCTTTTTGAATGGTTTCTCATGTTATAATCAGGTGCCTATTGCATTAAAAGATCAACATAAGACTACCTTTGTAATAGAATGTTGTGTATATGCATTTAGAGTTATGCCATTTGGTCTAACAAATGCACTAACCACATTCCAAAGGTTAATGTGTGTTGACGTTGTAGCATCACAACTCATACTTGTCAATCCGGGAAGCATCTCATGAGACCCAAATGTTTGCGTAGAAGCACTCAGCAGACGTAATGGTGCTTCGTCAACGTATGATTAACAACGTTATCAACAAGAAGATACAACATAAGCATCGTGAACGATGCACATAATCGTAATCACAAGCATAATAGCGACGTAATCATACATCAACGTGCCACAAGCGTTAGACAAGAAGAGAACAAGCACGCATGCACATCATGACGACCAAAGAGAGCAAGAGTCTATCTACAAACTAGCATAATCTCATTACTTCTAAAAGAGCCCCCCCCAAAGAAGAGGTGGAGACCTCTTTATATACAAAATGGCAAAAAAGCATGCTATGTGGGATTTCTCAACTGAAAGGAGAATGAATCCCACTTATTCTCTAGTGTGGCACTCACACACACCTATACAAGAGTGCTTTATTAACTGAATGAAAGGTAGAAAAAGGTACAAATGATGATGAAAAAAGAGTGGATCCAAGAAATATATATTTTATCTTCAACACTCCCCCCCTCCTTGACTTTGTCATCCTCGACAAAGCTTTTGCAAGCATGGAGCTTTTGTGGAAGAGTGTGTAGGAGTTCCTTTTGATTTGCATGATCCGTACACTATTGGAGTGTTTTGCTTTGTTGCTTTTCTTTATCTTGCTTTTTGTTTGGAGCCGAGTGCTTTAACTTGGTTCTTTTTCCTCATATAGATGGGAATGAATATGCTAGAATGCCTTTCTTTTTTCTTTTCTTTTCTTTTCTTTTCTTTTCTTTTTTTTTTTTTGATGGATGGATGATGTATGAGCATGAAATGATAAAATTATAGATGATAGATACAAATAGATGAACTTAATTCATCTCTTCTTAGTCCATATGCATGAGTGGGGACTAAGGGTGCATGGGCGGAAAACAAAAAATTGTCTATGCACGGTCTTGTAATGTGACCCTATCTTATGCATACTCTAAAAATGCATACAACAACAACAAAAAAATGGTGCAAAAAATGGATGGGTCTTGAGCAAAGTGCTCAAGGGTGAGGCGATGATGAGGCTTCTTCCAAATGTCCAACTCCAAGAGCCACTTCTTTTCCATCAACCATTTGAAATGGATAATGCCTTTGTCCACCAACCTGAAAAAAGAAAAATGAAAAGCAAAGTTTTGAAATCTATGTACATGTGCCCTCTTTGTGCTTGGGTTAAACTAAGTGTGCCTAATGCTTGGCCTTTGGATGAGGCCCTATTCATGTGCATACTTGGTGTGCATCTTAGACATATGTTGTGCATTGGGCAAGGTTGGGTCCGACACCCATGGATGCTGCACGAAGAGGTTTTTGGCTGCCAATATGTCTTCGCTTTGTTGGTCTTAGCCTTGAGGTTTCTCCTTGGATCTTTTCTGAGTGTTGTCTTTATCGCTTTGGATCCCTTGGTCAAAAGTGGTCGTTCTTGATGATAAGGCAATGTGAAACTAGACCGTAGATTATGAAGTCTAGTGTGAGAGGGTTGATTTTGTATAAGAGCTTTCTTTGGTACCCATATCATAGTGCCATTTGGTTGGGCTCTAAGTAAGTTTTTGGCCACCCAAATTAGCTTTTCATTACAAGGGAAATGTGACTTCTTCTTGATGTATGGGTCTTTTGGGCCTTCTATGTGAGTCTTTAGAAAAAACTCACCTTTACATGGGGAGTTCAACAAAGGTTGAGTTTCTTTACATATATCATGCTCATGTAATGGATCATAAGGTTGCGTGGTTTGAGATTGATCTAGAGATTCAACGATGCATTTATCTGTATTACACATAGAATCTCTAGATATCTCTTTATCCTTCATAGAACTCATGCAAAATTCGTGAGAAGATTCCAAACTTAGAGGAAGAGAGGGCCCTTCCATATCCTCCAAGTACTTGGAGTCCTCCACTTCATCATTCGTCAAGGTTTCCTGTGACTTACACAAAGAAAGGTTAGATGAAAAAGCATGAGTGGAAAGACTATTTTGTGGATTAAGAGCACAATCTTTGAATAAATGATTATGTCCACAATCCATACAATGAGGATAATCATCAGGATTTCCAAAAGACTCACTAGTGGGGATGGACATAATAGATGGACAAGGTGCTTCAAACCCTTGATGTTCAAAAAACCTTTGAGTGCCTATGACCAAGTCTTCATCTATACCTTCCATAACAAAAAATGTTTCTAAAAATTCCATAGCATTTACCACAATAGGCAACCTAACTTGACCCATGCAATCATAAGTTTCACCATTCATGAGGATAGAGGAATGAGTGGTTAATTGGATGTTATCCAAAATAATTGTCACTAAATCAATATGAATTAAATTCCACTCACAATGAGGGTTAATAAAAGCACTCATATTTCTATGTTCATGACCAATTAGTACATCCACAAAAGTGTTACTATATTCTTTGTTTGCAACAATGGATCCCACCCCTCTAGACATTCCTCCAATTTCCTCTACCCCTTGCAAATTTTCTCTGTTTGTTTCACCTTGATCATGTGTGATTAATGCATGCATTTCATCTTTTTCTTCTTTCTTTTGTGCAACCTTCTCCCCCTTCCTTCTTTCCTTTGCCTTTTTCTTTCCCATGTTTTGTTGAAACAATTTTTGGTTTTTTGAGTGTTTTTAATATTTGTTTGGTATTTTAGGAGTTTTTAGAATTTGTTTTGGGTTTTTGTGTTTTTTTTTTTTTTTTATGTTTTCTAAGATGTGTAAATAAGTTCTAATGGGGTTCTTCTAGCAAGAAACAAAGAGAGTTGCAAGATTAACTTCAAGGATCACAGAATGAGAAAGACCATAAATTTCAACTCTTAACTTCTAAAGACCCAAGATCCAATTAAGCCTTGAGAAAGAAATCAATTATTTGATGTATTGACAAGGAGAAGGATTTATGAATCTCAACCATCATTCTAGGGGTCCAAACTTTTCAATTTTGCACTTAGTAAAAAATTTGTTTGTATAACAAGCATAACTTTATCATGTTCAAAATATTATCACATCTCAAAAAGCGATAAGCTTATCTATGCATATATACAAAAAGAAGATTTACTATGTTTGTTACGTAGGGTGCTATTTTCTTAGCACAGAAAATAAGAAAAAGTAAGAGGCAATTAATTGATCATGCTAATGCTTCTATGATAGCTTAAAACATTTAAGTGTCAGAAACTTTTCCCCTTCATTCACTCAATTTTTAAGCATTTCTCTCCATGGTTTTAAAGGAATTGCATTTAGAAAAGTTTGATGCACCAAAATATGAAAGTTCATACATATGCAATTTGAGAGAACCCAGTCATAGTAAAGTGCGAGATCCCCTAGTTTCAAAACAATTTTGACTCATATCTTAATTCTTTCCCTCAGGCCCCAAGTTTCTCAGATCGGTTTTGATGTCCCTTGAGTTCTTGTAGTCTCTTTTTAGAGACTCAAGCCCACCTCTCCCAAATTCTATCCTATTCAAACTTTGTTCTATAACTACGTGTTGAGTGCCATCTAAAAGCCTGTGAGCAAAAAATAAAATCAACCCAATGCATTTCCTATGATAATTTATTTTTCATGAAAGAAATTTAATTATAGCATAGTGCACAGGTTTTCCTACCTTACTCGTCTTTTATCCCTCAAATTCATGTCTTTCGATTACTGGTCCCCTACGCTCCCAAAAATTAATTGTAATTCAAGTCGTGCTATTCAGGCAGTCCCATTAACGCCCGTAGGCAAAACTCTTGGAGTTTATTTCAAGATAGTAACGCTCTCTCTCTCTCTCTCTATCTCTCTGGACAGATGCGGTAGCAAGTGCGCCCACTCTTCCCTGTTGTTTTTTTTACCTCAGAGACTGACAACGATTCATCCCCTAGATCCACATGCAGGATATGCAATCCTATACGTAAATCTTGATAAGCATGGTCATTGGCTGGCGTTTCTGCAGGTGTACAATGTACTGAACCATCTCAAGCATCGGCGCTAATTCTAACAGAGCTTTTGAGGCCCACCGCTGCCCATCATTAGTGTTCTCATGTGAGAGAGTAGAGTCATGCTAAGAAAATAGCAAGCGCAGTAAGTGATCACTGATGGGAATCCATGACGCTGCTCATCAGATTCTTTGCATTTGATAATTGTCAGAATCATTTCCTCTAACTGGACAGGAATGTAGGAAAGTTGATTACGTGTTGCACAATAAGATATGAACCTGGACCAATTATTGGCGCCATTGCTAAGAGTGCTTTCCTCAATTTCCACGCTCCTATATTGGGACCCAATGAACATAGTGAGCATCCTCGGCTGATGAACTTTGAATGTTTTAGGATAGCATGAGCCATCAGAACTTCATGCATTAGATCTCATGCATTCTTTGTCGTTGAAGCAGATGCAGAGACCGGCGGGCTAACCCCCACTTGACAGCAGATAGTCCCGCAGTATCTCTAGAGTCCAAGCTCCTATTGTACCAAGTTGGTCGACCCGCTAGCAGTTTGACGAGGATGAATCATGAGACTTATTCCTTCTTGTAAAAACTGACAGGGTCGCTTCCTTGCAGGAATATTACTGGCGTACATGTTGCATATTTAATTTTGTTACAGCAATGAGATTAGCTTGATGTGGGCCCATATCCTGGAGAATCATCAATGAACATTACTTTCTCTGAAATTGCTCCAGTCCTTGGCCGCTTGGTAGAGTTGGAAAATCTACTTATGAGAGCTGAATCTGATATTCACATATTTGCCGGCAACTACAACACTAGATCTGCTTATGCCCTTTCTGATGGCCTGCTGTTGTTGTTGCAAGTGTTAAGAGATACAAACTCCTCTTTTACAGGAAGGGACTCTAGACTGGCGGTTGTTTCTCCCTTATTGTGGACACACCAATGTCAACTTGTGGAAGTTTCAGATCTAAGGTCCTGCAATCTTAACTTCACCTAGGATTTCTTCCCTTCTTTTGGGCCTGTCATATGTACTGCCTCTGCTGTCACGTGCGCTCTGGATGTCTGTCGAGAATGACTAATCTGAGCTACAATTGAAACCTAGAGCCTGATTTGGATGGTTGCTTCCCTAACGGTTGCTCTTTTGCCATAGCACATGATTAGTTCTTTTGTAGCTTTAAGCATGCCAATGCTCGGGCTTCCCATGCTGCAATTCTTGCTATGGAATCTGAGCCAACTTGTAGCTTCAATTAGGTATGTTGAAGCCTCATACAAAATATGTTAGGCTACATCCCCAGTTCCAAGTTATAGCCATCAGACCAATAAGTTGTGATGCAAAAGTAGCCTCAGAGTTCATCCCTTTCTTGAGTAAACCAATACAAAGACGAAGTAAAGTTTCATGCTTGTCATCCACAAAGTCAGTCAAGGCTTGCCTTCAAAAATTTTTGAACAAACCTTTACTGCTCTCCCATTTGTAAGCCTTGGACTTCTCGAAGCTGTCCTTCTATCTCATTGAGATTGCCATATTGTCAGTGACTTGCGATATTCATCTTGCATCTGAGTAAACTCAACTCTAACCTCAGACAGATCTTGCTTATTTTTTTCAAAAACTATCTCCACTAGTCTCTTCAATCGGGCTTGCATCTGTTCCTCTTGTAATGCTAACTGCTAATCCCTACTCTGAATACTCTGAAGCTACTGGAAATTTTCCTCCAAGTTTTTGAGTACGTCTCCATCAGCCTGTTTGTTGTTGATCGAGCACTGTCGGTGTGCGCATCTTCAACTACAATTGCATCCATACATATATGTAGCTAGGCCCTTCTGTATTTCCCTCAGCTTGCTCCTCAAGCTATCAAAACTCTCTCTAGCAGACAAAGCACTCTCCGAATCCATCAGGTACCCGGAAACTCTATCTTTGGCTTCTTGGGCATTCTGCTTAGCAGCATCTCTGCTTGGCATGTAAGATGCAAACTTCCCAGTAGCTTCTTGAGCACCATGCTTGATATCCTCTGCAGTAGGGATGTATGACTTCACATGTTCTGCAGCTTCTTGAACACCGTGCTTCGCCCCTTCTGCTTTTGTCTGTACAGTTTGCTTAATATCCTCCGTCTCAAGTACATAGGAGGCGGCCATTTGTACAGCTGCTTGGGCACCTCGCTCAATATCTTTTGTTTTCTCTTGTGCAACTTCCTTGGCATATTGCGCCGCATCTAATGTACTATCTTTTATGCGTTGAGCTATATCAGACACCTACTGCTTCGCATCCTTGGCCCTCTTTTGTGCAGCTTGCTTAGCATGTTCTGCTGTCTCAAACGTACCCTCTCCAATACTCTATGCTGAATCAGAGACCTTCTCCTTCGCACGCACCGCTCCTTCTTTGGCAGCGTCCTTAGCTTGTGCTGCTGTCTTAACTGTAGCCTCCCCAATGCGCTGTGTTGCATCAGACACCTTCTGCTTTGCATCCTTTGCAGTTTCATATATCGCCTGCTCTATCTGCCTAGCTCTGTCCTAGAAGCCCTTTGCGCTTTCCTGCATACCATGCTTCATTGCGTCTACTCTTTCTTGAGCCCCCTGCTTTACTTCTTGTGCTTTTTCTTGAGTTCCACGCTTGCCCTGTCCATATGCATCCTCTGCTTGTCTTGATTTACCTTGAATCCCATGCTTGCCCTGTTCGTATGCATCCTGTAGAGTGTCCTTC
Source organism: Ceratopteris richardii (assembly GCA_020310875.1). Classification (NCBI taxonomy): domain Eukaryota; kingdom Viridiplantae; phylum Streptophyta; class Polypodiopsida; order Polypodiales; family Pteridaceae; genus Ceratopteris; species Ceratopteris richardii. The sequence goes on from CM035433.1 coordinate 75,046,986, forward strand.
GCGCTCTCCGTGGCATCATCGATCTTCGAAGCTGTCCTCTGATAGCCTTCATGCAGCGTGTCCTTCACCTTCCCAAAGGAATTGGAAGAAGGCCCTTCATAGCTAGCAGCCGGGCGATCGGATAGTGTGATGTACGGCTCAGGGACAAGCAGTACCACCACACCGAAATAAGTCGCAAGAAGAGCAAAAGAAACTGCGTTTATCATCCTCAAAAGTATAGCGCTCTCTCTCTCTCAAGAAACCCAAGTCACGGTGCTACACAAATTCACACATTGCATGCAGTTTCAAACTATGCACAGCAGCATGCAGAAGAAGAAACACCAGTACTACACAATTGTAGAGCGACACACTATTTCTTTGCTAATACGTCCTTGATCTAAATGGGTCACTCAGAACTTTCCTTATGATATGAGAGCCAGAGTTCTCCATATGATGTGACCGAGCGGAGGGAGAAATCTAGAGTGCAAGGTTTTATGGAAGGGATGGTTTTGATCCTCTCTTTTGTTCCAACAAGTGTGCCTTGTGTAAGGAAGAGATTTAACATACCTTGTCCTTTCAAGTAGTTGAAGAGAATACCATTCCCCAGTTTATTGATGAAGATTATGAGCCAAAACTCCATTGATTTTTGTAGAAGAACCCCAAAATAAAATTATTTACACATGACTAACAAAAAATCAACAAAGTTAATAGAAGAAATCAATAAAATAACTAAAAAGATTTCTAAAACTATGCCTATTCTACTCGTGTCTTGAAGAATCACCACACATGGTGGATTAATCACCCTAATAGGGGATCTTCATCACACCAAAAGTGGCTCATCTCAACAAGTTATTGTGAATCTTGCAAGCTGTAAATGCTCACAAGAGCGTAATGAAATGAAGAACTCAACAAATCGTCATGAAAAGCTTGCATACACGTCTCTTTCACGCCATAAACCATCACGTAAGTGACAAGAGAACGCTCCCTGGCAACGGCGCCAAAAGTTGTTGACGTTGTAGCATCACAACTCATACTTGTCAATCCGGGAAGCATCTCATGAGACCCAAATGTTTGCGTAGAAGCACTCAGCAGACGTAATGGTGCTTCGTCAACGTATGATTAACAACATTATCAACAAGAAGATACAACATAAGCATCGTGAACGATGCACATAATCGTAATCACAAGCATAATAGCGACGTAATCATACATCAACGTGTCACAAGCGTTAGACAAGAAGAGAACAAGCACGCATGCACATCATGACGACCAAAGAGAGCAAGAGTCTATCTACAAACTAGCATAATCTCATTACTTCTAAAAGAGCCCCCCCCAAAGAAGAGGTGGAGGACCTCTTTATATACAAAATGGCAAAAAAGCATGCTATGTGGGATTTCTCAACTGAAAGGAGAATGAATCCCACTTATTCTCTAGTGTGGCACTCACACACACCTATACAAGAGTGCTTTATTAACTGAATGAAAGGTAGAAAAAGGTACAAATGATGATGAAAAAAGAGTGGATCCAAGAAATATATATTTTATCTTCAACAATGTGGCATGCGTTCAAATATTTTCTAAGGAACATAATGGAAATTTATGTAGATCATTTATGTACTTTCTCAAATCAGAGAGTAGATCATCTAGAAGACTTGGATAATATATTTTAAAAAATTAGAACTTACAAAGTTTCTCTAAACCTATAAATATGTGTCTTTTTTGTAAGACAAGGAAGAATGTTCGACACATAGTCTCCAAGAATGGAATATCAATTGATGAGGAAAAGATTAGATCCATAGTTAGGTTTCCTAAGCCAACAAATGTGAAGGAATTACAAACATTCATGGAACACTATGGGTATTATAGGAAATTTTTATAAAAGTTTGCAAATATTGCCAAACCTCTACATGAATTGATCACTAAGTTTGAGTGGACTAATGAATGTGATAAAGCTTTTGAAACACTAAAAACTTGTCTAGTCATAGCAGCCATACTAAAACACCTCGATGGGATCTAATATTCCATGTACATGTGGATGCTTCAAATTTTGCCTTAGGGTGTGTTTTGGCATAGCCTATAGAAGGAAACAAATTAGATTTTCCCATTGCCTATGCAAGCTAACAAATGAATCAGACTGAAAAAAATTGGATCATAACTTAGAGAGAAGGATTGGGAATGGTGTCTATAGTAAAGAAATATAGAAATCATTTGTTGGCTAACAAGTTCACATTTTGGTGGATCATCACGCTTTATTGTACCTGGTAAATAAACCTTTTCAAACAAGAAGGTTATGGAGTTTGAATTTGAAGTTATAGTGAGACAAGGAAAACACATTTGAGACCAAATCATTTGTGTAGAATCTTGACTCGAGAAAGGCCATATCTCATAGATGATCTGCCTGATGCATATCTATTCATCATAAATAGAATACTAGGATGGGAAAATTCATTGGTACCAATACTATAAATTGGACCAAACAATGCAAATCTGATTTCTACACATTTGATTTTGCAATGTAGAAATTTCATTTTGTTATCAAGACACTTGTATCATTTGAATAACATTAGAGTTTTGGAATTTTCTATTCCTGAAGAAGAAAAAAATAATTATTTGGAGAAGCCACATCTTTGCAATCCATGTTTTCATGCTTCAAAGATTGTTAATCTAAATAATTCAGCAAGAGTGGGAGTTCATTAGCCAACCAAAGAAAAGATGTGAAATCATATGTAGGTCTATGTGAAAAATGCAAGACAATTCATCAAGGAGATTTAATAACTTTGTTTTGGTCTCAACAAAATCTTAAGTGGAGTAATCATATTGTAGAACAATTGAAACAAGATTTTTCCAAAGAACCAATGAGGGAAGATACAAAAACAAGAAACATGCAGGAGATGAGTAAGGACTTTGTACTCATAAATGATCAATTATACAAGGAAGGAATGGATGGATATATAAGGATTTGTGTTTTTGAGGAAAAATACTTAGAAATGTTGGAATTGGCTCACTCAAGTGTAGCAAGGGCTTACTTCTCAGGTGAGAGAACTGCTGATTTAATCCTATATTCAGGATTATGGTGGCCTACATTATTCAATGATGAAAAATTGTTTGCACAAAGATGTGATATTTTCCAAAGAACAAAACCACCTGTTAGGAAAGATCAAATGCCTCTGAAGCCTTTGATATCTGCTGGAGCATTTAGCAAATGGGGATTAGATTTCATTGGGCCTATGCACCCACCAACTAGGAGTTCTCATGCAAAATACATAATAGTGGTTACATAATATTTGACTAAATGGGCTGAGGCAAAAGCCAATGCAAAAATGATGCTCAAAATCCTTCCAAGTTCTTGTATGAACATGTTATCACTAGATATGGATTACCAATCGAATTGGTAAGTGATAGAGGCACTCATTTCTTGAATCAAGTAATTGAAACACTGATAGAACAATACATGCTTATAAACAAGAAATATGCACCCCATCATCCCCAAACCAATGGTCTTGTAGAAATTACTAATAAAGTAGTATGCACTTTACTTTCCAAACTAGTGAATACTAAAAGAATAGATTGGGATATGCAACTATGTCATGTCCTTTGGGCATATAGAGTAGGATATAGAACTTAAATTGTAGCTATTGCATTCAATTTAGTCTATGGACCAAATGTAGTCCTACCAATGGAATTTCTTATACCTACTTTGAGGATAGGAAATTTATTGCAATAGACAAGACATAAGCCATCTAGTAGAATTTTGGAGTTTGAACAATTGGGGACTTCTATATTACAGGTTGTTATTGTTGGAACATCAAGCTTACACTATGCTTGAGGTGGATTTGATCTACATCAAAGGCTATTGCGTCGAAAGAATATCCGTTGGAGAGTTCTTTTTCTTATGCTCATTTATTGTATTTTTTGAGAGATTTTTGATGGTTCATTTACCGTTGTAAAAGCCTTGAGCTTTACATATGTAAAGGGAGAAAGATAGAGCCCAAATCCCACGAATTTGTGGTGGTTGAAGTTGCATTCAATCAAGCAATGAATCACCTAAAAGTAGATCAAACTAGATCTTCACTTTTCCTAGATTGTAGGAAGGTGAATTGATTCCCTCCAAAAACCATTCCCACCTTCATTTGAATTCAAATTTCACTTGTAGAAGTCGTCGAACAATCCAAGAGTCTATATAAAGACTTGAAATCATTTGTACATTACATGGAAGCAATATACATACACCTGTGACCATCATTGTCTTGCTCCTTCAATTCTCTGCATCATCTTCTTCGCCAATAGTAATCTTGCAGAGGCTGCTTCTCTCTCTCTCCAAAGCTCCAAATTGAGTAATAGATAGCTCATTGGAAAGGTATAAGTGTCTAGTTTATGCCTATAAAGTTTCAAAGCATTTGGTTCAGCCTATTGGGAGATATCTGAGTTTTTGTGTCTCGGGATCAATCTCTACGTATTCTTGAAAAATAGGAAGTACCACCGGTGAATGTCTCATTCATTCCTATAGCATATTTTGCTTATTCCTTACACTTTTGTGCTTTCTATACACTCAACCCTATGTGTATCACTCCCATAAAAGGATTTTTTCTAATTGAAATCACGCTGGTCGCTATGGGCATTTGAAGTTCATTGTCTCTTCCATAGATAGTAAATTTTTTGAGCTAGTTGACCCGCGAACCTATCTGTTTTGTATCGACTCATTCTCCTTGATACTCCAAAGTACATAGTGTGTTTCTTGCACTTATCACATGACTATAAGGTCTATTTGAGTCTCCATAAGCTCAAGGGCTGGTCTTGTGCCGGTTGGCTAGACCAAACTTTGTCGCTTCGAAATGCATTTTTCTACCTTCTACAAGCTTCTCCAAGTTCTTTCAGTGGTATCAGAGCTAGATCAAGATGGGTGATGGCTTTCCCTCAATGATCGAGAAGCTTGATCGACACAACTACGCGGCATGGCAAATCAGAATGGAGGCCTATTTGCAAGGTAGAAATCTTTATGGAATTGTAGCAGGTGATGAAGCTATGCCTATTCCAAGATCCAAAGGAGAACCTACTCAACAGGAGACAGATAAGATCACACTTTGGTGTGCAAGGGATGCTCAAGCAAGGTTGTACATACTAAACTCTATCTCTGACTTTCTATTACCACATATTAGAGGATGCAAGACATCTCAAGAGACCTGGGATGCCCTCGAGACTTTCTTTTCTGCTAGTACCAAAGCAAGAAAGAATCATCTTTGGAACGAGTTCAACCAAATGAAGAAGACACCTAAACAAACCATCACAGAGTTTGTTACCAAGGTCAAGGAGGTTGCGGATTAGTTAGCATCCATTGGAGAGCTGATTGAAGAAGAGGTCATCATGAGGAAAATTCTCAATGACATTCGAAGTGATAAGCAATGGCAATCCTTCACGACGGCTTATGATCTCATTATGGATGTGCAAACTCTAGACTTCAACATCTTTCTTGGACAACTCTTCAATCAAGAAGCCAACAATAGCATAAAGGAAGGTAACTCTTATCATGGTAATTCAACTAGTGCTCTATATGCAGATAAGAAGGATAAGAAGCAGAAAGGCAAGAAGAAGGAAGAAGATGAAGAAGAGACTTCTCAAGCCAACTTTACAAGCAAGAGCAAGTGGAAAGGGAAGAAGAAAGGACCAAAGCAAGACAAAACCAAAGGTTAGAATGTTCAACCTTGTTCCATATGTGATAAGACCAACCACACCACTCAGAATTGATGGTTCAATGGGAAGACCCAGAAAGGAAGTGGAAGAGGTGGATATGGCAGCAATAGAGGTAGAGGTGGACACAACTTCAACAATAACAATAGAAGCTATAATAGAAGGGACTACAACAATTATTCAGAACATCAATCACATCAAGACTCATTGCTTCTTATGAATCTAAGCCACAAAGAAGGTAAAGAAGATGATCATTTGTTCTACATAGATTCAAGATGTTCGAATCATGTTGCAGGCAACATTGCTCTTCTATCTAATTTGGAAAGTCCAAAGCATAGACATGAAGTGCAAACAGGGGATGACACGAAGCACAATGTGGAGAAGATTGGTAATGTCAAAGCTTCCAATGGCAGGACAAACATTCTGAGTAAGGTTCTCTATGTACCCACTATCACTAAAAACCTAATAAGTGTAGGCCAAATAGTTGAAAAAGGCTTGCAAGTTAGGTTCACCCAACATGGAGCTTTTGTGGAAGATCCATGTCAAGGCTTCAAAAAGATAGCCTGAGGTGAGAAGCATGGTAGGTTCTTTACTTTTGAAGTAGGAGAAACCACGAACATAGCTTTATTCAACTTTGGGTCTCAAACCCTAAGTGAGCTTGAAGTGTGGCATAAGAGACTTGCTCATGTGATTGAAAGAACCTTGAAGGATATATGCAGGGATCAAAGTGTTCTAGGATTGCGGAACATATCAAAGCAACACATGATCAATAGGTGTGATGCATGTCAGATTGGGAAGGCACAAAGACAACCATTCAACCACAAAGGCTACATCCACAACAACTTATTGGACTTAGTACATACAGATGTATGGGGACCAAGTCAAGAACCTTCATTGGCAAGATCAAGGTATTATGTCTCATTTATTGACGACCATAGTAGATGGACTGTTCTATACTTTATCAAGAGTAAGAATGAAGTGTTTACTGCTTCAAGAAGTATCTTGCACATGTGGAGAATCATATAGGTAGATCACTAAAGAAGCTCAGATCTGACGGAGGTGGAGAATACTTCTCCAAAGAGTTTGATGAGTTCTTGCACGAAAAAGGTATCAAAAGGGAAGTGACTACTAGGTACTCTCTTCAACTAAATGGAATTGCAGAGAGGAGAAACAAGATATTGGTTGGATCAGCCCGAACAATGCTTGAAGAGAAGAAGTTGCCACATTATCTATGGGCAGAAGCTATTTCAACTGCTATGTACCTTGTCAATAGACTACCATCCAAATCACTTCAAGGTATGACTCCTTATGAAGCATGGCATGGAAGAAAACCTAGTCTTGGACATTGCAAGGTTTTTTGTTCTTTAGCTTATGTTCATGTAACATCACAAATAAGAGGTAAGCTAGATGAAAGGGCAACAAAGGTAGTGTTTATTGGATATGATTCAACTCGGATGGGTTACAGGTTCTTCAATCCTTCAACCAATCAATTCACTACAAGTAGAGATGTTGTGTTTGAAGAACACAGGTCTTGGTATGATGAAGACAAACAAAAGGTAACATTACCATATGATCTTGATTCTGACTCTCATCAATTAGGAAGCAAGCATGATACACAGGTCCAGGATCCAAGAAGTGATACAGATGATGACCAACATGAAAGAGAAAAGTATTACAATCTATGGAAGTCAAGAGGCAAAGCAAAGATGCAAGAGATTGGAGAATGCTCCAAACAAGCACCTAGAAGATCAACAAGAGAGAAGAAACAACCAGGAAGGTATGGATATGATTCCACATTTGTTACAAAGCATTCAATATACTTGGCAAAAGACTCTATTTCAGAGGAACCCTCAACCTATGAAGAGGCAAAGGGAAACCCTAATTGGAAAAAGACCATGAAAGAAGAGATAGATGCATTGAAGGACATGGACACTTGGGATTTGGTTCCAATGTCGTCGAATCAAAAGGTAATTGGTTGCAGATGGGTATATAAAGTTAAAAGAAACTCAAATGGATCAATTTGCAGGTACAAGGCAAGATTAGATGCCAAAGAATGCTCACAAGCAGCTACTGCAAGGAATTAGAGACTCCTCCAACTTGATGTGAAAATGCATTCTTAAATGATTGGATAAGTGAAGAGGTATACATGTCACAACCACGAGGTTTTGGAAACCCTAATCATCCATCTTATGTTTACAGACTTAAGAAAGCATTGTATGGATTGAAACAAGCTCCTAGATCTCGGAATTACAGGTTGGTTACATATCTTCAAGATCAAGGGTTCAAAGCTAGCAGCTGAGATCCTTCTCTATTCATCAAAAGGGATCACAATGAGGTTATCTATCTATGTGTATATGTAGATGATATTATTGTGACAGGTGATGATCTAAATGGCATTCAAAGGATCAAGAGACACATGCAAGAGGAGTTCAAAATCAATGACCTAGGTGAGCTCACATATTTCCTAGGTATGCCGGTGATATACACAGATGAAGGAATGTATTTGACTCAAAGAAGATACATTCAGGATCTCCTTCTCAAGTTCAAAATGGAGAACACTAAACCTGTAGGTACACCTTTGGAGATGAATCATAAACTAAGTGTTTATGAAGGTGAGAAAATTGAAGACCTAAAAGAATATCAAAGCTTGGTAGGTAGCTTGATATATGCTACTCATACAAGGCCAGACATCTCATATAGTGTGGGAGCGCTTAGTCAGTTCATGCACTCACCGAGAAGACCACACATGGATGCGGCTAAGAGAGTACTTAAGTATCTCAAAGGTACAATCAACAAAGGTATGTTCTATCCTTACTCTTCAGATTTGGATATCAAAATCTACTCAGATGCAGAATGGGCAGGAGCTAAGGATGATAGAAAAAGTACATCTGGTTACTTAGCATTTGCAGGTTCGAAGCTAGTGTCATGGAGTTCCAAGAAGCAACCAATAGTTGCTTTATCCTCAACTGAAGCAGAGTACAGAGGCTTGACCATAGCAACTCAAGAGGCAATATGGTTAAAAACATTGTATATAGATTTGGGGCTTGTGAGTTCCAAACCTCACATATTTGGAGATAATGTAAGTTCCATGCATTTCTAGCAGCAAATCCTATTTTCCATGCGAGAACCAAGCACATAGAAGTCCATTACCACTTCATCAGGGAGAAGCTCATGGCAAAGGAGATTGACATTTCTTTTGTTCCTACTGAAAAGCAAGTAGCAGATATGATGACGAAGGCACTTGATGGAATAAATCTTTGTAGATTCAAAGCTACAGCAAGTATTCAACCTATCAGAGAATGAAGACTCAAGCATACTTTAGCTTGAGGGGGATTTGTTGGAACATCAAGCTTACACTATGCTTGAGGTGGATTTGATCTACATCAAAGGCTATCGCGTCGAAAGAATATTTGTTGGAGCGTTCTTTTTCTTATGCTCATTTATTGTATTTTTTGACAGATTTTTGATGGTTCATTTACCGTTGTAAAAGCCTTGAGCTTTACACATGTAAAGGTAGAAAGATAGAGCCCAAATGCCACGAATTTGTGGTGGTTGAATGTTGGGAATGATGGATGGACACTCCAAGAGATTGAGTAGGTACTGCCAAAACCTGCTTTGTACCAGCCCTCTGATGCTTTAGACTTGATAAGTGGACCTCCTTAGCTCTCCAATGACACCATAAAATGGCCTATATACTTTGGAAATGATGTGTGTAAAGATTGAATCAAAACAGATAACTTTGGACTTCAAGATCTCAAGAAAACCTTCTATTTATGTCTTGACGCATGCTGGATCTTTTGCTCAGTATGACCAACGCCCCCGATTTTTTAGGACTGTTGAAGACTTTGACTAGTGATCACCTCGACAAGCTTTTCTGTGAAATGGCCGAATAGAATGTCTTCAAATTTTGATAGCATGTAGACAACTTTGAGCTGATTCCAACAAGCTTTAGATCTTTGAATTTGGTGAAGAAATGACTGAGATATGCACTCTACAAGTTGACAGACTTTCAAGTACTATGACAGAGAACTCAGAAATGAACAATGTGACTATATGTATTAATGAACACTTGTATAAATACCATTGGCATGAAGATCATTGCCTAATGGTGTAGATAGGTGTGGGCTAGAGTGAAGGCCTCGCACACACTCAAAAATGGTAATGAGAAGCTCGAGAATGCTACATTCTAATCGCACCTTTTTCATGTTCACTTTTATAGTGATTGGGTAAAAATTTGAATTCAAATTCAAACTTTTGGCTCCCTATGATCAAGCTCCTACATCCTAGGAGATATTCCATCAATCAGAGTTAACCTTTTTCCCACGAATTCCTTTAGGTAGGTGTCTACAAAGATTCCAAGTCAAATGTGACTTTTACAAAGAGATAAAGTGGTAATTAACCACTAACATGAGTTCCTATGCTTCTTCATATGTGTATGGATCTCAATGTATCCTTCAAGCCAAATGTGTAGGCTTGTGACTTGCACCAACAGCTCCCCCTCAAGCCAAACATTTTGTCTTGGTCTTCATCTTTAATCTTCATGTATATCCTGCAATCCAATCATTGCTTTGATCATGCAAAGTTTGGTTCCATCCAAAGCTTTTGTCAACAAATCTGCACACTACATGTTGGTTGATACATAGGTTAGTTGAATATCCTTGCTTAATAACTTCTCTCTCACATAATGGTAATGGACCTCTATGGGTTTGGTCCTAGCATGATAGATAGGATTAGCTGCAAGGTGAAGTGAGCTTGTATTATCTCCAAATATCATTGGTGACCTAGTATATAAACCCAATTCTGTATACAATACCTTGATCCATATGGCTTCTTGAGTGGCATTAGCCAATCCCCTATACTCTGCCTCTGTAGAGGATAAAGCAATAGTAGGTTGCTTCTTTGAAGACCATGATATTGTTTTATCACCTGCAAAAGAAATGTATCCAGAAGTGCTCCTCCTATCGTCCTTGCATCCTGCCCAATCAGCATCTGAATAGATCTTGATATCAAGGTCTGAAGTATAAGGGAAATACAAACCATGATGTTGTGTACCCTTGAGGTACCTTAGAATTCTTTTGGCAGTTTCTAAGTGAGGTACTCTTGGCTTGTGCATAAATTGACTTAGCACACTAACTCCATATGCAATATCTATCCTTGTTAAGGTAGCATAGTTCAAGCTACCAACCATGCTTTCATAACCTGTAATTTCATTAATTTCATCACCTTCATGGGCACTTAGTTTTAGGTTTACCTCCATTGGAGTACTTGCAACTTTGGCATCCTGCCAATGAAACTTCTTCAACATATCTTGTATGTTTTGAGTAATGTATATTCCTGAGTTAGTATAGACTAACTCAAGCCCAAGAAAATACTTTAGTAGACCAAGATCATTGATCTTGAACTCCTTCATCATCTGGCTTTTGATTTGTCTGATTCCATTAACATCATTACCTGTAAGTATGATGTCATCAACATAAACACAAAGGTATATTACCTCTAAATTACTTCTTTTGATGAATAGAGAAGTATCTTCCTTGCTCATGATAAAACCTTGGTCTTGGAGGTATGTAGTTAACATGTAATTCCATGCCCTTGGTGCCTGCTTTAATCCATATAAAGCTTTTTTCAATTTGCAAACATATGTTACCTTCTTAGGGTCCTTATAGCCAGGAGGTTGTGACATATATACCTCCTTTGAAATCCATGCATTCAGGAAAGCATTCTTGACATCCATTTGGTACATGTTCCAATTTTTTGATGCAGCCACACTTACCAACACTCTGATTGTTGGCATCTTGGCCACAGATGGGAATGTCTCTTCATAGTCAATGCCTTGGGTCTGTGCAAAACCCTTGGCTACCAATCTGGCTTTGTACCTGTTAATTGACCCATCAGAATTTCTTTTGAGGCTATAGATCCATCTGGATCCTATTACCTTCATGGATTCCTTCCTTGGTACTAGCTCCCATGTGTCACTTTCCTTGAGTGCTTCAATCTCCTCATTCATAGTTTCTTTCCATTCTGTCTTGGTCATGGATTCTTCATATGATCCTGGTTCTTCAATTGAAAAATCTTTGGCAAGATAAACAGAGTGTTTAGTAACAAGAGATGTATCATACCCATATCTGATAGGTTTTTTGCTCTCTCTTTGTGACCTTCTGATTGATTGAGTTGAAGATTCAGGTATGTATTCAAGTTTCTTCATCTTCAATTTGCCCTTGGACTTCCATGCCTTGAACTCTTCGAGGTTGATAACATCTTCATCATCTGAATTTGAGTCTTCATTCTGAGTAGGTTCCTCTTTTGCAAGAATTGGAAATTCCTCGTCCAAATCATAGGGTAGTTTAACCTTCCTGCATTCATTCTCATACTAAGAATCATTTTCATCAAAGACAACATCTCTACTCACCATGAATCCCTTATTTGAAGGGTTGTAGAACCTGTATCCTTTTTTATTCAAATCATATCCAATAAAGATGCACTTCTCAGCCTTAGGATCTAGCTTATCTCTTATCTGAGAAGGAATGTGTACATATGCTACACATCCAAATATCCTGCAATGGTCTAGTGAGGGTCTCTTACCATGCCATGCTTCATAGGGTGTCATCCCATCAAGGGACTTAGAAGGTAACCTATTTATGAGATAAGTGGCAGTAAAAACACTTTCTGCCCATAGATAGTTAGGTAACTTTTTTTCATTCAACATAGACCTAGCTGTCTCAACAATCAACCTATTTCTTCTCTCAGCTACCCCATTCTGTTCAGGAGTATACCTTGTGGTGGTTTCTCTCTTAATACCCTTGTCCTGCAAGAAGTCTTCAAACTCATTGGAGAAGTCACCTCCTCCATCTGACCTTAGTCTCTTCAAATTCTTCCCTGTCTGATTCTCAACAAGTGCAAGATATTTTTTAAAACAATTAAACACCTCATCCTTGTGCTTCATGAAGTACAATACAGTCCACCTGCTATAATCATCAATAAAGGATACATAGTACCTTGATCTTGAGATTGAGGGGTCTTTGCTTGGTCCCCATACATCTGTGTGAACAAATTCTAGGTAGTCTTCATGCATGTAGCCTTTCCTTGAGAAGGGTAACCTGTGAAACTTCCCAAATTGACAAGCACTACATGTATATATCATGTGTTGTTTGGAGACATTGGGTATTCCAATTACACCTTGATCCCTGCATATCTGCTTCAAGGTTCTTTCTCCTGCATGCCCTAATCTTTTGTGCCAAATCTCAAGTTCTGAAACTGTTTGATCCTTATAACTGTATAGTGCAATATTCTTTGTGTCTTCTAGCTCAAAAGTGAAAAGTCTACCTGATTTTTCTCCTTTAGCAATCCTCTTGAACACCTGCCTTGGATCCTCCACAAATGCTCCAAATTGATTGAATCTAACCTGCAAACCTTTCTCCACAATCTGTCCAACACTCATCAAATTTTTGGTAATGGTGGGTACATAAAGTACCCTACTCCACAAGTTCTGATTTCCATCACAAGTCTTAACATTTCCAACTTTAACTACTGAGTGCTTGGTGTCATCACCTGTTTGGACTTGATGCTTACCTTTTGGTTCCTCAAGATCAGAGAGTAGTGCTACATTGCCAGCCACATGATTTGAGCATCCTGAGTCAATGTAGAATTGGTGGTCATCATTTGTACCTGATTCTGAAGTCATGTTCATGATCAGAAGAGAATCATTCTGCTCATCTGTATAGTTGTTGTAGTCCTTTCTGGATTTGAATCCTCCTTGGTAATTGCCATTGTAGTTATTGTTGTAATTGTTGTTGTAGTTGTTGTTGTAGCCTTGGTGATGGTTGAATCTACCTCTTGACTGTGAGTATCCACCTCTGTGGTATCCTCTTCCTCTCTGATTCTTGTAATTCCTGAAACACTCATCTGTAGTATAATTTGATAAACCACAAATGTTGCATGGTGAGGAGTTATATGATCTCCCCCTACCTTGCTTACCTCCTCTGCCCCTTCCTCTTGATGATCTACCTCTCCCTGCATAGTTGGCTTGGGAGGTAGTGCCTTCATCTTTGACCTTCTTGTTCTTGCCTTTATCTTTAGACTTCTTATCAGTGTATAGGGCAGAAGAGTTATTACCTTTGGATGTTTCTCCATTCTTGTTGAGCTTTGCTTCATGAGTGAACAATTGTCCCATGAGAGTCGTAAGATCTGGAATTTGCATGTCCATGTAAAGTCCATGGCAGTGGTGAAGCTTTCCCATTTGTCATCAGTCTTGATCCCATTGATCACTTGTCTTACAATCTTCTCTTCTTCAATCTCTTCTCCTATGCTTGCTAACTGATCTACTACATCTTTAATCTTGGTCACAAACTCTGAAACAACTTGCTTAGGTTGCTTCCTTAATGTGGTGAATTCAATCCACAACTGATTTTTTCTAGCCCTTGTGTTGGAAGAGAAATAAGATGACAAGGTTTCCCAAGTCTCTTGGGATGTCTTACAATTCTTAATATGTGGCAAAAGAAAATCAGAGATGGAGTTGAGTAAATAAGACCTTGCTAATGCATCCTTTGCACACCATGTGTTGAGCTTTTCATGTTCTTCCTTTGTTGGTAATCCTCTTGTTTTGAATGAGGGCAATTCCTCATCTCCTGAGATGTATCCATAGGGACTCCTTCCTTGTAGGTAGGTCTTCATCCTTACAGATAATGCCTGATAGTTGTTCCTGTCTAATTTATCAATAAATGAAGGAAAACCATCTCCCATTTTACCTTAGTTTGCTTTGATACCATTGTTGGGAATGATGGATGGACACTCCAAGAGATTGAGTAGGTACTGCCAAAACCTGCTTTGTACCAGCCCTCTGATGCTTTAGACCTGATAAGTGGACCTCCTTAGCTCTCCAATGACACCATAAAATGGCCTATGTACTTTGGAAATGATGTGTGTAAAGATTGAATCAAAATAGATAACTTTGGACTTCAAGATCTCAAGAAAACCTTTTATTTATCTCTTGACACTTGCTGGATCTTTTGCTCAGTATGACCAACACAATAGGAATTGGAAAAATTCCTTTAGGAGTATTTAATTAGCTTAGCAAGCTAACTATTCCAAGTGGAATGATATAAAAAGATCAACTATGCTCAGAGAAATCAATTTAGCAAACAAACATTTACCCCCGATTTTTTAGGATTGTTGCAGACTTTGACCAGTGATCACCTCGATGAGCTTTTCTCTGAAATGGATGAATAGAATCTCTTAAAATTTTGATAGCATGTAGAAAACTTTGAGCTGATTCCAACAAACTTTAGATCTTTGAATTTGGTGAAGAAATGACTGAGATATGCACTCCACAAGTTGAAAGACTTTCAAGTACTATGACAGAGAACTCAGAAATGAACAATGTGACTATATGTATTAATGAACACTTGTGTACAATACCATTGGCATGAAGATCATTGCCTAATGGTGTAGATAGGTGTGGGCTAGAGTGAATGCCTCACACACACTCAAAAATGGTAATGAGAAGCTCGGGAATGCTAAGTTCTAATCGTGACTTTTTCATGTTCATTTTTATAGTGATTGGGTAAAAATTTGAATTCAAATTCAAACTTTTGGCTCCCTATGATCAAGCTCCTACATCCTAGGAGATATTCCATAAATCAGAGTTAACCTTTTTTCCCACGAATTCCTTTAGGTAGGTGTCTACAAAGATTCCAAGTCAAATGTGATTTTTACAAAGAGATAAAGTGGTAATTACCCACTAACATGAGTTCGTATGCTTCTCCATATGTGTATGGATCTCAATGTATCCTTCAAGCCAAATGTGTAGGCTTGTGACTTGCACCAACATTGAAGTTTCATTCAATCAAGCAATGAATCACCTAAAAGTAGATCAAACTAGATCTTCACTTTTCCTAGATTGTAGGAAAGTGAATTGATTCCCTCCAACAACCATTCCCACCTTCATTTGAATTCAAATTTCACTTGTCGAAGTCGTGGAACACTCCTATAGTCTATATAAAGACTTGAAATCACTTGTACATTACATGGAAGCAATATACATACACTTGTGACCATCATTGTCTTACTCCTTCAATTCTCTGCATCATGTTCTTCGCCAACAGTAATCTTGCAGAGGTTGCTGCTCTCTCTCGAGAGCTCCAAATTGAGTTTAAGATCACTCATTGGAAAGGTATAAGTGTCTAGTTTATGCCTATAAATTTCCAAAGCATTTAGTGTAGCACATTGGGAGAAATCTGAGTTTTTCTGTCTCGGGGTCAATCTCTACGTATTCCTAAAAAATAGGAAGTACCACCGGTGGATGTCTCATTCATTCCTATAGCATATTTTGCTTATTCCTTATACTTTTGTGCATTCTATATACTCAACTCTATGTGTATCACTCCAATAAAAGGATTTTTTCTAATTGTAATCACGCTGGTCGCTATGGGCATTTGAAGTTCATTGTCTCTTCCATAGATAGTAAATGTTTTGAGCTAGTCGACCCGCGAACCTATCTGTTTTGTATCGACTCATTCTCCTTGATACTCCAAATTACATAGTGTGTTTCTTTGCACTTATCGCATGCCTATAAGGTCTATTTGAGTCTCCATAAGCTCAAGGGCTGGTCTTGTGCCGGTTGGCTAGACCAAACTTTGTCGCTTCGAAATGCATTTTTCTACCTTCTACAAGCTTCTCCAAGTTCTTTCAGTTATGAGTATCTATGCAAATAAGAAAAGATGAAAGGCATACCATGATATACACATTAAAGAAAAGGATCTACAAGAAGGAGACCTAGTCCTAACATACACACTCAAGGAAGGTAACAGGAAATTGGAGAAAAGAGGACATTGTCCATATATTTTTCATAAGATTAGTCCTAGTGGAGCTGTGCAATTGGCGAACATAGATGGAGAAATAATGACAAACTATGCGAGTGGATGTAGGATAAAGAGATACATGGAACCCTTAACATCTCTAGTATGGGTAGGATTACAACAATCACAAAGACGAAAAGAAGAAGAGAAAAAAATAAGACAAGAAAATGAGGAAAAAGCAAAAGGAAGAATCAAGAGACACAAAGACATAAGAAATCTAATGATTTGTGAGAAGGAACCAAGGGCAAAAAAAAATCACCTACCATTAATTGCAATCAAATAAAAAGGAACTCAAATTAGGGTTTTATTGGACACAAGATCACAAGTAAACCTAATTAGTTCTAAAATTCTAAATCAACTTCACATGAGGAAACGAGAAAATAATACCTTGATCAGAACAATAAATGGACAAATTCTTCCAACATTATCAACAGTAAAAATTGTTCTCAAAATAGGACAAGAAGAATCTATAGTTGAATGTGAGGAATGGCCTAATGAATTGATACCTCAAAGTGTAATTTTAGGTCAAGAATGGATGAAACAACATAGAGTGTCCACTGACATTGATAAGCAATTGGTTAATAGAAAAATGAGAGATAAAAAGATGAGAATATTGTTTATAAGAGATGATGTGCATGAATGAGAAGAAGATATAGACAAGTTTGAAATGGAAACATTCAAATTTCCAATAGAAGAAGATTCACAATGGTTGGAGCACTATTTGAAGAATGAATCAACACAATATCAATTAGAGAAAACCTTGGAATACAAAGCAAATAGAGAACAAAGTTCAACAATACAACCACTTAGTAAAATCAGGACAAGATGAAACAAATATGGAGACCAAAAGTAAGATTGGAATATCAAAATACAATCTATCAACATAGCAAAGTGAAACAAATATGGAGACCAAAGAAACCAATGATAAGGAAAAATCAAATAGCTTCCTTAGAAATACAAATAGATAGAATAGAAAAACAATTTGAAACTCAAAGAAACAAATCAAAGTGGTACTAGAGGAGGAAAATGTCAGAACAGATACCAACTGAAATTCACAAACAAATAAAAAATACAAAAAATCAAGATACACACTCAACATCAAAAAACCACTTAAGTTCATTACTCAAGACCCTCTTTTGCACCATAAAGAATGTTGCATGATTAAAGTATGCATATGTAGGGCTACACTACAAGGCCATGCATTCACTAGGTAGAAGATGTTCAATAATCCATGCACTAGAGAAAGCTCTTTTTACATTAGTACAAGAGCTAGGAGGGGAAGAAAGTCGAGAGAATCCTCTTCCAAAAAATCAAAAGAAAGATGGAAAATTTTTTGAAAAGAATAAATATAAGAAAAATTACACATATACACACACACACACACATACATATATATATATATATATATATATATATATATATATATATATAATTACAAATATATATAAATATATAATTACAAATATATATATATATATATTTTTTAATTTTTTAATTTTTTTTCTTTTAAGTTTGTGTCAAAATTTGAAAAAAAAATCCAACCGCACTTAGAAAATAAACAGAAAGAGACCTTGCTTCACTATGATGAGCACAAAAAGAGTCTTTGAAAAGCGGAGTGATAACAAGATGTGATGTGTGGTGTAACATTTTTTATCTTTCTTTAATGATGCAATGAATGATTTTTGGTGGAGTCTTTATTAACTAGTATGGATTTTTTATGTTTTTCTTCTTACAGAAAAAAATGACTAAAGGACTTCCAATTGCTAAATTGGAAGTGGATTCAATATCACTATCAAGGGCACATTGGTTCCTCAATAGTGAAGCAATAGAGGAAACGATGGAGTTGGAATGTGATGAAGAAGAACTTCTAGAAAAGGATTAGATAGAGAAGGAATTGAAAGATTTTCTCAAGGTTGTGAGCAAGCTCATATTTATAATGAAGAAAGGGAAGTATAAATATACAATGCTTTGCTAGGAGTTTTTCAATTTCTAGAGGTTTGCAGCAGCTTACAAGAAGCGGAAGGCAATTGGACTACACAAGCTTTTGGAACAGCCAATTTTCTGTATAGACTTTGAGAGATGTGAACAGGTGATGTCCTCTCTACAAGAACTAAAAACAAGTGTAGAAGCATAATTTTTTTTGCAAAGTAAATATTTGGGAGAATGAGATGGTGGATCTTACAACTAAACCAAAACAAATTAAGGTTACATTAAACTTCTATCCCATGGGCATAAAAATAGATGTCAGTTTTGTGAAAAAGGAAGCTACTACTTATGTAAGATATACAAAATTCTCAGATTTTGAGGAGACAACTAATGAGGAACTTGCAATTAGAATATTCTATCAATTTCTATGTTTTCCCAGATTTCGAGGGTATACCATGCCACATAAACTAGTAACCTTGGTGATGCTAAGCAATAAAGATAAAACCAAACCTTTTGGAGTAGTGGATATGACTCCTTATATTCATGAACAATTGAAGGAAGTAGCTAAGCACAGAGAGTCCAAGAAATTCATGAATGGAGACAGAATTCAAAACATAACTGAAATGAGAAAATATATAGATATAAAAAAAATATGTATATCAATGTAAAATATGTATCCAATGTAATATATCAGTCATCATGATCATCCTCATCCACATCATTCTGTAAGTCCTTATCATCATGATCATTGTCATGATCATCATCACGATCATCTTCAATATCATGATCTGATGTATTTGTAGTGGCATCATGGGTAGATGTGTGAGCACTCTATGATGATGGAGATCATCATGTCTGTGTTTGTCTCTCCACCTCATCCATATCGGCCTCTCCATAATACTCATGTATTACATATAATAAACATAAATAAATAAAAAATATGAAACATCAATAAAAATAAAATAATTATATGAAATTTAATTATGCTCACAAAAGCATTTGGATGATCTTGCATGTACTCACGTAGATGTCGATATCCACAGTGTGAAATATAGTTTCAATAATATGTATACTTACAAATGTAGCTACAAAACCATGATGGCCCATTTGGCCTAAGTGTGATATATGACCAAACTCAACTCTTTTCTTTGCAACAACCTGCATTTATTTAATGAAACAAAAATACATAGATTACATGTAAAGCATTTATAAAACATATGAGGATTATAAGTATCTATGATATAAACTATTAATATGTATACCTTCTGCTAAGAAAATGATTCCTGAAGACGTAGCTGTCTGCAAAAAAACTGCCATGTCTCAGGTGGTATGTTAGATCGTCTCTTAATTTGTTCTACCGTACAATATCTCTTGTTATTTTAATATAAAAAAAAGGATCAGAATATAAAAAAACTTTAAATTTATAAACATGCATATATAGACATACATACATACACTTACACATACATACTTACACTTATACACAGATACTTACACATACATACACATACCCACACATATACATACACACATGCATACTAAATACATTCCCACACACATACACACACAGATACATGCATACACATACATGTATACATACACTTACACATACATACACGTACATATACATACATACAAATACTAAATACATACCCACACACACATATACACACACATACATGCATACACATACACATATACATACACTTACACATACTACATACACTTAGGTATACATACATACACACACATACATGCATACACATACATATATGCATACAAAGTGAATTATGGATGGCATAGACCTCCAAGAGCACATTTTAGCTAGAGAGCAATGAAAACTTTTTATCCACCTATCTTGTGTTGCATTAAAAGCTCTAATTGATTGAAACTCTTTTCAAATCAACTTACATATTTAAATTTATGTTTAAAGTTTACTTTTCATTCATTTATGTAATAATAATGGATTTTTTTTCATGTGTGTAGATTCCAACGTATGACATTGATGATCATCCACTAGACCATTCAGAATTGTGGATAAGACCTCATTTATTAGAAGCTTCCATGAGGAGGGTATGCAAAAGTGATCTTGTCGAATATGCAAGATTGAAAGACCTATCTTCAAATGAAGATAAAGTACAAGATTTTTGTGATAATGATGAAGATGATGGCATGGAAAAATTTATTGAGGATTGGTATCAAATGATAGCAAAAGCATTGATATGTCTAATAATGAGAAATATCTTTGAGAAGAATGTCTAAAGAATATATATGAAGAAAGTTGCTTGACACGACTAAGTGCAAGCTTACTTATTCTCAATTTTCAAAATTGTTTTGGATGGATTAATATATCTATTTTGACACTATTAAGGTATAATTTAAATTTTTTTTTCTATCTATTTATTTATTTATTTTCATTCACATCACCTTTTTCATGAACCTACAGGTTACTATTTGAAAAGTTTTTACCAAATAAGAATATTCTTCTTACATCACATGATGAAATGAAGAAGATAATCAACAATCTTGGTAAAGATAATTAGTGTATGCATGCATGTCCTAATGATTGTCTTTTATATAGAGGTGAATATGCAGGCTTTTTGACATGTCCAAAATGTCAATCTCCTCAATGTAAGGATGGCGTTTAGAATCCCAAAAAAGGTATCGAGACATTTTCCATTCGCTCCATGAATTAAACATATGTTTCAAAGCCCTGAATTATCAAAGCTTTTGACATGGGGATTTGATCATAAAAGTATTGATGGAGTAATGAGAATTCCAGTAGATAGTGCAGCTTTTCAACATATTGATTCTAAATGGCTTGATTTTGCACAAGAGCCACACAATCTAAAGTTAGTAGTTGCATTAGATGGGGTTAATCCATTTTTTATGAAATCTAGTAAATGGTCAACATGGCCAATGGTAGTCATCAATTACAATCTCCTGCCACACCTTAGCATTAAAAAGGAACATTTAATACTTTCACTTTTAATCCCAAGAGAAAGACAAGCTAAAGACATGAATATATATCTTGCTCCTGTCATTGAAGATCTTCAAGAGTTATGGAGAGGTATTAATGTCATTAATGTATCAAAAAGCATTAATCAAAGACACATTATGGTTCGTGGAATTGTGGCTTGGACTATACATGATTTTCTAGGATATGGTGTTTGTTTACGTAATAATGTAGTTTTTTTAATTTAATATGTATGCAATTGTATGTGAGTTTATCTAATTATATTTTTATGGTTTTCATGATGTAGGAATATCTACTAAAGGATATAAGGCTTGTACTTATTGTGGTGATTGGTTGAGATCAGTTTATATTAAGAATCTCAATAAAAATATTTATCTTTGACATCGATGGTTCTTATGTGACGATCATCCATCAAGATGCGAAAGAGAAGCAATACATTTTAATGGAAAGATTGAAATAGGTCAGTGTCCAAAACCAATGGCACCTATGGATTGGTATCGAAAATGGACATATGGGCCTCTTATAGATCCACAATCCAAAATATTTAATGATGATGGAGATGATGAGAATGTGAAGATTAGAGGCAAAGGAAATGGCACTAACAGCGAATATGTCAATATGGTATTCTTTGGGGTATTGGAGAGAGTTAAAGATCTATCATCTTCTTGATCCTATGCATATATTCAAGAATATTGGTTATTCATTGAGGCAACATCTTCTTGGATTAAAAGACACAATAGCATCAAGAAATGATTTAAAGGATCAAAACTAAAAACCAAAGTTATGGCCAATTTTTTATAGAAATCATCAAAAAGCAACTTATGCACTTGCTCCTTGGATACTTATGACAAAAGAGATGCAAACTATCAACGATAAGATTCAATCAATTCGAACACCTACATGATATGGAGCATCTTTCCAAAACATGTTTACTATGGATGATATGAGCTTTTCTAGCTTAAAGTCACATGATTGGCATAACTTCCTGAAGCATATTCTACCTCTAGTTATCGATAGATGTACAATAGTAGGGGACGTGATCTATCATCTTGGATCGCTTATAAGGTAATTATCATACTTTTAATAGTCGCATATGTAAAATACAAGAAAGTTGCAACATTCTACCTACACACATAGGAAACACAACCATGCACACACACCTCACTCTCTCACACTCTAAGACTAAATACATATATGCACAAAGCCTTAAGAGAAAGAGAGTTCTTCCATTCAAAGGATATTACATGAGAGCACATCCAACCAAAAGCTCTCTCTGTTAGCTCAAGAAATGGTTGGTTTTTATGCACTAATGTGTTGCTATTTGGCAGAAGAAGATGTTTGATTACAGGTACTTGAAGAGTGATCAAATGTTTGAAGGGAGGTATTTGCAAACTACATGACGACATCTTGCTCCGAGGGGAATGCCCTTGGTGTTTGGAGTTCCGATTATGGAAAATATAAGCATGTCCAAGATGTAATGACTTTTGAGCAGATGCAATTTGAAGGAATCTATCCAGATTTAAACACTTCTGTCCATATCATGAAATGCTAACAATCTACACAGATTTACCACAAGTTTTTGGACACATTCAGGCGTTCAGAGTTCACATTTGGTGATGACCTTGTTGCTTCGGATATTTTATGGAGAATTACCCAAGTGTTATCCCAGAGGTTGTTTCATTTGTCTATGCACTGAAATCTTGTGGCGTGCTAATGGCTATCGATAAAGTTGGCTGCAGTTTGGTTGACATGGTTGTCATGAGACATGTATGCTAAATGTGGTGCTCTTTCCAAGGCGAAATGTGTTTTTGATAGCCTTTGCATCGAGATGTTGTTTGTTGGAATGCCTTAATAGTAGGCTATATGCATGATGGACAAGGTGAACGGGCATTGGACTGCTTCAAACGAATGAAGCATGATGGTATCACTCCTAATGCAACAACATATGCATGCATGTTAAAAGCATGTGCTTCTATTGGTGCATGTGATGAAGGGCAGAAGATCCATGATGAGATTGAAAGACAAGGATTGTTGGAAGTTGACATTATGGTTGGCAATGCACTTGTGGATATGTATGCCAAATGTGGTGACTTTTCAAAAGCACAAGATGTACTACAAAACCTTCCTTTTCGCGATATGGTCGCATGGAATGCGTTGATTGCAGGATGTGCTGAGTATGGAAAGGGATATGTTGAACATGGGTACTATGAAGAGGCCCTCAAATACTTAGATGATATGCAATTGCAAGGTGTTTTGGCAAGGAAGCAATCAATATGTCAAATCATGTTCATTACCATGATAGATTTATCAGAAGATAATATGATAGCTCCTTACATTTCCTTTAATTCTTAAAGGCTTTCCGTTTTATTTGTCAGAAAAATGGGCCGCTTCCGTTTTTGTGTGCAGAAGGAAGTTTCTTTTGTTTGTTTGCTACAAGGATTGTGTGGTGGATTCTCTTCAGAGGCAATGGAGGCCTCTATCTCAAGGCCAAAAAAAGGGGAAACTCTCTCTGTTTTTTCGTGTGCAGGAACGAGGCGGGGGGCAAAACAAGCTTCGTCTTCTTCGTTTTTGTTCCTCGGCCACTGTTGTCCTCTTGGGGAGAGGGGCGTCGGCTCTGTCCATGTTTTTTTCACTGATTTTCTGGGTTGAGGGGGTCACTCTCGATTTTTTGAGAAAAGGGATGGTGGTCTGAGAGGGGGCTTCTGCCTAACCCTTTGAGGATGGAGGGAGGTGGAGGCACATTTGCTTTTGGCTACAAGAGGGAGGATGTTCGATGCAAAAGGGGGATGCCCTTGAATGACATGTACTCGGGGCCTTGAATTCACACGGGGGGACTTGGTGTTTTTTTCGGATGATTACTAGTGGGAGGGAGGGGAGCACATACTTCATCTGCGCCTTATGGTAGTGCATGCGACTCTTGACATCCTCGCCCGCCATATCCACATAGCTCGTTAGGTCCATATGGAGAGGCATGCAATACAGATCCTTACGGGACGCTTAATGCCTTGGATCTTTATTATTCACACAATTCCTTGGAGTCTGCAGGTGATTCCATTTCTTCTGGGGTGCACATGAAGATCAAGAAGAGGCACATTTTTCACGAAATGGATGAATAGGAGGTAGCATGCAGAAATGGAGGTGATAGAGAAAGAGGAGTATGCCAGTACGGTTTTGTCAGCGAGTACCTATCATGGTGTGCAACGTTTTTATTGGTATTCTTAGCTGGAGCGATGAACCCATTAGTAAAGAAGGGAATCCTCTACGTGTGACGTATCTCTGTGTGTGGTGCTATTTCAAAAAGAAGATTGGTCTTTCTGGAGCTCTTCACAAAGCATCAGGGAGGGAGAGAGAGGCCATGGCTTGTGCCCATGCCAACCTATATCAAAGGAATCTGAGCAACCAACTATGGAAGATGGGATTTAGAAGCGCGAATAATCTACTGTTCGGTGAAGCTTCAAGTGATGTCCCTTCGATCAGATTGTTCATAGAAAATATTACTTATGTCCTTTCAAAGGGAAAAGATGGGCATCATCAAGGAAGATCAGTAGAATTTCAGCATTAAGAGACTTGTCTCCTCACGATGCTGTTTACATGCATTTTATTAGTGATGATGCTCAATGAAAGGGTTCAGGTGTATATTTTGGCAGGCCAACATCAAAAGGCGAGCTGATCTCTTTATGTGAAGGTGCTGCACATGCGACTCTCTGGAAAAAGCTCATCGATGCAAATCTCTATGGATGCCACTTGCAAAGGGAGCCATGCAAGGAGAAATATGCATTGATGAAGTGCAAGAATGAGCTAGAAATTATGTCATATGATATACATGGAGGTTTGATGAACATCCAAATCGGATCATCTTGTGGCAGATGGGGGTAAAACACCACGAAACTGGAGACTTAATAGTTGCCTATGCTAGAGTCCTCACATGCAGTGAGATGTTTACTTTGGGAAATCTATGAATAGCTTTGGGTTTTATTCATATGCAAAAGTGACACAAGAAGGATTGCGCTCATATAGGGCTAGTTTCCCTAATGCAAAGGTTGCATGAATCATTGTTCAAGGTCAAGAAAATCATGAGGGCTTGTGAAGGACCACCACCATATACAACACTATCTCAAGCACTTGCCAGGAAGCTTGAGGGACCAAGATTGTGATTTGAATTCAAGACAAAGAAGGTCAGTATGTAGAAGTAGAGGCTATATTGCGTCCATGAATCAAAGATCGGCCTACAGATGGAAGACCAGATGTGACGTTGGGGACACGCCTAATAAAGCTGGGGAAGTCTGTCGAAGCTCAGGCTGCTTACGAGGAGAGATGTCAGGCCACTCGAAGTGAAAATCCATATGTTTGGCAGACATGGGTTATTCTTGAACAGAAACAAGGACATGTTGCTCGAGCATAGAGACCGTGTGATGCTTCAACTGCTGCTGATATAGAGCATGCTTCTGCTTGGCATGGATGGGCTGTTTTAGAGCTACAGCAAGGAAGCATCCTCAATTCGCTGCAGATATCTAACCTACTGATGTAGTTCTAGATTGGAGATAGAACCAACACATGCGGTTAACAGATAAGGAAATTATTTTGATTTTTGGGTAGACTGCTTTGATTGTCACGTTGTTACTTGACTGATATATTTAGACGCAAGTCTTTTTCTCAAACGTTGATGTTATCACAAGTTTTCAAATAGTCTTGACAAGTTGGTTGTTTGCTTTTGCAAGAGAACTTTTGACGGCTGCTAATAAACGCAGAATACTTTTATTCTACACATGATCCAAATCATGTCAGGAATTTAGTCGTGCTTTTCGTTATGTCTTAGTACTGTATAAATGATCAACTGTTTGATTTTTCTTGAGTGACGGAAAAGGAACTATTCGTGCTACAAAAATGACATCTTGAATGATGCCTTTCGAATGATTTTGAAGTGAAAATTAATCTGAGATGCTATGTGCTTTTTGATGCTACGGGTTTTACCCCCACTTCGTTCTATCGCAGCACTTTTCAAAAAATTGCAGGAGATGACTTGATCACTAACAAGCGCTGAAGGATTATTGTCCACATAGTATTGAACACTTCCATTGACACAGTTGGCTGTGGGTAGGGTGCTGCATGTTTTTGTTCCATTTTCTTATCTCTGCTTGGGCATTTTTTAGGGACAACTCTCGATTGTCTTCACAGCTTAAAATCATAGCGCCATGCTCATTTGGTGTGAACGATTTCTTTCTGGAGCCAAGGGGATGGAGTTCATTCCATGAATAAATATAAAGACCTCTATACATCGAATTGGAAATTATGATGAAGTGGTGAGGAGAGAATCAAAGGGAAGGATTCCACGTTGTTGTCCTTTCTTGCCACAATGTTGTCATGTCGGTTCTGACACTTGCTAGACCTTAATATGACATATTTGGCCTGAGGTCATTTTTAGTATGACATGGAATAGAATCTGTCACTTCTATTTTTCACTCTTATATGCTCGCTTGTATAGGCACGATTTGAACCACAAGTCTACAAAAGTACTAAGCAGATCATCTTCGGGTTTCCCATACATGTTATGAGAGAGAACTTCTATAGACCACACATAAAAACCATTTATTTTCGTGTACCTGCCAGCTAGGGTGGTCTTTCGGGCGACTCAAAGTGCAGATTGGATTTTGATCTATGCCATTCTGAATATGCTTCACTGAGCCAGAAATGGAAGGCTTATTTTCATGTGGGTG
This sequence comes from Ceratopteris richardii, assembly GCA_020310875.1. Lineage (NCBI taxonomy): Eukaryota > Viridiplantae > Streptophyta > Polypodiopsida > Polypodiales > Pteridaceae > Ceratopteris > Ceratopteris richardii. Next base: position 75,074,119 of record CM035433.1, read on the forward strand.
CATCCCTCTTATGGCATCAAGTGCTTGAGGACATCCTCTTCATCGGTTATTGTCACAAATGAAAACAAGAGCAGAGCTACTATCCTAGGAAATCATTGGAAGTTACTTCAGATCTACTGGTGGTAAAAGTTTTTTATCACATTCATCTTGACAACCAACATTTACTTTCTGGTGTTGTGACTGGGATTTTATGCTTGCTTACATGAATGATAGAGTTTGTGTTTTGATTCTTGGAAAAAAAAAACATGTGTACGAAAGGTGTGTGGTTGTATAGTTGAGAAAGTGCATGGTGCAAGTGTTTATGAGTGTGCATGCCTATGCGTGTGAGAGGGTGTATGAGTGTTGGTGTGTGCATGTGTGTAAGAGGAGAATGGAAAGGAACAGAGGGAAAGGGGGAGTAAGAGTGCATGAGAGTATGTGAAAGCATAGGTATGTGTGAGAGTGAGAGAAGAGAGTTTGCTAAAAGGTAACCACTAGAGTTGAAGGCCCCTTGGTGCATGTATTTGCCCGTATCTTCCCGCGGTACATCAGAGTGTAATTGTGGATTTAGGGCGATCAAAACTAACCTAGCATCTGAAAGTTTAGCCAAATACCATTGTGTGTGTGCACTTTCCCTTGGACTAAGAGGTCTTTCATTTTGGTGCGTTTGTCGGGAATTGGCTTAGCACATCTCATAGAGAGTGCTACGAGTTTGCTTGGTACCCCAATCGTGTGGCACAGCCAAGTCGATCCCAAATCTGCTTTGATCTTCATTAAAGAAATGGCTCAACAAAGGCAAGCCTGTGGTTTTGAGATATCAAATTATGTGAGATGCTGGAGTTGCGAGCAGGTGGGGCATATAGCCAAATATTTCCCTCGCATATGCACGTCATTGGATTTTGTCCCCACATGTGAGGACTACGGGAAAAAGCGCTTATGTGAGCACATGTGTAGCTCAAAAGAAGTGAATGTCAGAAAGGTTGCAACAAATGGACCTGAGAGGTGTGTATCTTCTCTATATGTGGAGGTTGACAAGAGCGGAGTTACTTCATCGATAGAGACCGCAAGAGCAAGTGAGAGCAAGGACACTGGATCTCCAGACCGAGGCTTGGTAGAACTTGTGAAGAGCCTGGAATGTCAAGTCAATTGGCTGCATGTGGAGCGGGATGGCGATAAGGTCAAGATGGAGAGAATAGAAGAAAATCAAGTGAAAATGGAAGAAGTCTTAGGAAATTGGGAAAAGGAGATGCGATCGGTGGAAAGTGAGAATGAAGAGTTAAAGGGGGAAAACAAGAACTTAAAAAGACAAATCCAAACACTTCAGCATGAAAGCGGGGTTAGAAGGGAAAAGCAAATGAAAAAAGAAGTCTTAGACATTAGAACTGGTCGGGTAACAATAGACTGCTACCATGTCATGATCGAAGAAGAGCCCTCAAGAGATAGGGATGACCTGATGAGGAGAGTCCAACGAATGGAGCATGAAATTGAGAAGGTACAAAGCATAATCCGTCGATACAGTGATCAAGCGGATAAGGCATGTGAGGAGTTCCACCTCGAGTTAGAAAGAATGAAAAGTGCCCAAGCAGAGAGCGATGAGAAAGTGAGACAGGTAGAAAAAGAGAATGCAAAGTTGAGTAGCAAGCTCGGTAGGTGGATGAATCGGAAAAATGACGAAACCCGAGAATGGATAGAGGACCCGAAAGTAGGAAGAATAGAAGGAGAGCTGAAAGCCATGTTGGATAGGTTGGATGCGTTCGGAACGGAGTTAGAAAGGACAAAGAATGAATTGTTGATGAAGAAAATAGGAGTAGGATTTGGGAGGAAAGATAGATTAGAGAGGAAGTTGAGAAGTTGACTCTTCGACTTGAGAAGAGGGAGGATATTCCCCTCGGATCTGAAAAAGGGACGAGAGAATTAGATGAAGAGATGGAGAAAATATGGAATCGGTTCCGAGGCATTGAATCTGACCTGTTCCAATATCATAGTGATATTGAGTACAACAAGCAAGGATTAAGGGACTTAGCAACGAAGCTTGAGTCATTGAGGGGCACAACGGGTAATGGTAGTTTCTCAAGTCATTTATCAGGTCATGTGGAATCTCTACGAGGCAGAGGTTGGAGATGAAAAAAATAGACGAGGAGATGGATGTCGGTGAGGAAGGCTTGAGTCTGACTAGGGTTTGCTTTGCGGATTGCGATTCAGAAATGTGAGGACGAGCGGACCAAGTGTGTTGTACGCTTAGGACTTAAGTGACACTTTCAGAGGTTTCAGGTCGACAAGATAGTTAGTGTGTGCGGGTTTTGAGAGGAAAAGTTGACCATGACATTAGTGGCCGGATTTGGCTTGAGTAGCAGCAGAGAGGAGATGTGTCTCATCGGGATGTCCACGGGGAGTTTATGTGTGTGTGTGTCGCGATCGGGATGGTTGGGAAAAAAGTCCTTTCTTTTGTCTCCTAATTCTCGAGATGCGGGAATTAAAAAGAAAATGAAAAAAAATATATGTTTATGTATGTGTGCATGTGGCTACGCGCCTATGTGGGCCAATAGGTGGGTGGACCCACTTTGGCCGGGTGGTCAAAGCCACGAACCGACATCGGTTTCGCATAGGGCTAGCTGTCTGTGTGTCGCGCGCTACGTTGGGTTGGTAGATGGGTGGAAAAAAAACTCGATCGGGTGGTCGAGTCCACGAGTCACATCCAGCTTCAGCGTAGGCCGGCAAGTGTGAGTAAATATGTGAAAAAATGATGAAAAAAAAACACAAAAATGTGAAAAAAAATGAATGAGAAAAAAAATTCCTCGCTTGAGGGGGGACAGAAGAGAGGTGAGAGAGCTTGATGCTCGGATGGGAATATATGTATATGTGTTGTGGGGATCTGGGAATGTGTGGACTCCCGATGAGGTATGTCGAATCCAAGCTTAAGCTCGGCTAGGGTTTTGGTTGTGACGTGTCTATGGAAGACTTGGACTCGAGGGATCCAAGCATGCTAGGTACCTTGTTTGTCTGTAAACCTTCGGGAAGTGTTCAGTTTGGCTCTTAGGTGGTATGACAACTTGAGAAGTCCTGAATCGCATTGATGATGAGTGGTCCTATCGAGGTGAGCTCATGTTAGGCTTGAGTGGTCCTTGTCGTGTATCCATCAAGTAGAGTGGTGTGGCGGTGAGCTAGCATGGAATTTAGTTGAAAAATGGAAAAAAAGAACAACAACAACAAAGAGTCGATGAAAAGGAAAGTGGGTAGTGAAAACCCTAAGTCGAAGGGGCATGGAAAATGGACAAGAGGATTTGAGTGAAACTGGAAAAGAAATTAGGAAAGCGAACGTATAAGCCAAAAGAGTAGCAGAAACGAAGAGTGGATGTGGGTCTTGCATGAATGTATGTTGTGTGTATGAAAAAATAGTAGGAAAGCGATAGTGAGGTCAAGAAGAATACCAGGAAGAAAAATTTGATGCGGTTTTTACTTGTTTTTACATTGCATGTGAATGGAGAGGAATGACGAGAGAGGGAATGTGGACATGTCTTCTACTTGCATGTATGTTGTCGGTGACGAGAATGCATGTGTGATGCGGGATCATGATGTGTGTGCTGAGTATATATGTGTGATGTGGATGAAGGATATGATTGTCTTTTCATTTTGGTTGTACATATTGTGATTTGATGAAGAAAGGTTCTAATGTTTTAATGAAGTTTGCAGACAGGTGGACATGTCGATGAAGATGCGAGAGGATGGACAAAGATGGTAAGTGGAATGATTGGATTTTGGTACTGATCGATGATTGTATGAGGGCGATTGCAGGTGCTACATCGAGGAAGAAGAGAATAGGCATACAAGGTAAAGATTTGTATTTAATTGAGTGATGATCACATGTTGGAACTTGAGTGCAGGTAGCATATCGCTCGTCGAGGACGACTTCACAATTAAGAAGAGGGGAGTATGTTAGCTCAAGAAATGGTTGGTTTTTATGCACTAATGTGTTGCTATTTGGCAGAAGAAGATGTTTGATTACAGGTACTTGAAGAGTGATCAAATGTTTGAAGGGAGGTATTTGCAACTACATGACGACATCTTGCTCAGAGGGGAATGCCCTTGGTGTTTGGAGTTCCGATTATGGAAAATATAAGCATGTCCAAGATGTAATTACTTGTTTGAGCAGATGCAATTTGAAGGAATCTATCCAGATTTAAACACTTCTGTCCATATCATGAAATGCTAACAATATACACAGATTTACCACAAGTTTTTGGACACATTCAGGCGTTCAGAGTTCACATTTGGTGATGACCTTGTTGCTTCGGATATTTTATGGAGAAGTACCCAAGTGTTATCCCAGAGGCTGTTTCATTTGTCTATGCACTGAAATCTTGTGGCGTGCTAATGGCTATCGATAAAGTTGGCTGCAGTTTGGTTGACATGGTTGTCATGAGACATGTATGCTAAATGTGGTGCTCTTTCCAAGGCGAAATGTGTTTTTGATAGCCTTTGCATCGAGATGTTGTTTGTTGGAATGCCTTAATAGTAGGCTATATGCATGATGGACAAGGTGAATGGGCATTGGACTGCTTCAAACGAATGAAGCATGATGGTATCACTCCTAATGCAACAACATATGCATGCATGTTAAAAGCATGTGCTTCTATTGGTGCATGTGATGAAGGGCAGAAGATCCATGATGAGATTGAAAGACAAGGTTTGTTGGAAGTTGACATTATGGTTGGCAATGCACTTGTGGATATGTATGCCAAATGTGGTGACTTTTCAAAGGCACAAGATGTACTACAAAACCTTCCTTTTCGCGATATGGTCGCATGGAATGCGTTGATTGCAGGATGTGCTGAGTATGGAAAGGGATATGTTGAACATGGGTACTATGAAGAGGCCCTCAAATACTCAGATGATATGCAATTGCAAGGTGTTTTGGCAAGGAAGCAATCAATATGTCAAATCATGTTCATTACCATGATAGATTTATCAGAAGATAATATGATAGCTCCTTACATTTCCTTTAATTCTTAAAGGCTTTCCGTTTTATTTGTCAGAAAAATGGGCCGCTTCCGTTTTTGTGTGCAGAAGGAAGTTTCTTTTGTTTGTTTGCTACAAGGATTGTGTGGTGGATTCTCTTCAGAGGCAATGGGGGCCTCTATCTCAGGGCCGAAAAAAGGGGAAACTCTCTCTGTTTTTTTCGTGTGCAGGAACAAGGCGGGGGGCAAAACAAGCTTCGTCTTCTTCGTTTTGGTTCCTCGACCACTGTTGTCCTCTTGGGGAGAGGGGCGTCGGCTCTGTCCATGTTTTTTTCACTGATTTTCTGGGTTGAGGGGGTCACTCTCGATTTTTTGAGAAAAGGGATTGTGGTCTGAGAGGGGGCTTCTGCCTAACCCTTTGAGGATGGAGGGAGGTGGAGGCACATTTGCTTTTGGCTACAAGAGGGAGGACGTTCGATGCAAAAGGGGGATGCCCTTGAATGACACGTACTCGGGGCCTTGAATTCACACGGGGGGACTTGGTGTTTTTTTCGGATGATTACTAGTGGGAGGGAGGGGAGCACATACTTCATCTGCGCCTTATGGTAGTGCATGCGACTCTTGACATCCTCGCCTGCCATATCCACATAGCTCGTTAGGTCCATATGGAGAGGCATGCAATACAGATCCTTACGGGACGCTTAATGCCTTGGATCTTTATTATTCACACAATTCCTTGGAGCCTGCACGTGATTCCATTTCTTCTGGGGTGCACATGAAGATCAAGAAGAGGCACATTTTTCACGAAATGGATGAATAGGAGGTAGCATGCAGAAATGGAGGTGATAGAGAAAGAGGAGTATGCCAATATGGTTTTGTCAGCGAGTACCTATCATGGTGTGCAACGTTTTTATTGGTATTCTTAGTTGGAGCGATGAACCCATTAGTAAAGAAGGGAATCCTCTGCGTGTGACGTATCTCTGTGTGTGGTGTTGTTTGAAAAAGAAGATTGGTCTTTCTGGAGCTCTTCACAAAGCATCAGGGAGGGAGAGAGAGGCCATGGCTTGTGCCCATGCCAACCTATATTAAAGGAATCTGAGCAACCAGCTATGGAAGATGGGATTTAGAAGCGAGAATAATCTACTGTTCGCTGAAGCTTCAAGTGATGTCCCTTCGATCAGATTGTTCATAGAAAATATTACTCATGTCCTTTCAAAGGGAAAAGATGGGCATCATCAAGGAAGATCAGTAGAATTTTAGCATTAAGAGACTTGTCTCCTCACGATGCTGTTTACATGCATTTTATTAGTGATGATGCTCAATGAAAGGGTTCAGGTGTATATTTTGGCAGGCCAACATTAAAAGGCGAGCTGATCGCTTTATGTGAAGGTGCTGCACATGCGAGTCTCTGGAAAAAGCTCATCGATGCAAATATCTATGGATGCCACTTGCAAAGGGAGCAATGCAAGGAGAAATATGCATTGATGAAGTGCAAGAATGAGCTAGAAATTATGTCATATGATATACATGGAGGTTTGATGAACATCCAAATCGGATCATCTTGTGGCAGATGAGGGTAAAACACCACGAAACTGGAGACTTAATAGTTGCCTATGTTGGAGTCCTCACATGCAGTGGGCTGTTTACTTTGGGAAATCTATGAATAGCTTTGGGTTTTATTCATATGCAAAAGTGACACAAGAAGGATTGCGCTCATATAGGGCTAGTTTCCCTAATGCAAAGGTTGCATGAATGGATTTGAAGGTCAAGATAATCATGAGGGCTTGTGAAGGACCACCACCATATACAACACTATCTCAAGCACTTGCCAGGAAGCTTAAGGGACCAAGATTGTGATTTGAATTCAAGACAAAGAAGCTCAGTATGTAGAAGTAAAGGCTATATTGCATCCATGAATCAAAGATCGGCCTACAGATGGAAGACCAGATGTGACGTTGGGGACACGCCTAATAAAGCTGGGGAAGTCTGTCGAAGCTCAGGCTGCTTACGAGGAGAGATGTCAGGCCACTTGAAGTGAAAATCCATATGTTTGGTAGACATGGGTTATTCTTGAACAGAAACAAGGACATGTTGCTCGAGCATAGAGACCGTGTGATGCTTCAACTGCTGCTGATATAGAGCATGCTTCTGCTTGGCATGGATGGGCTGTTTTGGAGCTACAGTAAGGAAGCATCCTCAATTCGCTGCAGATATCTAACCTACTGATGTAGTTCTGGATTGGAGAAAGAACCAACACATGTGGTTAACAGATAAGGAAATTATTTTGATTTTTGGGTAGAGTGCTTTGATTGTCACGTTGTTACTTGACTGATATATTTAGACGCAAGTCTTTTTCTCAAACGTTGATGTTATCACAAGTTTTCAAATAGTCTTGACAAGCTGGTTGTTTGCTTTTGCAAGAGAACTTTTGACGGCTGCTAATAAACGCAGAATACTTTTATTCTACACATGATCCAAATCATGTCAGCAATTTAGTCGTGCTTTTCGTTATGTCTTAGTACTGTATAAATGATCAACTGTTTGATTTTTCTTGAGTGACGGAAAAGGAACTATTCGTTCTACGAAAATAACATCTTGAATGATGCCTTTCGAATGATTTTGAAGTGAAAATTAATCTGAGATGCTATGTGCTTTTTGATGCTACGGGTTTTACCCCCAATTCGTTCTATTGCAACACTTTTCAAAAAATTGCAGGAGATGACTTGATCACTAACAAGCGCTGAAGGATTGTTGTCCACATAGTATTGAACACTTCCATTGACACAGTTGGCTGTGGGTAGGGTGCTGCATGTTTTTGTTCCATTTTCTTATCTCTGCTTGGGCATTTTTTAGGGACAACTCTCGATTGTCTTCACAGCTTAAAATCATAGCGCCATGCTCATTTGGTGTGAACGATTTCTTTCTGGAGCCAAGGGGATGGAGTTCATTCCATGAATAAATATAAAGACCTCTATACATCGAATTGGAAATTATGATGAAGTGGTGAGGAGAGAATCAAAGGGAAGGATTCCACGTTGTTGTCCTTTCTTGCCACAATGTTGTCATGTCGGTTCTGACACTTGCTAGACCTTAATATGACATGTTTGGCCTGAGGTCATTTTTAGTATGACATGGAATAGAATCTGTCACTTCTATTTTTCACTCTTATATGCTCGCTTGTATAGGCACGATTTGAACCACAAGTCTACAAAAGTACTAAGCAGATCATCTTTGGGTTTCCCATACATGTTATGAGAGAGAACTTCTGTAGAGCACACATAAAAACCATTTATTTTCGTGTACCTGCCAGCTAGGGTGGTCTTTCGGGCGACTCAAAGTGTAGATTGGATTTTGATCTATGCCATTCTGAATATGCTTCACTGAGCCACAAATGGAAGGCTTATTTTCATGTGGGTGCATCCCTCTTATGGCATCCAGTGCTTGAGGACGTCCTCTTCATCGGTTATTGTCACAAATGAAAACAGGAGCAGAGCTACTATCCTAGGGAATCATTGGAAGTTACTTTAGATCTACTGGTGGTAAAAGTTTTTTATCACATTCATCTTGACAACCAACATTTACTTTCTGGTGTGACTGGGATTTTATGCTTGCTTACATGAATGATAGAGTTTGTGTTTTGATTCTTGGAAAAAAAAAACATGTGTACGAAAGGTGTGTGGTTGTATAGTTGAGAAAGTGCATGGTGCAAGTGTTTATGAGTGTGCATGCCTATGCGTGTGAGAGGGTGTATGAGTGTTGGTGTGTGCATGTGTGTAAGAGGAGAATGGAAAGGAACAGAGCGAAAGGGGGAGTAAGAGTGCATGAGAGTGTGTGAAAGCATAGGTATGTGTGAGAGTGAGAGAAGAGAGTTTGCTAAAAGGTAACCACTAGAGTTGAAGGCCCCTTGGTGCATGTTTTTGCCCGTATCTTCCTGCGGTACATCAGAGTGTAATTGTGGATTTAGGGCGATCAAAACTAACCTAGCATCAGAAAGTTTAGCCAAATACCATTGTGTGTGTGCACTTTCCCTTGGACTAAGAGGTCTTTCACTCTCCTTACAAAAATGAGCCTCTATATAGGCTAAGCACATTCCCCCATGTGTTCTTTTTGACTAGTCAAAAAGGAGCACATGCTTTCTAACTAACATATCTTTTGATATCTTGGAAAATATTCCCAAATCTCAAGGAAATGGAGGCGTGGGAATTTGGACATGGCTTATCTTCTACATTTGCAAAAAAGGGATTTATTTACAAGTCTCCATACCATAGTGTTGGAGAATTTATCAAAAAGTGCTTAGGAGGGTGTTCACATGTGCACACCTCCAATATACTTAAGAGTGGTATTTTTATGAGTACTAGAGGGTTCCTTTGCATAAAAGAAATTGTGAGCAACCCTTATAACCCAACACTCTACTCCCCCTAGACTTTGTCGTCCTCAACGAAGCTAAGATAGGAGAAGCATACATTACTAAATTGGTCCAAATTTGGGTCTTCAAATCTTCAAATCTGCAGCTCTTCAAGTCTTCAAATTTGCAAGTCTTCAATCTTCAGGTCTTTAATGCTGAGCGACACAATCCCCATGGGGGGTAGTGAGCCCAACCATGTACACAGCAGCCTAGTTGCCAAATATGCAGCAATTCTTCTGAGCAAGTCTTTAGAGAACCTGAGAACTGCAAGTCCAAAAACTCCATGCGCATACACAACCATTGCAAAAAAGATAGAGCAAGAAAGGACACAGCATACACAACACTTAGGATAGGAGTCCTAGCATCAAAGATGTACCAAGCTTCCCATAGGATGGCTGGGAAAGTGGACACAATCCCTAAAATAGGGCAGTCACACATCCAAAAATAGCAAGCTCCTTGATAATCCCTTTTTCTTTGTCATGATAACAATGCTTGTTCTTTATAGCTCAAGTCCAATATCTAACAGCACACCCTAAGTAAGAATGAGATTGATAGGGCACCACCATCTTTGGCCTCCATCAAACTTCCACCATCACCATGCAGAAAGCACTTTTAGTATCTTGTGTGTAGATAGGACTTGAGACATAGTCCCCCAGAAGGGACAGTCACAAAAGAAAGTCACAATCGGATCCTGAATGTCATCCCCGACCATATGAGTAGACAGATCATACCAGAGTGGAGGACCCACTCTGAGAATCTGAGGAACAAGTATCTGTACACAGCAAAGCATCAACATATAATGCAGATCATCTTCTCCAAGTAAGGTCAAGGGCAACAAACACAATCCCCACTTGGGGCAGTCACAAAAAATGAAGACTTTCATGAGCCTATTTTTCGCATGTGGAAGTGTGGAGTTTTGGACACCATCCCTAGGTAGGGCAGTCATAGAAACTCCAAACAAGGGTGCATCATCCTATAATTATAAAAGACATCATGGGGCATACATAAAAATTGAGAATATGATAGAGCAAGCAAGGGACTGGCTGTTGGAGCATTTCAAATCCCACAATGAATTCATTTATCCCTGCAACAAGGTCCAAATAACCTACCATGTCGATCATAGGTGCAAAGTGATTGCAAGAGTAGTGGACATGACCCTGACTAGACAGTCGTATCAAACCAACCATAAATCAATCTATGCTGCATAACATCCAAAGCTCGTTGGTGGCAGCAGCCCAACCTACAAACTGTGAATTTTGGCATCATTCAAACTTGTTTTGCACATACACATGGCAGACCAGGGGCTCCAAGGATTTTTCCTATAGTACACTCCAAGCATATATGGGAAAAGTTAGAACCAATCTCAGAAAGACACCCGAGAGTTCGACATGTATTTAGCCAAGCCTTGTGTTACACACATTCAGAAGAGCCACCATGAGGCAGCATACCACATTGTCATGCAACACATAGATTGATAGACCAAGAAGCGACACCCAAGCCTAAAGCCACCTTCAGCTGAGAGTAACTTGCAATCATATTCTCTGTTAGTAGGTCTAGTAGGAGCCTTTGGCCAGTTTGGATAGCAAGACCTGCCACTTATGGCCATACTTCTCAATTTGATGACAACTCAAAAGTATTTCTTGCTTCAAGCATGTAATGAGCATATGGAATTCGCAGGTGTCTGAGAGCTCATGAGCCGAAAAGATTATATGTTTGGTGTATCAAACCACATTATTCCCTACATAGGATAATCATATTAACAATTGAATGATTGACCATAAGTTTGTGCCTCATGAAGGAGCATAGCCTAGGGACAAGTAGCATAACCCCAAGTAGACTATGATACACCTAATAATCGATTGTGTTCAACCATCTTAGGCAACGATATAACATACTTCCCAAGAGTAGGACATCGTTAGAGCAGAGCCATGCATAGAAATATTTTCCAGCAACGGGCAATACACCAAGACAGTTGTTGACCAAAAAAGCTCAACTAGGTACTTCGTACATCATGTCACCCAGGAAGAAGTACAACCATTCTCAAAAAGACACCAATGAGTAATTCAGAGTTTGCATATATCCAAGCTTATGAGCAAGCACCATCTGAGGAGGATGCATGCCCTTGTAATTACCTGCTATATGTTAACTGATAGACCATAACGCAACAACAAATCACAAGCTTAGAAGCCACTCTTGGCATTTCTTCAAGTATGAGTGAAATGATTAGAAAGAATGACCATGATCTTGAAATTTTTAGTTGGATCCTTCATACATATTTTTGTCATCTTACAACAGATACAGAAGCATCAGAATTTAGAGCATAACATATTTCAATTAGAGTCTCCAAGTGGTAGGGCCTTTGGACACCATCAAACATCATATTTGTTGCATCTATTTTACTTTCCAATTCACAAACTTGTACGTTGATCAGGGATAGTGGGAAATCATCCCAAACGTGTGTGCACATCTTCAAAAACCTAGATACCTTACATATTGTGATTTGTATGTCCATAAAGAGCTTCATCACCTAAAATGCGTTGCTTCAGTTTACCACACCAAGTTTTACTGCATTGAAAGTACACATACCAGTCCTATCTGCCAGGTCGATATTTGGAGCCATATAGGAGTGTTGGAGTTCTAGGGGTGTTATGAAATCCATGTTATCAATTGAATGAGTTTGTTCAAACCCTCATAGATTATCCTTTGTAGTTCAGCTCATGCGGGTCGATTTTCTTCCAGCTAACTTTTCCTGTAGCAATACCTATCATAAACCCAAAATCTATGCAGGATCTTTAGACCATGTGAGTTGGTGGTCGAGTAACAATTTGGATGGGGCACAATTGATGTTGTGAGGGAAAACTTATGGAGGCATCTCCTATGCTCCCAAAGAGGCAACCATCACAACAACATCCTGGATTCAACCTTTCAGCCATAGTTCCGTTGAAGTCTTGAGTAACCTTGATGTCTTCTGTAGCCAAACCAATGATGCACCGCACAACTGAGGAGATCACAGGAAAAGCCTGGTGGGCATTAAGCATTTCAACTTTACCTAGCAAGGATATGATCGAATGTAGAGGGAATGGTTTCAATGTACTATTCTGAATTTGGTAGCCTGCTTTTTTTTTGTAGTACTGAAGGGTGCCATGCCAAGTGGTTCCATCCATCCAGATTCATGCAGCAATAGATGTTTCAACAAGGCATAAGCACGCGAGAAGGCTTACTAAAGATTCCTTTTTATCCATGGTTTAAAGGCTTAGTCTTTATTTTTCTCGGAGGAAGAGCTTAATTGTGGTGGAGATGGGCATGAGAGAGAACCCGTGGAGCCTGACCCTGCTAGTATGGAGTACGACAGAGCTCATAGTGTAGCAAAAACGATGCCAAAATAAAGCTCAAGGGTTGAGCCTGTAGGAGTAGAGGACGTTTTACAAGAGGCCAAAGATCTTATGGTTAGTAGCTATGACTTCCCCCAAAGCAGCAAGGCTTGTTCTAGCTCAACAGAGAGTTACAAGGGGTGGCTTCATTGGCAACAGCCAACACTTGGACCTGAACATGTCACAATTGTAGTTCATACCGTATGCAGGCTTTTGCAATGGATTTTCCTCCACCAATGGGTCAAATTTGATTAGCGACATCCTGATGATGCCTCTGAGTAATAAACCAAACTTCGGGTGCAGGATGTCCTTGGTTGAGGCAACTAAGTTCACAGCCACAATAGAATTCCAGCATGAAAATTTCTCTATCAAAAATTGGCTTATCAAATGCCTTCATTGTGAATTAGTCATTGTAGCCCCGCCCAATTCTGGTAGGGAGGCACCATTAATATTTCATTAACATTTTGGATGCCCAGCTTCATCATCATCTCGAAGCTTCATTGCACATCCCTATGATGTGTAACACATGCAATCGATTAGTTGAGCCCGAACCCTTATAAACAAAAGGATTTGAGAAGGGTGGGTGGGGAAGAAATGCACAACCCCAGCTATAGAGAAAGCTGAAGGTCGCATGATCTCTCACACAGATGATCTCTCACACAGAGATTATACGCAACCTAGAGGTAGCATCGCTAGTGAAGAATCGATCTGGGATAGATGGTGAGGGACAGTGAACTCAGATGGGTTGGTGAAAAGGGTAAGGAAGCGCCTGGATAGCCTTTCCTTGAACTACTATGGACCTTCTTGTCTACATCTTTGATCGTTGCCCCGAGAAATGAAGCACAAATCTGCTATGCTGCTTCTTGTCTATGCGTTTGATTCATCATAGAGGCTCAAAGATGCGCAGGGACAAGGGCACAATGTTCATGATTTCGGAGGGAGACCAAAAGTGTCTGTAGGTGGGAAAAGCTTATGCCAATAGAGAAATGATAAGAATGTCCTTTGACAGCCTGCGGAGTTGAGAAGTTCTCGCAATTTCGTTGTGGACAAGGTAGAAGGAGCATCCAAGAGAGCAGCAGTCACCCCATTTGCATCAAGGAAGTCTTGGCTCAACCCTAAGCAATTGGACCTATTTAGCCAACAGAGTGATACCTGATGAGATGCCTCATGAGGAGATCAAGACCAGGCAGTGTGGAAGGAGTGATGTCGAGGAAGGTTTAAATGGATGGACCCGATAGAGCAAAGCATGTCGCATAGGGAAGTTGGTATTTGGTATGGCAAAGGTGGCAAGGGATGTTCAAGTGAGCATACCCTCCTACGTTGAGGGCAATAGACAAGAAGGGACACTCAGTACCATAGAGATGGAGGAATCGTCAGACAAGGGGAGCCGGAAGGCTCAACCCCGCCATTGTGTCGAGCTCAAACCAAGGAAGGAATCATATGCAAACAGAGGGAGAGAGTAATCCTCCCCCCACCAACCCTCGCAACCATAATCAACCACACAAGCATTGATATTTCCACTGACTCCCTACCAACCACCCCTGTAGCTTAAGCGTAAGCACCACCTCCTTTACTTGTCAATCCGCAGAGACGTGAGGACCGGTATGAAGACCACGAGCAAGTGAAGGCCCAAGTGCGTGAGTGAAAGCACACATACACACACACGTGCACAAGGTAAGATCAAAGAGAGGAACAATGGAAGGATTTTGATTACAAAAGGAATCTATTACAAAACTGAAATCTACAAGAAGCTCACCTCTAAAATGAGCTCTCTAGCTCTTTTTATAGTTTTTGGACTAGTTTTGGCCCTGTCCAGACCTAGTGTTTGGCCTAGTTAAAAATTAGGTTCCAGGGCTTATTTGAGGGCTCAAACAAAGTCTAAAAATTATGAAAATTGGTAGGATGATAGTTCTAATATCCTCAAGCTCAAGGACTCCTTGGCTTGCACAAAATGGAGCTAGAAAAAAGGTGAAATGATATTTACAATGGTTTCAAGTGATGAAAATCACTATTTTATAGGGATTTCTTCTGAGAATTTGACATACACTTCTTGGAGCTCCCTTCTTGCTCCTTCTTGTGTGCCCACTTCTCTGATGTGCGTTTTATGCTTTTCCTTGACCTTGAGCTTCAACACTCCCCCCCCTCTCGAGTATGTCGTCCCTAACAGACCCTTGTTGTAGTGGTTGTTCTAGGTAGTGCTTTGAGAGGTAGTATCCATTCTGTATGAACAAGAGTCATCTATCTTCCAAATTTGGCAGCATTGGTTGTCTGGTTCTTCATTTGTCACTGCAAGCCTTTGCAAGTCATAGTCCCTTGGTATGTACTTCTTTCATGGATTCCAGCATGAATGCGTCGTTGTGAGCTTTCAAAAATTGCGACTTGCTCAAAAGAGGTTGTCCAGATTGAGTTGGAGCAACTACTAGCTTCGAATTGCTTCCTAGGTATTTATGTTGTCCCCATGATATCCTCTAGCTCTTCTAAAGATGATTTTTAGAGTAGTCATGCCAAGTACTCATAACCCATAGTGAATGATGGATAAGTGTGTATGTGCATGGGTTGAAAAAAGTATGTGCCTTGTGCACGGCCTTGTAATGTAGCCCTATGCGTGCTTACTTGGAAAATGCATTGGAAGAAGTATGGTGCAAAAATTTGGGGTCTTGAGCTAAGTGCTCAAGGGTATGCTGATGAAGAGGTTTCCTACTCTATCATGGTTATAATGTGGCCCAAGTAGGAGATTCTTACCATAGTGAATGGTCAGTTGATGCGGATCTCTTCGTGTTGTACACTTGTCATTGTGATGGACCATTGGTTGGTCTATCGTTATCGATGAATGCCCTGGTTAATGGTCCATGGATGGGAGATTCGTCGAGCACCTGGTCATGTCCCCTCTCTTCAAAGTAGCATTTGCCAAATACCGAGAATTGAATTTCTTTATATTCCTTGACAAACAGCATTGGGTAACTACACTGAGCTTAGTTTCACATATTCTCTTTGGCTCACCCTAAGCAGGAGTCTTGTCACCTTCAAGCTCTTTCCTCCTACCATGGTAAGAGGAAACAATAGTTGTGGATGCTATGTTCATGCCAAGTGCTTGCCATCTACCCGATACGGCGGTAATAATATCATCTGCAAGCCATTACACACTTCTATCCAATTGATAAATGCCCAGTAATCAACGGTTCCACCTTCCACTAAGCATGACTCATTCGTGTTCCATGAGCCAAACCTGGGAACAGGCTCTCTCTCACTCTCTCTCTTTTTTTGCTCCCTCTCTGCCTTCTCTTTTTTTTTTTGGAAAAAATATCACAAAACAAGAACACAAAAGTTAGTATCAATAGAAATATTTGACATATGTCAATGTGCTCTTGTGCTTGGGATTCTCAAGTGTGTCTATGCACGGCCGTGTAATGTGGCCCTATATTAATGCATACTTTGGAAATGCATGACCTGAATGGTGCAAAAGACAAGGTTGTGCAAGGAGCACATGGTTGTCGCTCGTCGAGGCTTGATGTCACTTGCAGATTTTGATGCCATCTTTGTTGGAGATATCCATTGTATCTCGAGATGACAACTGATCATTCCTCCTTATAGGGATCCATTTGAGAACGGTCTGCGACTGGGTAGTGATCACCTTTAACCGCTTCATGTTTGAATGATTTCATGAGGGTTTGATCCATCGTGGTTGGCTCTTTACTTTGGCGGATGCTATCGGTACTTTCGTCTTCCAAACCCATATCCTTGCAGAAGAGGTTCTTTGATCTTTGTTGGAGCTCTATGCTTGATTTAGTCCTTTACCTCGCCTTGGTGTCTTTGTTGTGCAGGTTGTTGCCTTGAAGTCCCCCCCTGGATTTTTTCTGAGTTTAGGCTTGATTGCTTGGGATCCTTGGATTGGAAGTGGTCTTTCTTGAGGATAAGTCATGGTAGGCCTAGACCATAGATTTTGAAGTCTAGTGTGAGAGGGCTGATTTTGTACAAGGGCTTTCTTTGGTACCCATATCATAGTGCGATTTGGTTGGACTGTAAGTAATTTCTTGGCCACCCAAATTTTCTTGACATTACCAAGAAAATGTGATTTTTGTTTCTTGATGTAAGGGTCTTTTGGGCCTTCTATGTGAGTTTTTTGAGAAAACTCATCTTTACATGGGGAATGTCACAAAGGTTGATCTTCTATACCTACATCAAGCTCATGCAAGGGATGAGTGGGTTGTGTGGTTTGAGATTGATCTAGAGATTCATCTATACATTTATCCGTATTACACATCGAATCTCTAGATGTACAAATGGGTGATGAATTTTCATGATTGACCATAGATTTGACATCATTCTCCACATCAGTGATACAAAGTATGTGTTGATCATCTCCTTCTTGATCATATGAGTGTAGATCATCCCTGCTTATTGTTTCCAGAGGGGAATCTAAATTTACAGGAAGAGAGGGTCTTTCCACATCCCCCAAACACTTGGAGTCCTTCATTTCTCCATTCTCCAAGGTTGCCTATGATTTACTCAAAGAGGGATTAGATTCAAAAACATGAGTAGAAAGAAAATTTTGTGCATGAAAAGCACACTGTTTGAAAAGATGATTTTCTCCCCAATTATCATAAGGCCGATAGTCATTAGTATTTTCAATAGATAGATATGTAGAATCGCGCATAATAGGTGGAGAAAACACCTCAAATTCTTGATGATTTTGTGTAATGAACCTTTGGGTGCCAATGATCAAGTCTTCATCTATACAATCCATGACAAAGAATGTTTCCAAAAATTGCATATCATCCACCATAACAGGCAACACCACGTGACCCATGCAATCATAATGTTCCCCATCCATGAGGATAGAAGAATGAGTTGTTGGTTGAATGTTCTCAAAGATAATGACCACTAGGTCAATATGAATTAAATTCCACTCACAATTAGGATTGATATAAACACCCAACCTTCTATGGTCATATCCTATTCTGATATCCACAAAAGTATTATCATATTCTCTTGTTGCAAATAAGGATCCAACCCCCTTAGACATTTTCCCCGTTTCCTTGACTCCTTGCAATTTTTCTCTAGATGTTTCATCCTCATGTGAGATTATTTCATGCACTTCATGTTCATCTCCCTTCTCTTTTCCCATCTTAGCCCCCTTTCTTCTCTCTTTTGCTTTTTTCTTTCCCATGATGCAATTTTTTCTCCCTCTTGGTATTGCAAAAAAAATCCTTTGGAGCCCCCCTGGTTTCCTGGTCCCACTTGAGGGTCAACTTCAAATTATCCTACCTGAAAATTAACGCATTATTCCTATAAAAAATAGTTGAGGCCATGTAGGATTCGAAACAAGCTTTCCAACAAGCTATAGAGCTCAAAAAATGGACTTTGGATGAAAAAGCTATGTCAAATCAGGCTCCTGAGGGTCAAAACAGGCAAACAGGACCTTTTGGAAAAAATCGCGACTTTGTGAAATCAAGAGAATCGCGATTTTGTGAACTTCAAGAGAATCGCGATTTTGTGAACTTCAAGAGAATCACGATGCTATGAACTCAGAGAATTGCGATCCTGAGAAACCAAGAGAATCGCGATCCTGTGAAACCAAGAGAATCGTGATTGTGTGAAATCAAAGAATCGCGATTGTGTGAAATCAAAGAATCGCGATTGTGTGAAATCAGAGAATCGCGATTTTGTACCTTGAGAATCGTGTTTTCACAAAATGGTGTTTTTGGCTGAAAATCGTGATTTGTGAGAATCGCGATTTTGAGCAGAGAATCGTGTTTTTGAGAATCGCGATTTTGAGCAGAGAATCGTGTTTTTTGAGAATCGCGATTTTGTTGAAAACATGGAGAGAAGGGAGTCAAGGATCCTAGTCACATATGTAAAATACAAGAAAGTTGCAACATTCTACCTAGACACATAGGAAACACAAGCATGCACACACACCTCACTCTCTCACACTCTAAGACTAAATACATTTATGCACAAAGCCTTCAGAGAAAAGAGATTTCTTCCATTCAAAGGATATTACATGAGAGCACGTCAAACCGAAAGCTTTCTCCTTACAAAAATGAGCCTCTATATATAGGCTAAGCACATTCCCCCATGTGCTCTTTTTGACTAGTAAAAAAGGAGCACATGCTTATCTTTTGATATCTTGGAAAATATTCTCAAATCTCAAGGAAATGGAGGCGTGGGAATTTGGACATGGGTTTTCTTTTACATTTGCAAAAAAGGGATTTATTTACAAGTTTCCATATCATAGTGTTGGAGAATTTATCAAAAAGTGCTTAGGAGGGTGTTCACATGTGCACACCTCCAATATACTTAAGAGTGGTATTTTTATGAGTACTAGAGGGTTCCTTTGCATAAAAGAAATTGTGAGCAACCCTTATAACCCAACAACTTCCAACATCATTTTTTGATATTCACGTTCATTTATCAGTCCATCTTATGGATGAAATAGAGATTGCAGGTGGTGTAGTGTTGGAACTGAAGGACTCACCAGGCAAGGAAGCTTACGAAGAGAGTCAGAGAGAAGAGAAAGTACAAGCAGACAGAGCAGTCAACGACGATCTGGAAAGTAGGCCAATATTTTTTCAAGACACTTACGCATATAAGAGAGGTGGACACACAAGGAGAAGGAGCAAGTAGGGAGCTCCAGGAAATGTATGTCAACATATTAATAGAAAATCCCTACAAAAATAGTGATTTTCATCACTAAAAACCATTGTAAATACCATTTCACATTTTTCTAGCTCCATTTTGTGCAAGCCAAGGAGTCCTTGAGCTTGAGGAGCTTTAGAAGTATCTACCTGTCAGTTTTCACATTTTTTAGACTTCGTTTGAACCTCCAAATAGGGTAGAGAACCTAATTTTTAACTAGGCCGGACACTAGGTCTGGACAAGGCCAAAACCTAGTCAAAAACTATAAATAGAGCTAGAGAGCTCATTTTTGAGGTTAGCTTGTAAATGATTTGAACTTGTAAGAGCTTTTTGAAAGTAATCTAAGAACTCCATTGCTTCTCACTCTTTGTCTTACTGTGTGTGCGCGTGTGTGTGTATGTGTGTGCATGTTGGTGTGCTTCTCACTCACGCACTTGTGCCTTCACTTGCTCGAGGTCTTCATACCATCCTCACGTCTTCCCGGATTGACATTAAAGGAGGTGCTACTCATCACTGAGCTACACCAAATTTTGGCGCCGTTGCCGGGGATCGAGCTTTGAGGACGAGCGTGTGATGGTAAGACGTAGATTTGAGACGTTGGCGTTGTAGGCAATTTCTTCACTCTTCCTATTTTTCTCTTTCTTACCTCACCACCATCATCACCATCATCATCATCACCATCTCCCACCTCCATCTCCATCATCGCGAAAAAATTTCAGTTTTTTGCTTATACCACCTTCTCCACCTCATTTCCCTCATTCCACTTGTGAGAGAGAGCGAGAGAGCGATATTGTGTGTGTTGTTTTTGCGTGCTTTTTGAGCTTTCTTGCAGGTTCTGGCAGCATCATCATCTCCAGCACTCCGTGCAGGTACGAAACGTCACGAAACTGTCTCTGTGTCACAGACCTCTGTCGATCGCGATCGACAAAAAAATCGCCCATTTGGTAAAACAAAGTGCACCACCATAATCTACATGATGAGCACATTCTAAATCACTAAAAACAGTTGAAAAATTCCATGTTTCTCTGTCAATCGCGACCGACACCGTCGATCGCGATCGACAGCCATGATCGACAGACCCTGTCAATCGCGACCGACAGACCCCACGACCGATTGACTGCCATGTAGGACCCTGTCAATCGCGATTGACACCGTCGATCGCGATTGACAGCCACGACTGACACCTCTGTGAGTCGCGATTGACACCGTCGATCGCGACCGACTGAATTTCAACGATTGATTGACTTTTTCGCGTAGCCACATGTCCATCGCGACGGACACAGCCTCGATCGACTGAATTCACGACGAAATTCCCGAAAAAAGTGTCGATCGCGATTGACACCATCGATCGCGATGGACAGGACTCACGACCGACTCTGTTGATCGCGATTGACACTGTTGCTCTAGCACAATGGTGAGAACCACGTTAAGAAGCTTCACCTCCTTAATGTCAATCCGCGGAAGAGATAGGAGTGATATGAAGATCGTGAATGAGAGATGATGTGAGTGTGAAGGTGAGAAGCACAAAGATGCACACACACATACACACACACAATGAAGAGACAAGCAAGACACAATGGAAGGTGGGAAATTAGCTCTATTACTCAAAAACACTATTACAAGCTCAAACTAGCTCTAAGCTCACACTAGCCAACATGAACCACCTCAAAAATGAGCTCTCTAGCTCTTTTTATAGTTTCTAGACTAGTTTTGACTGGTTTCACATCTAGTGACCGGCCTAGTTAAAAAATAGGTCCTAGAGGCTATTTGGAAGGGTAAACGATGTCTAAAAATAACGAAAATTGGTACGTGCATTCTACCTAAGCTCCTCAAGCTTGAGGACTCCTCGGCTTGCACAAAATGGAGCTATGAATTAGAAAATGGGATTTTGTCTATATTACATATGTTACAAGAGTGATGAAAATCACTGTTGGATGTTTGAAGAGGTAATAAAAACATAGTTGTTTGAAAAAATGATCCGACTGGCTCCCTGCTCCGTCTTTACATGCTTCCACGTCGTCTGTGCCTCTGACTGTGCCTCTGACTGCTTCCAACACCCCCCTCCCTCTCGCTTCTGTCGTCCTCGACAGAACCTTGTTGTGCGGTCTGCCGGATGTAGTTTTGTAGGAGGTCGTGAGCGAGGGTGTGCTCAGATACTCGAATGCCTCGGGCCAGATCAGCCTCGAGTTTCTCCCAGTCGATCGGTTGCAGTTCGTCGGGTGGCGGGAGTTGATAGTGCGCGGAATAAACCATTCGCTCGCAGGCAAAAAGTTGCAATAAATGTGTGGGCCGGCTGATGAATACCTCGGAATGGTATTCCCAAAATCCGGTGGTGAACATCTCTTCGAATGTTTGCTTGTAGCACGCCGGGAGGTATTTTATTCTACAGTGCCAGGCATAACACACCCGGAGCGATGGCGTTGTGCTCATGTCGTATACTAGGTCAAAGTTACCATGCTCAAATCCCGGGGTGTTTACATGCGGTGCCTTGACGCGTTGGAAGAATTTAAATATCATTTGCATCATGTCAAAAATTTTGACAGTCATATGCGCTGCGATATCATCCATATGCTTCAGGCGAGGGAGCCAGTGACGGATTGTAGCCATCATATAGCCAACAGTGGGCAACACGGTGGGCGGCTTGAAGTAGGGGTAATTCAGCCAATCCTGACACTGCCTATTGTTTTGTACTTTGATAGCGAATGCAGTCCAGGAGCGGCGTCGTGGTACTGGTCCCCAGCAAGGATTATACTTTAAATGTAAAGGCGCTTTCACCTATGTGCTCATCATTTTTGGGTACTTCTGGAGTAGGTCTTTGCGCCAATCAGGTTGATGGATCTCTCCTCTTTGCGCATTTGGTGGCAAGTCCGCCGGCTCGAATTGTGTAGCATGCGTGGGTTTCATGCCGGTTTCTTTCTCTATAGCTAGCTGATATTCAGCCATTAACATGAAGTACGGTTTATACTGCAGCTCATGCCCAGATATATAGCGTCGGGGGGCTAAATGAGCAAAGAAGGGGGATTGTAAGATTCTCTCTTCAATCATGGCCATGGCATGCAACTGTGCCTCTACTCTGGCTGAATGTGTCGTTCCAAGTTCCTCAATTGTTTTCATCCACGCGGGGGTAGGAAGTTCATAGGTCATCTGGCCTTCGGCCGTGACTTGTCCGCCTGGGATGGGTATTGGCTCGTATGCTTCTTCAAACGTTTCCTCCACCGGAATGGTTATGTTCTCGTCGTCAGCTGGGATCTCCGGTGGGGAATCAGGCCGTGGTGGTGCTTCGTATACATCTATCCGTGATTGGAGAGTGGCTACCTGGGCCCGTAATGCGTTGAGTTCTTCTAAGATGTCAAGAGCAGGGTCCACAGGTTCTGGTACTTCTGCTGCTACTTGTACTTGTTGTGGTGCCGGTTCTCTGAGCTGTAGTAACTTGTGATCTTCTTTTAACTTCTGATGCTCTTTGTTCATTCGATCATAGTCCTCTAGCAGTCGAACATGGTCATCTAGCAACATCCGCATCGATTCAGATGGGATTGCCTTGAATCTGCTAGGACTTAAGGGTTGTTCTGGATGGTCCAATGCCGCTTCCAAATTCTCTCTATTCTGCTCTTGGAGTCTCTGGTTCTCCTCTTTTGCTGCGGCTAGGTGTCTCCTGAGTAAGCCCATATTCCTGGTCAGCGTCGCGTTCCTAATTGTTTGGGCTCGAAGCAGGTTGTCCAGATCAGCAGTGGCTTCTTTTGTTTTCTCTTCACTTTCTAGCTCTAGCTTATGATATGCCTCTCTTAGTTCTTGGTATCGAGTATTTAAAGAGGCATTCTCGATTGATAAGGAATTAAGCTGCGACTGTAATTCATTTGTCGTCCTCTGCAGCTGTTGATAGTTGTTGCCAAGAGATGCAAACTCATCTCGTACTTGTGACATGCATGTGAACATTTGTTGAAGTGCAGTGTCTATGGTTGGCGATGATAGTAATGGAGTGCTAAGTGAGGATGCAGTGGAAGTAGATGCAGCGGGAATGGGGAATGGGGTTGGGAAGGTGGTTGCAGTGGTGATCGTGGAAAATTGTGAAGTACCTAAATATGATGGTGCTGTGAGTGGAGTGGGTGCTGGTGCGGTGGGTGGTGAGATGTCAATGTCATTGGACGTGTCAAGTGCGGTGTGTATGTGGGTGGTTGTGTAGGTGTGAAGACAGGATTTACAAATGTAGAGTAATTTACAGGGGGGATGGCTGGAGCAGCTTGGTGAAAAGGGGAAATAGGGGTTATAGTGGGTTGGGGAGGTGAAACTGGTGAGAAGGTTAGTGGGGTTAGAAAGGTGAAAGGGTGTCTTAAAGGTGGGGGGAAGGATGGGAAGGATGAAGGGATGAAGGGGTTAACATGTAGACGAGGTGGGGTGGGTGCGGGCATGGTGGTATGAATGGGCAGGGCAAAGGCGGTGGCTATGTTGCCGTGGACTGGTGTGGCTGTTGGAGAAGCAGGTGGGTTTGCAGGGGATACAGGATGGGTTGGTGAAACATGAGGTGAGAGAGGAGTAGAAGGTGTGGATGTTATTTCAAGGATAGTGGTAGTATGTACAACGGTAGTACGTGGCGGGGAGTCGACTAGGATAGCTTCGTCAGTGAAGGATCTTTCCGGACGTAGGCGTGCATCTTGCGCCTGGTGGGATGATTGAGCACCTACCGGAACTCGAATATATTCACCGGGCTTTGATAACAAGCGAACTCTGCGAGGGTCATATTGGGGGAGTGGCTTCCTTTGTAAATATCTCAGTGCTTCGACCGGGCCAATGGATTTGACTAGTTCTCTGAACCCTCTGATGTAGACTTCTTCAAACCCTCCGGAGACGAGTTCTTGTTCGATTATGGTTTGGCTCTCTTCTTCAGTCAATTTCTTCCGTGCCCAGAATTTCTCCATTGTACGATATAATTTCTTGATTGCCAATGTGTAAGCTGCTGCTTCGAAAGTCTCCTCTTCATGCGTGCTGGTGTCACCGTGTGCATCGGTTTGTTGGCCTTGGCCGTCTGTCTGTCCTTGTTCTTGGGAATCATGCGTGCCCTGGCTGGCTTCGTCATCACCTTCGTCGTCGTCGGTGGCTGTTCTTTCGTCATCAGAGCTCGACACAACTTGTCCCTGTGGCTGATCCCGCGGTGTGGTAGGGTAGCTGGGGCGTTCATATTCTTGAGAGAACATCTGTGCCTCTGAAAACTGGAACTCATTTGAGAATGCATCAGGCATTTCAAAATCGAATGTTGTGTTTATTGGTTCTGCTTCCATGTGTGGTATTGGGAAAGAAAAGGCTTCCGCACCAATAGTGGTGGGAGCTTCTGCTGTCGTGGTGGTGGGTTCTGTGGTTGTAGCTGCCTGAGGTGCAACGGTACTGGTAGTGCCCTCCGTTACCACTGGTCTAGATAACCGGATTCGAATGGGTTGTACTGTGGGAGCGGCTTCTGTCGGTGATTGCTCTGGGGAGGGTTGTGGTGATGGTGACTCTGGCACTTGAAGGCAAGGAATAGTGCCTCTCATGCGCTTACCTGCCCGTGCTCTGCTGGGCTTCCTGACTTTCTTCGGCGTTCCTTTGAATGCCTTCAGCTCTTCTCCTGTTAATGCACGTTCAATTGGCAAGTCATAAGCCAAGCACATATAAACAATTCTTGTCAGCGCACAACATCCATTAAGCACTTTCTTTCGTTCCCATCTGTGTTGTGCCAAATACATTTGATCAATGATCCAGCTCGCCAAATCGACAGTCTGAGGTCCAGTACAGGCTAAGTACAATCCAAACCATATTCTTTTATGTGGCATGGTGAATCTGTCCTGAGCAGGGAATGCAAAATGTTGCATGCATATCCGTAGCGGCTTTGACAGCTCAGGTGTAATTGCTGAGATCTCCTCCCACTTAGTGACATCCCCACGTTTCATAGGGTCCGGAACTAATCTTTCTCGATCTGTGGGCGTGTGGGTTCCATGAATCTTGATGGCAGCTCTGATTAAATCCTTCGAAAGATAAAATCCTTTGTAAGGTGGATCATCCACTAAAGAGGGCAAAATAAAAGTTCCTAGGATATCCTTATTCTCTGAGGCCAGCAAAGTAGTGATTAAATAATAACACCTGTAAAAGTCAGGTTTGGGCAGAGGATCACTGAAATACTCCGTGAAGCCGGCTCTGGCCCAAACATGAGTTAAGTCCTGGGTGTTCTGTAGGCCTTCGAATTCTCTTGAGAAGAATTGATATTTTCCCCAAGTGCGGTCATCAAACGTCAAATTAGATTCAAATATAAAATCCGCGTCCGCTAAGGGTCCTGCAAGTCCCTGAAACCAGTGAGAGTTACGGTGTATCTTTTCTGTGTAGCCCATAGGTGGGTTATCGATCGGCATGGGCCCTGGAAATCCTTGGAATTCTGGCGGTGGAGCAGTCGGGTGGGATTCTGCTCGTAAAACATTGAGGGGCACAGCAGCTACGCTGGGGCCTGCTTCTGATGGTCCTTCGTCGGTTTGCATGATGACTGATGCGCTATTGAGAAAGATCTGCTACACAAGATTAACACATTAGCATGGAAATTAATTATGATCCCATTAAAGTGAGACCGCAATCCCTTTCCATAACTGATGCGTAACCCGTGTAGCCAAGTGCTGTGATATGATGGATGCAATGCTTCTTGCAGCACTAGTGCAGGTCTCTAGACACCTACACGTTTCAGATTAAGCATACATTTCTTGATGAGATGAGATTATGAGTGATGTGTGATGATGGTGGGTGAATTTTTACAAGGTTTAAAGGTTAGTGATTTAGTACAAGGTTGTATGTTAGTCGGGGGGTAGTTAGACAAAGGGTTAGGGGAAGACGGTTGGACATTCTTCGGTATCCATTTCCTAAGAGTCTTTGAGTGGGTGGTGGGTTTCGGCTGAGGGGCAAAAGGTAGTATCGGGTGTGGTGGTATTGAGGGATGGAAAGATTTGTGAGGGGTATATATTACATGGCTTAAGGGTTGAGCTATGATACATGGTTTGGGTACCCAAATCTGCGTGGGTGTGGGTCTATGGGTAAGGTATTTCTTGGCGATCCAAATTTGTCGAATGCTCGGCCCTGTAGAAGAAGGTCGAGGGGATGGTGGATACTGATTCTGTTTCCGTTCTGCCTTTTTCTTGTCGATCTCTGCTTGGTTGGAGTTCTTCGGTGCTTTTTGTCCTTTTGGCACCCATATTTTTCTGGTGCCGCTTCCTTTGGGTGGCCCAAACTGCTTTCCTTGTTGTGTCTTCTGATACTGCCGTCGGTCTGGGTTCCTTCGTCGTGGTTGACTCTGTTGTTGTTGAGGTTGAGAGGTCGGATGGACACTCTGCTTTGGAAAAGAAGGGAGATCCAACACTTGCGTGACCTGCCCATTAGGAAGTGATGCGTTCTTTAACTTTAATCTAGGCCAGTCCGCAACAAGTTTGGAAGGATGAGCACCGCAGGGTGTCGTGCTCATTTGGCCGCTGATGCAACCCACCTGACCGCTGATTGTGTCCATCTGCCCTAGCGGTTGGGTAGCTGTCCCTTCTAGTTTGCAGGAAGTCCTAGGGAAGATCTCCTGTCGTCCTTCTGATTGACAACTGTCCATAGCCAAGCCCGAGTGGGTTGGTGTAGACGTAACGTGACTGAGCTGATTAAAGATCTTCCGGTCTTCCGTCGCATCTATTTCATGGGGTCTAGGGTTACAAACCTCAGTCGGAATGCCGTTAGGGAAGTCAAGCGGTATCACTCGCTTCTGCTCTAAGGTTCCAATCTGTAAGGAGCCTTGCCTAAGATTTAAGTCCACTGAGTGATCGTATAGCCAATCTTGGCCAAGGATTAGGGGTTCTATTAGGTCGTCATCATGGCACACTAGTAGCTTCGCTGTCATGGTCATATCCTTAATGAAGATAGGAAGGTCCACCTCACCCATGCAAGGGGTTTCCATGCCTCCTAAGCCTATGAGGTATGCCTCAATTGGCCGCATTTCTATTCCTGAATCCTTATAGTGGGACCATCTAATCGCACTAGTTGCTGCACCTGAGTCAATTAAAGCCCTGAGTTCTTGGCAAGGGTTGCCGTGCTCTAGCCTAACTGTAATGAATGGTCTCCTGTCCACTATGCTAGGATGAGTGGTTGACTTTACTTGACACATGGCCATGGGATATCTGGGTGATGTTTCCAGATGGTTATAATGTTCTCTCCCTAGTCCTTGTCTTCTTAGCTTCATGCGCTTAATGCGTTCTATGGCTTCTGCCTGAGCTTCAGCTCGTATTCTGTTTTCTTCCTCCTTACGCTTCTTTGCCAACGTGAGTCGTCTAAGCATATCCTCAGTAAGAGGTTCTTGATATAACCTGACTTTACAGCCACTAATGTAATTAGGCATTATATCTCCTTCTAAGGTGGCTAACTGTACTGCTCCACTTGTCAAAAGTCTGTTAATGATCATAGGTCCATAACCTCGCTTTTCTAACTTCCGTGCGTGCTGTTTCAGCGTATACACTAGAACTAAATCTCCTTCTTTTAAACCTTTATCTTTCACATGTGCATCAAAATATGCTTTCTGTCGCTTCTTCGCTACGTATATTCCTGCTGCTGCTTTCAGCCTGGTTTCTCCTAATCGTTCCAAGTCCATTATTCTTGCTGATAATTCATGGCCGGTCCACTGATGTTCTTGTGCAACCTTAAGTGTCGGTATCAAGAAGTCCAAAGGAAGCACAGCATTCTGACCAAAAACCATCTGAAAGGGAGTTGCATTGAGTACGGTCTTGTAGGCCACTCGATATGCCCAAACAGCGTGGTGTAACTGTTTGTCCCAATCTGAACGTTTGTTGTTCACGAGTTTCGTCAGTACGTTACAAAGTATCTTGTTAGTGCTTTCAGCCTGACCATTGGCCTGAGGATGATATGGTGCAGATTTCTTGTGAATCACCATAAAATCCTGTAACAAATATCCAATGACTTGGTTTAGAAAGTGAGTGCCTCGATCGCTCACTAACTCTATAGGCAATCCATATCTTGTAAAGACATTTTCAAATAAGAATTTTGCAGTCGTGTGAGCATCATTCTTTTTTGTGGCTTTTGCCTCTACCCATTTGGTTAGATAATCTGTGGCAACAATAATGTATTCCGCATGTGTACCTTTTGCAGGGGGGTTAATGGGTCCTACAAAGTCTATACCCCACTTAGAAAATGCACGTCCGCCCATCATGGGTTTCAATGGCATTTCATCTCTGCGAGTAGGAAACTGAGTTCTTTGGCACACATCACATCTCTTTACATAGGTATGTGCATCCATGTGAAGAGTGGGCCACCATAATCCTGAAAAGAGGATGGCTTTGACTATCCTATCGGGTCCAAAATGACCTCCTGCAACACCTTGGTGTGCAGTCTCTAGTATGCTCAGATAATCGCTCTCATGAACACATTGTCTTAGATATCCATCTCGTCCTCTTTTGTATAGATTATCGCCAATAAGTGAATAGTCGTGAGCTTCCTGCTCTAGACTACGTTGTCGAGCTAAGGTCATTCCTTGAGGGAATGTGTTCGTCCTCAAGTATGTCACTAAAGGTTCACTCCAGTCTGGTGTGAGAGACACGTGATATAGTGTAGCATGCTCTACTGGTGGTCTTTCACAGCAAACATGGCATTCCTTACACAACTTGTAGACATCTGCTTCCATCGTAGGCCAATATACTCCCAATCTCTGCAGAGTCTGTAATGTTCGATGTTTTGAATGATGTTGCTTTAGTGCACCTTCGTGTGCTAATTGCAACCAATTCGCATGTTCTGATTCATCTACACAACAAGCAAGAATCTTTTGATGATCCCGTTTATATATGCTTCCTGCCATTATTTGGTACCTCTGAGACTTGGTAATCTCTCCTTCTTTGATCTTTATCCTAGGATTCTTGGGTCCTAGGATTCTTGGGTCCATTCTGGTGCTATCTCAAGGTTAAACAAGTATGCATCTGGGAGATCATCCGCTACTCCTTGAGGAGCTTCTCCTGAGGTTAATCTTGAAAGGTGGTCAGCTCTAAGATGTGTCTTTCCTTTCCTGACTACTACTTCAAAATCATACTCCATGAGTAATAGAAACCAACGTATCAATCGTCCTGTGTTACATGGTTTGTTGACTAAGTATAATAGGGCTTGATGATCTGTAAAGAACTTGAATTTGTTGGCCAACAAGTAGTGCCTAAACTTCTTTACTGCGTAGATCATCCCTAATCCTTCTCGTTCCGTAGTGGTGTAATTTCTTTCTGCTGCGTTCAATTGTCTACTAGCGTAAGCTATGGGGAGATCTATGTTACCTTCATTCGTGGGTTGTGCTAACACACATCCTATGGCGTAATTGGATGCATCCACATGTACATGGAATGGCTTACTCCAATCTGGGGTTGTCAATATAGGTGCTGAGCACAAGCGTCGTTTAAGTTCATTGAATGAATTTTCACATTCATCTGTCCATTCAAAATTGGTTAAAAGAGAGTACAAAGGCTTGGCTATGATTGCATACATGTGTATGAATCTCCTATAATAACCGCAATGGCCCATAAATGCCTGTACCTCTTTCACATTAGTTGGTCTAGGTAATTCTGCAATTATCTTCACCTTTTCCTCGTCCGTAGAGATTCCATTTTTTGACACAATGTGTCCTAGAATTTTGCCTTGTCTGACCATGAAAACACACTTTTCTGGGTTCAAACAAACCTGATATTCTCGACATTTGTCAAATATTTGTCTTAACTCTGGGATATGCGTCTGTCTTACATTTGAATGAGCACATAAGTCATCGACATAAACTTCCAAGCTCTTGCGTAAGAATTCCTTGAAAACATGACACATGAGTCGCTGGAAAGTGGCGGGTGCATTTGTTAAGCCAAATGGCATCACACGAAATGCAAATATGCCCCATTCAGTGGCAAAAGCCGTCTTGTGTTGGTCTTCTAGAGCAATGGCTACTTGATTATAGCCTGAGAATCCATCAAGAAAGCTGTAAACTTCCTTGCCCGCAACTCTTTCCAATAGATGTTCCGTGATAGGAAGAGGATAACTGTCCCTAATCGTTGCGGCATTAACTTTTTTAAGGTTAATACACACACGCAATTTTCCATTCTTCTTGGGCACAACCACAATGGGGGATACCCATTCGGTATGTTCAATTTCGTAAATAAATCCTGCTTCTATCAAGCGATCTATCTCCTCTTTAATCTTCGCAGCGTAGTTATCATTGTACGTGTAAGGTTTTTGTTTTGTCGGTTTTGCATCTGGAGTCATAGGGATTCTATGAGAGCATATATCTGGATCTACTCCTTTCAAGTCTTTGTAACTCCAAGCAAAAACATCTCTATATTCGCGCAATAGGGCAACTAACTCTTCTTCTTCTTCAGTCGTCAAATCATGCCCTATGTATGTACATTTTTCTTCTTCTCCTTCTATGGCAACTATTATTTTCTTGGTTTTCTCTCGGTTATCATATACTTGTCCATCATTTACCTTTCTATTAGGCATTCGTACCATGATTCTTCTATCTTCGATTTCGTATTTCTTGAAATTCTTGGGTACTTCAAATAAAGATTCTTCTTTTTCTGACATGGTTGCTTGCTTCTTTCTTTTCTTGCCTTCACTTTTAGTAGTCACTTGAGTGGCTAACCTTACCTCATTCGTGATGTCCTCGTGTCTCTGAGTGTGAGTCTCTACTTCATAGAAATATTCTTCCTCTGATGCGAATGGAGAGTCCATAATTATTGATTCTAAATCAAAATCGCTTGCGTCTCCAATGCATCAGTGTTAGGTTCACATTCTTCTAAAATTGCATCGCACATGATTGGCTCTATCGTGAAAACTGAAATGTCATAGCCATCCTCGTCACAGTGGGGTGTCCATTGTTCTTCATTGATGGCTACATCCATGGTTGCTAGTATTTCTGCCCAACCATGGGGTTCAAACTCTTCGTCTGGGAATACTACAGGTGCATAGGCTGGATCTTGAAGGGTTCGTGGATGTTGTTCTGCACCTAAGGTCCTTGCTTCTAATCGTTCTTCCTCTTGTTTGGCTACTTTACACATCCATAAATGGGTATCCTCATGCAACCAAGAAGGATCTGATTCTAATGAGTGCACGGATTCCGTCTCTACTGGTGTCTTATGGATGGTATTCCATTGTATTGGGGGTACATCTCTGTGTGAATAGTCTTTAAGATTGACTTTAGTAGTCACTCCTAAATGTTGCAAGTACAAAGAATTAGTTCCCCAATCTTGTACAATTTGCAACTGACACATGAATGGTCGTCCCAATATCATCTCATAAGCACGATTTTTCGCAAAGTCACAAATGGCGAAAGTATGCTCAAATTCTACACCACAAGTGGTGAGAGATATGCCTTCTAGTAAGCCTAATGGTTTTTCTATGTGTCCATCAGCCATTTGTAGTTTCATCCTGGTGGGTCTGAGTGCTGGCTTACCCCAACGTTTCCACAAAGCGGTGGTAGCGATGGCTACTCCGGCTCGTGAATCTAAGATGGCTTTCGTGGTGTAGCCCTGATGGGTTACTGGAAGATATGTGTTACCTTCCTCTCCTTCGCTTACGTCTCCAATCTTTTCCACGGGTATCTCTGGTACCTTCTTATGTGATCCTATTTGAGAGGGTGTGGTAGCAAGCTCAGGGAATTGATTTGCTACGTGCTTCCACAATTCTGGTTTTACCTTTAACAATTCCTCCAGAGTGAGATTACATTGTACTTTGGTATTCTTGATCACTTCCGTGTTCCTAGGGATCACTGATTCTTCATTCCTCACTATTATCGTGGGTGCTCTCATACTAATAGACTTAGCTTCCCAAGGTCCTGTGAACTGAGGTAATTCTTGTAGAGAATTAGATTCAAATCCTGTGGGTTCACTCAGTTGTTCCACCTCTACATCATCATATATAGAGGGGATGTCTTGGGGAAATTGTTCCTGCAAGTCGTCTATTTCTTGAATAGGAGGATGAGTTCCTTGTTCTTTTCTCCATTTCTCTTCTTGGATCTCCCTCAAAAATTCATGTGAGTACCTATGTATGGAAGACAAATTGTCTTGACTTTCTGTATTGGGTACTTGAGACAGGGATGGTGCATTCCTTTCCTGTGTCTCTGGGACAATAGGGTTCCTAGACTGATCCTTTTTCTCTTTGCTTTCTATCAAGTGTTCTAGCCTCTCCATTAGTCCTTGAAAGTGTAATTCCGGTTTTGCCATGTTATTCCAATTAAGATATCTAGAGGCTTCGAACAAAGCTTGTGCTAACTCTACCATCTTCATGCAAAGTTTAGTTCTCTCAATTTCTAGATCAGCTCGAGGGTAGTTTTTACTCATTTCCGTTACTTGAGGTCCCTCTTTTATTCTAGCCTGATATGCACGAAACATCATGTCTAGATCTTCTGGTATGGGTTCCGCTAAAACTGATCCTGATTTCTGAGCTGGATTTTCTTGGTTTAATTCTTGTGAAGTCAATTCTTGGATTTTGGCTCTAGATTCCTTCAAGCTTCCTTCCAACTCCGTTATCTTTTTACTCCATTTTCTCTTGATTCTTTCTCTAGAATCTTTCCAAGATTTTGTCTTTTTACTGCTAGATTCTGCAACTTCACTAGTTCCGGCTACTTTCTCTTGATTAAGCTGTTGGTTTTGTAAGAGCGCCTGGGCTCTGGTTATAGCTTGGATAGGCACGTATGTAGGGTTAGATCCATCTGCGGTGTTTACAATACCTATCACGTTGATCGGTGTCACATTTGAAGTGTTAACTGGGTTCTTAGGACAATCTTTGATTACGTGCTCTTTGCCACAATCGGCACAAAAGCCTTGTATGTTATAGTACTGTGATTGCCTTGCTATTGGGGGATGTGGACAATCCTTAATGAAGTGATCTCCTTGGCACCTAAAGCATGGTCCTCTAGGGCCCTGTGATCTCTGTTGTCTCAATTGGGGCCGTGGGTTTGGGTTTGCGTACATCACATTAGCATAGTCTGGCTCCCAACTAGGTTCCATTGGTGGACTATCATAATGATACGTCTCCACATGTTCTGGTGACTCCGTGTAATAAGCGGGTGGACTAGTTACATGAGTAGAGTCAAAACTGTTTGAGTTCGGGTCACTTTCTGTGATCAAGGGTGAAGAAGGCACTAAGGCCCTACTTAGGTTCTCTTCTGCAGCAGCGTATTTGACTGAGATGACATTCGCTGGTGGGGGTGGCTGCTGAGCTAAGACGGGTTGAGGTCTCTGTTGAGCCTGGTATGGGTAGTTCTGAGGAGGCCTATAGTAGTAAGGCTGAGCATTATATTGGCCTTGATACCTACCTGGCTGCGGGTATGCTTGCGGATAGTTCTGTCTCACGGTTTGTTTGTTGTATGGGCAGTCCTGAGCCGTATGATTCGTGTATCTTCTCTCAATTGTACAATATTGGCCACTAGGGTTGGCTTGAGGTTGTGGTGCATTGGGAAACACGTTTGCCAAATGATTTCCACCACAAGTGTAACAACGTACATTAGTTGGTAGCTTGGGTACCTGTTTACTAGAAACTCCTAGTTTCTGGGCCACTTTTTCTGCTAGGTCCTCTATCGAATTAGACAATTTTGTGGATGCTAGAGAAGAACAATCTGAGTCCTTATAGACCTTTGAGAGTTCTAATTCCTCTCCTAGGTTGTCCTCGATGTCTATACATATTCTTACACACTCCTCTAGCGTTCTGGGTTCCTTTAGGTACACATAGGAGCGTAGTTTAGCGCTCAACAAGCCATCTAGGAACAGTGATACTTGTTTGGCTTGTGAGGGTAGCTCTTGCATTGGACATCGTTCAACATATTGTCTGAACCTACGTCCTGCCAGTCTAACTGTTTCCTGAGGGGTTTGTTTAAAGCTATGAATCAACGAAGACGTGTCATGTCTAATCCCACTTTTAGAGAATTCAGTGATGAATGACTCTAAAAAGTGATGGATGTCTCTAAATTGCCTTTGTTGCAATGGTTGGAACCAAGTTAAAGCTGTATTCTTTAACGTTAGTCCAAATGCGTTGTACTGCGTGAACATGTCTTCAACTTGTTCTGCTCTTAGTACTTGCTTGAATTCTGCGACATGGTCATAGGGATCTCCTGTCCCATCAAAGTAATTCTTCATTGATTTTACTAACTGTGTGGGTCTCAATACTCTCGCGTGTTCGCGTGGTCTAGGTAGAGGAAAATCATCTCTACCACCTGGTATTCCATGATCTCTTTGTCTATCCGCTCTATTAGTGTTCGTGGTTGTTCTATCTCTCCCTATGGGGTGATTAAAGCTTAGTTCCGGTCTCTCTTTATTTCCTTCTCTTTGATTTCCATGGGCTGAGGATGTTCCTGCCCCTTGTTGACTTGTATTCATGTTCGTTCTAGATGGAGGGAATACCAATTCACCTCTCCATGTGTATGTGTTTTTAGCGCGGTCAGGCACCACAAAGACTCTTTCTGAAGTCTCATCCAGGTATACAACCTTTCCAGGTGTATCTGGGTCCTTGAATTCATAAATTGTAATGATGCCTATCTCACCAGGGTGTTCCTTTCTGTACCTCCAAAAGGCTTCATCTGTCTCTTTATTTACAAACAACTCGGTGCTCCTGTTATCTTGAGGGATCCACTCTGGGATGAGTACTCTTGTTAATACGGATTTCCCTCTAGGTGTTCTAGGTTCTTCTAACGGTTCTTTTCCTTGAAATTTCGCTTCCGTCTCTAATTGAATTGTGCCAAACTCATTAGTATCGTTTGGCTGCGTACTTAGAACGTACATGGTTCCTTCTTTGTCTATGTACGCGTCTCTCTCAAATTTCACCACTGGTCTTTCCAATCCAATGGGTTGATCAGGGTTGTGCAGTTGCACCACTTGCCTTCGCAAACCATCCTCATAGATGCGAGCACCTAGTCGGTTGGTTCGGAGAAACTCTAATTGCATTCTATAGGGTCCTTCTGGTTTTTCTAAGTAGGCTACATTCGACCCTCCTTCTGGTCTGTCTGCGCTAAATGCCATTTCTGATTCGCTAGTCTCTGAGCTCTCGTAGGGGTAATTACTATTCAATTGCTGAGCCCACGATCGAGCAGTAGTTCTTACACTTGCCTCTGATGATCTAAGGCTTCGTCGGTCCGACTTACCTATGTGTCTCCCTGATCTAAGGTTCATTAATTTTCTTCCTTGCACACTCAATCACGCACTTAGATCGTCAATGGTTCATTGTTATTACTTTCTTGATTCTTTTTTATTTTCTTTGGATTCTTATCTTAATATATGCGTCAGGAATTCGAATTTCCGTTATGATTTTGAGTTCTCGTTCCGTCAGACTTATGTTCTTTCCTTTAGGTTTTCGTCACACACCTTTATCTTTAGTCTTGAACTTGAAAGAATTAAGTATCTTGAACGAGGCGTTCCTATCGACTTAAATCCACAATGCTAACGTTTAGCCTAAGCTAAGAATTGACTGAGGGGGTTGAGTAATCTTCCAACCTCGCGTCCGCTTTTCTGGTTGCTCTGATGCCCTGTTGCCCAAGAAGCCGCGCTTCCCAAGCTCTGCTGTCTTCACTGCCTTGCTGGCTTGCCTTTGATTGCCCTTGCTAGACCTGGAAAAATCCAATATTAGACCAATTCATAGGATGATCAAGCACTCGAGTATATACACCTTTTAAGTCCCTTCCTTTTTTGCCCAAAATTTCAAGACTTGCCCCCTGGCTTCCTAGTCCCAAACTAGGTGAACCCCAAAATAGCTTATCTAAAAAATAGATGTATCCTTTATGAAAAAAAAACAGTTGAGGTCACGTAGTACTCGTCACGAGCTTTCTAACGAGCTATTAAGCTCAAAAAACGGACTTCGGATGAAAAAGTTATGAGCGTTCAGGCCCTGGGGGGTAAAAACTGACAATCAGGTTTTCCTTCAAATATGAGCTAAGGGTTCTCCTATGAGTCTAATGGTCCAAAAATTTCTCAAAAATACCCCCAAAATTGGTCAAAAAAATGGAACCCTAAATTTGCGATGGGGGTGCACAATCGCGATGGTCTGGGACCGTCGCGATGGTCCAAGCGAACCGTCGCGATGGCGTGGAATTTGGACAATCGCGATGGCGTGAGGTCGAATCGTCGCGATGGCCCGAAGTGAACGATCGCGATGGCGTGAGGTCGAACCGTCGCGATGGCCCGAAGTGAACGATCGCGATGGCGTGAGGTCGAACCGTCGCGATGGCCCGAAAAATGAACCGTCGCGATGGTGTGATCAGGCGGACAATCGCGATGGCGCGGGTCAACGGTCAAAGGTGGACAATCGCGATGGTCCGAAGTGAACCGTCGCGATGGTCACGAGTGTGATGGCGTGAGCCAATCGCGGTGGTTCGATTTTGGGCTGTCGCGATGGTCCAAAAATGAACCGTCACGATGGTCTATCTTGACACGTGGCACTATCGTGGCGATGGCGTGAGCCAATCGCGATGGTCCGGGGTCAGCTGAACAATCGCGATGGTCCAAGTGGACCGTCGCGATGGCTCAAGTGAACCGTCGCGATGGTCCGAGACCGTCGCGATGGTCCGGCCGAGCCGTCGCGATGGCGTGAGCCTATCGCGATGGTGCGACACAATCGCGATGGTCCGAGCCAATCGCGATGGTCCACCAAAGTGTGAATTTTTGAGATGCGCCCGTGGATTCGTAGATGCGCAAGGGTCGCCTACCTCGTGGTGTGGTCGCCTACCAAGAATTCCGAAGGTTGCAGACCATCGCGATGGTCCGCCACACTCGGCAGATCTTTGACAGAGAGTAAAATTTTACCTTTTCCAAGCTTTCCTGATGCACTGGAGCTCTGTACCTGCAAGAAAACTCAAGAAAACACAAGCACACACAAGCACAAAAGTTCTCTCTCGCTCTCTCGCATGCACAAATGAGGGGAAATGAGGTGAATGGGTGGATATGGTGAATTTTCTGATTTTTTTGGAGATGAGGATGATGATGCGATGATGAAGATGGAGTTCGAGGTGAAAAACACTAAAAACTAAGTAAAAACAACAACAAAAACTGAAATTTTTACCTTCCAACGCCACTTCTTGCTATACTCTTACCATCACACATTCGTCCTAGACTCAATCCCCGGCAACGGCGCCAAATTTGGTGTTGCTCTAGCACAATGGTGAGAACCACGTTAAGAAGCTTCACCTCCTTAATGTCAATCCGCATAAGAGATAGGAGTGATATGAAGATCGTGAATGAGAGATGATGTGAGTGTGAAGGTGAGAAGCACAAAGATGCACACACACATACACACACACAATGAAGAGACAAGCAAGACACAATGGAAGGTGGGAAATTAGCTCTATTACTCAAAAACACTATTACAAGCTCAAACTAGCTCTAAGCTCACACTAGCCAACATGAACCACCTCAAAAATGAGCTATCTAGCTCTTTTTATAGTTTCTAGACTAGTTTTGACCGGTTTCACATCTAGTGACCGGCCTAGTTAAAAAATAGGTCCTAGAGGCTATTTGGAAGGGTAAACGATGTCTAAAAATAACGAAAATTGGTACGCGCATTCTACCTAAGCTCCTCAAGCTCGAGGACTCCTCGGCTTGCACAAAATGGAGCTATGAATTAGAAAATGGGATTTTGTCTATATTACATATGTTACAAGAGTGATGAAAATCACTGTTGGATGTTTGAAGAGGTAATAAAAACATAGTTGTTTGAAAAAATGATCCGACTGGCTCCCTGCTCCGTCTTTACATGCTTCCACGTCGTCTGTGCCTCTGACTGTGCCTCTGACTGCTTCCAACAGACACTGTCAATCGCGACTGACGTGTCGATCGCGACCGACAGGCCCCGACGGACACCTCTGTCAATCGCGATTGAGAGACCTGTCGATCGCGATTGACAGGCTTTTCGGCCAAAAAAATTAGGGTTAATGTTTCCAAGTCTTTGGGGAATTTTGGGCATAATTAGAGAGTCATTAGTGATTTGTGAGGTCCCTACACATGTGTTTTTGAAAAAAAAAAAATCCTATGATCTGTTAGCCTGTTTGAACCCTGTTTTAGCACTAGAACCCTGAACTGGCATAACTTTCTCATACGAAATCCGTTTGCTGTGATTCTTGTTTTGTTGGAAAGCTCTTGGGGAGTACAACCAAAACTTCCACTGGTTATGGTAAAATTAATATCAGGATTATCAGATAGGGTATTTTGAAGTTGACCATCCCCCGGGGTAGGAAAGCTGAAGGGTCCTTGGGGTTGTTTTCCATAAAGGCAAAGGGGATTTGGCCTGTGAATTACATGCATGAAAGTGACCTGTCTGTCATTTGAAATTAAGTCTTGAGCTAATTTTGGGACTTTCACAGGTCCATTGAGAGCAATTAAGAGCATCATAAAGCAAGGGATCAACAAGAAAGGTCAGAATATTCTCAACCCCCTTTGTCAATTCCTAGCTTAGGCTAAGAACGACTAGTGCTAGGAATAAGTCAGGGCAACGATAGGCATCAATCAAGTTGAAGACTACCTATGCACTCAAGTTCAAGATTAAACATAATCTCTTATGATGCGATAACCTTAAAGGAAAGAATCTAACGTGGAACGATCAACTTACAGTGCGAAAATTAACTCAAATATTCCTGACGACGTGATTTCTGACTAGAGCATAAACACGATAATCGACTAAAAAAGAATCAAGTGACTGATACAAAAGAACTCAGCAACGAGGTTGTACTTGGGCAAATTTGGGCTATTCAATTAGGCTCATGAACCTTAGATCAGGGCGACATCTAGGGAGACAAGTGAATCAGAGATGTCTTAAGGCATGGACAGACCTACAGGAAGTTCAGGTGTGCCATATCTGTATAGAGTGGAAGGCCCCTACAAGACGCAGTTGGAATACATTAGGACCAACCGATTAGGTGCTAGCATCTATGAGGACGGCCTAGGAAGATCCGTGATCCAGATTAAAAATCCTGACCAATCCATAGGACTAGAGCATCCAGCTGTAAAGTTTGAAAATGGAGCATACTTGGACAAAGAAGGAACCATATACATAGTCACCAGTCATCCAGATAGGACTGATGAATTTGGAAATGTGATCTCTGAAGCAGATTTAGGTGACCTAGAGCAAGGAAACATGGGTGTAGAACCCAGAACCCCTCGAGGCAAATCTGTTCTTACTAGAATCCTCAATCCCGAGTGGGTTCCTCAAGACAACAAGAGTATAGATCTGCTTCTGAACCGAGAGACTGACGAAGCCTTTTGGAGGTATAAATTTGATCGGCCAAATGACATAGGAACAATCATGATCTATGAGTTCAAAGATCCAGATAGCCCAGGCAGAGTGACCTACTTAGATCACGCTTCAGAGAGGATCTTTGTGGTTACAGAACATGATAGACATGCTTACACTTGGAAGGGTGAATTCGTTTTCCCCCAACCAAGATCAAACGTGTCCTATGGTCACCCTGGAGCTGGAACATCCCAAGCTCATGGAACTCAAAGAGACAGAAGTAGAGATAGGCCAGTGATGAGTTCTAATGCCCGAGGAAAAAGTGATTATCCGAGACTTTATTTTGCTCAAACCCCTCGCAATCGGTCCATTTAGATTACCTAGAGCCCACAATTATCTCGTAATGGATTCCTCCTATGTCTATGCACTAGCTCACATGTTTCCCGGCAAACGCACCAAAATGATAGGTTCTTGAGCCCACGGAACAAATTATTATGTGAGACTTTATTCGGTTTAAATCCCTCGGAATCGGTCCAGTTGGATTACCTATAGCCCACAATTATCTCACAATGTATTCTTCCTATGGCTATGCACTAGCGCATATGTTCCCGGTCGCACTTCCTTCCCTTCCTCACCTACACATACTCATGCACTTTCTCTTACCTTCTCACCCTAGTTCCTAACCTCCTTTCTCTCTCTCCCTTGTCCTACTTATCCTTCAATTGTTCTCACACTCTTTTCCGTACATATACTCACATATGCACTTTCATGCACACACTCGCACATATATATCCCACCATACACATACGGCCTCACTCTTCTTTTTCAGGTTTGGCACAATTTGTTCTCCCCTTACCCTCGTTCCACTCTCCAACTGTGGACTCATCGCTAATTCTTTAACGCTCACCAACACTACAAGTCAATCATGGCTAACTCTCTCACGTACCCAGTACATTGGTCGTATCACCTGAATATAACAAATGCATAATTAAACTACCAGCCTATAACATTATCGGAGAAAAAGATGTTGCATGTTAAATAGGTCCTTCGAGCTGAGCGAGTACTTAAGTAGGAAGAACAACCAAGCCTATACTGCCTCATTTAGCTGCTGAAACTTAAGAGCCCGCGCAGATAAGAGCTCTGGTGTCTGTAGAGCAGCATTAACTGTTCGACAACTTTGGCGGTGGACAACTGAAAGTCGTGATAGACGTAAGTGTTGATGAGAGAGGCGGTAGCCTTCCTAGAGAGAAAATTGATGGGCGCATTGCTTTCAGTTTTCAGGGCACCGACAGAGGTAACAGTTGACCCGAACAAACACATTGTAAGAGCAAAACTTCACCAATCAAACCCCCATCCCCCCCCATAACAGCCATTCAAACCTTGATCGACAAGTGAAACGAATTGACCAAATCGGTACACTCACAATAAGATAAATAACAAATGTCGATATTTGGATATACATAAAACAGGAAAGACATTTGCCAAGCTGCATATCAATGAACAACACAGCGTAATTTCACATTCAAGTAATCAACATAGCACATTCCTTCTACAGGCCTTCTCTTATAAATTGCAGGATCACAAAAAGAATTTCTGCAAGGAACTTTCTAATCTCCAAAATAAGGACTCTAGACAAGGCAGACTAAAAATCATGAGGCAACTCACAGAATCTCCTCAAACAAACGCAGCAATCAACACGAAAACAACATTACTCTCTTTCCTATAATCCTCCACAGAAAGCTCTTGTATTGACCCATTCCATTGATATGACAACCCGACCCTTCTCAATTCAGATCAATGTCCCTAGTATTACAACGTGAGAAAATCCCTCCAAATTACACTAATCAAATGTAGGAGATTTGCAGCCAATAAGGTAATATGTAGAGAACAAAATTAGATGCTCACCCTCTTGAATTTTGTACTCCCCTCTTTCTTCCATGCTTACTGAAGAGAAGAAGGAGTTGTTGGTCCTCAAAAACATGAAGTCTGCATGTCCCAACTCTACAGCAGAGGGTTTCGTGGTCCGTAGCTCTGCAGATGAAGTCCTCTGCTCTGGCATCGACCGCATTGCCTTTGACTCTCTGAATCGTGCATGACCCTGAGGCTGTGAAGTATACGGTGAGCAACTAACATCATATACACTTCCGTCCGCATTTTCATCCTTCTTGGCATCCCGTTTCAAATGAGAAGCATAGGCATAATCTGTAAACACGCAGCCTATCTAAAATCACTATTTGTAGTGGGTTCAGCCATGATGTCGGCATGTTTAGGAGATCGTGAAGGAGCGCTGCAGGGTATCGAGGTTGATGTAGTAGCTGGAGCAGAGGGTGCCGGAGATACACGGCAAAAAGTCTGTGAAGGGGAAGCGCTAGGTAGTGAAGATGTGCGACACAGGGAGAAGCAGCGGGGCCCAGAGAGGAAGATGATGAAGGAACGTAGCCGGGGGAAGCCTGCCGGAAGCGTGCATGTCCAAAGGTCCCTCCCTTGGGAAGAGTACTGAATTTTTTTTGAGGTCAGAGGTCGCAACCTCTACAATCTGTGCCAAGAGATGCTCAGACTCATCTGCCTGTTGACTCTGGGAGCCGAGATTTAGAAGGCGCTGCACACCTGTATAGCCACGAAGCAGGAGAGCCCCCCTTTCGAGTATTTTCTTCCCCATATGCCGCCTCCACCAAAGGTCTGCTGCCCCCTTTTCCTCTTTGTCAGATCTGCCATCCAAAAAGAATGCAACGGACTTCGCCTTCATCAAATAATGCCACCGCCCCCAAAACTGGAAACTGACCCCTCCTCTTTTCTGTTTTTTTTTCGTCAGAGCCCCCCTTTTCAGCATTGCCAGATTCCAAAAACCTCTTGAAAAATCCACGCCACTATGTTCCTGATGTTTTGCATGCTCATTGAGGATATGAGATGATACAATTTTATCCCACTCTGGATTCTTGGTATCTAATAGGACCAATACTATGTCAAAGCGG
Source organism: Ceratopteris richardii (assembly GCA_020310875.1). Taxonomy (NCBI): domain Eukaryota; kingdom Viridiplantae; phylum Streptophyta; class Polypodiopsida; order Polypodiales; family Pteridaceae; genus Ceratopteris; species Ceratopteris richardii. The sequence continues at coordinate 75,116,648 of CM035433.1, forward strand.
CTTAACAGTGGTCCAGACAATGTTGTGTTTACAGTGAGAGGTTGATAGGGATCGTAAGTCCCTTTCGGATTTGTTACACCGAAAACAGTAGTCCTTGTGTTCAATGTTGTGACAAGACCAGCTTTTGCAACACTTATTGTTTGTTGCTCCATTGCCTCATGTATTGTTGCCCTATCTGGTTCTTGAATGCTATCAAATTCATCAATACAACACAAACCACCATCTGCAAGCACAAGGGCACCAGCCTCCAACATCCATTCACCACCATCCTTCACTGCAGTTACAGTCAATCCAGCACTAGTGCTCCCAAGACCAGTTGTCATGACAGATCGATGACTCAATTTAGCAGCAAATTTCAAGAATTGAGATTTTCCCGTGCTAGTAAAAGATGAGACTCGCCGCGTATCCTAGTTCCTGATGCATCTGTACGCTGCACCCCCCCGATCAGAGTCAATGCAACTGCAAGCTTTACTGTAAAAAGACCATAAATCTGAGGGCATATGCTCCGCAATATTTCATTCCTACAAGCATTTTGTGTCCCAGACCTCCTCGATTGGCATATCTTTATCATCGGTAGGGGTATGCTCTATGGTTCGTACTACACCCATTCCTTTAACAACCCTTCCAAAAACAACATGGTTGCCATCTAAATGTGAGGTGCGAGTAGTTGTTATGAAAAACTGAGAACCATTTGTGTTTGGCCCTACATTAGCCATTGATAGCATTCCTTTCCATTCATGCTTCAAGCTAAAGTTTTCATCATCAACTTCAGCTCATAGATAGATTCTCCTTCTGTGCCATTGCGAGCAGAAAAGTCCCCACCTTGTATCATAAAACCTTTAATAACACGATGGAAAGGAACCCCCTTCTTTCTCAACATCATACTTGAAGCTCACTATCACGTTTGAAATCCTTGATGTCATTCCCTTATTTGCCAAGGGATATCTTGCATGAAAACCTCTACCATTACGTAAGGACGTGCAAATAAGCCTTCTGGACTTCTCCTCTTGTGTTATCAAGACCTTCTCAGAACCCTTGATGATAAAATGTCCTCCAACATCAAAAGCACCATGGCCTTTTTCAAGTGAAACCTTTTCTCCACATCCCTGCAATCAATATCTCCGCATGCTTCTCATCAATTATCAAATTCATTCTGCAATACCTAAAATCAAACAAATTTCCTGCCAAATAAAACCACATTAGAGCATAAAAATCAACCATTTTCGGAGCTAACAGCCAGAAGTAAGCTTTGCCAACCCAGGGGGCAGAGAAAGAACGAGGACGGAAACAAATAGAGTAGAACCTGAGGTACTTAGAGCTCCCAGGAATCAAAGAAATGCGGATGAGTTCCCTCTACCACGACCTAGAGAGCACACAAGGATTTTGAGACCGACTCAGCTAGTTAAGTCCATGAAGAACTACTTCGATGGCACAGGAGATCCATACGATCATGTGGCTGAGTTTAGGCAAGTCTTGACAGCTGAACAAGTTGAAGATCTGTTCACACAGTACAATGCCTTTGGTCTAACCCTTAGGAACACTACCCTGACATGGTTTCAGCCACTAAACGAGAGGCAGTTCAGGAGCATAGACCAACTTCTAGAGGCATTCATTATCGAATTCTCTAAAAGTGGCATAAGACATAACACTTCCTCGCTGATTCACAGCTTCAAGCAAACCCCTCAAGAAACCGTGAGACTTGCGGGAAGAAGATTTAGGCAATACTTAGAAAGATGCCCTGTTTCGGAGCTACCCACACCAGCTAAGCAAGTGGCTTTATTCTTGGATGGATTGCTAAGTACCAAATTGAGATCTTATGTGTACTTGAAGGACCCTAGGACCATAGAAGAGTGTGTACGCATGTGCATTGACATCGAGGATAACCTAGGGGAGGAGTTAGAGCTTTCCAAGATATACAAAGATTCAGATAGTGCCGCTAGCCTCTCTTCCACGCAATCCACATCAATTGAGGAACTTGCAAAGAAAGTAGCTCAGAAATTAGGTGTCACTAGCAAACAAATCCCAAGGTTTGCCCCTGTGAAAAGATGCTATACTTGTGGTGGCGACCACATGGCGAATGTATGCCCCATTATGGCTCAACCCCAAGTAAATCCTAGTAGCCAATACTGCACCATAGAACGGAGGTACACCAATCACACCGCGCAAGACTGCCCCTACAATAAGCAAGCGGTTAGGCAAACCTACCCTCAGCCATACCCTCAACAAGGCAGATACCAGAGTCAACACCCACCACAACAGTATACTAGGCCTCAACAATATTACCAACCACAATACCAGGCCCAACTGAGACCCCAGCCAGTGCTAGCACAACAACCACTTGCTCCTACTAATGTGATTCCGGTAAAGTATGCTGCTGCAGAAGAAAACCTGAATAGAGCTATAGTCCCTGTAACACCAGTGCTTTCAGAGAGTGATCCCAGTGACCATAGCTTCGATTCTACACATGTTGATAGTCCCCAAGCTTACTACATGCAATCTCCTGAACATGGTGAGTCTTACTATAGTGAAGAGCCAAATGAACCTAGTTGGGAGTCAGATTACACAAACGTCATGTATGCAAACCCCAACCCTAGACCTCAACTAAGGCAGTTAAGGCCTCCATTCCCAAGAGAACCATGCTACAGATGTCAGGGGGATCATCTCATTCGTGATTGTCCCTTACCTCCACCTACACAATCCCAGTGAGTGACGATCTAGGGCTTTTGCCAAGAATGTGGAAAGGAGCATCTCTTACGAGACTGCTCAAAGAATCCTAATAATATGCCAAAAATCACTCCCATTAATGTTATTGGGTTAGTAGTAGATCCCACAGGAAGTGTCACTTCCACTGCACCAATACAAGTGGTCACTAGAGCCCAAGCCTTACAGCAGAACCAAAGTGTAGGCCAGGAAAAGAGCCCAGATGTTAGTGAAACGGAGAGCATGACAAAGAAGAGGACTAGAGCTTGGAGAGATAGTCGTGAAAGAATGAAAAGACAATGGGCAAACACAATGAGTGAACTTGAGGAAAGCCTAAGAGAAACTAAAGCCAGGATAACCAAACTCACAGCGCAAACTCCCTCTCACACTACCCCACCCCCATTATCTCCACCATTCCCATCTCCATCCGAACTGCCACCTTCCAACCCGCCTCACCTAATCCCACCACTCCCAAGAGTAGGATCGGTCCTAGCAGATCCCACTCCCGAGGACTTAAACATGATGCTTAGAGCATATCAGGCCAGAATCCAAGAAGGGCCAAATGTAACTAATCATGAAAAGTGTTACCCTCGAGCAGAACTAGAGCTAGAACGAACCAAAATTTGCGCTAAGATGGTGGAACTGGCTCAGACCATGTTTGAAGCCAGTCGCCTATTTAACATCTCTAGTTCAGCGAAGACACAGTTGCACTTTGAAGGACTGCTAGAATGAATAGAGAGGCTAATTGCACAATCAGAAAAGGAACCCGCCTCTCAAAATAAGGGCAAGGCAAGTGAGAACGTGAGCCTACCTCCCCAGACAGCCTACGTGCCTAACTCTACGGAGCCAGATACATCTTCTTCTCTGAATCGGTTTACACCAGAATTGCTACGAGAGATTCAAGAAGACAAATGGGCTAAAGAAAGTGAAGTCCCTCCTCCCATTGAACTTGTGGATGACGCACATGACCAATTCCCACAAGACATCCCATCCATTTATGAGGAGCACGAGAGCACCCAATCTCAGGAAAGATTAGACTTTGAGTCTAACTCTCTACAAGAATTACCCCACTTCACAGGCCCATGGGAAGCTAAGTCTACTTGTATGAGAGCACCCACAGTCATGGTACGAAATGAGGACTCAGTCATACCTAGGAACACAGAGGTAGTGAAAAACACTAAAGTACAATGCAACCTCACCTTAGAAGAGCTACTCAAAGTAAGGCCAGAGCTATGGAAACATGTAGCCAAACAAGTACCAGAGATAGTGAAACCTCGTTCCCAAGTAGGATCCTAGAGAACAGTGCCAGAGATACCATTGGACAAGATAGGAGATATGAGTGAAGGTGAAGAAGGAAACACCTATCTTCCGATTACCCATCAGGGGTACACAACCAAGGCAATTCTCGACTCTGGTGCAGGAGTTGCAATTGCTACCACTTCCCCATGGAAGCGTTGGGGCAAGCCAGCACTCATGCCCACGAGGATGAAATTGCAGATGGCGGATGGTCACATAGAGCGACCCTTAGGGTTGTTAGAAGGAATAACTCTCACCACATGTGGTGTTGAGTTCGAGCACACATTTGCTATATGTGATTTTAGCAAGAACCATGCCTATGAGATGATTTTGGGAAGACCATTTATGCGACAGTTGCAAGTGGTACAGGATTGGGGAACCAACTCCTTGTATTTGCAACACTTAGGTGTCACGACCAAAGTGAATCTCAAAGATTACTCTCATAGAGATGTCCCTCCTATCCAATGGAATCCCATCCATAGAGCCAAAGATGATACAGAATCGGTGCATTTCATAGGGTCAGGATCCTCATGGATGCATGAAGACACCCACTTATGGATGTGCAAAGTAGCAGTAGAAGAAGAGAAGAGAGAAGAAGCCAGAGAGATAGGTGCAAAAGAAACACATAGATGAATTCAAGACCCAGCCTATGCGCCTGTAGTTTTTCCTGACGAAGAATTTGAACCCCATGGCTGGGCAGAAATCCTAGCAACAATGGATGTAGCCATCAATGAAGAACAATGGACACCTCACTGTGATGAGGATGGCTATGACATTTCAGTTTTCTCCATAGAGCCAATCATGGGAGAGGCAGTGTTAGAAGAGTGTGAACCTAGCCCTGATGCATTTGAGGATGCAAGTGACTCCGATCTAGAGTCAATCATTATGGACCCACGTTTTGCATCAGATGAAGAATACTTCTATGAAGTGGAATTTCAACCCCAGAGACACGGAGAGCTTACAAATGATGTAAGGTTAGCCACACAGGTAACCCCTAAGGAAGAAGGAAAGAAAAGGAAGAAGAAAGAAGTCACACAAGAAGAGGAAGAATCTTTGTTTGAGGTCCCAAAAAATTTTAAGAAGTATGAGATAGATGACAGGAGAGTCATGATCAGAATGCCTAAACGTGAGGCACAATCAGGAGAGGCCTATGATAACAAAGAAACCACCAAGAAAATTGTGGTAGCTCTGGAAGAAGGAGAGGAGAGATGCACGTACATAGGCCATGACCTGACAGAAGAGGAAGAACAAGAGCTAATAGCCTTGCTAAGAGAATACAGAGATGTATTCGCTTGGAGTTACAAGGATTTGAAAGGAGTGGACCCTGACATATTCTCACACACTATCCCCATGACCTCAGATGCCAAACCCTCTAAGCAAAAGCCATATACATATAATGATAATTATGCTGCCAAGATCAAAGAAGAGATAGATAGGCTGGTTGAAGCTGGATTTATCTATGAAATTGAGCACACTGAGTGGGTATCCCCCATTGTAGTGGTGCCCAAGAAGAATGGCAAGCTGCGTGTATGCATTAACTTGAAGAAGGTCAATGCAACCACTATTAGAGATAACTATCCGCTTCCTATCACTGAACATCTCTTAGAAAGAGTAGCAGGCAAGGAAGTGTACAGCTTTCTTCATGGATTTTTGAGCTACAATCAAGTAGCCATAGCTCCAGAAGATCAGCATAAGACGGCTTTTGCCACTGAATGGGGCATTTTTGCCTTTAGAGTAATGCCATTTGGGCTTACCAATGCACCTGCTACCTTCCAGAGGCTGATGTGCCATGTATTTAAAGAGTTCCTAAGGAAGAACTTAGAAGTTTATGTTGATGATCTTTGTGCTCATTCCAACATTAGGCAAACCCATATTCCTGAACTCAGACAAATCTTTGACAAATGTAGGGAATATCAAGTCTGCCTGAACCCAGAAAAGTGCGTTTTTATGGTCAGGCAAGGCAAGATTCTAGGACACATAGTGTCAAAGAATGGCATATCCACTGATGAGGAGAAAGTAAGAGCTATAGCCGAGTTACCTAGGCCAAAGAACGTCAAGGAAGTACAGGCTTTTGTGGGGCATTGTGGTTATTATCGATGTATGCCATCATAGCAAAGCCTCTGTATGGACTTTTGACTAACTTTGAGTGGACGGATGAATGTGAGCATTCCTTCAATGAGCTTAAACGTAGATTATGTTCAGCACCAATCTTGACCACACCAGATTATCGACGATTTATACACATGTATGCCATCATAGCAAAGCCTCTGTATGGACTTTTGACTAACTTTGAGTGGACGGATGAATGTGAGCATTCCTTCAATGAGCTTAAACGTAGATTATGTTCAGCACCAATCTTGACCACACCAGATTGGAACAAGCCTTTCCATGTTCATGTGGACCCCCAAAAGTATCACATCATGGCAGGAAGTATGTACAAGCACACAGATCAAGGGATTGTGGCTTGTTGTGTGGAAGAGGATGAGTACGCTAAATGGTTGCAATTAGCACATGTAGGTGCATTAGAGCAACACTACTCAAAACAACAAACCCTGCAGACACTAAGAAGACTCGGAGTGCATTGGCCGACTATGGAAGTTGATGTCCAAAGATTGTGCAAGGAATGTCCAATCTGCTGCACTAAACCACCTGTGGAACATACCACTCTTTATCAAGTGTCCATAGCGCCAGATTGGAGTGAACCACTAGTATCCTTCCTGAGGATGAAAACATTCCCTTCGGACATGACTCTGGCTAGGAAAAGGAGTTTAGAACAAGAAGCCCAGGATTACTCACTCATTGGTGATAATCTATACAAGCGTGGTAAAGATGGTTACCTAAGACTATGTGTCCATGAAAGTAAATATCTCAAGATCTTGGAAACTGCTCACCAAGGTGTGGCAGGAGCACACTTTGGACCAGATCGGGTGATCAAGGCAATACTATTTGCAGGCTTTTGGTGGCCAACCCTTCACATGGATGCACATACCTATGTGAAACGGTGTGATGTGTGTCAGAGAACTCAGTATCCTATACGCAAAGATGAGATGCCACTGAAACCTATGATGGGTGGACGTGCATTCTCTAAGTGGGGAATAGACTTTGTAGGTCCTATTAATCCCCCAGCTAAGGGTTCTCATGCTGAATATATCATTGTGGCCACGGATTATCTAACCAAGTGGGTAGAGGTAAAAGCCACAACGAAGAACGATGCTCAAACAACAGCTAAGTTTTTATTTGAGAATGTGTTCACTAGATACGGGCTACCTATAGAGCTAGTTAGTGATAGAGGCACTCACTTCTTGAATGAAGTTATTGAAAATCTGCTCCAAGAGTTCTTGGTAGTACATAAAAAGTCTGCCCCCTATCACCCTCAAGCTAATGGCCAGGCTGAGAGCACCAATAAGATCTTATGCAATGTATTGACGAAATTAGTGAACAATAAACGCTCCGATTGGGACAAACAGCTACACCATGCTGTTTGGGCATACAGAGTTGCCTATAAAACGGTACTCCAAGCCACGCCCTTTCAGATGGTTTTCGGCCAGAATGTAGTGCTACCATTGGATTTTTTGATACCAACCTTGAAAGTAGCACAAGAGCATGATTGGACAGGCCATGAGTTGTCCTCTAGAATCTTGGATCTTGAACGATTAGGTGAAACTCGATTGAGGGCTGCAGCAGGAATTTATGCAGCCAAGAAGAGGCAAAAGGCATATTTTGATGCACACGTGAAGGATAAGGGCTTGAAAGCAGGAGACCTAGTCCTAGTCTACACCTTGAAGCAACATGCACAGAAGTTAGAAAAGAGAGGTTATGGGCCAATGATTATCAATAGGATCTCCACAAGTGGAGCAGTTCAGCTAGCCACACTAGAGGGTGATATTCTACCTAGTTACATCAGTGGATGCAGAGTCAAGTTATATCAAGAACCCCTGACTGAAGAGATGCTAAATCGACTCAACACTGCCAAGAAACGTAAAGAAGAAGATAAACGAATTCGAGAAGAAGCACACGCAGAAGCCTTAGAACGCATCCGACGAATGAAATTGAGGAGACAAGGTAGAGACCAGCCTATGCCTGACACTCAAGAATCACTAGGCTATCCCATGGCCATGTGCGAGGCTTCAGGTGGCCATTCCCATAGAATAATCGATCGACGGCCTTTTATAACCTTAGATATAGGACAAGGAAAGAGTGCAAGGACTGTAAGAGCCTTGATTGACTCAGGTGCAGCCACTAGTGCTGTTAAATTGTCTTACTGTCAAGAGTTGAAATTAATTGTCAATCCTATAGAAGCATATCTTATAGGATTGGGAGGTGTGGAAACCCCTTGCATGGGCGAGGTGGAACTTCCCCTCTATATTCAAGACGAAGCAATGACAGTCAAAGTACTAGTGTGTCAAGATGAGGACCTCACTGAGCCTCTTGTCTTGGGCCAGGACTGGATCTATGATCATGCAGTCAACCTAAACCTAAGAAGTGGACTTCTTCAGGTATGGGTAAATCATAGTCGAATTACAGTTGAATTGGAAAATGAGGCACTCAAGGAACTAAATAAGGCACGAACTTCTGGTCCTTCTAGGGGCGCACATGAAGTTGACAATGCTATTCTTGTCCAAAACTGTATGATGCAGAAAGAGGCTTGTCTCAACAATGGAGTCAAGGAGAGGACGGCACTCCCTTCTTTCCCAAAAGCCAGAAGGATGCAGCAACCAACGACAGTTCAAGTACAGAAGGAGCAGAGTACTACCTCTACGGGAGGCCAAAAAAAGGAGCAAAGCAGATTGTTTCAGCCGTTGAAACAAATATGGAGGCGGAAAGGCGAACACCCTGTTGCAGAGCTAAAGAGCGCACAAAGCAGAGAAAAAAGACGGGCCCCAAAATTTTTCTGATTTGGACCACATATTTTTGTAACATATTCATTCTTGTAACATATTTCCCTTGTAAAGGCACTAGAGGAATCCTCTAGATGCACTCCCATAGAAGAATAGAAGCTTACCCATGTAAAATAGTAGGAAATTAGCTTTTAGTGAATAAAGTGCCGGTCACTTGTGTGAAAGGACCATTTTTAGGGCACTAGTATATAAGTCAAATGTGACTCTTTGTAAAAGACTTTTTGCCATTGTGAGAAGGGAGAGCACAGAAATTCGAATTTGTGTCTTTTTCCCTCTTCATCTTCTTCTTCGTGAGCTTGTATGCATGTGTAGTGCTTGGAAAGAGTGTTTGTGAGTGTTGTCTATCATTGAGAGTGTTTCTTTGCTGTAGGAAAGGTGTGTGCGAGGTGTAGGAAGTGCTGAAGCATAGGAAAGTATTTCCGCGATTCAGTATTTCTGTCATAACTTGAAGTAGGAGCATCGGAATTGAGTGAAACCACTGCCATTGGATGCGTCTTCTCGAGAGCTTCGAAACGCATATGCTATTCGCTATGTTTGGAGCTCGGAGCTAGGAGAAAAGTCCAAAATACTGACGGCTGCTGCACCAAGTATCGTTTCGCCTTGACCAACAGTTGAAGCTTGTTAGGATAAGTGTTTGCCTCATTTTCACTCTTGAGTAATTCATTTGCATTGACCATTACGCGATTACATGTCTTCATACACTCGGCTAGGTTTGCATACTCTTCGGATTGATAATTAAAAGCGTGTATCCCCACTATATGCACTTGTGAGGGGATTGAGGTATAGTCTCTTTCTCCGCAAGTCCCTAAGTTGAAGCTTAGGTCAACACACTTTTTGGCGCCGTTGCCGGGGAGTGACGAATCAAACCGAGGCATTCGTGTGATGGTAAGTAGCTTTTTGCTTTGAAGAACTTGGAGGAGCGGAAATCTTCTCTTCTTTGGTAAGTCAATTTCAGTCGCACTTGCTACTTCTCATTCTTGGAGTGTGTGTAGTGAGTTGATAGATTAGGGAAGGGAGTAGAAGAAGTAGAATAGGAGTGAGTGGAGAGTAGAGTAGGCTTGAGGGTTGTTCAAAAATTTTCCTTTTTCTGTAAGTTAGGAATTCCCAAGTATAAAATCCAAAAAAATTTCACTTTTCAAGTTACTTGTTGAACAAGTATCGTGGAGAGCAGTGTCGAGTGTCGTGAGAGTTGCAGCGATCGTGGCGAGGAAAGCAAGCAATAGGGAAGAGTTCAGGGCAAAAGAGTTGGACCAAGAGATCATAGGTGCTACCAAGGTAAACTAAATTACCCATTTGATCAAAAATTTTCAGTATTTCAACCTAGGAAAGGAAAAAACGACCTGCGCCGAGTATCGTTTGGACTCCCAGGGGGTTAAAAGTCATTTGTTGATTAATACAGTGGGTGAGGGTAAGAGAGAAGAGCTAGGTGAGAAAGGGGGAAACATCAAATCTCAAAAAAACATTACAAAAATTTGAAAAAAGGGTCAAGTATCGCTTTGCTCCTGCGGTCGAGTATCGTTTTACTCCTGCGGTCGAGTATCGCGATATTTCCCAGCGGTCGTAGATCGTTTCAGATAGAGGTCATAGATCGTCTCGTTAGAGATCGTTTTGATCAGAGGTCGTCGATCGCGTATCGTTTGCCAAGTATCGTTATCCAGAGATCGCGATACTTGTCAAAGGTCGCGTATCGTTGGTCACGGGTGTCGTCGATCGTCGATCGTTTGGCGGAGATCACGACACTTGTTAGAGATCGGTATCGTTTCAGGCCAAGTATCGCCGATCGTTTCTGGTGAAAATCGTAGATCGTTTCTATTCGAGTATCGTGTATCGTCTAGTGAGAGATCGTGTGTCGTTTCAGTCCAAGTATCGCCGATCGTTTCCACTAGAGATCGTCGGTCGAGTATCGTTTTCAACTAGAGATCGCTTTGCGAGAGATCGTTTTACCCAGAGATCGATTGGTCAAAGATCGTTTTCCAGCGATCGTTTCATCCAAGTGTCGTTTCCCAGCGATCGTTTCGGTCAGAGGTCGTAGATCGTTTCATTGAGAGGTCGTGTATCGTGCCCAGTCAGAGATCGTTTTGGGAAAGATCGTTTTCCAGCGATCGTTTCATCCAAGTATCGTCTGTCAGCGATCGTTTTATCCAAGTGTCGTTTGTGAGCGATCGTTTTCTCAGAGATCGTGAGAGTCAAGTATCGTGACTTGAAATTTTCTTTCAGTCACATTCCAGCCTAAGTTTTCCCTAGACTTCTGAGCCATAACTTAGGACTCTAGAGGCTAGAGGTGGACAAGAATTGATCCGAGCTCTTAAGTGAATGAACCTGAGATCAGGAAGAACCCTAGGAAGCCGAAGAAGTGTAATCTCTTCCGTAGGGAGTGCTGCCGAACCAAGCAACCGTTCACACTATTCTGAGACCTCCAGTGAGTCAGAAGGAGAAATCCCCATGGCTTCAGAGGATATGCAAAATACTGTGCCCATGATTGGCCAAATGTCCATCATTGAGGGCGAATACAGAACTTCCTTAGAGTATGTGAACACCAACCACAATGAGATACCTATCTATTTGGATGGTCTAAACAGATCAGTGGCCAGACTGAGGAAGGCTTCAGAGGCCTACATAGTGCCAAGACCAGCAGTTAAGTACATAGGAGGACTGTACATGGATAAACAAGACATTCAATACGTGGTCACAGAACACCCTGAAATCATTAATGAGCGTGGTGAGGAAAATAATGCTTCGAGCTTAAATGGATATGGAACTGAAGAACAAGTAACTACTCCTAGAGGGAGATCAACAGTTACTAAACTTTGGAGAGGAAACCTAGTTCCCCAGGATGATACTCTAATAGATGTGTATTTGATCAACGGGATGGAGCACTTGCTCAGAGCCCATTCCTCTATTTGGGAAGCTGCTCCTAATCCAGTTACCATCTATGAGTTACAAGATCCCGAATTCTCCACCATCATCACATATTTGGACAAAAACCACAGAAGGTATTGGCCAGTCACAGAATTAGAGAGAGCTGAGCTGAAATATCAGAACATCCCAGTGTTCCCCCCAAGGGACCAAGCCACTACTTCACGGAACCCACATGGAACTTCTCAAAATGATTCAAGTCAACATTCGGGACAAACACAACAAACTCAACGAACCCAGATCCCTATCAGACCACATGTACAATTCGCAATGCCTGCCACTAATCCTAATTACCGGCCACAACCAGCTATTGACCCAAGACAAGGAGTTCATACTCCAGTTAGACCACAGGTAGTACGAGGACCAGGCATACCAATAGGAAGACCAAATTACCCTGTAATGCCGAGACAACCTGAAGCAGGAAGGAGACTAAGACCGATCCAAGTGGCCAAGTGCATGAGAAATCATTATGATGGCTCGAGTGAACCCTATAATCACATAGCAGAATTTAAACAAGTAGTTAGAGCCGAGCAGGTAGATGACTTCATGATTCAATATGAGTCCTTTGGCCTGACCTTGTCAGACACGGCCCTGGCCTGGTTTCAGCCATTGGATCCAAATACCTTCCAGAACATGGATCAGGTGTATCAAGAAATGATTGAAGAATTTACCAAATCTGGAATTAAAAACAATTCTTCGTCATTAATCCACAGCTTCAAACAAGTTCCGACCGAGTCAGTGAGACTGGCAGCAAGGAGATTCAAGCAATATGTGGATAGGTGTCCCGTAGAAGAGAGACCAACACAAAACAAGATGGTATCATTGTTTTTAGAAGGACTATTGAACGGAACCTTGAGGTCATTAGTGTACGTGAAGAGAGTTCAAACTTTGCAAGAGTGTATGAAGGAATGTATAGACCTAGAGGATAACCTTGCAGAAGACTTGAAAATACCCCAAGGTAGTGTGAAAAGTGAAGAGTCATCAAGTAGCACATCAAACCCTAAAAACAACATAGAGGAAATTGCCGACTTGTTAGCCAAGAAACTGAATGTTCCAGGACAGAGGAATTATCCCACCAATCCTATGAGAATGCCTATGCTTAGAAGATGTATGCAGTGCGGAGGGGATCATCCTTCTCACTTGTGTATTAGGGGAGTAGTCCCACCAACTGCCTATGCTCCTCATAGACCCTCTGTCTTCGGACCACTACAATATTGCAGTATAGAGTAGAGATACACAAACCATAGCACTGAGAACTGCCCTTACAATAGGCAAACCAGACCCACACAGCCTTATGTGAGACCATATGGATATCTGCAGAATCAGCAAGGAGGAGAAACCTTTAGATATCCCTCATATCAGCCGCAGGCACCAATACCACGACCATACGCATACCAGGGATATATGCAGCCTCAACCAGTGCTAGGACAACAACCGCCCCACCCTCAGAATGTTGTCCCAGTTAAGATAGCGCAACCAGAGGAAAACTTAGAGAGGGCTATAGTGCCAGCCACACCTCTGACTAGCAGTGAACCATATGACACATTTTACGAATCTAGTCAAGGAACATACCCTGGTTATGAGAGCTCAATAATGGAATATGGGCAACAATACGACCCATATGCTTATGGCATGGAGACACCAGAAAGTTTATATAATTACGAGCAGGATTATGTACCATTAATGTACACAGCTCCTAGAGCAACCATGCCACCTGGACCAATGAATAGACCGCCCGTACCTAGAGGACCATGCTACAGGTGTGGAGGTGACCACTATATCAGAGAATGTACATTGCCAAACCCACCACCACCACAACGAAATTGGGAAGGTTACTGTAGCGATTGTGGAAAGGAGCATCTTTTCAGAGATTGTCCTAAGAACCCAAACAAAATCACATCTAACGTACAGATTAACGTGATAGAAGTAATTGAATCGTCAGGGAGTGACAAAGAGTACACTATACCTTTAAAAGCCATAACAAGAGCAAAGGCTAGAGAAAACCCTGATAAAACCGAAGAAAATAATCAAAGTGACAAAGAGGGAAATACACCCATCCCTCACAGAGTAGAAGACTCCGAAGAACCAGAAAAAAGTATCACCAGTAAACGATCCCAAAGATGGAAGCAAAGGAGAGACAGGATAAAAGAAAAAAAGTTATTGCAAAAGAAGGAAAATGAAAAGAGTAAACAGAAATCAACAGAAGAAGCACAAGTGGAAGAAGAAAATAAAAAGGAGAACAAAAGGGAGGAGGTAGGATCAGTGTTAGCAGACCCAATGCCTGAAGAATTAGCCATGTGGATTCAGGCATACAAGGCGAGAATAAAAGCCGGGCCTACCTTAGAACAACATGAGAAAGAGTATCCGAGAGGCGACTTAGAGAAAGAAAGATTAGAAATCTGCAAAAAATTAATAGAAGTTGCCCAACAAACATTAGAAAAACCCGCATCACCCTTACCAAACAACCGAATTGGCGAAGAAAAATTCCAAGAATGTCTAAATAATCAGGAAAAGCCTAACATAAGTAGACCCCCGAATAATGAAATTGGTAATGAGGGAAAGGAAGGATCCATAGTCCCTGAAACAGAAGGAGATTGGACTAAGGATTTATGGGCGCGAGTTCAAGAGGACAAGTGGAAAAAGGTGGAAGGAATGGAACCGCCCTTTGAAGAATTAAAAGCAGAAAACGAAATAGAGGATTCAATACCTGAACTTAATTCAGAAGGAATTTTTCCAATGGATGCAAGTGACAAAGAAGTGGAAGACGATGTAAAGGAACTACCCAATTACACCGGGAAATACGAGCACAACTCAGAATTGTATCGCATTCCATCAATAACGAGACGAGAAACGAATCCATCAGTTCAAACATCGGAGATAATACAACGCCTTAGAGAGGTGAAAATCCCATGTACCTTAACGTTTGAGGAACTGTTAAAGGTAAAACCACATCTAAAAGAAAAATTGATCAATCAGTGGGAAGTCAAGGAAGAAAAGAAGGAGGTAGATGACGAAGTGAAAACGGTGAGAATTCCAGTGGATAAAGTAGGAGACTTTAGTGAAGGAGATGAAGGAAATACATGTCTACCAATCACCTATAAGGGTTACACAACCAAAGCCATACTAGATTCAGGAGCTGGTGTTGGCATTGCTACCAAAGAAATTTGGGAGAAATGGGGAAAACCAGCATTGAGACCAACACGTATGAAAATTCAAATGGCAGATGGACATACAGAAAGACCCTTAGGATTGTTGGAACGAGTAGTCTTCACTACGTGCGGAGTGGAATTCGAACATACTTTAGCAATATGTCATTTTGAAAGGCCAAGCAACTATGAAATGATCTTGGGAAGGCCATTCATGAGACAGCTAAAGGTCGTACAAGATTGGGGAAAGGATGCAGTGTACCTACAACACGCAGGAGTCACCACTAGGATCAACCTACATACGTACACATATCAAGATGTACCACCTCTGCAATGGAATCAAATCCATAAAGAGGAAGACGATCAATCGATTCATAGTGCAGGTTCTAGTGACCAATCCTGGATGAACGAGGACACTCATCTATGGATATGCCAAGCTGCAAAAAAGGAAGAAGAGAGAAGAAAAAGTTGGCAGCAGAAACAAGGTGTAGTGAGATCGGTACAAGATCCAGCTTATATGCCACAAGTTTTTCCAGACGAAGAATTCGAACCTCACGGTTGGATGGAAATCTTAGCCACCCTCGATGTTTGTGTAAACGAAGAAGTGGTAACTATGAACGAATGTATTGACGAGGAGGGTTATGACATTAGTTTGTATATGGTAGTCCTTCAGGAAGCAGAAGGAGGAGAAGTAATTGAGAAATACTGGAAGGAGGACTACGAGAGCATTGAAATGGAACCAGAACCCATGGATCTAGGGATTTGTACCAACAACATAGATATCACTGCCAATGAACAACATAAGGATCTCACACAAAAGGAAGAATTAGAAGTTGAAAGGGAGTTAGAAGAGGAAGATAACAAGCTTCAAGACCAATTTGAGGTACCAGCTCATTTCAAAAAATACGAAGTGGAAGAGAGGAAGATTGCTATTCAAATGCCTAAAAGAGAAGCACAACCGGGAATAGCATATGATAATAAAGAACAAACCAAGAAAATAGTCGTAACCATGGAAGGAGGAGAGGAACGATGTACTTTCATAGGACAGGATGTCTCAGCGGAAGAAGAGCAAGAGTTAATTCGACTCATAAGAGAATACCGGGATGTCTTTGCTTGGACCTATAAGGACTTAAAAGGAGTAGATCCATCTATATGTGCGCATAGAATCCCCATGACATCCGAAGCCAAACCTTCTAAACAGAGACCTTATACTTATAATGATGTGTATTCAGCCAAGATAAAAGAAGAAATAGATAAGTTGTTGGATGCTGGATTCATATACGAGATAGAACACACAGAATGGGTATCGCCATTAGTAGTAGTGCCTAAGAAAAATGGAAAATTGAGAGTGCATAAATCTGAAAAAGGTGAATGCAGCCACTATACGTGATAGCTAACCATTACCGATTACGGATCATCTATTGGAGAGGGTAGCAGGTAAAGAGGTCTATAGCTTCCTAGATGGTTTCTCCGGATACAATCAGGTAGCTATTGCGACTGAGGACCAACACAAGACAGCATTTGCCACAAAATGGGGTGTGTATGCATTCAGACTGATGCCCTTTGGACTCACTAATGCACCGGCTACCTTCCAACGATTAATGTGTCACGTTTTCAAGGAATTTTTGAAAAAAAACATGGAAGTATATGTAGATGACCTTTGCACGTATTCCAATCAAAGACCCGATCACATACCTGAATTAAGGAAGATATTCAACAAATGTAGGCAGTATAGAGTCTGCTTAAACCCAGAAAAATGTGTCTTCATGGTAAGACAAGGAAAAATACTAGGACACATAGTCTCAAGAAATGGGATATCTACGGATGAGGATAAGATTAAAGTCATATTGGACTTACCAAGACCCAAAAATGTAAAGGAAGTACAAGCCTTTATGGGACATTGTGGATATTACCGTAGGTTTATTCACATGTATGCCATAATAGCTAAGCCCTTATACGGTCTATTGACTCAGTTCACTTGGACAGACGAGTGTGAGAAGGCCTTCAACGAACTTAAAAAGAGGCTGAGTACAGCCCCAATTCTAAAATCACCCAACTGGAGCAAGCCTTTTCATATTCATGTTGATGCTTCGAACTATGCAATTGGATGTATCCTAGCTCAACCGGCTGATGAAGGAAAGCTTGACCATCCAATCGCTTATGCGAGTAGACAATTGAACCAAGCCGAAAGAAATTACACGACTACAGAAAGAGAGGGCTTAGGAATGGTTTATGCAGTAAAGAAGTTTAGACATTACCTCTTAGCCAACAAATTCAAATTCTTCATAGACCATCAAGCTTTGTTATACTTAGTCAATAAACCTTGTAACACGGGAAGATTGGTGCGATGGTTCTTGTTACTAATGGAGTTTGACTTTGAGGTAATAGTCAAAAAAGGAAACACACATGTGAGAGCAGACCACCTTTCTAGATTAAAACACGGAGAGCCACCTAGCGGAGTCCCTGATGATCTGCCAGACACCTATCTTTTTAACCTGGAAGTATGTCCTCAATGGGCCGAAAAGTTGATCCCAATACTCACACATGGACCTAAAGATGGGATCACGCCAAACTGAAAGCAAGATCTTTGGAGGACTAAGAACCTTCACATTATTGCTGGAAGTTTATACCACCAGGATTCAAGCGGACTACTGATGAGATGCGTGGAAGAAGATGAACAAGCAATGTGGCTTCAGAAAGCACACATAAATCAATGGAACACTCACTTGAACGCAATTGGAACATGGCAAACGCTCAAGAGGTTTGGCATATATTGGCCAACAATGCAACGAGATGCACACCATTATGTGTCAACCTGTCCAACCTGTCAAGAACAAATCCCAGATGAGAACTCTACGTTATGCTATTCTACAATAGCACCAAGGTGGAGCATGCCTTTAGTAAAGTTCTTGAAAACTCGAGAGTACCCTGATGGAGCTACTATAGCAAGAAGACGTGCTCTTGAAGAACAGAGCAAGGATTACGTCATCTTAGGAAAACAACTCTTTAAACGCGGGAAGGATAACCAGCTAAGATTGTGCATTCATGAAAATGAATATCTCTCTGTCTTAGAAATGGCACATGCAGGAGCTGCAGGAGGACACTTCTCAGCAGATAGAACGGTCAAGATGATTCTCTTTGCAGGCCTGTGGTGGCCAACTCTACACATGGATGCGGAGACATATGTGAGAAGCTGCGAAACATGCCAGAGAGCAAAATATCCCATTAGAAGAGATGACATGCCTTTAAGACCCATGGTTTGTGCGAGAGCATTTACCAAGTGGGGTATTGATTTCATAGGACCTATCAATCCACCTGCGAAAGGATCACATGCTGAATACATCATAGTAGCCACCGACTACTTGACTAAGTGGGTAGAAGCAAAAGCCACTAGAAAGAATGATGCTCAAACCACAGCAAAATTTCTTTTTGAGCACATTTTCACACGCTTTGGACTACCGATCGAGATCGTGAGTGATCGAGGAACGCATTTCTTAAACGAAGTCATTGAGTCACTAATGAATGACTTTCTTGTGATTCATAAAAAATCAGCCCCATACCATCCTCAAGCTAACGGACAGGCTGAAAGTTCCAACAAAGTACTATGTACGGTATTGACAAAGATAGTCAATAATGGAAGGTCAGATTGGGACAAACAATTGCATCACGCAATTTGGGCCTTCCGAGTGGCATATAAAACGGCCATTGGAACTACGCCTTTCAACCTAGTGTATGGGCAAAATGCAATTTTGCCAATTGACTTCTTAGTACCTACCTTGAAAGTGGCCCAGCAATATGAGTGGAACGGTCATGAATTATCTCAACAATTAGATCAAATTGAAAAGCTGCACGAGACTAGATTGCAAGCGGTAGCAGGCATCTATGCCGCCAAACGGAGACAAAAGGCTTATTATGACGCACATATAAAAGACAAGGGACTAAAAGAAGGTGACTTAGTCTTAGTATACACCCTCAAACAACATGCAAAGAAGCTCCAAAAACGCGGATACGGACCCCTGATTATAAATCGAATCTCTACTAGTGGTGCAGTCAATCTCGCCACACTAGACGGAGACATTCTTCCCAACTACATCAGTGGTTGCAGAGTGAAGAGATTCATGGAGCCGTTGACGGATCAAATGCTAGCACGACTGTTAGGAGCTCAAAGTAGGAAAAAAGAAGAAGAACGCATACGAGAAGAAGCTAGACTGGAAGCCCTAGAACGTATCAGAAAACGGAAAGAATGGATGAGAGAAAGGGACGAGAGATATCGAGTAGGAGAAGAACTCATCCCAATGGCTAATTTTAGAGCCACTGAAAACTCAGGACAACAAAGAAGACAGCCTTATTTGAATCTGGGAGCAGGACGAAAAGAGTACCACTTAGTGGATGCTCTCATAGACACAGGAGCAGCCATAAGCTGCATTAGATTTTCTTTGTCTCAGAGACTTAAAGAGGAGATACGACCATCAAAGGCACAGCTAATTGGAATAGGAGGAAAAGTCACTCAATGCATAGGTGAGATAACTTTACCTTTACATATGGGCAACAACACTATGGAGCAGAGACTCTTAGTGTGTCAGGACCAGGATCTGCTGGAAGATGTGGTGTTAGGTCAAGATTGGATCTACGAATATGAGGTAACCATTCAATTGGCTTTAGGATATATCTCTGCCAGAATTGGACCTCGTGAGGTATTTAGTTTGCTAGACGAACGACCACCCAAAGCCGCTAATATAGAGCCAGAAGTTCATTCCGATGAACAAAGTCATGAGTGTATGTTCACTAGCAATATAGAAACCCCATCGCCAAGTACTTCATGTGAAAATAATGTGAGTCCTGTGTGCACTCCATCTTTGAGTATAGAGAGTCACAAGAGTGCACAGAAACATGAAATCCAGCCCAGTGAACCACAAAGCACAGGAAAGAATAATCCACTGCAAGAATTGAAGTCTACGCCTATGAAGGTATACCCTATTCCACATTCTACACTAGCTTGGATAAAGAAGGGTCAAAAGAAGGCCTATCTTCAACAACAGAAAAGTCTTCGACATCAGCATGCCCAATCAAAGAAGAAGACAAAGAGTTTCGCACACTTCAGTCAACCACGACTCAATAGCATATGGGTCCCAAAGAAACTGATAACCGCACAGCCTGATCGAACACAAATATGGATCCCAAAGTCAAATACTCCAAGGACAACCATCCCAAACCAGGAACATCCTCAGAAGCCCAATCACCATCAATGTGGTCAACAGGCACATCAGCCGAGAAAGAGGACATATTGGAGGAAGAAGGAAACTACAAATGTAATACAAACCGACTTGAGATTCCCAAAACAGAATCAGCAGACATACTACCGAAGAAGAACCGCACTCATCAAAAAGGTGGAAAATACAGTACATTCCATCCAAGTGAAGCAAGTTTGGATGCCGAAAGACAGGACAAGCTGCATACATCAAGCAACTACTTCCAATTGCACACATGAGGAATTGTCGAGAGCCAAAGTATGCATGATAGGGCCACATTACAAGGCCAAGCATTCGGCACGTCTTTCTTCTACTTTCGGATAGTCACGCACATTTTCCCTTTGGAAATAGGAGAGCACTTGTACATACATAAAAATATTACTCCAAAAAATATTCACTAACCGCTTCGGCTATGTACTAACTTTTATGTTTTCTTTTCAGCAAGAAATATAAAAATACATGAAAAAAAATTCAGGTATTACCTTTCTCACACCCACGGGAAAGGGACGGCACCATGCACTCGGAGCAACATCGAATTATTAATCAACATATGGAGGAGGATTTCTGAAAAACATATGGACACTAATTCATTCTCTATATTGAGTGCAGATGACATCTTCTGACTCAGAAGCTACACAGCAGGAAGAGGAACTACTTCTTCCATTGGGGTCAATAACCAAGGTCAGAGGACATTGGTTTCGAGATGACCAACCTATCTCGGAACTTCTCTTTATGGCAACCATCAAGATTATGGACAGGGATCACTATTTCCCAATTATGTCACAAGATTTCAAGACCATAATACAAGGGTTACCACACATCGAGGAAGTATGGACTCAAGCTGGAATTGAAGCATTTTTGAAGATACCTATATGCGTACCAGACTTCCAAAGATGTACGCAGGTAATGAACACCATGCAGCCGGCTGCTACAAAGATTTCGGTTCCAGAAGCAAAGGTTTTGGACAAGGTGGGCACATGGAAGACAATTCAATTCACTCATGAATTGATCAATAAAGCCTTTGGATGGAATCAAGAAGGCATTACTAATGTCAAAGAGGAATGCCATGACCCCAAGAAAAGATCATTCCTGGAGATTAACAGAATAGATATTGAAGATGCAGTACGTTTGGCACATCAACACTTTTGTTTTCCTGGCATGAACAGATACACTGCACCACAAAAGATTGTAGTACAACTCCTATCGCATGCCATGAGACAGATAGGAAACAAAGTGAATCTCACAGGTTACGTACAAGAACGATTGTTTGAAGCTCAGAAGAAATGGGGGCAAAAGAAGTTCCTGAACGGTGGTTCAGCTTTGACTTTATTGATATATGAAGCTCTAGACATGAAACACTGCTTACGGGAGATGCCGACATCAGAAGGGCTAGCAAGGTATGCAAAATCCGCTTCGGTCCCTAAGAAGAAGAAAGCAGTAGTTGTGGTTGAAGAGGCTGGAACCAGCACACAGAAACCCATGAGGGGTACGAAACGCTTACGAGAAGAGGAAGCTCAAGCAACACCCCAGTCTAAGAGAACGCATCTATTGCCTAAGATCACGACGGCTCAAATGCCGATTTCAAAAAGAGATTTGTCTGCTGCCCTAGAGGAGACTCACCAATATATGCAAGGGCAGGTGAACCTAAATGTCCAAGGACATCATTATAGACAAGCAAGTCAAGTGAAGCAAAAACAGAGTACAGAAACGACTCCAAGACAACCTGGAAGATACCAAGAATTGGGCATCGATGATTCTAGTACGAATACGGAATCCAGTCCTGAGAAAGACACGCTAGATCTTGATATCAGGACAGAAACTTATGAAGAAGAAGGACCAGAACTCAATCAAATGGAAATGACACCGGACAACCAAAAGGAAAAAGAAAAGAAGGAGGATGATACTAAGGAACAGGAGCACGTCATTCAGTTGAATGACACTACAAAAATAAGCATCAAGGAAGATACGACTACTGGGGTTACACATGTCAAAGCACCTATTAAAGAGGAAGAACAAACCCCAGTGAAAAAGGAAACGGGAGAGCTCCAACAAAAAGAACAAACCATAATCGAGGTGCCTGATGACACACCTCAAGGACATGATGAAGACATGGGGGCTGAGCCAAGGATCCAGCTTCAGATCAGGCAGCCCCATGATACTACCTTACACATTGCTCAAGGCAAAGACGTGACTACCGGAGAAGAACCCACAATACCTAAGACTTGGCTCAATGTGGATGTGACTCAATTGAAGCCTGTGGTAAAGCAAATGATCCAGACGGCCATGGACACTCAGCAGCAAATGATGGATATAGATGCTGAATATGATCAAGCAAGAAGAGAAAAAAATCAGTTTCAACTCATGAGTGAACAGCTATCAGCACAGCTAATTGCAGCACAAAAAGAAGTGGCAAACAAAAATACTGAAGTGCTAGCAATCAAGACACAATATGACGCATCCATCGCCCAAAATCAGAAACTGCTTACACAGCTAGAAGAGTTACAAAAATTACACAAAGCAAGCGAGGCTGAAAAAGAGAAAATGAAGATGCGAAGCGTGCTATTAGAGCAACAACTCAAGCTCTATCTAGAAGAGAACGACAGCCTGCACGATAGGAATAAAGAATTAATGAAATCTTTATTATATGATCAACCACTGATACAACAGGGCCCCTCAGAAACTAAAGAACAGGAATTAAAAGAACAGATAGCAGAGTATGCCAAGTTGCTACGACAAGCTAAAGAAGTACAAGAAGAATCAGAACGGAGACACAATCAAGAAATAAGTGAGCTCAAAAGGCAACTGAATTCAGCACAGGCAAAACTGGTACAGAGCTACAGTGAAAACATGGATCACGTAGCTGACATAGGTAAAGAGCTCCTAGCCACCAAAGAAAAACTCGGGGAAGCCATACAACAGATAAAGGAAAAAGATGAATGCATCGAAGAGCTAAAAAATCAGCAAAAAGGCAAAGAACCGATCGGGACATCAGTAGTGCCAGAAAAAGAACATCCTACTGACGAGGTAGAGAAATAAGTCAGAAGGAACGGGCACTAGTGGTGTCCCGATTGACGGAAAATTTTGAGAATGAAGTCATCAAGGTCATGAAGGAAGCAAAAATCAAAGGTAAAGACTTGGAAAAGATCATAAAGCCTTTCAACATTCCATATGGATTGTTGAAAGAGAAAGCAAGGCAATATATAAAGAAGGTTACACAAAAAAGTCCAGACGAGCAGCTCAATTTCAAGAATGACACATTCATGTACACTCAAGCAGAGTTCGAAGCTGCACAACCGGTGTGGAGGAGAAAATTTTTGGAGAAACATCCCACACTACGGGTGCACTGGGAGGCCGCACCTTATTTATTACAGGTAAACCCTTCGTTTTGTCCAATACCACGCAGAAGGGATACAACAGAATTTTTGGCTTTACAACGCAGTGGCACTATTAATAAACAGTGGCTAAATTATCCTATGTTACCTAGCCCGCCACATAACTATTTGCCAACAGAGGATTATATGATCAAAACAATAGAATTTTGGTTACAAAACTATGCGACAGTACCAGACTTAGCGGTCAAGATGACAAATAAAATACTTAGTATGCTACTTACAGTTTTGAAGGTCTTCAAACATGCGGCATATACATTTCTGAACTTCATCGGCATTAATCAAGGCACAGATATACTTATTTTCGATCTATCAGTAATGCCGAGCCGCCCCACAATAATGGCATACTATTCCAGACTCATGTTTTTGCCAAGTCCGTATATGCAAACATTTGAAGAAGCATTTTTTACAGGATTTTTTGAAATAGATTCAGAGATATTTTTGAAGATGTCATCCAATCTGAATGCCAGACTTGTGGCATATGAATTAAGCTTCTTCGCAGATCATAGACAACCGCCAAACGATGGAGCAAAAGCAGAACAATGGAAACAGATCATGATACGTGAAGCCAATCTGCTAAATGATACAGAGCAACAAGTATACAGAACCTATGCCCGGCGCTTATCAAAGCCTGTCGGGGACGACAGAGTTCAGGAGGGGGGCAGTGTTGAGGGCGAAACGAGTAAGAAGAGGAAAAAAAGAAAACAACGAAAGAAACAGCTTCACTAAAAGGCAAATTTGAAGATAGACAAATTTGAAGATACATCTCTGCAGGAAGCCCCGCAGGGGCGCAACACCCATCTCTGCACAGAGCCCCGCAGGGGCACGCACCAGGCTACAAAGCTAAACCCCGGGGTCCAGAGGAGTGGATTTTTCAAACATCAGAGTAGGACCAAAAGTTAGAAAGGGGTAGAGGCTGAAAAGTTGAAGAGGGTGACTAAGAATAGCACATTCCTAGTCACTGGTGGCGTGCGTGGCAACCCAAGTCAACAAGCAAGACAACTACATCAGGCCCTCGAGTTGTAGAGCTTGAATCAAGAAGGCCATCGAATCTGCATGTCTGTTTAACTGCAGACAATACTGACCACAGGGCGCGTGCGCGAAGCAAAGTCTGTCAAGGGCGCGTGCGTGAAGCAAAGTCTGTCAAGAGACGACAGAGGCGAAGAGGGGGAGAGTGTTGCAGAGCTAAAGAGCGCACAAAGCAGAGAAAAAAGACGGGCCCCAAAATTTTTCTGATTTGGACCACATATTTTTGTAACATATTCATTCTTGTAACATATTTCCCTTGTAAAGGCACTAGAGGAATCCTCTAGATGCACTCCCATAGAAGAATAGAAGCTTACCCATGTAAAATAGTAGGAAATTAGCTTTTAGTGAATAAAGTGCCGGTCACTTGTGTGAAAGGACCATTTTTAGGGCACTAGTATATAAGTCAAATGTGACTCTTTGTAAAAGACTTTTTGCCATTGTGAGAAGGGAGAGCACAGAAATTCGAATTTGTGTCTTCTTCCCTCTTCATCTTCTTCTTCGTGAGCTTGTATGCATGTGTAGTGCTTGGAAAGAGTGTTTGTGAGTGTTGTCTATCATTGAGAGTGTTTCTTTGCTGTAGGAAAGGTGTGTGCGAGGTGTAGGAAGTGCTGAAGCATAGGAAAGTATTTCCGCGATTCAGTATTTCTGTCATAACTTGAAGTAGGAGCGTCCGAATTGAGTGAAACCACTGCCATTGGATGCGTCTTCTCGAGAGCTTCGAAACGCATATGCTATTCGCTATGTTTGGAGCTCGGAGCTAGGAGAAAAGTCCAAAATACTGACGGCTGCTGCACCAAGTATCGTTTCGCCTTGACCAACAGTTGAAGCTTGTTAGGATAAGTGTTTGCCTCATTTTCACTCTTGAGTAATTCATTTGCATTGACCATTACGCGATTACATGTCTTCATACACTCGGCTAGGTTTGCATACTCTTCGGATTGATAATTAAAAGCGTGTATCCCCACTATATGCACTTGTGAGGGGATTGAGGTATAGTCTCTTTCTCCGCAAGTCCCTAAGTTGAAGCTTAGGTCAACACACCCTGTTGCGACCAGGCCAGCCCCACGGCCAAAACCTCTTATTAGTAATCAACAACACGACACTAATAAGAAGTCTTTCATAAATTCTTCTGCAAAAGTAAAGTCTATTTGGGTACCCAAGAAGTCGATGAAGGCCAACCCACAATCACGACAAATCTGGGTGCCTAAGGCTTGCTTGCGGGCTCAAATGGCTACACCAAGGCCACACCCGATACAACATGTTTCACTCACTCGAACATCTGAGGCCCAGTCTTACACATCACACATGGACACATATTCTTCCATGCGCAAAAGTAGAATCACTCGTCAATGGACCCCTAAAAAGCCTCATTCTCAAGTAGATACTCCTATCAAACCTTCCAGAGTCTCCACAAAATCAATATCCAAGCCCATCCATTGCATTTGGCAACCTAAAACTTGTAATAAACCCCCGGACCCCAGTTGTAAATCCATGCCCACCTACTAACTACGTCACTCTCACACTACATCATTCCAGCTAGCTCCTAGGTCTAACCAATCCCTAACTACACACACAAGCACCGAGCACTTAATAGCCTACTAATCTTTCCTGAACCTCATGTTAATGTTGTAATGGGGACAATAACGGTTCTATCTTGTCCTTTACAATGTTAACACATGTTTCTATATTCTCAAAGAATCAGGAGACAAGAAGTAACATGGCAGATACGGTAGGAACTAGCTCCCAGGCAGGCACCAGCCCCCAAGTCGTGGACATTGAAAGCCTTCCCATTGAGGAGGAATTGAAGGAACGCCCTGTGGCATTGAGGGCATTACACGCCATACCGGTTCAGAACCCTCCACAGGGGCACACAATGTCGGTCAGCAAAAACTCACATTGGTTCAGTGATGTGGCAGGACCCCTGGGTGAAGGCACTTATATGTGGGAGGCCGAGATAGAATTCAATGGGCGCTGGGGCAGATATCACTTTTTCACTAGAGAATTTGAGAGACTGCAGAATAATGAAGGACTGAAACCTATATGGAAGAAGGCAGGACTCTACGAGTACTTCAAATTCCAATTGCCAAAGCCCGATTTTCTAAGGTGCTCTTATCTGATTAGCACCCTCACTCCAAGCAAAGACAAAAAGGGATACAGTTCCTTTGTCCTCCCATCTCTCACACGGGGCAATGAGCTCAAGCGTTTCATATTAACTATCAACTTGGTAAGGGAAGCTCTAGACATGAAAGGTATGCACATTCCTACGGAGAAAGAGACTATGGTCCCCGACAATATGAAGAACAGGAATCTGACGAAATTGAAGGACATGGTGGCAATGACACCTACAATTGCCATTCACTTGCGAATGGTCATGCAGCATTTTGCATTTCCCGCTCAAGAAAGGTTCACAATGCCACCTAATTATGGTTTAGTCTATATTTGGCTGATGCCTTTGATCTGACAATCAATATGCCCCATTGGATTATCGACCAAATCCACTTGGCTCATCAAAGGTGGTATAAGAAACAAAAGTCAGTACTATATGGATGCTGTGCTCTTACCAGGATTGTGTATAGATGTCTCGCGTATGATGTACCAGTGCAAAGGGCACTCATTTGGACCAAGGTACAGGAGTTTCAACGCAGATTATCCTCCGCAGGACCGCCATCTAAGAAAATGAGAGGCACAGTTTAGATGCCCTGTGCACAACCCCGCGGTGCGACATTGACACCAGAGACAACTCCACGACTTCCAAGGCGGGTACAACCCTTCACTATTTAGATTACCAAGACACAGCACTGATGGACCAAATCTAGTGTTTCCACCTGTACCAACCGACCTAGAGTTCCCTCACGGATTCACTTTAGAAGACCTGACTGATGAGGAGGTAGCCAGAATCATAGAGGCTGTTAATGCGAAAGTCGAGGCAGAGCAAGCTAGTGGACAATAAACTGCTACAGACCAACCCCATCCCAGACAACCCGATGTCGTCGATGTGGAGGGTGAAGAAGAAGAAGCACAAGAGGAGGAACATGATGGACATTCCGAGGAAGAAGAGCAGGAATATGATCAAGAAGCTCTGCAAGTACTTGAAGGTGCCCCAGCTTATACGAAGGCATTGAAAAAGCTCTATGATACCATGAACAGAGTTTAAGAGCAACATAGACTATCCCTAGCAGCAGGCAAGGCCCTCATGAATCAAATCCTTGAGGAGGAAGGCGTAGACGAGCAATACCGCGCCACTCTTGACATGATATCTGAGGCTTTAGGAGTACCTGAGACGGTGCATACTGCCCTTGCACAAGCACGAAGAACGGAGCGAAGATACGGCAGACGTCCCCCTCGATTAGGAAAGCAGATGAATGTATTAGTATCAGAACCACAAGGCGCATCCACAACCACGGGCACCGCACACACTGTCCATCATACTGAGGAAACCCATGTATCAAGTGCACCTCCGTCACCCCCTTTGCCACCCCTGCCTCCAACTCCACCACATTCACCTCCCACTACCAGTGTAACCACTACTGTCACCGCCTCCGAGTCCACCACCCATACCGAAGCACAGACCGTCAGTCAACCCACACAACCCACACACCCTATCTCCACCTCTTTTGTCTATACGGCCACTGAAACAGTAATTCTAACCGCAGCCACAGAAAATCTCATTCCCCCAATCACACTTCCGGGCAGTTCGTATTCACAATTGCACACACCACTGTACACTTTCACCACTATCACCGCACCCACAATTCCAATATTCACAATCACTCCCACTACTGCATCCACTGTTGATTTTATGGACATATCACCCACCTCCGCACCTCTCCCTCCCCCCATACCCCCAACATCTCCCATCCCCCCACCTCCCACATCACCATTTTCCGGCACCGTATCCACACTTCCATTTCCCTTCCCCTTTCCCTTCCCCTCTGCATTCAACACCCTACCCGCATCCACCCCTATCAATAATGTATTTAATAATATGTATCAGTGTATGTCGCAACTGCAACAGCACTACCAACATCTTGATAACCAACATACATGACTCTTTCGAAGCCATGAGGAACTTCAACTCCGATTCATTGATCTCGAAAGGGAAAAGCGGCTACTACAACAACAGCATGCCACTTTACAGGAACAACATGAACAGTTAGTAGCCAATCCACCCCAGTCAGATGCAGAGGAAAGACAACATATGGATGAATTGCTACACTCCCAAATAACGGAGAATCTCAAACTTAGACACAACCTGGCCCTCCTACGAAAACACATGTCTACAGCTCTCGAAGAGAATAAACGGCTGCATAAACAGAATGAAGAGAACTTGGAAGCAACCATGGAGGGTTCCCCGTAGGAAATCAACCCAGAAAAATTCAAGGCCATTCCCTCAGAGAATATGAAAACTGTGTTAGAAACCCATGCCGACCTCCTGGAGGCCCATGCAGCATTAGAACGAGAAAGGGATGATCTACTTGAGCAACTGGCAACTCAGCAGGAGTCACCAAGCAAAGCCACAGCCACAGACGACACATCCGAAGAAGTCACAAAACTCAAAGCAGAACTCGAAGAATTACGCAGCAAAGTCATGCAATACGAACGTCAACCCTCTCCCCTTGTCGAGCCCGAGCCTGAAGATCTAGCGCCCATCGAAATAGAGGAAACTTTCGAAGACCCGTATGTTCCCATGCCTGCACCAGGGGGCAAGCAAACAGATGAGGGCATGGACACCATTGAAATAGAGGCTCCTAAATGGATGCAGAGGTTAGAGAAAGTGGCCACAACCCATGATGATAGAGTGGCAGTTCAGATAGCGTCAATGTCACGCTTGGAAGAGGTAGTCATAAAATCGGACTATTTTAGGAACCTCTCTCATCATAGGTGGATCGGCACATCCGACGACCTGTATGTTCCCTTCTGTGTCTTAATGGCGGACTACAATGCAGAAATAAAGCAACACACCTCAAAGGAACCAACCTCCGCTACACAGTTCGCACCGGACGACATCCCAGCAAGTGCCAAGCAAGGCAATATACATCAACCAATGTGGAGGATTCGTCTACTGGAAACCTACCCAGAAATGGTAAGAACATGGAATAACATGCCCTTGTATATCAAATACAATCCATGTTACTGCCCTGTATTTAGAAGAAGGTCATGGCCGGAATACACAAAAACTGTGCTGACAACCAAAGGATGCGAGAAATGGCTCAATTATGTTTACTTAGCACCACCCAAAGGCCAACCTACCATAGGATATATGATCTCGACGATTCGGCATTGGGGGGTCAGGTTTAAAAATGTACCAGATGTTATGGCCCAAATGTGCCTTAAAATTTTTGAACTCATGTTGGTCACCTTCAAGACTTTCAAAAATGTCAAGGAACCTCATCTGTCAGCTCTTGGATTTAATGAAGGTAATCAGGACCTGAGCGCAACACCATCTATTAATGTTGTATATGCATGGCACGTGTGCATCAAGTATCTACCAGCCTACTTCAAACAGACGTTTGAAGAAATGTTTGTCACAAGATTCTGGTCACCTTCAAGACTTTCAAAAATGTCAAGGAACCTCATCTGTCAGCTCTTGGATTTAATGAAGGTAATCAGGACCTGAGCGCAACACCATCTATTAATGTTGTATATGCATGGCACGTGCGCATCAAGTATCTACCAGCCTACTTCAAACAGACGTTTGAAGAAATGTTTGTCACGGGATTCTGGGAATATCATTCAGAGATATTCATTCCCAGACCATCACATTTATCGTACTTGTTTGCAGTGGAACAAGCTCTCCATTCCGAAAAGTTATGTATACCACATCCAGAGGTTCCCGGGCCGGTAGATTGGGATGCTCTACTCACAGACTTGGCCAAAGGATTGCGGATTGCAGAACATCACTTAGCACAAGACGTTGTTGAGTACTACATCCAACGACCCACCCAACAAGGGTCTGTCAGGGACGACAAACGCAAGAGAGGGGGGGGTGTTGGAACTGAAGGACTCACCAGGCAAGGAAGCTTACGAAGAGAGTCAGAGAGAAGAGAAAGTACAAGCAGACAGAGCAGTCAACGACGATCTGGCAAGTAGGCCAATATTTTTTCAAGACACTTACGCATATAAGAGAGGTGGACACACAAGGAGAAGGAGCAAGTAGGGAGCTCCAGGAAATGTATGTCAACATATTAATAGAAAATCCCTACAAAAATAGTGATTTTCATCACTAAAAACCATTTTAAATACCATTTCACATTTTTGTAGCTCCATTTTGTGCAAGCCAAGGAGTCCTTGAGCTTGAGGAGCTTTAGAATTATCTACCTGTCAGTTTTCACATTTTTTAGACTTCTTTTGAACCTCCAAATAGGGTAGAGAACCTAATTTTTAACTAGGCCGGACACTAGGTCTGGACAAGGCCAAAACCTAATCAAAAACTATAAATAGAGCTAGAGAGCTCATTTTTGAGGTTAGCTTGTAAATGATTTGAACTTGTAAGAGCTTTTTGAAAGTAATCTAAGAACTCCATTGCTTCTCACTCTTTGTCTTACTGTGTGTGCGCGTGTGTGTGTATGTGTGTGCATGTTGGTGTGCTTCTCACTCACGCACTTGTGCCTTCACTTGCTCGAGGTCTTCATACCATCCTCACGTCTTCCCGGATTGACATTAAAGGAGGTGCTACTCATCACTGAGCTACATGTAGACACTGGATGGATGTTTTGGGTCAATCGATTTATGGGAATATTAAAAGGTTATGTGTGACAAAGAAAAAAATTAGAAGGATCTATGACAAAGGGGTGGATTCTTGAAGAGTGCATGTACTATGTTAGTGAATACCTTGAAAGATTTCATGAAGAAGATCCACGTGCATGGACTAACAAGTCTTCTTCAAAAATAATAGATGAGGTATTATCAGGTAAGGGAGTTTCATTTCAATTTACATTGCAAGAAAAAGTTTTGTTTCTACTTTTATAGCATATAATAACGAATGCATGCAAGCATTTGTTAGCGATTATGAATAGGAACTTCAAAATCTCCAAAATAAAAGATGGAGAAATAAAAAATATAGACATAATCTCGATAGTAATGAGAACACAAATATAACTTCTTTCACCGATTGACTATATACTCGTATGCAACAAGCCAATGCAAATAATGAACGAATCTCATATGAGCAGAGGGAGTTAATGATAGGTTGTGAAAGAAAGGTAAATTTATTTTAATAATATTCTATTTTTTCACATATATGTATATTAAATCCACTTTAATCATTTGATTTTATTGCAGGCTCGAGTGTTCACTAATATGTGGGCTTTTGGACAACATATTAGAATCAAAATGATTGTTTCTTTACATAAACCAGAGGATTATAGCATTGTTGCTTCTTTCAAGCCATATATTATTCCTAGACATATTGAACAAGCATAAAAACCCTAATGCTCATTCTTGGTGGCAAGTCATTCATGTTCAACGTAGAGATAGGTCATTGTTTGAACAATTTATTGTCATAGAGATCAAATAAAGTCATGTTGATGATTAATCATCACATATTGATATATCGACATCTCAAAGAGAAATTAGAATTGTTGTCCATGAGAACGATAATAATCTACTTGATGAAGATGATAATACTCTACGTGTTGGTTCTACTGATGATGAAGAGGAATTACTAAAAATCGATATTAGTCCATCAATAGATGATTTCATTTATGAGCACACAGATTTAACAATGGAAGAAATAATAGAAATCAATAAGGATAATGAAGGTGAGACTATATTGATGTCTTACCAAAATGATCATCATAATGAAGCACATGAGTAGATTAGATAGTAGATCCTACTCTAGTTATCAATCGTTAACTTGAATCATTTGAATGGGTATCAGACAATAGGTTCTCCTTTATTCATTTAGAATATAGGTGAATCCCACCACAGAGATGAACAAATGTTCTTTTAAGATAGAACATGAAGCTTGGGGGTATGCCTAAAATTTTGTATATAGCTTTATTTTTTAGGAACAAATTTCTCTCATGTATGTATGCATATGTATATATATATATATATATATATATATATATATATATATATATATATATATATATATATATATATATATATATATATATATATATATATATATATATATATATATATATATATATTAATGTGTGTGTGTGTGTGTGTGTATTCATGTGTGTTATATGTATACATATGTTAGTATGCACATATGTGTGTTTCATGTGTATGTATGTGTGTGCATGTGTGTGATATATGTATGCACATGTGTATGTATGCATGTGCATTTGTGTGATATATGCAAGTGTGTTTATAGTTGTGTATGTATGTATACGTATACATGTGTGCATGTAGGCATGTATGTGTGATGTGTATGTATCTACATGTGTGTTTTATATATATGTATGTGTGTATACATGATGTGTATATATCTTTATATGTATTATGGTCCTTGTTGATTCAAATAGTGATATATAGAGGCATAAGTTTGGGAGGACAGACATCTCTCTAGTATGTGGTGGGAGGACTAGATGCAATGTGTATATATAGTTCAACTATATGGCAAATGCATACGGGTACACAAGTACGAAAAAAGTATGGTTGAAAATACCATACATGCATGTGTGTGTGTGTGTATATATACATGTGTGCATAGTTGATTCTTGACCCATCAGCACCCCCCTTTCTTAAATTTACTTACTTGTACATGATTGCTAAGTGAGATGAGGTTTCTTTGACTATGATTTTTTTTTCAAGGCTTGGGTCAATTTATTGTGTGTGTGTGTGTGTGTGTGTGTGTATATATATATATATATATATATATATATATATATATATATATATATATATATATATATATATATATATATATATATATATATATATATATATGTGTGTGTGTGTGTGTGTGTGTGTGTATGTATGTATGTATGTATGTATATATATATATATGTGTGTGTGTATATATATATATATATATATATATATATATATATATATATATATATATATAGCAATACATACCATGCATTAATCAAGAGGATGTGCCATAAGTATGCACATCTCTTTCAGACACCACTTATGAAACCACCCAGTGCCAAATTCTTTCTCCAATGAACTAAGACCATACTTTTTATCTCTCTCATCAAACTCAGTGCAAAAGAAAAATAACCACATAAGTAAAACATAAAATATTTATCTCAATTTATATGCCAAACTTATACTTACTTCCATATCAAGTGAACAAAAGGTAGGCAGGAGTCACATAAAGCTCTCATTGTTCTTTTAAAATCTGACTGATGAAGCATCTATACTATACTCTTCTCAGGGTCTATGACGCACTCTAGCCCTAGGCTACCTATGCATGTCCTCATAGGAACCTCTGCTATGCTCTCAAGAGTTGGAGGTGATATAGGTGTCCTAAAAATAATTAGATAAAAATGAATAAAAACATATGTTATAATATCATTAGAAATATTAATTTTTCAAAAGAAACATACCTATGAGCAGATAAGTCTCTTCCTACAAATGGAGCCATAGAGGAGCCTTCCTCTGGTGGCTACGTAAGTATTTGTATGGTAAAGTCTAATTCCTCATTGAACATGTCTACATACCCATGCATGATAGCCCCTAAGGAATCAAGCGAAACTTTCCCTCTCATAAGATTCTTTATGAAAGTAAGTTTCCATTTCTCTCGCTGCCACAATCCATAATATATGTACATATAAAACAAAATGGATTAAAAATCAATCTATATATATATGTGTCTATATGTGTATATGTATGTGTATGTGTGTATGTATATATATGTGTATGCATATGTATGTGTGTATGCATGTGTATGTGTGTATGCATGTGTATATGTATGTGTGTATGTGTGTATGTGTGTGCATATGTGTGTATGTATATGTATGTATGTATGTATATGTGTGTGTATGTGTATGTAGGTGTGTATGTGAGTGTATGTATGTGTGTATATGTGTATGTGGGTGTGTATGTGTGTATACGCATGTATGTATATGTGTATGCATGTGCATGTGCATTATGTATGCATACATATGTATCTATGTGTGTGTATGTGTATGTGTGTGTCTCCATGTGTGTCTATGTGTATGTGTGTGTGTCTATGTGTGTGTATGTATATGTGGGTGTATGCATCTATGTGTGTGTATGTATACGTGTGTGTATATGTGTGTATGCATATGTATGAATAGTGTGTATGTGTGTGTATATATATGTGTGTATACATGTGAATACGTGTGTATACATGTGTATACGTGTGTATACATGTGTGTATGTGTGTATACGTGTATGTGTGTGTATATGTGTATGCATACATGTGTATGTGTGGCTATGCATATATATGTATAGTGTGTGTATGTGTGTTTTTATATGTGTATATGTGTGCAAGTTTGTGTGTATGCATGTGTATGTGTGTCTATGTGTGTGTCTCTATGTGTGTGTGTATGTGTATGTGTGTGTAATGTGGATGTATGCACATGTGTGTATGTGTATGTATATACGTGTATGTGTGTATGTATATATATGTGTATGCATATGTATGTGTGTATGCATGTGTGTATGTGTATGCATGTGTGTATGTATGTGTGTGTATATGCGTGTATGTATATGTGTGTATATGTGTATGTAGGTGTGTATGTGAGTGTATGTATGTGTGTATATGTGTATGTATGTATGCATATGCATGTGCATTTTCTATGCATATGTATGTATCTGTGTGTATGTGTGTGTCTCTATGTGTGTGTGTGTATGTGTACGTGTGTGTCTCTATGTGTGTGTATGTATATGTGGGTGTATATATCTATGTGTGTGTATGTGTGTGTATGCATATGTATGTATAGTGTGTGTATGTGTGTGTATGTATACGTGTGTATAGATGTGTATGTGCATGTATATGTGTATGTATACATGTGTATGTGTGTGTATGCATATGTACGTATAGTGTGTGTATGTGTGTTTTTATATGTTTATGTGTGTATGTTTGTGTGCATGCATGTGTATGTGTGTGTCTCTATGTGGGTGTGTATATATGTGTATATGTGTGTCTCTATGTGTGTTTAATGTGGGTGTATGTATATGTGTGTGTATGTATACGTGTGCATGTGTGTATGCATATGTATGTATAGTGTGTGTATGTGTGTGTATACATGTGTGTATGTGTGTGTATGCATGTGTTTGTATGTATGTGTATGCATGTGTTTGTATAGTGTGTTTGTGTGTGTAAATGTGCATATTTGTGTATGTATGTGTGTATGTGTGTGTATACATGTGTGTATGTATGTGCATGTGTGTGTATGCATGTGTCTATGTATGTATGCATGTGTGTGTATATGCATGCATGTGAGTGTATGTGTGTCTCTATGTGTGTGTAGGTATATGTGCAAGTATCTATATGTGTATGTGTATGTGTGTGTGTGCATGTGCATGTGTATGTGTGTCTATGCAAATGTGTGTATGTGCATGTGTATGTATGTGTATATGTTGTATGTATTTGTGTGTGTATGTGAGTGTATGTATGTGTGTATCTATGTATGTGGGTGTGTATGTGTGTGTATGCATATGCATGTGCATTGTGTATGCATATGTAGGTATGTGTGTGTATGTGTATGTGTGTGTCTCTATGTGTGTGTATGTATATGTGGGTGTATGTATCTATGTGTGTGTATGTATAGATGTGTGTATGTATACATGTGTGTTTGTGTGTGTATCCACATGTATGTATAGTGTGTGTATGTATAAATGTTTATACATGCATATGTGTGTGTATATGTGTATGTATATGTATGTATACATGTGTATGTGTGTGTATGCATATGTATGTATAGTGTGTGTGTGTGTTATTTTTTATATGTGTATATGTTTGTGTGTATGCATGTGTATGTGTGTGTATGTGTGTCTCTCTATGTGTGTGTATGTGTATGTGTGTGTCTCTATGTGTGTGTATGTATACGTGTGTATGTGTGTGTATGCATATGTATGTGTAGTGTGTGTATGTGTGTATACATGTGTATGTGTACATATGTATGTGTTTTTATGTGTGTATGCATTTGTTTGTATAGTGTGTTTGTGTGTGCATATGTGCATATGTGTGTATGTATGTGTGTGCATGCATGTGTGTGTATACATGTGTGTATGCATGTATTTGTATAGTGTGTTTGTGTGTGTATATGTGCATATGTATGTATGCATGTGTCTATGTATGTGCATGTGTGTATGTATGTGTGTGTATGCATATGTGTGTATGTATGTGAATGTGTGTGTATGCATGTGTATGTATGCATGTGAGTGTATGTGTGTGTGTGTGTTTATGTGTGTGTATGTATATGTGCAAGTATCTATATGTATATGTGTATGTGTATGTGTATGTGTATGTGTATGTGTATGTGTATGTGTATGTGTATGTGTATGTGTATGTGTATGTGTATGTGTATGTGTATGTGTATGTGTATGTGTATGTGTATGTGTATGTGTATGTGTATGTGTATGTGTATGTGTATGTGTATGTGTATGTGTATGTGTATGTGTATGTGTATGTGTATGTGTATGGGTATGTGTATGTGTATGTGTATGTGTATGTGTATGTGTATGTGTATGTGTATGTGTATGTGTATGTATGTGGTATGTGTATGTGTATGTGTATGTGTATGTGTATGTGTAATGTGTATGTGTATGTGTATGTGTATGTGTATGTGTATGTGTATGTGTATGTGTATGTGTATGTGTATGTGTATGTGTATGTGTATGTGTATGTGTATGTGTAGTATGTGTATGTGTATGTGTATGTGTGTATGTGTATGTTGTATGTGTATGGTGTATGTGTATGTGTATGTGTATGTGTATGTGTATGTGTATGTGTATGTGTATGTGTATGTGTATGTGTATGTGTATGTATGTGTATGTGTATGTGTATGTGTATGTGTATGTGTATGTGTATGTGTATGTGTATGGTAGTTATGGTGTATGTGTATGGATGTGTAGTATGTGTATGTGTATGTGTATGTGTATGTGTATGTGTATGTGTATGGTATGTGTATGTGTATGTGTATGTGTATGTGTATGTGTATGTGTATGTGTATGTGTATGTGTATGTGTATGTGTATGTGTATGTGTATGTGTATGTGTATGTGTATGTGTATGTGTATGTGTATGTGTATGTGTATGTGTATGTGTATGTGTATGTGTATGTGTATGTGTATGTGTATGTGTATGTGTATGTGTATGTGTATGTGTATGTGTATGTGTATGTGTATGTGTATGTGTATGTGTATGTGTATGTGTATGTGTATGTGTATGTGTATGTGTATGTGTATGTGTATGTGTATGTGTATGTGTATGTGTATGTGTATGTGTATGTGTATGTGTATGTGTATGTGTATGTGTATGTGTATGTGTATGTGTATACGTATGCGTATGCGTATGTGTATACGTATGAGTATGTGTATGCGTATGTGTATGTGTATGCGTATGCGTATGCGTGTGCGTATGTGTATGTGTATGTGTATGTGTATGTGTATGTGTATGTGTATGTGTATGTGTATGTGTATGTGTATGTGTATGTGTATGTGTATGTGTATGTGTATGTGTATGTGTATGTGTATGTGTATGTGTATGTGTATGTGTATGTGTATGCGTATGCGTATGCGTATGCGTATGTGTATGCGTATGTGTATGCGTATGCGTATGTGTATGTGTATGTGTATGTGTATGTGTATGTGTATGTGTATGTGTATGTGTATGTGTATGTGTATGTGTATGTGTATGTGTATGTGTATGTGTATGTGTATGTGTATGTGTATGTGTATGTGTATGTGTATGTGTATGTGTGTGTATGCATATGTGTGTGTATGTGCATGTGTGTATATGTGTGCTTGTATGTATGTGTATATGTGTGTATGTATGTGTGTGTGTATATGTGTGTATGTATGTGTGTGTATGTATATGTGTGTATATGTATGTGTGTGTGTATATGTGTGTGTATATGTGTGTATGTATAAGTGTGTATGTGTGTGTGTATGTATGTGTGTGTATGTATGTGTGTGTATATGTGTGTACATGTGTGTATATGTGTTATATGTATGTATATGTGTGTGTATGTGTTATATGTATGTATATGTGTATGTGTGTATATGTGTGTATGTATGTGTGTGTATATGTGTGCATGTATATGTATGTATATCTCTGGGTATATGTGTATAGATATGTATATGTGTGTATGTTTGTGTATATGTGTGTATGAATGTGTATGTATGTGTATGTGTGTATATATGTGTGTATATGTGTATTTATGTGTATATATGTGTATGTATACATATGTGTGTATGTATACATATGTGTGTATGTATATGCATGTGCGTGTATGCATGTTTGTGTATGTATGTCTATGTATGCATGTGTGTATGCATATGTGTGTATGTGTTTGTGTATATGCATGGGCACCTTTGCAAGGTTGCTCATTCGATCGCTCTCTCGATTGCTTGCTCAGTCCTTCGCTTGGTGTTCACTCGTTCGCTCTCACTTGATCCTAGCACAAATGTGCCAGGAGAAAGCAATTTTTTTTTAATTCCTTTAGCATCACTTATGGGATGCTAAAGCGTTGCAGGTAGTTTAGCCCCATCGCTACAAGCATTGCTAGCCTTTGATGCTTATAGCGATAGTGAGTATGAGCATCACATAAGCGACGCTAGACATTGCTTATGCAATGCTCCCGGTTTATTTTTTTGTTCTTTTTCTTGGGTGTTGCTTATGCAATGCTTTTTAAAAAAAGTGTCGGATAAGCAATAATGTCCATTTTTTTTTCAATTGGGGGTGTCGCTATGCCCCCATTATTCTTGTAATGCCTTAATTAAAGCATTGAAAAGGAAAGAGCTACTTGGCAGTAGTAGAGAAAAGAACTTCTAAAATAAATTGAAAGCTAGAAGGCCAAAGATATTGTTTAGATAAAGGATGTAGTCATTGAAAATGTGGCTCAAGAAAGACTAAAAATCCGAGAAAGAATACCTTTTCATATGCAAGAACTATATGTCAAAGATGAGAGAGAAGTTGAGATAGCTAATGAAGAGTCAGATGAGTTCATATATGAGCTGCTAACTGACCCTAAAGCCAAGATGAAGTATATTAGGAAAATACACAATCAATATGAAGATAAGATTGTTAAATTTGGATTAGAAAATGGAGTTAGCCTTGATTATCACCACTAGGTTTGAGATGGTTTGGGAATTCCATTCTGCATGGTTCTAGAGAGCATAAAAAATTATCAAACTGCTAGAGTGGCGAACCAAATGGGCATTTGGAATATGAAGAAGACATTGAGATAACTAAAGAATTATTTGAGAAAGTCAATCCTTCATGGAGAAACAAATGGTTGTACAAGAACAAGGAATGCAAGAAGATCTGGATAAAGGCCTCACTACACTTGAAAATCAATCCAACCTTTTGTCTAATGGAAAGAAGAAGACGTTGACCAAATTTTTGGTGGATGAGTAAGGATGGGACCATATCAGTAAATTGTTTGTACTTTCCAAAGATAGCGGGACCCAAAAAGGGAACATGGCCATCTAGAACTTGCATGCTAAGTACCTACAAAGTTTTTATAGAGAATCTCAAGGATGTTAATGAATGTGATTGTATACTAACCATCATAATTTTGAAACTAATAATCACTTGTATAGGAACTTTCAGAAATACTAACATTAGAACCCTGAACTATATAGGTTTTAACTCACCATCATATGCACTCCTTTTTTATCTGAGTGAGATCCTTGATAGGATTTGTCTAATGGCGTACTGTAGCAGAATAGTATTCATGGGCAAAAATTTTTGAAGATGCTTTTGACTATGGATTTTTTGAAAGAGATTCAAATTTTTTTGGCAAACTACCATTAGTAATGAAATCTAGATTGAGAGCTTATGAAGTTGCATATATAGAATACATAAAGAAGGATGTAATATATAATCTAGCCGCATATGCATAGTGGAGAAAGGCTCTTTTGAGATGGTAAATGATTTAAATATCATAGAAAGAAAAAGCCAT
The DNA here is from genome assembly GCA_020310875.1 of Ceratopteris richardii. Lineage (NCBI taxonomy): Eukaryota > Viridiplantae > Streptophyta > Polypodiopsida > Polypodiales > Pteridaceae > Ceratopteris > Ceratopteris richardii. The sequence continues at coordinate 75,157,331 of CM035433.1, forward strand.
GACTTGGTAGCTGAGGTGTATCAAAGAAAGAAAAGATGGTAAACAAGGCTACTACCAAGTTTTGTCAAGGATGATAAAAGGAAAGGAGGGGAAGGATGTTCAAAGGATAGTTTTGTGAGTATTGAAAAAAGAAACTTTTGTAATATAGTAGTTAAGGTTATTTCCTTTGATGTAAAAACGAGGAAGATTCTTCCTCATGATGCTATGTAACTTGTGTATTTTTTGTATAATGTTTAGGGCTCTCAATTAAGTAGAAATTTACAGCAGAAGTCTAGAATATTTATTTTCAAGTATGAAAAGGGACAATTGAAATAATATTTAAGTAAATTATGAATCATTTTGAGATGATACTATCATTTTGTACTCTTGTTGATTAATGAGAATATGAGATCTATTTCCTTTTCTTCTAATCTTGTCATCAAGCTTTCATGGTGATTTCATGTTGATTTTCTGAGTATTTTTCATGGATTTGTCTCTATGATCAATAGTTCTTTGAGAGTTTCATGTTATCATAAAGTCTATATCAACATTTTAAATCTTCATAATCTTACAAAGCATTGTTCAACTTGATTGTGTGTTTTTGTCAGAATCGTGATTTTCTTGTCATTGGGGTACATGTATTGAAATTCAAGTTTTATGTTACCAATGTCTTTATTATGAAAAATAGCACACTTTAGGCACAAAGATAATTGAAAAAGCTTATTTCTAGCTCAATCTACAAGAAATCATAGAATTATCCATCACTTTTGTGAAATCCAATGAAACTCATTCTATTATGAGAAATCTTGGAGTCCATTGATGAAGAAGGGGATGTAGTCTTAGTATACTTCCCAGATTGACAATTTAAAGTGTTTGAGGTTGTTGTTCCTTTATATTATGATGATTGGAGAGGACAACTCCAAAGGATAACCAATAGTAACCAAGTAGGTGAGCATTGCTATACACAGAGGATAAAGAGAAGTGAAGTGTGCTATTGTCATGATGAGTAGGCTACTTGCATGGGCACTTAGGAGTGAGATTCACTCCAAACTGCAAGAACCAAAGCTCACAGATTCACTTAGTCCAAGATTTTTGTTCCTTCAATCCTCTATTGAATATCTAGTTAGCGAGATCTATGAGACCTCGAGCTCTCAGAGAGAGAGAGAAAGAGAAAGAGAGCATCAGATCATGCACATAGCACTATCATGTTAGCTGAATTGCATAAATCAACATAACAATTGAAGATAATTATGGAACTTGGTGGTGGTGAAGAGATTACAGAGAGCCGCTCATCATCTTCTACAGATGGCTTGCTACTTCTCTCAGCATAAGCACCAAAACCTAGTCATTATTTCGAGGGTAATTGCATCGACTAACATCACTCCTAATGTCAATAATCTAGCATGTCATGAGACGGTGTTACTTACACACAGATGTGTTCAGTACCTTACATCACTCATGATGTCAAAAAATGCTGCCATGAAATTGTCACGGTTCACTTGTGTCATCTTATAAATAAGAAAGAACGATGTGCTATGTCTTTTACCATCATTAGGGCAAAAGTGAGCCCTGCATGGACCTTGTACGGATTCCTAATTTTAAGGAATTAAAATGGCTAATCAAGGTGATTAAGAGGTTTGGAAATACCACTAGTGGTATTATCAATTAAAATAAATAATAAAAAAGAATTATCTTTAAACAAAGAATTCATGTGCATTTTAAGCCATTCAATTTGTTTATTGTATGGCCACGATCAAATGGAAAAAAAAAGGCACTAGAACACAAAATAAGACCACAATCTCTGTCAAAAAATGACAAAATAGCAAACTCCCACACGAAGAGATAGAAGATAATATCATGATTTCATCTACTGCTAGCCATCCGATCGTGTTCGATTTTGACGATGGAGATTGAGATCCAATCTATTGTAACTAAAAGACAAAATAGCTCCATACACTATCACTAAAAGACAAAACCATGAAAATTTGTGGGAAGAGAGAGAAAGAACTTCAGGGTCCGCATAGCTTTTTGACCATTGGATGTGAGAGAGGATGGATGGTGTGGATTGAATAGGATGTGATCCATGTAAGGATCAAATCTCATCCATTTATTTTTCTCAAAATCCAATGGCCCAAATTGAAGGCGCCTTTTTTTCTTTTGGGAGCAACCACATCCATCAGATGTAAGCAACATCTAAGGGCTATAATTTAAAGTGGCCGATTTCTTAAGAAATAATCTTAGCCATTGAATCTTGAAGGGCATCCAAGGGTTGAGTTTGAATCCCATGTCTTTCAAAACCTACCTGAGGAACAAAACCACGAATTTTAGCTTGTTTATGTGGTTTTGACTAGCCCAAACCAAGGGAAGCCTATACCTAGCCTAATTGATTAAGAGCCTAGACTGTGGCCACCTCCCTCTTCTCATTGGTCGATCACTAATCACTCTCTAATCTAAAAGGCCCATGCAGGGTTCATTTTTTCCCCTAATGTGTAATTTTACGATCACCATAAACTTTGGACATTTGTGTTGGAGATAGACGTGTGCGGAAGCACGCGAACAGCACAAGGAAGAAGAAGAAGCTTGGAGCACAACACACAAGACTGAATGTATTACTAGAGAATGTACAAAGATAAGTAGCCCATTAGGGCAATAGGCGTATATACAAGCCGGGGGAAAAAAACCTCCTAAAGAGGGAAAAAAGTGCCCCGGCGGTCCTAGAGTGTTCACACACATCACTACCTAAATATATCAACAAATCCCCCCTGGGAGTGATACGGTGAACAAGGAGCTGGCACTCATGTATAAGGAAGTGCCAAGCTATGTGGAAATCACTCCACAAAAGGAAGTAAGCCCAAAGCTTTGCGGAAAGCTTCAAACTTCTCCCTAGGCAGAGCCTTCGTGAAAAGGTCTGCAATGTTCTCCTGCGTGGGCACATATGCCAAGCTGATCTCCCCAGTAGAGAACCTCTCCCTGACATAGTGATAATGCACCTCAATGTGCTTAGTGCGAGCATGGAACACAGGGTTCCTCGCAACTACCAATGCGCTCTGACTGTCAGTGAAGATGGTGGTGGCAGAAGACTGGCCAACACCCAAATCAGCCATAAGGCGTCTGAGCCACACACACTCAACAGCCGCTGTGAAAGCTGCCCTATACTCATCCTCACAACTGGAAGTGGCCAGAGTAGGCTGCTTCTTGCTCAACCAAGATATACATGAGCTACCAAGCATGAAGCAAAAACCACTGGTGGACACACGAGTGTCATAGCAACCAGCCCAATTTCAGTCAGAAAAAGCATGCAAATCTGGCGGTAGTGATCCCCCCTTGGGATAAAACAACCCAAGTAGTCGAGTACCACTCAAGTAGCGAAAGATGCGCTTAACCGCTTTCCAATGCGTGACTCCTGGGCAATGCATAAACCTACTCATCTGTGAGACAGCAAATTGAATATCTGGCCGAGTAATGCATAAGTAAATCAAGCATCCAACAGCCTGCTGATAGAGAACAACATCAAATGCATCTCCAGCATCATGAAGACTCAATCGTAAACCTGTCTCCATAGGAGTGGCAATAGGCTTACAGTCTTCAAGGCCAAAACGCTGCAATAATGTGTCAATATATTTCGTTTGACACAAAGCCATTCCACCATCAACATGCATAAACTGAATGCCCAAATAGTGATGCAAATGCCCCAAATCAGACATCTCAAATGAGGCATGCAAATCAGCCTTAAAATCAGCAATATGTGTCTCAATAGGACCAGTGAGCAGCATGTCATCAACATAGACAACAATGATCAGAAGCACATCATTAGCACGCTTAACATATAAGGTGCTTTCAGTTGGACTATTCTCAAAACCATGTGCAATCAGATAGGCATGTATCTTCTCATACCAAGCACGTGGTGCTTGCTTTAAACCATATAATGCCTTCTTTAACCTGCAAACCTGGTTTTCATGCCCTTTCTGCACAAAGCCACGGGGCTGAAAAACATACACTTCTTCATGCAAGTCACCATTCAGAAATGCTGTTTTAATGTCCAACTGATGTACATTCCAACCATGATGGGCCGCAAGTGCACAAATGCTGCGAACAGTAGTCATACGGCATGTAGGTGCAAAGGTCTCATCAAAATCAATGCCTCTTTCCTGTGCATAACCCTTTGCAACAAGCCTAGCCTTATACCTGTCAACTGTACCATCAGGTTTACGCTTCAGCTTGTATACCCACTTAGTGCCAATGGCCTTCTTGCCAGGAGGCAAGTCACATAAAGACCATGTACCATTCTTCATTATAGCATCATATTCAGATTGCATAGCAGCCATCCAATTTTTTGAATTTTGTGCTTCATCAAAAGAAACAGGCTCATTCTCATCACAGAGACTAGATGCAGCCATAGCATAGCAATCTGATGCAAAGGAGGCACTATGAGAGCCTGAACGAGTACGATATGACAAAGGTGCATCTAATTTGCTGTCACACAAAGTCTGCACTAGCCATTTTGGCATAGTTTTTGCCTGCTCAATATCAGCTCTCTCATCAAGAAGTGCATCATGTAAATCTGCATCAGAAATGGAATGATCTGCATCATCATATGAAACCTGCAAAGGTTGAGAAGTTGCCTCATTAGGACCAGCACTAGCCTGTCCACCTGTAAAAAGAGGCATCAAAGTATCATACATGTCTTTGGAGCTAACAGATGTCTCCTTAGTACATGAAAGCAATGGCTGAATAGCATCTTCCACAAAGACAACATCACGGCTAACCAGAATGCGTTTAGTCTGTGGATGATACAGACGATAGCCTTTACTTTCAGAACTGTACCCAACAAAAATACATTTTACTGCCTTATCATCCAATTTTCTGCGATGTTGTTCAGGCACTAATGCATATGCCAAACAACCAAAAACACGCAGATGAGCAACAGATGGCTTGCGGTCATGCCAAGCCTCATATGGAGTGATAGACTGCAACGCTTTAGTGGGACACCTGTTCAATACATATGCTGCACACATGACAGCCTCAAGCCAGAAACTATGTGGTAAAGCCTGACTTTTGACCATGCACCTCGCCATCTCCATGAGTGACCTGTTCTTTCGTTCAGCAACTCCATTCTGTTGAGGTGTATACGACACTGTACACTGGTATTTTATCCCACGTTCAGCCAGAAATGCATTAAAATCTGAAGACATATATTCCCCCCCTCGATCAGAATGGAGGATGCCCATTTTACATGCTGACAGATTTTCAGCCAAAACCAAAAACTGTTTGAAGCACATGAACACTTCGGACTTTGCTTTGAGTGGATATACCCATGCATTCCTGGAAAAATCATCAATGAAAGTCACGAAGTAAAGGTAATTTCCAAAAGAGGGTGTCTGCATAGGACCACAGACATCACTATGTACAAGCTACAATTTCTGCGTAGCCCGAACTGAACCATCTTTTGGAAAGGAAGAACGCTGCATTTTGCCCAAAATACAGCCTTCACAAACATGTTTTCCAGGTGCCTCAAGTTTGGGCAAAGAGGACACCATTTCAGATTTCTGCAGGCGTAACAAACTAGCAAAATTCAGATGACCAAATCGTGCATGCCAAAGCTTTGCATCTGACATAGCCTGAGAATCATGAACTGCACATGCCGAATCATTCACAGATCTTTCATAGTCTATGAGCTTATACAGCCCACGACATAAAATGCCAGAAGCAATAATCACATCGCCATTTGAGAGATCATGGACTGTACACCTGTCATCAACGAATTTCACAACCAAGCCAATCTTGGCTAATGCAGAAACTGATAACAGGTTCTTTTTGATCCCTAGCACAAATAAAGCATCTGACAAAGTGAAAGAACTACCATCAGCAATAGTCAGAATGATCTTACCAACTCCCATAACAGGATAAGAGGAGTTATTGCCGCATGTGACAGTATTCCTTGTAGGGGCAGGCTCGAGTGAAGAGAAGAAACTGCGCTGCAAGGTAATATGTTTGGTCACCCCACTGTCAAAGTACCAAACATCTGAGTCTACTGCAGACATGCACTGATCATGAGAAGATGGGTCAAAACTACAGACAGTAGTAAACGCCCATTCTTCTTCCTGCACAAGATTTGCAGACTCTGTTTTTGGTGTAGAGGCCTTTGCAACAACCATTCCAGCCTCTTTCTTCTTTGCCTCTTTAGCAGCCAGTTTTGGACAGTTCTTTATAATATGATCATTTCCTTTACAGTACTTGCAGAACAATTTCTGCTTTTCTGATTTCTTTTCATCTTTATCCTGGTTCTTCGATTGTGCAGCATTTGCAGATTTCTGCTTACTAGTAGAAGAGCTCCATTTTCCTTTGCCCTTCTGACTAGCCAGGAAAGCTTGATCTGCAACATGCATAATGGACTTGTTCTGCCTGGACTGATCTTCTTGCAATAGAACAGAGACTAATTCCTCAAATGACAAGGCATTTGGATTGCCTTTCATCATCAACTGAAGAGTAGAGGCAAAACTCTGATATGAATCAGGAAGACCATTCAGAACGGTCTGCACAAGTGAGCTATCTGGTATAACCTCATCAGCAGAAATCAATTGTTCCTTCAGGTCTTTGATCTTTGTAAGAAAACTGTCCATAGAATCACCTTCATTCATGTGCTCACTCTCCAACTGTTTTCGGAGGTAAGCAACACGAGCCTCATTCCTAGCCTGGTACAAAGTGGTAAGTGTATCCCAAGCATCCTTTGCTGTTCTGCAAGAGTGAATGTGAGGAATAATGGCACGTTTGGCAGACAAGGCTATCAATGCATGTGCCTGGGCATCTCTGCCATCCCAACGAATCTACTCTGCAGTAGGTGCAACAGAAACAGCAGCACGAACAGGAATCTGCGGAGTATCATCTTCGACACCATCTTCATCAGCTCCAACACCTGTATTTGCAGTACCTGTCGTTACAGGTGTAACAGGACGTCTTTCAACACCCTGCACAATGTTCCACAATCCTTTTCCAACCAGTACATGTTGCATCATATAAGCCCATAATGGGTAGTTGGTACCATCCAACTTATCCTCAACAGCCAACATACGGAATACATCACTGCTTTCAGCCATGGCCGGTGACTAAAATACCTTGATGCAGAAAATTGACTGTATCTCAAAAAGTTGAACAGAACTGCCCAGACGAGTTCTGCTAGACCTGTAGCAGACTTCGAGACGCTTAAACTGGCGAACAGAAACTGGTATATACCTTTGGCACAAAAGGACGAAATAGCCTGCACAAGCGCTGCGATAGTGCGTTCGGAGGCCGAAACGAGCTCAGATCGCAATTTCGGCACCACAGAGCGAAGCAGTTTTGATCTCGGAAACACCCTGAGTATGCTCACCAAATTTCGTGCGAATCTGAGACTGCAAACGGAGGAGTGTCGACGGCACCCTAGAAGAAGCGACGACCTGCTCTGATACCAATTGTTGGAGATAGACGTCTGCGGAAGCACGCGAACAGCACAAGGAAGAAGAAGAAGCTTGGAGCACAACACACAAGACTGAATGTATTACTAGATAATGTACAAAGATAAGTAGCCCATTAGGGCAATAGGCGTATATACAAGCCGGGGGAAAAAAACCTCCTAAAGAGGGAAAAAAGTGCCCCGGCGGTCCTAGAGTGTTCACACACATCACTACCTAAATATATCAACAATTTGTGGTTCAAGGATAACAACTTGTCGACTTTGAAGTTTGGACTTTAAGCGTTCCGAATTTTCCATCCGATACATCTGCCTCAAGGGCCCTTTGTAATAACTTTTCATTATCACTTAGTGAAGGTTCTCTTTCACAATTACTCTTTAGGTGCTCTCTAAGTTGAGGAACAAGTTCATTTAGCTCTCTCCTTACAACCCTTCATGTTTTGCCTCTCCTTAAGGCAATGTTTTTTCTTGTGAATTCTAAAGACAACTACCAATATATTGGCACTATTTTGTACAGACCCAAGGGTATTTACTCTCACAAGCATACTATCCATTTAGCACACTCATTTAGGACTAAGTGCCTTATACTTTGTAAACTTCAAGAATGAAAGAAGAACTTAGTGTGTGTGCATTTGTGGATTGGAGGCTAGTCCAAGCCCACCCATGAACTTTCTCAAGCTCCTAAGCCTACTCTAAGGCTAACTTGGTGTACAATGGGATACCCTAAGCCCTCTCTCTACATCAACTAGTCTGGCTCTTGTTGCCAAGGCTACTCTAAGCCTTCTGTTTTCTTTTCCAAGTTTGTAGATGTTTTCAAGTGGTATTCTTGCACACAATGTATCATTGGCATGTGTTATTAAAAACTTTCAAAATGCCATTTCTCCACTTGAAGGCATAGGTGAATATGCTTCTTAGCACTTCTGTGCATCTCCTCTTGTCGAGGAAGTTTTTTTCAACACTTGCCGCTTATTTTTGCAAAACTTCAAGCACAAGTTCAATTGTTCAAGCTTTCATCCCTAAGTTTACAATGTACAAAGAAAGAAGAAAGTTCTTCATCTATGAGAAGTTATTTACCTTCTTTTATGTTGTAAGGCTCAAGGTATTTACCTTTGTAAAATAGAAAAATAACGGCCCAAAATTCACAAGCTTGAAAGTGGTTGAGATTGATTCTCAATCAGTCAACCAAAAGTTGATATAACGTCAACTTTCACTTTTCCTATAATTTAGGAAGAGATTCCAATCATCTTCAACAAACAATGCCACAAAGGTTTGAATCCAAAACCATGCAATTTGAGTCATGGAAATTCACCAAAAGGTCTATATAAGTCAACATATTCTTTCTACATTTAGAGAGTGATGATTTGATGTAATATAGATACACTTTTGGTCATTGTTTGGTGCCATATCAACTCTCTGCTCCTTCTTCCTCATACCCAATCATCTTGCAGAGCTTGGTTCTCTCTTTATAAAGCTTAAAATCATTTGAATGAGCAATTATAATAAAGAAATTACTTTCTAGTTATATGTATAAACTTTCAAGTCATTTGGTTAAGTAGATTTAGAGAAATCTCTAGTTGAAAGCCTCAAGGTCATCTTCTGCAGAGTCTTGAAAGTCAGGGACTTACCCAATCAGTCTTAGACTAAATTCTCATTCACTAGTCAATATAAATTGGGGCTTTATGCATTATATCAAGTTAACCCTATGTATGAAATTCTTGTGAAAGAAAGGAACAAAGCATGGAAAACACAAAACTCAAAATATCCAACCATGTGCCATATGTGATAAGACCAACTACACGTCAAAATTTTTGGTTCAATGGAAAGAACTAGAAAGGGATGGAAGAGGTGGATATGGAAGCACTAGAGGTAGATGTGGACACAACTTCAAAAATAACAATTAAGGCCATAACAGAATGGACTAGAATGATTATTTTGAAGATCAACAACATGAGGACTCATTGCTTCTGATGAATCTAAGCCACAAGGAAGGTAAAGAAGATGATAATTTATTCTACATAGATTTAGGATGCTCAAATCATGTTGTAGGCAACATGGCTCTCTTATCTGACTTGGAAAGTCCAAATCTTAGACATGAAGTGCTAAAAGGGGATGACACAAAGCATAATGTGGAAAATATTGGTAATATCAAAGCTTCCAATGGCAAGACAGACATTCTGAGCAAGGTACTCCATGTTCCCATTATTACAAAAAACCTAATAAGTATAGGCCAAATAGTTGCAAAACGCTTGCAAGTTAGACTCACCCAACATGGATCTTTTGTAGAAGACCCATAGCAAGGCTTCAAGAAGATAGCCAGAGGTGAGAGGCATGGTACGACCTTTACTTTTGAAGTAGGAAAAACCAAGAACATACCTCCATTCAATTTTGGGTCTCAAAACCCTAAGTGATCTTGAAGTGTGGCATAAGAGGCTAGCACATGTGAATGAAAGAACCTTGAAGGATAAGAACCTTCTTTGGCTAGATCGAATCATATCCATACCTTTTTGGTTGTCTCTTTTCCCTTGTTGACCTTCTAGGTCCTTGCTTAGAGCATTCTCCACACTCTTGCATTACTGCTTTGCTTATTGACTTCCATCGATTGTAATCCTTTTCCATTTCATCTTGGTCATCATCTGTATCACTTCTTGGATCCTAAAGCTATGTATCATGCTTGCTTCCTAATTGATGGAAATCAAAATCAAGATCATATTGTAGAGTTACCTTATGTTTGCCTTTATCATACCAGGACCTCTTTTCTTCTAACAGAACATACCTATTTGTAGTGAATTTCTTGGTTGAAGGATTGTAGAACTTGTAACTCATTTGTGTTGAATCATATTCAATAAATACTGCCTTTGTTGCCCTTTGATCTAGCTTAGCTTTGATTTTTGAATGTACATGAACATAAACTAAACAACCAAACACTTTGCAATGTCATAGACTAGGTTTTGAGTCATACCTTTAAGTGATTTGGATGGTAATCTATTGAGAAGGTACACATCATCTGAAATAGCCTCTACCCATAAATAATGTGGCAACTTTCTCTCTTCAAGCATTGTTCTGGTTGATACAACCAACGTCTTGTTTCTTCTTTCTACAATTCCATTCAATTGATAAGAGTACATGGTAGTAACTTCCCTCTTAATACCTTTATCTTGCAAGAATCATCAAATTCCTTGGAGAAGTATCCCTGCCCATTAGATTTGAATTTCTTGAGTGATGTTCTTGTATGGTTCTCCACACATACTAGATACTTTTTGAAGCAATCAATTCCACATTTCTTACAAAGGGATTCAATTTACTTAGAAAAAGACAATGTTTCATAAAAACCCTCAAGATATGAAGAGACAAATGGAAACCCTAATTGGGAAAAGGCTATGAAAGAAGAAATAGATGTCTTGAGGAAGATGGATACTTGGGAATCTGTTCCAATGATAATTTAATTGATTGCAGATGGTTATATAAACTTAAGAGGAACTTAGATGGATCAATTTGTAGGTACAAGGCTAGATTAGTTTACAAAGGATGCTCACAAAATCATGGTATAGGCTATGAGGAAACATTCTCACCAATTGCAAAGATGACTACAAACAGAACATTGATAAGTGTAACTGCTACAAAATATTAGAGATTCCTCCAACTTGATGTGAAAAATGCATTTCTAAATGGTTGGATAAGTGAAGAGATATACATGTCACAACCTCGATGTTTTGAAAACCCTAATCATACATCTTATGTTTGCAAATTTAAGAAATCATTGTATGTATTGAAATAACCTCCTAGAGCTTGAAATTAAAGGTTGGTTACATATCTTCAAGATCAAGTGTTCAGACCTAGGAATCTCACATCCTTCTTTGTTCATCACAAAGGATCAAATCGAGGTTATCTATCTGTGTGTATATGTAGATGACATGATTGTGACAGGTCATGACTTGAATTGGATTCAAAGGATCAAAAGACATGTTGGAGAAACACTCACTAATTGGACATATATTTGAAGGTCAAATCTTAGGAAGAAAACACCATGCCTATGTGAAGGGACAAATTCACAAGTGTATCATATTTGTAAAGTTAGTTCACTTTAGTTCTAGAAGTTTTTTAAAATCACGAGAATACGAAAATCTATATAAGTTAGTTTGTATCAACTGACGCGGAGAGAGAGAGAGAGAATAGAGAGAAGAAGTAGAAGAAGGAGTTCATTTTATACGACTGAGTATAGTCGGGCTTCTCTGAGTGAGAAAGCATCTGTAAAACTTCTGAGTTTTCATAGCTATGAGAAAGAACTGAGTAAAGTTCTGTGTATGAGTCTCTCTCCATCATCTCCATGCTTGCCTACTGTGTGATGAATTCAAAAGTTCAAGTTTTCTAAACAATTCGATGCCAGGCATCGAATCTTGGCTGATAAGTCATTTTTTCATTCTCTGTGTGTTAACTGTTGTTGAATCTTCTAAAAATATGAAGTTTGTGGAGCAACTCGATGCCTGGCATCGAGTTCCAGCATAAAATGGATGCCCGGCATCGACTTCTAGCATATAAGTCATCTTCTTCATGTGTGTGTAAAATAGAGTGTTTCTGGTGCAGAAAAATAGCCAAAAAAAGCCCAAAGTCGATGCCTGGCATCGACTTGGACTGAAATTCGATGCCAGGCATCGAATTTTTTATTTTTGGACACCAGGATTACTAAAACAAGAAAAAATTCCAGTTTTGGAAGGTCATACAGGGTCATCTTGTGAAGGCCATAACTTGAGTTCTAGAGATCCGTTTGATGCATATGATAGCTTGTTGGAAAGCTCTACTCTTCTAGTTTCAGCCTATAAGGTTTCATGGAGAAATAATACTTGAACTAAGAGAAATTAGCAAAATACTGAAGGTATGTCATTTCGGTGACTAGGAATTTCTGTAGAAGCAAAGTTCTCACTTTAGGCTATCATTTCTCAAAGTTTGGAGTGGCAATGAGTTAATGGTGACCATAGAGGTGTTCTAGTGTCACATTAATTCATTTCTTGTGGTGTTTCATACATCAACAAGTGGTATCAGAGTAGAAAGATTCTCGAGAGCAGAAGACGACAAAGGTACGAGAAGTTTTGTAAAGTTTTCCATTAAAGTTTGAAAGGTGAAGCATTTGAAGACACAAGGCATCAAAAGGTTACTTCAAAAGTATCCTCATACACAAAGAACTTCAAAAGGTATTATCCTTTATCCTTTAAGCTCACAGGTTGCAGCAGAAGGAAAGAACTATGGCAGATCATATCTCCATTGACAAACTGGACAGAGATAATTACCCCGCATGGGTAATGAGAATGGAAGCCTTACTTATGAGTAAGGATCTCATGATATATGTTACAGGTGAAGAAGAGAAGCCAGTATTTGAAGATGAAATCCGACCAAAGAAAGAAGAACTTGATGCTTTAAAGCATTGGCAGAAGAAGGATGCAAGTGCAAAAGCCTACATCTACAATACAATCTCTGATCATTTGCTACCACACATCAGAGGATTGGAATCATCTAAAGATATATGGAATGCATTGGAGTATCATTTCCAAAGTACTACTAAAGCACGGAAAGCAAGTCTATGGTCAGAGTTTACAACATTCAAGAAGAAGCCAAGTCAAACCATTAGTGATTATGTCACTAAGATGAAGGATCTAGCAGATAGTCTTGGATCCATAGATGAAGATGTTGAAGATCACAGATTGATTGCTCAACTACTTGCAGGTTTGAGAGGAGATGAAAGGTGGAAACCTTTTGTCTTATCAACAGAACTTTCATTAAATCATTATGTTCCAGATTTGAATCAATTACTTGGTTTGATGCTCACATATGAGCAAGACTTGAAGGGAGATGGAGATAAAGGTCAAAGTTCTGCAATGTACATGAAGAACAAGAAGAAAGGAGATAAAGGTAAAGCAAAGGATGAAGAGGAGTCTAGTTCTCAAGCTTATTATACAAGAGGTAAAGGCACTGGTAGAGGAAGAGCAAGAGGCTTTGGAAGAGGAAGAGGTAATCAGAATAACAACAAGAAGGCTTGCTGGATCTGTGGATTGAGTAATCATTTGGCTCATGACTGTTGGCACAACCAACAAGGATCAAATCAAAATCAGAACAACAATAGCAGAGGCCGAGGTGGAAGATATCAAAGTAATTTTCAAAGAGGTAGACAAAGTCAAAGAGGAGGCTATGGTAGAGGTGGAGGAAGAAGTTGGGGACAGAATCAATCCTACAACACCACCTACTACAACTATGCAAATGACACACAGAATGAAAGTCATACATCATTGATGATGAACTCAATCAACACATCAGATAAAGAAGATCTAAAGGTATTTTACATTGACTCAGGATGTTCTAATCATTTTTCAGGAAACATAGAATTGATGTCAGAATTGGAAAAAGGCATTTCTAGTCGCACAGTTCAAACTGGTGATAATACAAGACATAGTGAAAAAGGTTTTCAAGTCAGGTTTACAAATGAAGGAGTATTTGTGGAAGATCCAGAGAATGGATATAATCAGATTGTCTCTGGTAAGAAAGAAGGTAGACTCTTTACTTTAAGAGTGCAAGGGAACATTGGTCAAGCTTTGCTCACACATGGTGAAGGAGTGATTACAGAACTTGATCTCTGGCATAAGAGATTAGGTCATTTCAATGAAAGAGGAATTAAAGCTATGGTTGCTAATCAGTCTATACTAGGATTACCAAATGTGCAAAGTCAACATATGGTTTATAAATGTGAAGCATGTCAAATGGGAAAAGCACACATGTTACCATTTCAGAAGAAAGGATTCAAACATGATGGAGTACTTGCCCTCATTCATACAGATGTATGGGGACCAACAAAAGAAGGATCTATCAGTGGCTCAAGGTATTATGTTCTTTTTATTGATGATGCTACAAGATGGATAACATTATATGTTTTGAAGGAAAGATCAGAAGTGTTTGGAGCTTTCAAGCATTTTCATGCATATGCAGAGAGAGTCACAGGTCAAAAGCTTAAAAGACTCAGGTCTGATGGAGGGGGAGAATACTTCTCCCAAGAGTTCAATGATTATCTTTGGAATGCAAGTATTAAGAGAGAAATAACTTGCAGGTATACACCACAACAAAATGGTGTAGCAGAAAGAAGGAATAGGACTTTGGTTGAGTTTGCTAGAGCTATGCTAAGGGAGAAGAACTGTCCAAATTATCTTTGGGCTAAGGCTGTAAATACAGCTACATATCTTGTGAATAGATTACCATGTGCAGCTCTGAATGGAATGACTCCATATGAAGCTTGGTGGGGTAAGAAACCAACACTAGATCATTGTAGAGTGTTTGGATCAATTGCATATGCTTATGTGCCATCACAACTTAGGCATAAACTTGAACCAAAGGCAGAAAAATATGTGTTCATTGGTTATGATGAAAAGCAGATGGGTTACAGGTTGTGGAATCCTTTAACCAAACAATTTCTTGTTTCTAGAGATGTTACATTTGATGAACAGAAAAGTTGGTATGCAGATCAAAGTCATACAGCTGAAGAATTTGAAGAAGAGGTAAGAAGATGTGAGAAAGGAAAATCAATTGTGCAGGTAAATAGAGATGAAGACTATATGCAAGCAAGTACATCCACAAGTGGATTAACAAGAAGAAATGAAGAAGCTCCGATATTTGATGAAGAGGTGTATCCAGACACATATGAAGAATGTGAACCAAGAAGGTCAAGCAGGACTAGAAGACAACCAGAAAGGTATTCTTATGATACTTCTTACATAACTCAGAAGAACTATGCATATATGGTCAAGGATGATGAAGAACCTCAGAACTATGATGAAGCTAAAGGTAAGAAGCAATGGGAAGAAGCAATGAAGGAAGAGTTCAATGCACTGGAGGAGAACAAGACATGGGAACTTGTTCCTAAACCAAATGGTAAGAAAGTAATTGGAAATAAATGGGTTTATAAAGTGAAGAAGATTGCAGATGGAAGTATAGCCAGATACAAAGCTAGATTGGTGGTGAAAGGCTATGCCCAGACCTATGGCATAGATTATGATGAGACATTCAGTCCTGTAGCTAAGATGTCAACTATAAGGACAATCATTGCTATTGCAGCTTCAAAAGGATGGACTCTAAGTCAATTGGATATAAAGAATGCATTCTTGAATGGATACATATCAGATGAGGTATACATGGAACAACCTCAAGGGTTTATAGATTCCAGGTATCCAAATTCTGTTTGCAGGTTGAGAAGAGCATTGTATGGATTGAAGCAAGCTCCAAGAGCTTGGAACTATAGACTGGTGAAGTATCTCAATGATCTTGGATATCAAAGTTCAAAAGCAGACCCAAGTCTACTTATCAGAAGAACAGAGGAAGGTACAATCTACATTTGTATTTATGTAGATGACATTATAATCACAGGTACTTCAGATGAAGGAATCAAGGAGGTAAAGAGATTACTTGAGAAAGAATTCAAGATCAGTGATCTAGGAAAGTTGTCATACTTTCTTGGAATGGAAGTCACTTATACAGATCATGGCATATATGTGTCACAAGAAAGGTATCTTCTAAACTTGTTGAAGAAGTTTGATATGGAAAATTGCAAAGAAGCTTCAACTCCACTTGAAGTTAATCACAAGCTCAGTAAATATGATGGTGCAGAATACAAAGATATGAGGAAGTATCAATCTCTTGTGGGTAGTTTGATTTATGCTACACTAACAAGACCTGATCTTAGTTATGCAGTGGGAGTTTTGTCACAATTCATGCATTGTCCAAAGGACCCACATTGGATTGCAGGTCAAAGAGTTCTCAGATATATCAAAGGAACTATAAAGGAAGGATTATATTATCCTTTTACATCAGATTTGAAGTTGAGAGCCTACAGTGACTCAGACTAGGCAGGTAATCAAGATGACAGGAGATCAACTCATGGTTACATGATATACATTGGTGATAAGCTTGTAAGTTGGTGTTCAAAGAAACAACATACAATAGCATTATCATCAACTGAAGCAGAGTACAAAGGACTTGTGGAAGCAGCTAAGGAAGTCATATGGATGCAGACATTGTTCAAGAGCTTAGGCATTGATCAAGGTACACCTACAATACATGGAGATAATATGAGTTCACTTTATCTTGCAGCAAATCCAGTATTTCATGCAAGGACAAAGCACATAGAGATACAGTATCATTTTCTCAGAGAAAAGGTAATGGAGAAGGAGATTGAAGTGGAGTACATTTCTACTAAATATCAGTTAGCAGACATAATGACAAAGAGCTTGGATGGTGTGAAGACCAGCAGATTCAAAAGCATGGCAGGAGTAAAAGAAAAGAAGATGATATGAAGAAACAGGGAATGTCAATTAGTGATTGAGGGGGAGCTGTTGGAGAAACACTCACTAATTGGACATATATTTGAAGGTCAAATCTTAGGAAGAAAACACCATGCCTATGTGAAGGGACAAATTCACAAGTGTATCATATTTGTAAAGGTAGTTCACTTTAGTTCTAGAAGTTTTTTAAAATCACGAGAATACGAAAATCTATATAAGTTAGTTTGTATCAACTGACGCGGAGAGAGAGAGAGAGAATAGAGAGAAGAAGTAGAAGAAGGAGTTCATTTTATACGACTGAGTATAGTTGGGCTTCTCTGAGTGAGAAAGCATCTGTAAAACTTTTGAGTTTTCATAGCTATGAGAAAGAACTGAGTAAAGTTCTGTGTATGAGTCTCTCTCCATCATCTCCATGCTTGCCTACTGTGTGATGAATTCAAAAGTTCAAGTTTTCTGAACAATTCGATGCCTGGCATCGAATCTTGGCTGATAAGTCATTTTTTCATTCTCTGTGTGTTAACTGTTGTTGAATCTTCTAAAAATATGAAGTTTGTGGAGCAACTCGATGCCTGGCATCGAGTTCCAGCATAAAATGGATGCCCGGCATCGACTTCTAGCATATAAGTCATCTTCTTCATGTGTGTGTAAAATAGAGTGTTTTTGGTGCAGAAAAATAGCCAAAAAAAGCGCAAAGTCAATGCCCGGCATCGACTTGGACTGAAATTCGATGCCAGGCATCGAATTTTTTATTTTTGGACACCAGGATTACTAAAACAAGAAAAAATTCCAGTTTTGGAAGGTCATACAGGGTCATCTTGTGAAGGCCATAACTTGAGTTCTAGATATCCGTTTGATGCATATGATAGCTTGTTGGAAAGCTCTACTCTTCTAGTTTTAGCTTATAAAGTTTCATGGAGAAATAATACTTGAGCTAGGAGAAAGTAGCAAAATACTGAAGGTATGTCATTTCGGTGACTAGGAATTTCTGTAGAAGCAAAGTTCTCACTTTAGGCTATCATTTCTCAAAGTTTGGAGTGGCAATGAGTTAATGGTGACCATAGAGGTGTTCTAGTGTCACATTAATTCATTTCTTGTGGTGTTTCATACATCAACAAGACATATGCAAGAGGAGTTCAAATTCAGTGACTTAGATGAGCTCACACATATTTCCTAGGTATGCAAGTGATTTATAGAGATGAAGGGATGTATCTAACTTAGAGAAAATACATTCAAGTCCTACTTATGAAGACCTACATCCAAGACCTACTTTTGAGATGTATCTAACTTAGAGAAAATACATCCAAGACCTACTTCTGAAGTTCATAATGGAGAACACCAAGCTTGCAAGTACACCTCTGGAAATGAATCATAAACTAGGTGTTTATGAACATGAGTAAATTGATGATTCTAAAGAATATCAAAGCTTAGTTGGTAGCTTGATATATGCTACTCAAAAAATACTAGGTATATCTTATAGTGTGGGAGTGCTTAGCAAAATCATGCACTCACCTAGAAGATCACACGTGTATGTTGCAAAGAGAGTACTCAAGTACCTCAAAGGAACACTTAATGAAGGTATCTTCTATCATTACTCTTCAAATTCGGATATCAAAATCTATTCAGATGTAGACAGTATTTTTGGATACTTAGCATTTCCAGGTTCAAAATAAAAGAAAAGTTGGAGAAGCTTGGAGAGGCTTGGAAAGGTGGTTGACAAGTGGTGAAGTTGGTCTAGCAAACCAGCATAGGACCAACCCTAGCTCTTTGGATATGTAAAATAGACCTTGTAGGCTTGTGGTTAATGCAATAAAACTGAATAGTTACTTTAGAACATCAACAAGAACAAGTTGATTCAAAATAGATAACTTGCACCTTGACTAGCTCACAAAAACCTTCTAAAAATGGATGGAAGTTGTGACTTCAAAAACTAAGAGAAACCAGCATAGTAACAATTGCAAAAATTCCTCTTAAGGGAGTTTCCTACATAGGGTTGGCTTGCTATAATGCATAAAATCCCTAATTTATAACAACTATAGAAAGAGCAATCACCTTAGCACTGAATTGGTTTCATCCGGATTTTTCAAGGAGTTACAGAGAATGACCCCCGAGATTGCAAAACTTGAATATCTCTAAACTTAATCAACCAAATGACTTGAAAATTTGTATAAATACAAAAGTCAGTAATAAATTTCCAATGAGTGCTTAATTATGGGATTTGGAGCTCTGTATAGAGAGCATCAAGCTCTACAAGTTGACTGAGTCTGAGGAAGAAGAAGTAGAAAATTGAAATGGCACCAAGCAATGATCAAAGAGTATATGTATTGCTTCAAATCATCAATATCCTTAATGTAAAAATGTTGTGGAATCTTTATATAGAATCTCTTGAGGATATGGCCATGCCTTTTCTCCATGAGTTTTAATTCGAAATTAGGCATGTTTGTTAGTTTAGATTGATTGTAATCTTTTCTTACAATCTAAGAAAAGAGAAAGTTTAAATCAAATCTAATCTTTGATTGATTGATTGAGAATCAATCACAACCACTTTACAATTGTGGATTTTAGGCCTTTTAATCTTTCCTTTTATAAAGTTAAATACCTTGAACTTTACAAGAAATGATCATAAGTGATCAACCAATTAATACAAAGAAACTATGTGCACATACGTGCTATTCTTCAAGGCAAATTCATAGCATCCAAATAATGGATTTGATTTAGATCATATCTTCCTCAAGCATAATGAAAGCTTGATGTTCCAATAGCTCCCCCTCAAGCTAAAGTATGATTGAGTCTTTATTCTCTGATAGGTTGAATACCTGCCATAGCTTTGAATCTCAATAGGAACAAATGAAATGTCGATTTCCTTGTTATCCAACCAATGTCTTTTTTCTCCACTCTACAATTCCTTTTAGTTGAGGAGAGTACCTGGTAGTCACTTCCCTTTTGATACCTTTATCCCGCAAGAACTAATCAAACTCTTTGGAGAAGTATTCTCCCCCTCCATTAGATGTGAGCTTTTTGAGTGATCTACTTGTATGGTTCTCCACATGTGCCATATATTTTTTGAAGCAATCAAACACTTCATTCTTGCTCTTGATAAAGTGAAGAATAGTCCATCTACTATGGTCATCAATAAATGAGACGTAATGCCTTGATCCTATCAATGAAGGTTCTTAACTTGGCCCCCATATATCTATATGTACTAAGTCCAATTAGTTATTGTGGATGTAGCCTTTATGGTTGAATGGTTGTCTTTGTGCCTTCCCAATCTGACATGCATCACATCTGTTGATCACGTATTGCTTTGATATGTTTGGAAATCCAAGAACACTTTGATCCCTACATATACTTTCATTGACATGAACCAACCTCTTATGCCACACTTCAAGCTCACTTAGGGTTTGAGACCCAAAGTGAATAGAGCTATGTTTTTGGTTTCTCGTACTTCAAAAGTAAAGAGCCTACCATGCTTCTCACCTCTAGCTATCTTCTTGAAGCCTTGACATGGATCTTCCACAAAAGCTCCATGTTGGGGAACCTAACTTGCAAGCCTTTCTCAACTATCTGACCTACACTTATTAGGTTTTTTGTAATAATGGGAACATAGAGTACCTTTGTTAGAACATTTATCCTGCCATTGGAAGCTTTGACATTACCAATTGTCTCCTAACTATGCTTTGTGTCATCCCTTATAACATGATTTGAACATCCTGAATCTATGTAAAATAAATGATCATCTTCTTTACCTTCCTTGTGGCTTAGATTCATCAAGAGCAATGCAAACCAGCTTAGGACCAGCCCTAGCTATTTGGATATATAAAATAGACCTTGTAGGCTTTTGGTTAGTGTAATAAAACCCAATAGATACTTTGGAATATCAACAAGAACAAGTTGATGCAAAACAAATAACTTGCACCTTGACTAGCTCATAAAAACCTTCTAAAAATGGATGGAAGTTGTGACTTCAAACATTGAGAGAAGCTACCATAGTAACAATTGGAACAATTCCTCTTAAGGGATTTTCATAAATAGGTTTGGCTTGCTATAATGCATAAAATCCATAATTTATAACAACTATAGAAGGAGCACAATCACCTTAGCATTGAGCTAGTGTCATCCCAATTTTTCAGGGAGTTGCAGAGAATGACCCTGAGACTGACAAACTTGAATATTTCTAAAGCTAATAAACAAAATGACTTGAAAATTTGTACACATAAACTAGCTAGTAATATCTTTCCAATTCCTACTTAAACATTAGATTTGAATTTCTCTAGAGAGAGCGAGCAAGCTCTACAAGTTGATTGAGTCTGAGGAAGAAGAAGCAAAAAACTGAAATGGCACTAAGCAATGATGAAAGAGTTTATGTATTGCTTCAAATCATCAATCTCCTTAATGTAAAAATTTTGTGGAGTATTTATATAGAATCTTTATGGCCACGCCTTTTTTCCATGAATTTGAATTCAAAATTAAGCAGGTTTGTTAGTTTAGATTGATTGGAATCTTTTCCTACAATCTAGGAAAAGAGAAAGTTTAAATCAAATCTACTTTTTGATTGATTGATTGAGAATCACTCCCAAGAACTTCTAAATTGTGGCTTTTAGGCCTTTTAATCTTTCCTTTTAAAAATTTAAATACCTCTAAATTTGCAAGAATTGGTCATAAGTGATCAGCCATTTAATAGTGATCAACCAATTAATACAAAGAAAATGTGTGCACATAAGTGCTATTCTTCAAGGCATTTTCATAGCATCCAAATAATGGATTTGATGTAGAGCATATCTTCCTCAAGCATAATGAAATTTGGATGTTCCAACACAAAATTGGTTTCTTGGAGTTCCAAGAAGCAACCAATAGTTTCTTTATCTTCAACGCAAGTACATTATAGAGATCTTAATATTGCAATCCAAGAAGCAATATGGCTCAAAGAGTTGTACTCATATTTGGGACTTGTGAGTTCCAAGCCTCACATACTTGGAGATAATGTAAGTTCCATGCATCTAGCTACAAATCTAATTTTCTGTGTAAAGAAAAAACACATAGAAGTCCATTATCACTTTGTCATAGAGAAGCTTATGGAAAAGGAAAATGACTGACAAAGGCACTTGATGGGATAAAGTTATGCAGATTCAAACCTATGGCAAGTATTCAACCTATCAGAGAATGAAGACTCAAGCATACTTTAGCTTGAGGGGGATTTGTTGGACCATGAAGATTTTACTATGCTTGAGATCAATTTATTTATCACTTCAACCATCATATGGATGGTGCTATACATATACTTTGGGAGTAACACTTATATGCACACTTTCCTTTGTATTGATTGTATGATAACTTATGATCATTTATGTTGTAAGGTTCAAGGTATTTACCTTTGTAAAAGAGAAAAGTAAATGGCCCAAAATCCATGAATTTGAAAGTGGTTGAGATTGATTCTCAATTAAATCAATCAAAAGTTGATATAACTTCAACTTTCACTTTCCCTATAATGTAGGAAGAGATTCTAATCATCTTCGACAAACAATCCTCTAATGATTTGAATTCAATCCATAAGATTTGATTTGTGGAAATTCACCAAAATGTTTATATAAGCGCACACATTCTTTGTACATTGAGAGACTCATGATTTGATGTAATATAAATACACTTTTGATAATTTCTTGGTGCCACATCAATTATCTACTCCTTCCTCAAACTCAGTCATCTTGTAGAGATTGGTTCTCTCTCTATAGAGCTCCAAATCATGTTAGTGAGCACTTATTAGAAAGATATTCCTTTTTTGGTTTATGCGTATAGATTTTCAAGTCCCTTGCTTTTGTACATTTAGAGAAATCTCTAGTTGAAGGTCTTGGGGTCATCTTCTGCACAATCTTGAAAAGCCGAGGACACGCCCAATCAGTGTCAAACTAAATTCTCATTCATTGATTACTCTAAATACCTCAGAGTCACAGTCACCCCTGTAGAGCAAGGAAACAAGGAAGTCTAGTTGTAAAAGGGACCACACAACCGAAGCATGATATAAGAAAGGGCCTCATAATTCTAGCAACACCCATAGAAACATGTCTTGCCCTCGTCAAACTAATCATGCCTAAGAAGATCCTTTCCCTTATAGCCCTAGTAGATTCAGAAGCCTCCTCATGTTTCATCGCGTGAAGGATTGGTTAAGAGGCATATGATTCCAGTACTTCAGAAGAACAAACCAATAGTAGTTGAAGTTGTAGATGGACGACCTCTAGCATATGGGAATATTACCATGGAAACCACACCATTAAGAGCACACCTTGGTAACCATAATTCCCATAGGTGTAATATGGAGTCCAATAAATCTTGTTATAATTGGAATGCCCTAGCTAAAGAAACATAATCTAGACATCAATTGGGAAAAGAATAAAATCATTCACCAAGATATCCAAAAGAATGAGACATATGTAGGAGTTGAAGCCTTCATACATGTAGTAAGAAAAGAACTAACCATATATTATCTATGCCATATGAACTCAAGAATCCAAGAAGGATGATCTAGTGCATCTACCAAATCAGTACCAAGGCTTTGAAGGTGTTTTCAAAAAGAAGAATGCAGATATCTCAAAAGCATAGACCTTATGACTGCACCATCGAACTTCAAGAGGGAGCACAACCATCCTTTGGACCAACCTACACATTGTCCCTAGAGGAGCTTACAGAATTATAGAAGAATATTGATGAGAATCTAGCCAAGGGGTTTATCACACTCAAAGTCTTCAACACGAGCCCCTATTCTATTTGTAAAGATGAAACATGGGACTCTTCAAATGTGTGTAGACTATTGTTGGTTGAATAAAGTCACTATAAAGAATTGATACCCTCTTCCACTCATACCAGAGCTCTTGAAACACCTTGGAAAAGCAAAGTTCTTCAGGAAGATTGACCTTCGAGGATCTTACAATCTTGTCATGATCAGAGAAGAAGAAGAATGGAAGACAACATTTCAAACAATGTATGGGCATTTTGAATATGTAGTTATGAAATTTGGTCTCATGAATGCTCCAACTTTCTTTTAGCATATGATGAATGATATCTTTCAAGAGTATTTAGATGATTTTGTGGTAATATACCTCGATGATATCTTGATATTCTCCAAAAACCTAGAGGATCATGAATGTCATGTAAAGATAGTCATAAAGAAACTAAGAGAAAAAATATTATATGCAAAATTGGAGAAGTGCTCTTTCCATCAGATAGAAGTGGATTTTTTATGGTATATTGTATTAGAGAAAGGAATCTTTATGGACCCTAAGAAGATCAAGAAAATCCTTGATTGGCAACCACCTTCATGTGTTCAAGATGTACAATGTTTTCTAGGGTTTGCAAACTTCTGCACAAAATTCATGAGAGATTACTCCTAGATAGTGACACCTCTTACCAAGCTTACAAGAAACACAAAATTTTCATGGAACAAAGAATCAAAGAAAGCCTTTCAAACCTTGAAATCATCATTCACTTGTGCTCCGATTCTAGTTCACCTTGATTCTACCAAGCCTTTTTTCTTGGAGACAGATGCATCGGACTTTGCCTTGGGGCTAATCTTATCCCAACATGGGGATGATGGGCACCTACATCCAATTACATATCATTCAAAGAAATTCTCTCCTCTAGAGATTATTTATGGAATCCATGATAAACAATTTCTTGCAATAGTGGATGTGTTTGATACTTGGCATCACCATCTAGAAGGAGCACCTCATAACATTATTGTCTAGAAAGATCATAAAAATTTAGAGTACTTTATGACCATCCCCATCCTCAATAGAAGGCAATCTCAATGGAGTAACTTTTTATCCAGGTTCGATTTTGTCATCACATATCATCCAAGAGGCCAACAATGTCAATCATATACTTGTTAAGAAGATCTTACTTTGCATCGAAGGAAGGTGAAGCTTTTGACCAACAAAATAGTGTATTACTCAAGCCTGAATATCTCCAATTAGTAGCCATCTATTCAAACCATCAACAAGATTCAACCTTGACCCATTTGATTTGTGAGACTCTATCACATGAAGGGAAAGTTCATGAAGTAAACCAACTCCAAGAAAATGATGGGTTACTATTCTATAAGAACCTACTATATATCCCTCTAGGAAAGACTAGGGTCCAAGTACTTCAACAACATCATGATAACCTTGTACCATGACGTTTTGGAGTGAATAAAACTGTAGAACTCATATCAAGGGACTTTTGGTGGCCTCAAATGTGGAAGGAAGTCAAAGATTATATCCAAACATGTGACATTTGCAATATATCTAAGGTATCACAACATGAACCTCATGGACTCTTGCAACCTTTACATATTTCATAAAGGCCATGGTATTCATTATCTACGGATTCCATCATAGATCTACCAAGTTTGGATAAGTATGATGCCATTCTCGTTATAGTGGATAGATTTACAAAGATTGCACACTTCATTTCAAATACCAAGGCAATCATAGGTGCAACCATTATAAGACTTTTTTTAGATACATCTTTAGGCTTCATGGATTTCTTGATGATTTTGTCAGTGATTGAGGTCCACAGTTCATATCCAGATTTTTGGAACAATCTTTGCAAGATCTTGGGTGTTCAAGTCAAATTTTCTATGTCCAATCATCTATAGACTAATGGACAACAGAAGGGGTGAATCAAATCCTAGAATAGTATCTTTGTTGCACCATCAACTATCATCAAACTGATTGGTTTGAGCTTTTACCCTTTGCACAGTTTACTTAGAACAATAGTGTTCATACATCTACCAAGCAGAATCCCTTCTTTGCAAGTTATGGACAACACCCAAGGATGGATATACAACTCTCAAATCATGTTAAGAACCTAGCTACCAAAGATAAGGCCCGCTACCCCATGGATATTCATAAAGACCTCAAGGAAGAAATCCATAGATCTCAAGAACAATATAAGTATTAGGTAGATCAATGTCATGTTCGAAATCCATCCTATCACATTGGGGATAAAGTGTGGTTACTCAAAAATAATTTGCACACTTCAAGGCCTTATGCAAAGTTAGACCATGATAAATTTACTATGTTCACCATCTTGGCCGAGATTAATCCAATCCCTTTCAATCTTGAGTTACCAAGTACCATGAGAATACATCTATTTTTCCATGTGTCCATGTTTGATCCATATAAAATTTCACCATTGAGGGGGGAGAGACCTAGTCCTTCACCACATATCAAGATTGATGATCATGAAGAATTCAAAGTTGAGCATGTCCTAGATTCGAGAATATCTCAAGGAAGATTGGAGAAGCTTGTTCATTAGAAAGGGTATGATATCAATGATCAAACTTTGGAACTTGCAGAGAACCTTCAGAGAGCACCAATCAAGGTTCACGAATTTCATAAGAAAAATTCAATGAATCCAAGATCAGAGAACATGACCGCTTGTGGAACTCGTTGCTTGAGTGGGGAGGTGATGTTATGGACAAAAGAAACCATCCTAAACCTCAGATTCCATGTGACTTTCTAAATCTCATGATTGGTTCAGAATTTGGAGAAGCTAATGCTTCCATTGTGCCTAGAACATGCCAAAGATCGAGTGTCTACTTGCTTGATTCTGATATCCAATGATCATGTTTCAAACCAATGACATCATCACTTCGTAACTGCCATTGATGAACCACCCTTGAAAGCATATATTAGGAGGGGTTGGCCACATACATACTCAGGGAGTCATCATCACCAAATAACCAATCTCCAAGTTCTAGTCTTGTCCTTTGTTCTAGTCTTGTATCTTGGACATTCTATCTTTCCTTACTGTAATCTCATAGTACGGGATCTTGTCTAGTTATTCCTTATATTTACCTCATCTCCTTGAAGGGAGTTCTTATAATCCAGATGTCTTTCTTCATACCTATGGTTCCAGGTTGTGGGATCTCGTGTATCATCTCTAATCCACTTATCTATACCTATCAGTATTGGGGTGTGGGATTTCTTGTATGAGTTATGTATTCTTGTATCATTTTCCCTACATATGTGATCTTATAATCATAAGTATTATTCTGAAATCTTGCCTAGTCTAGTGAGAGGGCACAATATAGTGCGCGCTTGACACCTTGTCCTTCACATTCTAAGACATAAAAGCATAATGCCTAGCAATGAAACTGTCATATCTTATCCTTTGAATAGGATTTTTAACCCTCTTTGGCCTCCTCTCATTACCTATGGTAGAATACTTCTTCAAGTCCCTTTTTTGTTTCACATTAGGAGTCATTACCTCTATAAAATCATCTTCATCCTCACTAGAATGGAAGTCCCTTACCACATTACCCTTATCATATTGGTTGTGGTTGCATGCTAAGCTTGTTTCACCTTCCTTATCTTTTCCTTTTGAGTGATGGATGACTCCTTGATGGACTCAAAGTGTAGAGGCCACTCAAACTTCTACTAACTTGGGTTTTTTCTTCATAGACTTTTTCTGTTTCCTCAATATCTTCAACCTGCAATGGATTAGGTGGTTCATTATATGGCTTAAGTTCATCAAATACCACATCCCTTAATACTATAAGCTACTTTGGGATGGGATTGTAACATCTATACTCATTTTTTTGTAGAGTAGCCTATTGAGATGCACTTCTCTACCCTAGCATCCATCTTACCTTCCCTCACTCTTGAGGTACATGGACAAAGCATATACATCCAAAAATCCTTAGATGTGACAAGTTACTTTGGTAATAAAACTCATCGGGAGTAGTATCATGAACTCTTGATGTGGTCATCCTATTCATCAAGTAAGAAGCTATATTTGTTGCATCAGCCCAATATGTAAATGGAATATTGATTTCATTTAACATGGATCTAGTTATCTTTGCAATTTGTCTACTTTTTCTTTCACAAATACCATTTTCTTGAGGGGTATACATGCATGTATATTGTCTTTTTATCCCTCCATCCTATAAGAACTTAGTAAAATCATTGGAGAAGTACTACCTCCACCATCTAATCTTAGAGTTTTGATCATGAGTCTTGTTTCATTCTCCAATGATGCCTTGAACCTTTTGAATGTATCAGACACATCACTCTTGTGCATGATGGTATACAACCAAATATTTCTTGAGCAATAATCAATAAAGGTTACAAAGTACCTATTACTTTCATGTGATGGCTCTCTTGATGGTCCCCATACATTTGTGTGGACCAAATAAAAAACTCTAGGAGCCATAGCTTGATGGCTTGAAAGGCCTCCTAGTCTGCTTCCCAAATTGACATGCTTCACATACCTCATGCAAGTTAGGTGTGGTGAAGCTTTGAAGTCCTATAACAACTTCATTCTTTTGCACATTCTTGAGCTTCTCGACATTAAAATGGCTAATTCTTTTGTGCCATAGTGATCAAGAGCTACAATATTAGATGAACCACATGCATCGAACATATACTTACTAGAACTTTCCTTGACTCCAAGTGTAAACATCCTCCCTTGCCTTTCACCTTTAGAAATGAGATTGAAACTATTCTTTGGATCTTCTATGAAGCATCCTTTGTCATTGAATTTAACCTAGTAACCCTTCTCTACCATCTAGCCAACTGAAATCAGATTCTTAGTAATAATGGGAACATAAAATACCTCTTTAAGTGTAGTTCGTTTGTTGCTATTTTGAATCTTATGTCTCCAATATTTCTAATGACATGCTCAATATTATCACTTGCCTCAACACACCCTTTGTCCTTGGGAACTACAGATTAATAAATATATCTATCATACATACATGTGGTCACTACAACCACTATCTGTGTACCACATTTCATCTTTTTCTTGCAAATGATCCGTATAGGCATGGCTCATGGTTAACACTTGTCCATTACCTTCATTAGAAGCATATTTACCTTGATTATTCTTTGAAGTGCACTCATTTTCCCAATGGCCTTGCTTTCCACATGAATAGCATGTAACTCTCTAGCCTTGATTGTTGTAACCAGCTCTACTTCTACCTCTTTTGTTCTTTCCTTTGCCTTTTCCATAGGATGTGCTAGCTTCATCTTCATTTGTGTCTTTGGACTGATTTTTCCTTCCTTCGCCTCCTCCCTTGCCTTTACCTTTCCCTCTATTTCCTGTATATATCATAGTTTGAGAATCGTACCCTTTTTTTTCCTCCTTAAAGCATCTCCTAATTGATCATGAGTGTGGTAAGTTGATCAAGGTCAAGCATGTTCTCTCTAGCATACAAAGAAGAAGTGAATAGCCTCCATTTATCATCTTCCTTGAGACCATTCAAATAATAGTCTTCCACCATGTCATCATCATCCACTTGGGTACCTATTGCTGCAAGGGGATCCCTAATGTTCTTGGCCTTCATAATGTACTCATAGACTCATATATTACCTGGCTTCTTGAGGTTGTTAAGCACATTCTTGAGTTGCACCTTTCCTAGCTTTGGTGATAGTCGTAAACATCCTCTCCAAGTAATCCCACATGTCCTTAGTTATCTCCATTAAGTAAATATTTCTAATCATGGTATTACTAACAAATTGTCAGAACATGAACATTACCTTTTTATTTTTCATATCTCAATCTTTTATGGCCTTCACCTGAGTTACAAAAGGTGCCATAGGATCCAACGGTATTGCCTTGACATCTGATCCATCAACGATGCCACCAAGATCCTTGCTTAATATGAAATTGAGCATCCTAAACCTCCAAAGTTGGTAGTTATCCTTCTCAAGCTTCGGAATAGCATTGGAATTATCATCCATGACAAAATTAGGTGTCTGTAAACTCTTGTAGAATCTGTGGATAGCTTTGCTCCTTTGATGGTGAGCACTCTAGATGCCCCACCTTGATGTACCCTTCAAGTACTTCACCTTGTTGTCGTGCTTCACTTCAAGTCTTCAAATGGGTCTTCTTGCACCCACCTTGATGTCTTCAAGCTGCTTTGATACCACCGATGGAAGATTTCTACTCCACAACAACAAGAATCTTGGACCCTCCTAAGGCCTACTTTCCCTCAGGCTATTACTCACTAAAACTAATATAGCTCCCAATTCTTGAATTCAATTAGAAACCCCTTCAGTCAAATATGTTAGACAATAAACTTTCCAATGAGCTATCAATCACTGGAATTGGATACCTATAGACTGGTCAAATCAATCACACAAGTGAGGTTAGTTTTCCTAATAGGATTTGGGATAGACCTGTAAAGAAACAAATAGCTATAACTTTTAGTACAAGAAGAATTCACCAAAACCTTTTTGGGCTGCATCCTTGCTTTATAAGCTTTTTAGAAGGTACAAGAACTTCGAAAATGGAGTTTCCTAATGAAGTGCTAATAGGCTACTATAGAAATTCAACACCCGTCGGAAAGGGTAGGAAAGATATACAAGAGAATATGAACTCATATGATAGACAATGGCTCAATACCACATGTACAAGTAGCACCCTGACTTCCTACCATCCACACACACTTAGAATGAACTTGGATGATGCTTAAATAGCCATGGGAGCCTTCCATGACTTTTCTTATTTCCTCCATGTCTCTTCACATGCCCTTGTGGTCTCTTCAATGACCTTGTGACTTTGTCTCTTCATTGGTATCTTCCGATAGTTCAATGTCTCCTTTTGGATAAGGTTTCACCTTCAAACATGTGATTTGACTTTCCTAAGGTTCAAAAGGCTTGAAATGAAGTTATTTAGTGAAAAACATATGCTTGAGCTTGCCCTTAAAGACACATAAATTTTAACAATTAGGTAAGTTTCCACATCAGTGACACTTGGAGGTACCAAGGACATGCACGCCCTTGGGCTAGAGGTATATATATGGGTGGAGTTGGTTGGGTGGATCCGTGCATCTCTCACTCAGTGTGGGCTTAGATGGTGGCTTTGATTAGGAAGATTATGTTCCTAGGCTAGCTATTGTATTCTTCAGTTTATTAGTTATTTAGCTCTGATATCTAAATTAGATAAATTTTGAAGATTCTCTTGCTTTCAAATTTAGAGCTCTTGGATGAATCTTTGCACATACCATTCTTGCCTTGGGATGGTTGCTACGATGGGCTATTTTGACTAGGCTAGTCTCTACAACAAGAGTTATTGAGCTTCCCCCAACCAAAGGAACCTCTTGTAAAGAGGGAACCCACGAGCAAAGCCCTCATGACATCATTTAAAACTATCAAGCACACTCTTATATGCCATTTGAGCATTTTTCTTGCCAACAACCATGTAATAAGAGCTCTCCTCATATTTAGATATTTGAAAGATGCAAGCTAGCTTTCTATTATAGGCTTAGAAGCTCTCGATTTCTCCTGTATCACTACAACACATCGAGGGTATACCGAGGCTACTACGGAGGAAATTGAACGGGCATAATTTTTCGCGATGTCGGTGTTGGGGTCGGTATGGGCATCAGAAAGATAACGCCGGTATAGTCGTCAGTATAAACCGATGCCTCTTCTGGGCGTACCGACGCATATACCGATGACTATACTGGGCATACCGATGCCTATACCGGCGACCATATCTGCACAAATTTTTTTTGGGCAGAGTGTGTTGTGTATTGCTACAGCATGATGTTGTATAGCAAAAGACAATACACTCTGCCCACCTCTAAACCGAGTACATGTGTTATGTACTCTAATGACAACCAAAACATGGTTTTATATGAGCAAAAATGAACCATGAATCGAAAAAGTTGTATATTCCATAAATGAAAGATGTACAAAAGTGTGACAAAGCACTTCCATATAGGAATCGAATACAAAATTATGGTACATCATTGCCACATAGGAGTGTAATACAAAATTGTGGCAATGTGAAAAAGCACTTCTATATAAGAATCGAATACAAAATTATAGTACATCGTTGCCACATAGGAGTGTAATAAAAAATTGTGGCAAAGCATATATGTAAGGGGATCAAAACATTTACACCTGCAATCCTGCAACAAAGCATGTGTAAAATGAGACAAATTGACATGACATTTATAAACAACAACTAAAAATATGAAACCAAGCTATAAGTTTACCTAATCATAGAATATTCTCCCATGAAATGATTGCACCTTGTCCCTCTAAATCTTGCAACAGTGCAGTCAATCCATGATGATATCCGAAAGATTCTTCGGTTCGTGTCGGAGGACGACCCACTGCCAACTCCTATAATAAATATGCAAAATGTTACATAAACATACATGATCACAAACAAATTGAATAATTAACATGATACTTACAAATTGGTAGCGCATATTGTCGTATCCACCACTACCTAAATGTGACGTTCCAACCGTATCCAAACGTGTGGCCGCCGCATCTCTCTGTTGACAATATCGATCAGGAGTATGTTACTGCTCATCTTGAATCGATTCCCACTCTTCAAAATCTAACCACACAGGCTTCGGTAAGTCTGCTCTAAAAGCATCGCGAGCTTCCAACTGTCGATGAGACATCACCTCGCGTGCCGTATGCTGAATCCACTCCGAACTCAAAATAGGATTCCCAGGTGTTGGCCGGTACTCTTCATATATCGTTTGTGTGCTATTGTTTTTAGAATCCCTATCCTGTTCGCTCCATTTTAGCATTACAGAATGTCCAAATTCTATGGAGCAAAGTTGTCGAATGCACTGATGCATTGACTTCCCGGCTGCATCCATGACTGGAGCTCCATTACGTATGTGATATATTTTGGAGTCGTCGTGGTCATGCACTCCCCAAGGTGTACGTGGAGATCCCATCTGATCCAATGTGAAGATCCCATCTGATCCAATGTGTGTATGCATATGCATATGTGTATGCATATGCATATGTGTATGCATATGCATATGTGTGTATGCATATGATTTGTGTATGCATATGCATTTGCGTATGCATATGCATTTGTGTGTGTGTGTATGTGTGTATGCATATGCATGTGTATGCATATGCATGTGTGTATGCATATGCATGCTTGTATGCATATGCATGTATGTGTGTATCCACATGCATGTATGTTTGTATGCATATGCATTTGTGTGTATGCATATGCATTGTGTATGCATATGCATTGTGTATGCATATGCATTGTGTATGCATATGCATTTGTGTGTATGCATATGCATTGTGTGTATGCATATGCATTTGTGTGTATGCATATGAATTTGTGTGTATGCATATGCATTTGTGTGTATGCATATGCATTTGTGTATGCATATGCATGTGTGTGTGTGTATGTGTGTATGTGTGTATGCAAATGCATGTGTGTATGCATATGCATGCTTGTATGCATATGCATTGTGTGTATGCATATGCATTTGTGTGTATGCATATGCATTGTGTGTATGCATATGCATTTGTGTGTATGCATATGCATTTGTGTGTATGCATATGCATTTGTGTGTGTGTATGTGTGTATGTGTGTATGCATATGCATGTGTGTTTGCATATGCATGCTTGTATGCATATGCATGCTTGTATGCATATGCATGTATGTGTATATGCATATGCATTTGTGTGTATGCATATGCATTTGTGTGTATGCATATGCATTGTGTATGCATATGATTGTGTGTATGCATATGCATTTGTGTGTATGCATATGCATTGTGTGTATGCATATGCATTTGTGTGTATGCATATGCATTTGTGTATGCATATGCATTTGTGTGTGTGTATGCATATGCATGTGTGTATGCATATGCATGCTTGTACTCATATGCATGTATGTGTGTATGCATATGCATATGTGTATGCATATGCATATGCATTGTGTATGTGTGTATGTGTGTATGCATATGCATGTGTGTATGCATATGCATGCTTGTATGCATATGCATGTATGTGTGTATGCATATGCATGCTTGTTTGTATGCATATGCATTTGTGTGTATGCATATGCATTGTGTATGTGTGTATGCATATGCATGTGTGTATGCATATGCATGTGTGTATGCATATGCATGTGTGTATGCATGTGTGTATGCATGTGTGTATGCATGTGTGTATGCATATGCATGCTTGTATGCATATGCATGTATGTGTGTATGCATATGCATATGCATTGTGTATGCATATGCATTTGTGTGTATGCATATGCATTTGTGTATGCATATGCATTTGTGTGTGTGTGTATGTGTGTATGTGTGTATGCATATGCATGTGTGTTTGCATATGCATGCTTGTATGCATATGCATGCTTGTATGCATATGCATGTATGTGTATATGCATATGCATTTGTGTGTTTGCATATGCATTTGTGTGTATGCATATGCATTGTGTATGCATATGATTGTGTGTATGCATATGCATTGTGTGTATGCATATGCATTTGTGTGTATGCATATGCATTTGTGTATGCATATGCATTTGTGTATGCATATGCATTTGTGTATGCATATGCATTTGTGTATGCATATGCATTTGTGTATGCATATGTATTTGTGTATGCATATGCATTTGTGTATGCATATGCATTTGTGTGTGTATGCATATGCATGCTTGTACTCATATGCATGTATGTGTGTATGCATATGCATTGTGTATGTGTGTATGTGTGTATGCATATGCATGTGTGTATGCATATGCATGCTTGTATGCATATGCATGTATGTGTATATGCATATGCATTTGTGTGTATGCATATGCATTTGTGTGTATGCATATGCATTGTGTATGCATATGATTGTGTGTATGCATATGCATTTGTGTGTATGCATATGCATTGTGTGTATGCATATGCATTTGTGTGTATGCATATGCATTTGTGTATGCATATGCATTTGTGTATGCATATGCATTTGTGTGTGTGTATGCATATGCATGTGTGTATGCATATGCATGCTTGTACTCATATGCATGTATGTGTGTATGCATATGCATATGTGTATGCATATGCATATGCATTGTGTATGTGTGTATGTGTGTATGCATATGCATGTGTGTATGCATATGCATGCTTGTATGCATATGCATGCTTGTATGCATATGCATGTATGTGTGTATGCATATGCATGCTTGTTTGTATGCATATGCATTTGTGTATGCATATGCATTGTTTATGTGTGTATGCATATGCATGTGTGTATGCATATGCATGTGTGTATGCATGTGTGTATGCATATGCATGCTTGTATGCATATGCATGTATGTGTGTATGCATATGCATATGTGTATGCATATGCATATGTGTATGCATATGCATATGTGTATGCATATGCATATGCATTGTGTATGTGCGTATGTGTGTATGCATATGCATGTGTGTATGCATATGCATGCATATGCATGTGTGTATGCATGTGTGTATGCATGTGTGTATGCCTATGCATGCTTGTATGCATATGCATGTATGTGTGTATGCATATGCATGCTTGTTTGTATGCATATGCATTTGTGTGTATGAAATATGCAGTGTTTATGTGTGTGTATGTGTGTATGCATATGCATGTGTTTATGCATGTGTGTATGCATATGCATGTATGTGTGTATGCATATGCATGCTTGTTTGTATGCATATGCATTTGTGTGTATGCATATGCATTTGTGTGTATGCATATGCATTTGTGTGTATGCATATGAATTGTGTATGTGTGTGTATGTGTGTATGCATATGCATGTGTGTATGCATATGCATGCTTGTATGCATATGCATGTATGTGTCTATGCATATGCATGTATGTTTGTATGCATATGCATTTGTGTGTATGCATATGCATTTGTGTATGCATATGCATTTGTGTATGCATATGCATTTGTGTATGCATATGGATTTGTGTATGCATATGCATTTGTGTGTATGCATATGCATTTGTGTATGCATATGCATATGTGTATGCATATGCATATGAATTGTGTATGTGTGTAGGTGTGTATGTGTGTATGTGTGTATGCATATGCATGTGTGTATGCATATGTATGTGTGTATGCATGCTTGTTTGTATGCATATGCATTTGTGTGTATGCATATGCATTGTGTATGTGTGTGTATGTGTGTATGCATATGCATGTGTGTATGCATATGCATGTGTGTATGCATATGCATGTGTGTATGCATATGCATTTGTGTGTATGCATATGCATTTGTGTGTATGCATATGCATTTGTGTATGCATGGTATGCATATGCATATGCATTGTGTATGTGTGTATGTGTGTATGCATATGCATGTGTGTATGCATATGCATGTGTGTATGCATGTGTGTATGCATATGCATGTGTGTATGCATATGCATGCTTGTATGCATATGCATGTATGTGTGTATGCATATGCATTTGTGTATGCATATGCATGTGTGTATGCATATGCATGCTTGTATGCATATGCATGTATGTGTGTATGCATATGCATGCTTGTATGCATATGCATGCTTGTATGTATATGCATGCTTGTGTGTATGCATATGCATGCTTGTGTGTATGCATATGCATGCTTGTGTGTATGCATATGCATGCTTGTGTGTATGTATATGTATCTCTCCCTCTCTCTCTTTCACTCTCTCTCTCTCTCTATGTCAATCGAAAACAAAACAATCACTTACATCGATGTAATTGTTTGAATCAAGGTCGTCAAAATCCACTTGAAGTTATCCTTCGTCGAATTTCCAAAGATTTGATCCCAAAATCTCTTGCAAAACTAAAGAGAGAAGATATTAGAAAAGCAGAAACATAAAGAAACAAAAAGAGTACTACAATATGTGCGATCTACTTACCAAAACTTCATATCTATAAAAATAGAGGTGTGCTTAGAGAGAGAGGGAGGGAGAGAGAGAGAGAGAAAATTGTTTGAATCAAGGTTGTCAAAATCCACTTGAAGTTCTCCTTCGTCGAATTTCCAAAGATTTGATCCCAAAATCTCTTGCAAAACTAAACAGAGAACATATTAGAAAAGCAAAAACATAAAGAAAGAAAAAAGAGTGCTACAATATGTGCGATCTACTTACCAAAACTTCAGATCTAGAAAGATAAAGGTCTGCTTAGAGAGAGAGAGGGAGGGAGAGAGAGAGAGAGACAGAGAGAGAGAGAGTGAGAGAGAGGGAGGGACGGGGGGAGAGAGAGAGAGAGAGAGAGAGAGAGAGAGAGAGAGAGAGAGAGAGAGAGAGAGAAAGAGAGAAAGAGTGACAAAGAGAGATCTGTTGTTCGTGCGCGCAAAGCCGACAGTAGAAGATGTAGATTCAAAACGCTCAGAATGACGAACTTTGGATTCGGGCCCGGTTAAAAAGATACCGTCGGTATAAGCGTCGGTAATTCCAGTAAATTATCGATGCTTATACCGATGCTTATACCAGCGCCGAGTTTTCGAGGCTAAGAGGCTTTCCCAAATTGTCTGAGGGTCATACCGACACCGACACCTGACCATCGGTATGCTCACCATCGGTATTCCCTCGATATGTTGCAGCGTATATGGGATATATGCTCCATCTCACTGAACAATTCAATCTAGTTTATAGCTCTACTGAGTAGGATCCTCTCATAGAAATAGAGTTGAAGAGCCAATGTCATGGCATAGATATATCTCTAATACTTATTGACCTTTCTCTATGTACATGATTGCATGTAAGGGTTTTAGTTTATCAACCCAGGCTTTTCCTAGGCACACACACAAAAATAGTTCATCGCACTTTTTTTATTGAATTTATTTATGCACATTAAATATTACTCCATAATCTTTATAGATGATCCTTATAGAGTGCTTTTGGACTTATCCCATGGTAGAATAAGGCAAAAATAGAATAGGATGTTTTGGAAGGACTTTAGCCTCCCTTTAGCTTTTGGGAAGAAACAATTAATTCCATTCTTCACCCAAAGTGAGGTTAGAAACTACTAACTTCATTGTTATCCTCTATTACTTTGTATCTATCCAAATGGGGGATAACCTTGAGCATTTTTGGAGCAAGAAGGTCAACATGAAGATTGAGAAGGCTCCTCTCAAGGGCAAGGGAATGATGAAGCTTATTACAAAGGTAAGTGATTTTTAAGTTAATTTTTTATTTTAATGTTTGTTTCCCTTATTTACCACTATCTTTGCATGCACACATAATTGAAGGATGAGCTAAGACTTCAATTGATGATTTGATCCAAATGTACATGCACAGATAAGGTATTTTAAATTTTGAAGAGACAAACATCCATCATTTTAAAGGAAGATAAGAACCTCAAGCACTCCATGCATATATGGATTTCTGCACATCTCAAGTTACTCCTCATTAAAAACACTTGAAATTCACAAGAATAGGTGCATGGGCATGATGATGCGTTAAAGGGAAACTCATGTAACATGTTTTGTCACCAAGATGGATCAGAAGAGCATGAAATGCATGAATGCTAAGCCTGATTGAAACTATGGATCATTTACACTATGTATTTCATGTATGTAGGTACATACATTTAAGTGAATGGAATTCAATAGTTTGTTTTTCAAAGTTGTGAAACAAATTAGGTGATCATAGCTCTGAGTAGAGAATTTACTTCATTATGCAAGCAATATTTACTTCTTTCCAAAAATGATACCAACTTATCAAATAATTGATGTAATGTTTGTTGATATATTTAGGTAGTGATGTGTGTGAACTCTCTAGGACCGTCGGGGCACTTTTTTCCCTCTTTAGGAGGTTTTTTCCCCCGCCTTGTATATATGCCTATTGCCCTAATGGGCTACTTATCTTTGTACATTCTCTAGTAATGCATTCAATATTTTGTGTTGTGCTCCAAGCTTCTTCTTATTCCTTGTGTTGTTCGCGTGCTTCCGTAGCCGTCTAGTTCCAACAATTGGTATCAGAGCAGGTTACCACTTGTTGGGGGATTCTTGGACAAGAAGGAGATTGAGGGTTTGTAGGAGAAAAGGAAAAGACAAGAAGAGAAAATACACCCTGGAAGCCTCTTCCGATTGATTACACTAAAACAAATACAATGTTGAAGTACAATACAAGCCAATACTTCTGTGCAAAATCCCACAAAGTGCTCAATTACAAATTACCAAATACCCAAAGTCTTCTTGTTGTCGGCCTCCTCTGCACCAGACTTCCACCTGCTTCAAGCTTACCCTTGTGCACACCTTGCACCAAGCTTCCACTAAGGGGGAGGAATGAATACCTTCTGTCGGCATGCGCACACTACAAGGAGACCTTGAGATCCTTGGGGGACTAGCTTAGCACTCTCTGCACAATCCCTTAGTCACTCTCCATGCACTCCTTCCCTTCCACTTCTCTGCGTCGCACACTGGTGACTCCTGCACTTCTCTCTCTTGCTTCACTTAGACTATGCTTCTCTTGCTTACTCTAGAATGGTCCAAGAATAGTCCTTGCCTTGATTTGAGTGTGTCGATCACGTACGCTCCTAACTGCAATAGTATCTTGGTGCTCACTTTGATGTCCCAAGATTGTCTTCACAAGTGGCAGCCAACGACTCACTGTTTTGTCCTGTAGTGACTTTAGATTAAAACCCAAAATTTTAATTGGGGGGCCATACCTTCCCCTGTGCGTACGCTGCCGCTTCACATACCTTCACATTTCCTTTTAAGTCTTCACTTTTTCACATAAGAGAGGGTTCACCTGAACCTTCCAAAACACTTTAAAAAACACTTTGAACCTTAGGGAAATTAGAGAAAATACGTCTGCAACCTACAACCCACTTTCTCCAATTTACCCTTTGTGGACAATTAATTGTGCACTACCTGTGCACTACCTGTGCACTTTGACACCTGCACTTTAGCACTTTGACTTTGCACCTATTGACTTTGACCTTGACCTTGTTGACTTGGACTAGCTGACTTTGACCTTTTGACTTTGACTGTAGTTGACTTTTACCAATATGACTTTTATGGGCTCAATAGTTGCCCACCACCTAATGTGCTCTCTGTCTCAGAGAGCGACAACCAAAACTCTGAGCATATAGGACACCATGATTATGGAGCTGCAAAATCTTGAAGAGGACCCTTGAGTAGCAACCAATTCCACCCAAAGCAAGATAGAACAAGCACCAGAGAAGAACCAAAAATTGGATTTTGCCATGGAAAAGCAAAGGGTTGCAATGGGAGGGTAGAAAGGAGGTGGAGGGGAGGGCTGAGGGGCGGAGATGGAAGGGATGGGGAGGGTTAAGGATGTGGCTGGGCAGATTGGTAAAGGGAGGGATTGGGGGTATGATGATGGGGTCTGGAGAGGGTTAAAAGGATCAAACAGTAGAGCTACGGAGGGTGCATGTGGGATATAATGAAACATAAGGTAAGACAAGGTGAGAATAGACCATGTGGACAATGTGGGGAAATAAAACCATGTGATAAATGTGCTCAAAACATGTGGGTTTTGACCAAAAGTCAGAGAAAAGGTTGGAATTTGGAAAATTAAAGTCCAGAGGTGCCAAAAAACATGAAAATGACTCTAGATTTGAAAAAAACGGCCATCCGAGGCACGATCCAGAGCCAAAAGCTTTGAGCCAAAGAAAATAATATATATATATATATATATATATATATATATATATATATATATATATATATATATATATATATATATATATATATATATATATATATATATATATATATAATTCTCTCTCTCTTTTTTTTTTGAAAATGCATCTGATTTCCAAGGCCAACTATATATAAAAAAGATAACCTAAATAAAATAAAAATAATAAAAAATAAAATGAATAAAATTAAAAATAAAATAAAAGAAAATAAAAAATAAAAAATAAGAATAAAAAAAAAAAAATGGGGGGGCGTGGGGTTGGTCGGTGGGGGGTTGGGGGGGGGGGGGGGGGGAGGGGGGCAGGGGGGTTGGTCGGTGGGGGGTGGTTTGTCGGTGGGGGGGGGTTTGGTCGGTGGGGGGTGGTTTGTCGGTGGGGGGGGGCGGGGGGGGGGGGGGATTTGGTCGGTGGGGGGTGGTTGGTCGGTGGGGGTGGAGGGGGGGGGGGCGGGGGGGGGGGGGTTGGTCGGCGGGGGGGGGGTTGGTCGGCGGGGGGGGGAGGGAGGAGTTTGAGGGTTTGTAGGAGAAAAGGAAAAGACCAGAAGAGGAAATACACCTTGGAAGCCTCTGTCGATTGATTACAGTAAGACAATTACAATGTTTGGAGCACAATACAAGCCAATACTTCTGTGCACAATCCCACGGAGTGCTCAATTACAAATACCAAATACCGCAAAGTATTCTTGCCGCCGGCCTCCTCTGCACCAGACCTCCACCTGCTTCAAGCTTATCCTTGTACACACCTTGCACCAAGCTTCCACTAAGGGGGAGGAATGAATACCTTCTGTCGGCACGCGCACACTGCAAGGAGACCTTGAGATCCTTGGGGGGCTAGCTTAGCACTCTCTGCACAATCCCTTAGTCACTCTCCATGCACTCCTTCAACTCCACTTCTCTGCGTCGCACACTGGTGACTGTTGCACTTCTCTCCCTTGCTTCACTTAGACTATGCTCACTCTTGCTTACTCTAGGATTGTCGAAGAATAGTCCTTGCGTTGATTTGAGTGTGTCGATCACATACGCTCCTAACTGCAATAGTATCTTGGTGCTCACTTTGATGTCCCAAGATTGTCTTCACAAGTGGCCAACGACTCACTGTTTTGTCTTGTAGTGACTTTAGACTAAAACCCAAAATTTCAATTGGGGGGCCATACCTTCCCCTGTGCGTACGCTGTCGCTTCACATACTTCACATTTCCTTTTAAGTCTTCACTTTTGCACATAAGAGAGGGTTCACCTGAACCTTGCAAAACACTTTAAAAAACACTTTGAACCTTAGGGAAATTAGAGAAAATACCTCTGCAACCTGCAACCCACTTTCTCCAATTTACCTTTTGTGGACAATTAATTGTGCACTACCTGTGCACTTTGACACCTGCACTTTAGCACTTTGAATTTGCACCTGTTGACTTTGAACTTGACCTTGTTGACTTGGACCAGTTGACTTTGACCTTCTGACTTTGACTGTAGTTGACTTTGACCAATATGACTTATGGGCTCAACAGTTGCCCACCACCTAATGTGCTCTTTATCACGGAGAGCGACAGCCAAAACTCTAAGCATATAGGACACCATCATTATGGAGCTGCAAAATCTTGAAGAGGACCCTTGAGTAGCAACCAATTCCACCCAAAGCAAGATAGAACAAGCACCAGAGAAGAACCAAAAATTGGATTTTTCCATGGAAAAGCAAAGGGTTGCAATGGGAGGGTAGAAAGGAGGTGGAGGGGAGGGTTGAGCGGCGGAGATGGAAGGGATGGGGAGGGTTAAGGATGTGGCTGGGCAGATTGGTAAAGGGAGGGATTGGGGGTATGATGATGGGGTTTGGAGAGGGTTAAAAGGATCAAACAGTGAGCTACAGAGGGTGCATGTGGGATATATAAAACATAAGGTAAGACAAGGTGAGAATAGACCATGTGGACAATGTGGGGAAATAAAACCATGTGATAAATGTGCTCAAAACATGTGGGTTTTGACCAAAAGTCAGAGAAAAAGTTGGAATTTGGAAAATTAAAGTCAAAAATTGAGTCTAGAGGGGCGAAAAAACATGAAAATGACTCCAGATTTGAAAAAACGGCCATCCGAGGCAGGATCCAAAGCCAAAAGCTTTGAGCCAAAGAAAGTAATATATATATATATATATATATATATATATATATATATATATATATATATAATAATTCTCTCTCTTTTTTTTTTTTGAAAATGCATCTGATTTCCAAGGCCAACTATATATAAAAAAGATAAACTAAAAAAAATAAAATAATAATAAATAAAATGAATAAAATTAAAAATAAAATAAAAGAAAATAAAAAATAAAAAGTAAGAATAAAAAGTCGGTGGGGGGGGGGGTTGCTCGGTGGGAGGTGGTTTGTCGGTGGGGGGGGGTTGGTCGGTGGGGGGTGGTTGGTCGGTGGGGGTGGGGGGGGGCCGGGGGGGAGGGGGGGGCGGGGGGGGGCGGGGGGGGGGGGGGGTTGGTCGGTGGGGGGGGGGGCAGGGAGGAGTTTGAGGGTTTGTAGGAGAAAAGGAAAAGACCAAAAGAGGAAATACACCTTGGAAGCCTCTGCCGATTGATTAGAGTAAGACAATTACAATGTTTGGAGCACTATACAAGCCAATACTTCTGTGCACAATCCCACAGAGTGCTCAATTACAAATACCAAATACTCCAAAGTCTTCTTGCCGCCGGCCTCCTCTGCACCAGACCTCCACCTGCTTCAAGCTTATCCTTGTGCACACCTTGCACCAAGCTTCCACTAAGGGGGAGGAATGAATACCTTCTGTCGGCACGTGCACACTGTAAGGAGACCTTGAGATCCTTGGGGGGCTAGCTTAGCACTCTCTGCACAATCCCTTAGTCACTCTCCATGCACTCCTTCAACTCCACTTCTCTGCGTCGCACACTGGTGACTGTTGCACTTCTCTCCCTTGCTTCACTTAGACTATGCTCACTCTTGCTTACTCTAGGATTGTCCAAGAATAGTCCTTGCGTTGATTTGAGTGTGTCGATCACGTACACTCCTAACTGCAATAGTATCTTGGTGCTCACTTTGATGTCCCAAGATTGTCTTCACAAGTGGCAACCAACGACTCACTGTTTTGTCTTGTAGTGACTTTAGACTAAAACCCAAAATTTTAATTGGGGGGCCATACCTTCCCCTGTGCGTACGCTGCCGCTTCACATACCTTCACATTTCCTTTTAAGTCTTCACTTTTGCACATAAGAGAGGGTTCACCTGAACCTCTCAAAACACTTTAAAAAACACTTTGAACCTTAGGGAAATTAGAGAAAATACCTCTACAACCTGCAACCCACTTTCTCCAATTTACCCTTTGTGGACAATTAATTGTGCACTACGTGTGCACTTTGACACCTACACTTTAGCACTTTGACTTTGCACCTATTGAATTTGACCTTGACCTTTTTGACTTGGACCAATCAACTTTGACCTTTTGACTTTGACTGTAGTTGACTTTGACCAATATGACTTTTATGGGCTCAACAGGTGCCCACCACATAATGTGCTCTCCGTCCCGGAGAGCGACAGCCAAAACTCTGAGCATATAGGACACCATGATTATGGAGCTGCAAAATCTTGAAGAGGACCCTTGAGTAGCAACCAATTCCACCCAAAGCAAGACAGAACAAGCACCAGAGAAGAACCAAAAATTGGATTTTGCCATGGAAAAGCAAAGGGTTGCAATGGGAGGGTAGAAAGGAGGTGGAGGGGAGGGCTGAGGGGCGGAGATGGAAGGGATGGGGAGGGTTAAGGATGTGGCTGGGCAGATTGGTAAAGGGAGGGATTGGGGACATGATGATGGGGTCTGGAGAGGGTTAAAAGGATCAAACAGTAGAGCTACGGAGGGTGCATATGGGATATAATGAAACATAATGTAAGACAAGGTGAGAATAGACCATGTGGACAATGTGGGGAAATAAAACCATGTGATAAATGTGCTCAAAACATGTGGGTTTTGAGACCAAAAGTTAGAGAAAAGGTTGGAATTTGGAAAATTAAAGTCAAAAACTGAGTCCAGAGGTGCCAAAAAACATGAAAATGACTCCAGATTTGAAAAAAACGGCCATCCGAGGCACGATCCAAAGCCAAAAGCTTTGAGCCAAAGAAAATAAAAAAATTAAATATGTATATATATAAAATAATTCTCTCTCTTTTTTTTTTTTTGAAAATGCATCCGATTGCCAAGGCCAACTATATATAAAAAAAGATAAACCAAATAAAATAAAATAATAAAAAATAAAATGAGTAAAATTAAAAATAAAATAAAAGAAAATAAAAAATAAAAAATAAGAAT
Organism: Ceratopteris richardii; assembly: GCA_020310875.1. Taxonomy (NCBI): domain Eukaryota; kingdom Viridiplantae; phylum Streptophyta; class Polypodiopsida; order Polypodiales; family Pteridaceae; genus Ceratopteris; species Ceratopteris richardii. The sequence continues at coordinate 75,201,765 of CM035433.1, forward strand.
AAAAAATAAAAATAAAAATAAAAAATGGGGGGGCGTGGGGTTGGTCGGTGGGGGGTGGGGGGGGGGGTCGGGGGGGGGATTGGTCGGTGGGGGGTGGTTGGTCGGTGGGGGGCGGGGGGGGGGGGTTGATTTTTTTTTTTTTTGGGAAAAAACAAAACGCCTAGGGGGGGCTTTTTTTTTAATAATAAATTATGCAAAAAACTGAAGAAAAATACATAAAAAATCCAAAAAAATGGCAAAAAAAATCCAAAAAATCTGAAAAATTTTCCTACAGGTTTAGGCCAGTTTCTTCACTCAAAACCATAAAGAGCTTCCTTTATTCCTCAAATTTTGCAAGAAAAAGACACATGAAAAAGAAGAAAATGCTAGAAAAATTCTAAAAAATGCTTGAAAAATTTTGAAAAAATTGTACCTTTGCAAAGTTGATGAAATGGCTACTAAATTTGCTAAAAACTCAAGAAACAAGCATGAAATGTATAAAGAAAACTACTAAAACTTAAGTAAAAATGACGAGAAAAGACTATGTACAACCTAGACAAATTTTGCAGGTTCTAGGTGATCCAGAAATCTTCACTTTTGTTGATGATAGGCCTTGAGCCTTGTATTGTTGACTCAGAGAAACTCCTCCACAATCTCCAATTGTACTGCACTTCATTGGTTTTGTCTTCTCATTGGGCACACTGGTCATCTGATAGGGGTACCCTAAATCCTTCATTAGAACGTTATCTCCTCCAGCAACTTTATGACTTAATCTGCAAAATTTTATTTTTGCTATTCCGGCTTCTTCATCCAATGGAACCCTTGATTTCCAAAGACTGGCAGGTACACCTTCCACATTCTTGTAAAGCCCTGCAGTTGCTATCATAAGAATTGACATAACAGATGATAGCCATACCAGTATCCAGAAAAAAATGGCCATTGAATCGGAGTAGCATCATCACTGCTGCATGTAAGGGCTTTTCTTTTCTTCTCTTTGCTATGGCCTTTGACTGAGACTGTTTCAACCTGAGTGATTTCCTCTTTTTCTTTATATGCTTCTTCTCTACTTGAGTTTGGAAAAATTCCATAGCAAGGAGATGGGTCTTCTGCATGGAGCCAAGCCAACATGTTTTCATCTTCATATAAATCTGCTCCTTCAAATAGGTCTGCTTCTAGGTTGTCCACCACTTCTTCTTCCATACAAATACCAATTGTTTGCATCATGCTAGTATTTCTCTGATTGTATGGTCCATCTTCTAAAATTATCTGCTGCAACTCTTTTCCCTCTTGTTTTACCCACATTGTGTCCTTGCCCCAATCATGCAGCACATTGGCATGCCTTAACCAAGGTCTCCCAATTAACAGGGGGAAGCTTCCTTCTACCTGTGGCAGCCTTAAAACAACAAAGTCCAAGTTAAAGATGGTACCTTGTATCTTGACTGGAAATCCAGGGACCACTCCCATAGGCCTTACTATGATTTGGTCTGCCATTGTTACAGTGCAGGTCGTGAAGGGTATAGTCCAATCTTTTTCATGGTATATTCAGGCATCAAGTTAATGCTAGAACCACCATCCACAATAACTCCTTGAAACTCATGACCTTTAATAGAGACTGTTAGCCGAGGGCTCTTGTAATTTGTGAGGGGTGCTTCCCCCACATTTTTATCTTTATGCATAACAATAGCCTTTGCCACTAAAATTGTTGTGGACATTTCATCAATTATCTGCAAGAGTTATGACCTGAACTTCCCATCCATCTTTATTAAACCAAAAATACTAACCTCCTTTTTCATGGACTTGAGTAGTCTGGAGGCTTCTGATTCCTTGAGAGCATGGGCTCCAGTTGACTTATCAAACTCCTCATGAGCCCTGTTGAAGGCATGCCCAATGGCATCACTAGTACATATGAGATCTCCTTTTTGCCTTGTATCTGCACCTGTGGTGGCTTTATCTTCAGATGGTTCTCTATCTTGATTCCAATCCTTAATCTTTGATCCTTGACCTATGTCTACTTGAACCTTCCCCTTGCTTCTTGTCTGCACAGTCAAAGATTCTATTTCTTCTAACTGCACCACCCTGGTAGATGGTGATGGCTCATTGACTTGATCACACATTTCTTCTTTGTGCATAGAAATCATTTGAATATGGGGCCCGAATGAAGAGGCTTGATTCTTAGGACAAAAATTTGTAAAATGATCTCTGGCCTCAGGGCAGTTCCTGCAAGGAGGGGCATTTTCTGGTAGGGTGCACCTACTTTGATAGTGCCCGCATTCTCCACATCTAAAACAGATGATTGGCCTCCTAGGCCCATTTCCAAAGTTATTCCTCTGTCTAGGATTATAATTGTTACCTTGATTCGGTGCAGCAGCCATCCCATTTGTGGGTGGTAGGGATCCTCCTTGTGTCCAGTATGTCGTTGCAGGAATTCACCTTGATTGGCATTCATGGGCCTCATGACCAACTTTCCTGCATAATTGGTGTGAAGAGATGGATAGGTATGTGCTTGAAGATGAAGAGGTGTTGCAAAATCCTTGATCTACACCAGCCAAATGAACTCCAGGAGTATATGGTGGGCCCTTTTAGCTTGTCAATGGATGTATTAGACACCCTATGTACCTTGGAAGATCACTCTCAAAAAGATAGATCAAAACAGATAAGTTGGAGTTAGCTCAGAGGTGAAAAACTTGCTAATTTGGTTCATACACCTATCTAGTGTTTTGCATAATTCTCTGAGCATAGCAGCAATTAGCTTAATTCCTCTTGGGAACATTTACTTAACTTAAAGAGCTAACTTTCAAGAGTAATCTCATAAAAAATAATGAACCACACACTAAGAATGAGGTTTAGCAAGTGATGACATTATCCCGATTTTCACGGGCTGCTACAGTTTGAGACCAGTGAGCAGAAACATGCACATAACTTCAGATTTAAGAATTCAATGATTATGAAAATTTGTAGGCTTATACTAGACAATATGTTGAATCCAACAAGGCTTAAATCATTGAATTTGGGTAAGTAACCACTGAGAAATGGCTCTAACAAGATGAGTAAAAAAGTCAGGTACCTGACAGAGAAGTGAAAATGACAGACAGGGTTGACTTCAACTGAACACAACTGAAGATTTCAATAACCAAATGAAATGAAAGTTGATGAGCATATAGTAGACTTATAGAGCTAACTTTACCAAGTTAAATCACTGAAAATGATGCACCAAGCTCAGAGAAACCATCTCTGCAATCTGACAGAGAAAACTAAGAGATATGGCAGTGAGTACTACACTTCACAAGAACATGGAAATATGAACCCAAATGATAATGAAAATGAAAGTATATTGCTTGTAAAATACAATGGACTTACTGATACATATGTGTGCCTTGGAATCACACCTTGATGTGGCATAAAGCTCAGCTCTTGGAGGTCTTCACATAGGTCTCTCTAACCACGACTAAAGCTACCATCTATTTATAGTTGAGTTTGGGAGGCTAACTTCCCTCAATCACTCTCCAATCAATCAGTGATTGATTTGATTCTCTACCTACCACAAATCACGAATTCGTGGCTCCTCTTTCCCTTTTTGATCAAGTGGATTCAACCACTTAAGATTCTCTCACTTTTACATTAAGTAAACTCTTCGAAAGTTACAAGAGGTGATATGATGTGATGTCCTCTATGAGTTCACCTTCATGTGAGCTCAATTTGTGATTGATCTCCATTGGAGTACCTGCAATCTTACAATCTTGCATCTTGAATTTTTCCAACATGTCCTTAATGTACTTTCTTTGAGTGAGAAACAAACCATGATCTTTGTAGACAACTTCCAAACCTAGGAAGTAGGTAAGTGAACCCAAATCACTTATCTTGAACTCTTCTCTCATCTGATCTTTGATCTTCTTCATACCATCTGCATCATTTCCTGTCAATATAATATCATCTACATATACACATAGGTAGATGACCTCAGAATTACTCTTTTTAATAAAGAGTGAAGGATCTGCCTTGCTTGGTTGAAAGCCTTTGTCCTGCAAGAATAAAACAAGCCTGAAATTCCAAGCTCTTGGGGCTTGCTTGAGACCATACAATGCTTTGTTAAGTTTACACACATAATCAGGATAAACTTGATTCTCAAAACCAGGTGGTTGTGCCATATATAGCTCTTCTGTTATCCAACCATTCAAGAATGCATTCTTTACATCTAGTTGACGTATCTTCCAATTCTTGGAAGAGGCAGTACTAAGCAAAACCCTAATAGTAGGCATCTTTGCCACAGGAAAGAAAGTCTCCTCATAATCAATTCCCTGAGTTTGTGCAAAGCCTTTTGCTACAAGCCTTGCCTTATACCTGTTAATGGAACCATCAGAATTCTTCTTGAGTTTATAGACCCATCTTGAGCCTATTACCTTCATGGATGAAGTCTTGGGCACCAAATCCCAAGTGTTGTTTTCCTCAAGTGCTTCAATCTCTTCCTTCATTGCATGCTTCCATTCTGATTTTGCTTTGGCATCTTCAAAGGATGATGGCTCCACTTGGTTTATGTCCTATGCTATGTAGATAAAATGTTTAGTTACTAATGAGGTGTCAAACCCATACCTTTCTGGTTTTTTCTTTTCCCTCATAGATCTTCTTAGGCCATGATGTGATGATTCTGCCTCATGTCCAAGTTCCTGCAATTTTGCTTTACCTTTAGACTTCCATGCTTTGATCTTTTCCATATGAGATTCTTCATCATCCTCCGAGGTGTCTTGTTCTTCAATCTTTGGTTGTTCTCTACCAAGCTTTGGAAAATCTTTTTCAAGATTATATGGTAAATTGACCTTCTTGCATGAATCTTCATACCATGAAATGTTTTCATCAAAAACTACATCTCTGCTTACCAAGAATCCTTTGTTGGTAGGGTTGTATAACCTGTAGCCCTTTTGATTGTTGTCATATCCAATAAATACACACCTTTCTGCCTTTGGATCCATCTTGCCTCTAACCTGTGAAGGAACATGAGCAAAAGCAATACATCCAAAAATTTTACAATGATCTAAGCTTGGTCTTCTTCCATTCCAAGCCTCATATGGAGTCATCCCATCAAGGGATTTTGAAGGCAACTTGTTAATCAAGTAACTGGCTGTAGATACAGCCTCAGCCCATAGATAATTAGGCAAATGCTTTTCATTTAACATGGACCTTGCAGCTTCAACAATTGTCCTATTCCTCCTTTCTGCCACTCCATTTTGCTCAGGAGTATACCTTGTAGTTACCTCTCTTTGATTCCTCTTTCTTGAAGAAAAGAATCAAACTCATGGGAGAAGTATTCTCCCCCTCCATCTGACCTTAGCCTTTTTAGAGATTTACCTATTTGATTCTCCACAAGAGCCAAATATCTTTTGAAACATGAAAAAACTTCATATTTGTGTTTCATAAAGGATAGGATAGTCCATTTGCTGCAATCATCAATAAAGGAGACATAATACCTTGATCCAGATATTGAAGCTTCCTTGCTAGGTCCCCATACATCTGTATGAACCAACTCCAAGAGATCTCCATGTATATAACCTTTCTTCATGAATGGTAACCTGTGAGACTTTCCAAATTGACATGCACTACACTTATAAATCATATGTTGTTTTGACAAATTAAGGAGTCCAAGTACACTTTGGTACCTGCAAATTTGCTTTAATGACCTTTCACCAATATGTGCTAACCTTTTGTGCCATACTTCCAATTATGTGAGTGTCTGACTACCATAATTAAAGAGAGCAATGTTTCTAGTGTCTTGTAATTCGAATGTGAACAATCTACCCGTCTTTTCACCTTTTGCAATTTTTTTTGAATCCTTGACTTGGATCTTCAACAAATGCTCCTGCTTTTGTGAACCTGACTTGCAACCCTTTCTCTACTATCTGCCCAACACTTATCAAATTCTTTGTAATGGTAGGGACATAGAGTACCTTACTGAGTAGGTTGATGTTTCCATCAGGTGCTTTGACGTTACCTATTTTCTCCACAGGATGTTTTGTGTCATCTCCTGTTTGTACCTCATGCTTATTCATTGGATCTTCTAAATCTGATAGGAGTGCCACATTTCCTGCCACATGATTTGAACAACCTGAATCTATGTAGAAAACATGCTCATCAGATTTACCTTGTGGCATAGCCATGTTCATGATCAATAATGAATCCTCTTTGTTTTGAGTCTTCTGTGTAGTTATTGAAGTCTCTCCTTCCTTTGTAGCCTCCTTGATAGTTTGAATGATTGTAGTTATTGTAGTTGCCATGATAATTGTTGAACCTTCCTCTTGAGTAGCCATAACTTCCTCTATTGTATCCTCTGCCTCTTTGATTCCTGGAATTCTTAAAGCAATTTTCAGTTGTATGATTAGTTAATCCACAAATAGAACATGAGTTGGAGTCTTGGGATCTCCCCCTGCCTTGTCTACCTCCTCTTCCTCTACCTCTACCATGTCTTCCTCTACCTGCATAGTTAGCTTGATATGTACCTGCTTCATCATCCACTTTCTTTGCCTTTCCTTTGTTATCTTTGGACTTGCTTTTATCAGTGTTTAAAGTTGAAGATTGATTACCTTTAGAGCTTTCTCCATTTCTGATAAGCTTTGCCTCTTGAGTAAGTAGTTGTCCAATGAGTGTATTGAAATCAGGTACATGCATGTCCATGTACAAATCCATAGTTGTGGTGAATGCTTCCCACTTGTCATCTGCCTTCAAGCCATTGATGACCTGCCTTACAATTTGCTCTTCATCTATTACCTCTCCAATGCTTCCCAACTGATCCGCTATGTCCTTGAGCTTTGTGACAAAATCAGTCACATTTTGTTTGGGAGCCTTCTTGAGAGTTGTGAAATCCAGCCATAGTTGATGCTTCCTAGCTTTAGTACTTGAAGAGAAGAAAGCTTTAAGTGCATCCCACACTTCCTGAGATGTCTTACAACTTCTAATGTGAGGCAACAAAAAATCTGAGATAGAGTTGAGGAGATAAAACCTTGCAAGTGCATCCTTGGAGCACCATGTGCTCAATCTCTCTTGCTCTTCTTGTGTTGGTTGACTTTTGTTCCTGAAACTTGGCATAACTTCATCTCCAGCCACAACCATGTAAACTTCTACCTTGGAGATAAGCTTCCATTCTTAATGACCAAGATGAGTAGTTACCTCTGTCCAATTTGTCAATAGATGAAGGAAATCCATCTGCCATGTTGTCCAAGCTTGCTCTGATACCACTGTGAAGAGATGGATAGATATGTGCTTGAAGATGAAGAGGTGTTGCAAAATCCTTGATCTACACCAGCCAAATGAACTCCAGGAGTATATGGTGGGCCCTTTTATCTTGCCAATGGATGTATTAGACACCCTATGTACCTTGGAAGATCACTCTCAAAAAGATAGATCAAAACAGATAAGTTGGAGTTAGCTCAGAGGTGAAAAACTTGCTAATTTGATTCATACACATGTCCAGTGTTTTGCATAATTCTCTGAGCACAATAGTAATTAGCTTAATTCCTCTTGGGGCATTTAGTTAACTTAAAGAGCTAACTTTCAAGAGTAATCTCATAAAAAATAATGAACCACACACTGAGAATGAGGTTTAGCAAGTGATGACATCATCCCGATTTTCATGGGCTGCTATAGTTTGAGACCAGTGATCAGAAACATGCACATAACTCCAGATTTAAGAATCCAATGATTATGAAAATTTGTATGCTTATACTAGACAATATGTTGAATCCAACAAGGCTTAAATCATTGAATTTGGATAAGTAACCACTGAGAAATGGCTCTGACAAGATGAGTAAAAAAAGTCGGGTACCTAACAGAGAAGTGAAAATGACAGACATGGTTGACTTCAACTGAACATAACTGAAAATTGCAATACCCAAATGAAATGAAAGTTGATGAGCATATAGTAGACTTATAGAGCTAATTTTACCAAGTTAAATCACTGAAAATGATGCACCAAGCTCAGAGAAACCATCTCTGCAATCTGACTGAGAAAACTAAGAGATATGACAGTGAGTAGTACACTTCACAAGAACATGGAAATATGAACCCAAATGATAATGAAAATGAAAGTATATTGCTTGTACAATACAATGGACTTACTGATTCATATGTGTGCCTTGGAATCACACATTGATATGGCATAAAGCTCAGCTCTTGGAGGTCTTCACATAGGTCTCTCTGACCACGACTAAAGCTGCCATCTATTTATAGTTGAGTTTGGGAGGCTAACTTCCCTCAATCACTCTCCAATCAATCAGTGATTGATTTGATTCTCTGCCTACCACAAATCACGAATTTGTGGCTCCTCTTTCCCTTTTTGATCAAGTGGATTCAACCACTTAAGATTCTCTCACTTTTACATTAAGTAAACTCTTCAAAAGTTACAAGAGGTAGTTCACAAGTGAACTTTACATTGTCTTCATTTTAAGGCTTCTTCTATGACTTTGTGGGACTCAAGCCAATACTTAGGCTTGTCATAGACTTGCTCCAACAATTGGCAAGTCACACTTAACAGAGGACATTCACTTACTATGTGATCTTGCTTGCTGCACATGGAACACCAAAGTCCACTCTTGATGCCACCCCCTTTGAGTTCCTTTAGCTCCTATCGCAGCTGAGCCAATTCCTCTGCTTGGCCCTCCTCCTCCTTTTGGAGCTTTAGTGCTTCAATCTCCCTTCTCAACTGGGCAACAACATTCTCCTCCTCCTTGTAGGGCTTATTTCTTTTTAAGCCCTCTAGCCCCTTCCTTAGTTGGATCACTGGATCCTCCATTTTTGTACCATATGTTGGTTGGGAAGAAGTTGCTCCGTACTGGTGCCTTATCTGCTCCAGGCGTGTAGCTGTGTTGATGAACTCCTCTATGGAGGCTGTAGGTAACACTAATTCCTTTATTTTGCATTGGGTGGCCACTAGTAGGGGCTTGGCTAACCATTTCTTAACAAAAAAATCATGTGGTGGATCTGGCAATTTAGCCATTAGTGCCTTGGCCCTAGTCACAAACTATGGGAACTTTTGACCTGGACCCAATCTCAAATTTTCTAGTTCTATGATGATCTCTGTAGTATTCCCATGCTGGAATTGATTTTTAAATGCATCTTTCATCAAATCCCAAGTTGTAAAATGGTTCTCAGCAAATTGGCTGAACCATTTATTTGCTAATCCCTCTAATGTGGCATGGAAAAGTATCAAAAAGGCATCCTCCCTACCCACTAAGCCTCTAATCTTACATAGTGCTAAAAACCTTCTAATGTGTTCATCCGGATCCTCCTGAGCTAGGATTTTTAAAGAAGGAAACTTTATATTTAATCTTGAGAGTAAGGTTTCCAAGTCTACCTGTCCCGCCATGCTCTTTACTGATGAAGTTGATGAAAGTGGACTAGAGGACCTTCTAACAGCCTTCCTTCTTGTTTGCTTGCAGGTGACCCTCAATGTTTGGGACCAGGTTGCGGTCATGGGCTGTTCATAGTCCTCTTAATATGAGATAATTGATAGAATATGTACCTTGGTCCACTGAAGTGGTACTGTCGACACTTGAATATTGCTTCTCCAACTGCAATATATCTTCTCCTATGCTCAAATCTCCTTGGAAGTCCCACCGGGCATCCCAAATTTTGTTGGGGGATTCTTGGACAAGAAGGAGTTTGAGGGTTTGTAGGAGAAAAGGAAAAGACAAGAAGAGAAAATACACCCTGGAAGCCTCTTCGGATTGATTACACTAAGACAAATACAATGTTGAAGTACAATACAAGCCAATACTTCTGTGCAAAATCCCATAGAGTGCTCAATTAGAAATTACCAAATACCCAAAGTCTTCTTGCTGCCGGCCTCCTCTGCACCAGACTTCCACCTGCTTCAAGCTTACCCTTGTGCACACCTTGCACCAAGCTTCCACTAAGGGGGAGGAATGAATACCTTCTATCGGCATGCGCACACTGCAAGGAGACCTTGAGATCCTTGGAGGACTAGCTTAGCACTCTCTGCACAATCCCTTAGTCACTCTCCATGCACTCCTTCACTTCCACTTCTCTGTCGCACACTGGTGACTCCTGCACTTCTCTCTCTTGCTTCACTTAGACTATGCTTCTCTTGCTTACTCTAGAATGGTCCAAGAATAGTCCTTGCCTTGATTTGAGGGTGTTGATCGCGTACGCTCCTAACTGCAATAGTATCTTGGTGCTCACTTTGATGTCCCAAGATTGTCTTCACAAGTGGCAACCTACGACTCACTATTTTGTCCTGTAGTGACTTTAGACTATTGGGGGGCCATACCTTCCCCTGTGCGTACGCTGCCGCTTCACATACCTTCACATTTCCTTTTAAGCCTTCACTTTTGCACATAAGAGAGGGTTCACCTGAACCTTCCAAAACACTTTAAAAAACACTTTGAACCTTAGGGAAATTAGAGAAAATACCTCTACAACCTGCAACCCACTTTCTCCAATTTACCCTTTGTGGACAATTAATTGTGCACTACCTGTGCACTTTGACACCTGCACTTTAGCACTTTGACTTTGCACATGTTGACTTTGACCTTGACCTTGTTGACTTGGACTAGTTGACTTTGAACTTTTGACTTTGACTGCAATTGACTTTGACCAATATGACTTTTATGGGCTCAACACCACTTCATCTAGGGCGTTGTCTACACCTCTCCGGTTGTAGTCTCAAATTCGCACGAAATTTGGTGAGCATACTTAGGGTGTTTCAGACATCAAAGGTATGTACATGTTTCGTTTCGGCAATATAAGCGTCTCAAAGTCTGCTACAGGTTTAGCAGAACTCATCTGGGCAGTTCTGTTCAACTTTTTGAGATACAATCCATTTTTTGCATCAAGGTATTTTAGTGATCGGCCATGGCTGAAGGCAATGATGTATTTTGTATGTTGGTTGTTGAGGATAAGTTGGATGGTACCAACTACCCGTTGTGGGTTTATATGATGTGACATGTATTGGTTGCAAAAGGATTGTGGAACATTGTGCAGGGTGTTGAAAAATGTCCTATCACACCTGCAACTATTACAACTGTAGGTATTGAAGCTGATGCAGAAGGTATCAAAGAGGATGATATTCTGCATATTCCTATTCGTGCTGTGGTTTCTGCTACACCTACTGTAGAGCAAATTTGTTGGGATGGCAAAGATGCCCAGGCACATGCATTAATAGCTTTGTCTGTTAAACATGCCATTATTCCTCACATTCTCTCTTGCAGAATAGCTAAGGATGTCTGGGATACACTTACCACATTGTACCAAGCTAGGAATGAGGCTTGTATTGCTTACCTTCGAAAAAAGTTGGAGAGTGAGCACATGAATGAAGGGGATTCTATGGAGAGGTTCTCTGTTGGGGAGATCAGCTTGGCATATGTGCCCACACAGGAGAACATTGTAGACCTTTTCACGAAGGCTCTACCTAGGGAGAAGTTTGAAGCTTTCCGCAAAAGTACTTAAATTTATCATGAAACTTTGATAACATATTCCATCTTAGAAGAGTTTCTTAGATTTGTTCAATTAAGATATTAATATCTCAAAATTAAATCCAAGACATGTTTTCTTCATGAGATACAATAGTTCTTAATGGAGGAACTTAAAATTCTTAAGGTACAAACATGAAATGGAAAGATATCCCTTAAGACTTTCCTCAAAATTCATACTCTCATGCTTCAGTTAGCCTTGAAGCTAAATCCACCTCTCCTAACACAAATGAACATGAACTTTTATTTTTGGGGAACATGAAAAATCATGAGCACTCCCAAAAATTACAAAAATTTTCATAAATATTCTAGGACGGGGTGGTTGTAGAGTACCTACAAAAGATTTTGGCTTAGTAACAAACCTAGAAATCTATTCTAACACTTCTTCTAAAGGATTTCAAGGAACAGAAAAGCATAAGAGTATTGGAAATTATGATTGTGGAGAATTAGCATGAGTGATACTATTTTACTCTACCATTTTCAATGAAGCTATATAGCGTATAGTTTTCAAGGAAAAAACTCTTCAAAGGGGGAACAAAGTACTAAAACTTGTCAAGAATTGGTATAGTTAATTTCATAAATAGAAACCTGGTATGTAGATGATGGGGTAAAGTAACATGCTTTAGATGTCAAGCAATGAGCGAGTTTCTTAGAAAACAACTCCATGGCATGTTGAGCTAGTAGAAACTAAGATACCATCAAGATCATGAATGATTTTGAAAAACTCATTGAAACCAAAAGGTTGAAAAGAGCATGACAACGCCTATAGCTCTCTAAAGGGAAGTAAGGTAGAAGTATGATTCCCAAGTATGTAGTTTGCAATTGTGGCAAATTATTACTAAGTATGTGGGAGGTGAAACTTGTATTCATCAAAAGCATTAGCAAATCCTCAGACTTAAGCAGTAAAGAGATTCCTTGAAATACCTAGGTTAGCTATTTGAAATCTTCAAACAAAAAAGGAATCTAAAGGCAAGAATAAATCTTTATCACTATAAATTATTTGAGTAATAGCTAAAAAAATATTGAGTACAATTCAAGGCACTTGATATTGCACTCAAAACATTAGAAAAAAAGGATAGATGTTTGGAGCTTCCAATATAAGTATGGGATAATTGGAAAATATAAGATCATAAAATGATCTTTTGTTGGAAGCCCTAGAAACCTAAGCAAGATGGAAAACATATAGGTAACTCCTTGTCTTTAAATTATTGTAAAAGGGATTTAAATAAAAGGTACTCTATATCTATATATAGTGTCTCATATCACCATAATTTATCATCCACAGCTCATTCGTGGACATAAACTATGGCAGTATGAGACACTATAACTTAATGTAGGAATGATGTTTGAGAGATTAGAACCTTGAGATGGTAGGTATTTTTTCTTTTGGGCTCAATATTTGATGAAGTGAAACATAATTTGGATGGGAATTAGAAGGTTGTAAATGAAGATGATGTATATGATGCTCAAGGGTATGACTTGAAGTTACTTCAAGGACATACAAAGAAGGAAGATATTAATGATGAAGTTAGTAAGCGTCGATGCACTTGCTTAAGGATTTAAGCAAGACAATTATAGTCTTACTTTGGTTGTGAGATTTCAAAGAAAAGCTTTTGTAGTTCTCTATCAGAAATGTCAAATGGATTTCTAAAGTGAAGAATCTCATAAAGATTCTTTCAAATAAGTCAAACTATTTTTGTTCAAAGGGTCTTGTTGATAATGCAACGAGGTGATCCCTTGAGTAAAAGAATATAAAGGAAGTCTCAAGAGATTAGGAAAGGGGTTAAATTATTAGTCAACATAATTTAAGCATTATTATTTTTTAGTGAAGTAAAATATCATCAAAGAGTTATAAAGATCAGTGGATCAAAACACCAGTGATTGTTACCATGCTAGAGTTTGGTGCTTGGGTGATAGTTTAACTTAACTCAAAGAACCTTTATGAGAAATTATTCTATCTCTCATAAAGATTGATATAGTACTTCAAAACCTTTACTTAAATGAATGTATGAAGATTGAACTTTTTGAATCTTGTAGCATTTGACTCAAGTCAGTTTAGTATCTTAGAAGTTGAATGAGTTACACAGAGTTTTAATTCATCCCTCCCACTTATCTGAGCCTTGTATTTCACTATGAAAAAAGGATATTCGAGTCATTACTAGACTCGGCTCAACCGGATGAGATAGGTAACTCAATTCAACATCATACATAAATAATCTCTATAGAACCCATTCAACCTTAGAAGACATGCAAGCCTAAGACAAATCATTCGTTCGTCGGGTATTGCTTCAAGATCAGTACTCATAAAAAAATGACAATGGATAAAAAAAGATTCTGAGTAAAACCCTTGAAGAGAAAAAATTTAGGAGTTGCTCCTATTTTGAACAATTTTAAAAGAAATCAAAACTTCCAGAAAGTACCCTAGGATAATTCATTTTGATTGAAGCTGGTTTCCAAGGAGTGAATGGGATACTTCTTTCTTACATTCTACCTTGGACTCCTAAACCCAATTGGGCACAATAGTCTTATAGTTAGGAAAAGGGTCGGTAGAAGTTCATAAAGATGTGGAAAATAGTAGAAACATCTAAGTTTATATGTTTTTTCAATCTCAACTTCATTTCTTCTTAGAATTAAACTTGAGGGGATTTCTGAAAAGTCTTGAACTATTCAAAGACCCGTCTATTTTGCTAGTTTCATGCACAAATAGTGCATAGTAATAGATCTATATAGCAATTGAGTTAAAAATACTTAGAATCCACCAACGTCATAGCCTTCCTCAATGATTAGCTTGATAGAAACAACTATGCTTCTTGGAAAATTAGAATATAATCCTATTTGTAAGGTATAATTCTTTATGGGATTTTAGTGGCTGATGAAGCTATGCCTATTCGAAGATCCAAAGGAGGACCTACACAAGAGGAGATAGATAGAATCATGTTTTGGTGTGGAAGGGATGCTCAAGCAAGTTCATACATACTAAACTCTATCTCTCTTTTTTTTTCCACATATTAGATAATGCAAAACTTTTCAAGAGACTTGGGATGCACTCAAGACCTTCTTTTCTACTATTACCAAAGTAAGAAAGAACAATCTTTAGAATGAGTTCAATCAAATGAAGAAGACATCAAAAAAATTATCACAGAGTTTGTTACCAAGGTCAAGGAGGTTGGAGATAAGCTAGCATCCATTGGAGAGTTGATTGAAGAAGAGGCCATCATGAGGAAGATTCTAAATGGAATTAGAAGTGATAAGCAATGGCAATCATTCACCACATCTTATGATCTCATCATGGATGTAAAAACCCCATATTTAAACATATTCCTTGGAAAAATATTCAACCAAGAAGCCAACAGTAATCTGAAAGAAGGTAACTCTTATCAAGGTAATTCAACAAGTGCTCTTTATGCAAATAACAAAGACAAGAAGCACAAAGGCAAGAAGAAGAAAGATGATGAAGAGAGATTTCCCAAGCCAAGTAGGCAAGAGCAAGTGAAAAGGGAAGAAGAAAGGATCAAAGCACGAAAAATCAAAAGGTCAAAATGTTCAAACTTGTGCCATCTGTGAGAAGACCACCCACACCGCTCAAATTGTTGGTTCAATGGAAGGACTCAAAAAGGAGGTGGAAGAGGTGGATTTTGCAATAATAGAGGCCGAGGTGGACACAACTTCAACAATAAAAATATTAGTCACAATAGAAGGGACAAACCATTATTTAGAAGATCAACCACATGGACTCATTGCTTCTAATGAATCTAAGCCACAAGGAAGTTAAATAAGATGACCATTTATTCTACATAGATTCAGGATGTTCAAACCATGTTGTAGGCAACATTGCTCTTCTACTTGACTTGGAAAGTCCAAAACATAGAAATGAATTACAAATAGAGTATGTCACTAAGCACAATGTGGAGATGATTGATAAAGTCAAAGCTTCCAATGGCAAGACAAACATTCTGAGTAAGGTTATCCATGTATCCACTTTTACTAAAAACCTAATAAGTGTAGGACAAATAAATAGTTGAAAAAGAGTTGCAAGTTAGGTTCACCCAACATGGATCTTTTGTGGAAGACCCATGTCAAGGCTTCAAGAAGATAGGCAAAGGTGAGAAGCATGGTAGACTCTTTACTTTTGAAGTAGGAGAAACCAAGAACATAGCTCTATTCAACTTTGGGTCTCAAACCCTATGTGAACTTGAAGTGTGGCATAAGAGACTTGCTGATGTGAATGAAAGTACATTGAAAGATATATGCGGGGATCAAATTGATCTATGGCTACTAAAAATATCAAAGCAACACATGGTCAATACATGTGATGCTTGTCAAATTGGGAAGGCACAAAGACAACCATTCAACCACAAAGGGTACATCCACAACAATCTCTTGGACTTAGTACACAATGATGTATGGGGACCAAGTCAAGAACCTTCATTGGTAGGCTCAAGGTATTATGTTTCCTTTGTTGATGATCATAGTAGATGGACCATTATGTACTTTATCAAAAATAAGAATGAAGTGTTTGCAAAAAATACCTTTCACATGTGGAGAATCATACAGGTAGATCATGGAAGAAACTCGGATCTGACAGTGTGGGAGAATACTTCTCCAAAGAGTTTGATGAATTCTTGGAGGATAAAGGCATGAAAAGGGAAGTAACTATGAGATATTCTCCTCGATTGAATGGAATTGCATAGAGAAGAAATAAGGCCCTAGTTGGATTAGCTAGAACAATGCTTAAAGAAAAGAAGCTTCCACACTAAGGTATTTGGTTGTTTAGCTTTTGTACATGTACCTTCACAAATCATAGGTAAACTTGATGAAAGGGAAACCAAGGGAATATTCATTGGCTATTATTCAACTCAAATGGGCGACTAGTTTTATAATCCTTCCACCAAGAAATTCACCACAAGCAGAGATGATGTGTTTGAAGAACACAGACCTTGGTATGATGATGGCAAATAGAAGGTAAACTTGTCTTATGATCTTGATTCTGAATTCCATCCATTAGGTAGCAAGCATGATACACATGTTTGGGATCCAAGAAGTGAATCTGATGATAATCAAGATGAGAAGGAAAGAGACTATAAGCTCTAGAATTCAAGAAGAAAGGCTAAAATGCAAGAATGTGGAGAATGCTCAAATCATACTCCTAGAAGGTCAAGGAGGGAGAAAAATCAACCTAAAAGGTATGGGTATGATTCTACATTTGTTAGAAAGCATTCAATTTACTTGGAAAAGGAGTCAATTTCAAAACAACCTTCAGCACATAACTCGAAGAAGGCTATGAAAGAAGAGATAGAAGCATTAAAAGAAATGGAAACTTGGGAGTTGGTTCCAATGCAAACTAATTAGAAGGTAATAGGGTGCAATGGTTCTATAATTTCAAAATAAATTAAGATGGATCAATTCGTAAGTACAAGGCAAGGTTGGTTGCCAACTTCAAATAGATGTGAAGAATGCATTTCTCAATGGCTGGATAATTGAAGAGGTATACAAGTCACAAACTCTAGGACTTTAAAACCCTAATTACACATTTTATGTATGCAGACTCGAAAAGGCATTGTATGGATTGAAACAAGCTCCTAGAGCTCAAAATTTTAAATTGGTAACATATCTTCAAGATCAAGGTTTTATGTCAAGCAATGTAGACCCTTCTTTGTTCATCAAGAAGGATCACAATGAAGTTATCTATTTGTGTTTATATGTAGATGACATAATTGTGACAGGAGATTACTTGAATGGCATACAAAGGATCAAAATGCATATGCAAGAGGAGTTCAAAATCAGTGATTTAGGTGAGCTCATAGTCTTCCTAGGTATGTAGGTCATATATACAGATGAAAGGATGTATTGTCCTCAGAGGAGATACATCCAAGATCTACTTCTAAAGTTCAAAATGGAGAACACTAAACCTACACGTACACCTTTGGAGATGAATCATAAACTTAGTGTTTATGAAGGAGAGAAAATTGAAAAAATCAAAGAGTATCAAAGATCTTGAGTGGGAAAACATGTGGAGGACCAAGTGGTTGCTAACTCAACATGAGCCTTGTTAAGTAGATAGGGTAATCCAACATTGGCCTAGATAGGTATTGCATTTCGTATCATGGTGGATTCTAGTATTGTTGTGGAATCTCCATCTTCCTATAATAAAACATTTACATCCATAAGTGTCTGCATCGGTTTACAATCCGACATTCCAAACCTTTCTAAAATTTGTACAATGTACTTTTGTTGTGTCATATAGATACACTCATTCCTAAATTTGAATTCAATGCCAAGGTGTAGCTCAGTGATGAGCAGCACCTCCTTTAATGTCAATCCGGGAAGACGTGAGGATGGTATGAAGACCTCGAGCAAGTGGAGGCACAAGTGCGTGAGTGAGAAGCACACAACCATGCACACACATACACACACACGCGCACACACGGCAAGACAAAGAGTGAGAAACAATGGAGTTCTTAGATTACTTTCAAAAAGCTCTTACAAGTTCATTTCAATTACAAGCTAACTTCAAAAATGAGCTCTCTAGCTCTATTTATAGTTTTTGACTAGGTTTTGGCCCTGTCCAGACCTAGTGTCCGGCCTAGTTAAAAATTAGGTTCCAGGGCCAATTTGAGGGCGTAAACGGAGTCTAAAAAATACGAAAATTGATATGTAGGTACTTCTAAGGCTCCTCAAGCTCAAGGACTCCTTGGCTTGCACAAAATGGAGCTACAAAAATACGAAATGGTATTTACAATGGTTTTTAGTGATTAAAATCACTATTTGTGTAGGGATTTTCTCTGTTGGTTTGTCGTACACATCTTTGAGCTCCCTACTTGCTCTTTCTTCTTGTGTGCTCCACTCCTTGATGTCTGAAAAATTTAGATGGCCTACTTGCCATATCTTCTTTGGCTACTGTGTTTGCTTGTGCTATCTCTTCGTTCCAACCCTCTTTGTCTTGTGGCTCCTTCGGTTCCCTGACTGCTGCCAACACCCCCCCCCCACTCTCGCGTCTGTCGCCCCTGACAGACCCTTGTCTAGATGCTCGTTGAACGTAATATTGGACAACGTCGGAAGCGAGGTGATGTTCTTCTAATCTGAGTCCCCGTGCTAGATCTGTTAATAATGCATCCCAATTCATTGGTCCTGGTACGTCTGGATGTGGCACCCGCAGTTGTTCTGAATAGATGGTTCTCTCCACAGCGAATAAGTGGAGGAGATGTGAGGGCCTGGGTACAAATATTTCTGAGTGATATTCCCAAAATCCCGTTATGAACATCTCCTCGAATGTCTGTTTAAAACAAGCTGGGAGGTACTTTATTCTGGCGTGCCAAGCATATATTACCTCTATGGATGGGGTTGTGCTCATGTCGTATACCAGATCTTGATTTCCTGTAAGAAATCCGACACCTGAGAAGTGGGGGTCTTTAATATTCTTGAACGTCCTGAAGGTGATTAGCATTAGTTCAAAGATTTTCATACACATTTGTGCCATCACATCGGGGGTATTCCGTAGTCGAGTGCTCCAGTGTCTGATGGTAGAAATCATGTAATTTATAGTGGGAGGGCCTTGTGGCGGTGCTAGATAAACATAATTTAACCACTTCGCGCAACCCTTGACGTTCTTGACAGCAATGGTAAACTCTGGCCAAGTGCGCCGACGGAATACTGGGACATAACAAGGATTGTATTTAATAAAAAGGGGCATGTTAGTCCAGGTACGAACCATTTCCGGGTAGGTTTCAAGAAGACGGATTCTCCAGGTTGGTTGATAAATGGAGCCTTTCTTTGCACTTTCTGGAATATCCTCTGGCCCAAATTGTGTGGCAAAAGTGGGAGGTTTGCCACAACTGCGTTGAATCTCTGCATTGTAATCCGCAAGGAGCACACAATATGGCACATATTGATCATCGTTGGTGCCGATCCATCTATGATGAGACATGCTTCGAAAGTATTCAGACTTAATGATGGTGTCTTCTAACTTTGCCATAGATTGGATTTGAATGGCTACTCTATCTTCATGGGTTGTTGCTGTCTTCTCGAGTATTTGGAGCCATTCAGGTACTTCAACTTCTAATGTGTCCAGTCCTTCTGAGGTCTGTGCACCACCTGGCATTGGCATAGGAACATATGGTTCCTCATATGTTTCATCCACCTCAATGGGTATTAAATCCTCCGGTTCAGGTTCTACAACTGGGGAGGGCTGCCTTTTATATTCTAGTAACTTTTTTTGGAGTTCAGCCACCTGCTCTGTCAATGCCTTTACTTCCTCTGAAGTCGAGGCCGTTTCTATTACCTTGGTTGGAGCCTCCTTTTCCCTGAGCTGGCTACGTAGCTCATCTCATTCCCTTTACAAATCATCATGTGCGTCTAATAAATCCGCATAACTTTCTGTTGCAGAGCGAAAGAGCGCACAAAGCAGAGAAAAAAGACGGGCCCCAAAATTTTTCCGATTTGGACACACAACTTTTGTATCATAACCACCCTTGTATATATTTTCCGTTGTAAATGCACTAGAGGAGTCCTCTAGATGCATCCCCACAGAAGATTAGTGATTTACCCATGTACCATAGTAGGAAGTTAGCCTTTTAGTGAATAAAGTGCCGGTCCCTTGTGTGAAAGGACCAAACTTAGGGCACTAGTATATAAGTCAAAAGTGACTCATTGTAAAGGACCTCTTGTCATTGTGAAGAAGGAGCACTTCTGAAATTTCGAGTTTGCCTCTTTCTTGCTGATTTTGATCTTCGTTTTGCTCTTGTATGTGTGTGTGATGCTTGAAATGCAAGTGTAGGACTGTTGTCTACCCCTTCCCCCTTGTTTTGAGCTGCTGTAGTGCGTGCGTAAGCTAGGAGAAGCAAAAGCGCGGGTGTTTGTGACTCCCGTAATTCACTGTTTCTGCCATAACTTGAAGCAGAGTGGTCAGAATTGAGTGAAACCACCACCATTGGATTCGTCTCGTCGAGAGCTTCGAAACGAGTACCCTATTGCCTATGTTCGGAGTTCTGGGCTGGGAGAAAACCTCAAAAAACCAAAACTGCTGAAAAGAGGCTTGCGGCAACATTTCCAGCATTTCAGTAGGTGTGGGTAGTATTAGTCTTTTCTCTTGTGTGGATAGTTAAACCACTTCATTTTCTATCACGTGTGCACATGTCTTCATACACTTGGTAAGTCACTCCTTAGGATTGATAATTAAATGTGTGAAAAGAACTCCACTATATGCACTTGTATGGCAATTGAGGTATAGTCTCATTGGTACAAGTCCTTGAGTCATCGTGGCTCAAGTACACACGTTTTTGGCACCGTTGCCGGGGAGTCACTCCACCAAGGTGCCTTCGTGATAGTTATAGAGCAAGTGTGATCGAATCGTACTTGTAGAAGCGAATTTGTCCTTTGACGAGTAGTATACCATTTCAGCACTTGTCACTTCTCATCCTTGAGGTGTGTGTGATAAGTTTTAGGTTTAAGTGTAGGAGGAGGGAAGAGAAGAAGGAGTTAGGGTTAGAGTAGAAAGAGAGGAGAGGTGAGGAGAAGAGGAGTAGGAGTAGGCCAAAATTCCCAGAAAATCTCCAAAAATTCCAAAATTTTAAGTTCAGTCAAAAAAAAGTATAAAAACCAAAAAAATTGGATCATTTGACACTTCACAGTATTCTGGTATCGTTTGCAAGCAGCGACCAGTATCGTGGGTTTGGTATCGTGGCATTCAGGCTTTTAAAGCTAGGTTTTGAGCTCACATTGCAAGCAAGACAGTACCAAGGTAAATATTCTCACAATTTATCTGACAAAAACACTTTAAAAATGATCAAAAACGTGATTAAAAGTCTGCGCAGTATCGCGGGGGGGGGAAAACTGATATCTTTGTTATCCTTTTGTCTGATACAGAGGTATAGGAAGAAAGAGGAGAGTGAGGAGAGTAAGGGGGTGAAAAAAAGTTTGAAAAAATCTTGCTTTTGGCTTGAGTATCGCGATCGGTTGAGTTTTGGTATCGCGATACCAAAATTCCCTTGTATCGCGACACTCGCCAGAAGTATCGTATCGCTGGATACCTATCTTGGTATCGCGACACCATTCCGGTATCGCGATACTGAGTCAGTATCGCGATCGCACTCGATATCTGGTATCGTATCGTCCGGTACTAATACTTGGTATCGCGACACCATTGTGGTGTCGTATCGCCTAAGTTTCTAGTATCGCGACCTCACTTTACCGAGTGGTATCGTATCGCCTGATACAGTGGTATCGCGACACTACGTTGGTATCGCGACACTACTTCAGTATCGCGATCGTGCCCTCCCAAGTGTCGTATCGTCGGTTGCTTGTCTTGGTATCGCGACACCATAGTGGTATCGTATCGCCAAGATTGGTATCGCGATCGCACTTACTGCTGTGGTATCGTATCGTTTCCTGTCAAGGATCGTATCGCGACACCACATTGAGATCGTATCGCCTTGAATCTCTAGTATCGTAACGTCTACTTTGCCGGTATCGTATCGTGGTGTTCACCAGTGGAGTATCGCGACACTATATCTGGTATCGTATCGTCTGTTAATCAGGACAGTATCGCGACACCAGATTGATATCGTATCGTCTGGGTGTCTGGTATCGTATCGTTTGGAGCTCTGGTATCGTATCGCGGTCAGTGAAGTATCGCCGAGTGTGGTATCGCCCAGAAGTAAACCCTTTTTTTTTGGCAAACAAACTGAATCATTGGTAGAGCTGTCCAAAGGGAATCTAAGAAGCATAAAGAGAGGTTTCAGAGAGTGAATGAACTTGAGGTCAGGAAGAGTTCTAGGTAGTAGAAGGAGTGTCATATCCTCAGTAGGAAGTACAGCCCAGGCTAGTCATCACTCAGTTTACTTAGAAACTTCCAGTGACTCGGAAGAGGAATTACTTATGGCTTCAGAAGACATGCAAGGACCCGCACCAACAGGAAGCTTCATGACTACTGTGGAGGGGGACTACCGTACTTCCTTGCAGTATGTGTCCACTAATGCCTAGGAGATTCCAATCTACCTGGATGGCTTAAACAGGTCTGTGGCCAGGATGGAAACTTCCCAAAATGCCACAATCGTAACCCGACCAGCTGTCAAATATGAAGGAGGTGCATATGTTGACAAAGTTGGTCACATCTACATGGTAACCGAATTTCCGGAAAGGATCAATGAAAGAGGGGAACTCTTAGACCCTGAAAACCTAGGAAGGACACAACCAGAAGAGTTTGTGACCACCCCTAGAGGCAGATCCCGAGTGTCACGTGTCTTGAGAGGAGACTTGATACCTCAAGACGACTACCTGTTGGAAGTCTACATGATTCACGGAGCAGACTTATTGCTTCAAACTGACGTACCTGTTCAAGGAATAGGAGAGAGCCCCATGACATTCTATGAGTTGAAAGACCCAAATGACGAGACTAGACTCACTTACCTAGATAAGAATCAAAGAAGATATTGGCCTGTAGGTGTCCTAGACAGGGCTCGGCTGAGATATATGGGTGCACCTGTATTTCCTCAGAGAGAGCAGGCAACTACCTCGCAAAATCCTTTTGGAAATCAGCAAGAGACGGAACATACCACATCAGGACAGACCAGTCAAAGAAGTGTGCCCAACCGTACTCATGTACAATTTGCCACGCCAGGAGCACAAGCACACTATCAGACCCAACCAGGGATAGGAAACCAATGCAGACCACCAGTAAGACCACAACCCCCGATAGGAAGACAACCTGGTATACCACCCATACGACCAGCTGTCCCTATTCTTCCTGTGATGCCCAGACCACCTGAACCTGTTAGACGGCTGAGGCCTATTCAAGTGGCTAAGTGCATACGAAACCCTTATGATGGATCAGGAGAACCATATGATCACATTGCTGAATTCAAACAAGTCCTAAGAGCGGAACAAGTGGATGACTTCTTTGTACAGTATGAGGCGTTTGGACTCACCCTCATAGGAACCGCTCTGACCTGGTTCCAACCCTTAGATCCCAACCAGTTTGGGAACATGGAACAATTTTTTCAGGAATTCATAGGAGAATTCACTAAGAGAGGAATCAAACACAATTCATCTTCGCTGATTCACAGTTTCAAACAAAACCCTAATGAAACAGTGAAGAATGCGGCCAGAAGATTCAACCAGTACGTGGATAGATGCCCAGTAACCGAGAGACCGACTCAACAAAAAATGATTTCATTATTTTTAGATGGGCTCAATAATGGTACCTTAAGGACACTCGTATACGTGAAAAGACTACAAACTTTGAGTGAGTGTCTTCAGGAGTGTATTGATTTGGAAGATAACTTGGCCGAGGACCTCAACAGCAAGTCCAGCCATGCTAAATCGGATGACTCAAGGAGTGCTATTTCTTCCAACTCCAGTCACGTGGAAGAATTAGCAGAGCTATTAGCCAAGAAATTAGGAGCACAGGGGCAAAGAGCTTATCAACCCCCAGTTCAAAGATTGCCTATGCTAGGGAGATGTAGCTTATGTGGAGAAGATCACCCCACTCACCTGTGTGGCCGAGGAGGGGGCGGTACTCAACCAGCTTATCCATACAACAGGCAGCAACAACAAGGGACTTCTTGGTATTGTCACATAGAACAGAAGTACACTAATCACAATACTGAGAACTGTCCATTTAATAGGCAAACACGCCCTTTCCAACCACCCCAGTATCGACCTTATGGATATCCACCTAGAGACCTGAACAGAGAGATCCCAAGGTACAACCCTTATCCAGCACAGACGGGAGTACCTAGACCAATTGAACAGACACCATACCCACCACCACAACCAGTGCTAGGACCCCAACCGTCGCAACCTCAACAAGTAGTGCCAGTAAAATATGCGCAACCAGAGGAAAATCTAGAAAGAGCGATAGTACCAGCCACGACAATGACCCAAATAGAATCAACAAACCTTGGATACGAAGCCCTACCAAGTGAGTACTATCCGTATGAAGCCTACATGATGGAATACGAACCGGCTTATGAGACTACACACTATGGGTATGAAGGCTACGATCAGACTTATGGAGCAGAAACTTCCACTCTAATGTATACAGCTCCTAAAGCGCCACAACCCATGAGACCACCCAGTAGACCACCAGTACCGAGAGGACCATGCTTTAGATGTGGAGGAGACCATTTCATTAGAGAATGCCCACGACCATACAACCCTCCACCATCTAGGATTTGGGAAGGATATTGCAGTGATTGTGGAAAAGAACATCTTTTTAGAGATTGCCCTAAGAACCCTACAAAAAATCAAGGTTCTGCACCAATCAATGTAATAGAGGTCATAGAAGAATCTGGAAGTGATAAGGAGTACACTGTACCACTAAAAGCTATTACTAGAGCTCAAGCAAAACAACAAAAGGGAAAACAACCGGAAGAAAAACCAGAGAACAATAAAACAGTAGAATCTAACATTCAGGCAGTCGAGGATTCGGAGAACTCATGTGAGAATTCCCAAAACACAAAAGTACAAAAATGGAAAGAAAGACGAGAAAAGCTCAAAGAAAAATGGGCAAGAAATAAGAGCCAAGACAGCAAAAAACAAACGAAGGGTTCTAGAAAGCATAATGAACAAAAAACGCATAAGGAGATCCCTGAAACACCACCAATTAGCTCAGAGGAAAAGAAGCCAGGATCAATTCTAGCAGATCCAAAGCCAGACGACTTGGATATGTGGCTAAAAGCGTACCAAGCTAGAATCAAAATGGGACCAAACATAGAGCAACATGAAAAAATCTATCCTAATGGGGAATTAGAAAAGGAACGACTAGCCCTATGCAGAAAACTCATAGAAGTAGCACAAACAACCCTAGAAAAGACTATCCCAAATCTACCAGAGACAAGGATTGCACAGGAACCTTATGAAGAATACATCAAACCAAAGGATAAAGAATTAAGGAAAGAAGATCCCCAAGGTGAACAAGAGACGGCACAAGACGGCCCTGTATCAGCCATACCAGACTTAGAAGCTGAATGGCCCAAGGACTTGTGGGATAGAATCAGAGAAGAACAATGGAAGAAGAATGGTGTCGATCCACCACCGTTTGATGAAATAGATGTGGAAGACTGTCAACCCTTTCCTAACCTCGAGGAGACCTACGAGGAAATTTCAAGACTCGATAGAGGTAGAGAGGAGACCATAAGCATTTCAACATTGCCTAACTATATGGGAGAATATGAAAAAGAGTCAGTGGTAATACGAGCACCCATGGTGCATGGAAAAGGATCAGGAAAAGGAAAGGAGAATTCGCATAACTTAACAGAGTTAAAGAAAACAAAAGTACAATGCCAACTAACGGTGGAAGATTTGCTTCAACTCAAACCCCAGTTGTGGAAGCAAATGGCAGATCAATTGAAACCACTGCCAAAGAATGGAGGACCAAAAGAAAAGGAACTGGAAAATAAGTCCACAATACAGGTTCCAGTCGATAAAGTAGGAGAATTCAGTGAAGGAGATGAAGGGAATACCTGTTTACCTGTCATCTACAACGGGTACATGACCAAAGCCATCTTAGACACAGGAGCTGGAGTAGGAATTGCAACGAAGGAAATTTGGGAAAAATGGGGAAAACCAGCCTTACGACCCACTCGCATGAAACTCCAGTTAGCAGACGGCCATGTGGAGAGACCCCTAGGAATATTGGAAGGAATTAAGTTAACAACGTGTGGAGTGGAGTTTGAACACACATTGGCCATATGTAAGTTCGAAAAAGCAAACAATTACGAAATGATATTAGGACGACCATTCATGCGACAGATGCGAGTAGTACAAGATTGGGGCAGAGATTCATTATATCTCCAACATCAAGGGAACACTACCAAGATAAACCTGCACACATTCGCTTATCGGGATGTCCCTCCATTACAATGGAATCCAGTCCACAAAGAGGAAGATGACCTATCCATTCACAGTGCTGGATCAAGTGACCAATCTTGGATGCACGAGGATGCCCAGTTGTGGATGTGCAAAGAAGCAAAGAAGGAGGAGTGTAAAAAACAAATGTGGCCGATAGGGCACTCTAACTATCGATCGATAGAAGACCCCAATTATATGCCTCAAATTTTTTCAGATGAACTCTTCGAACCACATGGCTGGATGGAAATCCTAGCCACTTTAGATGTTTGTGTGAATGAGGAAGTATTAACGATGAACGACTGTATAGACGAGGAAGGATATGATGTGAACCTCTACATGGTTGTCCTCCAAGAAGTAGAAGCAGGAGAAATTGTAGAGGAAGAGTGGAAAGAAGAGTATGAAAGCATAGAAATGGAACCAGAGTTTGACTCTAAAGAACAATATTTAGAAACCATGCAAAAGGAATCAAAAGAAAGACCGACAAAAGTCTTAGCAATCGAAACCATCCCAAGAATACACGAGCATAGAGAGGACACGAGTAAAGTGGAACCGGAACCAGACCACTTCGAAGTTCCAGAGCATTTTAAAAGATACGAAGTGGAAGAAAGGAAAATAGCAACTCAAATGCCTAAACGAGAGGCCCGGGACGGAGAAGCCTATGATAACAAGGAACAAACCAAGAAAGTTGTTGTAACTATAGAAGACGGAGAAGAGAGATGCACGTATATTGGGAAAGACGTATCAGACGAGGAAGAAGAGGATCTCATACGACTCATCCGAGAATATCGAGATGTATTTGCTTGGACGTACAAAGACCTTAAGGGTGTAGAACCTAGCATATGCGCTCATCGAATTCCTATGACAGCAGATGCAAAACCTTCTAAACAACGCCCTTACACGTATAACGAAGTTTACGCAGCAAAGATAAAGGAAGAAATTGACAAATTACTAGCGGCAGGATTCATTTATGAGATTGAACACACAGAATGGGTATCGCCACTAGTGGTAGTGCCCAAGAAAAACGGAAAACTAAGGGTGTGTATCAACTTGAAAAAAGTAAATGCAGCAACTATACGAGATAGTTTCCCTTTACCCATCACAGACCATCTTTTGGAAAGAGTTGCCGGCAAGGAGGTTTATAGCTTCTTGGATGGATGCTCTGGTTACAACCAGGTGGCTATTGCGACTGAGGATCAACACAAAACCGCATTCGCGACTGAATGGGGAATCTATGCATTTAGAGTGATGCCTTTCGGGCTCACTAATGCGCCAGCCACCTTCCAACGACTGATGTGTCATGTTTTCAAAGAATTTCTGAGAAAAAGTATGGAAGTATACGTAGATGATCTGTGTACATACTCGAATCAACGACTAGACCATATACCGGAACTGAGGAAAATATTCAATAAATGTAGACAGTATAGAGTCTGCTTGAACCCTGAGAAATGTGTCTTCATGGTGCGACAAGGAAAAATCCTAGGACACATCGTTTCAAAGAATGGAATATCTACGGATGAGGATAAGATTAAAGTCATATTGGACTTACCAAGACCCAAGAACGCGAAAGAGGTACAAGCCTTTATGGGACACTGTGGATATTACCGTAGGTTTATTCACATGTATGCCATAATAGCTAAGCCCTTATACGGTCTATTGACTCAGTTCACTTGGACAGACGAGTGTGAGAAGGCTTTCAACGAGCTTAAAAAGAGGCTGAGTACAGCCCCAATTCTAAAATCACCCAACTGGAGCAAGCCTTTTCATATTCATGTTGATGCTTCGAACTATGCCATTGGATGTATCCTAGCTCAACCGGCTGACGAAGGAAAGCTTGACCATCCAATCGCTTATGCGAGTAGACAATTAAACCAAGCAGAAAGAAATTACACGACTACTGAAAGAGAGGGCTTAGGAATGGTTTATGCAGTGAAGAAGTTTAGACATTACCTCTTAGCCAACAAGTTCAAGTTCTTCATAGACCATCAGGCTTTGTTGTATTTAGTCAATAAGCCTTGCAACACGGGAAGATTGGTACGATGGTTCTTGTTATTAATGGAGTTTGACTTTGAAGTAATAGTGAAAAAAGGAAACACACATGTGAGAGCAGACCACCTTTCCAGGCTAACCCACGGAGAACCACCTAGCGGAGTACCGGATGATTTACCAGATACGTATTTGTTTAATCTTGAAGTATGTCCAAAGTGGGCGGAACGACTAATTCCTATACTCACCCATGGCCCTCAACACTCAATAAATAAGAATAGCAAAAAAGAGATTCTTCAAACAAGAAATTTACACATTGTTGCTGGAAGCATGTATTATAAGGAACCTAACGGAGTTTTATTGAGATGTGTCGAGGAGGATGAACAGAAGCAACTAATTCAGCAAGCACATGTGAACAAGTGGAAAACCCATCAAGGGATGCACGGAACAATTCGAGAATTAAAAAGATTAGGCGTATATTGGCCCGACATGTCCAAAGACGTTCACGATTATGTAAGTAATTGTGTGGAATGCAAAGAGACTAGCCCGGAGGATCACGTGTCCTTACCTTTTTCTACCATAGCGCCTAATTGGAGTAAAACATTAGTACAATTCCTCAAAACGAAAGAGCACGAAATAGGAGCTAGTCTAGCAAGAAAGCGATCCCTAGAAGAAATGAGCAAGGATTATGTGATAATAGGGAAACAACTGTTTAGAAGAGGAAAAGACAATCAACTCAGATTGTGCGTGCATGAAGGAGAACATCTTCCCATATTAGAAATGGCACACGCAGGAGCTGCGGGAGGACATTTTTCAGCAGAGAGAACGGTCAAGATGATTCTCTTTGCAGGCTTGTGGTGGCCAACTCTACATATGGATGCAGAAACATATGTGAGAAGCTGTGAAACATGCCAGAGAGCGAAATATCCCATTCGAAGAGACGACATGCCTTTAAGACCCATGGTTTGTGCGAGAGCATTTACCAAGTGGGGTATTGATTTCATAGGACCTATCAATCCACCTGCGAAAGGATCACATGCGGAGTACATCATAGTAGCCACCGACTACTTAACAAAGTGGGTAGAAGCAAAAGCCACTCGAAAAAATGATGCTCAAACCACAGCAAAATTTCTTTTTGAGCACATTTTCACACGCTTTGGACTACCGATCGAGATAGTGAGTGATCGAGGAACACATTTCTTAAACGAAGTCATTGAATCGCTAATGAATGACTTTCTAGTGATTCATAAAAAATCAGCCCCATACCATCCTCAAGCTAACGGACAGGCTGAAAGTTCCAACAAAGTACTATGTACGGTATTGACAAAGATTGTCAATAATGGAAGGTCAGATTGGGACAAACAATTGCATCACGCAATTTGGGCCTTCCGAGTGGCATATAAAACGGCCATTGGAACTACACCTTTCAACCTAGTGTATGGGCAGAATGCAATTTTGCCAATTGACTTCTTAGTACCTACATTAAAAGTAGCCCAACAATATGAGTGGAACGGTCATGAATTGTCTCAGCAATTAGATCAAATTGAAAAGCTGCACGAGACTAGATTGCAAGCTGTAGCAGGCATCTATGCCGCTAAACGGAGACAAAAGGCATATTATGACTCACATATAAAAGATAAGGGACTAAAAGAAGGCGACTTAGTCCTAGTATACACCCTAAAACAGCATGCAAAGAAGCTACAAAAACGCGGATATGGACCCCTGATCATAAATCGAATATCCACTAGTGGTGCAGTCAATCTCGCCACACTAGACGGAGACATTCTTCCCAATTACATCAGTGGATGCCGAGTAAGACGATTCATGGAGCCTTTGACTGATCAAATGCTAGCGCGGCTGTTGGGAGCTCAAAATAGAAAAAAGGAAGAAGAACGAATTCGAGAGGAAGCCCGACAAGAAGCACTAGAACGCATTAGAAAACGCAAGGAGTGGATCAGGCAAAGAGATGAACGCTATCTCCAAGGAGAAGAGCCCGTCCCTATGGCAAACTATCAGGTCAAAAATGGTGATACAACGGGTATATGTAAAACACAACCTTACCTAAACCTAGGGATTGGCAAGACAGAGTATACATTGATAGACGCATTGATAGACTCAGGAGCAGGCCTTAGCTGCATGCGAAGACGAATAGCAGACGAGCTGCAATTAGAATTGAATCCCACAAAAGCCCAATTAATAGGAATTGGAGGTCACACCATAGAATGCATTGGAACCACGAATGTGTCCCTCCACCTAGGGAATTCCTCCATGGAACAAAGAGTCCTAGTATGTGAGGATGACGATCTAATAGAAGACTTCATTCTAGGACAAGACTGGATCATTGAAACAGAGGCATGTATCCATCTGGCTCAAGGATATATTTCAGCCACGATAGGGCATAAGGAGGTTTTCAGCTTGCTTGAAGAGAAACCATGTAACCAAGCCAGGTCAATACCAAGATCAGAGGAAATTCAAGAAGCGACGAAAGATAGTAGCGACTGTGCTCAACAATCCGAAAGCAAATGCATAGAAACTGAAACTCTAATCTTTGCAACATCCCCTATAGCGTCGAAGTTATCCAATGTAATTGAGGATCAGCCAACCAACGAGGCAACGCTCTCTCCTAAACAGGCTCAGAACATCCAAGGATCATACTGTTGGAAACCAATACGCAGATACTCGAACCAACAACCACCCAAATATATGTGGGTACGAAAGGATCAAGTACAGAGTCAAGAAATGTCCACAAGCGCTTTGAAGAAGGAAACAGGCATCATCAAACCCGCTACGAAGAACTACAAACGAAAAGAACCAGTAAAGGTATGGGTTGCCAAGCCCTTGATTGAAGCTCAAAGATCTCGACATCAGATATGGATTCCCAAAAGGGCCATGCAAGCAGCTAAACAGAATGTAAGGACAAAAGAGGAAATATCACAGCAGACAAGGCAAAAGTCAACAACACATAAGAATCATCAGAGAAGATCGCAAAGCAATGCCAAATTCACTCGGACAATGGATAAGGCAAATGGAACACGAGCAGCTGCACGAGTCGAGAAAACCCAGCGACCTCTCTCTGTGTTCTCAAAATGGATCTGGAAACCAAAGCTACCACAAGGAGCAAATGATCGAGGAGATAAAGCACCCGATTGCACTCATGTTGTGTCTGATGCACCCAAAGTAGGCATGATAGGGCCATATTACAAGGCCAAGCATTCGGCACGTCTTTCTTCTACTTCCGGATAGTCACACACATTTTCCCTTGGGAAATGGGAAAGCACTTGTACATACATAAAAATATTACTCCAAAAATTCACTAACCGCTTCGGCTATGGACTAACTTTTATGTTTTCTTTTCAGCAAAAAATATAAAAATACATGAAAAATTCAGGTATTACCCTTCTCACACCCACGGGAAAGGGACGGCACCATGCACTCGGAGCAATATCAAATTATTAATCAACACATGGAGGAGGATTTCTGAAAAAATATGGATACTAATTCATACTCTATATTAAGTGCAGATGGCTTCTGAAGACTCTGAAGCTACAATCCAAGAGGAGGTCCAAGAATTCCCTCCCCAGTGTCTTACGAAAGCTAAAGGCCACTGGTTCAGAGATGAGCAGCCAGTGGAGGAGTATCTTTTCTTGGCCAACATAAAGATCATGGACACGGACCACCACTTTCCGATTATGTCCCAGGACTTCAAAGTTTTACATGGAATGCCATCTACCATCGATATCATGAAGAAAGCAGGAATTCACAAGTATTTTGAGCTACCTATCTACAAGCCGGATTTCCAACGATGTACACAAGTCATGAACACTCTGAGACCAGCACTACATGATCCATTGGTGCCAGAAGCCAATGTGATGGATAAAAATGGCGAATGGGTAGTCATTCAGTTCTCCCACGACTTGATCAAAGAAGCATTTGAATGGGAAAAAGATGGTGTCAACACGGTCAAAGAAGAAAGTCGTGGAGCAAACACTAGAACTTTTGTCGACATTAATAGAGTGGATATCGAAGAAGAAGTCAGGTTGATTCATCAACACTTCTGCTTCCCGAGTATGAACAGATACACGGCTCCTCAAAAGATTATTGTACAATTATTGTCTCATGCCATAAAACAGATCGGCAATCAGGTAAATCTTACCCCATATGTGCAAGAAAGATTGTTCGAGGCAAAGAAGAAATGGGAAAACAAAAAATTCCTTAATGGGACCACTGCCATTACAATTATGATTTACCACGCATTGGGCATGCGCGAGTACTTGAAGGAGATGCCATCTTCAATGGAGTTGGCTCAATTTGTCAAGAAAGCTACTGTACCGAAACAAAAGAAAGGGAGCAAGCAGGTAGATGAAACAGAAACAAGTTCGCAACCTCGGATGAGAGGCACGATGAGAGGTACAAAACGGCCTAGAGAAGTTCCACAAAAAGATGAAGAAGCACCACAAACAAAGAGAGTACATGTGTTGCCTACCACCACCACTCAAGGACCCAGAAAGATTACGGAAGAAGAATTAACTCAAGCACTGGAGGAGACTCACAAATATACAGAAGGACAAATCAATCTACCAGTGCAGGGTCATCACTATCAACAGGCTGCAACAGTTCAAAAACCAAAAAGAAAACTCACTAAGGTACACAGATATCGGGAGATTGGGCTAGACAATTCAAGTTCAGGATCCGACGCCCAAGAAAAGCAAACTACATCATTATTGGATGTAGATATTAAAAGTGAATCGAAAGATGATGGCCAGTGGGCCGAATTAAATGAAGTAAATTATGACGAAGCCCAAGCTGACAACAAAGAAAAAGGTCAATCATCGCTGGCAGACCAGAATACAACCACAGAGAAGGCAGAAGAAGAAGGGCAAAACACTATGCAACCGAAGGATGCCTCCATCACCCACACAAAGGAGGATAAGTCTGAGGCTGAGGTGCATGCAATGATATCTGAGGACAAGCCTAAGGAAGAAGAAAAAGAAGACGAAGAACCCTTCACACCACTAAGGGTTGTGGCAGAACCGTCCCCTCTGGATGTAACATTTCAAGGGAGTGCCACGAAAGTTCGTAAAATGGTCGAAAATGAAGCAGAATTTAATGTACAACTACAGGTCCGACAACCACACAAAGAACTGATCCACGTAGCACAGGGACAAGATGTACATACAGGAGAGACACCAGACATACCAAAGACATGGCTCAACGTGGATATAGCTCAGCTCAAGCCTGTGGTGCAGGATATGATTCGCACGGCACTAGACACTCAACAGTTGATGCTTGATGCTGATGAAGATTACGACCAAGCCATGCTCGATAAGCAGGAGCTTCAGAAGGAAGGTATGAATCTGGCAAAGAAATTATCTAAAGTAGAAGCTCAGGTGTTGAAGAAACAAGAAGAGATAAAAACAACCAAAACACAATGCAAAACATTAGAAAAGGAGAATGCCCAACTAAAAGAGCAAGTTTTGGAGCTCACAAGGAAACTAGACATGACTGAAAAAGAGAAAACAAGAATACAGACTCGTAGCAAAGTACTCGAATCACAGCTCAAAGTGAGCATGGAAGAAGCAGACCAACTAAGGGACAGGAACAAGGAGCTAATGACAGCTCTCCTCAGTGATCAACCATCGACAGATCTTGACAAAACAAATGAGGATATACAAGACATGGAAGCAAAGTTGACCAAGATGGCAGATCAGCTCAAGCAGGAGCAAGAGACAATTGCAGAATGGGAACAGAAATATATGAATGATACTGCAGCTCTACGAAAGAAATGGAAAAAAGCCGAGAAAGATTATTTCCGACAGTGCAAAGAAGACACAGATCACATGCATATCGTGGCACAGGAACTAATCAAACATCAAGAAAAACTTACAAAGGCTGAAGAGGAGCTCAAGAATAAAGATGATATCATCAAACGGCTGCAGGAACAGATTGAGCTAACAGAAAAACAGGGGACACCAGTAGTTCCTCCGGAAACAACGGCTACTGTGGAGGAAGAGGTACGTCCTCTCTCTCCCCCCTTGTATCATTCACCAATAAGGGCGGAAAAGGAGGTTCCACTAGAACCTAACACACGAGACATTGCAGAATTGAGCAGACCAGAAAGGGCACTACTGGTGTCCCAGCTCACGGCTGATTTTGAAGACCAAATAATCCAAATCATGAAAGAAGCTCGAATAGACAATAAACAGCTAGATCAAATTTTGAAGCCATTCAATGTACCATATGGTCTACTTAAAGAACAGACGCGCATGTATATAAAGACTACCACGAATAAAGATCCGGACCACAACCTTCAATTCAAGCATGACACTTTCCAGTATACTCAAGAGGAATTTGAGAAGGCGGATCCCATATGGCGAAGAAAAATTTTGGAGAAGAATCCGACTTTGCGGGTACAGTGGGAAGCATCACCATATGCGCTTCAGGTAAACCCATCATTTTGTCCTGTACCCCGCAGACGCTCTTGGACGCAATTTTGGGAAGCACAGCGTCAAGGCACTATCAATAATCAGTGGCTAAATTATCCGTTACTACCTAGTCCGCCACATAATTATCTACCTACCGAAGAATATATGGTAAAGACAATGGAATTCTGGATTGCCAAATATGCTACAGTGCCGGATTTAGCAGTCAAGATGACAAATAAAATATTTAGCATGCTCATTACAGTGTTGAAGGTCTTCCAGCATGCGAAGTATACATTTTTGAATTTCATTGGCATTACGCAAGGGTCGGAAGCTCTTGTTTTTGATTTATCAACCATTCCGAGCCGACTCACCATTATGGCATACTATTCCCGCCTTATGTTTTTGCCATCAACATATATGCAGACCTTCAAAAAAGCATTCTTTACCGGCTTCTTTGAAATAGATTCGGAAATTTTTGTGAAAATGACTTCAAATTTAAATGCAAGGCTGGTGGCCTATGAAACAAGCTTCTTTGCTGATCATCGACAGGCGCCAGAAGATGGAGTGAAGTCAAAGCAATGGAAAGAATTCATGCTATGTCATGCCAATCTGCTGAACCAACGAGAGCAAACCGCAATTCAAACATACACGCGTCGCCTCAGAAAGCCTGTCGAGGACGACAGAGTTCAGGAGGAGGGACGTGTAGAGGGACAATCAAGCAAGAAGAAAAGAAGAAGAAAATCAAAGTCCAAAACAATTCATTAAGAAGAGAAAAAGAATATATCTCTGCAGGAAGCCCCGTAGGGGCGCAACACCCATCTCTGCACAGAGCCCCGCAGGGGCACGCACCAGGCTACAAAGCTAAACCCCGGGGTCCCGAGTAGTGGACTTTTCAAACATCAGAGTAGGACCAAAAGTTAGAAAGGGGTAGAGGCTGAAAAGTTGAAGAGGGTGACTAAGAACAGCACATTCCTAGTCACTGGTGGCGTGCGTGGCAACCCGAGTCAACAGGCAAGACAACTACGTCAGGCTCTCGAGTTGTAGAGCTTGAATCAAGAAGGCCATCGAATCTGCATGTCTGTTTAACGGCAGACAATACTGACCAAGGGGAGCGTGCGGAGAAAAGCAAGATCAAGAATCAGGCAACACAGCCCAAGGGACGCGTTCGCGAAGCAAAGTCTGTCAAGGGACGACAGAGACGAAGAGGGGGAGAGTGTTGCAGAGCGAAAGAGCGCACAAAGCAGAGAAAAAAGACGGGCCCCAAAATTTTTCCGATTTGGACACACAACTTTTGTATCATAACCACCCTTGTATATATTTTCCGTTGTAAATGCACTAGAGGAGTCCTCTAGATGCATCCCCACAGAAGATTAGTGATTTACCCATGTACCATAGTAGGAAGTTAGCCTTTTAGTGAATAAAGTGCCGGTCCCTTGTGTGAAAGGACCAAACTTAGGGCACTAGTATATAAGTCAAAAGTGACTCATTGTAAAGGACCTCTTGTCATTGTGAAGAAGGAGCACTTCTGAAATTTCGAGTTTGCCTCTTTCTTGCTGATTTTGATCTTCGTTTTGCTCTTGTATGTGTGTGTGATGCTTGAAATGCAAGTGTAGGACTGTTGTCTACCCCTTCCCCCTTGTTTTGAGCTGCTGTAGTGCGTGCGTAAGCTAGGAGAAGCAAAAGCGCGGGTGTTTGTGACTCCCGTAATTCACTGTTTCTGCCATAATTTGAAGCAGAGTGGTCAGAATTGAGTGAAACCACCACCGTTGGATTTGTCTCGTCGAGAGCTTCGAAATGAGTACCCTATTGCCTATGTTCGGAGTTCTGGGCTGGGAGAAAACCTCAAAAAACCAAAACTGCTGAAAAGAGGCTTGCGGCAACATTTCCAGCATTTCAGTAGGTGTGGGTAGTATTAGTCTTTTCTCTTGTGTGGATAGTTAAACCACTTCATTTTCTATCACGTGTGCACATGTCTTCATACACTTGGTAAGTCACTCCTTAGGATTGATAATTAAATGTGTGAAAAGAACTCCACTATATGCACTTGTATGGCAATTGAGGTATAGTCTCATTGGTACAAGTCCTTGAGTCATCGTGGCTCAAGTACACACTTTCCAAGATGGTTTGCATTGTTTCTGTGGGAACCGCTTTGAACTGTTCTGGATCGATCTCATGGGGGGAACCTTCCATGGCTGCTTCCAGATTTTCTTCATTTTGTTTCTGCAACCGTTTATTTTCTTCAAGTGTTGTAGCCATATGCTTGCGAAGTAGAGTTAAATTACGCCGGACTCTCAGGTTATCTGATTGGTACACCTCCAACAAGGCTTCGAGTTTTTTGACACCGGGTTCTGCTGATGGTTGGGGTGTCTCCAAGAGTGTTTGATGGGCTTGCTCGAGAGTTGTATAGCGCTGGTTGAGTTCCGCATTTTCTTCTGCTAGCGTTGTAAGTTGCCTTTGTAGGTTCTGATGATTCGTTGTCAACTGTTGATGGCGGCCTTCGAGATCCCTGTACTCGCGCTGAAGTTGATATACACACTGATGTAATGACAGGAATATACTATTTACATTAAAAGATGTAGATAAAGATGAAGATGCAGGGGGAATGGGGATGGGGAAGGGAGTTGTGAATGCTATGGAATCGAGTGGTGAAGTTGGTGGAGGGGGTATGGGAGATTGAGGTTGTGTGGGGGGTGGGGGTGGTACTGTGGCGGGTGATGTTTCCATTGTGTCAAATGTGTGTGTGACTGTAAAGATGGGGACAGTGGGTGGGGTGGAAGTGATATTTGTGAAGAGTGTCGTGAAGGTGGGCATGGAAACTCCTCCAAATTGGATACCGGGAGAGAGAGGAATTCCCATGACAACTGTGGTAGTGGTAGAAAAGGGCGTGGTCGTGCCAGTTGGTGAGGTGAATTGTGTAGCGAGAGGTGAGGTGGGTGGGGAGAGTGGTTCCTCCTGATGTTCTTCTGTTTGTGTATTGCCTTCCGGTTCTGATACATTGATGTGTATTTGTTTTCCAGATCGCCTAGGGCGGGCAGGCACACGTTTCTCAAATCGATTAATGTATGTCATGGCCTCATGTATGGCCTCATCCAAGCCGACTGCCTCTGCGTGTAGGTTCATGGCTTCGATAAACATATCGTCCACACCTTCCTCGGCCAATAGTTGGCTCATGAGCACCTTGCCTGATTCAAGTGACATTTTGTGTTGTTCCTGAACTCGCTTCATGGTTTGGTACAGTCTTTTTATTTGCGCCGAATATGCTGGGGCACTTGCTAGCTCTGAGAGTTCATCATATTCTTGATATTATTCTTCATCGGCTTCTTCTTCTTCTCCTCCTGCCTCTTGTTCATCTCCTTCGACTTCTACGATGACTGGTTGTGTCGGGGCTGGTGTTGTTGTGGTGGGGTGTGGTTCCTGGGTCTGGTATGCTTCTGTTTCGAGATTAGATTCGTAGATCAGTTTGGCAACTTCTTCATCCGTGAGGTCATTGAGAGTAAATCCCTGTGGAAATTCCAAGTCTGATGGAATGGGGGGAAACACCAAGTTGGGTCCTTCTGTACTTGGTCTGGGAAGACGAATGGTGAATGGCCAAACACGCCTAGTTTGCGGAGGAGTCACCTCAGGTGTGGTAGTGGCTCCCCTTGGTTGAGCACATGGTAATTGGACGCCCCCTCTCATCTTCTTCGATGGAGGACCCGCTGTTGATAGTCGCCTTTGGAATTCTTGGGCCCTGGACCACACTAGTGCTCTTTGAATGGGCACGTCATATGCTAGGCACCTGTAAATTATTCTTGTTAGGGCACAACAGCCATGAAGTACATTTTTCTGCTTCTTATTCCAGCGCTGATGGGCTAGGTGTATCTGATCGATGACCCAGTGCGGTATGTTGAGGGTGAGGTTCTCTGTTTCTGCCAAGTATAAGCTGAACCATATTTTCTTAGGGGGCATAGTGAATCGTTCTTGTGTGGGAAAAGCAAAATGTTGCATAACAGTTCGTAAGTGGAGAGCAATGGTAGGCGTCATTGCCACCATGTCCTTCAATTTATTGAGCTCCTTATGCTTCATCCTACCCGGAACCATTGTTTCTTTCGACCTTTAGAAATGTCAAAGAACCTCACCTTTCGGCTCTCAAATTCAGTGAAGGCAACCAAGACCTCGTCTACATACCTTGCATGTTCAATGCCTCCCGTACCAGATTGAGGGTCAGTTTGAATCTCTTGAGTTCGTGTCCTGGCAACAATGATGATAGTACAAAAGTACTATCGCCTCCCTTGACCCTGCTAGGAGTTATGGTACTTATGAAATAGGAGCAGCGTAGAAAATCAGGTTTAGGCAAGTGTGCTCTGAAATATCTATCCAGGCCTGCCTTGGTCCAAACTGATCGCATTACCTCTGCATTCTGATAGTTCTCGAATTCCCGAGCGAAAAAGTGGTAGCGTCCCCATTTGCCATTAAATTCAATTTCTGCTTCCCAGAAGTAGGTGCCGTCACCCAATGGCCCTGCTACATCACTGAACCAATGAGCATGTTTCCCCACTTGAGAAGTGTGTCCCTGAGGAGGGTCCTGGATAGGAAGGACATGCACCGCTTGAAGTTCTTGAGGCCTTTTGGTGAGTGGCGGTTCCAGAAGAATAGTTTCAATGTCCACAATCTGTGCGCTGGACCCTGCCTGGGAACTGGTGCCTCCAGCTTCTTCCATCGTTATTGCTTGCTAGCTGGTTCTGTCGAGAATATAGAAACATGTGTTAACATTGTAAAGGACAAGTTAGAACCGTTTTTGTCCTCATTACAACATTATCATGAGGTCCGGGAGAGATTAGTAGGTTAATAAGTGCTCGGTGCTTGTGTGTGTAGTTAGGAATTGGTTGGACCTAAGAACTAAGTGGAATGATGTAGTGTGAGAGTGGCGTAGTTAGTAGGTGGGCATGGATTTACAATTGGGGTCCGGGGGTTTATTACAAGTTTTAGGTTGCCAAAGGCAGTGGATGGGCTTTGATCTTGATTTTGTGGAGACTCTGAAGAGTTTGATAGGGGTATCTGCTTGAAGATGAGGCTTTTTAGGGACCCATTTACCAGTGATTCTGCTAGTGCTCATGGAAGAATATGTGTCCGTGCGTGAGGTGTAAGACTGGGCCTCAGATGTTCGAGTGAGTGAAACATGTTGTACCGGTTGCGGCCGTGGTGTAGCTATTTGAGCCCGCAAGCAAGCCTTAGGCACCCAGATTTGTCGTGATTGTGGGCTGGCCTTCATTGACTTCTTGGGTACCCAAATAGACTTCACTTTTGCAGAAGAATTAATGAAGGACTTCTTATTAGTGTCGTGTTGTTGATTACTAATACGACGTTTTGGCCGTGGGGTTGGCCTGGTCTGAACAGGGAATTCGCCTTTTCGCCTCCATACTTGTTTCCATGGATGAAACAATTTGCTTTGCTCCTTTTTTTGGCATCCAGTATCGGTAGTGTTCTGCTTCTTCTGTATTTGATCTGCCGTTGGTTGTTGCAACCTTCTGGTCTTTGGAAAAGAAGGGAGTTCCGTCCTCTCCCTGGCTCCGTTGTTGAGACAAGCCTCTTTCTGCATCATACAGTGTTGGACAAAAATAGCATTGTCAACTTCAGGTGCGCCCCGGGAAGGACCAGGAGTTTGTGCTTTACCTAGTTCCTTGAGTGCCTCCTTTTCCAATTCAACTGTAATTCGGCTATGATCTACCCATACCTGAAGAAGTCCACTTCTTAGGTTGAGGTTCACTGCATGATCATAGATCCAGTCCTGACCCAAGACAAGAGGCTCAGTGAGGTCCTCATCTTGACACACTAGTACTTTGACTGTCATCACTTCGTCTTGAATGGAGATGGGAAGATCCACCTCGCCCATGCAAGGTGTTTCCACACCTCCCAATCCTATGAGATATGCTTCTATAGGCTTGACAGTTAATCTCAATTCTTGACAGTAAGACAATTTAACAGCACTAGTGGCTGCACCTGAGTCAATCAAGGCTCTTACAGTCCTTGCACCCTTTCTTTGTCCTATCTCTAAGGTTATAAAAGGACGTCGATCAGTTATCCTTTGAGCGCTGATACCTGAAACTTCACACATAGCCACATGATATCCTTGATCTGCATAGGTATCCGTCCTAGGTTGCTCCCTATTCTGTCTTCTCAACTTCATTCTCCGGATGCGTTCCAATGCTTCTGCTTGGGCTTCTTCTCGAATTCGCTTTTCTTCTTCTTTGCGTTTCTTAGCAGTATTGAGTCGGCTTAGCATTTCCTCTGTGAGAGGTTCCTGATATAACTTGACTCTGCATCCGCTAATGTAGCTCGGGAGAACCTCGCCTTCTAATGTGGCTAGTTGTACTGCCCCACTTGTTGAGATTCTATTAATGATCATGGGTCCGTAGCCTCTTTTCTCTAGTTTCCTCGCATGTTGTTTCAAAGTGTAGACTAGTACTAAGTCGCCTGCCTTTAAACCTTTATCCTTAACGTGGGCATCAAAGTATGCCTTCTGTCGTTTCTTAGCTGCATATATCCCTGCAGCTGCCCTCAGTCTTGTTTCTCCTAATCGTTCAAGGTCAAAAAGTCTAGAGGATAGTTCATGACCCGTCCAGTCATGCTCTTGTGCTACCTTCAATGTAGGTATCAAAAAGTCCAGGGGTAGCACAGCATTTTGGCCAAATACCATCTGAAAAGGGGTGGCTTGGAGTACCGTTTTATAGGCAACCCGGTATGCCCAAACAGCATGGTGTAGCTGTTTATCCCAATCAGAGCGTTTATTGTTCACTAATTTCGTTAGTACATTGCATAAGATCTTGTTGGTGCTCTCAGCCTGGCCATTTGCTTGAGGGTGATAGGGGGCAGACTTCTTATGCACTACCAAGAATTCTTGGAGCAGATTTTCAATAACTTCATTCAAGAAGTGAGTGCCCCTATCACTAACTAGCTCTATAGGTAGCCCGTATCTAGTGAACACATTCTCAAACAAGAATTTAGCAGTTGTCTGAGCGTCGTTCTTTGTCGTAGCTTTTACCTCCACCCACTTGGTGAGATAATCCGTGGCCACAATGATATATTCAGCATGTGAACCCTTGGCTGGGGGATTAATAGGGCCTACAAAGTCTATTCCCCACTTAGAGAATGCACGTCCACCCATCATAGGTTTCAGTGGCATCTCATCCTTGCATATAGGATACTGAGTTCTCTGACAGATATCACAGCATTTCACATAGGTATGTGCATCCATGTGAAGGGTCGGCCACCAGAAGCCCGCAAATAGTATTGCCTTGATCACCCGATCTGGTCCAAAGTGTCCTCCTGCTACACCTTGGTGAGCAGTGTCCAAGATCTTGAGATATTCAATCTCATGAACACAAAGTCTCAGGTAACCATCTTTACCACGTTTGTATAGATTATCACCAATGAGTGAGTAATCTAGGGCTTCTTGTTCTAGACTTCGTTTACGAGTCAGAGTCATGTCTGGAGGGAATGTGTTTGTCCTCAGGAAGGATACTAGTGGTTCACTCCAATCTGGCACTATGGATACTTGATAGAGAGTGGCATGTTCCACAGGTGGTTTAGTGCAGCAGATTGGGCATTCCTTGCACAACTTTTGGACATCCGCCTCCATAGTCGGCCAATGCACTCCGAGTCTCCTTAGTGTCTGTAGGGTTCGTTGTTTTGAGTAGTGTTGCTCTAATGCACCTACATGTGCTAATTGCAACCATTTAGCGTACTCATCCTCTTCTACACAACAAGCCAAGATCCCTTGATATGTGTGCTTGTACATACTTCTTGCCATGATGTGATACTTTTGGGCTTTTACTACCTCTCTATCCTGCGTGTTTATTACTGGATGGTTAGGTCCGTATGTCAATACTGGCACTAATGGCTTAGCCCACTGAGGTATTACTTCCAAATTAAACAAGTAAGCATCAGGAAGGTCATCTGACACTCCTTGTGGGGCTTCTCCAGATGTGAGCCTAAGAGATGATCCGCTCTCAAATGAGTCCTCCCTTTTCTCACCACAACCTCGAAATCATATTCCATTAGTAAGAGAAACCATCTTACTAATCTTCTTGTATTGCATGGCTTGTTCACGAGATATAACAATGCCTGATGATCAGTAAAAAATTTAAACTTGTTTGCAAGCAGATAATGTCTAAACTTTTTAACCGCATACACCATGCCTAGTCCTTCTCATTCGGTGGTGGTATAATTTCATTCAGCTGCATTCAATTGTCTACTAGCATAGGCAATTGGAAGATCCATATTACCTTCACCCGTAGGTTGTGCGAGTACACATCCAATAGCATAATTGGATGCATCCACGTGAACATGGAATGGCTTGTTCCAATCTGGTGTGGTCAAGATTGGTGTTGAACATAATCTTCGTTTAAGCTCCTGGAAGGAATTCTCACATTCCTCAGTCCACTCAAAGTTAGTCAGAAGTCCGTACATGGGCTTTGCAATGACAGCATACATGTGAATGAACCGGCGGTAGTAACCACAATGTCCCATGAAAGCTTGTACTTCCTTGACATTCCTTGGCCTTGGTAGCTCTGCTATGGCTCTCACTTTCTCTTCATCAGTGGATATGCCATTCTTTGACACTGTGTCCTTGAATCTTGCCTTGCCTGACCATAAAAACGCACTTTTCTGGGTTCAGGCAGACTTGATATTCTCTACATTTGTCAAAGATTTGTCTGAGTTCAGGAATATGGGTTTGTCTAATGTTGGAATGAGCACAAAGATCATCAACATAGACTTCTAAATTCTTCCTCAGGAACTCCTTAAATACATGGCACATCAGCCTTTGGAAGGTAGCTGGTGCATTGGTAAGTCCAAATGGCATTACACGAAAGGCAAATATACCCCACTCTGTGGCAAAAGCTGTCTTATGCTGATCTTCAGGAGCTATGGCTACTTGATTGTAGCCCGAAAATCCATCGAGGAAGCTGTACACTTCCTTGCCTGCTACTCTTTCTAAGAGATGCTCTGTGATAGGAAGTGGATAGTTATCTCGAATTGTGGCTGCATTAACCTTCTTCAAGTTAATGCATACACGTAATTTACCATTCTTTTTGGGCACCACAACAATGGGGGATACCCATTCAGTGTGCTCAATTTCATAGATGAATCCAGCTTCTACCAGTCTATCTATCTCCTCTTTGATCTTAGC
The DNA here is from genome assembly GCA_020310875.1 of Ceratopteris richardii. Taxonomy (NCBI): domain Eukaryota; kingdom Viridiplantae; phylum Streptophyta; class Polypodiopsida; order Polypodiales; family Pteridaceae; genus Ceratopteris; species Ceratopteris richardii. Next base: position 75,245,636 of record CM035433.1, read on the forward strand.
AGCATAGTTATCATTATATGTATATGGCTTTTGCTTAGAGGGCCTAGCATCTGAGGTCATGGGGATAGTGTGTGAGCATATGTCTGGATCAACACCCTTCAAATCCTTGTAACTCCAAGCGAATACATCTCTGTATTCTCTTAGCAAGGCTATCAATTCTTGCTCTTCTTCTTCCGTCAGGTCATGGCCTATGTAAGTGCATCTCTCTTCTCCATCTTCTATGGCTACCACTATTTTCTTGGTGGTTTCTTTGTTATCATAGGCCTCTCCTGATTGTGCCTCTCGTTTAGGCATTCTGATCATGACTCTCCTGTCATCTATCTCATACTTCTTAAAATTTTCTGGGACCTCAAACAAAGATTCCTCCTCTTCTTGTGTGACTTCTTTCTTCTTCCTTTTCTTTCCTTCTTCCTTAGGCGTTACATGTGTGGCTAGCCTTACGTCTTTTGTAAGCTCTCCGTGCCTCTGGGGTTGAAATTCTACTTCATAGAAGTATTCTGCATCTGATGCAAAAGATGGGTCCATAATGATTTACTCTAGATCGGAGTCACTCGCATCCTCAAATGCATCAGGGCTAGGTTCACATTCTTCTAACACTGCCTCTCCCATGATTGGCTCCATGGAAAAAACTGAAATGTCATAGCCATCCTCATCACAGTGAGGTGTCCATTGTTCTTCATTGATGGCTACATCCATTGTTGCTAGGATTTCTGCCCAGCCGTGGGGTTCAAATTCTTCGTCCGAAAAGACTACAGGTGCATAGGCTGGGTCTTGAATTGATCTATGTGTTTCTTTTGCACCTACCTCTCTGTCTTTTTCTCTCTTCTCTTCTTCTACTGCTACTTTGCACATCCATAAGTGGGTGTCTTCATGCATCCATGAGGATCCTGATCCTATGGAATGCACAGATTCCGTATCATCTTTGGCTCTATGGATGGGATTCCATTGGATAGGGGGAACATCTCTATGAGAGTAATCTTTGAGATTCACTTTGGTCGTAACACCTAAGTGCTGCAGGTACAAAGAATTGGTTCCCCAATCCTGTACCACTTGCAACTGTCGCATAAAAGGTCGTCCCAAGATCATTTCATAGGCATGGTTCTTGCTAAAATCACATATAGCAAATGTATGCTCGAACTCGACACCACAGGTGGTGAGAGTTATTCCTTCTAGCAATCCTAAGGGCCTTTCAATATGCCCATCGGCCATCTGCAATTTCATTCTCGTTGGCCTGAGTGCTGGCTTGCCCCAACGCTTCCATAGGGAACTGGTGGCAATTGCAACTCCTGCACCTGAGTCCAAAATTGCCTTCGTGGTGTACCCCTGGTAGGTAATGGGAAGATAGGTGTTCCCTTCTTCACCTTCACACATATCTCCTATCTTATCCAAGGGTATCTCTGGCACTGTCCTATGTGATCCTACCTGGGAACGAGGTTTTGATATCTCTGGTACTTGTTTGGCTACATGTTTCCATAGCTCTGGTCTTACTTTGAGTAGCTCTTCTAAGGTGAGGTTGCATTGTACTTTAGTGTTTTTCACTACCTCTGTGTTCCTGGGTATGAGTGAGTCTTCATTCCGTACCATGACCGTGGGTGCTCTCATACAAGTAGACTTAGCTTCCCATGGGCCTGTGAAGTGGGGTAATTCTTGTAGAGAGTTAGACTCAAAGTCTAGTCTTTCCTGAGAGTGGGTGCTCTCCTGCTCCTCATAAATGGATGGGATGTCTTGTGGGAATTGGTCGTGTGCATCATCTACCAGTTCAATGGGAGGAGGTACTTCACTTTCTTTAGCCCATTTGTCTTCTTGAATCTCTCGTAGGAATTCTGGTGTGAATCGATTCATAGAAGATGATGTGTCTGGCTCCGTAGAGTTAGGAACATAGGCTTTCTGGGTAGGAAAACCTCCTCTTTCACTAGCCTTGTCATGGTGTTGAGGGGCGGGTTCCTTTTGTGATTGTGCAATTAGATTCTCTATTCTTTCTAGGGAGGGGGGGTTGTCTAGTTCAGTGGAATTGGGCACATAAGCTTTCGATGGGGGATGGGTCATGTTTTTGCTTGCTTTATCTCTTTCTTGATTTTTTTCTTCCTTGGCAGATCTTGCAATTATGCCCTCTAACTTCTCTAGAAGTCCATCCAAGTGTAATTGCGTCTTGGCTGAGCCCGAGTAATTGAAAAGGCGACTGGCTTCAAACATAGTCTGAGCCAATGCGACCATTTTCGCGCAAAGCTTGGTTCTTTCTATCTCTAGGTCAGCTCTAGGGTAGCACTTGTCATGATCCGTGACATTTGGCCCTTCTTGGATTCTGGCCTGATAGGCTTTAAGCATCATGTCTATGTCTTCAGGAGTGGGATCAGCTAATACTGATCCTGCTTGGGGTGGTGGGTGGGTTACGTGGGGTGTATTAGAGGGTGGAGGGATGGAGGGTGATGGGGATGGTAGCAGTGGGAATGTGTGAGAGTGCGGTTGAGATGTGATCTCTATGATTTTGGCCTTGGTTTCTCGTAGACTTTCCTCAAGTTCACTCATCTTCTTTGCCCATTGCCTTTTCATACGTTCACGGCTATCTCTCCAAGCTCTTGTTCTCTTCTTATTTTGGCTCTCAGTATCGCTAGCATATGGGCTCTTTTCCTGGCTTACCCCTTGGTTTTGCTGCACTGCTTGAGCTCTAGTGACTACCTGTATGGGTGCAGTGGAAGTGACACTTCCTGTGGAATCTACCACTAACCCAATAACATTAATAGGAGTGATTTTTGGCATATTATTAGGATTCTTAGGGCAGTCTCATAAGAGATGCTCCTTTCCACACTCTTGGCAAAAGCCTTGAATTGGTACTGACTGGGTTTGTATAGGTGGAGGTAAGGGACAATCACGAATGAGATGATCTCCGTGACACCTGTAGCATGGTCCTTTAGGGAATGGGGGTCTTACTTGCCTAGGTTGAGGCCTAGGGTTGGGGTTTGCATACATGACGTTTGTGTAATCTGACTCCCAACTAGGTTCATTTGACTCTTCACTATAGTAAGACTCACCATGCTCAGGAGACTGCATGTAGTAGGCCTGGGGGCTATCAACATGTGTAGAATCAAAGCTATGGTCACTCGGGTCACTTTCAGAAAGCAATGGTGTTACAGGGACTATAGCTCTATTCAGGTTCTCTTCTACAGCTGCATATTTTACTGGGATCACATTAGTAGGAGCAGGTGGTTGCTGTGCTAGCACTGGCTGGGGTCTCAGTTGGTTTTGGTAGGGTTGGTAGGTTTGTTGAGGTCTCACATACTGCTGAGGTGGGTACTGGTTCTGGTATCTTCCTTGCTAAGGGTATGGTTGTGGGTACGTCTGTCTAACGGTTTGCTTATTGTAGGGACAATCTTGCGCGGTGTGATTGGTGTACCTTCGTTCTATGGTGCAGTATTGGCTACTAGGATTAACTTGGGGTTGAGCCATAATGGGACAGACATTCGCCATATGGTCGCCTCCACAAGTGTAGCACCGCTTAAGTGGGGCAAATCTCGGAATTTGTTTGCTACAGACACCTAGTTTTTGAGCTACTTTCTCTGCAAGTTCCTCAATTGATGTGGATTGCATGGAAGAGAGGCTAGAGGCACTATCTGAATCTTTGTATATCTTGGAAAGCTCTAACTCCTCCCCTAGCTTATCCTCAATGTCAATACACATGCGTACACACTCTTCTATGGTCCTAGGGTCCTTCAAGTACACATATGATCTTAATTTGGTACTTAGCAATCCATCCAAGAATAAAGCCACTTGCTTAGCTGGTGTGGGTAGCTCAGGGACAGGGCATCTCTCAAGATATTGCCTAAATCTTCTTCCTGCAAGTCTGACGGTCTCTTGAGGGGTCTGCTTGAAACTGTGAATCAATGAGGAGGTATTATGTCTAATGCCACTCTTAGAGAATTCAATAATGAAAGCCTCTAGGAGTTGGTCTATGCACCTGAACTGTCTCTCATTCAATGGTTGGAACCATGTGAGGGCTGTGTTCCTAAGGGTTAGACCAAAGGCATTATATTGTGTGAATAGGTCCTCCACTTGTTCTGCTCTCAAGACTTGCCTAAACTCTGCCACATGATCGTATGGGTCTCCTGTGCCATCGAAGTAATTTTTCATGGACTTGACTAACTGAGTTGGTCTCAAAATCCTGGTGTGTTCTCTAGGTCGTGGTAGAGGGAAGTCTTCCATATTCCTTTGATTTCTTGGGGCTCTATGTACCTCAGGCTCTACTCTATTTGTTTCCATCCTCGTTCTTTCTCTGCCCCCTGGGTTAGCAAAGCTTACTTATGGCCTATCTCTACTTCTGTCTCTTTGAGTTCCATGAGCTTGGGATGTTCCCGCTCCAGGGTGACCATAGGACACATTTGATCTTGGTTGGGGGAAAATAATTTCACCTTTCCAAGTGTAAGCATGCCTATCATTTTCTGTCACCACAAAGATCCTTTCTGAAGCGTGATCTAAGTAGGTCACTTTGCCTGGGCTATCAGGATCCTTAAACTCATAGATCATGATTGTTCCTATATTGATTGGCCGATCAGATTTATACCTCCAAAAGGCTTTGTTAGTTTCTCGGTTCAGAAGCAGATCTATGCTCTTATTATCTTGGGGAATCCACTCTGGTGTGATAATCCTAGTGAGAACAGATTTGCCTCGGGGGGTCCTTGGTTCTTCACCCATGCTTCCTTGCTCTAGGTCACCTAAGTCCATTCCTGGGATCTCATTCCCAAATTCATCAGTCCTATCTGGATGACTAGTGACTACATATATTGTCCCTTCCTTGTCTAAGTACGCCCCGTTTTCAAACTTGACAGCTGGGCGCTCTAGTCCAATGGATTGATCAGGGTTCTTAATCTGTACCACAGATCTTCCTAGGCCGTCCTCATAGATGCTAGCACCCAATCGGTTGGTCCTAAGGTATTCCAACTGCGTTTTGTAAGGCCCTTCTACCCTGTGCAAGTATGGCACTCCTGAACTTCCTGTAGGTCTCTCCATACCTTGAGACATCTCTGATTCACTAGTCTCAGAACTAGGGTAGTATGAGTGGTGGCTCAACTGCTGGGCCCAAGACCTAGCAGTGTGGTTGACACTGGCCTCTAAAGACCTAAGGCTTTGTCTATCTCTCCCTAGATGTCGCCCTGATCTAAGGTTCATAAGCCTGATTGAATAACCCAAATTTGCCCAAGTACAAGCTCGTTGCAGAGTCCTTTTGTATTAGTTACTTGATTCTTTTTAGTTGATTACCGTGTTAAAATTCTTGTCTGATATCACGTCGTAAGGTATATTTGAGTGTAGTTCCGCACTTAAAGTTGATCGTTCCACGTTAAGGACTTTCCCTTTAAGGTTCTCGATAGTACAAAGATTATGTCCTTAGCTTGAACTTGAAAGTTTAGGTATTCTTCAACTTGATAATTGCCTATCGTCGCCCTGACTTACTCCTACCTCTAGTCGTTCTTAGCCTAAGCTAGGAATTGACGAAGGGGAGTTGAGAATATTCCGACCTTTCTTGCTGATCCTTGCTCTTTAGTGCTCGAGAAGTTGATTCTCAAGCTTGCACAAAGCCCTTGCTTGGACGCTCTCAATTGCTTCTCAATAGACCTGCATCAGTCCCAAGATTAGCTCTAGACTTAAATTCAAATGACAGACTAGACCACTTTCATGCATGTGACTCACCGACCAAATTATCTCTTGCCTTTATAAAAAACAATCCCAAGGATCCCTCAGTTTTCCTACCTCGGGTATGGTTAATCTTCAAAAAACCCTATCTAATAATCCTGATCTTAATTTTCACATAACCAGTGGAAGTTTTGGTTGTACTCCTCACGAGCTTTCCGACAAAACAAGAATCACAGCAATTGGATTTCGTATGAGGAAGTTATGTCAGTTCAGGCTTCAGGGATTAAAACAGTTTAATCAAGCAGGCAGAAATTCTTGAATTACTTGGGTTGCGGCCTCAACATGCAATGCTAACCCCGAGTGTTTGTCCCACAAATTGACCAAATTAGCCCCCTATTCTTTACCCTAGAAAATTGGCCAAATTTGCCCTTCTAACGCGTTCGCAAGTTCTGTCAGTCGCGATTGACAGGTCAGTCACGATTGATGTGTCGATCACGATTGACAGGTCCGTCGTGGCTGTCAGTCGCGATTGATGGGTCAATCGCGATTGAGACGTGGCTCGAAAAGTCAATCAGTCGTGGTCAAAGGGTCGTTGACTCTGTCAGTCGCGATTGATGGGTCGATTGCGATTGACAGGTCGGTCGCGAGGGTCTATCCGTCGTGGTTTATCGGTCGTTGACTCTGTCGGTCGCGATTGACAGAGCCGTCGTGGGTTGTCAGTCGCGATTGATGGGTCGATCGCGATTGATGACTCGATCGCAATTGACACGTGTCACGCGTATAATCCGTCAGTCGTGGTCAATCGGTCGTTGACTCTGTCGGTCGCGATTGACAGAGCCGTCGTGGGCTGTCAGTCGCGATTGACTGGTCGATCGCGATTGACAGGTCTGTCCGTCATGGTTTGTCGATCGCGATTGACAGAGCGATCGCGATTGACAGAAATCTGATGAATTTCAAAAATCTAAACACAGTTTTGGGAAGCTCTAGGCCTGTAGATCATGGTTTTGCACTTTGTTTGGCAAATGGAGCATTTTTTCTGTCAGTCGCGATTGACAGAGAGCGGCGACACAGAGACAGTTGCCAAGATTTCCGTACCTGCGCGAAGTGCTGGAGAAGATGATGCAGCATGGACCTGCAAGACAGCTCAAGAAACATGCAAAAATAGCACACACGATATTGCTCTCTCGCTCTCTCTCACAAGTGGAATGAGGGAAGGAGGAAGGAAATATAGTCAAAAAACTGAAATTTTTGCGATGATGGAGATGGAGGTGGGAGATGGTGATGATGATGATGGTGATGAAGGAAACAAAAGGAAAGAGATAAAAGTAAAGAAAATACCTATAACTCCAACGCTTCAACTCTACGTCTTACCATCACACGCTCGTCCTCAAAGCTCGATCCCCGGCAACGGCGCCAAAATTTGGTGTAGCTCAGTGATGAGCAGCACCTCCTTTAATGGCAATCCGGGAAGATGTGAGGATGGTATGAAGACCTCGAGCAAGTGGAGACACAAGTGCGTGAGTGAGAAGCACACAACCATGCACACACATACACACACACGTGCACACACGGCAAGACAAAGAGTGAGAAACAATGGAGTTCTTAGATTACTTTCAAAAAGCTCTTACAAGTTCATTTCAATTACAAGCTAACTTCAAAAATGAGCTCTCTAGCTCTATTTATAGTTTTTGACTAGGTTTTGGCCCTGTCCAGACCTAGTGTCCGGCCTAGTTAAAAATTAGGTTCCAGGGCCAATTTGAGGGCGTAAACGGAGTCTAAAAAATACGAAAATTGATATGTAGGTACTTCTAAGGCTCCTCAAGCTCAAGGACTCCTTGGCTTGCACAAAATGGAGCTACAAAAATACGAAATGGTATTTACAATGGTTTTTAGTGATTAAAATCACTATTTGTGTAGGGATTTTCTCTGTTGGTTTGTCGTACACATCTTTGAGCTCCCTACTTGCTCTTTCTTCTTGTGTGCTCCACTCCTTGATGTCTGAAAAATTTAGATGGCCTACTTGCCATATCTTCTTTGGCTACTGTGTCTGCTTGTGCTATCTCTTCGTTCCGACCCTCTTTGTCTTGTGGCTCCTTCGGTTCCCTGACTGCTGCCAACACAAGGTAATAATGTAAAACAGTAAGACAATTAACATCAAATGTGTGCTTAAGTTGTGACTTAAAGATCTGAGTATTTGAGTCCTTGGATCTATCATAATCATATCATCAATGTAATTCATGATGATAATCAAGACATCTATCTCTGGATTACATGAAATGTAGGAGCAACTTTAAAGTTTTCAAAACCAATAGATGAAAGATATAAATGAATATTTTGATACCAAGACCTTGGCTCTTGCCTCAAGCCATAAAGGGCTTTCATAAGCATGCAAACTAAGTTTCATTTACTTGGCTCTTCAAAATCTTCTAGTTGTTGAATATAAACATTTTTATGAAGATCACCATTTAGAAAACCTACCTTGAGATCTAATTCGTATACTTTCCAACCAAAAAAAAAAGCAACAAGAGAAAGAAATATCTTGACTATGGTCATTCAAAACTACCTTGAGATCTAATTGGTATACCTTCCAACCAAAAAATTCAACAAGATAAAGAACTATCTTGACTATGGTCATTCTAGAAGTAGGTGCAAATGTTTCATCATAATATGTACCTTTGTTTTGTGTATAACCTTTCACCGGTAACTTGGCTTTATACTTTTTAATTGTACCATAATCTTTCATTTTGATCTTGAAGATAAATTTAACACAAATATCTTACCTTTTAGTAACTCACAAAGCTTTGATGTTTGATTCTTATGAATGAAACCAATCTCCTCTTGCATTGCTTTCTAAATAATTATATAGGATATGGAGTAGTATACAAACCATACCTCCCACCTTATGGGCATGTTACACAATGTACAAGGAAATGGGAAATATCATGAATCAAGTAACTCCCATCAAGTGACAATTGTGTTGAAAGCTTTCCTCGATAGAGCTTTGGTCAAAGTATTTATAGCATTATCTCGATCATGGAGCCTCTCAAGAATAATGCACTCAGTTGCTAAGCAATCTATAATGAAGTGATACCTCACCTCAAGTGCTTTTTCTCTTCATGATAGACCATATTCTTAGCCAAAGCAATGACACCCTGACTATCATTGAGCAAAAAAAGTACATGTTGAGGTAGACCCATATCACAAGCAAGAAAATAAAGTCACAATGATTCCTTACATTCCTCATTAGTTGCAATAGAATGGACTTTTAGAGTGGAATCATATGTACATTCTTGAAGAAAAGATCTCCAAGAGATAGCACCCCCAATAAAGTGAAAAATGTACCCTAATGTAGACATGTCATTGTCTACACAACTAGCATAATCAAAATCAGCGTAACCAATAATGGATGCATCTCCTCTACCCAAGCATAGATACTTCTCCTTAGTGCCACTTAGATTTCTCAAAATCATCTTGATTGCTTCCCAACTGCTTCTTGTAGGTATTAGAAATATATTTGCTCACAACTCCCACTGCAATGCAATGTCTTGTCTCCTAACTACCATAGCATGCATAAGACTATATCACAAGTAATTCACATGCCAAAAATATGTTTGGTATCCCCCAAATACTTCATCAAATCTCTCAGACAACTTCTTCTTGAGCAATGATAATTCATTAGAGAAATTTTGAGTAATCAACATGTCTTCATCATAAAGAGCAAACATATCAAGATACCATTTGAGATCTTAGTGTCAAGAAAATGATCCTCATTGCTTTGAGAATAGCCTTGAGCCTCCATGAAAGCATCAAACTTTTGGTACCATTATCTAGGGCATTGTTTGACTCCATATAAGATCTTCTTCATATTACAAACTACATGCTCTTTGCTAGGAAACACATAACCCTCTAGTTGTTCCATATACATTGTATATATAAGATCTCCATACAAGAAATCAATTTTCACATCCATTTGGATTATCTCTAGGTCCTCCATTTCAAAGAATCCAAGCAGCATGCACAGTGTAGTCATCTTGACTACTAGAGAGAAGATTTACTCAAAATCAATACAACGCTATTGCTTAGAACCCTTTGCAACCAATCATGCTTTAGAATTTTGAAAAGCATTATCCAATATGAGTTTCAACTTGACATGATCCTTTGTCTACATAGCCTCTTTGTAGCAAGAAGGCTCCTTGGCATCTATCAGCATAACAAAATCTGAAATTGGAACATATCTATCAAGTAGATGTGAGACACATGCAAAACATATCAATGGTTGTTGGATAGAACATTTGTAGAATGATTTGATTGGACATTGTGCTAAGCATCCCACTTGACATGATCCTTTGTCTACATACCCACATGCTCCCACTTGACATGATCCTTTGTCTACATAGCCTCTTTGTAGCAAGAAGGCTCCTTGGCATCTATCAGCATAACAAAATCTGAAATTGGAACATATCTATCAAGTAGATGTGAGACACATGCAAAACATATCAATGGTTGTTGGATAGAACATTTGTAGAATGATTTGATTGGACATTGTGCTAAGCATCCCTATGTGTAGCATTCTTATTCATGCTAGCTAGAGGACTAGTATCCTCAAACACCACTCTTGTCACTTCAACCTCCTTAAAGGGTTTTTTATGCATCTTAGAAAATGACATCACTAGTTATGATCACTGACCATGCTTTAGGATCCCATAAGTGATATCCAAATTAATCATTTTGATGATTTCCAAGAAAAATGTGTTTCTTCAATTTATAGTCTAGATTTCCTCTAAGATTGTTCGGTATATGAACATGTGTGTCACAACCAAAAAAACAAAGATGATCATAATTTTATGGCTACCCTATCCATAACTCTTGTGCCACTTTCATACATTTTAGAGTACTAGGTGAAAGGTTCAGTTAAGATGGCTTCTGCACAAAAGCCTTGTGAAATGATTGCATGATGCAACATAGAAATTAATCTATGTTTAATAGTTATATTCGTCCTCTTAGCTACACCATTATATACTCAAGTATAAGCAGCTATAAACTCTCCACAAATTCCTTTAGATTGATAAGAAAGTATGAAATCATGTGAGATGTATTCACCTCCATTATCAGAACGTAAATCTTGAGCTTAGTTCCTTTTTCAATGTCAACTGAAGCAAGTCACTTTTTGAGAGGAGGGAATTTCTCATCTTTTGGCTTCATAGGATATACCCATAATTTTGTAATAGCATCATCTATAAAAGTAACAAAGTAAACAGAACCACCTAGTGACCTTATGGGCATAGGACCACACATATATGTATGAATGAGATCTAAATTTTAAATTGAAAATTCAATGTGTGTTTTACACATTCCTAGCTTGCTTTCCATAATGACAATGCTCACAAAGTGAAAAATCAGATAAAGATAACACAAGTAGCTAGAACAAGAATATTTTCCATTCCACTATGAGATGTGTGGCTTAAACGGCCATGCCATATACAAACCATAGATTTTTTAGTGGCAACTAGTAAGTGTTCTTTTTGTGATATAAATAAAGGATAAGGTGAGCCGGCTTTGCTTTCTTTTGAAATAACCATATTTCCCTTTGATATGCAAAAGGAGAGAGCATAGAAAAACACTTTGTAACCAAGGTCATCAAGTTCACCAATTGACATCAAACTACATGCTAATTGGGGCACATGGCGTTCATTATGCATAGTAAGTTTTTAACCATCAGTGAACTGCACAACCACATCTCCAATCCCAACAACATCACAATAGTAAGAATCATTAATTCTAATGGTACCAAGAGACTTTGTGGCATAAATAAAGAACCATTCTCTATGTGTTGTCACATGGAAAGAAGAAACAAAATCAAGCAGATGTGTGTTAAAGATAATAAAGCATAAGAGACTCATTAAGCATGGTATTGTCAAGCGTCAATGCATCAGCATCATCAAAATTAGCATTAATTTTTTCTAACTTCAAAATTAAGCAGATGGTGCACATAGTAGTTGAACATACCCATCAGCATTTTGTTCTTTACATTTAGCATTCTTAATGCATAGCAATCTTTCTTCATCAACATGTTGTCCTTTACATTTAGCATTCTTAATGCATAGCAATCTTTCTTCATATGTCCTTTCATATGCACTTGATATCCCTCTTCCTTGATTTACTTCTACTCTTATTACATTGACCATTCTTTTCCTTCTTCTTGCTCCTACCATGTTGCTGATTATTTCCCCAAACATGATATGCATCTCAACTCAGAGTGGAAAAAATAGACTTTCCACATATCTTCACTCAAGAATGCTCTACATATGTCCTTGTAGATCAGTTTACCACCACATGCAGCATTGCTAATGGTTGTGGAAGACATATCCCATGCTTATGGCAAGGTGCATAGCAATAAGTCTTCTTTCCTTTCATTATCCATCTCCATCCTTTGAGCTTGTAACTGAGAAAATATTGCATCAAACTCATTTAGATAAGTAGATATACTATTGTGTCCTTCGTGCAAAGGTCGTATAATTTTCTCATTAAATATACTTTATCTGAAGTTGTTTCTTTTTCTTAAGTATTGTATAGCTTCTTCCAAAGCTCCTTTTCACTTTTAGAGTTCAATATTGTAAAGTAAACATGATTTGCTAGGTGTAATGAAATGGTAGACTTAGCCATTTCATCCAACTCATCCCAATCATCATCATTCATATTAGCAAGCTTATTTGAAATTCCATTTTGTGGCTTAGACTGTCTCCTCTAAATCATCACATATTTAATCTGATTCTTCCATAGAGCATAGTTTGTGCCATCAAATTTCCAAATCTCAAAATGGTCTTTGCCTTGCAAGTTATATCTCCTCTTGGAAACACAAACACTTGATGTTGATCCACCAAATGCACCTAAGACCTCTGATGCCATGATGATCGAGAATTCACTGGAATGATAATGGAGTTAGAATAGTACAAACACCACCAAGGCTCAAAAAAGGTGACCAAATGTAAAATTTTGGTAGATTTTTGGTAGAGTCTCCCTAAAAAAGATGAATCAATGAACAAAAATGACACACCAATGAGATTATGTGAAGTGAGAATTTATGTTCTCACACCAATAATTTGAAGTATTTAAATGGGCATGCAACACAGTGGACTCTCCTTCTTGAGAGCTCCATGATCCTCCAAGTAGAAAACTGAGCTCCAACCGCCACACATAGTACTCACATGGAGGCTACAAAATACGTAGAAAAGCACAATGAACAAGGAGCATCAAAGATTTCTTAGTTTTCCCAAATGCAGTCAAACTTACAATCTGTGGCTAACCAGACCACTATATGTTTTATTAAAGAACATATACAAAAGTTTTTTGCGGCCATTTGGCCTTTCACATGCAAACTAATGGTAACAATCTCCCACTAAAGGACAATATGACCAGAGTGACTGTGGGAGAAAAATAATGAATGATAAGGAATACCTGAGTGTAAGTATACAAACTATACCTCCCACCTAATGGGCATGTTACATGGTATACAAGTAATTGTCTAAGATCATGAATCATGTAACCCCCATCAAGTGATGACAATGTCAAAAGCTATCCTATGGTAGAGCTTTAGTCAAAGCATTTGCAACATTATATTGTATATGAGCCTTCTCAAGAATAATGCACTCAGTGGCTAAGTAGTCTCTAATGAAGTGATATGACACCTCAATGTGCTTAGTCCTTGCATGATAGACTAGATTCTTCGCCAAAGCAATGGCACCCTAATTATTACTGAGGAACGAGGTACATGTTGAGATAGACCCATATCACAAGAAATACAAGAAAGCCACAATGCTACCTTACATGCCTCACTTCCTGCAACATACTCTGCTTTTGTGGTGGAAACAATTGCAGATTCTTGAACATGAGATATCCAAGAGACAGTAATGCTAACAAAATGAAAAAAGTACCCCGATGTAGACTTCTAATTGTCTACACAATGAGCATAATCAGGATTTGTGTAACCAATAATGGATGCTTTCCCTCTACCCAAGCATAGACACTTGTAATTAGTGGCACTCAGATATCTCAAAATCATCTTGATCACTTCCCAATGCTTCTTGCCAAGATTAAACATATATCTACTCATAGCTCCCATTGCAAATGCAATGTCTAGTCTCGTAGCTATCATAGCATACATGAGACTACCAACAGTAGGCTGATAGGAATTTTGGTCATGAATTCATTTTCCTCATCTGATTTGGGGCAATCATCCTTGTTGAATTTCACATATGTGGGTAAAGTTGTACTCAATGCTTTTCCACTCTACATATTGCACATGTGAAGTACTTTGGATATGTACTCCCTTTGAGTATATGCATCTTTTACTCCTATCATGAGCAATGCACATCTAAGAATATGTTTGGCATGCCCCAAATCCTTCATATCAAATGTTCTACTCAACTTTTTTTTGAGAAGACAAGTCATAGGAGAAATTCCCAGCAATCAACATATCATCGACGTAAAGTATCAAGCATATCAAGCTGCCATCAGAGCATCTCTTTGCGTAGAGACAATGATCCTCATTGCTTTGAGAATAGCCTTGAGACTTCATAAAAGCATCACACTTTTGGTACCATTGTCTAGTGGATTGTTTCAGTCCATATAAGCTCTTCTTAAGCTTACAAACTAGACTTTCTTTGCCAAGAATCACACTCTAGTTGTTCCATATAGATCCCTTTTATAATATCTCCATGCAAGAAAGTAGTTTTCACATCCATTTGGAGTGGCTCTAAGTCCTCCATTGCAATGAATCCAAGCAGCATTCGTAGGGTAGTCATCTTGACCATTGGAGAAAAGATTTCCATGAAATCAATACCATGTTGTTGCTTAAAACCTTTGCAACAAGTCATGGTTTATACTTTTGAGAAGTACTATCTGACATGAATTTCAGTTTGTATACCCATTTACATGGTAAAACTTTCTTGCCCTTTGGCAAAGGTACTAAATCTCAAGTACCATTCTTGTGAATAGAATCCAACTCACTCTTCATGGCATGCTCCCACTTGACATGATCCTTTGTCTACATAGCCTCTTTGTAGCAAGAAGGCTCACTAGCATCTGTTAGCATCACAAAATCCAAACCTAGAACATATCTATCACATGGATGTGAGACAGGTGTGGAGCATTTCAATGGTTGTTGAACAAGAATATTTGCAAACTCATATGATCGAACATTCTCTTGAACATCCTATGTGTAGCAATTTTATGCATGCTAACTAGAGGACTAGTACCTCAAACACCACTCTTCTCACTTCAACCTCTCTAATGGGTTGTTTATGCATCTCAGACTCATTAAAAATGACATCACTACTTCTAATCACTCATTGTGTTTTAGGATCCCATAAGCAATATCCAAATTGATCTTCTCTCCCATATCCAAGAAAAATGCTTTTCTTTGACTTATGGTCCAACTTTTGTCTAAGATTCTTGGGTATATGAACATATGCTTCACACCCAAAAACTCGAAGATGATCATAATATGGTGGCTTCCCTGTCAATAACTCTTGTGCCACTTTTAGACATTTGTCAATATTAGGTGAAAGATTAATCACGTGAACTACAATCAATACTGCTTCTACCCAAAGCGTTGTGAAAGGTTTGTTGATGTAGCATAGAAACTACTCTATCTTGAATAGTTCTACTCATCCTTTCAACTACACCATTTTGTAGTGGAGTATAAAGAGTTGTAAACTCTCTACAAATTCCTCTAGACTGATAGAAGAGGTTGAATTCATGTGAGTTAAACTCATGACCCACTTTCTAAACATAAAGCCTTAATCTAAGTTCCTTTTTTAGTCTCAAGTGAAGCAAGCCATTTTCCAAAAATAGGGAATGCCTCGTCGTTCTATTTGATAGGATATATGCAGACTTTTTGAGTAGCATCATCTATGAAAATGACAAAGTAAAGAGAAACACCTAATGACCTTACGGGCATAGGACCACACACATTTGTATGAGCGAGATCTAAAGGCTGAACTGAAGAGTCAATGTGCATTTTATGCACATTCCTAGTTTGCTTTCCATATTGAAAATGCTCGCAAAAGGTAAAATAGGAGAAAGATAACATAGGTAAGTAACGAGAAGGAGAAAGATTTTCCATTCCACTACAAGATATAATGGCCCAAACGGCCATGTCAAATACAACCCATAGGATGTTTAGCATTAGCTAACAAGTGTTCTTTTTATGATACAAATAAAGTATAAAGTGAGCCAACTTTGCTTCCTTTTGCAATAAACATATTGCATATGTATCTTTGCTAAAAAATTATTTTATAGCCATCCGATAAGAAAGCAGCATGGAAAGCAAATTCTTCTTCATTTCTATAGTGAAATTTCATGCTCTTGACTTTAAAGTAACTTTTGCAACACCTACAACATCCAAGTCATGACCATCTGCTATGGTCACCCTTCTTCTTGCATCTTCTCATGTGCTTAGTAGGTCCATAATAAAAAATCCAAGGATTTTGAGAGATTGCATTTAATGCTACTTGATCAAAAGCTATTTCTTCAATACTAACACATGCATAAGATTCTTCATTTGAAGGCGT
The DNA here is from genome assembly GCA_020310875.1 of Ceratopteris richardii. Lineage (NCBI taxonomy): Eukaryota > Viridiplantae > Streptophyta > Polypodiopsida > Polypodiales > Pteridaceae > Ceratopteris > Ceratopteris richardii. The sequence continues at coordinate 75,261,829 of CM035433.1, forward strand.
AGGTTTTGGACTATCTTCAACATTATTATTTGGTATCTTTTCTTCTCATTAAAAATATTCTTTGTGTATTCTACTATAAAATGACTTGGTTCCTTGCAATAATGGCATATACCTCTCTTTGAAGTGGATGTAGTTGAAGTAGACTTCTCTTTGGGTATGGAAGAAGTAGTTAAAGTACATGTGGAAGAAGATGTCAAGAGACTTTGAAATAGGAGACTTTTTGCCTTCTTTGTAGTCTCCTTCTTCTTTTTTCTTTTGGAAGATACCATGGCTTCATCATTCTCTCCCATACTCTATTGATGGTCTTCATCTTGAACTAATAAGAATTGTTTAACTCTAAATGTAATTTCTCTAGATTTTGTAGAAAGAGAGATAAGTAACAAATGAACGATATGTAGATGGAAGTGGAGTTATGCGAGTATTCACCATATCTTCATAAGATATGCTAACTTCAACCTTAAGAATTTGATCATGTAAATTCTTAATGTTTAAAATATGAGATTGAACTGACTCACCAACTTTCATCCTTTTGTTGGTAGTTGTCTCCTCAAATAGGCCTTTCTTGTAGGATTTTTGCTTTGATAGAGATTCTCTAACTCCAATCAAGCTTGGTGAGAGGTTTTGCATAACCTAAATTGTGGAATGATATGATTGCTCCTTCATTAATTGATATAAATTAGGGCTTTATGCATTTTCACAAGCCAACCCTATGTATGTCACATCCTTAAGAGTAATTTTCCCAAATTGTAATTGTGTTGGTTGCTCTCAGTGTTGAAGTCATAACTTCCATCCATTTTTTTGAATTTTTTGTGAGCTAGTCAAGGTGCAAGTTATCTGTTTTGTATCAACTTGTTCTTGTTGATGTTACAAAGTACATATTTGGTTTTATTGCACTAACCACAAGTGTAAAAGTTCTAATTTATTTACCTTAAGAGCCAGGGCTAGTCCTATGCTGGTTTGCTAGATCAACTTCACCACTTGACAACTCAACTTTCCAAGCCTGTCCAAGCTTCTCCAACTTCTTTCAGTGGTATCAAAGAAACTTTGAGATGGGAGATGGCTTTCCATCAGAGATTGAGAAGTTTGATAGACACAATTATGGAGCTTGGAAAATCATAATGAAGGCTTATTTTCAAGGAATAAATCTATATGGGATTGTATCAAGTGATGAGGCAATGCCTATTCCAAGATGCAAAGGAGGACCTACATAAGAGGAAACAAATAAGCTCACACTTTAGGTGTAAGGGATGCTCAAGAAAGGTCACACATACTCAATTCTATCTCTGATTTTCTATTACCAAATATTAGAGGATGCAAGACATCTCAAGAGACTTGGGATGCCCTAGAGACTTTCGTTTTTGCTATTACAAAAGAAAGCAAGAACCATCTTTGGAATTAGTTCAATCAGATGAAGAATACTAAAAAGCAAACCATCATAGAGTTTGTTACAAAGGTCAACGAGGTCTTTGATCAATTGGCATCCATTAGAGGGCTGATTGAAGAAGACGCCATCATGAGGCAAATTCTTGATGCGATTAGATGTGACAAGCAATGGAAATATTTCATCATAGCCTATGACCTCATCATGGATGCGCAGATTCTAGACTTCAATATCTTTCTTGGACAACTCTTTGTTGGAATCAATGTTCATATGGTACAAAAGCTGAACTACTAGCATATCTTATAGCCATTATAGGTCTCTATACAAGAAAGTGACATGGTGAGAATGGCTAAGGTGAATGCCTTTCAAGCCTCCCACCTGAGTTCGAATCCTAGACATGTTTGATGGCATGAAAGGTTTTTTTGGAAATTGATAAAGCGCTCTTTTCATGATAGTTGTTTTTGGCTATTCATGAGCGATTGTAGCTTTTCAATGGAGCAATCATAGCTTTATGTTTTTTTAGTGTTTTTCAAGGCATGATTTACAAGGCTTACAAAACATATATAATAAAGACTTTGCTCATTGTCAACATATCACTCAAGGTGATCAATCTTCTCAAGGAGTCCAAGCTTTAGCAAGCTAAGGAAGAGATCTTGGAGGCCCTCTTGGAGTGAGAGTTTTTGCACTCTTAGAGGAGGTTTGCTCTACATCAAGAGACATCTGGATGAGTTCGTGTCAGCAACATACTGTGAGTAACAAGTCTATATCTATCCCCACTTGTTCATTCACTAGTTTCAGATTTAGATGGTATGACTTCGGGTTTTCTTTAAAACAGTTCTAAACTATTCATATTCTCCATATTCTCTCTCTCTCTCTCTCTCACTCTTCATACCTCTTAGGCACACAATCACTTGTATCTAGTTCCTATTTCTACATAGATTAAGATATTATCAGCTTGTATCATATTCACACATTGTAATTTAACATTGGAATATGAGATAGTGCAAAAGAGCATCCTAGCTTACCGTACACTTTGAAATATCTTGCCTATTATCTCTCTATCTCTCACTCATCGTCTTTTTTAGTATTAAGGTGTGTATGCTAAGGTTCATGCATTGGAAAATCATGTAGACCTATGAAATATTGTTATTGAGGCCCACCCCAAGTGTGTAAATGGAGCTCTGTCTTGTGAAGCTTATGGGTGTCTACTTGAGCACGCAAGCAAGCCTTAGGCACCCAAATTTGTCTTGATTGTGGATCTGTCATCATCGACTTCTTGGGTACCCAGATAGATGGTCTTTTCATGGGTGATTGTCGGAGAAGCGTTTTATTAGGTGCCCTATGCCAATCACTAGACTAGGGTTTGGTTAGGACTTAAGCTGGAGTTTCTTGAGGAAGTTTGCCCTTCCGTACCCATATCTGCTTCAATCGTCAAGATGCCTTGGCCAAGGTGATCTTTGGTTTAGGACCGCTACTTTTTTGCTTCATTCTGATCTCCAAGACTTCATGTTTTTGGTCCAAGACTTTCTTTGGACAAACAGGGAGTTCCACTTGCACCACCATGTCTAGAGAGAAGGTTTTCTGCATCACATAGTGTTGGACAAGAAAAGCATCTTTTTCCATGATAGTGCTCTTGGAGGGACCAAGAGTTGGTGCCTATTCTACTTTCTTGAGTGCTTGATTTTCTAATTCGATGGTAATGCGATTTTGACATACCTAGAACTGAAGAAGTCCACTTCTTAGGTTCAAGTTGACTACATGATCATATATCCAGTCTTGACCCAAGACAAGAGGTTCAATGAGATCCTCGTCTTAACACACTAGCACTCTAACTATCAAGAGAACATCTTGAATGTAGAGGGGAAGTTCCACCTCACCCATGCAAGGGGTTTCCACACCTCCCAATCCTATGAGGTATGCTTCTATAGGATTGACACTTAATTTGAATTCTTGATAGTAAGAAAGTCTAACCGCATTAGTGGCTGCACCTGAGTCAACCAGGGCCCGTATAGACCTTGCACTTTTTTCTTGTCCTACCTCTAAGGTCACAAAAGGACATCGGTTAATTATTCTATGGGAACTTACACCTGAGACTTCACACATAGCCATATGATACCCTAGGGCTGCATAGGCATCTGTCTGAGGCTGATCTCTACCTTGTCTTCTCAATTTCATTCTTCGGATGTGTTCCAAGGCTTCTCCCTGAGCTGTGTCTCGAATTAGTTTTTCCTCTTCTTTGCGTTTCTTGGCCGTATTGAGTCAGTTAAGCATTTCCTCTGTGAGCGGTTCTTGGTATAATTTCACTCGGCATCCACTAGTGTAACTTGGTAGGACGTCGCATTCTAAAGTGGCTAACTGGACTACCCCACTTGTTGATATTCTATTAACAATCATGGGCCCATAGCCACGCTTCTCTAGCTTTCTTGCATGTTGTTTCAGGGTATATACCAAAACCAAGTCTCCGGCCTTCAAGCCTCTATCCTTCACATGGGCATCGAAGTATGCCTTTTGTCTCTTTTTAGTTGCATATATCCCTACGGCAGCTCTCAGTCTTGTTTCACCTAACCATTCAAGATCAAAGATCCTCGAAGAGAGTTCATGACCTGTCCACTCATGATCCTGTGCTACTTTCAGTGTGGGTATCAGGAAGTCTAATGGTAGCACTACATTTCGTCCAAATACCATATGAAAGGGTGTGGCTTCGAGAACCATTTTATAGGCAACTCTATATGCCCAAACATCATGGTGTAGCTATTTGTCCCAATCAGAGCATTTATTATTCACTAATTTGGTCAACACATTGCATAGAATCTTATTGGTGCTTTCAGCTTGCCCATTAGCTTGTGGATGATAGGGGATGGACTTCTTGTGTATCACCAAGAACTCATGGAGAAGATTTTTTATGAATTCATTCAAGAAGTGAGTGCCTCTATCACTTACTAGCTCTATCGGTAGCCCATATCTAGTGAACACGTTCTCAAATAAAATTTTGGCTGTTGTTTGAGCATCGTTCTTTGTTGTGGCTTTCACTTCTACCCACTTGGTTAGATAGTATGTGGTCACGATGATGTATTCAGCATGTGAACTCTTAGCTAGGGGGTTAATAGGACCTACAAAGTCTATTCCCCCCTTAGAGAATGCACGTCCACCCATCATAGGTTTCAATGGCATCTCATCCTTGAGTGTCGGATATTGAGATCGCTAAGAAATATCACACCACTTCACATAGGTATGTGCATCCATGTGAAGGGTTGGCAACCACAAGCCTGCAAATAGGATTGCCTTTACCACAGGGTCTGGTCAAAGTGTCCTCCTGTTACCCCTTGGTGAGCAATTTCCAAGATCTTAAGATATTCACTCTCATGAACACATAGTCTCAGATATCCATCTTTTCTGAGCTTGTACAAATTATCACCAATGAGTGCGTAATCAAGGGCTTCTTGTTCTAAGCTTCTTCTCCTCGTTTTGAGGGAATGTTTTCTTCCTCAAGAAGGCTACCAATGATTCGCTCCATCTGGTATTAGAGACACTTGGTATAGTGTAGCGTGCTCCAGAGGTGGTCTAATACGACAGATTGGGCATTCCTTACACAACTTATGGACATCTGCTTCCATAGTTGGCTAGTGCACTCCGAGTCTCCTTAGTGTCTGTAGAGTTCTTTGCCTTGAGTAGTGTTTCTCTAATGCACCTACATGTGCTAATTGCAACCATTTAGTGTACTCATCCTCCTCCACACAACAAGATAATATCCCTTGATCTGTACGCTTGTACATACTTCCTACCATGATATGGTACTTTTGGGCTTTTACTACCTCCCTATCTTGAGTGTTTATTACCGGGTGGTTAGGCCAGTATGTCAATACTGGCACTAATGTCTTGGCCCACTGAGGTACAACTTCCAAATTAAACAAGTAAGCATCAAGAAGATCATCTGATATTCCTTGTGGGGCCTCTCCGGATGTGAGCCTCGAGAGATGATCTGCTCTCAAGTGAGTCCTACCTTTTCACACCACTACCTCAAAGTCATATTCCATTAGTAAGAGGAACCATCTTACTAATCTACCTGTATTGCATGGCTTGTTTACCAGGTATAATAGAGCTTGATGATCAGTAAAAAATTTAAACTTATTTGCAAGAAAATAGTGTTTAAACTTTTTAACCGCATATACCATGCCTAATCCTTCTCGTTCAGTGGTGGTATAGTTTTGTTCAGCTACATTCAACTGTCTACTAGCATAGGCAATTGGAAGATCCATATTACCTCCACCCGTAGGTTGTGCTAGCACACATCCAATAGCATAGTTGGATGCATCCACATGCACATGGAATGGCTTGTTCCGATCTAGTGTAGTCAAGATTGGTGTTGAACATAATTGCCGTTTAAGCTCATTGAAGGAGTTCTCACATTCTTCCATCCACTCATAGTCAAAAGGGAGTACAGAGGCTTTCTGATGATTGCATACATATGAATGAAACGGCGATAATAGCCACAATCACCCATGAAAGCTTGTACTTCCTTGACATTCTTGGGCCTAGGTAGCTCTGCAATAGCTCTAACTTTTTTCTCATCCATAGATATGCCATTCTTTGACACTCTGCCCTAGAATCTTGCCTTGCTTGACCATGAAAACACACTTTTCTAGGTTCAAGCAAACTTGATATTCTCTACATTTGTCAAAGATAGCTCTTAGCTCAGGGATATGTGTTTGCCTTATGTTGGAATAAGCACAAAGATAATCAACATAGACTTCTAAATTCTTCCTCAAGAATTCCTCAAACATGTGGCACATCAGCCTCTGAAAGATGGATGGTGCATTGGTAAGACCAAATGGCATCACCTGAAAAGCAAATATGCCCCACTCTGTGGCAAAAGCTTTCTTATGCTAAGCTTCTGGAGCTATGGCGACTTGATTGCAGCCAGAGAATCCATCAAGGAAGTTGTACACTTCCTTGCCTGCTACTCTTTCTAGTAGATGCTCGGTGATAGGAAGCGGATAACTATCTCTAATAGTGTTTGCGTTAACTTTATTCAAGTTAATACATACACGTAACTTTCCATTCTTCTTGGGCACTACTACAATGGAGGATACCCACTCACTGTGCTCAATTTCATAGATGAATCCAGATTCCACTAGTCTATCTATCTCCTCTTTGATCTTAGCAGCATAGTTATCATTATATGTGTATGGCTTTTGCTTAGAGGGTTTGGCATTTGAGGTCATGGGAATCGTGTGTGAGCATATGTCAGGATCTACACCTTTCAAGTTCTTGTAGTTCCAAGTGAATACATCTCTGTATTCTCTTAGCAAAGCTATCAACTCTTGCTCTTCTTCTTGTGTCGGGTCATGTCCAATGTAGGTGCACTTTTCTTCTCCTTCTTCCATGGATACCACAATTTTCTTGGTGGTTTCTTTGTTATTATGGCCTCTCGTGCTTGTGCATCATGTTTAGGCATTCTTATCATGACTGTCCTATCGTCTATCTCATACTTTTTAAAGTTTTTTGGGACCTCAAACAAGGATTCCTCCTCCTCTGGTGTGATTTCTCTCTTCTTTCTTTTCTTTCCTTCATTCTTGGTGTTCACTTGTGTGGTTAACCTCATAGCATCGGTAAGCTCTTCATGTCTCCTAGGGTGAACTTCTACTTCGTAGAAATATTCCTCACATAATAATTGATTCTAGATCAGAGTCACTTGCATCCTCAAAAGCATCAGTGCTAGGTTCACATTCTTCAATAACTGAATCACACATGATTGGCTCTATGGAGAAGACTAAAATGTCATAGCCATCCTCGTCATAGTGGGGTGTCCATTGTTCTTCATTGATGGCTACATCCATTGTTGCTAAAATTTCTGCCCAACCATGAGGTTCAAATTCTTCGTCTAGAAAAACTACAGGTGCATAGGCTGGGTCTTGAGCTGATCTAGGGGTTTCTTTTACACCTACATCTTTGGCTTTTTCTCTCTTCTCTTCTTCTACTGCCACTTTACACATCCATAAGTGGGTGTCTTCATGCATCCATGAGGATCCTGATTCTATGGAATGCACTAATTCTATATCATCCTTAGCTCTATGGATGGGATTCCATTGAATAGGGGGTACGTCTCTATGAGAGTAATCCTTGAGATTGATTTTGGTTGTAACACCTAAGTGTTGCAAGTACAAAGAATTGGTTCCCCAATCTTGCACCACTTGCAACTGCTCCATAAATGGTCTTCCCAAAATCATCTCATAAGCCTGATTTTTGCTAAAGCCACATATAGCAAAAGTATGCTTGAACTCAACACCACATGTAGTGAGAGTTATTCCTTCTAGCAATCCGAAGGGTCTCTCAATGTGACCATCAGCCATTTGCAATTTCATTCTCATTGGCTTGAGTGCTGGCTTGCCCCAACGCTTCCATAGGGAAGTGGTAGCAATTGCAACTCCTGCGCCTGAGTCCAAAATTGCCTTGGTAGTGTACTTTTGATCGGTATGGGAAGATAGGTGTTTCCTTCTTCCCCTTTGCTCATGTCACCTATCTTGTCCAAGGGTATTTCTGGCACTGTTCTATGAGATCATACCTAGGAACGAGGTTTTGCTACTTCTGGCATTTGATTGGCTATATGTTTCCACAATTCTGGCCTAACCTTTAGTAGCTCTTCCAAAGTACGATTGCACTGAACTTTAGTGTTTTTCACTACCTCGATATTCCTAGGTATGACTGAGCCTTCGTTTCTTATCATGACCATGGGTGATCTCATACAAGTAGACTTAGCTTCCCATGGGCCTGTGAAATGGGGCAATTCCTGTAAGGAATTAGACTCAAAGTCTAATCTCTCATGAGATTGGGCACTCTCCTGCTCGTCATAAATGGAATGAATGTCTTGTGGGAATTGATTACCAGCTCCTTGGTGACTATAGGAAACATTAGATCTTGGATGGGGAAAAACAAACTCTTCCTTCCAAGTGTAGGCATGCCTGCCATGCTCTGTGACCACGAAGACCCTATCTATAGTATTGTCTAGGTAGGTCACTTTGTCTGGACTATCGAGATCTTTGAACACATAGATCATGAGCGTTCCTACCTCGTTCAGCTGATCAGGCTTATACCTCCAAAAGGCTTTGTCAGTCTCTCGATTTAAGAGTAGGTCTATGCTTTTATTGTCCTAGGGAACCCACTTGGGATTGATGATTCTTGTCAGGACTGATTTACCATGAGGGATTCTAGGCTCTCCTCCTATGTTCCCTTGCTCTAGGTCCCCTATATCCATTTCTGGGATCACATTTTCGAATTCTTCTGTCCTATCTGGGTGATTGGTGACTACTTACACGGTTTCTTCTTTGTCCAGGTATGAACCATTTTTGAACTTGACTGCTAGATGTTCTAGTCCAATGGGTTGATCAGGGTTTTTAATCTGGACCACGGATCTTTTTAGGCCATCCTCATAGATGCAAGCACCTAATCGGTTGGTCCTAAGGTATTCCAATTGATTCTTGTAAGGACCTTCGACCTTTTGTAAGTAGGCCACACCTGAACTCCCTATGGGTCTCTCCATTTTGTGAGACATCTTTGATTCGCTAGTTTCAGAGCTAGGGTAGTGTGGATGAGCACTCAACTGCTCAGCCCAAGATCTAGCGGTGTGAGTGACACTCACCTCTGAAGACCTAAGGCTTTGTCTATCTCTCCCTAGGTGTCATCTTAATCTAAGGTTCATATGCCTGAGTGAACAATCCCAAATTTTACCCAACGTACAACCTCGTTGCTAATTCTTTCTTATCAGTCACTAGACTCTTTTTATGTTGTTATCTCGTTTATGATCTTGTCAGATTTTGCATCATCAGGAATTCTTGAGTGATTTTTCGCACTTGAAGTTGATTGTAATCAAATTATTTCTTTCCTTTTAAGGTTGTCGTTACATGCACAGGTTATCTCTTGACTTGAACTTGATTACTTCGATAATCTTCAACTTGTCTCGTGCCTATCGTCGCCCTAAGTTACTTCCAATGCTATGCGCTGTTAGCCTAAGCTAGGAATTGACTGAGAGAAATAAGAGAATTTCCAACCTCAAGTTCTTTGCCTTTTGAGTTCTAGTTGAGCCCAGGACACGCTCGCCCAAGCTTTGTGATCACCTTGCTAAGGTTGCTTGAACTCCTTGCTTGCACACCCGAATCTGCAAATTTTAACAGTTAGAAATGGACTTGACCACAATGGATTGACAGGCAAAAACAATCTTCAACATTCACTGAGAAGTACAATCCCTTTGCTTTTCTTTTTTACCCTCAACAATATTCTCACTTCCCTAGTACTGATTGATGATCAACATAAAAATACCTATACTAGAACTCCACATAAGACTATTACAAAATCCAATGGATGTCCATGTAGAATTCTCAACGAGCTTTCCAAGAAAATAGAAATTGTAGCAAAGGGAGTTCGTATGAAGACGTTATGGCTTTTCAGGCACTCGGGAATTGAGACAGGTGAAATAGACACTAAGGGATAGCTCACAGTGTCTTCTAAGGCTTCCTTATGCTCTAATGACCCTTAATTTTCCAAATTTTTTGGTCAAAAAATAGAGTAATTTTATTTTGCCCTAAAAGAATGCCGAATTTGCCCATCAATCGCGATCGAGTGATCTGTCAATCGCGATGTGTCAGACGCGATCAACTGGTCAGTCACGATTGAGAGGTCCGTTGTGGCTGTCAATCGTGATTGATGGATCAATCGCGATTGATGAGTCGATCATGATTGACACATGGCCCAAAAATTCCATCAGTCATGGTCAAACAATAGTTGATTGAGCGATCGACAGGTCCGTCGGGGCTGTTAGTCGCGATTGATGGGTCAATCAAGATCAATGGATTGGTTGCTATTGACATGTGGCATGCGAAGCTTTTGTCAATCGTGGTCAATCGTTCGTGGACTCTGTCAATCATGATCGATGTGTCAGTCGTGATTGACAGGTCCATCGGGATGTGTCAGTTGCGATTGACGTGTCAATCTCGATTGACAAAAAACTAAAGCATTTCAAAATTTTAATCACACTTTTAAGATGCCCTAGGCTTAAGCATTGTATTTATGCACTTGGTTTAGTAAAATAGTTGATTTTTTTGTCGATCGTGATTGATCGAAGTCAATGCCTCGGGACCGACACAGTAAAAAATTTTACCTGCTAGAGTTGGTACAGCTATCGGGGATGCTGATTCCTATAGACAATCTCAGAAAGCACACAAAAGCACAAGCACATAGACGCTCTCTCGCTCTCTCTCACAAGTGAAATGAGGGGGATGGTATGGGAAGGGTGATATGACCAAAATTCTGAAATTTCCACGATGATGGAGATGGAGGTGGGAGATGGTGATGATGATGGTGATGAAGATGGTGAAGAAAACAAAAGGAAATAGATAAAAGTAAAGAAAATACCTATGACTCCAACGTCTCAACTCTACGTCTTACTATCACACGCTCATCCTCAAAGCTCGATCCCCAGCAACAATGCCAAAATTTAGTGTAGCTCAATGATGAGTAGCACCTCCTTTAATGTCAATCCAGGAAGACATGAAGATGGCATGAAGACCTCGAACAAGTGATGGCACAACTGTGTGAGTGAGAAGCACACAAACATGCACATACATACACACATGCGCACACAAGGCAAGAACAAAGAGAGAAACAATGGAGTTCTTTAGATTACTCAAAAAGTCTCATGTACAAGCTCAAATCACTAATAAGACAACCCCAAAAATGAGCTCTCTAGCTCTTTTTATAGTTTTTGACTAGCTTTGGTTCCTACACTAGAAAAACCAAAAAACAAACAAGGATACAACAAGGAGATCAGGTAAATTATGCAAAACATTTTGAGAGTCATAATATTTTAGCTCTTACTTCGGATGACAATGAACCAACTATTGTTCAAGATGCACTACAAAGTCATATGATTATCATAGGTCCCAAAGATTCAGATCTTCAGTTATTTAAAGGACAAATATCATACATTTGATTAGTACAGAGATGAGTGTATCTACATGCCGTAGTAGAAATGCAATGAGAAATTAGATGAAAGATTTGAGATGACAAATTCCAAGCCTATGCAAACACCTATGGATGTCAATGTGTCATTATAGTTGGAAGTAGATTCAGAACCATTATATAATCAAGTAGTTTTTGCTTGATATATCTATGTAATACAGATCCAGACATTCAGTTTGCAGTTTCTCAACTATGCAGGTTCATGTACAGCCAGCTCAAGATTCACTGGAAATCAATCAATAGGTATTTGCAGACACTAGGAAGCTTTGTAGGTTATTAAAGCTTGTACCATTATGACATTGAAGGGGGGATTGTTGGAATCAATGTTCATATGGTCCAACAACTGAACTACCAGAATATCCTATAGTCATTATAGGTCTCTATACAAGAAAGTGATGTGGGCAGAATGGCTAAGGTGAACTCCTTTCAAGCCTCCCACCTGCGTTCGAATCCTAGACACATTTGGTAACATGAAAGAGTTTTTATTTTTTGAAAATCTATAAAACACCGTTTTCACGATAATTGTTTTTGGCTATTCATGAGTGATCCTAGCTTTTCGATGGAGCAATCGTAGCTTTATGTTTTCATAGTGCTTCTCAAGGCATGCTTTACAAGGCTTACAAAACCTATATAATACAGTCCTTGCTCATTGTCAAGATATCACTCAAGGTGATCAATCTTCTCAAGGAGTTCAAGCTTTAGCAAGTTAAGGAGGAGATCTTGGAGGCCCTCTTGGAGGGAGAGTTTCTACACTCTTGGAGGAGGTGTGCTCTACATCAGGAGACATTTGGAGGAGTTCGTGTTAGCAACATGCTATAAGTAACAAGTCTAGATCTATCCTCAATTGTTCATTCACTAGCTTTTTATTTAGATAGTCATAGTTTGGGTTTGTTATAAAACAGTTCTCAATTGTTCATATTCTCCATATTCTCTCTCTCACACACACACACTCTTCATACCTCTTAGGCAAACAATCTCTTGTATCTAGCTCCTATTTTCACATTAATTTAGATATTGTTAGCTTGTATCATATTCACACATTGTAATTTGACATTGGAATATAAGATACTGTAGGTGAGCATCCTAGCTTACCCTACACTTTGAAATATCTTTTCTATTCTCTCTCTATCTCTCACTCATAATCTTTTTTATTATTAGGGTGTGTATGCTAAGGTTCATGTGTTGATGCTAAGGTTCATGTGTTGGAAGATCTTGTAAACCTATGAAATATTGTTATTGAGGCCCACCCCACTTACAGCACTCTTCAATCAAGAGGCCAACAATAGCATAAAGGAAGGTAACTCATATCATAGTAATTCAACTAGTGTTCTATATGCAGATAAGAACCACAAGAATTTGAAAGGCAAGAAGAAGAAAGAAGATGAAGAGGAGACTTCCCAAGCCAACTTTTTAGGCAAGAGCAAGTGGAAAAGGAAGAAGAAAGTACCAAAGCATGACAAAAGTGAAGGTCGGAATGTTCAACCTTCTACCATCTATGATAAAACCAACCACACCACTCAAAACTGCTAATTCAATGGGAAGACTCAGAAAGGAAGTGGAAGAGGTGGATATGGCAACAATAGAGGCAGAGGTGGATACAACTTCAACGATAACAATAAGGGCCATAACACAAGGGACTACAACAATTACTTTGAAGATCAACAACATAGTGACTCATTGTTTCTAATGAATCTAAGCCACAAAGAAGGTAAAGAAGATGTTCATATGTTCTACATCAATTCAAGATGTTCAAATCATGTTGCACGCAACATAGCTCTCTTATCTGATTTGGAAATTCCAAAGCATAGACATGAAGTTCAGACAGGGGAGAATACAAAGCATAGTGTGGAGAAGATTGGTAATGTCAAAGCTTCCAATGGTAGGACAAATATTATGAGCAAGGTACTCTATGTTCCACTATTACAAAAAATCTAATAAGTGTAGGCCAAATAGTTGAGAAAGGCTTGCAAGTGAGGTTCACCCAACATGGAGATTTTGTGGAAGATCCATGTCAAGGCTTCAAGAAGATAGCTAGAGGTGAGAAGCAAGGTACGCTCTTTACTTTTGAAGTAGAAGGACCCAAAAACATAGCTCTATTCAACTTTGGGTCTCAAACCCTAAGTGAGCTTAAATTGTGGCATAAGAGGCTAGCTCATGTGAATGAAACAATCTTAAAGGATATATGAAGGGATCAAAATGTTCTTGGATTGCGAAACATATCAAAAACAACACATGATCAACAGATGTGATGTATGATAGATTGGGAAGGCACAAAGACAACCATTCAACCACAAAGGCTACATCCACAACAACTTATTGGACTTAGTACATACAGATGTATGGGGTGCAAGCAAAGAACCTTCATGGGCAGGATCAAGGTATTATGTCTCATTTATTGATGATCATAGTAGATAGACTATTTTTGTACTTTATCAAGAGTAAGAATAAAGTGTTTGATTGATTCAAAATGTATCTAGCACATGTGGAAAATCATACAGGTAGATCACTCAAGAAGTTGAGATCTTATGCAGGGGGAGGGTACCTCCCCAAAGAGTTTGATGAGTTCTTGTAGGACAAAGGTATCAAAAGGGAAGTGACTACCAGGTACTCTCCTCAATTGACAGGAATTGCAGAGAGAAGAAACAAGACATTGGTTGGATCAGCCAGAACAATGCTTGAAGAGAAGAGGTTACCACATTATCTATGGGCAGAGGCTATTTCAATTGATGTGTACCTTGTCAATAGACTACCATCCAAATCACTTCAAGGTATGAATCCTTATGAAGCATTGTATGGAAGCAAACCTAGTCTGGGACATTGCAAGGTGTTCGGTAGTTTAGCTTATTGTTGTAGAGAGCTACAAGCAGAGAAGCAGAGAAGCAGAGAAGCAGAGAAAAGAGAAGAAAAAGAAGGCCCCCAAATTTTTTCCGAATTTGGGCATATGTTTTTGTAAAATATTCATCTTGTAATGTATTGCATTCTTGTAAATGCACTAGAGGAGACCTCTAGATGCATATCCAAAGAAATTTGTAACATTACCCTTGTAACATAGTAGGAATTAGGCCTTTTCAATAAAGTGCTGGTCTCTTGTGTGAAAGGACCAATTTTAGGGCACATGTATATAAGTCATTTTGTGAATCATTGTAAGGACTTTTGGCCATTGTGAGAAGGGAGAGCATAGATTTTCAAATTTACCTCTTCTTCCTCATCCTATCCCCATCATATATGCATTAGTGGGTCAAAGTTGTGTTGTTATTTGTTATGCTAATGAAGAGCATATGCAACTTAATGCTACTCCCATATCAATCAATGCATCCACCAAGTGATATTCCTCTGTTCCCACCCCTAGGTTTAAATAGGGATGCTTGATTTTATGTCCCATGGTTTTGGTCTCTGATGCTTAATAGTTGGCCATGGGGATTGGTTTAGCTCCCTGCCGCTATCTCTCATCTCTTTCAGGCATCCATTCTTTTCGCTTTCGAATTCATTCTAGGGATTCAATTCTCACCTCTTCTCTTATTCTCTCATCCTCTTCCTTTTGGTTCCTTGTTACTATAAGTCTAGCCAACATCTCTTCAATTAAGGGTTCTAAGTATTTCTTCACATGACATCCACTTATGTAATTGGGCAAATTTTCTCCATCTAGGGTGGCTAGGTTCACTGCTCCACTAGTCAAAATGCAATTGATCACTAGTAGTCCATGTCCTCTCTTTTGCAACTTTCTTGCATGTTGCTTTAAGGCATACACCATGACTAAATCACCTTTCTTGAGTCCCTTGTCTTTGATATGGGCATCATAATATGCTTTTTGCCTCCTCTTGGCTGCATAGATGCCTACGATTGCTTGCAATCTAGTCTCATGCAATTTTTCAATCTAATCCAATTGTTGGGATAGTTCGTGTCCCATCCATTCATACTTCTCAGCTACTCGACGAGTAGGAATCACGAAATCAATTGGAAAAATTGCATTTTGGCCATATACTAGATTGAGTGGTGTCCTGACAATAGCAGTCTTGTAGACAACTCTAAAAGCCCATAAAGCATGATGTAATTGTTTGTCCCAATCTAATTTTTTGTCCCAATCTAATCACCCAGTATTCACAATCTTTGTCAAAACAGTACATAATAGCTTATTGGAACTTTTTGTCTGTCCATTGGCTTGTGGGTGATACGGGTCGACTTCTTATGAATTAGTAAGAACTCATTCATCAACCTTTCCATCACTTCATTAATAAAGTGTGTGCCTTGATCACTCATAGTTTCAATTTGTAATCCAAATCTTGTAAATATGTTTTCAAATAGAAATTTGGTAGTGGTTCTTGCATTGTTTTTCTTTGTGGCCTTTTCTTCTATTCATTTGGTCAAATAGTCCATAGTCCTTATAATATATTCAGCATGAGAGCCTTTCGCACGTGGGCTAATTGGTCCGACAAAATCTATACCCTACTTAGTGAAAGCTCTAGCACTAATCATAGGTCGCAGTGGCATTTCATCTCTTCTAATGGGATACTTTGTTCGTTGGCACACATCGCACCTCTAAACATACATTGTTGCATCTTGATGTAAGGTTGGCCACCATAATCCCACAAAGGGAATCATTTTAGTAGTTTTGTCAACTGAAAAATGACCTCCTACAGCTCCTATATGGGACATCTCTAAGATAGGGATATACTCATCTTCATGCACACATATGCTTAGTTGATTATCTTGCCCATGTTTAAATACTTGTCTTCCTATGAGCACGTAATCTTTAATTTTCTCTTCCAATGCATGTTTTCTTGCTAAGCTTGCTCCTTCAGGATACTCAAGAGTTTTCAAAAATTTCACTAATGGTAAGCTCCATTTAGGTGCTACCGTAGAATAACATAGGGTGGAGTTCTCTTGGCACTTTGGATAATTTGTTACTAGAGAATGCATATTCTTCTGCATATCTACCCAATACGCTCCCAGTCTTTTGAGCTCTTGTGGTGTAGTACTAACACTTCTATGGTTTTTCCATTGGTTTGTGTGGGTGTGCTTTAAGAATGTCCCTTGTTCTTCCTCTTCCACACACCTCAAAAGTAGTCCACTAGAATCCTGATGGTATAGGCTTCTAGCCATAATGTGAAGATTTTGTATCCTCCATGACGGATGGCTTTTATCTAAATTGATCATATGACTTGGTCCATGTGTGAGTATAGGTATCAATTTTTCAGACCATTATGGACAAACTTCCAAGTTAAAAAGGTATGTGTCAGGCAGATCATCTGTGACTCCAATTAGTGGTTCTCCATGTGTCATTCGAGACAAATGATCAGCTCTGACATGCATGTTTCCTTTCTTGACTACTACGTCAAAATCAAATTTCATTAAGAGTAAAAACCATCTCACAAGCCTTCTAGTGTTACGAGGTTTATTGACCAAGTATAAAAGAGCTTGGTGATCAATAAAGAATTTGAATTTTTTTTCCACTAAGTAGTGTTTGAATGTCTTTACTGCATAGACCATACCTAATCCTTCTTGCTCTATGTTGGTATAATTACATTTGGCTTGATTAAGTTTCCTACTCACATAGGCTATAGGATGATCGAGCTTTGCTTTCTCTACAGGATGTGCTAAGATGCATCTAATGGCAATTTTGGAAGCATCCACATGAATATGGAATGGCTTGTTCCAATTTGGCATTTTTAGAATTGGAGTTGAACTCAGTTTGATTTTTAGTTCATTAAAGGCTTTCTCGTGGTCTTTTGTCCAATTGAACAGAGTCAGTAATCCATACAGAGGCCTCATGTAAGATGCCACGTTGATTTTCCACCTCGAAAAAAAAAAAGATGTGTAGGTAATAATGAAATTTTATGTTTAGGATATTTTGATCATGTCTGCAAAATTTTGTAGCAATAAGTTTTTACATTCTCTCTCTAGAAAGTTGTCGCATGAAATTTGTATGTTAATTTCGAGCATGAAGATGAAGGAATCTGAAAAAGTGTTGTATGAGAGAAAGGTAGAGTATTCTTAGTAGAAAAACTTTACCTGATTGAATTTTTTGTAGTTCCTATGTTTTATGTCTCATTTGGTTCCATGAAGATAGGTTAATGAAGAGATTTTTCATGTTTTTCATCTCTCTCTAGAATTTTTGATTTTGCAGGGCCCAAAAGTGATATCTGGAAGCAGATTTGGACCTGAGGCGTCTCTAACATTATTGTACAGATTTAAGAACTGAATATTTTTGTCTCTCACAAGCTCAAGCTGATTCCTCACTGTTTTTGAGTTACAGGGTTTATCTATCCCCACTTGTTCATTCACTAGTTTCAGATTTAGATGGTATGAATTCGGGTTTTCTTCAAAACAGTTCTAAACTATTCATATTCTCCATATTCTCTCTCTCTCTCTCTCACTCTTCATACCTCTTAGGCACACAATCTCTTGTATCTAGTTCCTATTTCTACATAGATTAAGATGTTATCAGCTTGTATCATATTCACACATTGTAATTTAACATTGGAATATGAGATAGTGCAAAAGAGCATCCTAGCTTACCATACACTTTGAAATATCTTGCCTATTCTCTCTCTATCTCTCACTCATTGTCTTTTTTAGTATTAAGGTGTGTATGCTAAGGTTCATGCATTGGAAAATCATGTAGACCTATGAAATATTGTTATTGAGGCCCACCCCAAGTGTGTAAATGGAGCCCTATCTTGTGAAGCTTATGGGTGTCTACTTGAGCATGCAAGCAAGCCTTAGGCACCCAAATTTATCTTGATTGTGGATCTGTCATCATCGACTTCTTGGGTACCCAGATAGATGGTCTTTTCATGGGTGATTGTCGGAGAAGCGTTTTATTAGGTGCCCTATGCCAATCACTAGAGTAGGGTTTGGTTAGGGCTTCAGCTGGAGTTTCTTGAGGAAGTTTGCCCTTCCGTACCCATATCTACTTCAATCGTCAAGATGCCTTGGCCAAGGTGATCTTTGGTTTAGGACCGCTACTTCTTTGCTTCATTCTGATCTCCAAGACTTCATGTTTTTGGTCCAAGACTTTCTTTGGACAAACATGGAGTTCCACTTGCATCACCATGTCTACAGAGAAGGTTTTCTGCATCACATAGTGTTGGACAAGAAAAGCATCTTTTTCCATGATAGTGCTCTTGGAGGGACCAAGAGTTGGTGCCTATTCTAATTTCTTGAGTGCTTGATTTTCTAATTCGATGGTAATGCGATTTTGACCTACCTAGAACTGAAGAAGTCCACTTCTTAGGTTCAAGTTGACTACATGATCATATATCCAGTCTTGACCCAAGACAAGAGGTTGAGTGAGATCCTCGTCTTGACACACTAGCACTCTAACTATCAAGAGAACATCTTGAATGTAGAGGGGAAGTTCCACCTCACCCATGCAAGGGGTTTCCACACCTCCCAATCCTATGAGGTATGCTTCTATAGGATTGACACTTAATTTCAATTCTTGATAGTAAGAAAGTCTAACCGCATTAGTGGCTGCACCTGAGTCAACCAGGGCCCGTATAGACCTTGCACTTTTTTCTTGTCCTACCTCTAAGGTCACAAAAGGACATCGGTTAATTATTCTATGGGAACTTACACCTGAGACTTCACACATAGCCATATGATACCCTAGAGCTGCATAAGCATCTGTATGAGGCTGATCTCTACCTTGTCTTCTCAATTTCATTCTTCGGATGTGTTCCAAGGCTTCACCCTGAGCTTCGTCTCGAATTCGTTTTTCCTCTTCTTTGCGTTTCTTGGCCGTATTGAGTCAGTTAAGCATTTCCTCTGTGAGGGGTTCTTGGTATAATTTCACTCGGCATCCACTAGTGTAACTTGGTAGGACGTCGCATTCTAAAGTGGCTAACTGGACTACCCCACTTGTTGATATTCTATTAACAATCATGGGCCCATAGCCACGCTTCTCTAGCTTTCTTGCATGTTGTTTCAGGGTATATACCAAAACCAAGTCTCCGGCCTTCAAGCCTTTATCCTTCACATGGGCATCGAAGCATGCCTTTTGTCTCTTTTTAGTTGCATATATCCCTGCGGCAGCTCTCAGTCTTGTTTCACCTAACCGTTCAAGATCAAAGATCCTCGAAGAGAGTTCATGACCTGTCCACTCATGATCCTGTGCTACTTTCAGTGTGGGTATCAGGAAGTCTAATGGTAGCACTACATTTCGTCCAAATACCATATGAAAGGGTGTGGCTTCGAGAACCATTTTATAGGCAACTCTATATGCCCAAACAGCATGGTGTAGCTATTTGTCCCAATCAGAGCATTTATTATTCACTAATTTGGTCAGCACATTGCATAGAATCTCATTGGTGCTTTCGGCTTGCCCATTAGCTTGTGGATGATAGGGGATGGACTTCTTGTGTATCACCAAGAACTCATGGAGAAGATTTTTGATGAATTCACTCAAGAAGTGAGTGCCTCTATCACTTACTAGCTCTATTGGTAGCCCATATCTAGTGAACACGTTCTCAAATAAAATTTTGGCTGTTGTTTGAGCATTGTTCTTTGTTGTGGCTTTCACTTCTCCCCACTTGGTTAGATAGTATGTGGTCACGATGATGTATTCAGCATGTGAACTCTTAGCTAGGGGGTTAATAGGACCTACAAAGTCTATTCCCCCCTTAGAGAATGCACGTCCACCCATCATAGGTTTCAATGGCATCTCATCCTTGAGTGTCGGATATTGAGTTCGCTGAGAAATATCACACCACTTCACATAGGTATGTGCATCCATGTGAAGGGTTGGCAACCACAAGCCTGCAAATAGGATTGCCTTTACCACAGGGTCTGGTCCAAAGTGTCCTCCTGTTACCCCTTGGTGAGCAATTTCCAAGATCTTAAGATATTCACTCTCATGAACACATAGTCTCAGATATCCATCTTTTCTGAGCTTGTACAAATTATCACCAATGAGTGCGTAATCAAGGGCTTCTTGTTCTAAGCTTCTTCTCCTCGTTAGGGTCATATCTTGAGGGAATGTTTTCTTCCTCAAGAAGGCTACCAATGATTCGCTCCATCTAGTATTAGAGACACTTGATATAGTGTAGCGTGCTCCAGAGGTGGTCTAATACGACAGATTGGGCATTCCTTACACAACTTATGGACATCTGCTTCCATAGTTGGCTAGTGCACTCCGAGTCTCCTTAGTGTCTGTAGAGTTCTTTGCCTTGAGTAGTGTTTCTCTAATGCACCTACATGTGCTAATTGCAACCATTTAGTGTACTCATCCTCCTCCACACAACAAGATAATATCCCTTGATCTGTATGCTTGTACATACTTCCTACCATGATATGGTACTTTTGGGCTTTTACTACCTCCCTATCTTGAGTGTTTATTACCGGGTGGTTAGGCCAGTATGTCAATACTGGCACTAATGTCTTGGCCCACTGAGGTACAACTTCCAAATTAAACAAGTAAGCATCAAGAAGATCATCTGATATTCCTTGTGGGGCCTCTCCGGATGTGAGCCTCAAGAGATGATCTGCTCTCAAGTGAGTCCTACCTTTTCACACCACTACCTCAAAGTCATATTCCATTAGTAAGAGGAACCATCTTACTAATCTACCTGTATTGCATGTCTTGTTTACCAGGTATAATAGAGCTTGATGATCAGTAAAAAATTTAAACTTATTTGCAAGCAAATAGTGTTTAAACTTTTGAACCGCATATACCATGCCTAATCCTTCTCGTTCAGTGGTGGTATAGTTTCGTTCAGCTGCATTCAACTGTCTACTAGCATAGGCAATTGGAAGATCCATATTACCTTCACCCGTAGGTTGTGCTAGCACACATCCAATAGCATAGTTGGATGCATCCACATGCACATGGAATGGCTTGTTCCAATCTAGTGTAGTCAAGATTGGTGTTGAACATAATTGTCGTTTAAGCTCATTGAAGGAGTTCTCACATTCTTCCATCCACTCATAGTCAAAAGGGAGTACAGAGGCTTTTTGATGATTGCATACATATGAATGAAACGGCGATAATAGCCACAATCACCCATGAAAGCTTGTACTTCCTTGACATTCTTGGGCCTAGGTAGCTCTGCAATAGCTCTAACTTTTTTCTCATCCATAGATATGCCATTCTTTGACACTCTGCCCTAGAATCTTGCCTTGCTTGACCATGAAAACACACTTTTCTAGGTTCAAGCAAACTTGATATTCTCTACATTTGTCAAAGATAGCTCTCAGCTCAGGGATATGTGTTTGCCTTATGTTGGAATAAGCACAAAGATAATCAACATAGACTTCTAAATTCTTCCTCAAGAATTCCTCAAACACGTGGCACATCAGCCTCTGAAAGATGGATGGCGCATTGGTAAGACCAAATGGCATCACCTGAAAAGCAAATATGCCCCACTCTGTGGCAAAAGCTGTCTTATGCTAATATTCTGGAGCTATGGCGACTTAATTGCAGCTAGAGAATCCATCAAGGAAGTTGTACACTTCCTTGTCTGCTACTCTTTCTAGTAGATGCTCGGTGATAGGGAGCGGATAACTATCTCTAATGGTGTTTGCGTTAACTTTATTCAAGTTAATACATACACGTAACTTTCCATTCTTCTTGGGCACTACTACAATGGAGGATACCCACTCACTGTGCTCAATTTCATAGATGAATCCAGCTTCCACTAGTCTATCTATCTCCTCTTTGATCTTAGCAGCATAGTTATCATTATATGTGTATGGCTTTTGCTTAGAGGGTTTGGAATTTGAGGTCATGGGAATCGTGTGTGAGCATATGTCAGGATCTACACCTTTCAAGTTCTTGTAGTTCCAAGTGAATACATCTCTGTATTCTCTTAGCAAAGCTATCAACTCTTGCTCTTCTTCTTGCGTCGGGTCATGTCCAATGTAGGTGCACTTTTCTTCTCCTTCTTCCATGGATACCACAATTTTCTTGGTGGTTTCTTTGTTATCATGGCCTCTCGTGCTTGTGCATCATGTTTAGGCATTCTTATCATGACTGTCCTATCGTCTATCTCATACTTTTTAAAGTTTTTTGGGACCTCAAACAAGGATTCCTCCTCCTCTGGTGTGACTTCTCTCTTCTTTCTTTTCTTTCCTTCATTCTTGGTGTTCACTTGTGTGGTTAACCTCACAGCATCGGTAAGCTCTTCATGTCTCTTAGGGTGAACTTCTACTTCGTAGAAATATTCCTCATCTGATGCAAAAGGTGGGTCCATAATAATTGATTCTAGATCAGAGTCACTTGGATCCTCAAAAGCATCAGTGCTAGGTTCACATTCTTCAATAACTGAATCACACATGATTGGCTCTATGGAGAAGACTAAAATGTCATAGCCATCCTCGTCATAGTGGGGTGTCCATTGTTCTTCATTGATGGCTACATCCATTGTTGCTAAAATTTCTGCCCAACCATGAGGTTCAAATTCTTCGTCTAGAAAAACTACAGGTGCATAGGCTAGGTCTTGAGCTGATCTAGGGGTTTCTTTTACACCTACATCTTTGGCTTTTTCTCTCTTCTCTTCTTCTACTGCCACTTTACACATCCATAAGTGGGTGTCTTCATGCATCCATGAGGATCCTGATTCTATGGAATGCACTAATTCTATATCATCCTTAGCTCTATGGATGGGATTCCATTGAATAGGGGGTACGTCTCTATGAGAGTAATCCTTGAGATTGATTTTGGTTGTAACACCTAAGTGTTGCAAGTACAAAGAATTGGTTCCCCAATCTTGCACCACTTGCAACTGCTCCATAAATGGTCTTCCCAAAATCATCTCATAAGCCTGATTTTTGCTAAAGTCACATATAGCAAAAGTATGCTCGAACTCAACACCACATGTAGTGAGAGTTATTCCTTCTAGCAATCCGAAGGGTCTCTCAATGTGACCATCGGCCATTTGCAATTTCATTCTCATTGGCTTGAGTGCTGGCTTGCCCCAATGCTTCCATAGGGAAGTGGTAGCAATTGCAACTCCTGCGCCTGAGTCCAAAATTGCCTTGGTAGTGTACTTTTGATCGGTATGGGAAGATAGGTGTTTCCTTCTTCCCCTTTGCTCATGTCACCTATCTTGTCCAAGGGTATTTCTGGCACTGTTCTATGAGATCATACCTAGGAACGAGGTTTTGCTACTTCTGGCATTTGATTGGCTATATGTTTCCACAATTCTGGCCTAACCTTTAGTAGCTCTTCCAAAGTACGATTGCACTGAACTTTAGTGTTTTTCACTACCTCGATATTCCTAGGTATGACTGAGCCTTCGTTTCTTATCATGACCATGGGTGATCTCATACAAGTAGACTTAGCTTCCCATGGGCCTGTGAAGTGGGGCAATTCCTATAAGGAATTAGACTCAAAGTCTAATCTCTCATGAGATTGGGCACTCTCCTGCTCGTCATAAATGGAATGAATGTCTTGTGGGAATTGATTACCAGCTCCTTGGTGACTATAGGAAACATTAGATCTTGGATGGGGAAAAACAAACTCTTCCTTCCAAGTGTAGGCATGCCTGCCATGCTCTGTAACCACGAAGACCCTATCTATAGTATTGTCTAGGTAGGTCACTTTGTCTGGACTATCGAGATCTTTGAACACATAGATCATGAGCGTTCCTACCTCGTTCAGCTGATCAGGCTTATACCTCCAAAAGGCTTTGTCAGTCTCTCGATTTAAGAGTAGGTCTATGCTTTTATTGTCCTAGGGAACACACTCGGGATTGATGATTCTTGTCAGGACTGATTTACCATGAGGGATTCTAGGCTCTCCTCCTATGTTCCCTTGCTCTAGGTCCCCTATATCCATTTCTGGGATCACATTTTCGAATTCTTTTGTCCTATCTGGGTGATTGGTGACTACTTACACGGTTTCTTCTTTGTCAAGGTATGAACCATTTTCGAACTTGACTGCTAGATGTTCTAGTCCAATGGGTTGATCAGGGTTTTTAATCTGGACCACGGATCTTTTTAGGCCATCCTCATAGATGCAAGCACCTAATCGGTTGGTCCTAAGGTATTCCAATTGATTCTTGTAAGGACCTTCGACCTTTTGTAAGTAGGCCACACCTGAACTCCCTATGGGTCTCTCCATTTTGTGAGACATCTTTGATTCGCTAGTTTCAGAGCTAGGGTAGTGTGGATGAGCACTCAACTGCTCAGCCCAAGATCTAGCGGTGTGAGTGACACTCACCTCTGAAGACCTAAGGCTTTGTCTATCTCTCCCTAGGTGTCATCTTAATCTAAGGTTCATATGCCTGAGTGAACAATCCCAAATTTTACCCAAGGTACAACCTCGTTGCTAATTATTTCTTATCAATCACTAGACTCTTTTTATGTTGTTATCTTGTTTATGATCTTGTCTGATTTTGCATCGTCAGGAATTCTTGAGTGATTTTTCGCACTTGAAGTTGATTGCAATAAAATTATTTCTTTCCTTTTAAGGTTGTCGTTACATGCACAGGTTATCTCTTGACTTGAACTTGAGTACTTCGACAGTCTTCAACTTGTCTCGTGCCTATCGTCGCCCTAACTTACTTCCAATGCTATGTGCTGTTAGCCTAAGCTAGGAATTGACTGAGAGAAATAAGAGAATTTCCAACCTCAAGTTCTTTGCCTTTTGAGTTCTAGTTGAGCCCAGGACACGCTCGCCCAAGCTTTGTGATCACCTTGCTAAGGTTGCTTGAACTCCTTGCTTGCACACCCAAATCTGCAAATTTTAACAGTTAGAAATGGACTTGACCACAATGGATTGACAGGCAAAAACAATCTTCAACATTCATTGAGAAGTACAATCCCTTTGGTTTTCTTTTTTAACCTCAACAATATTCTCACTTCCCTAGTACTGATTGATGATCAACATAAAAATACCTATACTAGAACTCCACATAAGATTATTACAAAATCCAATGGATGTCCATGTAGGATTCTCAACGAGCTTTCCAACAAAACAGAAATTGTAGCAAAGGGAGTTTGTATGAAGACGTTATGGCTGTTCAAGCACTCGGGAATTGAGACAGGTGAAATAGACACTAAGGGATAGCTCACAGTGTCTTCTAAGGCTTCCTTATGCTCTAATGACCCTTAATTTTCCAAATTTTTCGGTCAAAAAATAGAATAATTTTATTTTGCCCTAAAAGAATGCCGAATTTGCCCGTCAATCGCGATCGAGTGGTCTGTCAATCGCGATGTGTCAGACGCGATCAACTGGTCAGTCACGATTGAGAGGTCCGTTGTGGATGTCAGTCGTGATTGATGGATCAATCGCGATTGATGAGTCGATCATGATTGACACATGGCCCAAAAATTCCATCAGTCATGGTCAAACAATCATTGATTGAGCGATCGACAGGTCCGTCGGGGCTTTTAGTCGTGATTGATGGGTCAATCACGATCAATGGATTGGTCGCTATTGACATGTGGCATGCGAAGCTTTTGTCAATCGTGGTCAATCGTTCGTGGACTCTGTCAATCATGATCGATGTGTCAGTCGTGATTGACAGGTCCATTGGGATGTGTCAGTTGCGATTGACGTGTCAATCTCGATTGACAAAAAACTAAAGCATTTCAAAATTTTAATCACACTTTTAAGATGCCATAGGCTTAAGCATTGTATTTATGCACTTGGTTTAGTAAAATAGTTGATTTTTTTGTCGATCGTGATTGATCGAAGTCAATGCCTCGGGACTGACACAGTAAAAAATTTTACCTGCTAGAGTTGGTACAGCTGTCGGGGATGCTGATTCCTATAGAAAATCTCAGAAAGCACACAAAAGCACAAGCACATAGACGCTCTCTCGCTCTCTCTCACAAGTGAAATGAGGGGGATGGTATGGGAAGGGTGATATGACCAAAATTCTGAAATTTCCACGATGATGGAGATGGAGGTGGGAGATGGTGATGATGATGGTGATGAAGATGGTGAAGAAAACAAAAGGAAATAGATAAAAGTAAAGAAAATACCTATGACTCCAACGTCTCAACTCTATGTCTTACTATCACACGCTCATCCTCAAAGCTCGATCCCCAGCAACAATGCCAAAATTTAGTGTAGCTCAATGATGAGTAGCACCTCCTTTAATGTCAATTGAGGAAGACATGAAGATGGCATGAAGACCTCGAACAAGTGATGGCACAACTGTGTGAGTGAGAAGCACACAAACATGCACATACATACACACATGCGCACACAAGGCAAGAACAAAGAGAGAAACAATGGAGTTCTTTAGATTACTCAAAAAGTCTCATGTACAAGCTCAAATCACTAATAAGACAACCCCAAAAATGAGCTCTCTAGCTCTTTTTATAGTTTTTGACTAGCTTTGGTTCCTACACTAGAAAAATCAAAAAACAAACAAGGATACAACAAGGAGATCAGGTAAATTATGCAAAACATTTTGAGAGTCATAATATTTTAGCTCTTACTTCGGATGACAATGAACCAACTATTGTTCAAGATGCACTACAAAGTGATATGATTATCATAGGTCCCAAAGATTCAGATCTTCAGTTATTTAAAGGAAAAATATCATACATTTGATGTAGTACAGAGATGAGTGTATCTACATGCCGTAGTAGAAATGCAATGAGAAATTAGATGAAAGATTTGAGATGACAAATTCCAAGCCTATGCAAACACCTATGGATGTCAATGTGTCATTATAGTTGGAAGTAGATTCAGAACCATTATATAATCAAGCAGTTTTTGCTTGATATATCTATGTAATATAGATCCAGACATTCAGTTTGCAGTTTCTCAACTATGCAGGTCCATGTACAGTCAGCTCAAGATTCACTGGAAATCAATCAATAGGTATTTGGAGACACTAGGAAGTTTTGTAGGTTATTAAAGCTTGTACCATTATGACATTGAAGGGGGGATTGTTGGAATCAATGTTCATATGGTCCAACAACTGAACTACCAGAATATCCTATAGTCATTATAGGTCTCTATACAAGAAAGTGATGTGGGCAGAATGGCTAAGGTGAACTCCTTTCAAGCCTCCCACCTGCGTTCGAATCCTAGACACATTTGGTAACATGAAAGAGTTTTTATTTTTTGAAAATCTATAAAACACCGTTTTCACGATAATTGTTTTTGGCTATTCATGAGTGATCCTAGCTTTTCGATGGAGCAATTGTAGCTTTATGTTTTCATAGTGCTTCTCAAGGCATGCTTTACAAGGCTTACAAAACCTATATAATAAAGTCCTTGCTCATTGTCAAGATATCACTCAAGGTGATCAATTGTCTCAAGGAGTTCAAGCTTTAGCAAGTTAAGGAGGAGATCTTGGAGGCCCTCTTGGAGGGAGAGTTTCTACACTCTTGGAGGAGGTGTGCTCTACATCAGGAGACATTTGGAGGAGTTCGTGTTAGCAACATGCTATAAGTAACAAGTCTAGATCTATGCTCAATTGTTCATTCACTAGTTTTTTATTTAGATAGTCATAGTTTGGGTTTGTTATAAAACAATTCTCAATTGTTCATATTCTCCATATTCTCTCTCTCACACACACACTCTTCATACCTCTTAGGCAAACAATCTCTTGTATCTAGCTCCTATTTTCACATTAATTTAGATATTGTTAGCTTGTATCATATTCACGTAATTTGACATTGGAATATAAGATACTGTAGGTGAGCATCCTAGCTTACCCTACACTTTGAAAGATCTTGTCTATTCTCTCTCTATCTCTCACTCATAATCTTTTTTATTATTAGGGTGTGTATGCTAAGGTTCATGTGTTGGAAGATCTTGTAAACCTATGAAATATTGTTATTGAGGCCCACCCCACTTACAACACTCTTCAATCAAGAGGCCAACAATAGCATAAAGGAAGGTAACTCATATCATAGTAATTCAACTAGTGTTCTATATGCAGATAAGAACCACAAGAATTTGAAAGGCAAGAAGAAGAAAGAAGATGAAGAGGAGACTTCCCAAGCCAACTTTTTAGGCAAGAGCAAGTGGAAAAGGAAGAAGAAAGTACCAAAGCATGACAAAAGTGAAGATCGGAATGTTCAACCTTCTACCATCTATGATAAAACCAACCACACCACTCAAAACTGCTAATTCAATGGGAAGACTCAGAAAGGAAGTGGAAGAGGTGGATATGGCAACAATAGAGGCAGAGGTGGATACAACTTCAACGATAACAATAAGGGCCATAACACAAGGGACTACAACAATTATTTTGAAGATCAACAACATAGTGACTCATTGTTTCTAATGAATCTAAGCCACAAAGAAGGTAAAGAAGATGTTCATATGTTCTACATCAATTCAAGATGTTCAAATCATGTTGCACGCAACATAGCTCTCTTATCTGATTTGGAAATTCCAAAGCATAGACATGAAGTTCAGACAGGGGAGAATACAAAGCATAGTGTGGAGAAGATTGGTAATGTCAAAGCTTCCAATGGTAGGACAAATATTATGAGCAAGGTACTCTATGTTCCACTATTACAAAAAATCTAATAAGTGTAGGCCAAATAGTTGAGAAAGGCTTGCAAGTGAGGTTCACCCAACATGGAGATTTTGTGGAAGATCCATGTCAAGGCTTCAAGAAGATAGCTAGAGGTGAGAAGCAAGGTAAGCTCTTTACTTTTGAAGTAGAAGGACCCAAAAACATAGCTATATTCAACTTTGGGTCTCAAACCCTAAGTGAGCTTAAATTGTGGCATAAGAGGCTAGCTCATGTGAATGAAACAATCTTAAAGGATATATGAAGGGATCAAAATGTTCTTGGATTGCCAAACATATCAAAAACAACACATGATCAACAGATGTGATGTATGACAGATTGGGAAGGCACAAAGACAACCATTCAACCACAAAGGCTACATCCACAACAACTTATTGGACTTAGTACATACAGATGTATGGGGTGCAAGCCAAGAACCTTCATGGGCAGGATCAAGGTATTATGTCTCATTTATTGATGATCATAGTAGATAGACTATTTTGTACTTTATCAAGAGTAAGAATAAAGTGTTTGATTGCTTCAAAATGTATCTAGCACATGTGGAAAATCATACAGGTAGATCACTCAAG
Organism: Ceratopteris richardii; assembly: GCA_020310875.1. Taxonomy (NCBI): domain Eukaryota; kingdom Viridiplantae; phylum Streptophyta; class Polypodiopsida; order Polypodiales; family Pteridaceae; genus Ceratopteris; species Ceratopteris richardii. The sequence continues at coordinate 75,291,240 of CM035433.1, forward strand.
AAGTTGAGATCTTATGGAGGGGGAGGGTACCTCCCCAAAGAGTTTGATGAGTTCTTGTAGGACAAAGGTATCAAAAGGGAAGTGACTACCAGGTACTCTCCTCAATTGACACGAATTGCAGAGAGAAGAAACAAGACATTGGTTGGATCAGCCAGAACAATGCTTGAAGAGAAGAGGTTACCGCATTATCTATGGGCAGAGGCTATTTCAATTGATGTGTACCTTGTCAATAGACTACCATCCAAATCACTTCAAGGTATGAATCCTTATGAAGCATTGTATGGAAGCAAACCTAGTCTTGGACATTGCAAGGTGTTCGGTAGTTTGCTTATTGTTGTAGAGAGCTACAAGCAGAGAAGCAGAGAAGCAGAGAAAAGAGAAGAAAAAGAAGGCCCCCAAATTTTTTCCGAATTTGGGCATATGTTTCTGTAAAATATTCATCTTGTAATGTATTGCATTCTTGTAAATGCACTAGAGGAGACCTCTAGATGCATATCCAAAGAAATTTGTAACATTACCCTTGTAACATAGTAGGAATTAGGCCTTTTCAATAAAGTGCTGGTCTCTTGTGTGAAAGGACCAATTTTAGGGCACATGTATATAAGTCATTTTGTGAATCATTGTAAGGACTTTTGGCCATTGTGAGAAGGGAGAGCATAGATTTTCGAATTTACCTCTTCTTCCATCCTATCCCCATCATATATGCATTAGTGGGGCAAAGTTGTGTTGTTATTTGTTGTGCTAATGAAGAGCATATGCAACTTAATGCTACTCCCATATCAATCAATGCATCCACCAAGTGATATTCCTCTGTTCCCACCCCTAGGTTTAAATAGGGATGCTTGATTTTATGTCTCATGGTTTTGGTCTCTGATGCTTAATAGTTGGCCATGGGGATTGGTTTAGCTCCCTGCCGCTATCTCTCATCTCTTTCAGGCATCCATTCTTTTCGCTTTCAAATTCATTCTAGGGATTCAATTCTCACCTCTTCTCTTATTCTCTCATCCTCTTCCTTTTGGTTCCTTGTTGCTATAAGTCTAGCCAACATCTCTTCAATTAAGGGTTCTAAGTATTTCTTCACATGACATCCACTTATGTAATTGGGAAAAATTTCTCCATCTAGGGTGGCTAGGTTCACTGCTCCACTAGTCGAAATGCAATTGATCACTAGTGGTCCATGTCCTCTCTTTTGCAACTTTCTTGCATGTTGCTTGAAGGCATACACCATGACTAAATCACCTTTCTTGAGTCCCTTGTCTTTGATATGGGCATCATAATATGCTTTTTGCCTCCTCTTGGCTGCATAGATGCCTACGATTGCTTGCAATCTAGTCTCATGCAATTTTTCAATCTAATCCAATTGTTGGGATAGTTCGTGTCCCATCCATTCATACTTCTCAGCTACTGGACGAGTAGGAATCATGAAATCAATTGGAAAAATTGCATTTTGGCCATATACTAGATTGAATGGTGTCCTGACAATAGCAGTCCTGTAGACAACTCTAAAAGCCCATAAAGCATGATGTAATTGTTTGTCCCAATCTAATTGTTTGTCCCAATCTAATCACCCAGTATTCACAATCTTTGTCAAAACAGTACATAACAACTTATTGGAACTTTTTGTCTGTCCATTGGCTTGTGGGTGATACGGATCGACTTCTTATGAATTAGTAAGAACTCATTCATCAACCTTTCCATCACTTCATTAATAAAGTGTGTGCCTTGATCACTCATAGTTTCAATTGGTAATCCAAATCTTGTAAATATGTTTTCAAATAGAAATTTGGTAGTGGTTCTTGCATTGTTTTTCTTTGTGGCCTTTGCTTCTATCCATTTGGTCAAATAGTCCATAGTCACTATAATATATTCAGCATGAGAGCCTTTCGCACGTGGGCTAATTGGTCGGACAAAATCTATACCCTACTTAGTGAAAGCTCTAGCACTAATCATAGGTCGTAGTGGAATTTCATCTCTTCTAATGGGATACTTTGTTCGTTGGCACACATCGCACCTCTGAACATACATTGTTGCATCTTGATGTAAGGTTGGCCACCATAATCCCACAAAGAGAATCATTTTAGTAGTTTTGTCAACTGAAAAATGACCTCCTACAGCTCCTATATGGGACATCTCTAAGATAGGGATATACTCATCTTCATGCACACATATGCTTAGTTGATTATCTTGCCCATGTTTAAATACTTGTCTTCCTATGAGCACGTAATCTTTAATTTTCTCTTCCAATGCATGTTTTCTTGCTAAGCTTGCTCCTTCAGGATACTCATGAGTTTTCAGAAAGTTCACTAATGGTAAGCTCCATTTAGGTGCTACCATAGAATAACATAGGGTGGAGTTCTCTTGGCACTTTGGATAATTTGTTACTAGAGAATGCATATCTTTCTGCATATCTACCCAATATGCTCCCAGTCTTTTGAGCTCTTGTGGTGTATTACTAACACTTCTATGGTTTTTCCATTGGTTTGTGTGGGTGTGCTTTAAGAATGTCCCTTTTTCTTCCTCTTCCACACACCTCAAAAGAAGTCCACTAGAATCCTGATGGTATAGGCTTCTAGCCATAATGTGAAGATTTTGTATCCTCCATGACGGATGGCTTTTATCTAAATTGATCATATGACTTGGTCCATGTGTGAGTATAGGTATCAATTTTTTAGACCATTATGGACAAACTTCCAAGTTAAAAAGGTATGTGTTAGGCAGATCATCTGTGACTGCAATTAGTGGTTCTCCATGTGTCATTCGAGACAAATGATCAGCTCTGAGATGCATGTTTCCTTTCTTGACTACTACTTCAAAATCAAATTTCATTAAGAGCAAAAACCATCTCACAAGCCTTCTAGTGTTACGAGGTTTATTGACCAAGTATAAAAGAGCTTGGTGATCAATAAAGAATTTGAATTTTTTTTCCACTAAGTAGTGTCTGAATGTCTTTACTGCATAGACCATACCTAATCCTTCTTGCTCTATGGTGGTATAATTACATTTGGCTTGATTAAGTTTCCTTCTCACATAGGCTATAGGATGATCGAGCTTTGCTTTCTCTACAGGATGTGCTAAGATACATCTAATGGCAAATTTGGAAGCATCCACATGAATATGGAATGGCTTGTTCCAATTTGGCATTTTTAGAATTGGAGTTGAACTCAGTTTGATTTTTAGTTCATTAAAGGCTTTCTCGTGGTCTTTTGTCCAATTGAACAGAGTCAGTAATCCATACAGAGGCCTCATGTAAGATGCCACGTTGATTTTCCACCTGGAAAAAAAAAAAAAAGATGTGTAGGTAATAATGAAATTTTATGTTTAGGATATTTTGATCATGTCTGCAAAATTTTGTAGCAATAAGTTTTTACATTCTATCTCTAGAAATTTGTCGCATGAAATTTGTATGTTAATTTCGAGCATGAAGATGAAGGAATCTGAAAAAGTGTTGTATGAGAGAAAGGTAGAGTATTCTTAGTAGAAAAACTTTACCTGATTGAATTTTTTGTAGTTCCTATGTTTTATGTCTCATTTGGTTCCATGAAGATAGGTTAATGAAGAGATTTTTCATGTTTTTTCATCTCTCTCTAGAATTTTCGATTTTGCAGGGCCCAAAAGTGATATCTGGAAGCAGATTTGGACCTGAGGCATCTCTAACATTATTGTACAGATTTAAGAACTGAATATTTTTGTCTCTCACAAGCTCAAGCTCATTCCTCACTGTTTTTGAGTTACAAGGTTTTGAAAAGTGCCGTTTTCCAACACTTAAAAAAAAAAAAAAGAGAAGCCTTCATTCATTCATCTTATTCATGTTCGCGGATTTAGAAAACGCACATGGGTATATGGGTTATTTTTGGGTGATTGACGTGTGTGTGAGTGCGTTGTAGGGATTACCTCTATTTTTGCAGGTACGATTCTTGATGGTGGACATGAAAAGTAGATGCATGGGTGGTCCGGAAGTCTTGCATGAGACATGCAAAAAGACGCTATCTTGGAGCATGCAGATTCTAAAAGTGCGGGTCTAGGAAGGCGTGATTGGTCGTGCGCTGGCGAAAGGCGGAGATCCCAAAAAGACGAAGACTGAGAGGTAGAAAAGGATGATGGTCGTACAGTCATTACGATCGTTTTTTCGGCTTCTGGAATTGCGATTGAGATTGAGATTGAGATTGAGATTGAGATTGAGATTGAGATTGTGATTGTGATTGAGATTGGGATTGAGATTGTGATTGTGATTGAGATTGGGATTGAGATCAGCTCGGGGGTGGTCGGGTGGATGAGGCTTCACATTGAAGCAATCTGATAGATTTTGTAAAGCAGATCAGAACTACTTGTAAATCTGCACAGATAATAAAATTCTCTCTCTTCTTCATCTGCGTATACTCTGTTTGCCTTCTTTATATCTTGTGGTGTCGAAACCCATTATTCTGTGTGAGATTGTGACTCAAGTTTAGGAGACTTGTTACAAGTGGTATCAGAGCAGAGTTGGATTCCGGGACAAGATGCAGGCTTTGAAGAAGAAGATAGAAGAACAAGAGGAGCTTATCCGTAGATTGAATGCAGAATTACATAAAGAAAGATCCAACAAACAAAAAGAGGCTACTGCAAATGCTTTCATGGACCTCAATGCTGAAGGTGGTAATGGTGCGGGCACATCAAACGCACGTAGAGCTAGACGACAACGTGAACTTGAAGAGGACGATGATGCAGGTGAATCTGCACTCAAGCAAGTGTTCAAAAGAGCAAAATTAAATGAATTTGATGGTGAGAAGAAAACTGGAGAGGATCTTGAAGCATGGATTGAGGAACTTGAAGATTTCTTTGACCTGCGCGTATTTAGTGAGGAATCAAAAGCAAAGGTGGCAATTCTGCATCTGCGAGGAGTCCCAAAACTGTGGTGGATATCTTAAATACAGACAAGAACACGTGAAGGTCTGATCCTCTGGAAAGAATTTCGAGAGCAAGCAGAGAATCGTTATTGTTCTCCACATTATCGGATGGAAAAGAAAATGGAATTCTACTCTTTCAAGCAGCATGAGGATGATACATATAACTTGTCTATTGAAGAATATAAGGAGAAATTTTTGCATTTACATAAGTATGCACTAGAAGTTTCTGGAGATGCGCTGGAAAGAAAGTTTATTGAGGGTTTGCGGGAAGAGCTTCGCTATCAAGTAAAGGGGTCCGGATGTGTAGATTTTCTTGATGCGGTTGCAAAAGCAGAAAACTTTGAGAAGATGGAGAAGTTTACCACGAAAAAGGCATTCAAATCAAGGTTTATCTCAATAGGACATCGACCCCCAAGACCTATTTCAATAAATCAAAATGGACAGAGATCGACCAACTCTATTAACGGTCAAGGGGGAAGACCAAAGCCGAAGCAAACGGATACACCTAAGAAGCAAGAAGTTATGCACTAGCAACGTGATTCTGATTTCCTGGAGCGAGCTAAGAGGCTGGGACTTTGTTTTCGATGTGGAGAACAAGGACATCGCACTTTTGAATGTCCAAACAAGGCCATCAACCGTTCTATGCAAGCGAAGATAGCTCATCTACAAGAAGAAAACATGACAATTGAGGAAGCGGATGATCAAGGTAAGTGTTCTAGCCCTAGACTTCAATGCATGAAAACTTCTTCTCATTCAAGGGCATCGGTGATTAGGATTATGGGGGACATATCGTCACCTAAGGTTAGTTTCTTGATTGATTCGGGTAGTACAAATTGTTTCCTTTCACTTAAGATGGCAGAAGCTTTAGGGTTGCATATTGAGATGCAGACTAAAAGACCTATACAGATGGCTAATGGTAGGATACACTATACTCGAGGTTGTATTGAGAATCTTGATTTTATGTTAGGAGAACATAAGTTTTTGGGTACCTTCCATGTAATTGAAATGAGAGAATGTGATGTAATCATCGGAATGGACTGGTTAGTTCATAACAGTGTCGTGATTGATTGTGAAAGCGGGATCCTTACTTTGAAAATAGAAGGGAAGGAACATCGTCTTGCAGGCAAGTGTAATTCACGTTTTTCTCCTATTTCTGCAATAAAGTTGATTACGGGTATTCGACAGGGTTGTGAGACATATTTGGTTTATGTGCATGACCTTGAGGAGAAGAAGAAAGAAGAGGAAATACCGGAATATGTTAAAAAACTTTTAGATGAGTACGCAGATGTATTTCCTGATGATCTACCGGGCATGCCTCCTCCTAGGAAAATTGACCATGCTATAGACCTTTATCCAGGAAGTGAGCCTTATTCTAGAGCACCTTATAGGTTCAATATTGATGAATTGAAAGAGTTGAAGCTCCAATTGGATGATCTATTGAAGAAGGAGTTGATAAGACCTAGTGTTTCACCTTGGGGAGCACCTGTTTTGTTTCAGAAAAAGAAAGATGGTTCATACAGACTTTGTATTGACTATAGGGGATTGAACAAGAAAACCATTAAGAACAAGTATCCACTGCCACACATAGATGAACTTCTGAGTCAATTGAGTGGTGCCACAGTATTCACTAAAATTGACTTAACATCGCGATATCATCAAATTAGAGTAAAGTCTGAGGACATACCCAAAACCGCTTTTAGAACACGATATGGTCATTACGAGTTCACAGTTTTGCCTTTTGGATTAACAAATGCTCCTGCAACATTTATGTGTTTGATGAATAATGTGTTTCATGAATATCTCGATGAATTTATATTAGTTTTTCTTGACGATATTTTTGTGTATTCTAAGGATGATGAACATGCATTGCATCTCAGGAAGACTTTACAAAAACTAAGAGAGCATAAACTATATGGTAAGATGAGTAAGTGTTTTTTTGCAAAAGGGCAAGTGACTTATTTGGGGAGAGTTGTTTCTAAGGAAGGGATTCATATAGATCCCGAGAAAGTTAAAAGCATAGTTGACTGGCCTACACCCGAATGTGTGAGGGATGTGAGAAGCTTCCTTGGTTTGGCACAATATGAGAGGGCACACATTAGGGAGTTTTCTCGAATTGCAAATCCTCTTACAGAATTGACAAAGAAAAATAGAGAGTTCACATGGAACGATGAGTGTCAAAAGGCGTTTGATGAATTAAAACAGAAAGTTATCAAAAATTGTGTGCTAAAGATACCTGAGTTAGGGAAGCCTTTTATTGTTGCATGTGATTGAAGGGCTTTGGTGTGCAGAACAAGAGGAGGAAGGAGGAGATGGAGGGAGAGAGAAGAGAGGAACGACGCGCGAACATGCATGGGAGCCTCGAAACCCACATAATGAACTCTCCGTCGAGGCAATGCTCTATAACTGATGTATATATATAAATATGGGGTAAGGTCACATGACCCTTACATCCCCAACAATCTCCCACTTAAGGGTCAATGTGACCATAAGTGGTAACATATACAAAGAATGATGTAGGACTATACAATAATGTACAGGAAGAGTCCGGATCTCTACCCATACCAAATCAACCTACACCAACTGCCTCGAACAAGGTGTATCCATGCACCTCAAACTGCTCTAGACTCATATCGATAAGAGTCGAGCTCACATCTGACTGATGCAAGAACTGATGAAGTTCCTACAAAGCTCCCACTCGCTCCATGCCTATGTCAATCATCGAACGACTGACAACTCCAAGTGCAAATGCTCCAATAGCAACTGCAATGTCTGGTCTCGAGCATAACAACTCATACATCAGACTCTCGAATGCTGACGAAACATGTGCTATCGTGGCTAACCTAAGTATGTCGGCCATGCCTGTATCCAAGGCATCCAAAGCACTATCATCAAGACCAACATGTCCTGAAATATCTGTGTCAACATCTGGCATGAGCGAATCCAAGAATGACTGCATGATCACTGACTCATCAACATCTAAATCAGTCATCCTATCAACCAAGGATGTGTCTAGGTGTGCATCCTGAGAGCTAATATGCTCTACCATACACTGTGTATCATGAGAGCAATCCTGCTCTACCACACCACGTATATGATCATGCTCTACATGAGCTAACTGCACAACATCAATACCAAGGTCAAACTGATGATCACACTCTAACTGAGTATCATCACAATGCTCTACATGAGCATCCACATCATGCTCTAAAGCATCCAACTGATCATCTGAAGTGTGCTCCATATGAGCATCCATATGATCAACCAAACCATGCTCTATATAAGCATCATGAGCATCCAAAACATGCTCTACATGTGCATCCATCTGAGCATCTGAATCATGCCATACATGTGCATCAAGAATGTCCATAGACCTATCTATAGGTAGACAGAATGAGACATGACGAGTCTCACATCGCACATAAGGCTGAACTCCCACTGAGACGAGACTGTCTCTCACATGAAGTACCTGTAGTGGATACCTGTGCCCAACCCTGGCACCTCTGACAAGCATAAGTTGTCCCAACCGCAACTGAAAATGATGCTCACCAAGGAATGCATAACATCTGCTCTCCTGTAACTGGCTAACTGAAATCAAGCTCATAGGGAATGAAGGCACATAGCGTACATGTCTGAGCATAAGTGATGCTCCACTAGGTAGCATAAGACATACATCTCCTGCACCCTCAATATCATATGTCGTACCATCAGGCAACTGCACACATCCATGACTCTCACCTGAGAATCGATAAAACCACTCACGATATGGAGTAACATGAAAACTGGCTAATGCATCAAGCAACCAATCCATATGTGTGCTATCCAATGAACAAGAGGAATCCTGAGATGAACCATAGGAGAAAGTGATATCACCATCACTAGCATAATCAACTACCATAGACTCTCCTGAAACCACTACCTGATCTGCATCACATGCATATCTCTGACATCGTCGTCGCATCCACCTGAAGCAACATCGTCGAATATGGCCCTCATGACCACAGTGCCAACATCGAAGTCGTCGATGTGATCTATGTCTCACATGAGTCAATGGAATCCCATACATATCATGTAGTCTCTGCCATAATGCACTACTCGTCTCCTCATACATAACAGACTCATATATAGAATCCACAAGCTGTAATCGGATAGTGGAGCTGGCCAATGCATCCATATCTCTCCATACGTGGTCGGGCATGTCACGAGGCCTCTGTGCATCTCTATGCATATACATGTGTAACCCTGCACGAACCAATGTATGCCACATCTGAGCTTTCCATCTCGGAAAGTCAGTGCCATCAAATCGAGAAGACACCATGCTGGCAATCCAAGACTAGCAATGTAACAAGAGACTCGAACAATACTCTATCCTCAATAGGATCACAGATGCATATCCATATGCATAACTCACATCACATATGTCTCTGTGGAGAAGAAAACCATGTGAACCACCTGTCACATAACCATGCATCTAGCATGCACATAAAACCATGAGCATAAGCCTGCTCACCAAGTCTCCAAAGTGACCAAGTAGATGTGAAATAATCCTAGGAAAAAATTCGACAGAGTATCCCCAACCAAAGAACAATAAGTAACATGTCACCACCTGTCACTGATGTAATCAAGGATAATGGAAAATACATATACCCATAAACTAATGGCAATACATGCCAATACAATGGCAATACAACTCCCACTCAAGAATAAATCCTGCAAGATGGTCCAATCTATCACAAATAACGTGTGACCAAGTCTAAGTGAATGGAGATAGTCAATGATCCAAAGCTATCGCACAAGCTTCAAGATCCACTAGAGCTCTCTTCTAGCATAAAAGCCGATAAAATTTCGACAGCATCTCCTCTGTAAAATGGACTCTAGAACCAAAATAACCATGTGGGAATCACCATCCACATATGCCAAGAATCACACTGGCAAATATATATCAGTCAATGACCAAATGCTAATAATAGTGACAAACGAATGTGTAACTGAGGCTCTAATCTGGATCACGTACCTGCAAAGAAAACAAAGATACAAGTACCAAACAAGATCCAAAATCAACTCTCACAAAATTGTGTGCAACTGGTAACTAAATCCATAACCAAGTGGCATAATCAAGATATAGACCACAATGCCACTATACATCCATGATCGAACTCATGATGACCTAAACCTCAAAAAAAGTATACCACAATGTCATCTTACATGCCAAACGCATGACAAGATCATGGTCTACTCTCATATGGAGGAGCTACCACAATGATCATACATGTACAATTCCTTGAAGCTCTGAGAATAAGAGCTTGCAAACCAAAAATTCTCTCTCGAAGAAGTTCCAAAGCAAATTCAACCTCCAAGTGCAATTAGTGAAGATGTGCTGCTCTGTGTTTTGCTGTTTCAGACGTGATAACCTCTGAATCTGAACTTTTGGTCTTCAGCAAACTTCAATATCTGAGTCTTGGCTACGTAACGAGATTAAGAACACCTCAATCGGAGGTGCGTAGCTCAAGATATGCTCAAAACAAGCACCTGTTGTCAATTTCACTTTCACTTGCAACAATACTGCTCTGTATTCTGCAATTTCGGCAACCTAAAACTCAGAATCTGGATCTGAGTTCTTCTACAAAGTTGTAGTTATCTTTCCAAGCTACAAGCAGCAAGTTGAATCATCGCATTCCGAGCTATAGAACTCAAGTTATGATAAAAAAACCGATCTGCTGTCCTACTCAATGTAGATTCGCCTTCTACAATTCTCTGCGTTTTTCGAATTTTCGGCACTTCAGAAGTCCGAACAAGGTTCTGCGCTCTTCTGTGAAGTTGTAGCCCTCTGTGTTAGCTACACACAGAACTTTAAAACGCATCAGTCCGAACTTCCTAGCTCGAGTTATGATCGAAATACTAAACTGCTGTTGAGAGATGCCGACCTGCACTTCTACCTCTTGTGACCTAAGCTTCCATTGAAGCTTCTTGCACACCAGCCTTCAGCATGCTCTGATACCAATGAAGGGCTTTGGTGTGCAGAACAAGAGGAGGAAGGAGGAGATGGAGGGAGAGAGAAGAGAGAAACGATGCGCGAACATGCGTGGGAGCCTCGAAACCCACATAATGAACTCTCCGTCGAGGCAATGATCTATAACTGATGTATATATATAAATATGGGGTAAGGTCACATGACCTTTACATCCCCAACAGTGATGCTAGTGGAAGCCAAATCGGATGCGTTCTTTCACAAGAAGGGAGGGTAGTGGCTTATGAGTCAAGGAAATTAAGGAAACATGAACTAAATTATACAACACATGACTTAGAAATGCTTGCAGTTGTTCATGCACTTAAACATTGGAGACACTTATTGCTAGGAGTAATTTTTGAATTAAGAACAGATCATCAAAACCTTAAATACATATTTACTCAACCTTTACTTAACAATAGACAAAAACAATGGATCCAATTGCTAAGTGAATATGATTTTGATATTTAATACTTAGCAGGAAAAGAAAACAAGGTGGCCGATGCTTTGAGTCGTAAACCCCTATGCAGTTCAATTTCTACTTTATCCTCTGATTTTGATATTGGAAAAGAATTAAAAGAAGATTTATTTTATGCAGGAATCTTGGAATTTTTTGGTATGAATCCAGGTTCTATGTTTCAGGGAAAATTTCATTTGAGAAATAATGATTTGTATTGTAATTCTCGTTTATGTATTTCTTCAGAATCTGTTTTGAAAGAAAAGATCCTGCATGACTGTCATGATGCACCTTTCTCTGCACACCCTGGTTTTTCTAGAACTTATGCAAAAGTGAAAGCTTCATATTATTGGCCACGTATGAAATATGATATTAAGAGGTATGTCGAAGAATGTCTGAAATGTCAACAGGTTAAGGCCGAATTTAAAAGGAGTCCTGGCATGTTACAACCATTAGATGTGCCTGATCAGAAATGGGAATCCATCTCTATGGATTTCATAACAAAGTTGCCTGTGACCAGAAGTGGGCATGATACCATCTTTGTTGTCGTGGACCGTCTTACAAAGATGGCACATTTTCTTCCCATGAGGAAAAGTGACACAGCTTTGCATGTTGCTAAACTTTTCATAAAAGAAATTTTTAGGTTACATGGTATACCCAAAAGTATAATTTCTGATAGGGATGCAAGGTTCACATCTAATTTTTGGAAAGCAACTTTTCAATCCATAGGAATAGAATTACACATGAGTACTGCATTTCATCCTCAAACCGATGGTGAGACCGAGAGGGTTAACAGGGTGTGTAGCTCAGTGATGAGTAGCACCTCCTTTAATGTCAATCCGGGAAGACGTGAGGATGGTATGAAGACCTCGAGCAAATGGCGGCACAAGTGCGTGAGTGAGAAGCACACAAGCATGCACACACATACACACACACGCGCACACACGGCAAGACAAAGAGTGAGAAGCAATGGAGTTCTTAGATTACTGTCAAGAAGCTCTTACAAGTTCGTTTCAATTACAATCTACCTCAAAAATGAGCTCTCTAGCTCCTTTTATAGTTTTTGACCAGCTTTGGCCCTGTCCAGACCTAGTGTCCGGCCTAGTTAAAAATTAGGTTCCAGGGCTTATTTGAGGGCTCAAACGAGATCTAAAAAATACGAAAATTGGCAGGTAGATACTTCTAAAGCTCCTCAAGCTCAAGGACTCCTTGGCTTGCACAAAATGGAGCTCTCTAGCTCCTTTTATAGTTTTTGACTAGCTTTGGCCCTGTCCAGACCTAGTGTCCGGCCTAGTTAAAAATTAGGTTCCAGGGCTTATTTGAGGGCTCAAACGAGATCTAAAAAATACGAAAATTGGCAGGTAGATACTTCTAAAGCTCCTCAAGCTCAAGGACTCCTTGGCTTGCACAAAATGGAGCTACAAAAATATGAAATGGTATTTACAGTGGTGTTTAGTGATTAAAATCACTATTTGTGTAGGGATTTTCTCTGTTGATTTGTCATACACCTCTTTGAGCTCCCTACTGGCTCTTTCTTCTTGTGTGCTCAACTCCTTGATGTCTGAAAATTTTAGATGGCCTACTTGCCAGATCTTCTTTGACTGCCATGTCTGCTTGTGTTGTCCCTTCGCTCTGACTCTCTTCGTCTTGTGGCTCCTTCGATTCCTTGACTGCTGCCAACACCCCCCCCCCCCACTCTCGCGTCTGTCGCCCCTGACAGACCCTTGTCTAGAGGGTTTTTGAACATAATATTGGACGACATCGGAGGCTAGGTGGTGTTCTTCGAGTCGTAAGCCGCGTGCTAGATCTGTGAGCAAATCATCCCAATTCACAGGTCCGGGAACATCTGGATGAGGCACCCTCAATTGTTCTGAGTAAATAGTTCTCTCCACAGCAAATAATTGGAGGAGATGTGATGGTCTGGGTATAAAGATTTTGGAGTGATATTCCCAGAATCCTGTGATGAACATCTCCTCAAATGTCTGTTTAAAGCAGGCTGGGAGGTACTTGATTCTGGTGTGCCAAGCATATATTACCTCAATTGACGGGGTGGTACTCATATCGTACACTAGATCCTGGTTTCCTGTCACAAAGCCTGCACCTGAGAAGTGAGGGTCCTTAATGTTCTTAAACGTCCTGAAAGTGATCAGCATTAATTCAAATATTTTCATACACATCTGGGCCATCACATCAGGATTATTGCGTAGCCGAGTACTCCAGTGACGGATTGTAGAAATCATGTAGTTGACCGTGGGGGGTCCTCGTGGAGGTGCTAGATAAACATAATTAAACCATTTTGCATAGGCTTTGATGTCTCTAACGGCAATAGTGAATTCAGGCCAGGTGCGTCGTCGAAGAACTGGAATGTAACAAGGGTTATACTTAATAAACAACGGCATATTATTCCAGGTTCGGACCATTTCTGGATACGTTTCCAAAAGCCTGATTCTCCAGGTGGGTTGATGGATGGACCCACGCTGAGCACTCTCCGGTATATCGTCTGGACCAAATTGTGTAGCAAATGTGGGAGGCTTGCCGCATTGTCGTTGAATCTCGGCGTTGTAATCGGCCAAAAGTATGCAGTATGGCACATATTGGTCATTATTGGTGCCGATCCATCTATGATGAGACATACTTTTGAAATATTCTGACTTTATGACAGTTTCTTCTAGGTTGGCTAGTGATTGGATCTGAATGGCCACCCGTTCTTCGTGTGTGTTCGCTGTCCTTTCCAGTGTCTGAAGCCACTCGGGTGCTTCCACTTCCAAGGTGTCTAGTCCCTCTGAGGTTCGTCGCCCGCCTGGCATTGGCATAGGAACATACGGTTCTTCGTACGAATCATCTACTTCAATAGGGACCAACTCTTCTGGCTCTGGTTCTACCACTGGAGAGGGCTTCCTCTCGTATGTCAGTAACCTCTTTTGTAGTTCTGCTACCTGCTCAGTTAAGGCCTTTACTTCGTCTAAGGTAGAGGTTGATGGGACACTCTTCGGTTGTTCTTCCTGTTCCTTAAGTCTGCTCTGTAGTGTGTCACGTTCTCTTTCCAAGTCATCATGGGCTTCCAAGAGATCTGCATAGCTTTCCAAAATGGTTTTCATCGTCTCCGTGGGAACTGCTTTGAACTGCTCTGGATCTATCTCGTGGGGAGAGCCTTCCATTGCCGCTTCCAGATTCTCTTCATTTTGTTTTTGCAGTCTCTTGTTCTCTTCCAGTGCTGTGGCCATATGTTTCCTGAGTAGCGCCAAGTTACGTCTGACTCGTAGGTTATCGGCCTGGTATACTTCGAGCAAGGCTTCTAGTTGTTTGACGCTTGATTCTGTCGATGGTTGTGGTGCCTCCAATAGTGTTTGGTGAGCCTGCTCAAGCGTTGTATAGCGTTGATTCACTTCTGCATTTTCCTCTTGTAGAATGTGAAATTGCCTTTGTAAGTTCTGGTGATGTGTTGTCAGTTGTTGATACCGGCCGTCCAGAGCTCTGTACTCATTCTGAAGCTGATATACACATTGATTTAATGCTAAAAATATGCTATTTACATTAAACGATGCTGGGAGGGGTGAAGATGCAGGGGGAATGGGGGCGGGAAAGGGAGTTGTGAATGATGTGGATGCAAGTGGAGATGTGGGTGGAGGGGGTATGGGAGATGAAGGTGGCATGGGGGGAGGGAGCGGTGTTGTGGCAGGAGATGTTTCCATAGTGTCAATTGTTTGAGTGACAGTGTAGATGGGGATAGTGGGTGGAGTGGATGTGACGTCAGTGAAAAGAGTGGTGAAAGTGGGCATGGTGACTCCCCCGAATTGGATTCCCGGGGAGAGTGGAATTCCCATGACAATGGTGGTGGTAGTGGACGTGGTGGTGCTAGTGTCATGTGGTGGAGTGAATTGTGTAGTGCGAGGTGGGGATGGTGGTGACAGTGGTGCTTCCTGATGTTCGTCTGCTTGCGTTGTCTCTCCTGGTGCTTATACATTGATATGAATTTGTTTCCCGGACCTCCTGGGACGAACGGGAACCCTCTTCTCAAATCTGTGAATGTAGGCCATTGCCTCATGGATGGCCTCATCCACTCCGACTGCGTCGGCATGAAGGTTTATGGACTCAATGAACATGTCGTCCACACCTTCCTCAGCTAGCAACTGGTTCATGAGTTTCTTGCCCGCTTCCAGTGACATTTTATGTTGTTCTTGAACTAGTTGCATGGTTCGATATAGTCTTTTGATTTGTGCCGAATACGCAGGGGCACTTGCCAGCTCGGAAAGCTCGTCATATTCTTGTTCCTCGTAGGCTTCTTCTTCTTGTTCTGTCTCTTGTTCCTCGGCGTCGACTTCTACCACTTCTGGTCGGGTGGGGGCTGCTGTTGTTGTCTGGGGTTGTGGTTCCTGAGCACGTTCTGTTTCCGTCTCGAGATTAGAGTCATAGATCAGTCGGGCTACTTCTTCATCCGTGAGATCATTTAGAGTAAAACCCTGTGGAAATTCCAAATCTGAGGGGACGGGTGGAAATACCAGATTGGGTCCCTCTGTACTTGGTCTTGGTAGCCGGATGGTGAATGGCCTAATGCGTCGTGTCTGGGGAGGGGTAATTTCTGGTGTAGTGGTGGCTCCCCTTGGTTGAGCACAGGGTAATTGTACTCCCCCCCTCATCTTCTTTGATGGGGGACCTGCTGCTGATAGTCTTCTCTGGAATTCCTGGGCGCGGGGCCATATGAGTGCCCGCTGAATAGGCACGTCATAGGCCAGACATCGGTAGATTATCTTTGTTAGAGCGCAACATCCATGAAGCACATTTTTCTGCTTCTTGTTCCACCTTTGATGGGCTAGGTGGATCTGATCTATGATCCAATGTGGCACATTGATGGGAAGTCCTTCCGTCTCTGCCAGATACAAGCTGAACCATATTTTCTTTGGGGGCATTGTGAATCTTTCCTGGGCGGGGAAAGCAAAATGTTGCATGACGGTCCGCAGGTGAAGGGCAATGGTAGGTATCATCGCTACCATATCCTTCAACTTATTAAGATCTTTGTGTTTCATTCGACCTGGAACCATTGTTTCCTTTTCCGTGGGGATGTGCATGCCATACATGCCCAACGCTTCTCGTACCAGATTAAGGGTCAGCTTGAATCTTTTAAGCTCATGACCCGGCAGCAGTGAGGGTAACACAAAGGTGCTGTCGCCTCCCTTGGCCCTGCTTGGCGTGATGGTACTGATAAGATATGAACATCGTAAGAAATCCGGCTTTGGTAAGTGGGCCCTGAAATAACTGTCCACACCGGCTTTGGTCCATACTGATCGCATGACTTCGGCGTTCTGATAGCTTTCAAACTCACGCGTGAAAAAGTGGTATCGTCCCCATTTACCATTAAATTCCAATTCTGCTTCCTAGAAATAGGTTCCATCGCCCAATGGTCCAGCGACATCACTGAACCAGTGAGCGTGTTTACCTACTTGAGAAGTGTGTCCTTGAGGAGGATCCTGAATGGGGAGCACATGCACGGCTTGAAGTTCTTGCGGCCTTGCGGTGAGATGTGGCTCGAGGAGGAGTGTTTCTATGTCCAAAATCTGTGCACTGGATCCGGCTTGAGAACTGGCACCTCCTGCTTCTGCCATGGCCCTGCTTGTTGGTTGGTTCTGTGAGAATATAGAACCACGTGTTAACATCGTAATGGACAGAATAAATCCGTTGTTGTCCCCGTTACAACATTAACATGAGGTAGATGGTGAGTTAGTGGTTAGTAAGTGCACGAAGACAGTGTGTGTAGTTAATGCTTGGGTAGTCCTAGGAGACTAATGCAGTTAGTAAGTGGGGATGAATTTACAAATTGGGGTCGGGGGGTTTATTACAGGTCTTAGGCTGCCAAATGCAGTGGATGGGTTTTGTTCTTGGTTTCATAGAGACTCTAGAGAGCTTTATAGGTGTATCGGCTTGAAAATGAGGCCTTTTAGGGACCCATTTACAAGCGATTATGTTCGTGCTCATGGGCCTTGGTGTGTTCTTGAGTGTTGAAAACGAGTGAATGATGGCTGTGCGAGTGAATGGGTTACGCTGTATAGGTTGTGGCCTCGGCGTAGCTATTTGCGCCCGCAAGCAAGCCTTAGGCACCCAAATTTGTCTTGATTGTGGGCTAGCCTTCATCGACTTCTTGGGCACCCAAATAGATTTCACGTTAGCAGACGAATTTCTGAAAGACTTCTTATTAGTGTCGTGTTGTTGGTTACTAATAAGAGGCTTTGCCCGTGTGGTTGGCGTGAGTGCAACCGGGTGTTCGCCTTTCCGCACCCACACTTGGTTTACTTGCTGGGACATTCTGCTGCGCAGGTACTTTTGATTTGCGGCATAGGTAGTACTTTGCTTCTTCTGCCTTTGATCCACCTTTGGTTGCTGCCTCCTTCTGGCCTTTGGAAAAGAAGGGAGTTCCGTTTCATCCCTGACTCCTTTTTTGAGAATATCATTCCTCTGCAACACATAGTTTTGGACAAGAACAGCATGGTCAACTTTATGTGCACCCCTGGAGGGACCAGGAGTCTGTGCCTTTCATAGTTCCTTGAGTGCTTCATTATCTAACTCTACTGTAATTCGACTATGATTGACCCATACCTGAAGAAGTCCACTTCTTAGGTTTAAGTTGACTGCTTGGTCATAGATCCAGTCTTGACCCAAGACAAGGGGTTCCGTGAGGTCCTCATCTTGACACACTAGTACTTTAACTGTCATTGCCTCATCATGAATGTAGAGGGGAAGTTCCACCTCGCCCATGCAAGGGGTTTCCACGCCTCCCAATCCTATGAGATATGCTTCCACAGGATTGACAGTTAACTGCAACTCTTGACAGTAAGACACTCTAACAGCACTAGTAGCTGCACCTGAGTCAATCAAGGCTCTTACGGTCCTTGCACTCTTTCCTTGTCCAATATCTATGGTTATGAAAGGACGTCGATCGGTTATCTTGTGTGAGCTAACACCTGAAACTTCGCACATAGCCATGTCATATCTTTGATCTGCATATGCATCTTGCCTAGGGTGCTCTCCACCTTGTCTTCTTAATTTCATCCTTCTGATGCGTTCTAAAGCTTCTGCTTGAGCTTCTTCTCGAATTCGCTTTTCTTCTTCCTTGCGTTTCTTAGCAGTGTTGAGTCGGCTGAGCATTTCCTCCGTGAGGGGTTCCTGATACAACTTGATTCTGCAACCGCTAATATAGTTTGGGAGAACATCACCCTCTAATGTGGCTAGTTGTACTGCTCCACTCGTGGAAATCCTATTGATGATCATAGGTCCGTAGCCTCTCTTTTCCAGCTTTCTTGCGTGTTGTTTCAGTGTATAGACTAAAACTAGATCTCCTGCTTTCAAGCCCTTATCCTTCACATGGGCATCAAAGTATGCCTTCTGCCTCTTCTTAGCTGCATAGATTCCTGCAGCTGCTCTCAGTCTTGTTTCTCCTAATCGTTCAAGGTCAAAGATCCTAGAGGAGAGCTCATGACCTGTCCATTCATGCTCTTGTGCTACTCTCAATGTAGGAATCAAGAAGTCCAAGGGTAGCACAGCGTTTTGGCCAAATACCATCTGAAAGGGGGTGGCTTGGAGTACCGTTTTGTAGGCAACTCGGTATGCCCAAACAGCATGGTGTAGCTGTTTGTCCCAATCAGAGCATTTCGTGTTCACTAATTTTGTCAGTACATTGCATAAGATCTTATTGGTGCTCTCAGCTTGTCCATTAGCTTGAGGGTGATAGGGGGCAGACTTCTTATGTATTACCAAGAATTCTTGGAGTAGATTTTCAATCACTTCGTTCAAGAAATGAGTGCCTTTATCACTTACAAGCTCTATAGGTAGCCCATATCTTGTGAATACATTCTCAAACAAGAATTTAGCAGTTGTCTGAGCATCATTCTTTGTCGTAGCTTTTACCTCTACCCACTTAGTTAGATAGTTTGTTGCAACAATGATGTATTCCGCATGAGAACCCTTAGCTGGGGGATTAATAGGACCTACGAAGTCTATTCCCCACTTAGAGAACGCACGTCCACCCATCATAGGTTTCAGTGGCATCTCATCTTTGCGTATAGGATACTGAGTCCTCTGACAGACATCACACCGTTTCACATAGGTATGTGCATCCATGTGAAGGGTAGGCCACCAGAAGCCCGCAAATAGTATTGCCTTGATCACCCGATCCGGTCCAAAGTGTCCTCCTGCTACACCTTGGTGAGCAGTTTCCAAGATCTTAAGATATTCACTTTCATGGACACATAGCCTTAGGTAACCATCTTTACCACGCTTATATAGATTATCACCAATGAGTGAGTAATCCAGGGCTTCTTGTTCTAAACTCCTTTTCCTCGCCAGAGTCATGTCTGGAGGGAATGTGTTTGTCCTCAGGAAGGATACTAGAGGTTCACTCCAATCTGGCACAATGGATACTTGATAAAGAGTGGCGTGTTCCACAGGTGGTTTAGTGCAGCAGATTGGGCATTCCTTGCACAACTTTTGGACATCAGCTTCCATAGTTGGCCAATGTACTCCGAGTCTCTTTAGGGCCTGTAAAGTTCGTTGCTTTGAGTAGTGTTGCTCTAACACACCTACATGTGCTAATTGCAACCATTTAGCGTACTCATCCTCTTCTACGCAACAAGCCAAGATCCCTTGATCTGTGTGCTTGTACATACTTCCAGCCATGATGAGGTACTTTTGGGCTTTTACAACCTCTCTATTCCTTGTGTTTACCACTGGATGATTAAGCCCATATGTCAACACTGGTACCAATGGCTTAGCCCACTGCGGCACCACTTCCAAATTAAATAAGTAAGCATCAGGAAGGTCATCTGATACTCCTTGTGGGGCTTCTCCAGATGTGAGCCTAGAGAGATGATCTGCTCTCAAATGAGTCCTTCCTTTTCTTACCACAACCTCAAAATCATATTCCATTAGCAAGAGAAACCATCTTACTAATCTTCCTGTATTGCATGGCTTGTTTACGAGGTATAACAATGCTTGATGATCAGTAAAAAATTTAAACTTATTTGCAAGCAAATAGTGTCTAAATTTCTTGACTGCATATACCATGCCTAAACCTTCTCTCTCTGTGGTGGTGTAATTCCGTTCAGCTGCATTCAATTGTCTACTGGCATAGGCAATTGGAAGATCCATATTACCTTCACCAGTAGGTTGTGCAAGCACACATCCAATAGCATAATTGGATGCATCCACATGAACATGGAATGGCTTGTTCCAATCTGGTGTGGTCAAGATTGGTGCTGAACATAATCTTCGTTTAAGCTCTTGGAAGGAATTCTCACATTCATCCGTCCACTCAAAGTTAGTCAGAAGTCCGTACATGGGCTTTGGAATGACAACATACATGTGTATAAATCGTCGGTAATAACCACAATGCCCCATGAAAGCTTGTACTTCCTTGACATTCTTTGGCCTAGGTAGCTCTGCTATAGCTCTCACTTTCTCTTCATCAGTAGATATGCCATTCTTTGACACGTCCTAGAATCTTGCCTTGCCTTACCATAAAAACGCACTTTTCTGGGTTCAGGCAGACTTGATATTCTCTACATTTGTCAAAGATTTGTCTGAGCTCAGGGATATGGGTTTGTCTAATGTTGGAATGAGCACAAAGATCATCAACATAGACCTCTAAACTCTTCCTCAGGAACTCCTTAAACACATGGCACATCAGCCTCTGGAAGGTAGCTGGTGCATTGGTAAGCCCAAATGGCATTACTCTAAAGGCAAAAATGCCCCATTCTGTGGCAAAAGCCGTTTTATGCTGATCCTCTGGAGCTATGGCTACTTGATTGTAACCCGAAAATCCAGCAAGGAAGCTGTACACTTCCTTGCCTGCCACTCTTTCTAAGAGATGTTCTGTGATGGGAAGCGGATAGTTATCTCGAATCGTGGCCGCATTAACCTTTTTCAAGTTAATGCATATGCGCAGCTTTCCATTCTTCTTGGGCTCCACTACGATGGGGGATACCCTTTAGTGTGCTCAATTTCATAGATAAATCCAGCTTCAACCAGTCTATCTATCTCTTCTTTGATCTTAGCAGCGTAATTATCATTATATGTATAGGGCTTTTGCTTCGAGGGTTTGGCATCTGAAGTCATGGGGATGGTGTGTGAGCATATGTCAGGGTCAACACCTTTCAAATCCTTGTAACTCCAAGCGAATACATCTCTGTATTCTCTTAGCAAGGCAATTAACGCATGCTCTTCTTCTTCTGTTAGGTCATGGCCTATGTACGTGCATCTCTCCTCTCCTTCTTCTAGGGCCACTACTATTTTCTTGGTGGTTTCTTTGTTATCATAGGCCTCTCCTGATTGTGCCTCTCGTTTCGGCATTCTGATCATGACTCTCCTGTCATCTATCTCATATTTCTTAAAATTTTCCGGGACCTCAAACAAAGATTCTTCCTCTTCTGGTGAGACTTCTCTCTTCTTTCGTTTCTTTCCTTCTTCCTTCGGGGTCACATGTGTTGCTAATCTTACATCGCTTGTAAGCTCTCCATGCCTCTGGGGTTGAAATTCTACTTCATGGAAGTATTCTTCATCTGATGCAAATGGTGGGTCCATAATGATTGACTCTAGATCGGAGTCACTTGCATCCTCAAATGCATCAGAGCTAGGTTCGCATTCTTCTAGAACCGCCTCTCCCATGATTGGCTCTATGGAGAAGACTGAAATGTCATAACCATCCTCATCACAGTGAGGTGTCCATTGTTCTTCATTGATGGCTACGTCCATGGTTGCTAAAATTTCTGCCCAGCCATGGGGTTCAAATTCCTCATCTGGAAAAACTACAGGTGCATAGGCTGGGTCTTGGATTGATCTATGGGTTTCTTTCGCACCTATCTCTCTGGCTTTTTCTCTCTCCTCTTCGTCCACTGCTACTTTGCACATCCATAAGTGAGTGTCTTCATGCATCCATGAGGATCCTGACCCTATGGAATGCACAGACTCCGTATCATCTTTGGCTTTATGGATGGGATTCCATTGGATGGGGGGGACATCTCTATGAGAGTAGTCTTTGAGATTCACTTTGGTTGTAACACCTAAGTGCTGCAGATACAAGGAGTTGGTTCCCCAGTCCTGTACCACTTGCAACTGTCGCATAAATGGTCTTCCCAAAATCATCTCATAGGCATGATTTTTGCTGAAGTCACATATAGCAAATGTATGCTCAAACTCGACACCACAAGTGGTGAGAGTTATTCCTTCTAGCAACCCTAGGGGTCTCTCTATGTGACCATCGGCCATCTGCAATTTCATTCTCGTTGGCCTGAGTGCTGGCTTGCCCCAACGCTTCCATAGGGAAATAGTGGCAATTGCAACTCCTGCACCTGAGTCCAAAATTGCCTTGGTGGTGTACTCCTGGTAGGTGATGGGAAGATAGGTGTTCCCTTCTTCACCTTCACACATATCTCCTATCTTATCCAAGGGAATTTCTGGCACTGTCCTATGGGATCCTACCTGGGAACGAGGTTTGGCTATTGCTGGTACTTGTTTGGCTACATGTTTCCATAATTCAGGTCTAACCTTGAGTAGCTCTTCTAACTTGAGATTGCACTGCACGTTAGTGTTCTTCACTACCTCTGTGTTCCTAGGTATGACTGAACCTTCGTTTCTTACCATGACTGTAGGTGCTCTCATACAGGTGGACCTTGCTTCCCATGGGCCTGTGAAATGGGGTAGTTCTTGTAAAGAATTAGACTCGAAGTCTAATCTTTCTTGAGATTGGATACTCTCCTGCTCTCCGTAAATGGATGGGATGTCTTGTGGGAATTGGTCATGTGCATCATCCACAAGTTCAATGGGAGGAGGGACTTCACTTTCCTTAGCCCATTTGTCTTCTTGAATCTCACGTAGGAATTCTGGTGTGAACCGATTCATAGAAGATGATGTGTCTGGCTCCGTAGAGTTAGGCACATAGGCTTCTTGGGCAGGAATGCTTACTCTTTCACTTGTCTTGCCCTTGTGTTGAGAGGTTGGTTCCTTTTGTGATTGTGCCATTAGATTCTCCATTCTTTCTAGGGGGGGGGGAATTGTCTGGTTCAATGGAATTTGGCACATAAGCTTTCGGTGGGGGATGGGTCACATTTTTGCTTGCGTTATCTCTTTCTTGATTTTCTTCTTCCTTGGCCGATCTTGCAATTATGCCCTCTAACTTCTCCAGAAGTCCATCCAAGTGTAATTGCGTCTTGGCTGAGCCCGAGTAATTGAAAAGACGACTGGCTTCAAACATAGTCTGAGCCAATGCGACCATTTTCGCGCAAAGCTTGGTTCTTTCTATCTCTAGGTCAGCTCTAGGGTAACACTTGTCATGATCCGTGACATTTGGCCCTTCTTGGATTCTGGCCTGATATGCTTTAAGCATCATGTCTATCTCTTCAGGAGTGGGATCAGCTAATACGGATCCTACTCTAGGGGGTGGTGGGATCATATGAGGTGGGTTGGAAGGTGGCCGATCGGATGGCGATGGGAATGGTGGAGGTGGGATAGTGTGAGAGGGAATTTGAGATGTGAGTTCAGTTATCCTAGCTTTGGTTTCTCTTATGCTTTCCTCAAGTTCACTCATCTTTTTAGCCCATTGTCTTTTCATTCTTTCCCGACTATCTTTCCATGCTCTAGTCCTTTTCTTTGTCATGCTCTCGGTTTCACTAGCCTCTGGGTTCTTATCCTGGTTTACTCCTTGGTTTTGCTGCAATGCCTGAGCTCTAGTCACTACCTGTACTGGTGCGGTGGACGTCACACTTCCTGTGGAGTCTACCACCAACCCAATAACGTTAATAGGGGTGATTTTTGGCATATTATTAGGATTCTTAGGGCAATCTCGTAAGAGATGCTCCTTTCCACATTCTTGGCAAAAGCCTTGGATCGTCACTGACTGGGTTTGTGTAGGTGGAGGTAAGGGACAATCACGAATGAGGTGATCTCCTTGGCATCTGTAGCATGGTCCTCTAGGGAATGGGGGTCTTACCTGCCTAGGTTGAGGTCTAGGATTGGGGTTTGCGTACATGACGTTTGTGTAATCTAACTCCCAACTAGGTTCATTTGGCTCTTCACTATAGTAGGACTCACCATGCTCAGGAGATTGCATGTAGTAAGCATGGGGACTATCGACATGTGTAGAATCAAAGCTATGGTCACTGGGGTCACTTTCAGAAAGCAGTGGTGTTACAGGGACAATAGCTCTATTCAGGTTCTCTTCTGCAGCTGCATATTTTACTAGGATCGCATTAGCTGGGGCAGGGGGTTGTTGTGCTAGCACAGGCTGAGGCCTTTGTTGGTTTTGATAGGGTTGGTAGGTTTGTTGAGGCCTAGCATACTGCTGAGGTGGGTACTAGTTCTGGTATCTTCCTTGTTGAGGGTGTGGCTGTGGGTACGTCTGCCTAACGGTTTGCTTATTGTAGGGGCAATCTTGCGCGGTGTGATTGGTGTACCTTCCTTCTATGGTGCAGTACTGACTACTAGGATTAACTTGGGGTTGGGCCATAATGGGACATACGTTCGCCATGTGGTCACCACCACAAGTATAGCACCTTTTCACAGGGGCAAACCTTGGGATTTGTTTGCTAGTTACACCTAGTTTCTGAGCAACTTTCTCTGCAAGTTCCTCAATCGATGTGGATTGCGTGGAAGAGAGGTTAGAGGCACTATCCGAGTCTTTGTATATCTTGGAAAGCTCTAACTCCTCCCCTAGGTTATCCTCGATGTCAATACACATGCGTACACACTCTTCTATGGTCCTAGGGTCCTTCAAGTACACATAAGATCTCAATTTAGTACTTAGCAATCCATCCAGGAATAAAGCCACTTGCTTGGCTGGTGTGGGCAGCTCCGTAACAGTGCATCTTTCAAGATATTGCCTAAATCTCCTTCCTGCGAGTCTCACGGTCTCTTGCGGGGTTTGCTTGAAGCTGTGAATTAGCGAGGAGGTATTATGCCTTATGCCACTCTTAGAGAATTCAATAATGAAAGCTTCTAGGAGTTGGTCTATGCTCCTGAACTGCCTCTCATTTAGTGGCTGAAACCATGTAAGGGCAGTGTTCCTAAGGGTCAGACCAAAGGCGTTGTACTGCGTGAATAGATCCTCCACTTGTTCGGCTCTTAGGACTTGCCTAAACTCAGCCACATGATCGTATGGATCTCCAGTGCCATCGAAGTAGTTCTTCATGGACTTCACTAGCTGAGTCGGTCTCAAAGTCCTTGTGTGCTCTCTTGGTCGTGGTAGAGGGAACTCATCTGCATTTCTTTGATTCCTGTGAGCTCTCAATATCTCAGGTTCTACTCTATTTATTTCCGTCCTCGTTCTTTCTCTGCCCACTGGGTTGGCAAAGCTTACTTCTGGTCTATCTCTACTTCTGTCTCTTTGCATTCCATGAGCATGGGATGTTCCAGCTCCAGGGTGACCATAGGATACGTTTGATCTTGGTTGGGGAAAAACAAATTCACCCTTCCAAGTGTAAGCATGCCTATCATTTTCCGTAACCACAAAGATCCTCTCCGAAGCGTGATCTAAGTAGGTCACTCTGCCTGGGCTATCAGGATCCTTAAACTCATAGATCATGATTGTTCCTATATCAGTTGGCTGATCAGATTTATACCTCCAAAAGGCTTTGTCAGTCTCTCGGTTTAGAAGCAGATCTATGCTCTTGTTGTCTTGGGGCACCCACTCAGGTGTGATAATCCTAATGAGAACAGATTTGCCTCGGGGGGTTCTAGGTTCTACACCCATGTTTCCTTGTTCCAAGTCACCTAAGTCTGCTTTTGGGATCACATTTCCAAATTCGTCCGTCCTATCTGGGTGACTGGTGACTACATATATGGTTCCTTCTTTGTCCAAGTATGCTCCGTTTTCGAACTTGACAGCTGGGTGCTCTAGTCCAATGGATTGATCAGGATTCTTATTCTGTACCACAGATCTTCCTAGGCCGTCCTCATAGATGCTAGCACCTAGTCGGTTGGTCCTAAGGTATTCCAACTGTGTTTTTTAAGAGCCTTCTACCCTATACAGGTATGGCACTCCTAAACTACCTGTAGGTCTCTCCATACCTTGAGACATCTCTGATTCACTGGTCTCAGAGCTAGGGTAATGCGAGTGATGACTCAACTGCTGGGCCCAAGACCTTGCAGTGTAATTGACGCTAGCCTCTGAAGACCTAAGGCTTTGTCTCTCTCTTACTAGGTGTCGTCCTAATCTAAGGTTCATATGCCTAACTGATTAGCCCAATTTTTCCAGGTACAACCACGTTTCTGAGTCCTTTTGTATCGGTCACTTGGTTCTTTTTATGTTGATTATCGTGTTTATACTCTTGTCTGATATCATGTCGTTAGGAATACTTGAGTTTAATTTCGCATTTGAGTTTGGTCGTTTCACATTAGGTTCTTTTCCTTTAAAGTTGTCGTTCACACGCACACAGGTTATCTCTTAACTTGCACTTGATTTTCTTAGATAGTCTTTGATTTATCTCGTGCCTATCGTGCCTAGAATTACTTCTAACACAACCCGCACTTACCTAAACTAAGAATTGACAGAGGGTGTTGCGGGTTTTCCAACCTTGAGTTCCTTTCCTTGTATTGTTGCCCTGGTGTGCCCAGGACGCGTATTCCCAAGCCTGCACTTACTCTTGCTTTGCGTGCCCTTCGCTGCTCTCAAAGGACCTGTAAGATGCCCACTGTTAGCTCCAGACTTAAATTCAAAAGACAGTACCAATCACTTTTATTCATGTAAAACTTCACCAATTTTGCACTATGATTTTTTGGACACAACTCTAGAGATCCCTGAAACGGGATTAAGCTAGGTTAACAGGCAAACAGGAATTCTCGAGTCACTTGGGTCATGCCCTCGTAATGCAATGCTACACCCTAGTGTTTGTCCCACACTTGGCTACAATTTAGACCCCTATTTTTGCCTTAAAAATTTGACCTAATTTGCCCTTCTAACGTGTTCGCAAAGTCTGTCGGTCGCGATTGACAGGTCAGTCGCGATGGACGTGTGGATCGCGATTGACATGTCCGTCGTGGCTGTCAGTCGCGATTGACTGGTCAGTCGCGATTGACAGGGGTTACGAAAAGTCAATCGGTCGTGGTCAAAGGGTCGTTGACTCTGTCGGTCGCGATTGATGGGTCGATCGCGATTGACAGGTCGGTCGCGAGGGTCTGTCCGCCGTGGTCAAACAATCGTTGACTATGTCGGTCGCGATTGACAGAGCCGTCGGGGCTGTCAATCGTGGTCAAACAGTCGTTGACTGTGTCGGTCGCGATTGATGAGTCGGTTGCGATTGATGACTCGATCGTGATTGACACGTGTCACGCGTATGGTCCGTCGGTCGTGGTCAATCGGTCGTTGACTCTGTCGGTCGCGACTGACAGAGCCGTCGTGGGCTGTCGATCGCGATTGACGTGTCGATCGCGATTGACAGATTTGTCCATCGTGGTTTGTCGGTCGCGATTGACAGAGCGATCGCGATTGACAGAAATCTGAGGAATTTCAAAAAACTAAACACATTTTTGGGAAGCTCTAGGCCTGTAGATCATGGTTTTGCACTTTGTTTGGTGATTTGAGCGTTTTTTCTGTCGGTCGCGATTGACAGAAGTCGGCGACACACAGACAGTTACTTCGAAATCCGTACCTGCGCAGAGTGCTGGGGACGATGATGTGACCTGTACCTGCAAGATAGCTCAAGAAACATGCAAAAACAGCACACACAATTTCGCTCTCTCGCTCTCTCTCACAAGTGAAATGAGGGAAATGAGGTGGAGATGGTGATATACTCAAAAAACTGAAATTTTCGCGATGATGGAAATGGAGGTGGAAGATGGTGATGATGATGGTGAAGAAAAAACCAGAAAATAGATGAAAGTGAAGAAAATACCTACAACTCCAACGCGTCAACTCTACGTCTTACCATCACACGCTCGTCCTCAAAGCTCGATCCCCGGCAACGGCGCCAAAATTTGGTGTAGCTGAGTGATGAGTAGCACCTCCTTTAATGTCAATCCGGGAAGACGTGAGGATGGTATGAAGACCTCGAGCAAATGGCGGCACAAGTGCGTGAGTGAGAAGCACACAAGCATGCACACACATACACACACACACGCGCACACACGGCAAGACAAAGAGTGAGAAGCAATGGAGTTCTTAGATTACTTTCAAGAAGCTCTTACAAGTTCGTTTCAATTACAATCTACCTCAAAAATGAGCTCTCTAGCTCCTTTTATAGTTTTTGACTAGCTTTGGCCCTGTCCAGACCTAGTGTTCGGCCTAGTTAAAAATTAGGTTCCAGGGCTTATTTGAGGGCTCAAACGAGATCTAAAAAATACGAAAATTGGTAGGTAGATACTTCTAAAGCTCCTCAAGCTCAAGGACTCCTTGGTTGCACAAAATAGAGCTCTCTAGCACCTTTTATAGTTTTTGACTAGCTTTGGACCTGTCCAGACCTAGTGTCCGGCCTAGTTAAAAATTAGGTTCCAGGGCTTATTTGAGGGCTCAAACGAGATCTAAAAAATACGAAAATTGGCAGGTAGATACTTCTAAAGCTCCTCAAGCTCAAGGACTCCTTGGCTTGCACAAAATGGAGCTACAAAAATATGAAATGGTATTTACAATGGTGTTTAGTGATTAAAATCACTATTTGTGTAGGGATTTTCTCTGCTGATTTGTCATACACCTCTTTGAGCTCCCTACTGGCTCTTTCTTCTTGTGTGCTCAACTCCTTGATGTCTGAAAATTTTAGATGTCCTACTTGCCAGATCTTCTTTGACTGCCATGTCTGCTTGTGTTGTCCCTTCGCTCTGACTCTCTTCGTCTTGTGGCTCCTTCGGTTCTCTGACTCCTGCCAACAGGGTGCTTGAGGATATGTTACGCATGTATGTGAATGATAAGCAAAACAATTGGACTGAATATTTACCCTTGGTTGAGTATGCATATAATAGTGCATGGCATTCCTCTATTAAGATGACACCTTTTGAAGAAATGTATGGTTATAATTGCTTGCTGCCGCATTCACTTTTTAATTCACAGAATCAGGTTGAAATATCCAAACAGATGCTTGAAAACATGGATTTGGAGCTAAATAAGGTAAGGAAAAACATGAAAGATGCACAGAAACGTCAGAAATTATATCATGATCTCAAAAAGAGGCCCTTGGAATTTAGAACAATGATTTTTTTGAAAGTGAGTCCTTCTAAATCAAATCTGGTTTCAGGCAAAGATCGTCGATTGTCTCCTCGTTATGCTCGTCCTTTCAAAATCTTAAAGAGAATTGGTTCTGTTGCATATTTACTTGACCTACCTAATACTTTGAAAATTCATCCAGTCTTCCATGTTGGATTACTTAAAAAGTATGTTCCTAATGCTGATCATGTTTTGCAGGACAAATCTAAGTTGAAGGAAGATGCCACTTTTGAACTTGAACCAGAAGTTATATTGGATAGGAGAGTTAGACATCTTAGGAATCGTGAAATAGTGGAAATTTTAGTAAAGTGGTTTGCATATCCTATTGAAGATTCAACATGGGTTGGTTTAGATGAGTTTATGGACCATTATCCTTCTTTCCAACTCTGAGGACAGAGTTCTTTAAAGAGGGGGAGAATTGTAAGATGCCACGTTGATTTTCCACCTGGAAAAAAAAAAAGAGGTGTAGGTAATAATGAAATTTTATGTTTAGGATATTTTGATCATGTCTGCAAAATTTTGTAGCAATAAGTTTTTACATTCTCTCTCTAGAAAGTTGTCGCATGAAATTTGTATGTTAATTTCGAGCATGAAGATGAAGGAATCTGAAAAAGTGTTGTATGAGAGAAAGGTAGAGTATTCTTAGTAG
The DNA here is from genome assembly GCA_020310875.1 of Ceratopteris richardii. Lineage (NCBI taxonomy): Eukaryota > Viridiplantae > Streptophyta > Polypodiopsida > Polypodiales > Pteridaceae > Ceratopteris > Ceratopteris richardii. Next base: position 75,321,402 of record CM035433.1, read on the forward strand.
AAAAACTTTACCTGATTGAATTTTTTGTAGTTCCTATGTTTTATGTCTCATTTGGTTCCATGAAGATAGGTTAATGAAGAGATTTTTCATGTGTTTTCATCTCTCTCAAGAATTTTCGATTTTGCACGGCCCAAAAGTGATATCTGGAAGCAGATTTGGACCTGAGGCGTCTCTAACATTATTGTACAGATTTAAGAACTGAATATTTTTGTCTCTCACAAGCTCAAGCTGATTCCTCACTGTTTTTGAGTTACAGGGTTTTGAAGAGTGCCGTTTTCCAACACTTAAAAAAAAAAAAAAGAGAAGCCTTCATTCATTCATCTTATTCATGTTCGCGGATTTAGAAAGCGCACATGGGTATATGGGTTATTTTTGGATGATTGACGTGTGTGTGAGTGCGTTGCAGGGATTACCTCTATTTTTGCAGGTACGATTCTTGATGGTGGACATGAAAAGTAGATGCATGGGTGGTCCGGAAGTCTTGCATGAGACATGCGAAAAGACGCTATCTTGGAGCATGCAGATTCTAAAAGTGCGGGTCTAGGAAGGCGTGATTGGTCGTGCGCTGGCGAAAGGTGGAGATCCCAAAAAGACGAAGAGTGAGAGATAGAAAAGGATGATGGTCGTACAATCATTACGATCGTTTTTTGGCTTCTGGAATTGCGATTGAGATTGAGATTGAGATTGAGATTGAGATTGTGATTGTGATTGAGATTGGGATTGAGATTGTGATTGTGATTGAGATTGGGATTGAGATCAGCTCGAGGGTGGTCGCGTGGATGAGGCTTCACATTGAAGCAATCTGATAGATTTTGTAACGCAGATCAGAACTACTTGTAAATCTGCACAGATAATAAAATTCTCTCTCTTCTTGTTCTGCGTATACTCTGTTTGCCTTCTTTATATCTTGTGGTGTCGAAACCCATTATTCTGTGTGAGATTGTGACTCAAGTTTAGGAGACTTGTTACAAGTGGTATCAGAGCAGAGTTGGATTCCGGGACAAGATGCAGGCTTTGAAGAAGAAGATAGAAGAACAAGAGGAGCTTATCCATAGATTGAATGCAGAATTACATAAAGAAAGATCCAACAAACAAAAAGAGGCTACTGCAAATGCTTTCATGGACCTCAATGCTGAAGGTGGTAATGGTGCGGGCACATCAAACATACGTAGAGCTAGACAGAACGTGAACCTGAAGAGGACGATGATGCAGGTGAATCTGCACTCAAGCAAGTGTTCAAAAGAGCAAAATTAAATGAATTTGATGGTGAGAAGAAAACTGGAGAGGATCTTGAAGCATGGATTCAGGAACTTGAAGATTTCTTTGACCTGCGCGTATTTAGTGAGGAATCAAAAGCAAAGGTGGCAATTCTGCATCTGCGAGAAGTCGCAAAACTGTGGTGGAAATCTTATATACAGACAAGAACACGTGAAGGTACGATCCTCTGGAAAGAATTTCGAGAGCAAGGACAGAATCGTTATTGTTCTCCACATTATCGGATGGAAAAGAAAATGGAATTCTACTCTTTCAAGCAGCATGAGGATGATAGATATAACTTGTCTATTGAAGAATATAAGGAGAATTTTTTGCGTTTACATAAGTATGCACTAGAAGTTTCTGCAGATGCGCTGAAAAGCAAGTTTATTGAGGGTTTGCGGGAAGAGCTTCGCTATCAAGTAAAGGGGTCCGGATGTGTAGATTTTCTTGATGCGGTTGCAAAAGCAGAAAACTTTGAGAAGATTGAGAAGTTTACCACGAAAAAGGCATTCAAATAAAGGTTTATCTCAACAGGACATCGACCCCCAAGACCTATTTCAATCAATCAAAATGGACAGAGATCAACCAACTCTATTAACGGTCAAGGGGGAAGACCAAAGCCGAAGAAAACAGATACACCTAAGAAGCAAGAAGTTATGCACTGGCAACGTGTTTCTGATTTCTTGGAGCGGGCTAAGAGGCTGGGACTTTGTTCTCGATGTGGAGAACAAGGACATCGCACTTTTCAATGTCCAAACAAGGCCATCAACCGTTCTATGCAAGCGAAGATAGCTCATCTACAAGAAGAAAACATGACAATTGAGGAAGCGGATGATCAAGGTAAGTGTTCTAGCCCTAGACTTCAATGCATGAAAACTTCTTCTCATTCAAGGGCATCGGTGATTAGGATTATGGGGTACATATCCTCACGTAAGGTTAGTTTCTTGATTGATTCGCGTAGTACAAATTGTTTCCTTTCACTTAAGATGGCAGAAGCTTTAGGGTTGCATATTGAGATGCAGGCTAAAAGACCTGTACAGATTGCTAATGGTAGGATACACTATACTCGAGGTTGTATTGAGAATCTTGATTTTATGTTAGGAGAACATAAGTTTTTGGGTACCTTCCATGTAATTGAAATGAGAGAATGTGATGTAATCATCGGAATGGACTGGTTAGTTCATAACAGTGTCGTGGTTGATTGTGAAAGCGGGATCCTTACTTTGAAAATAGAAGGGAAGGAACATCGTCTTGCAGGCAAGTGTAATTCAAGTTTTTCTCCTATTTCTGCAATAAAGTTGATTAGGGGTATTCGACAAGGTTGTGAGACATATTTGGTTTATGTGCATGACCTTCAGGAGAAGAAGAAAGAAGAGGAAATACCGGAATATGTTAAAAAACTTTTAGATGAGTACGCAGATGTATTTCCTGATGATCTACCGGGCATGCCTCCTCCTAGGAAAATTGACCATGCTATAGACCTTTATCCAGGAAGTGAGCCTTATTCTAGAGCACCTTATAGGTTCAATATTGATGAATTGAAAGAGTTGAAGCTCCAATTGGATGATCTATTGAAGAAGGAGTTGATAAGACCTAGTGTTTCACCTTGGGGAGCACCTGTTTTGTTTCAGAAAAAGAAAGATGGTTCATACAGACGTTGTATTGACTATAGGGGATTGAACAAGAAAACCATTAAGAACAAGTATCCACTGCCACACACAGATGAACTTCTGAGTCAATTGAGTGGTGCCACAGTATTCACTAAAATTGACTTAAGATCGGGATATCATCAAATTAGAGTAAAGTCTGAGGACATACCCAAAACCGCTTTTAGAACATGATATGGTCATTACGAGTTCACAGTTTTGCCTTTTGGATTAACAAATGCTCCTGCAACATTTATGTGTTTGATGAATAATGTGTCTCATGAATATCTCGATGAATTTATATTAGTTTTTCTTGACTTATTTTTGTGTATTCTAAGGATGATGAACATGCATTGCATCTCAAGAAGACTTTACAAAAACTAAGAGAGCATAAACTATATGGTAAGATGAGTAAATGTTTTTTTGCAAAAGGGGAAGTGACTTATTTGGGGAGAGTTGTTTCTAAGGAAGGGATTCATATAGATCCCGAGAAAGTTAAAAGCATAGTTGACTGGCCTACACCCAAATGTGTGAGGGATGTGAGAAGCTTCCTTGGTTTGGCACAATATGAGAGGGCACACATTAGGGAGTTTTCTCGAATTGCAAATCCTCTTACAGAATTGACAAAGAAAAATAGAGAGTTCACATGGAACGATGAGTGTCAAAAGGCGTTTGACGAATTAAAACAGAAAGTTATCGAAAATTGTGTGCTAAATATACCTGAGTTAGGGAAGCCTTTTATTGTTGCATGTGATGCTAGTGGAAGCCAAATCGGATGCGTTCTTTCACAAGAAGGGAGGGTAGTGGCTTATGAGTCAAGGAAATTAAGGAAACATGAACTAAATTATACAACACATGACTTAGAAATGCTTGCAGTTGTTCATGCACTTAAACATTGGAGACACTTATTGCTAGGAGTAAGTTTGAATTAAGAACAGATCATCAAAGCCTTAAATACATATTTAGTCAACCTTTACTTAACAATAGACAAAAACAATGGATCCAATTGCTAAGTGAATATGATTTTGATATTAAATACTTAGCAGGAAAAGAAAACAAGGTGGCCGATGCTTTGAGTCGTAAACCCCTATGCAGTTCAATTTCTCTTTTGTCCTTTGATTTTGATATTGGAAAAGAATTAAAAGAAGATTTATTTTATGCAGCAATCTTGGAATTTTTGGGTATGAATCCAAGTTCTATGTTTCAGGGAAAATTTCATTTGAGAAATAATGATTTGTATTGTAATTCTCGTTTATGTATTTCTTCAGAATCTGTTTTGAAAGAAAAGATCCTGCATGACTGTCATGATGCACCTTTCTCTGCACACCTTGGTTTTTCTAGAACTTATGCAAAAGTGAAAGCTTCATATTACTGGCCACGTATGAAATATGATATTAAGAGGTATGTCGAAGAATGTCTGAAATGTCAACAGGTTAAGGCCGAATTTAAAAGGAGTCCTGGCATGTTACAACCATTAGATGTGCCTGATCAGAAATGGGAATCCATCTCTATGGATTTCATAACAAAGTTGCTTGTGACTAGAAGTGGGCATGATACCATCTTTGTTGTCGTGGACCGTCTTACAAAGATGGCACATTTTCTTCCCATGAGGAAAAGTGACACAGCTTTGCATGTTGCTAAACTTTTCATAAAAGAAATTTTTAGGTTACATGGTATACCCAAAAGTATAATTTCTGATAGGGATGCAAGGTTCACATCTAATTTTTGGAAAGCAACTTTTCAATCCATAGGAACAGAATTACACATGAGTACTGCATTTCATCCTCAAACCGATGGTGAGACCGAGAGGGTTAACAGGGTGCTTGAGGATATGTTACGCATGTATGTGAATGATAAGCAAAAGAATTGGACTGAATATTTGCCCTTGGTTGAGTATGCATATAATAGTGCATGGCATTCCTCTATTAAGATGACACCTTTTGAAGCAATGTATGGTTATAATTGCTTGCTGCCGCATTCACTTTTTAATTTACAAAATCAGGTTGAAATATCCAAATAGATCCTTGAAAACATGGATTTGGAGCTAAATAAGGTAAGGAAAAACATGAAAGATGCACAGAAACGTCAGAAATTATATCATGATCTCAAAAAGAGGCCCTTGGAATTTAGAACAAATGATCTGGTTTTTTTGAAAGTGAGTCCTCCTAAATCAAATCTGGTTTTAGCCAAAGATCGTCGATTGTCTCCTCGTTATGCTGGTCCTTTCAAAATCTTAAAGAGAATTGGTTCTGTTGCATATTTACTTGACCTACCTAATACTTTGAAAATTCATCCAGTCTTCCATGTTGGATTACTTAAAAAGTATGTTCCTAATGTTGATCATGTTTTGCAGGACAAATCTAAGTTGAAGGAAGATGCCACTTTTGAACTTGAACCAGAAGTTATATTGGATAGGAGAGTTAGACATCTTAGGAATCGTGAAATAGTGGAAATTTTAGTAAAGTGGTTTGCATATCCTATTGAAGGTGTTGATGAATAATGTGTTTCATGAATATCTCGATGAATTTATATTAGTTTTTCTTGACGATATTTTTGTGTATTCTAAGGATGATGAACATGCATTCCATCTCAGGAAGACTTTACAAAAACTAAGAGAGCATAAACTATATGGTAAGATGAGTAAATGTTTTTTTGCAAAAGGGGAAGTGACTTATTTGGGGAGAGTTGTTTCTAAGGAAGGGATTCATATAGATCCCGAGAAAGTTAAAAGCATAGTTGACTGGCCTACACCCAAATGTGTGAGGGATGTGAGAAGCTTCCTTGGTTTGGCACAATATGAGAGGGCACACATTAGGGAGTTTTCTCGAATTGCAAATCCTCTTACAGAATTGACAAAGAAAAATAGAGAGTTCACATGGAACGATGAGTGGCAAAAGGCGTTTGACGAATTAAAACAGAAAGTTATCGAAAATTGTGTGCTAAAGATACCTGAGTTAGGGAAGCCTTTTATTGTTGCATGTGATGCTAGTGGAAGCCAAATCGGATGCGTTCTTTCACAAGAAGGGAGGGTAGTGGCTTATGAGTCAAGGAAGTTAAGGAAACATGAACTAAATTATACAACACATGACTTAGAAATGCTTGCAGTTGTTCATGCACTTAAACATTGGAGACACTTATTGCTAGGAGTAAACTTTGAATTAAGAACAGATCATCAAAGCCTTAAATACATATTTACTCAACCTTTACTTAACAATAGACAAAAACAATGGATCCAATTGCTAAGTGAATATGATTTTGATATTAAATACTTAGCAGCAAAAGAAAACAAGGTGGCAGATGCTTTGAGTCGTAAACCCCTATGCAGTTCAATTTCTATTTTATCCTCTGATTTTGATATTGGAAAATAATTAAAAGAAGATTTATTTTATGCAGCAATCTTGGAATTTTTGGGTATGAATCCAAGTTTTATGTTTTAGGGAAAATTTCATTTGAGAAATAATGATTTGTATTGTAATTCTCGTTTATGTATTTCTTCAGAATCTGTTTTGAAAGAAAAGATCCTGCATGACTGTCATGATGCACCTTTCTCTGCACACCCTGGTTTTTCTAGAACTTATGCAAAAGTGAAAGCTTCATATTACTGGCCACGTATGAAATATGATATTAAGAGGTATGTCGAAGAATGTCTGAAATGTCAACAGGTTAAGGCCGAATTTAAAAGGAGTCCTGGCATGTTACAACCATTAGATGTGCCTGATCAAAAATGGGAATCCATCTCTATGGATTTCATAACAAAGTTGCCTGTGACCAGAAGTGGGCATGATACCATGTTTGTTGTCGTGGACCGTCTTACAAAGATGGCACATTTTCTTCCCATGAGGAAAACTGATACAGCTTTGCATGTTGCTAAACTTTTCATAAAAGAAATTTTTAGGTTACATGGTATACCCAAAAGTATAATTTCTGATAGGGATGCAAGGTTCACATCTAATTTTTGGAAAGCAACATTTCAATCGATAGGAACAAAATTACACATGAGTACAACATTTCATCCTCAAACCGATGGTTAGACCGAGAGGGTTAACAGGGTGCTTGAGGATATGTTACGCATGTATGTGAATGATAAGCAAAACAATTGGACTGAATATTTGCCCTTGGTTCAGTATGCATATAATAGTGCATGGCATTCCTCTATTAAGATGACACCTTTTGAAGCAATGTATGGTTATAATTGCTTGCTGCCGCATTCACTTTTTAATTCACAGAATCATGTTGAAATATCCAAACAGATGCTTGAAACATGGATTTGGAGCTAAATAAGGTAAGGAAAAACATGAAAGATGCACAGAAACGTCAGAAATTATATCATGATCTCAAAAAGAGGCCCTTGGAATTTAGAACAAACGATCTGGTTTTTTTGAAAGTGAGTCCTTCTAAATCAAATCTGGTTTCAGGCAAAGATCGTCGATTGTCTCCTCGTTATGCTGGTCCTTTCAAAATCTTAAAGAGAATTGGTTCTGTTGCATATTTACTTGACCTACCTAATACTTTGAAAATTCATCCAATCTTCCATGTTGGATTACTTAAAAAGTATGTTCCTAATGCTGATCATGTTTTGCAGGACAAATCTAAGTTGAAGGAAGATGCCACTTTTGAACTTGAACCAGAAGTTATATTGGATAGGAGAGTTAGACATCTTAGGAATCGTGAAATAGTGGAATTTTAGTAAAGTGGTTTGTATATCCTATTGAAGATTCAACATGGGTTGGTTTAGATGAGTTTATGGAACATTATCCTTCTTTCCAACTCTGAGGACAGAGTTCTTTAAAGAGGGGGAGAATTGTAAGATGCCACGTTGATTTTCCACTTGGAAAAAAAAAAGATGTGTAGGTAATAATGAAGTTTTTACATTCTCTCTCTAGAAAGTTGTCGCATGAAATTTGTATGTTAATTTCGAGCATGAAGATGAAGGAATCTGAAAAAGTGTTGTATGAGAGAAAGGTAGAGTATTCTTAGTAGAAAAACTTTACCTGATTGAATTTTTTGTAGTTCCTATGTTTTATGTCTCATTTTGTTCCATGAAGATAGGTTACTGAAGAGATTTTTCATGTTTTTTCATCTCTCTCTAGAATTTTCGATTTTGCAGGGCCCAAAGTGATATCTGGAAGCAGATTTGGACCTGAGGCGTCTCTAACATTATTGTACAGATTTAAGAACTGAATATTTTTGTCTCTCACAAGCTCAAGTTGATTCGTCACTGTTTTTGAGTTACAGGGTTTTGAAAAGTGCCGTTTTCCAACACTTGAAAAAAAAAAAAAGAGAAGCCTTCATTCATTCATCTTATTCATGTTCGCGGATTTCGAAAACGCACATGGGTATATGGGTTATTTTTGGGTGATTGACGTGTGTGTGAGTGCGTTGCAGGGATTACCTCTATTTTTGCAGGTACGATTCTTGATGGTGGACATGAAAAGTAGATGCATGGGTGGTCCGGAAGTCTTGCATGAGACATGCGAAAAGACGCTATCTTGGAGCATGCAGATTCTAGAAATGCGGGTCTAGGAAGGCGTGATTGGTCGTGCAGTGGCGAAAGGCGGAGATCCCAAAAAGACGAAGATTGAGAGATAGAAAAGGATGATGGTCGTACAGTCATTACGATCGTTTTTCAGCTTCTGGAATTGCGATTGAGATTGAGATTGAGATTGAGATTGAGATTGTGATTGTGATTGAGATTGGGATTGAGATTGTGATTGTGATTGAGATTGGGATTGAGATCAGCTCGGGGGTGGTCGGGTGGATGAGGCTTCACATTGAAGCAATCTGATAGATTTTGTAACGCAGATCAGAACTACTTGTAAATCTGCACAGATAATAAAATTCTCTCTCTTCTTGTTCTGCATATACTCTGTTTGCCTTCTTTATATCTTGTGGTGTCGAAACCCATTATTCTGTGTGAGATTGTGACTCAAGTTTAGGAGACTTGTTACAAGTGGTATCAGAGCAGAGTTGGATTCCAGGACAAGATGCAGGCTTTGAAGAAGAAGATAGAAGAACAAGAGGAGCTTATCCGTAGATTGAATGCAGAATTACATAAAGAAAGATCGAGGCTACTGCAAATGCTTTCATGGACCTCAATGGTGAAGGTGGTAATGGTGCGGGCACATCAAACACACATAGAGCTAGACGACAATGTGAACTTGAAGAGGACGATGATGCAGGTGAATCTGCACTCAAGCAAGTGTTCAAAAGAGCAAAATTAAATGAATTTGATGGTGAGAAGAAAACTGGAGAGGATCTTGATGCATGGATTCAGGAACTTGAAGATTTCTTTGACCTGCGCGTATTTAGTGAGGAATCAAAAGCAAAGGTGGCAATTCTGCATCTGCGAGGAGTCGCAAACTGTGGTGGAAATCTTATATACAGACAAGAACACGTGAAGGTCCGATCCTCTGGAAAGAATTTCGAGAGCAAGCAGAGAATCGTTATTGTTCTCCACATTATCGGATGGAAAAGAAAATGGAATTCTACTCTTTCAAGCAGCATTAGGATGATAGATATAACTTGTCTATTGAAGAATATAAGGAGAAATTTTTGCGTTTACATAAGTATGCACTAGAAGTTTCTGGAGATGCGCTGAAAAGCAAGTTTATTGAGGGTTTGCGGGAAGAGCTTCGCTATCAAGTAAAGGGGTCCGGATGTGTAGATTTTCTTGATGCAGTTGCAAAAGCAGAAAACTTTGAGAAGATGGAGAAGTTTACCACGAAAAAGGCATTCAAATCAAGGTTTATCTCAACAGGACATCGACCCCCAAGACCTATTTCAATAAATCAAAATGGACAGAGATCGACCAACTCTATTAACGGTCAAGGGGGAAGACCAAAGCCGAAGCAAACGGATACACCTAAGAAGCAAGAAGTTATGCACTGGCAACGTGATTTTGATTTCCTGGAGCGGGCTAAGAGGCTGGGACTTTGTTTTCGATGTGGAGAACAAGGACATCGCACTTTTGAATGTCCAAACAAGGCCATCAACCGTTCTATGCAAGCGAAGATAGCTCATCTACAAGAAGAAAACATGACAATTGAGGAAGCGGATGATCAAGGTAAGTGTTCTAGCCCTAGACTTCAATGCATGAAAACTTCTTCTCATTCAAGGGCATCGGTGATTAGGATTATGGGGGAAATATCCTCACGTAAGGTTAGTTTCTTGATTGATTCGGGTAGTACAAATTGTTTCCTTTTTTAAGATGGCAGAAGCTTTAGGGTTGCATATTGAGATGCAGACTAAAAGACCTGTACAGATGGCTAATGGTAGGATACACTATACTCGAGGTTGTATTGAGAATCTTGATTTTATGTTAGGAGAACATAAGTTTTTGGGTACCTTCCATGTAATTGAAATGAGAGAATGTGATGTAATCATCGGAATGGACTGGTTAGTTCATAACAGTGTCGTGATTGATTGTGAAAGCGGGATCCTTACTTTGAAGAAGGGAAGGAACATCGTCTTGCAGGCAAGTGTAATTCAAGTTTTTCTCCTATTTCTGCAATAAAGTTGATTAGGGGTATTCGACAGGGTTGTGAGACATATTTGGTTTATGTGCATGACCTTCAGGAGAAGAAGAAAGAAGAGGAAATATCGGAATATGTTAAAAAACTTTTTAGATGAGTACGCAGATGTATTTCCTGATGATCTACCGGGCATGCCTCCTCCTAGGAAAATTGACCATGCTATAGACCTTTATCCAGGAAGTGAGCCTTATTCTAGAGCACCTTATAGGTTCAATATTGATGAACTGAAAGAGTTGAAGCTCCAATTGGATGATCTATTGAAGAAGGAGTTGATAAGACCTAGTGTTTCACCTTGGGGAGCACCTGTTTTGTTTCAGAAAAAGAAAGATGGTTCATACAGACTTTGTATTGACTATAGGGGATTGAACAAGAAAACCATTAAGAACAAGTATCCACTGCCACACATAGATGAACTTCTGAGTCAATTGAGTGGTGCCACAGTATTCACTAAAATTGACTTAAGATCGGGATATTATCAAATTAGAGTAAAGTCTGAGGACATACCCAAAACCGCTTTTAGAACACGATATGGTCATTACGAGTTCACAATTTTTCCGTTTGGATTAACAAATGCTCCTGCAACATTTATGTGTTTGATGAATAATGTGTTTCATGAATATCTCGATGAATTTATATTAGTTTTTCTTGACGATATTTTTGTGTATTCTAAGGATGATGAACATGCATTGCATCTCAGGAAGACTTTACAAAAACTAAGAGAGCATAAACTATATGGTAAGATGAGTAAATGTCTTTTTGCAAAAGGGGAAGTGACTTATTTGGGGAGAGTTGTTTCTAAGGAAGGGATTCATATAGATCCCGAGAAAGTTAAAAGCATAGTTGACTGGCCTACACCCAAATGTGTGAGGGATGTGAGAAGCTTCCTTGGTTTGGCACAATATGAGAGGGCACACATTAGGGAGTTTTCTCGAATTGCAAATCCTCTTACAGAATTGACAAAGAAAAATAGAGAGTTCACATGGAAGGATGAGTGTCAAAAGGCGTTTGACGAATTAAAACAAAAAGTTATCAAAAATTGTGTGCTAAAGATACCTGAGTTAGGGAAGCCTTTTATTGTTGCATGTGATGCTAGTGGAAGCCAAATCGGATGCGTTCTTTCACAAGAAGGGAGGGTAGTGGCTTATGAGTCAAGGAAATTAAGGAAATATGAACTAAATTATACAACACATGACTTAGAAATGCTTGCAGTTGTTCATGCACTTAAACATTGGAGACACTTATTGCTAGGACTAAAGTTTGAATTAAGAACAGATCATCAAAGCCTTAAATACATATTTACTCAACCTTTACTTAACAATAGACAAAAACAATGGATCCAATTGCTAAGTGAATATGATTTTGATATTAAATACTTAGCAGGAAAAGAAAACAAGGTGGCCGATGCTTTGAGTCGTAAACCCCTATGCAGTTCAATTTCTATTTTATCCTCTGATTTTGATATTGGAAAAGAATTAAAAGAAGATTTATTTTATGCAGCAATATTGGAATTTTTGGGTATGAATCCAAGTTCTATGTTTCAGGGAAAATTTCATTTGAGACATAATGATTTGTATTGTAATTCTCGTTTATGTATTTCTTCAGAATCTATTTTGAAAGAAAAGATCCTGCATGACTCTCATGATGCACCTTTCTCTACACACCCTGGTTTTTCTAGAACTTATGCAAAAGTGAAAGCTTCATATTACTGGCCACGTATGAAATATGATATTAAGAGGTATGTCAAAGAATGTCTGAAATGTCAACAAGTTAAGGCCGAATTTAAAAGGAGTCCTGGCATGTTACAACCATTAGATGTGCCTGATAAAAAATGGGAATCCATCTCTATGGATTTCATAACAAAGTTGCCTGTGACCAGAAGTGGGCATGATACCATCTTTGTTGTCGTGGACCGTCTTACAAAGATGGCACATTTTCTTCCCATGAGGAAAACTGATACAGCTTTGCATGTTGCTAAACTTTTCATAAAAGAAATTTTTAGGTTACATGGTATACCCAAAAGTATAATTTCTGATAGGGATGCAAGGTTCACATCTAATTTTTGGAAAGCAACATTTCAATCCATAGGAACAGAATTACACATGAGTACTGCATTTCATCCTCAAACCGATGGTGAGACCGAGAGGGTTAACAGGGTGCTTGAGGATATGTTACGCATGTATGTGAATGATAAGCAAAACAATTGGACTGAATATTTGCCCTTGGTTGAGTATGCATATAATAGTGCATGTCATTCCTCTATTAAGATGACACCTTTTGAAGCAATGTATGGTTATACTTGCTTCCTGCCGCATTCACTTTTTAATTCACAGAATCAGGTTGAAATATCCAAACAGATGCTTGAAAACATGGATTTGGAGCTAAATAAGGTAAGGAAAAACATGAAAGATGCACAGAAACGTCAGAAATTATATCATGATCTCAAAAAGAGGCCCTTGGAATTTAGAACAAATGATCTGGTTTTTTTGAAAGTGAGTCCTAAATCAAATCTGGTTTTAGGCAAAGATCGTCGATTGTCTCCTCGTTATGCTAGTCCTTTCAAAATCTTAAAGAGAATTGGTTCTGTTGCATATTTACTTGACCTACCTAATACTTTGAAAATTCATCCAGTCTTCCATATTGGATTACTTAAAAAGTATGTTCCTAATGCTGATCATGTTTTGCAGGACAAATCTAAGTTGAAGGAAGATGCCACTTTTGAACTTGAACCAGAAGTTACATTGGATAGGAGAGTTAGACATCTTAGGAATCATGAAATAGTGGAAATTTTAGTTTAGTAAAGTGGTTTGCATATCCTATTGAAGATTCAACATGGGTTGGTTTAGATGAGTTTATGGAACATTATCCTTCTTTCCAACTCTGAGGACAGAGTTCTTTAAAGAGGGGGAGAATTGTAAGATGCCACGTTGATTTTCCACCTGGAAAAAAAAAAAGATGTGTAGGTAATAATGAAATTTTATGTTTAGGATATTTTAATCATATCTGTAAAATTTTGTAGCAATAAGTTTTTACATTCTCTCCCTAGAAAGTTGTCGCATGTAATTTGTATGTTAATTTCGAGCATGAAGATGAAGGAATCTGAAAAAGTGTTGTATGAGAGAAAGGTAGAGTATTCTTAGTAGAAAAACTTTACCTGATTGAATTTTTTTGTAGTTCCTATGTTTTATGTCTCATTTGGTTCCATGAAGATAGGTTAATGAAGAGATTTTTCATGTTTTTTTATCTCTCTCTAGAATTTTTGATTTTGCAGGTCCCAAAAGTGATATCTGGAAGCAGATTTGGACCTGAGGCGTCTCTAACATTATTGTACAGATTTAAGAACTGAATATTTTTGTCTCTCACAAGCTCAAGCTGATTCCTCACTGTTTTTGAGTTACAGGGTTTTGAAAAGTGCCATTTTCCAACACTTTTAAGAAAAAAAAAAGAGAAGCCTTCATTCATTCATCTTATTCATGTTCGCGGATTTAGGAAACGCACATGGGTATATGGGTTATTTTTGGATGATTGACGTGTGCATGAGTGCGTTGCAGGGATGACCTCTATTTTTGCAGGTACAATTCTTGATGGTGGACATGAAAAGTAGATGCATGGGTGGTCCGGAAGTCTTGCATGAGACATGCGATAAGACGCTATCTTGGAGCATGCAGATTCTAAAAGTGCGGGTCTAGAAAGGCGTGATTGGTCGTGCGCTGGCGAAAGGCGGAGATCCCAAAAAGACGAAGACTGAGAGATAGAAAAGGATGATGGTCGTACAGTCATTACAATCGTTTTTCGACTTCTGGAATTGCGATTGAGACTGAGATTGAGATTGAGATTGAGATTGTGATTCTGATTGAGATTGGGATTGAGATTGTGATTGTGATTGAGATTGGGATTGAGATCAGCTCGGGGGTGGTCGGGTGGATGAGGCTTCACATTGAAGCAATCTGATAGATTTTGTAATGCAGATCAGAACTACTTGTAAATCTGCACAGATAATAAAATTCTCTCTCTTCTTGTTCTGCGTATACTCTGTTTGCCTTCTTTATATCTTGTGGTGTCGAAACCCATTATTCTGTGTGAGATTGTGACTTAAGTTTAGGAGACTTGTTACAAGTGGTATCAGAACAGAGTTGGATTCCGGGACAAGATGCAGGCTTTGAAGAAGAAGATAGAAGAACAATAGGAGCTTATCCGTAGATTGAATGCAGAATTACATAAAGAAAGATCCAACAAACAAAAAGAGACTACTACAAATGCTTTCATGGACCTCAATGCTGAAGGTGGTAATGGTGCGGGCACATCAAACGCACGTAGAGCTAGACGGCAACGTGAACCTGAAGAGGACGATGATGCAGGTGAATCTGCACTCAAGCAAGTGTTCAAAAGAGCAAAATTAAATGAATTTGATGGTGAGAAGAAAACTGGAGAGGATCTTGAAGCATGGATTGAGGAACTTGAAGATTTCTTTGACCTGCCCGTATTTAGTGAGGAATCAAAAGCAAACGTGGCAATTCTGCATCTGCGAGGAGTCGCAAAACTGTGGTGGAAATCTTATATACAGACAAGAACATAGGAAGGTCCGATCCTCTGGAAAGAATTTTGAGAGCAAGCAGAGAATCGTTATTGTTCTCCACATTATCGGATGGAAAAGAAAATGGAATTCTACTCTTTCAAGCAGCATGAGGATGATAGATATAACATGTCTATTGAAGAATATAAGGAGAAATTTTTGCGTTTACATAAGTATGCACTAGAAGTTTCTGGAGATGCGTTGAAAAGCAAGTTTATTGAGGGTTTGCGGGAAGAGCTTTGCTAGCAAGTAAAGGGGTCCGGATGTGTAGATTTTCTTGATGCGGTTGCAAAAGCAGAAAACTTTGAGAAGATGGAGAAGTTTACCACGAAAAAGGCATTCAAATCAAGGTTTATCTCAACAGGACATCGACCCCCAAGACCTATTTCAATAAATCAAAATGGACAGAGATGGACCAACTATATTAACGGTCAAGGGGGAAGACCAAAGCCGAAGCAAACGGATACACCTAAGAAGCAAGAAGTTATGCCGTGGAAACATGATTCTGGTTTCCTGGAGCGGGCTAAGAGGCTGGAACTTTGTTTTCGATGTGGAGAACAAGGACATCGCACTTTTGAATGTCCAAACAAGGCCATCAACCGTTCTATGCAAGCGAAGATAGCTCATCTACAAGAAGAAAACATGAAAATTGAGGAAGTGGATGATCAAGGTAAGTGTTCTAGCCCTAGACTTCAATGCATGAAAACTTCTTCTCATTCAAGGGCGTCGGTGATTAGGATTATGGGGGACATATCCTCACGTAAGGTTAGTTTCTTGATTGATTCGGGTAGTACAAATTGTTTCCTTTCACTTAAGATGGGAGAAGCTTTAGGGTTGCATATTGAGATGTAGACTAAAAGACCTGTACAGATGGCTAATGGTAGGATACACTATACTCGAGGTTGTATTGAGAATCTTGATTTTATGTTAAGAGAACATAAGTTTTCGGGTACCTTCCATGTAATTGAAATGAGAGAATGTGATGTAATCATCGGAATGGACTGGTTAGTTCATAATAGTGTCGTGATTGATTGTGAAAGCGGGATCCTTACTTTGAAAATAGAAGGGAAGCAACATCGTCTTGCAGGCAAGTGTAATTCAAGTTTTTCTCCTATTTCTGCAATAAAGTTGATTAGGGGTATTCGAGAGGGTTGTGAGACATATTTGGTTTATGTGCATGACCTTCAGGAGAAGAAGAAAGAAGAGGAAATACCGGAATATGTTAAAAAACTTTTAGATGAGCACACAGATGTATTTCCTGATGATCTACCGGGCATGCCTCCTCCTAGGAAAATTGACCATGCTATAGACCTTTATCCAGGAAGTGAGCCTTATTCTAGAGCACCTTATAGGTTCAATATTGATGAATTGAAAGAGTTGAAGCTCCAATTGGATGATCTATTGAAGAAGGAGTTGATAAGACCTAGTGTTTCACCTTGGGGAGCACCTGTTTTGTTTCAGAAAAAGAAAGATGGTTCATACAGACTTTGTATTGACTATAGGGGATTGAACAAGAAAACCATTAAGAACAAGTATCCACTACCACACATAGATGAACTTCTGAGTCAATTGAGTGGTGCCACAGTATTCACTAAAATTGACTTAAGATCGGGATATCATCAAATTAGAGTAAAGTCTGAGGACATACCCAAAACCGCTTTTAGAACACGATATGGTCATTACGAGTTCACAGTTTTGCCTTTTGGATTAACAAATGCTCCTGCAACATTTATGTGTTTGATGAATAATGTGTTTCATGAATATCTCGATGAATTTATATTAGTTTTTCTTGACGATATTTTTGTGTATTCTAAGGATGATGAACATGCATTGCATCTCAGGAAGACTTTACAAAAACTAAGAGAGCATAAACTATATGGTAAGATGAGTAATTTTTTTTTTGCAAAAGGGGAAGTGACTTATTTCGGGAGAGTTGTTTCTAAGGAAGGGATTCATATAGATCCCGAGAAAGTTAAAAGCATAGTTGACTGGCCTACACCCAAATGTGTGAGGGATGTGAGAAGCTTCCTTGGTTTGGCACAATATGAGAGGGCACACATTAGGGAGTTTTCTCGAATTGCAAATCCTCTTACAGAATTGACAAAGAAAAATAGAGAGTTCACATGGAACGATGAGTGTCAAAAGGCGTTTGACGAATTAAAACAGAAAGTTATCGAAAATTGTGTGCTAAAGATACCTGAGTTAGGGAAGCCTTTTATTGTTGCATGTGATGCTAGTGGAAGCCAAATCGGATGCGTTCTTTCACAAGAAGGGAGGGTAGTGGCTTATGAGTCAAGGAAATTAAGAAAACATGAACTAAATTATACAACACATGACTTAGAAATGCTTGCAGTTGTTCATGCACTTAAACATTGGAGACACTTATTGCTAGGAGTAAAGTTTGAATTAAGAACAGATCATCAAAGCCTTAAATACATATTTACTCAACCTTTACTTAACAATAGACAAAAACAATGGATCCAATTGCTAAGTGAATATGATTTTGATATTAAATACTTAGCAAGAAAAGAAAACAAGGTGGCCGATGCTTTGAGTCGTAAACCCCTATGCAGTTCAATTTCTATTTTATCCTCTGATTTTGATATTGGAAAAGAATTAAAAGAAGATTTATTTTATGCAGCAATCTTGGAATTTTTGGGTATGAATCCAGGTTCTATGTTTGAGGGAAAATTTCATTTGAGAAATAATGATTTGTATTGTAATTCTCGTTTATGTATTTCTTCAGAATCTGTTTTGAAAGAAAAGATCCTGCATGACTGTCATGATGCACCTTTCTCTGCACACCCTGGTTTTTCTAGAACTTATGCAAAAGTGAAAGCTTCATATTACTGGCCACGTATGAAATATGATATTAAGAGGTATGTCGAAGAATGTCTGAAATGTCAACAGGTTAAGGCCGAATTTAAAAGGAGTCTTGGCATGTTACAACCATTAGATGTGCCTGATCAAAAATGGGAATCCATCTCTATGGAATTTCATAACAAAGTTGCCTGTGACCAAAAGTGGGCATGATACCATCTTTGTTGTCGTGGACCGTCTTACAAAGATGGCACATTTGCTTCCCATGAGGAAAACCGATACAGCTTTGCATAATGCTAAACTTTTCATAAAAGAAATTTTTAGGTTACATGGTATACCCAAAAGTATAATTTCTGATAGGGATGCAAGGTTCACATCTAATTTTTGGAAAGCAACATTTCAATCCATAGGAACAGAATTACACATGAGTACTGCATTTCATCCTCAAACCGATGGTGAGACCGAGAGGGTTAACAGGGTGCTTGAGGATATGTTACGCATGTATGTGAATGATAAGCAAAACAATTGGACTGAATATTTGCCCTTGGTTGAGTATGCATATAATAGTGCATGGCATTCCTCTATTAAGATGACACCTTTTGAAGCAATGTATGGTTATAATTGCTTGCTGCCGCATTCACTTTTTAATTCACAGAATCAGGTTGAAATATCCAAACAGATGCTTGAAAACATGGATTTGGAGCTAAATAAGGTAAGGAAAAACATGAAAGATGCATAGAAACGTTAGAAATTATATCATGATCTCAAAAAGAGGCCCTTAGAATTTAGAACAAATGATCTGGTTTTTTTGAAAGTGAGTCCTTCTAAATCAAATCTGGTTTTAGGCAAAGATCGTCGATTGTCTCCTCGTTATGCTGGTCCTTTCAAAATCTTAAAGAGAATTGGTTCTGTTGCATATTTACTTGACCTACCTAATACTTTGAAAATTCATCTAGTCTTCCATGTTGGATTACTTAAAAAGTATGTTCCTAATGCTGATCATGTTTTGCAGGAAAAATCTAAGTTGAAGGAAGATGCCACTTTTGAACTTGAACCAGAAGTTATATTGGATAGGAGAGTTAGACATCTTAGGAATCGTGAAATAGTGGAAATTTTAGTAAAGTGGTTTGCATATCCTATTGAAGATTCAACATGGATTGGTTTAGATGAGTTTATGGAACATTATCCTTCTTTCCAACTCTGAGGACAGAGTTCTTTAAAGAGGGGGAGAATTGTAAGATGCCACGTTGATTTTCCACCTGAAAAAAAAAAAGATGTGTAGGTAATAATGAAATTTTATGTTTAGGATATTTTGATCATGTCTGCAAAATTTTGTAGCAATAAGTTTTTACATTCTCTCTCTAGAAAGTTGTCGCATGAAATTTGTATGTTAATTTTGAGCATGAAGATGAAGGAATCTGAAAAAGTGTTGTATGAGAGAAAGGTAGAGTATTCTTAGTAGAAAAACTTTACCTGATTGAATTTTTTGTAGTTCCTATCTTTTATGTCTCATTTTGTTCCATGAAGATAGGTTACTGAAGAGATTTTTCATGTTTTTTCATCTCTCTCTAGAATTTTCGATTTTGCAGGGCCCAAAAGTGATATTTGGAAGCAGATTTGGACCAGAGGCGTCTCTAACATTATTGTACAGATTTAAGAACTGAATATTTTTGTCTCTCACAAGCTCAAGCTGATTCCTCACTGTTTTTGAGTTACAGGGTTTTGAAAAGTGCCGTTTTCCAACACTTAAAAAAAAAAAAAAGAGAAGCCTTCATTCATTCATCTTATTAATGTTCGTGGATTTAGAAAATGCACATGGGTATATGGGTTATTTTTGGGTGATTGACGTGTGTGTGAGTGCGTTGCAGGGATTACCTCTATTTTTGCAGGTACGATTCTTGATGGTGGACATCAAAAGTAGATGCATGGGTGGTCCGGAAGTCTTGCATGAGACATGCGAAAAGACGCTATCTTGGAGCATGCAGATTCTAAAAGTGCGGGTCTAGGAAGGCGTGATTGGTCGTGCGCTGGCGAAAGGCGGAGATCCCAAAAAGACAAAGACTGAGAGATAGAAAAGGATGATGGTCGTATAGTCATTACGATCGTTTTTCGACTTCTGGAATTGCGATTGAGATTGAGATTGAGATTGAGATTGAGATTGTGATTGTGATTGAGATTGGGATTGAGATTGTGATTGTGATTGAGATTGGGATTGAGATCAGCTCGGGGGTGGTCGGGTGGATGAGGCTTCACATTGAAGCAATCTGATAGATTTTGTAACTCAGATCAGAACTACTTGTAAATCTGCATAGATAATAAAATTCTCTCTCTTCTTGTTCTGCGTATACTCGGTTTGCCTTCTTTATATCTTGTGGTGTCGAAACCCATTATTCTGTGTGAGATTGTGACTCAAGTTTAGGCGACTTGTTACAAGTGGTATCAGAGCAGAGTTGGATTCCCGGACAAGATGCAGGCTTTGAAGAAGAAGATAGAAGAACAAGAGGAGCTTATCCGTAGATTGAATGCAGAATTACATAAAGAAAGATCGAACAAACAAAAAGAGGCTACTACAAATGCTTTCATGGACCTCAATGCTGAAGGTGGTAATGGTGCAGGCACATCAAACGCACGTAGAGCTAGACGGCAACGTGAACCTGAAGAGGACAATGATGCAGGTGAATCTTCACTCAAGCAAGTGTTCAAAAGAGCAAAATTAAATGAATTTGATGGTGAGAAGAAAACTGGAGAGGATCTTGAAGCATGGATTGAGGAACTTTAAGATTTCTTTGACCTGCGCGTATTTAGTGAGGAATCAAAAGCAAAGGTGGCAATTCTGCATCTGCGAGGAGTCACAAAACTGTGGTGGAAATCTTATATACAGACAAGAACACGTGAAGGTCCGATCCTCTGGAAAGAATTTCGAGAGCAAGCAGAGAATCGTTATTGTTCTCCACATTATCGGATGGAAAAGAAAATGGAATTCTACTCTTTCAAGCAGCATGAGGATGATAGATATAACTTGTCTATTGAAGAATATAAGGAGAAATTTTTGCGTTTACATAAGTATGCACTAGAAGTTTTTGGAGATGCGCTGAAAAGCAAGTTTATTGAGGGTTTGCGGGAAGAGCTTCGCTATCAAGTAAAGGGGTCGGGATGTGTAGATTTTCTTGATGCGGTTGCAAAAGTAGAAAACTTTGAGAAGATGGAGAAGTTTACCACGAAAAAGGCATTCAAATCAAGGTTTATCTCAACAGGACATCGACCCCCAAGACCTATTTCAATAAATCAAAATGGACACAGATCGACCAACTCTATTAATGGTCAAGGGGGAAGACCAAAGCCGAAGCAAACGGATACACCTAAGAAGCAAGAAGTTATGCACTAGCAACGTGATTCTGATTTCCTGGAGCGGGCTAAGAGGCTGGGACTTTGTTTTCGATGTGGAGAACAAGGACATCGCAGTTTTGAATGTCCAAACAAGGCCATCAACCGTTCTTATATGCAAGCGAAGATAGCTCATCTACAAGAAGTGTTGGGAATTGAACTCACAACCTCCCGGTTAGGAGTGCGATGGGCTAACCACTTGCCCCAAAATCCATGGTTGAGGATTACTTCCTAATCCTCTCTCTTAAGGCATGGTTCAACCATCTCCTACTAGGATTATGTGACATTCCTTCCCCGTTAGACTGAGCATTGTCCTCAATGCTCACTTGTGGACCCTTCTAACTCTTGGACCCACTTTCCATGCATGAGTGCTTCCACCAACCTCAAACTCCAGCACATGGACCAAATTTGGACCTATCCCACCCTCTATGGGTGCCCAAATGCCCATGTCCTTCATCCAAGGCCAATTTCACACTCACCATGGATAAGCGCTTTTTCCAAGTGCCCACGAATGAGGCGCGAACCTCCGTCTCACCCAATTTCTCAACTAGGCTCTGATACCAATGTTGGGAATTGAACTCACAACCTCCCGGTTAGGAGTGCGATGGGCTAACCACTTACCCCAAAATCCATGGTTGAGGATTACTTCCTAATCCTCTCTCTTAAGGCATGGTTCAACCATCTCCTACTAGGATTATGTGACAAGAAGAAAACATGACAATTGAGGAAGCGGATCATCAAGGTAAGTGTTCTAGCCCTAGACTTCAATGCATGAAAACTTCTTCTCATTCAAGGGTATCGGTGATTAGGATTATGGGAGACATATCCTCACGTAAGGTTAGTTTCTTGATTGATTCGGGTAGTACAAATTGTTTCCTTTCACTTAAGATGGAAGAAGCTTTAGGGTTGCATATTGAGATGCAGACTAAAACACCTGTACAGATGGCTAATGGTAGGATACACTATACTCGAGGTTGTATTGAGAATCTTGATTTTATGTTAGGAGAACATAAGTTTTTGTATAGTACACAAGGAGCATGAAGAGAGACTTTTTAGGTACAAATGCGGTCAAACTTATAGTTTGTGATAGCCCATGCTACTATATGTTTTATTAAAGAACATATACAAAGAAGTGTTCGGTGGCCATTTGGCCTTTCACATGGACACTAACGGTAACAATCTCCCACTAAAGGCTAATATGGCCAAAGTAACTATGGGAAAAAAATAAAGAATGATAAAGAATACATGAGTGTAAGTATACAAACTATACCCCCCACCTAATAGACATGTTACACAGTATACAAGTGACTATGTAAGATCATGAATCAAGTAACCCCCATCACATGACAATAGTCTCGAAAGCTATCTTATTCTAGAACTTTAGTCAAAGCATCTACAGCATTATCTCGAGATTTAACCTTCTCAAGAATAATGCACTCAGTGCCTAAGCAATCTCTAATGAAGTGATACCTCACCTCAATGTGCTTGGTCTTTGCATGATAGACCGGATTCTTAGCCAAAGCAATGGCACTTTAACTATCATTGAGCAAACGTTGTACATGCTGAGGTAAACCCATATCACAAGCAAGATGAAAAAGCCACAATGCTTCCTTACATGCCTCACTTGATGGACATACTCTGCTTCTGTGGTGGAAACAGTTGTACATTTTTGAAGATGACATCTCCAAGAGATAGCACCTCCAGTAAAATGAAAAATGTACCCTAATGTAGACTTACGATTGTCTACACAACTAGCATAGTCAGAATCAGTGTAACCAATAATGGATGCTTTCCCTCTACCTAAGCATAGACACATGTCCTTAGTGCCACTCAGATATCTTAAAATCATCTTGACCGCTTCCCAATGTTTCTTGCTAGGATTAGACATATATCTGCTCACAACTCCCACTGCAAATGCAATGTCTGGTCTCGTAGCTACCATAGCATACATGAGACTACCAACAGTAGATTGATAGGGAATTTTGGTCATGAATTCCTTTTCCTCATCTGATTTGGGGCAATCATCCTTGCTCAATTTCACATATGTGGATAAAGGTGTACTCAATGCCTTTCTGCCTTGCATATTGAACCGGTGAAGTACTTTGGATATGCACTCACTTTGAGACAAGTATATGCATCTTTTACTCCTATCACGAGTAATGCCATGCCAAGCATATGTTTGACATCCCCCAAATCCTTCATATCAAGTGTCTGATTAAACTTCTTTTTTAGAATTCACAAATCATAAGAGGACTTCCAAGCAATCAACATATCATCATGAAGTATCAAGCATATCAAGTTGCCATCTGAGCATCTCATTGTGTAGAGGTAGTGATCCTCATTGCTTTGAGAATAGCCTTGAGACTTCATAAAAGCATCAAACTTTTGGTACCATTGTCTATGGGACTGTTTAAGTCCATACAAGCTCTTCTTAACTTTAGAAACTAGACTTTCCTTACCAGGAACTACATAACCCTCTGGTTGTTCTATATAGAACTCATCTATAAGATCTCCATGCAAGAAAGTAGTTTTCACATCCATTTGGACCAGCTCTAAGTCCTCCATTGCAACGAATCCAAGCAACATGCATAGGGTAGTCATCTTGGCCACTCGAGAGAACATTTCCTTGAAATCAACACTATGTTGTTCCTTAAAACCCTTTGCCATGAATCGTACTTTATACTTTGGAGAAGCACTATCTGATGTGAATTTCAACTTATATACCCATTTACATGGTAAATATTTCCTACCCTTTGGCAAAGGTACTGAATCCTGAGTACCATTCTTGTGAATAGAATCCAACTCACTCTTCATGGCACGCTCCCACTTGACATGATCCTCTGTTTGCATAGCCTCTTTGTAGCAAGAAGGCTCATCGGCATCTGTTAGCATAAAAAAATCTAAATGTGGAACATATCTATCAGGTGGATGTGAGACATGTGCAAAACATCTCAATGGTTGCTAAACAGGAACATGTGCAGACTGATCTGAATGGGCATTCTCTTGAACATCCCTATGTGGAGCATTTTTATGCATGCTAACCAGAGGACTAGTATCCTCAAACACCACTCTTCTCACTTCAGCCTCCTTAATGGGCTATTTATGCATCTTAGACTCATTCAAAATGACATCACTATTTTTTATCATTGACCATGTTTCAGGATCCCATAAGCGATATCCAAATTGTCCTTCTCAACCATATCCAAGAAAAATGCATTTCTTTGACTTATGGTCCAACTTTTGTCTAAGATTCTTGGGTATATGAACATATGATTCACACCCAAAAACTGAAAGATGATCATAATATGGTGGCTTCCCTGTCCACAACTCTTGTGCCACTTTCATACCTTTGGTAGTACTAGGTGAAAGGTTAATCACATGAACTGCAGTCAATACTACTTCTGCGCAAAAACCTTGTGAGAGAGTTGCATGATGCAACATAGATACTACTCTATCTTGAATAGTTCTATTCATCCTCTCAGCTACACCATTCTGTACTGGGGTATAAGGAGCTGTAAACTCTCTACGAATCTCTTTAAACTGATAGAAAAGGCTCAATTCATCTGAGGTATACTCAACCCCCTTATCTGAATGTAAAGCCTTAAGCTTAGTTCCTTTTTCATTCTCAACTAAAGCAAGCCATTTTCTAAGAGTAGGGAATACCTCATCCTTCGATTTGATAGGATATACCCAAACTTTTCTAGTAGCATCATCTATGAATGTAATAAAGTAAAGAGAACCACCTAAGGACCTAGTGGGCATAGGACCACACACATCTATATGAACGAGATCTAAAGGCTGAATTGAAGATTCAATGTGCGTTCTATGCACATTTCTAGTTTGCTTTCCATATTCACAATGCTCACAAAATGAAAAATTGGAGAAAGATAGCACAGGTAAGTAGCTAGAACGAGAAAGATTTTCCATTCCACTATGACATATATGGCCCAAATGACCATGCCAAATACAAGCCATAGGCTATTCAGTAACAGCTAACAAGTGTTCTTTCTGTGATACAAATAAGGGATAAAGTGATCCAACTTTGCTTCCTTTTGCAATAACCATATTGCCCTTTGATATGCGAAAGGACTGAGCATAGAAGACCACTTTGTAACCAAGGTCATCAAGTTGGCCAACTGACATCAAACTGCGTGATAATTGAGGCACATGGCATACATTATGCATAGTAAATTTTGAACCATCAATGAACTGCACAACCACATATCCAATCCCCACAACATCACATTAGTAAGAGTCACCAAGTCTCATGGTACCAAGAGACTTTGTTGCATAATTAAAGAATCATTCTTTGTGTGGTGTCAAATTGAAAGAAGCACCAAAATCTAGCAGCCACATGCGGGAAAGAGAATCAGCCATAAGAGCCTCAGTTGGCACAATACTATCAAGTGTCAACACATCAGCATCATCAAAAATAGCATTAATTTTTTCAATCTTAACAGTCAAAGTAGATTGTGCAGGTAATTGTTTAACATGCCCATCAACATTCTATCCTTTACCTTTAGAATTCTTTAATGCATAATAGTCTTTGTTCATGTGTCCTTTCTTATGACCATAATGGCATTCGATATCCCTCTTCCCTAATTTACTTCTACTCTTATTCCGTTGACCATTCTATTCCTTGTTCTTGCTCCTGCCACGTTGTTGATTCTTTCCTTGGTAAGAATCATGAACATTATATGCATCTCCACTCTGAGTGCCAACCATAGATTTTCTACGAACCTCCTTACTCAAGTGTGCTCCACATATATCATCACAGACGAGTTTACCACCAGGTGTACTATTGCTAATAGTTGTGCAAAACATATCACATGATGATGGCAAGGTGCATAATAGCAATACTGCTTTCATTTCATTTCATTATCTGTGTCCTTCATATGAAGTTCATATAATTTTCTCATCATATACACTTTATTTGATGCCGTCTCTTTTTCATATGTATTGCATAACTTCTTCCAAAGATCTTCTGCACTTTCACAGTCTAATACTCTAAAGTAAACATTATCTACCAGGTGCAAGCGAATGGTAGACCTGGACATTTCATCTAACTCATCCCAATCATCTTCATCCATGTCAGTAGGCTTCTTTGAAATTCCATTTACTGGCTTCCGTTGCCTCCTTTGAATCAGCACATCTTTAATCTGATTCTTCCATAGAGCAAAGTTTGTGCCATCAAATTTTCGGATCTCAAGATGGTCTTTGGCTTGTAAGTTATAGCTCCTTCTTGGAACACTAGCATTAGACCCTAATCCACCAAAAGTGCATGACTCATGCCATGATGGTGGAGAACTAAATGGATGATAATGGAGCTAAAAGAGTCCAAACACCAACAAATAAGTGTGTTAAGGAGTAAATCTACCACTATATAGTTGACTAAACCAGAAATCTAGAAACATTTTGCCAGAGTATCCTCTGCAAAATGAGCATATGATTAGTGTCAAAATATCATAAAACTGCAAGTACTGACATGTTTACCTGCATAGTGAATCACTAACTCCATTGCATATAATCAATTACCCAATAGAAGCCAACTAGGCTTATCAAGCACCTATGAAGAACTATCATACATCTCCTATGGCAAGGCTAGGTAAGTCTTCCACCTGCATCACCGAAGAGACCCCGACATCTAGGTGTCTCCTAGTTAAGAAAACCTCACCACGACCCTCTTTATCAAACGTAAAAGGCTTTATGAAAAAAACATAAATGTTATATCAATGACCACATGCATGTACATAAGCGGTATCCATAGAATCATACATGGTGTGTATGTGCTCAATATATGTATTAAAATGACACTAAAAATGGTGAATGCACAGCCAAAAAACTAGCCAACAACACTTGCAAGTGTCTATCATCTTTGATGTTTTAGGCTCAAAAAACTTGCATAAATTTTCAGCAGTTGCTCCCACCAACACTGAAAACCTTTCGAGAAACCTATAGTTTTATGAGCATGGTTGAAAACACAGCCCCAAAGGTTGATATTGATTGTCGAAGAAGTACAAAGAACACTCTTCTTGATGTTCTTGGACCTATGTGAAGAGAACTATGTGCGAAAGTAGTCCAAAATGGCTCCAAAGAACACTTCGAAAATGCTTCAAAAATAGGCTTTGAAAGCAAAGAATGAAGCTTTGAGGGACCACAACATGTTCAAGGTAATGTTAACCTTAGTCTTTCCCCTTCTTCAAACAGCACAAGAGTGTAGCTTAGTGGCAAGAGATTGCCATGGTTAAGCGAGCTCTGGGGGGATAGTAATGGGATGTGTGACCTCCTGAGAAGTATTAGGAACTTCTATCTTCCTTGATTGTTGAGCTCCTCCCTCATGCATAGCCAACGGTGTCAACGGTGACTTCGAGGACTTCGATGACAAGGTATGCCAAGGTCTATGCCTTGGTCGCCACCTTAGTCATAACCCTTGGAGAAAGCCGAGAGGTACGCAAAGGAGCACGAAGATAGACTTTTTAGGTCTTACAAATGTGGTTGAACTTACAGTCTGTGACTGACTAGGCCATTATATGTTTTATTAAAGAACATATACAAAGAAGTGTCTGGTGGCCATTTGGCCTTATTCTTGTGGTGTATTCTCTGCCCTAGTCTCTTCTACTTCTAAGTTCTCTTGTTGTCCATTTTGGTTAAGTGGTGACCTGTTTTCTCTAATAACTTCTTTATCTTCTTCGCCCAACTGATTTTCTTCCTCTTTAGTCTCAATATCCATTTCTATGCTTTCATAATCCTCCTTCCATTCCTTGTCTATACATTCTCCTTCTTCGACCTCTTATAACACAACCATGTATAGACTCACATCATATCTATCCTTGTCTATAAATTCATTCATGGTTAGGACTTCCTCATTGACACACATGTTCAATGTGTCCAGTATTTCCATCCATCCATGGGGTTCAATGTCCATCTAGGAATATTTGTGGCACATAAGCTGGGTCTTCTATTGATCTAGATTCCATAGTCTCTTTGCCATTTTCGTAGCCTTTCTTCTTCTCGCTTTGCAACCTTACATATCCATAGCTGTGTGTCTTTGTGTATCCATGATTGGTCTTCAGATCCCGCACTATGGATTGATAGGTTATCTTCCTCTCTATGTATTGTGTTCCATTGTAGAGGTGGAACATCTCGATAAGTGTAAGTGTGTAGGTTTATCCTAATGGTCACACCTCTATAATGAAGGCACACTACATCTCTTCCCCAATCTTGCACCACCTTTAGTTGTCTCATGAAAGGTCTTCCCAATATCGTCTCATAATTACTTGCCTTTTCAAATTGACAGACGGCTAAAGTGTGCTCGAATTCTACTCCACATGTGATGAGGACAACATTCTCTAATAGTCCCAAAGGACTTTTTGTATGACCATCAGCCAATTGTAGTCTCATCCTAATGGTTCCTAGAGCTAGTTTACCCCACTTCTCCCATATTTCTTATCGT
Source organism: Ceratopteris richardii (assembly GCA_020310875.1). Classification (NCBI taxonomy): domain Eukaryota; kingdom Viridiplantae; phylum Streptophyta; class Polypodiopsida; order Polypodiales; family Pteridaceae; genus Ceratopteris; species Ceratopteris richardii. Next base: position 75,350,064 of record CM035433.1, read on the forward strand.
TATTCCTACTCCAGCTCCTATGTATAGGATGGCTTTCAGTGTATAACCTTAGAATGTAATGGGTAGACATGTGTTACCTTCATCTCCTTTGTTGAAATACCCTACTTTGTCTACCGAGATTTTGATTGTAGACACATCTTCACTGACTTCCATGCTGGCTGACTTTGCTTCCTTTTGTCCTATTTGCTTAGCCAATTTCATCCATAATTGTGGTTTGATTTTTAGTAACTCCTCCAGAGTTATGGAGTTTTTCTTGATGTCTCCTTTTCTTTCGTTCTCATGGTTGGGGCATCATAAAGCTCTAAATTTTTCTTGTATTCTCCTATGTAGTTTGGTAGAGTGTTTATTATTTCCAATTCTTCTCCATTTTTATTGAGTTCAAAACATTCCGCCTAGCTTACCTCTTGATTCATCATCCCTTGATTTTTGGAGGCATCTAATTCTTCAAAAGATGGTTCCATTCCATTAGTTCTCCTCCATCTTTCCTCTTGAACTCTCACCCATAAGTCCTCAAGCCAATTAGCTTCACATTTAGGGATCAAGGAACTTCTTTCTTGATCCTCTGTGTTTGATTCTTCATGTTCTTGATTATCCTTCTTTCTCCAGTTGGATCATTAGTTACTACACGTTTTGCTGTAGTCATAGCAGAGAAGTGAAATGAAGATATGATAGAATGTATGTATTAAAACATGTACAAATACAATGTCATTGGCAATGATCCATTGCACAATGTGAGAGGTATGGATGAGCTATGGAGTGAGCTCTTCAAATCACAATATATCTTCTAAAATTCATGGATTGAAGGAAAGAATCAGATAGTAAAGTTCTTAATCAAATGTACATTAATTCTTTAAGATACTTCAATATACTTGAAGTAGTTACGAGTTAGGACTTGTATATATATATATATATATATATATATATATAAGTACATGCTTGTAGTCATATATGAGATATAGAGAAGAGAGTTGAGATGAGTTAGTTGATGTACATTGTACAGATCATCCATCAGATGTATGAAGGAAATAGATAAGTGAAAATTTCAGATATGGCGCGTCGATCTTCTCTCCCATTTGTTGATATATTTAGGTAGTGATGTGTGTGAACACTCTAGGACCGCCGGGGCACTTTTTTCCCTCTTTAGGAGGTTTTTTTCCCCCGGCTTGTATCGCCTATTGCCCTAATGGGCTACTTATCTTTGTACATTCTCTAGTAATACATTCAGTCTTGTGTGTTGTGCTCCAAGCTCTTCTTCTTCCTTGTGCTGTTCGCGTGCTTCCGCAGACGTCTAACTCCAACAATTGGTATCAGAGCAGGTCGTTGCTTCTTCTAGGGCGCCGTCGACACTCCTCCGTTTGCAGTCTCAGATTCGCATAAAATTTGGTGAGCATACTCAAGGTGTTTCCGAGATCAAAACTGCTTCGCTTTGTGGTGCCGAGATCGCGATCTGAGCTCGTTTCGGCCTCCGAACGCACTATCGCAGTGCTTGTGCAGGCTATTTCGTCCTTTTGTGCCAAAGGTATATACCAATTTCTGTTCGCCAGTTTAAGCGTCTCGAAGTCTGCTACAGGTCTAGCAGAACTCGTCTGGGCAGTTCTGTTCAACTTTTTGAGATACAGTCAATTTTCTGCATCAAGGTATTTTAGTCACCGGCCATGGCTGAAAGCAGTGATGTATTCCGTATGTTGGCTGTTGAGGATAAGTTGGATGGTACCAACTACCCATTATGGGCTTATATGATGCGACATGTACTGGTTGCAAAAGGATTGTGGAACATTGTGCAGGGTGTTGAAAGACGTCCTGTTACACCTGTAACGACAGGTACTGCAAATACAGGTGTTGGAGCTGATGAAGATGGTGTCGAAGATGATATTCCACAGATTCCTATTCGTGCTGTTGTTTCTGTTGCACCTACTGCAGAGCAGATTCGTTGGGATGGCAGAGATGCCCAGGCACATGCATTGATAGCTTTGTCTGCCAAACGTGCCATTATTCCTCACATTCACTCTTGCAGAACAGCAAAGGATGCTTGGGATACACTTACCACTTTGTACCAGGCTAGGAATGAGGCTCGTGTTGCTTACCTCCGAAAACAGTTGGAGAGTGAGCACATGAATGAAGGTGATTCGATGGACAGTTTTCTTACAAAGATCAAAGACCTGAAGGAACAATTGATTTCTGCTGATGAGGTTATACCAGATAGCTCACTTGTGCAGATCATTCTGAATGGCCTTCCTGATTCATATCAGAGTTTTGCCTCTACTCTTCGATTGATGATGAAAGGCAATCCGAATGCCTTGTCATTTGAGGAATTAGTCTCTGTTCTGTTGCAGGAAGATCAGTCCAGGCAGAACAGGTCCATTATGCGTGTTGCAGATCAAGCTTTCCTGGCTAGTCAGAAGGGCAAAGGAAAATGGAGCTCTTCTACTAGTAAGCAGAAATCTGCAAATGTTGCACAATCGAAGAACCAGGATAAAGATGAGAAGAAATCAGAAAAGCAGAAATTGTTCTGCAAGTACTGTAAAGGAAATGATCATATTATAAAGAACTGTCCAAAACTGGCTTCTAAAGAGGCAAAGAAGAAAGAGGCTGGAATGGTTGTTGCAGAGGCCTCTACACCAAAAACAGAGTCTGCAAATCTTGTGCAGGAAGAAGAATGGGCGTTTACTACTATCTGCAGTTTTGACCCATCTTCTCATGATCAGTGCATGTCTGCAGTAGACTCAGATGTTTGGTACTTTGACAGTGGGGCAACCAAACATATTACCTCGCAGCGCAGTTTCTTCTCTTCACTCGAGCCTGCCCCTACAGGGAATACTGTCACATGCGCCAATAACTCCTCTTATCCTGTTATGGGAGTTGGCAAGATCATTCTGACTACTGCTGATGGTAGTTCTTTCACTTTGTCAGATGCTTTATTTGTGCCAGGGATCAAAAAGAACCTGTTATCAGTCTCTGCATTAGCCAAGATTGGCTTGGTTGTGAAATTCGTTGATGATAGGTGTACAGTCCATGATCTCTCAAATGGCGATGTGATTATTGCTTCTGGCATTTTATGTCGTGGGCTGTATAAGCTCATAGACTATGAAAAATCTGTGAATGATTCGGCATGTGCAGTTCATGATTCTCAGGCTATGTCAGATGCAAAGCTTTGGCATGCACGCTTTGGTCATCTGAATTTTGCTAGTTTGTTACGCCTGCAGAAATCTGAAATGGTGTCCTCTTTGCCCAAACTTGAGGCACCTGGAAAACATGTTTGTGAAGGCTGTATTTTGGGCAAAATGCAGCGTTCTTCCTTTCCAAAAGATGGTTCAGTTCGGGCTATGCAGAAATTGCAGCTTGTACATAGTGATGTCTGTGGTCCTATGCAGACACCCTCTTTTGGAAATTACCTTTACTTCGTGACTTTCATTGATGATTTTTCCAGGCATGCATGGGTATATCCACTCAAAGCAAAGTCCGAAGTGTTCATGTGCTTCAAACAGTTTTTGGTTTTGGCTGAAAATCTGTCAGCATGTAAAATGGGCACCCTCCGTTCTGATCGAGGGGGGGAATATATGTCTTCATATTTTAATGCATTTCTGGCTGAACATGGGATAAAACACCAGTGTACAGTGCCGTATACACCTCAACAGAATGGAGTTGCTGAACGAAAGAACAGGTCACTCATGGAGATGGCGAGGTGCATGGTCAAAAGTCAGGCTTTACCACATAGTTTCTGGCTTGAGGCTGTCATGTGTGCAGCATATGTACTGAACAGGTGTCCCACGAAAGCGTTGCAGTCTATCACTCCATATGAGGCTTGGCATGACCGCAAGCCATCTGTTGCTCATCTGCGTGTTTTTGGTTGTTTGGCATATGCATTAGTGCCTGAACAACATCGCAGAAAATTGGATGATAAGGCAGTAAAATGTATTTTTGTTGCGTACAATTCTGAAAGTAAAGGCTATTGTCTGTATCATCCACAGACTAAACGCATTCTAGTTAGCCATGATGTTGTCTTTGTGGAAGATGCTATTCAGCCATTGCTTTCATGTACTAAGGAGACATCTGTTAGCTCCAAAGACATGTATGATACTTTGATGCCTCTTTTTACAGGTGGACAGGCTAGCGCTGGTCCTAATGAGGCAACTTCTCAGCCTTTGCAGGTTTCATATGATGATGCAGATCATTCCATTTCTGATGCAGATTTACATGATGCACTTGTTGATGAGAGAGCTGATATTGAACAGGCAAAAACTATGCCAAAATGGCTGGTGCAGACTTTGCGTGACAGCAAATTAGATGCACCTTTGTCATATCGTACTCGTTCAGGCTCTCATAGTACCTCCTTTGCATCAGATTGCTATGCTATGGCTGCATCTAGTCTCTGTGATGAGAATGAGCCTGTTTCTTTTGATGAAGCACAAAATTCAGAAAATTGGATGGCTGCTATGCAATCTGAATATGATGCTATAATGAAGAATGGTACATGGTCTTTATGTGACTTGCCTCCTGGCAAGAAGGCCATTGGCACTAAGTGGGTATACAAGCTGAAGCGTAAACGTGATGGTACAGTTGACAGGTATAAGGCTAGGCTTGTTGCAAAGGGTTATGCGCAGGAAAGAGGCATTGATTTTGATGAGACCTTTGCACCTACATGCCGTATGACTACTGTTCGGAGAATTTGTGCACTTGCAGCCCATCATGGTTGGAATGTACATCAGTTGGACATTAAAACAGCATTTCTGAATGGTGACTTGCATGAAGAAGTGTATGTTTTTCAGCCCCGTGGCTTTGTGCAGAAAGGGCATGAAAACCAGGTGTGCAGGTTAAAGAAGGCGTTATATGGTTTAAAGCAAGCACCACGTGCTTGGTATGAGAAAATACATGCCTATCTGATTGCACATGGTTTTGAGAACAGTCCAACTGAAAGCACCTTATATGTTAAGCGTGCTAATGATGTGCTTTTGATCATTGTTGTCTATGTAGACGACATGCTGCTCACTGGTCCTCTTGAGAAGCATATTGCTGATTTCAAGGCTGATTTGCATGCCTCATTTGAGATGTCTGATTTGGGGCATTTGCATCACTATTTGGGCATTCAGTTTATGCAAGTTGATGGTGGAATGGCTTTGTGTCAAACGAAATATATTGACACATTATTGCAGCGTTTTGGCCTTGAAGACTGTAAGCCTATTGCCACTCCTATGGAGACAGGTTTATGATTGAGTCTTCATGATGCTGGAGATGCATTTGATGCTGTTCTCTATCAGCAGGCTGTTGGATGCTTGATTTACTTATGCATTACTCGGCCAGATATTCAGTTTGCTGTCTCACAGATGAGCAGGTTTATGCATTGCCCAGGAGTCACGGATTGGAAAGCGGTTAAGCGCATCTTTCGCTACTTGAGTGGTACTCGGCTACTTGGGTTGTTTTATCCCAAGGGGGGATCACTACCGCTAGATTTGCATGCTTTTTCTGACTCAGATTGGGCTGGTTGCTATGACACTCGTGTGTCCACCAGTGGTTTTTGCTTGATGCTTGGTAGCTCATGTATATCTTGGTTGAGCAAGAAGCAGCCTACTGTGGCCACTTCCAGTTGTGAGGCTGAGTATAGGGTAGCTTTCACAGCGACTGTTGAGTGTGTGTGGCTCAGACGCCTTATGGCTGATTTGGGTGTTGGCCAGTCTTCTGCCACCACCATCTTCACTAACAGTCAGAGCGCATTGGCAGTTGCGAGGAACCCTGTGTTCCATGCTCGCACTAAGCACATTGAGGTGCATTATCACTATGTCAGGGAGAGGTTCTCTGCTGGGGAGATCAGCTTGGCATATGTGCCCACGCAGGAGAACATTGCAGACCTTTTCACGAAGGCTCTACCTAGGGAGAAGTTTGAAGCTTTCCGCAAAGCTTTGGGCTTACTTCCTTTTGTGGAGTGATTTCCACATAGCTCGGCACTTCCTTATACATGAGTGCCAGCTCCTTGTTCACCGCATCACTCCCAGGGGGGATTTGTTGATATATTTAGGTAGTGATGTGTGTGAACACTCTAGGACCGCCGGGGCACTTTTTTCCCTCTTTAGGAGGTTTTTTTCCCCCGGCTTGTATATACGCCTATTGCCCTAATGGGCTACTTATCTTTGTACATTCTCTAGTAATACATTCAGTCTTGTGTGTTGTGCTCCAAGCTTCTTCTTCTTCCTTGTGCTGTTCGCGTGCTTCCGCAGACGTCTAACTCCAACACCATTCTCCTTCTGTGCTTAATCTTTTGAGAAATCCTTTTGCACGTATCTAAGTCCATAGCTAATCTATCTATGACTAGAATTTGAGAGGTTAATTGCAATCAGGTTGAGAGAATTCAGTTTAGGAACATTCATATGTGAAGATGTTCTGAGAGTCGACAAAACTGGCGCAGATTTCATGTTCAGAGAAATGAACATTGCTCAGTGCACAGTGTAAAGTTCTACACAAGTGAGGGCTCAAAATCTAAGTTGAAAGGTAAGCCATCTATGGCTAAAAGATCTTGATCAAACGGGATTTACTTTGGGAGAACCAGTGTTAAGAAATTACAGGTGTTAAGGTCGCCATTGCAAAGAAGCTGTTTCAGACATAGGTAAAGTGTTTCACATATTTCTCACAGTATACTCAATCATTTTGAGAAATTTAACTTGGAGAAGTTGCGCAATCTTAAGGCAAAGCATTGTGCAAAGTTTTATTAAAAACTTTACAGGATTGATTAGTCAATCAGTAATTAATCTGTGGCAGACTTTCCAGGAAATTTCAATTTTCAACAGTTAGTCAAAATTCTGATAATTTGGTGATTGTTTTCTAAAATTAAGTGGAGTCTGAAGTTGTTCTTGATATAGAGGAGTTCTAAGTTCAAGTACAACTTGTTCTTTTGGAGATTAACACTCTCCATCAGTGGTATCAGAGCAGGATATGTCAAAATTGAAGTGAAGAAGACTCCGACTACTGCAGAAATACAAATCTTTACATCTCGAAGGTGCAAAAGGATAAAGGTTGAAGAAAACTTGAAGGTAGACACATTGAAGTTATCAAAAGGATCAGAAGGAGTAAGATTCAAAGTCAAGGTACATTTATTTCTCATAAAGATTAAAGAATTGGCAATACAGGTAAAGAAACAATGGGAGATAGTCTCCAAATTGAGAAGCTGGATAGAGAGAACTATCCTGCATGGTCAATGAGGATGGAATCTCATCTGCAAAGATCTGATGGGATACATCACAGGAGAGGAAGAAAAGCAAGAATTTAGAGACTCTAGTGTTCCAACTAGAGAGGAGCTTGCAGACATGAAGAATTGGATGAAGAAGGATGCTCAAGCAAGGAGCATAATCTACATGGCAATTAATGACTATTTGCTTCCTCACATTAGAGGACTTGAAAGTGCATGTGACATTTGGAATGCTTTGGAAGAGCATTTCCAAAACACAACCAAATCAAGAAAGGCTTCACTATGGGCAGAATTTACTACTTTCAAGAAGAAGGCCTCACAATCAATCTCTGATTATGTGACAAAGATGAAGGACATTGCAGATTCTTTAGGTGTAGTGGATGAAGATATTGAAGAAGATAAATTGGTAAGACAAATTCTCACAGGGCTAAGAGGAGATGAGAAGTGGAAGCCTTTTATTTTGTCTACAAAACTTTCATTAGATCACTTCACTCCTGATTTGAATCAATTGTTAGGTCATATGCTAACTTTTGAGAATGATATCAAAGGAGATGTTGATAAGAGTGCAGGTCATGCAATGTACTCTAAAGACAAGAAGAAAGCTAACAAAGGAAAGCAACAATCAGGTGAAGAAGAAGGTACTTCAAACCAAGCAAATTTCATAAGAGGAAGAGGAAATGGCAGAAGTAGAGGAAGAGGCAGAAACAACAAAGATAATGCAAGAGCTTGTTGGATATGTGGTAAGACCAATCATCTATCTCATGATTGTTGGCACAATAATCAGAACAATGGTAATTATCAGAACTTTAATCAAAGAGCAAGAGGTGGTAGATTTCAGAGAGGAAACTTCAGAGGTAGAGGTGGTAGGAATTCTTTTGGAAGAGGTGGAGGAAGAAGCTTCCAAAATCAATCCTATAATAACACCTACTACAATTATGCATCAGATCAGAAGGAGGACTCGACTCTCATTATGAATGCAACATGTGAAACCTCACATGAGGACATGAGAGTGTTCTATATTGATTCAGGATGTAGTAATCATTTAAGTGGAAATATTGCTTTGATGACTGATCTAGATCATAATGCAATTAATCATACAGTTCAGACAGGTGATAATACAAAGCATAACGTAAAGTCAATTGGTTCAGTCAAAGCTAAAGATGGAAGCACTCTTCTGAGTAAGGTTCTTTATGTTCCCACAATCCCAAAGAATTTGATCAGTGTAGGTCAAATTGTGGAAAAAGGATATGAGGTAAGATTCACCAACGATGGAGTCTATGTTGAAGACTCTAGTCAAGGGTATAAACAAGTTGTTACAGGAAAGAAGGAAGGGAGGCTTTTCACATTGAAGGTACAAGGAAATGTTGGACATGCTATGTTCACATATGGAGAGCAGAAGGTATCTGAATTGGATCTTTGGCACAAAAGACTTGGACACTTCAATGAAAGAGGTATCAAAGACATGATTAACAATGATTCAGTGCTTGGGTTGCCTAACATTGCAGGTCAACACATGACATACAGATGTGAGGCATGTCAATTAGGTAAGGCCCATAAGCAACCTTATTCCAAGCATGGGTTTATGTATTTAGAAAGACTTGAGTTGGTGCATACAGATGTGTGGGGTCCTTCAAAGGACTTTAGTATAAATGGTTCAAGATATTATGTCATATATGTTGATGATGCTACCAGATGGATCACAATTTATGTGATTAAAGAAAAGTCAGAAGTGTTTAATACATTTAAACACTATCATGCATATGCAGAAAGGATTATAGGTCAAAAATTGAAGAGACTAAGGTCAGATGGAGGGGGAGAGTATTTTTCAATTGAGTTCAATGATTACTTGTGGAATGTAGGTATAAAGAGAGAAGTTACTTGCAGGTACTCTCCTCAACAAAATGGGGTAGCAGAAAGAAGAAACAGGACACTTGTTGAATTCGCAAGGTCCATGATGAAAGAGAAGAATTGCCCAAATTATTTGTGGGCTGAGGCTGTAAATACAGCTACATATTTGGTTAATAGATTGCCTTGTAAAGCTTTGCAAGGTATGACATATGAAGCTTGGTGGGGTAAGAGACCTACCTTGGATCATTGCAGAATATTTGGATGCTTGGCATATGCATATGTGCCATCTCAATTGAGGCATAAGTTGGAGCCTAAGGCAGAAAAGTATGTATTCATTGGTTATGATGATAAGCAAATGGGATACAGGTTGTGGAGTCCATCCACAAAGCAATTCCTTGTATCCAAGGATGTTACATTTGATGAGCAAGGTACTTGGTATGCAGGTAAACATAATATACATGCAGATGTTGAAGAAGTAGTGGATCAAAGGAAAGGTAAAGCAAAGATTCAATTACTTGATGAAAATGAGAATAATGAAGTAGAGGTTGAAGTTGAAGAGAGGCCAAGGTTTGATCCAGAATGTGATGAACCTGAGACTTCAAAAAGTGCAGAAGTTAGGAGGTCATCTAGGCACAAATGGCAACCCACAAGGTATAGCTATGACACCTCATTCTTGACTACTAAAGATTATGCTTATTTGGTAAAAGCAGATGAAGATCCATCTACATATGATGAAGCCAAAGGCAAGAGAAATTGGGAAGAAGCCATGCAAGAGGAGTATGATGCATTGATAGAGAATCAGACTTGGGATCTGGTTCCTAAACCTAATAGCCAGAAAATTATTGGATGTAAGTGGGTTTACAAAACAAAAAGATTTGCAGATGGAAGTGTGTCTAGGTACAAAGCTAGACTTTTTGTGAAAGGGTATGCACAGACATATGGAGTGGACTATGATGAGACCTATAGTCCTGTGGCAAAAATGACAACCATCAGAACTCTCATAGCAATTGCTACTTGCAAAGGTTGGAAGTTATCTCAATTAGATGTTAAAAATGCCTTCTTGAATGGATACATTTCAGATGAAGTTTATATGGAGCAACCAGATGGATTCAAAGATCAAGTGAGTCCAAATTATGTGTGTAAGCTCAAGAGAGCTTTGTATGGATTGAAGCAGGCCCCAAGGGCTTGGAATTATAGGCTTGTAAAATTCTTAAAAGATCTTGGATTTCAAGCATCAAAGGCAGATAGTAGCTTGCTAGTCAAAGCAAGTGAAGATGGATTCATTTATGTTTGTATTTATGTTGATGACATAATACTTACAGGAACAGATGATAAAGGAATACAAATGATCAAGAAGCAGATGGAGAAAGAGTTCAAAATCAGTGATTTGGGGAACTTGTCATTCTTCTTGGGAATGGAGATTTCTTATACTCAACATGGAGTATATGTGACCCAAGAAAGGTATCTTAAAAATTTGCTAACCAAATTTAAAATGGAAGATTGCAGGGTTGCACCTACACCATTGGAAGTGAACCATAAATTGTCTAGATTTGGAGGAGAAGAATTCAGAGACATGAAGCTCTATCAAAGTTTGGTTGGTAGCTTGATTTATGCTACATTAACAAGGCTTGATTTGTCATATGCAGTTGGTGTGCTTTCACAATTCATGCATTGTCCTAGAAAGGAACATTGGATTGCAGGACAAAGAGTACTTAGGTACATCAAGGGTACACTCAGAGAAGGACTGTACTATGGATTTACTTCTCATACAAGAGTGAAGATATATAGTGATGCAGATTGGGCAGGTAATGTAGATGATAGAAGATCAACACATGGATATTTGTGTTATGTGGGAGATAAGTTAATCTCATGGTGTTCTAAGAAGCAACATACAGTTGCTTTGTCATCTACAGAAGCAGAATATAAAGGTATGGTGGAAGCTGCAAAGGAGGTAATATGGCTAAAGAAACTTATGAAGGGTTTTGATGTGATTCAAAGTACTCCTATTATTTGTGGAGACAATATGAGTTCTCTATACTTGGCAGCTAATCCTGTGTTTCATGCTAGAACTAAACATATTGAAATACAGTATCATTTTCTGAGAGAGAAGGTCATTGATAAGGAAATTGAAGTTATGCATACTCCTACAAAAGATCAACTTGCAGATATGATGACAAAAAGTTTAGATGGACCAAAGTTACAGAAGTTCAAAGACATGGCAGGAATAAAAAGGATGCAGATAATCACAATTGATGATTGAGGGGGAGCTGTTGGAGCAAGACAATCAACAAATTGTGATTATACAAAGGGTAAAAGTAAAGACATGAAGAGAAGATTGAAGATCAATGTCATGGATTGAAGGAAAGAATCAGATAGTAAAGTTCTTAATCAAATGTACATTAATTCTTTAAGATACTTCAATATACTTGAAGTAGTTACGAGTTAGGACTTGTATATATATATATATATATATATATATATATATATATATATATATATATATATATATATATATATATATATATATATATATATATATATATATATATATATATATATATATATATATATAAGTACATGCTTGTAGTCATATATGAGATATAGAGAAGAGAGTTGAGATGAGTTAGTTGATGTACATTGTACAGATCATCCATCAGATGTATGAAGGAAATAGATAAGTGAAAATTTCAGATATGGCGTGTCGATCTTCTCTCCCATTCTCCTTCTGTGCTTAATCTTTTGAGAAATCCTTTTGCATGTATCTAAGTCCATAGCTAATCTATCTATGACTAGAATTTGAGAGGTTAATTGCAATCAGGTTGAGAGAATTCAGTTTAGGAACATTCATATGTGAAGATGTTCTGAGAGTCGACAAAACTGGCGCAGATTTCATGTTCAGAGAAATGAACATTGCTCAGTGCACAGTGTAAAGTTCTACACAAGTGAGGGCTCAAAATCTAAGTTGAAAGGTAAGCCATCTATGGCTAAAAGATCTTGATCAAACGGGATTTACTTTGGGAGAACCAGTGTTAAGAAATTACAGGTGTTAAGGTCGCCATTGCAAAGAAGCTGTTTCAGACATAGGTAAAGTGTTTCACACATTTCTCACAGTATACTCAATCATTTTGAGAAATTTAACTTGGAGAAGTTGCGCAATCTTAAGGCAAAGCATTGTGCAAAGTTTTATTAAAAACTTTACAGGATTGATTAGTCAATCAGTAATTAATCTGTGGCAGACTTTCAAGGAAATTTTAGTTTTCAACAGTTAGTCAAAATTCTGATAATTTGGTGATTGTTTTCTAAAATTAAGTGGAGTCTGAAGTTGTTCTTGATATAGAGGAGTTCTAAGTTCAAGTACAACTTGTTCTTTTGGAGATTAACACTCTCCATCAAACCAAGTATGTGGGCTTGATTTCTATTGCACGAACAGCTCCCCCTCAAGCCTAACATGTTTGATCTTCATTCCTTCTTGATTTCTTGCAAACCAATCATCAATTTAAATATGTTCATCTTGGTTCCATCCAAAGAATTTGTAAGGATATATGCACATTGTGAATGAGTTGATACATAGGATAGTTCAATATCCTTGCTAAGAAATGTATCGCTTACATAATGATAGTGCAATTCAATGTGCCTAGTCCTTGCATGATATACAGGATTAGCAGCCAAATGAAGTGAACTAGTGTTGTCTCCAAAGATTATTGGAGTGTAAGAGTGTAACCCCAAATGTGTATAGAGTTGCTTGAGCCACATATCTTCTTGAGTTGCATTTGCTAGCCCTCTGTATTCTTCTTTTGTAGATGATAAGGTCACAGTTGGTTGCTTCTTAGATGACCATGATATAAGCTTTGAACCTGTAAAAGATAGGTACCCTAAAGTACTCCTCCTCTCATCCTTGGAGCCAGCCTAATCTGCATCTGAATACATCTTTATATGTAACTCAGAAATGAAGGGATAAAACAAACCTTCATTTATGGTGCCTATTGATCCAATAAAAGTCATATTGGTCAAAGTCAACCACAATCAAAGTCAACCATAATCAAAGTCAAAAGGTTCAAAGTCAAAGAAATCAAGTCAACAAGGTCAATGTCAAAGTCAACATGGGCAAAGTCAAAGTGTTCAAAGTTCAGGTGTCACACAATCACTTGGTCCACAAAGGGTAAAATTGCAGAAAGTTGGTTGCAGGTTGCATAAGTATTTCTGTAATTTCTCTAAGGTTCAAAGTGTTTTTAAAGTGTTTTGGAAGGTTTAGTGAACCCTCTCTTAGGTGCAAATTTGAAGAATTAAAAGGCAAAATGTGAAGGTATGTGAAGCAGCAGCATACACAGAAGTGAAAGTACGGTCCCCCAATTAAAATTTTTATTTTAGTTTAAAGTCACTACAGGATAAAACACGGATTCGTTGGCTGCCCACTTTTGGAGACAATCTTGGGACATTAAAGTGAGCACCAAGATACTCTTGCAGTTAGGAGCGTACGTGAATCGACACTCAAATCAAGGCAAGGCACTATTCTTGGGGAACTAAGCAAGGTGAGCATAGTCTAAGCTAGGAAAGAGAGAGAAGTGCAAGAGACACACAGTGTGCGACACAGAGAAGTGAAGTGCAATGTGCGCATGAAGAGTGACTAAGAAGTGTGCAGAGAAGGGCTAAGCATACAACCAAAGATCCCAAGGTCCCATTGAAGCTTTGCGTGTGCCGACAGAAGGTGTCCATCCCTCCCCCTTATTGGAAGCTTGGTGCAAGGTGTGCACAAGTGTAGGCTTGGAGAAGGTGGAGGTCTGGTGCAGAGAAGAACCACAACAACAAGACCCTTGGGTATTTTATATTTTGTGATTGAGCGCTCTGTGGGATTTTGCACAGAAGCATCGGATTGTAGTGTGCATCACCATTGTATTTGTCTTCTTATAATCAATTGACAGAGGCTTCCAGTGTGTATCTTTCTTCTTGTCTTTCCCTTTTCTCCTACAAACACTCAAATCTCTTTTTGTACAAGAATCTCCCAACAAAATTTGGCATGCCTGGTGGGACTCCAAGGAGATTTGAGCATACGAGAAGAAATATTGCAGTGTGGAGAAGCATTATTCAAGTGCCTACAGTACTACTTCATTGGGCTAAGAGGTAAATATTCTTATCAATTATCTCATACTAAGAGGACTATGAACAGCTCATGACCACAACTAGGTCTCAAACGTTGAGGGTCACCTGCAAAGCAACAAGAAGGAAGGTTGTTAGAAGATCCTCCAGTCCACTGTCGTCAACCTCATCAGTAAAGAGCATGGCAGGACAGGTAGATTTGGAAACCCTACTATCAAGATTAAATATAAAATTTCCTTCTTTCAAAGGCTTAGCTCAAGAAGATCTGGACGAGCATATTAGGAGGTTTTTAGCATTATGCAAAACAAGAGGCTTGATGGGAAGAGAGGATGCCTCTTTTATACTCTTCCCTGCCACATTAGAAGGGTTAGCAGATAAATGGTTCAGCTAGTTTGCTGAGAACCATTGCACCAATTGGGACTTAATGAAAGATGCATTCAAAACTCAATTCCAACATGGAAATACTATAGAGATCATCATAGAGGCATTAGAAAACTTGAGACTAGGTCCAGGTGAAAAGTTTCTAGAGTTTGTAACTAGGGCCAAGGCACTAATGGCTAAGTTGTCTCCACATGATTTTTTTATTAAGAAATGGTTATCTAAGCCACTTCCAGTGACCACACAATGTAAAATCAAGGAATTAGTGTTGCCAACAACCTCCATAGAGGAGTTCATCAATACAGCTACACGACGGAAGCAAATAAGGCAACAATATGGAGCAATTTCTTCTCAACTACCCTATTCTACAGAAATGGAGGATCCAGTAATCCAACTAAGGAAAGAGATGGAGGGCTTAAAAAGGAATAAGCCCCATAAACAGGAAGAGAATGTTGTTACTCAGTTGAGCAGGGAGATTGAGGCATTGAATCTACAAAAGGAAGAGGAATCCCAAGCAGAAGAGCTAGCTTAGCTTTGACAAGAGTTGCAGGAACTCAAAGGGGGTGGCATCAAAAGTGGGCTATGGTGTACCAGGTGCAGCAAGCAAGGTCATGTAGTAAATGAATGTCCTCTATTAAGTATAACTTGCCAAGTATGCCAAAAAGTTGGTCATGAGGCTGTTATCAGGTCCTTCAGCACACACAAAGGTAGAAAGAAGACAAAACACGAATCAGAAACAGAGAAACAATCGACACGATATTGGGTGCAATCTCCCCCCGTGTACTCTGATGGACGAGTCTCTCAGAGTACATGTATTTATAGGTTTATTTCTATTACATCTCGAAAATAGAAGTTACATGAGGGCCATCGCTTTTAGAAGCATCTTTTAGGAAAAACTAATTTATTTACAAAAGGCATCGCTTTCTAAAGCAAACCACTAATTTTACAACAAGATAAACCTAAATATAACTATTCTAGAAGTCTTCAAATTTATTTATTTATGCGCATCCACGCCCTCATGCTTCTTCACCTGCTAAATCAAACACAACCACATTCAAACCTTTTGGATATTTAAAACATTAAAAATCCATTTAACCTTCCATGATTCCATAAAATACAACATGCCTCCCAGTTTATAAGCAACTGACCTCAGTTGATAAATATAAAAATAGACATGGATGATCAGTCGCATGTCCCATCACTGAACAATATTAAGCATAAACCATGTAAAACACATGCATGGAATCGGAAACCTGAAAGTTTAATGTAATTGGGAATGATATGCAGAAATTAAATGATCATAGTGAGGTGATAAGGAGTTCTTATGTATCCATTGTGATTCCTCAATCTAATAGATTAGCTAAAAAGCCTGTTTCAAGAGCTTTCCAACGATATATTATATGCTAAAATCCGAGTTATATAGTGAAATTTATGCCCTTTTTGTGATGCGCTCCCCTAGGAAAATCGACGGGTGCTTCCACATGTGTGAGCCCAACTTGGGAATTGTAAAAGGAAGAGGGAGGTGAAAGTTGATTTAAATATGACAAAAGGGAGATAGAGCGATAACTCAAAGAGATGGAGTAGTGGTTAAAGTACTTCCCTTGTAAGTAGGAGGTTGTGGGTTCAAATCCCCCTACCTTTGGGAATCTAAAACTCTCTATTTCCACTCAAAATTAAAATTACCTCGCACATAGCCAACGGCTACCAACGGTCACCAAGGGAGCCTTGGGTGCCAATGTTGCCAATGTATTGCCTAAGTTATTGCCTTAGTCGAAGCCGAAGGAGTAAACGTAGGTGTAAACGTAGGTGTAAACGTAGGTGTAAACGTAGGTGTAAACGTAGGTGTAAACGTAGGTGTAAACGTAGGTGTAAACGTAGGTGTAAACGTAGGTGTAAACATAGGTTCTAGTTCTGGAATAGAAACAGAAACAGAAACTAGAACTAGAACTGGAACTAGAACTAGAACAGAGACAGAAATAGAAGCACAAGAAGAAGCCAAAGTTGAAGTAGAAGCAGAAGCGAACGCGGATTCGAATTCGGATTCGGATTTGGATCGCGAACAGAGAACACAAACAGGAATCAATCGTGGAGATAAACACAAACAAACCCCTCTTGAGTGATACATTCCATGCTCTGATACCACTGTTATCAGGTCCTTTAGCACACGCACACATAGAGGTAGAAAGAAGACAAAACACAAATCAGAAATAGAGAAACAATCAACACGATATTGGGTGCAATCTCCCCCCAGTGTACTCTGATGGACGAGTCTCTCAGAGTACACGTATTTATAGGTTTATTTCTATTACGTCCTGAAAATAGAAGTTACATGAGGGCCGTCGCTTTTAGAAGCATCTTTTAGAAAAAACTACTTTATTTACAAAAGGCATCGCTTTCTAAAGCGAACCACTACTTTTACAACAAGATAAACCTAAATATAACTATTCTAGAAGTCTTTGATTTAGTCTTCGAATTTATTTATTTATGCGCATCCACTTGTATCCACGCCCTCATGCTTCTTCACCTGCTAAATCAAACACAACCACATTAAAACCTTCTGGACATTTAAAACATTAAAAATCCATTTAACCTTCCATGATTCCATAAAATACAACAGAGGCCCAGGAATGTCAATCAAGAGGAATGCCTGCAACAACATATTGTACACAAGGAGGAGCCCTACCACCAGCAAATGTGATGGTGGCTGCACCTAATCAAGGTAACAATTACAACCCTAGACATACGGATAACTTTGGAAATGGGCCAAGAAGGCCAATTATTTGTTTCAGATGTGGAGAATGTGGGCATTACCAAAGTAGGTGCACTCTACCAGAAAATGCCCCTCCTTGCAGGAATTGCCTAGAGGCCAGAGACCACTATACTATTTGTTGTCCTAAGAACTAAGCATGCTCATCGAGGCCCCACATTCAAATGATTTCTGTGCACAAAGAAGAAATGGTAGATCAAGTCAATATGCCATCACCGTCTACCAGGGTGGTGCAGTTAGAAGAAATTGAATCTTTTACAGTACAGACAAGAAGCAAGGGGAAGGCTCAAGTAGAAATAGTTCAAGAATCAAGGATTAATGGATTGAACAAAGACAAAGAGACATCTGAAAACAAAGCCACCACATGTGCAGATACAAGGCAAAAAGAAAATCTCATTGGTACTAGTGATGCCATTGGACATGCATTCAATAGGGCTCATGAGGAGTTGGATAAGTCAATTGGAGCCCATGCTCTTAAGGAATCAGAGGCTTCCAGACTACTCCAGTCCATGAAAACGGAGGTCACTATTTTTTATTTAATAAAGATGGATGGGAAATTCAAGTCAGAACTCTTGCAGATAATTGATGAGGTGTCCACAACAAGTTTGGTGGCAAAGGTTGTTGTTATGCATAAAAATAAAATTGTAAGGGAAGCACCCCTCACAGATTATAAGAGCCCTCGGCTGACATTCTCTATCAAAAATCATGAGTTTCAAGGAGTTATTGTAGATGGTGGTTATGGCATTAACTTGATGCCTAAACATACCATGAAAAAGATTGGACTACACCCTTCAAGACCTGCAAACTTCACTGTAACACTGGTGTTGAGCCCATAAATGTCATATTGGTCAAAGTCAATTGTAGTCAAAGTCAATTGCAGTCAAAGTCAAAAGATCAAAGTCAAATCGATCCAAAGACAATAGGTTCAAGGTCAAAGTACACATGGGCAAAGACAAAGTGTATAAAGTTCAGGTGTCAAAGTGCACAGGTAGTGCACAAGTAATTGTTCACAAGGGTTGTAAATTGCAGAAAGATGGTTGCAGGTTGCAGAGGTATTTTTGTAATTTTCATAAGGGGTTCAAAAGTGTTTTTAAAGTGTTTTGGAAGGTTCAGGTGAACCCTCTCTTAGGTGCACAAGTGAAGAATTAAAAGGCAAAATATGAAGGTATGTGAAGTGGCATCGTACACATAAGTGAAAATATGGCCCCCCAATTAAATTTTTTGTTTTAATCTAAAGTCACTACAGGACAAAACTGGGATTTGTTGGTTGCCCACTTGAGGAGACAATCTTGGGACATCAAAGTGAGCATCAAGATACTCTTGCAATTAGGAGCGTACGTGAATCGACACTCAAATCAAGGCAAGGACTATTCTTGGAAAAACTAAGCAAGACTAAGCAAGGTGAGTGTTGGGTTGTAGGGTATGCACACATCCTCATTTGTGCATGAGAACCCTCCCTAGACCATAAGAATAAGCCTCTTTGTATATACTTGAGTGTCACATATGAACACTCTCCAAAAATCACCTTTTTGATATTTCCTCATACCATAGTGTAGGTGACCTTGGGTATTTTCCTTGTTTTGTTCTCTTAAAGCAAATCCCACGTAGAGAAATCCTAGAAATCCCCACGCATGCTTTTGGAAGATTTGTTTGTTAGGAAAGAATATCCTAGAAGATTGGCAGTTAGAGAGAGAATCACCTTTTTGACTTTTCAAAGAGGCACATGGGGAATTGTACTGAGCCTATAAATAGAGGCCATTTCTTGTAAAGAGGAGGTCCCTGGGCCATGGCCTTGGCCTCCATTTTGGTAATGGAAGAAGCTGTCATTTGTTGCTCTCTTGCCTCCTTGTGTGCATTGGCGTTGGTCTTGGTGTATGGATTTGCATGTGTGTGTGCATGGTTGGGAGGATGTTCCCCTTTGCTCCTTGTGACGTTGGCCCTTGTTGCCATTGGTCCATGAGCGTGGGTGAACCTCTCCTCTCATTCTTTGCCCCAACTTGGAGAAACTTCTCACTTCCATGTGAGGCGGTTAGGGTTTGTTGTTCCCCTTTTCTCAACAGTGAGCATAGTCTAAGCTAGGCAAGAGAGAGAAGTGCAAGAGACACACAGTGTGCAACGCAGAGAAGTGAAGTGCAAGGTGTGCATGAAGAGTGACTAAGGAAGTGTGCACAGAAGGACTAAGCTATTCACCCCAAGGATCCCAAGGTCTCATTGAAGCTGTGCGCGTGCCGACAGAAGGTGTCCATCCCTCCCCCTTATTGGAAGCTTGGTGCAAGGTGTGCACAAGTGCAGGCTTGGAGAAGGTGGAGGTCTGGTGCAGAGAAGGCCGGCAGCAACAAGACCCTTGGGTATTTGGTATTTTGTGATTGAGCATTCTGTGGGATTTTGCACAGAAGCATTGGATTGCATTGTGCATCACCATTGTATTTGTCTTCTTATAATCAATCGACAGAGGCTTCCAGTGTGTATCTTTCTTCTTGTCTTTCCCTTTTCTCCTACAAACACTCAAATCCCTTCTTGTCCAAGAATCCCCCAACAAGATTTGGCACGCTCGGTGGGACCCAAGGTGATTTGAGCATAGGAGAAGACATATTGCACTATGGAGAAGCACTATTCAAGTGCCGATAGTACTACTTCATTGGGCTAAGAGGTACATATTCTTATCAATTATCTCATACTAAAGGGACTATGAACAGCTCATGACCGCAACCCGGTCCCAAACATTGAGGGTCACCTGCAAGCAAACAAGAAGGAAGGCTGTTAGAAGATCCTCTAGTCCACTTTTGTCAACTTCATCAGTAAAGAGCATGGCTAGTCAGTTAGACTTGGAAACCCTACTATAAAGATTGAATATAAAATTTCCTTCTTTCAAAGATTTAGCTCAGGAAGATTGGGATGAGCATATTAGAAGGCTTTTAGCACTATGCAAAACTAGAGGCTTAATGGGAAGAGAGGATGCCTTTTTTATACTCTTCCCTGCCACATTAGAAGGGTTAGCAGATAAATGGTTCAGCCAATTTGCGGAGAATCATTTTTACAACTTGGGACTTAATGAAAGATGCATTCAGGACTCCATTCCAGCATGGAAATACTACAGATCATCATAGAGGAACTAGAAAATTTGAGATTGGGTCCACGTGAAAAGTTCCCAGAGTTTGTGACTAGGGCCAAGGTACTAGTGGCTAAATTGCCAGATGCACCACATGATTTTTTAGTTAAGAAATGGTTAGCTAAGCCACTTCCAGTGACCACCCAATGTAAAATCAAGGAATTAGTGTTTCCCACAGCCTCCATAGAGGAGTTCATTAACACAGCTACACGACTAGAGCAGATAAGGGAACAATATGGAGCAATTTCTTCTCAACTACCATATTCTACAGAAATGGAGGATCCAGTAATCCAGCTAAGGAGTTGGAGGGCTTGAAAAGGAATAAGCCCCACAAAGAGGAGGAGAATGTTGTTACTCAATTGAGGAGGCATTAAAGCTCCAAAAGGAGGAGGAGGCCCAAGCAGAGGAATTGGCTCAGCTGCAACAGGAGTTGCAAGAACTCAAAGGGGGTGGCATCAAGAGTGGACTTTGGTGTACAATGTGCAGCAAGCAAGGTCATATAGTAAGTGAATGTCCTCTATTAAGTGTGACTTGCCAATTATGTAGGAAAGCTGGTCATGAGGCCCAGGAATGCCAATCAAGATGATTGCCTACAACAACATATTGGACACAAGGAGGACCCTTACCACCAGCAAATGTGATGGCGGCTGCACCCAATCAAGGTAACAATTACAACCCTTGACAGAGGAATAACTTTGGAAATAGGCCTAGGAGTCCAATCATTTGTTTCAGATGTGGAGAATGTGGGCACTATCAAAGTAGGTACACTCTACCAGAAAATGCTCCTCCTTGCAACAACTGCCCAGAGGCCAGAGATCACTATACAAATTGTTGTCCTAAGAATCAAGCCTCTTCATTTGGGCCCCACATTCAAATGATTTTTGTGCACAAAGAAGAAATATTAGATCAAGTCAATGGGCCATCACCATCTACTAGGGTGGTGCAGTTAGAAGAAATTGAATCTTTTACAGTGCAGACAAGGAGCAAGGGGAAGGCTCAAGTAGAAATAAGTCAAGGATCAAGGATTAATGGATTGAATCAAGACAAAGAGACATCTGAAGACAACGCCACCACATGTGGAGACACAAGGCAAAAAGGAGATCTCATATGTACCAGTGATGCCATTGGGCATGCATTCAACAAGGCTCGTGAGGAGTTTGATAAGTCAATTGGAGCCCATGCTCTTAAGGAATCAGAAGCTTCAAAACTACTCAAGTCCATGAAAAAGGAGGTTATTATTTTTTATTTAATAAAGATGGATGGGAAATTCAGGTCGGAACTCTTGCAGATAATTGATGAGGCTTCCACTACAAGTTTAGTGGCAAAGACTACTGTTATGCATAAAGGTAAAACTGTAGGGGAAGCACCCCTTACAGATTATAAGAGCCCTCTGCTGACAGTATCTATTAAAGGTTATGAGTTTCGAGGAGTTATTGTGGATGGTGGTTCTGGTATTAACTTGATGCCTGAACATACAATGGAAAAGATTGAACTCCACCCTTCAAGGCTTGCAAATTTCACTGTCACTTTGGCAGATCAAAGCAAAGTAAGGCCCTTGGGAGTGATCCCAAAAGTTCCACTGGAAGTACAAGGTAATCTCTTCATTCTAGATTTTGTTGTTTTAAGACTGCCCCAGGTTGAAGGAGGATTTCCCCTCTTAATTGGAGGACCATGGCTGAGGGATGCAAGTGTCATCCATGATTGGGGTAAAGACACTATGTTGGTACAAAAGAAAGGGCAAGAACTGATACAGATACATTTAGAGGAGGGCCCAAATCATCAAGGGAACACTAGCATGATGCAAACAGTTGGCATTTTCATGGAACCAAAAACAGAGGACCAACCTCAAATAGAGTTTGAGGAAGAAGAGGATATTCTAAATTGGATCCAAGCAGGAAACTCTTCCTCTTGTTTTGGAATTTTTGTTAATAATTCTTGCACACACGAATGTTATAATGAAAATGAGGATAAAGTTCAAGTTGATGGGTTGGGAGAGCCCATCACAGACCACAGAAGGGGCAGGAAGACACCCCTCAAATACAACTTGGAGGAGGATGCAACAACAACAACAGAGAAGGAAGTTACTAAAGCTAAAGACAAGGTAAAACATACTAGTGAAGAATGTTCTTTCCCAATTCAAGAAATCCCTACAGGATGGATGCAGGACAAGGAGGAATACATTGAGATCCAAAATACTCCCGCTTATGCAACAATGCACGAAAAGCTAGTGGAAGAAAAAAAGGTTGGAGATGAGCATAAAGATACTATGGTAGAGAGAAACCCTGTCAAAGAAATACAATTAGGCACTCAGGAAAATAATCATCCAGTTTTGGTGGCCACTTGGTTGTGGAGCCACCCAGAGCTCCTTGAAAAGGTAAAATCCTTCTTGACCCATTATGCAGATGTTTTTGCTTGCCATTATAAAGACTTAGAAGGAGTTCCTGTCAATTATGGAGAGCACAGAATCCCTCTGGTTGATGGAGCCAAACCAATAAGAGGAAGGAGTTATAGACTTAACCCAAAATATGTTGAAGCTGTTTATGTGGAGATACAGAAGATGGAGGATGCAGGAATCATCATTCATGTGGAACAGTCAGAATGGCTCTCACCTATGGTTATGGTACCAAAGAAGAATACCAACCAAATCAAAATTTGTGTTGACTTTAGAGCACTCAACAAGGTAACCATTCCAGATGGATTCCCCATGCCATTTGCAGAGCAGGTCATTGAAGAAATGGTTGGACATGCATTATATAGCTTTATGGATGGCTTTAGTGGCTATAATCAAATATCCATACACCCAGAGGATCGTGAAAAGACTGCTTTTATCACACCTTGGGGAACATATGTGTATGTAAAAATGCCCTTTGGACTCAGAAATGATCCAGCCACCTTTAACAGAACTGTCAACCTCATTTTTGGACCCTTATTGCTGGAAACACTTAGAATTTTCATGGATGAATTTTCTTCATTTTCAGGATCGCACAAAGAGACCCCTTTAGATTTCTTGGACCATCACTTGCGACAGTTGCAGAATGTTTTTAAAAGATGCAGGGAGACTAAACTAAAGCTCAACCCAAAAAAATGTCATTTCCTCGTGACAGAAGGACCCCTCTTGGGACATGTGGTGTCGGCTAAAGGTATGGCTCCAAATCCGAATAAAATTATTTCTATACTAAAATTACCTAAACCCAAATCTCCTAAAGAGATTCAGAGTTTCTTGGGGCATACTGGGTAATACAAAAGATTTATCAAAATGTATGCAGAGATAGCCAAGCCACTATCTAGACTTACAGGTAAAGAAGTGCCCTTTAAATGGGAAGAGGAAGAAGAGAATGCTTATCAG
Source organism: Ceratopteris richardii (assembly GCA_020310875.1). Lineage (NCBI taxonomy): Eukaryota > Viridiplantae > Streptophyta > Polypodiopsida > Polypodiales > Pteridaceae > Ceratopteris > Ceratopteris richardii. The sequence goes on from CM035433.1 coordinate 75,373,780, forward strand.
ACATTAAGGTCCAAATTGGTGGTTGCACCAATTCTTATCACCCCATATTGGTCAAAAATTTTTCATGTGCATGTAGATGCCAGTGCATTTGCAGTGGGTGCAGTATTGGCTCAACACAGTGAAGAATTCAAACTTGACAGGCCTATTCAGTATGCTAGTAGAATTTTAACTAAAGCTGAAAAAAATTATAGCACAATAGAAAGGGAAGCTCTACCAATGGTTTTCGCGGTACAAAAATTTCGTCATTATTTGTTGGGTGTGAAGTTTGTTATCATCATTGATCATCAACCACTCAGGTATTTATTGAACAAGCCACAAGCAATTGGGAGGATATGGAGGTGGCTACTTTTGTTCTAGGAGTTTGATTTTTCTGTAGTCCATAGACTAGGTAAAGAAAATGTCATGGCGGATCACCTATCTAGGATCAATATAATGGATCAATCAATTGGAGTCAATGATGATTTTCCAGATGCTAATCTGTTTGCTGTACAAGCTCAAGGTTGGTATAACGATATCAAGAATTTCATTAAAACTGGAGTGTATCCAGAGAAGGCAAGTGTTGTGCAAAGAAAGAGACTGCTAATCAAGAGCAAACCTTATACCTTCATTGAAGATAAAATATATAGACAGGGAAAGGACAACATGTTTAGGAAGTGCATGGAAGAAGAATAAGTGAGGGATGTCCTTCAATCTGCACATGAAGGAACAGGTGGTGGGCACCTTCCAAGACATATTATGAGTTAGAGGATCCTTGATGCTGGGTTATGGTGGCCTACATTATTCAAAGATGCACATGAATGGGGAAAAACATGTGATGTTTGTCAGAGGTGTGGACCCAAGCCAACAAAGCAAAGTCACAACCCCTTGATTATTTTCACTTCTTGGCAACCATTTGAGAAGTGGGGGCTAGATTTTGTAGGGCCCATCTACCCTCCGTCGATTCCAAAAAGAGAGAAGTATCTATTGATTGCCATAGACTATGCGACAAAGTGGGTTGAAGCTATTGCCTCCCCTGACTGTACCACTCAAACTCTTGCAGATTTCATTTATAGTAGCATCATTTGCAGGTTTGGATGTCCACTTGAAATTTGTACAGACCAAGGTACTCATTTTGTGAAAGTGTGTAAAGTTCAGGTGTCAAAGTGCACAGGTAGTGCACAAGTAATTGTTCACAAGGGTTGTAAATTGCAGAAAGATGGTTGCAGGTTGCAGAGGTAATTTTGTAATTTCCCTAAGGTTCAAAAGTGTCTTTAAAGTGTTTTGGAAGGTTCAGGTGAACCCTCTCTTAGGTGCATAAGTGAAGAATTAAAAGGCAAAATGTGAAGGTATGTGAAGCGGCAGTGTACGCATAAGTGAAAGTATGGCCCCCCAATTAAATTTTTTGTTTTAGTCTAAAGTCACTACAGGACAAAACTAGGATTCGTTGGCTGCCCACTTGAGGAGACAATCTTGGGACATCAAAGTGAGCACCAAGATACTCTTGCAGTTAGGAGCGTACACGAATCAACACTCAAATCAAGGCAAGGACTATTCTTGGAAAAACTAAGCAAGACTAAACAAGGTGAGCATAGTCTAAGCTAGGCAAGAGAGAGAAGTGCAAGAGACACACAGTGTGCGATGCGGAGAAGTGAAGTGCAAGGTGTGCATGAAGAGTGACTAAGGAAGTGTGCAAAGAAGGACTAAGCTATTCACCCCAAGGATCCCAAGGTCTCATTGAAGCTGTGCGCGTGCCGACAGAAGGTGTCCTTCCCTCCCCCTTATTGGAAGCTTGGTGCAAGGTGTGCACAAGTGCAGGCTTGGAGAAGGTGGAGGTCTGGTGCAGAGAAGGTCGTCAGCAACAAGACCCTTGGGTATTTGCCAGTATTTTGTGATTGAGCACTCTGTGGGATTTTGCACAGAAGCATTGGATTGTATTGTGCATCACCATTGTATTTGTCTTCTTATAATCAATCGACAGAGGCTTCCAGTGTGTATCTTTCTTCTTGTCTTTCCCTTTTCTCCTACAAACACTCAAATCCCTTCTTGTCCAAGAATCCCCCAACAACTGGCAAACCAAAGCATAGTAAAGCATATGGGAGTGGTCCCTAGAGTCCCAGTCAAGATACAAGGTACCATCTTTAACTTGTACTTTGTTGTTTTAAGACTGCCAAAGATAGAAGGTAGTTTCCCTCTGTTAATTGGGAGACCTTGGTTAAGGCATGCCAATGTACTACATGACTAGGGTAAGGACACAATGTGGGTAAAGCAAGAGGGAAAAGATTTGCAACAGATATTTTTAGAAGAAGGACTAGACAATCAAAGACATACCAGCATGATGCAGACAATCTGTATTTGTATGAAAGAAGAATTGTTGGACAACCCAGAAGCAGATCTATTTGAAGGAGCAAATTTATATGAAGATTAGAACATGTTGGCTTGGCTCCATGTAGAAGACCCATCTTCCTGCTATGGAATTTTTCCAAACTCAAGTAGAGAGAAAGCATATGAAGAAAAAGAGGACATCATTCAGGTTACTGACAAGGATGTGGAAGGAGTACCTGCAAGTCTTTGGAAACAGAGGGTTCCATTGGATGAAGAAGTTGGAATAGTAAAAATGGAATTTTTGCAGATTAATTCATAAAGTTGCCGAAACAAAGATACAAAAGATGTAGTATGGAGGAGATAATATTCTAATAAAGGATTTAGGGTACCCCTATCAGATGGGCGGTATGCCCAAAAAGAAGACAAAACAAATGTTGTGTAGTACAATTGGAGATTATGGAGGCATTTCTCTAAGTCAGCATATCATGGTTCAGGTCCTATCATCAAAACAATTGAAGATTCATGGATCACCTGGAACTTGCAAAATTTGTGCAGGTTGTACGTAGCCCTCTCATTTCATTTTACTCAAGTTTTAGCAGTTTTTATCCTTTTTTCATGCTTCTTCCTTGCGTTTTTAGCAAATTTACCAACCATTTCATAACCTTTGCATAAGCACAATTTTTGGAAATTTTTCAAGCATCTTTAGAATTTTTCGAGCATTTTTTATCCTTTTCAAAGGTCATTTTCTTGCCAAATTGGAGGAATAAAGGAAGCTCTCTGTGGTTTTGAGTGTGGAAATTGGTCTAGACCTACAGGAAATTTTTTGAGAATTTTTTTGGATTTTTTTCAGATTTTTCTCCAATTTTTGGATATTTTCACCCAAAAAAAAGGGGCCATCCATGGAATTTATTTTTCCCAAAAAAAAGGGAAGAAAATTCGAAAAAAAAGAAAAGAAAAAAACTCCCCTCCTCTCTCTCTCTCTCTCTCTCTCCCTCTCTCTCTCTCTCTCTCTCTCTCTCTATCTATCTATCTATCTCTCTTCCTCCCCCCGCCCCCCCCCCCCCCCCCCGCCCCCCCTCCCCCCAAATTTTTCTTATTATTATTTTTATATTTTATATTTTTACTTTATTTATTTACTTCTATTTTCTTTTATTTAGGCCCTACCATCCATGTGCATTAAGAATTTCTTTTTTTAAGAGAAGAGGAAACTTTTATTTTTATTATAATTAATTTTTAAAATATATATATTTTTTTATTCTGGATCTCGCCTCGAATGGCCATTTTTTTCAGAATTGGGGTCATTTGCATGTATTTTGGTAGCCGTGGATTTATTTTCTGAATTATTTTTTCCAAAATCCTATCTTTTCTTTGCATTTTGGTCATAACCCCCATGTTTTGTGCACATTTTACACGTGTTTTTCATTCCAAGCATGGTTCACAAGGTCTATTCTCATCTCATTTTACCATATGTTGCACATTCTCACATTTGCACCCTTTGTAGCTCTCTTGTTTTATCATTTTGGACCTCTCCATACCCCATAATCCTACTCCCTCATCCTCCCTTTACCCTTCTACCCAGCCCCATCCTTACCCCTCCCTGCCCTATCCATCTCAGCCCCCTCAGCCCTCCCTTCCCCCCCTTCCTACCCTCCATTCGACATCTTTTAATTTTTTGTGCAACAAATCCACTTTTGGTTCTTCTCTGGTGTTTGTTCTCTACTGCTCCTAGTGAACTTGGTTGCTGCTCCAAAGTCCTTTTGAAGAATTCGCAGCAGAAGAATCATGGTGTCATATATGCTCAGAGTTTTGGTTGTAGCTCCCCGGGTCGGAGAGCATATTAGGTGGTGGGCAATTGTTCAGCCCATAAAAGTCATATTGGTCAAAGTCAACCATAGTCAAATTCAAAAGGGCAAAGTCAAAGTAGTCAAAGTCAACAAGTTCAAGGTCAAAATCAACATGGACAAAGTCAAAGTGTTCAAAGTTCAGGTGTCAAAGTGCACAGGTAGTGCACAACTAATTGGTCTGCAAAGGGTAAAATTGCAGAAAGATGGTTGCAGGTTGCAGAAGTATTTTTGTAATTTCTCTAAGGTTCAAAGTGTTTTTAAAGTGTTTTGGAAGGTTCAGGTGAACCCTCTCTTAGGTGCGCATTTGAAGAATTAAAAGGCAAAATGTGAAGGTATGTGAAGCAACAGCGTACGCAGAAGTGAAAGTATGGCCCCCCAATTAAAATTTTTGTTTTAGTCTAAAGTCACTACAGGACAAAATAGGGATTCATTGGCTGCCCACTTTTGGAGACAATCTTGGGACATCAAAGTGAGCACCAAGATACTCTTGCAGTTAGGAGCGTACGTGAATCGACACTCAAATCAAGGCAACGCACTATTCTTGGGGAACTAAGCAAGGTGAGCATAGTTTAAGCTAGGCAAGAGAGAGAAGTGCAAGAGACACACAGTGTCCGACACATAGAAGTGGAGTGCAAGGTGTGCATGAAGAGTGAATAGGAAGTGTGCAGAGAAGGGCTAAGCATACAACCAAAGATCCCAAGGTCCCATTGAAGCTATGCACGTGCCGACAGAAGGTGTCCATCCCTCCCCCTTATTGGAAGCTTGGTGCAAGGTGTGCACAAGTGCAGGCTTGGAGAAGGTGGAGGTCTGGTGCAGAGAAGACCCGAAGCAACAAGACCCTTGGGTATTTTGTATTTTGTGATTGAGCACTTTGGGATTTTGCACAGAAGCATTGGATTGTATTGTGCATCACCATTATATTTGTCTTTTTATAATCAATCGACAGAGGCTTCCAGTGTGTATCTTTCTTCTTATCTTTTCCTTTTCTCCTACAAACACTCAAATCCCTTTTTGTACAAGAATCCCCCAACAGTGCCCTTTAGATACTTTAGCACCCTCTTAACAGCTTCCATGTGGGGCTTCCTTGGTGCATGCATAAAGTGACTCAGTGTACTTACTCCATAAGCAATGTTGTTGCTCTAGCACAATGGTAAGAACCACGTTAAGAAGCTCCACCTCCTTAATTTCAATCCATGGAAGAGATAGGAGAGATATGAAGATCGTGAATGTGAAATGAAGTGAGAGTGAAGGTGAGAAGCATGGAGATGCACACACATACACACACACAATGAAGAGACAAGCAAGACACAATGGAAGGTAGGAAAATAGACTCTATTACTCAAGATCAACTACAAGCTCAAGCTCACTCTAGCTCATACAAGTCTACACTAGCTAACCCCAAAAATGAGCTCTCTAGCTCTTTTTATAGTTTTTAGACTAGTTTTGACCGGTTTCACATCTAGTGACCGGCATAGTTAAAAAATAGGTTCTAGGTGCTATTTGAAGGGGTAAACGATGTCTAAAAACAGCCAAAATTGGTAGGCTCATTCTACCTAAGCTCCTCAAGCTCGAGGACTCCTCGGCTTGCACAAAATGGAGCTACAAATTACAAAAAGGGGTTTTTCTATGTTACATATGGTACAAAAGTGATGAAAATCACTATTGATGGTTTTGGAAAAGTATTTTAAAATGTATTTCTTTGAAAAATAATTCGACTGACTCCCCACTACTTCTTTGTGCTTTGTCTTTACATGATTCCTCGACGTTTGTGCCTCTGGCTACTACCAACACCCCCTCCCTCTTGCTTCTGTCGTCCTCGACAGAACCTTGTTGCGGGGTCTGTCGGATATAATTTTGTAGGAGGTCTTGAGCGAGGGTGTGTTCTGAAATGCGGATACCTTTGGCAAGATCTGCTTCAAGATTCTCCCAATCGATGGGTTGAGGTTCCTCTGGTGGTGGGAGTCTGTAGTGTGTGGAGTACACCAGTTGTTCACAGGCAAATAATTGCAGTAGATGTGTAGGTCTGCTTATGAACACCTCTGAGTGATGCTCCCAAAAACCGGTAGTGAACATTTCTTCGAAGGTCATCTTATAGCATGCCGGTAAGTATTTGATTCGACAGTGCCAGGCATAACACACCCGGAGCGATGGTGTCATACTCATGTCATAAGCTAAATCTTGATTGCCATGCTCGAAACTCGGGGTGTTCACATGTGGTGCCTTGACGCGACGGAAGACTTTGAATACCATCTGCATCATGTCAAATATTTTGACAGTCATATGCGCTGCTACATCGTCCATTCGTCGTAAGCGAGGGAGCCAGTGACAAATCATGGCCATCATATAGCCTACTGTGGGTGGTCCTATGGGTGGCCTGAAATATGGATAATTGAGCCAGTCCTGGCACTGCTTGTTGTTTTGTACTTTGATTGCAAAGGCCTTCTAGGAGCAGTGACATGGTATGGGGCCCCAACATGGGTTGTATTTCAAGTGGAGTGGTGCCTTGGCCCATGTGCTCATCATCTCGGGATATTCCCATAATAAATCCTGGCGCCAAGTTGGTTGAAATATTTTTCCTCTCTGCGCTTCTGGTGGCAAATCTTCAGGCTCAAACTGAGTTGTGTAGGAGGGTTTCTTGCCTGTTTCCTTTTCGATGGCCAACTGATATTCTGCCATTAACATAAAATACGGCTTATATTGTAGCTCGTGCCCAGATATATACCTACGAGGGGCCAAGTGAGCAAAATATGGTGATTGTAGAATTCGTTCTTCGATCATCACCATTGCATGTAACTGTGCTTCCATCCTTGCGGAGTGGGTCCTACCAAGTTCTTCAACCGTCTTCATCCATGTGGGTGTAGGAAGTTCAAAATTCGTCTGGCCTTCTACCGTGACACGTCTACCTGGGATGCGTTGGGGTTCATATGCTTCTTCAAAAGTATCCTCCACCGGTATAGTCACTATTTCTTCATCTCCTGGTAGTTCTGGTGGGGATTCTGGTCTAGGGGGTGCTTCATATGATGTTATCTCTGTTTGGAGAGTTAAGACCTGGGCCCTTGGAGCGTTGAGTTCCTCTATGATCTCAGGAGATGTGGTCGCAGGAGTTGGTGGTGCTTGCTCTACAGGTGCTTGTAACTGTAATATCTTGTGTTCCTCTTTGAGCTTCTAGTAGTCCTCATTCATACTATCATACTCCTCTAATAATCTGACATGATCATCTAATAACATCTTCATAGATTCTCAAGGAATAGCTTTGAAATGACTGGGACTTAAGGGTTGGTCCGGTTGATCTAAAGAAGCTTCCAAGTTCTCTCTGTTCTGTTCATGTAGATGTTGATTCTCTTCTTTAGCTGCTGCTAAGTGGTGTCTGAGCAATCCCATGTTTCTAGTTAGCGTCGCATTGCGAATAGTTTGAGCCCGCAACAAGTTGTCAATATCAGTGATAGCTTCTTTTGTCTTTTGTTCACTTTCAAGTTCAAGTTTGTGATAGGCCTCGCATAGCTCTTGGTAGCGGGTGTTAAGCAATGCATTCTCTATTGACAATGAATTTAGTTGCGACTGTGAATCGTTCATTGTCTGCTGCAGCATTTGGTAACTAGTTCCAAGAGATGCAAACTCATCTCGCACTTGGGTCATGCATGTGAACATCTGACAAAATGCAGTTTCAATGGTGGGTGATAAAATTAATGGTGTAGTGAATGTAGATGTGTGTGTGGGTGTCGATGCAAGGGGAAAGGGAAATGGGTATGGGAATGTGGATGCAGTGGTGACGGTGGAAAAATGTGATGTGCCTAAATGTGGTGGTGCAATAGATGAGGTGAGTGGTGGTGCAATAGGAGGTGGTATATCCATGTCACTAGATGTGGTGTCGAGTGACGTGACTGTGAATAGTGGAATGATAGTGGGTGCGTGCGTGGGTGTAAATACAGGATTTACAAAAGTTATCAGATAATGTACAGATGGGGTCTCTTGTACTGCTTGATGGAGAGGGGAAAGAGGTAATACGGTGGGTCTGGGAGGCGAGATAGGGGAAAAGGTCAATGGAGGTGGAAATGGGAATAGGGATCTTGGAGGGGTGGGGAAGGAAGGGAAGGATGGATGGAGAAATGGACTAGATAGAAGGGTGGATGTACGAGGAGGTAGGCTAGGTTGCATAGGTGTGGAAAGGGTGGGAGAAATGGAGGCGACAAAGGCTTCTGCTACAGCACTATCAAAAGATGTGGATGGTCTAGGAGAGGCAGGGTGCATGGGAGAGACTGGATGGGCAGGGGATGAAAGAGGAGTGGTGAGTACTTCGGTAACAATGGTGGTATGTACAGTAGTAGTGTCGGCCGGGGAGTCGATGATGATTGTTTCTTCTGCCAAAGATTCTTCAGGGATGAGACGTGCTTCCCTAGCCTGTTCTGAAGATTGGCCCTCTATTGGAACACGAATGTATTGACCTGGTCTGGATAATAATCGAACTCGGTGTGGGTCAAACTGTGGTAGTGGTTTTCTCTACAAATATCTTAATGCTTCATTTGTGCCTACTGACTTAACTAGTTCTCGGAAACCTTTGATGTACGCTTCTTCGAAGCCTCCTGTGATGATTTCATGTTCTATAAGCGCTTGGCTTTCTTCCTCAGATAGCTTTTTACACGCCCAAACTTTTTCCATGGTGCGATATATCTTATTGATCGCCAAGGTGTAGGCAATTGCTTCAAATGTTTCATCTTCATAAGTACTGGTGTCACCATGGGTATCAGTGTGTTGTTCTTGTTCATCCGTCTGCACATTCTCTTGAGAGTCATGAGTGCCCTAGCTGGCTTCATCATCTCCGTCTTCATCATCTATTTTTGTCCTTTCTTCTTTTGACCTAGATACTACTTGTCCTTGCTGTTGATCAGGCGGAGTAGTAGGGTAACTTGGTCGTTCATATTCTTGAGAGAAAAATTGGCCTTCTGAAAATTGAAATTCATTTGAGAAAGCATCCGGCATTTCAAAATCAAACGTTGTATCTGTTGGTTTTGCTTCTAGGTTGGGTATTGGAAAAGAAAATGCTTCCGCACCAATAGTGGTGAGAATGTCTGCTGTAGTGGTGGTAGGTTCCTAGACGGTAGTAGCCTCAGAAGTAACTGCATTGGTTGTGCCTTCTGTGATGATAGGTCGTGACAGGCATATGCGAATGGGTTGTATCACTACATGGGGTTCCGTAGGAGATTGCTCTGGAGAGGGCTGGGGTGAAGGGGATTCTGGGATGTAGGCATGGGATAGTTCCCCGCATGCGCTTGCCTGCTCGTCCCTTACTAGATTTTCTGGCTTTCTTGGTTGTCCCTTTGAAATCTTTCAGTTCTTCACGTGTCATCGCACTCTCTATCGGCAAGTCATATGCCAAACACATATAAACAATGTGTGTGATAGCGCAACATCCATGGATCACTTTCTTTCTCTCCCATCTCTACTATGCTAGGTACAATTGATCAATGATCCAGCTTGCCAGATCTACTGTTTGAGGCCCAATGCACGCTAAATATAGTCCAAACCAGATGCGTTTGTGGGGCATGGTGAATCGATCCTGAGCTGGGAATGCAAAATGTTGCATACATATTCTTAATGGCTTAGATAGCTCAGGTGTAATAGCTGAAATATCTTCCCATTTAGTAACATCGCCACGCTTCATAGGCTCTGGAATTAGCCTTTCTCGCTCTGTCGATGTGTGCATTCCATGTATCTTGATTGCAGCTCTAATCATATATTTTTAAAGATAAAACTTCTTAAACGGTGGGTCGTTTACTAAGGATGGCAGAATGAATGTGCCTGGCAAATCCTTGTTCTTCGAAGCTATCAATGTGGTTACCAAGTAGTAACATCTGTAGAAATCTGGTTTAGGCAATGGATCATTGAAGTATTGTGTGAAGCCTCCTCTTGCCCAAACATGCTTTAAGTCTTCCGTATTCTGGAGTGCTTCAAAATCTCTAGAAAAGAACTGATACTTTCCCCACTTACTATTGTCAAAAGTCAATTTGGCATCAAAAATAAAATCTGCATCTGCTAGAGGTCCTGCTAGACCTTGAAACCAATGTGAATTACGATGAACTTTCTCTGTGTATCCCCTAGGTGGATCATCAATGGGCATAGGTCCTGGGAATCCTTGAAATTCTGATGGTTGTTCAGTAGGATGTGGTTCAGCTAGTAAATCGGCAAAATTTACCACAGGTACACTGGGGTCAACTTCGGATGGTCCTTTTGCCTGCATGATGAGTGATGTGAATGTGTAGAAGATCTACTACAAAAGATTAGCACATTAGTATGGAAATTAATCATGATCCCATTAAAGTGAGACCGCAATCCCTTTCCATAACCGATGTGTAACCTGTGTAGCCAAGTGTTGTGATGTGGTTCATGAAATGATTGTTGCAAAACTAATGCAGGTCTCTAGACACCTACATGCTTCAGATAATGCATACATTTCTTGATGAGATGTTATGACAAGTGATGTTCGGTTATAGTGTGTGGATTTGTACAAGGTTCAGTTGTGAATGAGTAATTACAAGGGTAGTGTTTAGTCAGGATGGGAGTTATGTTAGACAAGGGGTTCGAAGAAGTCATCTGGATATGTTTCGGTATCCACTTCCTAAGAGTTGTTGAGTGCATGGTATGTTTCTGCTGAGGGACAAAAGGTGATATCAGATGTGGTGGTTTGAGGGGTGAAGAGATTTTTGAGGGGTATATATTACATGGCTGGAGGGTTGAGCTATGATACACTATTTGGGAACCCAAATTTGCATGGGTCTGGGTCGTTCGTAAGGTACTTCTTGGCGATCCAAATCGGTCTACTGTTCGTACTCGTAGAAGAAGGTTGAGGAGACTTTGGGTACTGCCTCTGATTTTGCCAAAACTTCTTTTTGTCAATGTCTACTTTGTTGAAATCTGGTGGTACTTTTTGTCCTCTTGGCACCCATATTTGTTGCGTGCCTCTTGCTTTGTGGTACTGATACTGCTTTCCTCTTTGTGTCGTCTGATATTGTCGTCGGTTTGGGTTCCTTCGTTGTGGTTGACGCCTTCGTGGTTGGGGTTGAGAGGTCGGATGGACACTATTCCTTGGAAAAGAAGGGAGGTCCAACACTTGCGAAACCTGCCCATTAGGAAGTGCTTCGTTTTGTACCTTAAATCTAGGCAAGTCCGCAGTAAGTGTGGAAGGATGGGAACTGCAGGGTATTTTGCCCATGTGGCTGCTGATGCAGTCCACTTGAACGCAAAGGGTCCCCATTTGTCCACTGTTGGAAGATCGGGGGAAAATCTGTTGACATTCTCTTGTTTGGCCCCTATCCATCGGAAAGCTCTTGTGGGTTGACTTTGGAATGAGCATGCTTAGCCGAGGGATCTGCCCAAAGATCTTCATGTCCTCCGTCGCATGCAGTTCATATGATCTAGGGTTACATACCTCAGGCGGAGTGTTGTTAGGGAATTTAAGCGGTATCACTCGCTTCTGATCTAAGGTTCCAATCTGCAAGGAGCCTTGTCTAAGATTTAGGTCCACTGAGTGATCGTATAGCCAACCTTGGCCAAGGATTAGGGGTTCTATCAGGTCCTCGTCATGGCACACTAGTAGTGCTGCTATCATGGTCACATCGTGTATGAGGATAGGAATGTGAAGAGAGATGGTGGATGCAATCCAAAGATGAGTAGGTGCTGCTACAACCAGCTTCACACTAGCCAACTGAGACTTCAGAGTTGATTAGTAGACCCTTTGAGCTTCCTAAATCCACCAAAATAACAGCCAAGTACTTTGGAACATGTATCCCAAAAGTTTAAGTCAAGACAGACTAGTTGCGAAATGACTAGCTCCCAAAACTTGCTATTTTTGGACATACACCTGCTGGAAAAAATGAACAGTGCTCTCAACCTGGTAGGAATTAGAAAATTTCCTTTTGGGCATAGCAAATAGACTTAGCAAGCTTCCCAATCCAAGTTAAAACACTTCAAATGATGGACTGAGCATTGAGAACAAGTTTCAACAATTTCTGGAACATTCCCACAATTCTCGGGGCTCTGCAAAGATAGACCAGTAAGCAGTAAAATGCAGATATCTCAAAAAGTATTAACCCAATGACCTTGAAAATTCATATGCACAAAGTAGACACTACGAGCTATTCAACGCAAGTTCAATCACTGAAAAAGGTTCAGTATAACTCGAGATATGACCTTCTGAAGTTACTACTCTGAGTGAGTATAGCAGAGAACAAAACAGAGAAGTAGATGATAATAAATGTATAGATTCACATATGATTACAACCACATTGGCAATGAATCTTTGCACAATGGGAGTAGAATGATAGAGCTATGGAGTAAGCTCTTCAATCTCTACAAAATGACATGAAGTGTTCACGTACAAGGCTTGCTAATCGCCTCTTCCTTCTTGCTCCTTTTATAGCTATTCTTGGAGGGAGTTTTGAATTCGAATTCGAATGGCTCCACCTAAAAGTGATCCCCAAAGTTAGGAGAGATTCCCTCAGCTCAAAAATTCGTGATTTTGGTAGTTGGAGCCACGAATTTGCTTTTACATCATGGATGAGGTAAGCCATCCTTTTCCTTTTTTCTTTTTCCATTTACAAGAGATAAAATGTACTCTTTTACAAGAGGTGTTCACATGACTACTCATGTGACTTACAAATGAGGATAATATCAAATATATCAAGCATGTAGGCTTGGGTAAAATGCACCAACAGCTCCCCGTCAAGCCTAACATGCTTGGCCTCCAAATAAGTCTTCAATTGTCCTTGATTTCCTGCAAGCCAATCATCAACTTGAATCTACTTAACTTCATACCATCAAGAGCTTTAGTCAACATGTCGGCACATTGCATATCTGTAGAGACATAGGATAGTTGAATATCCTTGCTCATTAGCTTCTCCCTTACGTAATGGTAGTGGACTTCAATATGCTTGGTTCTAGCATGGTATACCGGATTAGCTGCTAGATGTAGTGAGCTTGTGTTGTCACCAAAAATATGAGGTGTTGAAGAATGAAGTCCAAGGTCTGTGTACAAAGACTTTAACCACATGATTTCTTGAGTTGCATTAGCCAAACCTCTATATTCGGCTTCGGTAGAAGATAATGCCACGGTTGGTTGCTTCTTCGATGACCAAGAAATGATTTTTGAACCTGCAAATGATATATACCCTGATGTGCTTCTTCTATCATCTTTAGATCTAGCCCAATCTGCATCTGAGTAGACCTTTAGCTCAATATCTGAAGTATATGAATAGAACAAACCTTCGTTCATGGTCCCCTTTAGGTACTTGAGGACTCTCTTGGCCGCTTCCATATGTGGTCTTCTCGGCTTATGCATAAACTAACTCAATATGCTAACACTATAGCATATATCTACCCTTGTGAGTGTTGCATAGTTCAAACTTCCAACCAAGCTTTGATAGCTTGTTATGTCTTCAATTGGCTCTCCTTCATAAGCACTAAGCTTATGATTTTGCTCCATAGGTGTACCTGCACACTTGGTATTTTCCATCTTGAACTTGACGAGCATGTCATGCACATACTTCCTTTGTGTGATGTATATACCTGAATCTGTGTAGATCAACTCCAATCCAAGAAAATAAGTGAGTGGTCCGAGGTCACTTATTTTGAACTCCTCCTTCATTTGAGCCTTTACTTGTTTGATTCCTTCAAGATCATTGCCTGTGATAATCATATCATCAACATACACACATAAATAGATCACTTTAGATCCATTCCTCTTTATGAACAAAGAGGTATCCGCCTTGCTAGCTTTGAATCCTTGGTCCTGCAAATAAGTCACCAATCTGAAATTCCAAGCTCTTGGAGCTTGCTTCAATCCATACAAAGCTTTCTTTAGTTTGCATACATAGTTAGGATGATGTACATCCTCATATCCAGGAGGTTGTGCCATATACACTTCCTCAGAAATCCATCCATTCAAGAAAGCATTCTTTACATCAAGTTGATAAAGATTCCAATTTCTAGATGCAGCAAGACTAATGAGAACCCTAATTGTAGGCATTTTTGCAACAGGAGAGAAAGTCTCCTCATAATCAATACCATGGGTTTGAGCAAACCCTTTAGCAACTAACCTTGCTTTGTGTCTATTTATACTTCCATCTGGATTCCTCTTGATTTTGTATATCCATCGAGATCCGATTATCTTCATAGATGGCTTGTTAGGTACAAGCTCCCAAGTGTCATTCTCCTTCAAGGCTTCCATTTCTTCATCCATTGCATCTCTCCAAGCTTTCTTGCTTTGTGCTTCTTCAAATGTGGTAGGTTCTTCATTGGTTGAATCCTTTGCAATGTAGATTGAGTGCTTGGTGACCAAAGAAGTATCATAACCAAACCTCTCTGGTTTCTTCTTCTCCCTTGAAGACCTTCTAAGTGGTTGATGTGAGCTCTCGGGTCCATATGTAGCATCCTGCATCTTTGCTTTACCTTTGTTCTTCCATAGCTTTAGTCTTTCCAAGTCTTCTAGGTCAATCTCCGAATCACTTTCTTCAATCTGCTTTGGCTCCTTTGGTTGAAGTGATGGAAAATCTTCATCCAAGTCATATGGCAGCTTCACTTTCCTATCATCATCAAACCATGATTTGTTTTCATCAAAAATTACATCTCTACTCACAAAAAATCCTTTATTGGTTGGATTGTACAATCTATATCCTTTTTGGTTTTGATCATAACCAATGAATACGCACTTCTCTGCCTTGGGATCCAATTTCCCTCTTACTTGAGAAGGAATGTGAGCATAGGCTAAGCATCCAAAGATTTTGCAATGCTCTAGACTAGGTCTTCTTCCATTCCACACTTCATATGGAGTGGTTCCATCTAGTGACTTAGATGGAAGTCTATTTATGAGATATGTGGCTGCCGACACAGCCTCTGCCCATAGGTAGTTCAGCAATCCCTTTTCGTTGAGCATGGACCTTGCAGCTTCGACAATAGCTCTGTTCCTCCTCTCTGCTACACCATTGAGTTCGGGTGTATACCTTGTAGTGACTTCCCTTTTAATGCCTCTTTCATGCAAGAAGGCATCAAATTCAGAAGAGAAGTATTCTCCTCCACCATCTGATCTGAGTCTTTTTAAAGTCCTACCTGTTTGGTTTTCAACAAAAGCAATATACTTCTTAAAGCAATTAAACACTTCATCCTTGTGCTTCATGAAAAACATAATGGTCCACCTGCTACAATCATCTATGAAAGACACATAATATCTTGAGCTTGATATAGATGGCTCCTTACTTGGACCCCACACATCTGTGTGCACTAGATCCAAAGGATTTTGATACATATATCCTTTCTTATTGAAAGGTTGTCTATGAGCCTTGCCGAGTTGACAAGCTTCACACTTATAAATCATGTGTTGCCTTGTGAGATTAGGCAAACCAAGTACACTTTGGTCCCTGCAAATCTGTTTGAGTGTCCTCTCACCAATGTGAGCAAGCCTTTTGTGCCATATCTCCAACTCTGTAAGAGTTTGAGATCCATAGCTAAACAAAGCTATGTTCTTTGTATCTTCCACTTCAAAAGTGAAAAGCCTTCCTGTCTTTTCTCCTTTGGCAATCCTTCGAAAGCCTTGCCTTGGGTCTTCAACATATGCTCCAAATCGGTTGAATCTAACCTGCAATCCTTTTTCAACAATCTGTCCAACACTTATTAAATTTTTGGTAATTGTAGGGACATACAAGACTTTGCTTAAGAGGTTCATATTCCCATCTGATGTCTTCACATTACCTATCTTCTCCACTGAGTGCTTTGTGTCATCTCCTGTCTGCACTTCATGCTTGTTATGAGGATCTTCCAAATCAGAAAGTAAAGCCACATTTCCTGCTACATGGTTCGAGCATCCCGAATCAATGTAAAATATGTGATCATCATCCTTACCCTTCTTCGCTGATAGATTCATAATCAATAATGAATCTTCTTGACTTTGGTCCTCTGCATAGTTATTGTAATCTCTTCTTCCTCTATGGCCACTTTGATAGTTGTTGTTGTTGTTGTAATTGTTGTTGTAGTAGTTGTTGTTGTTGTTGTAGCCTCCATTGTATCTACCTCTATTTGATCCATAGCCACCTCTATTGAATCCTCTTCCTCTTGAGTTCCTCGGGTTCCTGAAACATTCTTCAGTAGTATGGTTAGATAAGCCACATATGTTGCAAGGTTGAAATGATTGGAATCTCCCCCTGCCTTGCTTTCCACCTCTGCCTCTTCCTCTAGCTCTTCCTCTAGCTCTTCCTCTACCTGCAAAGTTTGCTTGGAAAGAGCTTCCTTCATCTTCATTCTTCCTATTCTTTGACTTGTCCTTGACCTTAGCTTTATCAGAATATAAGGTAGAAGTTTGATTACCTCTTGAGGACTCACCACCTTTGCTAATCTTTGCTTCATGAGTGAAGAGTTGGCCCATGAGTGTGTTGAGGTCGGGTACATGCATATCCATGTATAAATCCATGGCTGTTGTGAATGACTCCCACTTGTCGTCTGCTTTGATTCCATTCATGATTTGTCTTATGATTTGCTCCTCTTCAATTACCTCTCCAATGCTTCCAAGTTGGTCGGAAATCTCCTTCATCTTTGTGACATAATCAGTCACATTTTGCTTCGGGCTTTTCTTCATTGTTGTGAACTCCATCCACAATTGGTTTTTCCTTGCTCGAGTGTTGGAAGAGAAGAAAGAAGCAAGTGCATTCCAGGTCTCTCTTGATGTCTTGCATCCCTTGACATGAGGTAAAAGAAAATCAGAGATTGAGTTTAGAATATAGGACCTTGCAAGTGCATCCTTCGAACACCAATTCGAAAGTCCTTCCACTTCTTCATGTGATGGTTGCCCTTTGTTCCTCATGGTTGGCATTGCTTCATCTCCGGATATGAATCCATATAGATTCCTCCCTTGAAGGTAAGCCTCCATCCTTAGAGACCATGCCGGATAGTTGTTTCGATCCAATTTGTCAATTGTTGATGGGAATCCATCTCCCATGTTGCTTGACTATGCTCTGATACCACTGTGAAGAGAGATGGTGGATGCAATCCAAAGATGAGTAGGTGCTGCTACAACCAGCTTCACACCAGCCAACTGAGACTTCAGAGTTGATCAGTAGACCCTTTGAGATTCCTAAATCCACCAAAATATCAGCCAAGTACTTTGGAACATGTATCCCAAAAGTTTAAGTCAAGACAGACTAGTTGCGAAATGACTAGCTCCCAAAACTTGCTATTTTTAGACATACACCTGCTGGAAAAAATGAACAGTGCTCTCAACCTGGTAGGAACTAGAAAATTTCCTTTTGGGCATAGCAAATAGACTAGCAAGCTTCCCAATCCAAGTTAAAACACTTCAAATGATGGACTGAGCACTGAGAACAAGTTTCAACAATTTCTGGAACATTCCCACAATTCTCGGGGCTCTGCAGAGATAGACCAGTAAGCAGTAAAATGCAGACATCTCAAAAAGTATTAATTCAATGACCTTGAAAATTCATATGCACAAAGTAGACACTAGGAGCTATCCAACGCAAGCTCAATCACTGAAAAAGGTTCAGTAGAACTCGAGATATGACCTTCTGAAGTTAATGCTCTGAGTGAGTATAGCAGAGAACAAAACAGAGAAGTAGATGATAATAAATGTATAGATTCACATATGATTACAACCACATTGGCAATGAATCTTTGCACAATGGGAGTAGAATGATAGAGCTATGGAGTAAGCTCTTCAATCTCTACAAAATGGCATGAAGTGGTCACGTACAAGGCTTGCTAATCGCCTCTTCCTTCTTGCTCCTTTTATAGCTATTCTTGGAGGGAGTTTTGAATTCGAATTCGAATCGCTCCACCTAAAAGTGATCCCCAAAGTTAGGAGAGATTCCCTCAGCTCAAAAATTCGTGATTTTGGTAGTTGGAGCCACGAATTTGCTTTTACATCATGGATGAGGTAAGCCATCCTTTTCCTTTTTTCTTTTTCCATTTACAAGAGATAAAATGTACTCTTTTACAAGAGGTGTTCACATGACTACTCATGTGACTTACAAATGAGGATAATATCAAATATATCAAGCATGTAGGCTTGGGTAAAATGCACCAACAAGGAAGGTCCACCTCACCCATGCAAGGGGTTTCCATGCCTCCTAGCCCTATGAGGTATGCCTCAATTTTCCGCATTTCCATTCCTGAGTCCTTATAGTGGGACCATCTAATCGCACTAGTCGCAGCTCCTGATTCAATTAAAGCCTTGAGCTCTTCGCAAGGGTTGTCGTGCTCTAGCCGGACTGTAATGAATGGTCTCCTATCCACTATGCTAGGATGAGTACTTGACTTTACTTGAAACATGGCCATGGGGTATCTGGGTGTTGTTTCCAGATGGTTATAATGTTCTCTCCCTAGTCCTTGTCTTCTTAGCTTCATGTGCTTAATGTGTTCTATAGCTTCTGCCTGAGCTTCAGCACGTATTCTATTTTCTTCCTCCTTATGCTTCTTTGCCAACGTGAGTCGTCTAAGCATATCCTCAGTAAGAGGTTCTTGATATAACTTGACTCTACAGCCACTAATGTAATTAGGCATTATGTCTCCTTCTAAGGTGGTTAATTGTACTGCTCCACTTATCGAGAGTCTGTTAATGATCATAGGTCCATAACCTCGCTTCTCTAATTTCTGTGCATGTTGTTTCAGCGTATACACTAGGACTAAATCTCCTTCTTTTAAGCCTTTATCTTTCACATGCGCATCGAAATAGGCTTTTTGTCTTTTCTTTGCTGCATATATATCTGCTACTACTTTCAGCCTGGTTTCTCCTAATCGTTCCAAGTCCATTATTCTTGATGACAATTCATGGCCGGTCCACTAATGTTCTTGTGCAACCTTAAGGGTCGGTATCAAAAAGTCCAAAGGAAGTACAGCATTTTGACCAAAAACCATCTGAAAGGGAGTTGCATTGAGTACGGTCTTGTAGGCCACTCGATATGCCCAAACAGCGTGATGTAACTGTTTGTCCCAATCTGAACGTTTGTTGTTCACGAGTTTTGTCAGTACGTTACAAAAGGTCTTGTTAGTGCTCTCTGCTTGACCATTGGCCCGAGGATGATATGGTGTGGATTTCTTGTGAATCACCATAAAATCCTATAACAAATATTGAATGACTTGGTTTAGAAATTGAGTTCCTCAATCGCTCACTAACTCTATAGGCAGTCCATATCTTGTAAAGACATTTTCAAATAAGAATTTTGCAGTCGTGTGTGCATCATTCTTTTTTGTGGCCTTGGCCTGTTCCCATTTGGTAAGATAATCTGTTGCAACAATAATGTATTCAGCATGTGTACCTTTTGCAGAGGGGTTAATGGGTCCTACAAAGTCTATACCCCACTTAGAAAATGCACGTCCTCCCATCATGGGTTTCAATGGCATTTCATACCCATAATAGGTTTCAATGGCATCTCATCCTTGCATATAGGATACTGAGTTCACTGACATACATCACACCTCTTCACATAGGTATGTGCATCCATGTGAAGGGTTGGCCACCACAAGCCTGCAAATAGGATTGCCTTAATCACATGGTCAAGTCCAAAGTGTCCTCTTGCTACACCTTGGTGAGCAGTTTCCAAAATTTTAAGATATTCACTCTCATGGACACATAGTCTCAGATATCCATCTTTTCCACACTTGTATAGATTATCACCAATGAGTGTGTAATCTAGGTCTTCTTGTTGTAAACTTTTTTGCCTAGCCAGGGTCATATCTTGAGGGAATGTTTTTGTCCTCAAAAAGGTTACTAGTGGTTCGCTCTAATCTGGCACTAAAGACACTCGATAAAGAGTGGCATGTTCCACTGGAGGTCTAGCACTGCATATTGAGCATTCCTTGCACATCCTATGGACATCTGCTTCCATAGTTGACCAATGTTCTCTAAGTCTCTTTAGTGTCTATAAGGTTCTTTGCCTCGAGTAGTGTTGCTCTAATGCTCCTACATGTGCTAATTGCAACCACTTGGTGTGCTCATCCTTTTACACACAACAAGCTAATATTCCTTGATCTCTATGTTTGTACACACTCACTACCATGATATGGTACTTTTGGGCTTTTACTATCTCTCTATCTTGAGTGTTTATTACTGGATGTTTAGGCCCATATGTCAATAATGGCACTAATGTCTTGGCCCACTGTGGTACAACTTCCAAATTAAACAAGTAAGCATCAAGAAGATCAACTGATACTCCTTGTGGGGCCTCTCTGGATGTGAGCCTCGAGAGATGATCTGCTCTCAAGTGAGTTTTGCCTTTCCTCACCACTACCTCAAAGTCATATTCCATTAGTAAGAGGAACCATCTTACTAATCTGCTTGTATTGCAATGCTTGTTTACCAAGTATAGTAGAGCTTGATGATCAGTAAAGAATTTAAACTTATTTGCAAGCAAGTAGTGTCTAAACTTTTTAACTGCATATACCATGTCTAACCCTTCTCGTTCGGTGGTGGTATAGTTTCGTTCAAGTACATTCAGCTGTCTACTAGCATAGGCAATTGGAAGATCCATATTACCTTTGCCCATAGGTTGTGCAAGTACACACCCAATAGCATAATTGGATGCATCCACATGAACATGAAAGGGTTTGTTTCGATCGCGGGTAGTCAAGATTGGTGAAGAACACAATCTTCTCTTGAGCTCATTAAAGGAGTTCTCACATTCTTCAGTCCACTCAAAGTTAGTCAAAAGTCTGTACAGAGGCTTTGCAATGATGGCATACATATGAATGAATCGGTGATAATAGCCACAATGCCCCATGAAAGTTTGTACCTGCTTGACATTCTTTGGCCTAGGTAGTTCTATGATAGCTCTCACTTTCTCTTCATCAGTGGATATTGTTGGTGCATTTTACCCAAGCCTACATGCTTGATATGCTTGATATTATGATCATTTGTAAGTCACATGTGTAGTCATGTGAACACCTCTTGTAAAAGAGTACATTTTTATCTCTTGTAATTGAAAAAGGAAAAAGGAAAAAGATGGCTTACCTCATCCATGATGTAAAAGAAAATTCGTGGGTCTAACTACCTAAAACCATGAATTTTTGAGCTGAGGGAATATCTCCTAACTTTGGGGATCACTTTTAGGTGGAGCCATTCAAATTCGAATTCAAAACTCCCTCCAAGAATAGCTATAAAAAGAGCAAGAAGGAAGAGGCAATTAGCAAGCCTTGTACATGACCACTTCATGTCATTTTCTAGAGATTGAAGAGCTTACTCCATAGCTCTATCATTCTACTCCCATTGTGCAAAGATTCATTGCCAATGTGGTTGTAATCATATGTGAATCTATACATTTATCATCATCTACTTCTCTGTTTTGTTCTCTTCTATACTCACTCAGAGTAGTAACTTCAGAAGGTCATATCTTGACTTCTACTCGACGCTTTTCAGTGTTTTAACATGCGTTGGATAGTGCTTAATGTTTACCTTTTGCATATAAATCTTCATGGTCATTAGATTAATAAATTGGGAGATATCTGCATTTTACTACTCACTAGTCTATCTCTGCAGAGCCCCGAGAATGGTGGGCATGTTCCAGAAATTGATGAATCTTCTTCTCAGTGCTCAGTCCATCATTTGAAGTGTTTTAACTTGGATTGGGAAGCTTGCTAAGTCTATTTGCTATGCCCAAAAGAAATGTATCTAATTCTTACCAGGTTGAGAGCACTGTTCATTTTTTCTAGCAGGTGTATGTCCAAAAATAGCAAGTTTTGGGAGCTAGTCATCTTGCAACTTGTCTGTCTTGACTTAAACTTTTGGGATACATGTTCCAAAGTACTTGGCTGATATTTTGGTGGATTTAGGAAGCTCAAAGAGTCTACTAATCAACTCTGAAGTCTCAGTTGGCTGGTGTGAAGCTGGTTGTAGCAGCACCTACTCATCTTTGGATTGCATCCACCATCTCTCTTCACAGAAATGCCGTTCTTTGACCCTATGTGTCCTAGAATCTTGCCTTGCTTGACCATGAAAGCACACTTTTCTAAGTTTAGGCAGACTTGATATTCTCTACATTTATCAAAGATTTGCCTGAGTTCAGGTATATACGTCTGTCTAATGTTGGAATGAGCACAGAGATCATCAACATAGACTTCTAAATTCTTCCTCAGGAATTCTTTAAATACATGACACATCAGCCTCTGAAAGGTAGCTGGCGCATTGGTAAAACCAAATGGCATTACTCTAAAGGTGAATATGCCCATTCTATAGCAAAATTTATCTTATGCTGATCTTTTGGGGCTATGGCTACTTGATTGTAGCCAGAAAATCCATCAAGGAAGTTGTAGAATTCCTTACCTGCCACTCTTTCTAATAGGTGCTCAGTGATCGGAAGCGGATAACTATCTCTGATAGTGGCTACATTAACCTTCTTCAAGTTAATTCATACACGCGGTTTGCCATTCTTTTTTGGCACCACTACAATGGGGGACACCCATTCGGTGTGCTCAATTTCATAGATAAATCCAGCTTCCACCAAGCGATCTATCTCTTCTTTGATGTTGGCAGCATAATTATCGTTATATGTGTATGGATTCTATTTAGTACATCTTTGTATTCTCTTAGCAAGGCTATCAACTCTTGCTCCTCATATTCACTTAGGTCATGCCCTATGTAGGTACATCATTCGTCACCTTCTTCTATAGTCACTATGATTTTCTTTGTGGTCTCTTTGTTATTATAGGCCTCTCTAGCTTGTGCCTTACGTTTAGGCATTTTTATCATGACTCTCCTATCTTCTATTGTTAAGGAAACACTCACGAATTTGATGCAACAAACAAAGAGTAAAACGGAATCTTCCAGAAAATCAGTGCACAGGTGTACAGTATGCGAAGTTAGTGCGCGGTGTCCGCATAACAGAGAAATTAACCGCGGCGGGCGCGTAAGGCGCGCATAATACGAATTGAAGAATGACAGGGCAAAGGAGCGCCAAAGAAATTGTATATATATATATAGCAAGATTTGAAGAACACGAAGCAGAGAAGTGAGAGAGAGCATCATAGATGATACGCAGAGGAGAACGAGAGACCGAGAGAAGACGCCATAGATCGCGTATGACTGAAGAGAGTTAGAAGCTCTCAGAAAACGCCATAGATCGCGTATGTACAGATGAATAACACAAGCCTGAAGTGTCGGGTCTTTTCATCTGAAGAGAGATGGTAATAAGAAACTACTCACTGTAGGAGAGTTTCTGTAACTTGAGCAAGAAGAGGCCAAGCTTACTTGTACACATCTTCTCTAATTGAAAACACATGTTCATGTGGACGACTGCGTGTAATCTTTACTTGTGAAGAATCTGAAGTTATTTCGTATTACGGTAGGAAGCTTAAGTTTATCGTTAACTATCACGACTCGTTACTAAACGAGCTTCAGTACCTTCTCTGTAAACGCATATTTCGGTGAATAACAGTTTACTCAGTAAACATATTTCAGTAATTTTTTCGGTCAGTTACAGTTTCTCAGAAAACAAGTTTTCGGTAGAACAACGAAGTATAACTCGTAGCCGAATTCAAAGCTTTGTATGAGAGATAGCTCATCTTGTAGCTAGATGTCTCTATTTTAAGCTGGTCACAGTTTCCGGTGGAATGAAGATGTACACAGAGTACAAAAGTTAACCGAAAAGTAGCAGTTCAGAACTGTGAAGTTTCCAGAAGGAAGTTCATTCGGTGAAGGAAGCTCACACACTACTTCCTTACTTCACATAAGTTCATCTGAAGTAATTACGAGCAGAACTAAGTTTATTTCGGTGAAGTTCCGATACGACTACGGTGTCAGTCCAGTAACAGTCTGGTGAAGTTCCGGTGGAACCTGAGTCGCAGAATAACACAGTTAAAGCGACGTAAATTAGGCTGAGCTACTGTTGATTACAGAGGTGTTCTGAATCACTCTAGCTTAGCATCCTATTACGGTGGCGCGGCATTTTCCGCAGGCCTGACAGAGTTCAAGCCTTGTCGCAAAACCCACCTTCAGGGCGAAAGTATTTCCGCAACAGTAGGCGTTAAAGCCGAAGTTTTCGCCAACATTATCCCAACAATTGGTATCAGAGCTGGTTAATCTCCCAACAGTTGGTTTTAGAGCGGGTTAGTTTTCCAAGAATCGGTATAAGAGCCTAGAGTATTCTCTATCATGGCAGATCACGTCCAAATTGATAAACTGGACAGAGATAATTATCCCGCATGGGTAATGCGCATGGAAGCCTTACTTATGAGTAAGGACTTAATGACGTACGTGACCGGAGAAGAAAAGAAACCGACTTTCGAAGATGATAGTCAACCGGAAAAAGAAGAACTAGAAGCCCTAAAGCTATGGCAGAAGAAAGATGTAACGGCAAGAGCCTACATCTACAACACTGTGTCAGATCATCTGCTACCGCACATTAGAGGTTTGGAGAAAGCGGAGGACATATGGAGTGCATTAGAAGATCACTTCCAGAATACTACGAAAGCTAGGAAGGCCAGCCTATGGTCCGAGTTCACAACGTTCAAAAAGAAGCCGAGTCAAAACATCAGTGACTACGTCACTAAAATGAAGGATCTAGCAGATAGTCTTGGATCCATAAATGAAGAAGTCGAAGATCATAGATTGATAGCACAAGTGCTCACAGGGTTGAGAGGAGACGAAAGGTGGAAACCTTTCGTACTATCAACTGAACTCTCCCTAAATCATTTTGTACCAGAGTTAAATCAGTTGCTTGGTTTGATGCTCACATATGAGCAAGACCTGAAAGGAGACGCAGACAAAGGACATAGCTCTGCAATGTACATGAAGAATAAGAAGAAAGACAAAGGCAAGTCAAAGGACGAAGAAGAGTCGAGTTCTCAGGCCTATTACGCAAGAGGTAAAGGCACTAGCAGAGGAAGAGCAAGAGGAAGAAGTCGCCAAAATACCACCAAGAAAGCTTGCTAGATTTGTGGACTAAGTAACCATCTGGCGCATGATTGTTGGCACAATCAACAAGGATCAAATCAAAACCAAAACAACAATAGCAGAGGCAGTAGCGGAAGAAATCAGAGTAACTTCCAAAGAGGAAGACAAAGCCAAAGAGGAGGCTATGATAGAGGTGGAGTAAGAAGTTGGGGACAGAGCCAGTCCTACAACACCACCTACAACAACTACGCAAATGACACACAGAATGAAAGTCATACATCATTGATGATGAACTCAATCAGCACATCAGATAACGAAGATCTAAAGGTATTTTACATTGACTCTGGATGTTCTAATCACTTGTCAAGAAACATAGAACTGATGTCAGAATTGGAAAAAGGAAGTGCGAGTCACACTGTTCAAACAGGTGACAATACAAGACACAAAGTACAATCAATCGGAAAAGTGAAATGCAAGAGTGGAGCAGATTTGCTAACCAACGTTTTGTATGTTCCAACAATACCGAAAAATCTTATCAGTGTGGGACAGATAGTCGAAAAAGGGTTTCAGGTCAGATTTACAAACAAAGGAGTATTTGTAGAAGATCCCAAGAACGGATATTATCAGATCGTTTCTGGTAAGAAAGAAGGAAGACTCTTTACGTTAAGAGTACAAGGAAACATTGGCCAAGCACTGCTCACGCATGATGAAAAGGTAATTACAGAACTTGATCTCTGGCACAAGAGATTAGGTCATTTTCACGAGAAAGGAATCAAAGCTATGATAGCGAATCAGTCTGTACTGGGATTACCGAACGTACAGAACCAACATATGATTCACAAATGTGAAGCCTGTCAAATGGGAAAAGCCCACAGGTTACCTTTCCAGAAGAAAGGATTCAAACATGATGGCGTGCTAGAACTCATACATACAGATGTATGGGGACCAACGAAAGAAGGATCAATCAGCGGATCAAGGTACTATGTTCTATTCATTGATGATGCCACAAGGTGGATAACTCTTTATGTTTTGAAGGAAAAGTCAGAGGTATTTGGAGCTTTCAGGCATTTTCATGCATATGCTGAAAGACTCACCGGACGAAAACTTAAAAGACTGAGGTCTGATGGAGGGGGAGAATACTTCTCCCGAGAATTCAATGAATATCTTTGGAATGCAGGTATTAAGAGAGAAATAACCTGCAGATATACACCACAACAGAATGGTGTAGCAGAAAGGAGAAACCGAACTCTAGTCGAGTTTGCACGAGCTATGCTAAAAGAAAAGAATTGCCCGGATTATCTTTGGGCTGAAGCTGTAAACACAGCTACATACTTGGTAAACAGGTTACCATGTACAGCGTTAGAAGGAATGACCCCTTATGAAGCCTGGTGGGGAAAGAAGCCAACACTTGATCACTGCAAAGTGTTTGGATCAGTAGAGTATGCTTATGTACCATCTCAACTCAGACATAAGCTTGAACCGAAAGCAGAGAAATATGTGTTCGTCGGATATGATGAGAAACAGATGGGTTATAGGTTATGGAGTCCTCTAACCAAACATTTTACTGTTTCCAGGGATGTAACAATTGATGAACAGAAAAGCTGGTATGCAGATCAGAGTCATACAGCTGAAGAATTTGAAGAAGAGATAAAAAGAAGAGATAAAAAGAAGAGAGAAAGGTAAAACAATTGTTCAGGTAAACAAAGATGAAGAGGCAAGTACGTCCAGGACCGGAACAGGTATAAGGAACGAAGATGAAGACGGGTACTCAGACACACACGAAGAATATGAGCTAAGAAGGTCAAACAGAGTAAGAAGACAACCGGAAAGATACTCGTATGATACATCATATATAACTCAACAAGATTATGCATATATGGTTAAAGAAGAGGAAGAACCTCAGAGCTATGACGAAGCCAAAGGCAAGAAGCAATGGCAAGAAGCAATGAAAGAAGAATTTACCACACTGGAAGAGAACAAGACATGGGATCTTGTTCCTAAACCGAACGGTAAGAAAGTAATTGGAAATAAATGGGTGTTCAAAGTTAAGAAACTTGCAGATGGAAGGATAGCCAGACATAAAGCGAGACTGGTTATCAAGGGCTATGCTCAGACGCATGGCATAGATTATGACGAGACGTTCAGTCCGGTGGCAAAGATGTCAACTATAAGGACAGTAATTGCTATAGCAGCATCAAAAGGATGGAACAAAAACAAACAGATTCAAAGAGATGGCAGGAATAAAAGAAAGAAAGATATATGAAAGACCGGAAGAGGTCAAATTAGTGATTGAGGGGGAGCTGTTAAGGAAACACTCACGAATTTGACGCAACAAACAAAGAGTAAAACGGAATCTTCCAGAAAATCAGTGCACAGGTGTACAGTATGCGAAGTTAGTGCGCGGTGTCCGCATAACAGAGAAATTAACCGCGGCGGGCGCGTAAGGCGCGCATAATACGAATTGAAGAATGAGAGGGCAAAGGAGCGCCAAAGAAATTGTATATATATATATAGCAAGATTTGAAGAACACGAAGCAGAGAAGTGAGAGAGAGCATCATAGATGATACGCAGAGGAGAACGAGAGACTGAGAGAAGACGCCATAGATCGCGTATGACTGAAGAGAGTTAGAAGCTCTCAGAAAACGCCATAGATCGCGTATGTACAGATGAATAACACAAGCCTGAAGTGTCGGGTCTTTTCATCTGAAGAGAGATGGTAATAAGAAACTACTCACTGTAGGAGAGTTTCTGTAACTTGAGCAAGAAGAGGCCAAGCTTACTTGTACACATCTTCTCTAATTGAAAACACATGTTCATGTGGACGACTGCGTGTAATCTTTACTTGTGAAGAATCTGAAGTTATTTTGTATTACGGTAGGAAGCTTAAGTTTATCGTTAACTATCACGACTCGTTACTAAACGAGCTTCAGTACCTTCTCTGTAAACGCATATTTCGGTGAATAACAATTTACTCAGTAAACATATTTCAGTAATTTTTTCGGTCAGTTACAGTTTCTCAGAAAACAAGTTTTCGGTAGAACAACGAAGTATAACTCGTAGCCGAATTCAAAGCTTTGTATGAGAGATAGCTCATCTTGTAGCTAGATGTCTCTATTTTAAGCTGGTCACAGTTTCCGGTGGAATGAAGATGTACACAGAGTACAAAAGTTAACCGAAAAGTAGCAGTTCAGAACTGTGAAGTTTCCAGAAGGAAGTTCATTCGGTGAAGGAAGCTCACACACTACTTCCTTACTTCACATAAGTTCATCTGAAGTAATTACGAGCAGAACTAAGTTTATTTCGGTGAAGTTCCGGTACGACTACGGTGTCAGTCCAGTAACAGTCTGGTGAAGTTCCGGTGGAACCTGAGTCGCAGAATAACACAGTTAAAGCGACGTAAATTAGGTTGAGCTACTGTTGATTACAGAGGTGTTCTGAATCACTCTAGCTTAGCATCCTATTACGGTGGCGCGGCATTTTCCGCAGGCCTGACAGAGTTCAAGCCTTGTCGCAAAACCCACCTTCAGGGCGAAAGTATTTCCGCAACAGTAGGCGTTAAAGCCGAAGTTTTCGCCAACATTATCCCAACATCTATCTCGTACTTCTTAAAGTTTTCCGGGACCTCAAACAAGGATTCTTCCTCTTCTGGTGTGGTTTCTCTCTTCTTCCTCCTCTTGTCTTCATTATTAGTGGTTACCTGTGTGGCTAATCTCACATCATTAATAAGTTCTTCATGTCTCTAAGGATGAGCTTCCACTTCGTAGAAATATTCCTCATCTGATGCAAATGGTGGGTCCATAATGATCGACTCTAGATCGGAGTCGCTTACTGTTGGAACTGAAGGACTCACTAGGCAAGGAAGCTTAAGAAGGGAGTCAGAGAGAAGAGAAAGTACAAGCAGACAGAGCAGTCAACGACGATCTGGCAAGTAGGCCAATATTTTTTCAAGAAATTTATGCACATAAGAGAGGTGGACACAAGGAGAAGGAGCAAGTAGGGAGCTCCAGGAAATGTATATCAAAATGTTAGAAGAAATCCCTACAACAATAGTGATTTTCATCACTAAAAACCCTTGTAAATACCATTTCACATGTATGCTGTCATTGCAAAGCCCATGTATGGACTTCTGACTAACTTTGAGTGGACTGATGAATGCGAGAATTCCTTCCAGGAGCTTAAACAAAGATTATGTTCAGCACCAATCTTGACCACACCAGATTGGAACAAGCCATTCCATGTTCACGTGGATGCATCCAATTATGCTATTGGATGTGTACTCGCACAACCTACGGGTGAAGGTAATATGGATCTTCCAATTGCCTATGCTAGTAGACAATTGAATGCAGCCGAACGAAATTATACCACTACTGAGAGAGAAGGCTTAGGCATGGTATATGCAGTTAAGAACTTTAGACACTATTTGCTTGCAAACAAGTTTAAATTTTTTACTGACCACCAAGCATTGTTATATCTCGTGAACAAGCCATGCAATACAGGAAGATTAGTAAGATGGTTTCTCTTACTAATGGAATATGATTTCGAGGTTGTGGTAAGGAAAGGGAAGACTCATTTGAGAGCAGATCATCTCTCTAGGCTCACATCTGGAGAAGCCCCACAAGGAGTGTCAGATGACCTTCCTGACGCTTACTTGTTTAATTTGGAAGTGGTGCCGCAGTGGGCTAAGCCATTAGTGCCAGTATTGACGTACGGGCCTAACCACCCAGTAATAGCCACACAGGATAGAGAGGTAGTAAAAGCTCAAAAGTATCACATCTTGGCAGGTAGTATGTACAAGCACACAGATCAAGGGATCTTGGCTTGTTGTGTGGAAGAGGATGAGTACGCTAAATGGTTGCAATTAGCACATGTAGGTGCATTAGAGCAACACTACTCAAAACAACGAACCCTACAGACACTAAGGAGACTCGGAGTGCATTGGCCAACTATGGAAGCTGATGTCCAAAAGTTGTGCAAGGAATGCCCAATCTGCTGCACTAAACCACCTGTGGAACATGCCACTCTTTATCAAGTATCCATAGTGCCAGATTGGAGTGAACCATTAGTATCCTTCTTGAGGACGAAAACATTCCCTCCAGACATGACTCTGGTTAGGAAAAGAAGTCTAGAACAAGAAGCCCTAGAGTACTCACTCATTGGTGATAATCTCTACAAGCATGGTAAGGATGGTTACCTGAGACTATGTGTTCATGAGAGTGAATATCTCAAGATCTTGGACACTGCTCACCAAGGTGTAGCAGGAGGACACTTTGGACCAGATCGGGTGATCAAGGCAATATTATTTGCAGGCTTCTGGTGGCCAACCCTTCACATGGATGCACATACCTATGTGAAACGGTGTGATGTCTGTCAGCGAACTCAGTATCCTATACGCAAAGACGAGATGCCACTGAAACCTATGATGGGTGGACGTGCATTCTCTAAGTGGGAATAGACTTCGTAGGTCCTATTAATCCCCCAGCTAAGGGTTCCCATGCTGAATATATCATTGTTGCCACGGACTATCTAACCAAGTGGGTAGAGGTAAAAGCCACAACAAAGAACGATGCTCAGACAACTTCTAAATTCTTGTTTGAGAATGTATTCACTAGATACGGGCTACCCATAGAGCTAGTTAGTGATAGAGGCACTCACTTCTTGAATGAAGTTATTGAAAATCTACTCCAAGAATTCTTGGTAGTGCATAAGAAGTCTGCCCCCTATCACCCTCAAGCAAATGGCCAGGCTGAGAGCACCAACAAGATCTTATGCAATGTACTGACAAAATTAGTGAACAATAAACGCTCTGATTGGGACAAACAGCTACACCATGTTGTTTGGGCATACCGAGTCGCCTACAAAACGGTACTCCAAGCCACCCCCTTTCAGATGGTATTTGGCCAAAATGCAGTGCTACCATTGGACTTCTTAATACCTACATTGAAAGTAGCACAAGAGCATGAATGGACTGGTCATGAACTCTCCTCAAGACTTTTTGACCTTGAACGATTAGGAGAAACAAGACTGAGAGCGGCTGCAGGGATATATGCAGCTAAGAAACGACAGAAGGCATACTTTGATGCCCACGTTAAGGATAAAGGTTTGAAGGCAGGCGACCTAGTACTAGTATACACGTTGAAACAACATGCGAGGAAACTAGAGAAGAGAGGCTACGGACCCATGATCATTAATAGAATCTCAACAAGTGGAGCAGTACACCACATTAGAAGGTGACGTTCTCCCGAGCTACATAAGCGGATGCAGGGTCAAGTTATATCAAGAACCTCTCACAGAGGAAATGCTAAGCCGACTCAATACTGCTAAGAAACGCAAAGAAGAAGAAAAGCGAATTCGAGAAGAGGCCCAAGCAGAAGCTTTAGAACGCATCCGGAGACTGAAATTAAGAAGAAGAGGTAGAGAGCAACCTAGGCCAGATGCCAACGCAGACCAAGGATATCACATGGCTATGTGTGAAGTTTCACGTATCAGCTCTCATAGGATAATTGATCGACGTCCTTTTATAACCTTGGATATAGGACAAGGAAAAAGTGCAAGGACTGTAAGAGCCTTGATTGACTCAGGTGCAGCCACTAGTGCTGTTCAATTGTCTTACTGTCAAGAGTTGAAATTAATTGTCAATCCTATAGAAGCATATCTCATAGGATTGGGAGGTGTGGAAACCCCTTGCCTGGGCGAGGTGGATCTTCCCATCTCCATTCAAGACGAAGTGATGACAGTCAAAGTACTAGTGTGTCAAGATGAGGACCTCACTGAGCCTCTTGTCTTGGGTCAGGACTGGATCTATGATCATGCGGTCAACCTAAACCTAAGAAGTGGACTTCTTCAGGTATGGGTAAATCATAGTCGAATTACAGTTGAATTGGAAAATGAGGCACTCAAGGACCTAGGTAAGGCACGAACTCCTAGTCCTTCCAGGGGTGCACATGAAGTTGACAATGTTATTTTTGTCCAAAAATGTATGATGCAGAAAGAGGATTGTCTCAACAACGGAGTCAAGGATAAGACGGTACTCCCTTCTTTTCCAAAGGCCAGAAGGATGCAGCAGCCAACGGCAGATCAAATACAGAAGAAGTAGAACACTACCTATACTAGAGGCCAAAAAAAGGAGCAAAGCAGATTGTTTCAGCCGATGAAACAAGTATGGAGGCGAAAAGGCGAACACCCTGTTCCGACCAGGCCAACACCACGGCCAAAACCTCTTATTAGTAATCAACAACACGACACTAATAAGAGGTCCTTCATAAATTCTTCTGCGAAAGTGAAGTCTATTTGGGTACCCAAGAAGTCAATGAAGGCCAGCCCACAATCACGACAAATCTGGGTGCCTAAGGCTTGCTTGTGGGCTCAAATAACTACACCATGGCCAAACCGTGTACAACATGTTTCACTCACGCGAACATCTGAGGCCAGTCTTACACATCACGCACTAACACGTATTCTTCCATGAGCACAAGTAGAATCACTTGTAAATGGGTCCCTAAAAGCCCCATTTTTCAAGTAAATACCCCTATCACACTCTCCAGAGCCTCCACAAAGTCAAAATCAAAACCTATCCATTGCATTTGGCAACCT
This sequence comes from Ceratopteris richardii, assembly GCA_020310875.1. Classification (NCBI taxonomy): domain Eukaryota; kingdom Viridiplantae; phylum Streptophyta; class Polypodiopsida; order Polypodiales; family Pteridaceae; genus Ceratopteris; species Ceratopteris richardii. The sequence continues at coordinate 75,406,391 of CM035433.1, forward strand.
AAAACTTGTAATAAACCCCCGGATCCCAAGTGTAAATCCATGTCCACCTACTAACTACTTCACTCTCACACCACATCATTCCGCTTAGCTCTTAGATCTACCCGATTCCTAACTACACACACAAGCACCAAGCACTTACTAACCCCCTAACCTCTCCCGAACCTCACGTTAATGTTGTAAGAGGGGACACAGTGTCATTTTTGTGTCCATTGCAATGTTAACATTTATTCATATATTCTCACAGAACCAGCTGCGAAGTTTTCAACATGGCTGAGGCGGCAGGAACTAGCTCTCAAACAGAAACAAGCCAGCAAGTGGTGGACTTAGACAGTTTACCCGTTTTGCCTGAGACAAATGAAAGACCAGAAGAATTGCGGGCCATCAAAATCATACCTATTGTGGACCCTCCCAGTGGCCATACCATGCCCGTAGGAAAAACTTCCCACTGGTTTAGTGAAGTGGCAGGACCCTTGGGTGAGGGAACGTACCTATGGGAATCAGAGTGGGACTTCAATGGGAAGCAAGGCAAATACCATTTCTTTACAAGAGAATTTGAGAAGTTACAAAATGCAGAAGGTCTACGTTCGATATGGGAGAAGGCAAGATTGGATGCATATTTCAGTGCACGGCTCCCAAAGCCTGACTTCATGCGATGCTACTATCTCATCAACACCTTGACTCCAAACCGGAACCCAAAAGGTGCAAGCTCATTTGTGATTCCATCTCTGACAAAGGGGAATGAGCTCAAGAGGTTCAAGCTATCAAACAACTTGGTGAGAGAGGCTCTAGATATGCGCGGAATGCATATTCCTACAGAGAAGGAAACCCTAGTACCGGATTACATGAAGAATCGAAGTCTCACCAAACTCAAGGACATGGTGTCCATGACGCCTAATATTGCAATACACCTTCGCATGTGCATGCAACACTTTGCTTTTCCCGCACAAGATAGATTCACCATGCCGCCCAAAAAGATTTGGTTTAGTTTGTATCTGGCAGAGACACAGAGCCTCACCATCAACTTACCCCACTGGATAATTGATCAGATACACCTAGCTCACAAACGATGGCCGCGGAAACAGGTTTTATATGGTTGCTGTGCTCTGACGAGAATCATTTATAGGTGTTTGGCTTATGACATCCCTATTCAACGGGCCCTAATGTGGAATCGGGTAGAGCAGTTTAGAGGCAGAACATCCACTGGACCCCCTTCTAAGAAGATGAGAGGCACTGTCCAAGTCCCATGTGCTCAACCACGTGGAGCCACCCTAACACCAGACGTCACCCCTCCACCCCGAAGAGTCCGACCATTCACACTCCAACTTCCAAGACGCAGCACCGATGATTCTACCTTGATATTCCCTCCCATCCCAACCGATCTTGAATTTCCCAGTGGTGCACCTTTGGAAGAACTCACGAATGAAGATTTCGAACAATTATTACAAGATGTAGAGCTAGAGGCAGAAGAGGCACAACAAGTGGAGAATGTGCAAACACAGGCAACAACCTCCCAAGTACCTGTCACCACAGTTGAAGTGGATGAAGAGGATGAGGAAGATGAAGAACAGGAGGAAGATGAGGAGGATTATGATCAAGAGCATCAAGATGAGCAACAAGAAGTGCTAGAACTTGTAGGTGCACCAGCATATACAGCTCAACTACAAAGGTTATACGACACAATCAAAGCAGTACAAGAAAGGCATCAACTCTCTCTTGTGTCAGGTCAAGCTTTGATGCAAGAAATGCTATCAGATGATGGGGTGGATCAACATTTCATTGACACCCTCAAATTAGTGTCAGAATCTTTAGGAGTTCCGGAGGCTCTCCACACTGCAGTCCGCCAGTCCGTGAGGTATGACAAACGCAGAGTTGACACATTACCACGCGCAGGTAGAGAACAAGAAGTACCCATTGAAACCACAGCTACCCCCACCACCACCATTGACCTCTCTGCTGAAACCTTCGTTCAGACATCACCCATCTCACCCCAGCATCCCCAATCACCACCTTCTCCACCCCCACCACCACCTCCCACCATGGAAGAAACGACAGTCATCACCTCTACCTTCACTTATAAACCATCCTCATTCACATCATTCTCATTTCGAGAACCCACCTCATAAGACACCCTCTTCTCTTTCATCACCAATCCCTGGTACACTTCAACCCTTCTACCCTCCGAACCCATAATTGGCCATCCCATAATTCCAAGTGTGGTTGGAAACCCGGCACCCACCGAAGGCACCCTGTGTTTCCCAGCCTATTCCCCAATACGGGTACCTCCATTCCATGACCCTCACTTCCCATCTGGCCCCTACACCTCTTTCAACCTGACCTCACCACCCCAATACCCGTCCTTTGTGGAGCAATTCATCCGCTCTCCAATGTTTCAGAGGCACATTTCCCCGTTGTTCGCAACGACATCAATTTACACGAACACCACACTCACTTCACCTACCATACCCACCTACATGGTAGCCCCTGTACACACCACCTTGTCTGACCCAATGGACATTTCACCAACCACAACACCTCTCCCCACGATTCCACCATCTCCCCCTCCCTTACCCCCCATCTCACCACTCACATCATTGGCACACACAGCATTCACTACCCCCCTACCCAATCCCACCTCCCCTGCATTTCAAACTTTTCCCCTTGCATCTCATAATGTAAATAGCACGTTCAATACATTACTTCAGTGTGCACATCAACTACAACAAGAATACCATCAATTGGAAGAAAGCACTGCTGCCCTCCAGGCAGAATCTCAACGTCTGCAAGCTAGAGTCACCACTCTTGAAGCTGATTACCAAACGCTCCTAACCGAGCATACCACCTTACAGCAGGCTCACTCCGAATTGGAATCAAAGACATCAACAGTAGATCTTTAAGCAGTCAAGGAACTAGAAACAGTGCTCCAAGCGCAAATGATATCTAATGCTACACTCAGACGCAACCTTGGGCTATTAAGGAAGCATATGGTAGCAGCACTAGAAGAGAACAAGAGACTTCAACAACAAAACCAAGACAACTTTGAAGCGGCTATGGAAGGAACTGCAGGAGCAACCATTAGCCCTACCAAGTATAGAGCAGTCCCATCGGAAGACATTCGCATCTTACTTGAGGAGCATGCAAATTTCTTGGAGTCATATGAAAAGTTAGAGACTGAATGTGCAGACCTAAAGAAACAGATAGCCAGTGCCCCCACAGCTCAACAGGAGCCGGTAATCTTGCAACACTCTACAAAAGAAGTAGAGACCCTCCGGAAACAGGTGGCAGAACTCCAAGCACGCCTCGCACCATATGAAAGGCCACACTCACCCACTGAAGAACCAGAACCTGAAACAGTAGTGGAAATCCCCGTCGATGACAGCTATGAAGAGCCGTACGAGCCAATGCCAACACCCGGTGGTCGAACTACAGAGGAAGGACAAGACACTTTAGAAATTCAAGTTCCAGATTGGGTCAAAAGGGTCGAGAAAGTGGGTAAGACACATGATGATCGCCTTGCTGTGCAAATGCAATCTCTCACAAATCTGGAAGAAAATGTCCTTCGGTCTTCTTACTTTCAGAACCTATCCCACCAACGGTTAATCACAACATCAGAGTCGCAATACATGCCTTATTTTGTCTTGCTACATGATTATAATGCAGAAGTTAAAAGACATACAGGGAAGGAGCCCACATTTGCCACTCAATTTGAGCCCGAGGACTTACCGACAGATGCGCGTGCGGGCTCAATTTTCCAGCCTAATTGGCGTGCACGTCTACTAACCGATTACCCTGAGATGATGAGCACCTGGGCAACCATGCCACTGTATATCAAGTATAATCCATGCTATTGCCCAATGGTACGTCGCAGATCTTGGCAAGCATTTGCGATCAAGGTACGCAACAATAAAGAATGCTCGGCTTGGGTTAACTATCCATATTTTGCTCCACCTCGAGGGACCCCAACCGTAGCCTACATGATATCAACAATTCGGCACTGGTCTACACGTCTAAATAATGTACCCGACATAGCAGCAAAAATGTGTATGAAGATATTCGAGCTCATGACCATTGTCTTCAAAACCTTTCGGAATGTACAAGCTCCATACATCTCTGCCCCTGGATTCTCTCAAGGTAACAAGGATTTAGTCTACGACATGAGCCAGACTCCCTCGGTTACTATAATCTTTGCCTGGCATGCACGAATAAAGTACTTACCCGCATGCTTCAAGCAGACATTTGAGGAAATATTCTCTACGGGATTCTGGGAATATCATTCAGAAATTTTCATTCCCAGACCTACACATTTGCTACATCTATCCGCAGTAGAACAAGCGATCCATGCAGATCAGTTACGTCTGCCACATCCGGACATTCCAGGACCAATTGATTGGGATCGTATGATGACAGACTTGGCCAGAGGACTACGCATACAAGAACATCAGCTTGCCACTCAGGTTGTGGAATATTACATCCAACACTCCCAGCAACAAGGGTCTGTCAGGGACGACAGGCGCGAGAGAGGGGGGGGCGTTGGAACTGAAGGACTCACTAGGCAAGGAAGCTTAAGAAGGGAGTCAGAGAGAAGAGAAAGTACAAGCAGACAGAGCAGTCAACGACGATCTGGCAAGTAGGCCAATATTTTTTCAAGACATTTATGCACATAAGAGAGGTGGACACAAGGAGAAGGAGCAAGTAGGGAGCTCCAGGAAATGTATATCAAAATGTTAGAAGAAATCCCTACAACAATAGTGATTTTCATCACTAAAAACCCTTGTAAATACCATTTCACATTTTTGTAGCTCCATTTTGTGCAAGCCAAGGAGTCCTTGAGCTTGAGGAGCTTTAGAAGTATCTACCTGTCAGTTTTCACATTTTTTAGACTTCGTTTGAACCTCCAAATAGGGTACAGAACCTAATTTTTAACTAGGCCGGACACTAGGTCTGGACAAGGCCAAAACCTAGTCAAAAACTATAAATAGAGCTAGAGAGCTCATTTTTGAGGTTAGATTGTAATTGAAATGAACTTGTAAGAGCTTTTTGAAAGTAATCTAAGAACTCCATTGCTTCTCACTCTTTGTCTTGACGTGTGTGCACGTGTGTGTGTATGTGTGTGCATGTTTGTGTGCTTCTCACTCACGCACTTGTGCCTCCACTTGCTCGAGGTCTTCATACCATCCTCACGTCTTCCCGGATTGACATTAAAGGAGGTGCTACTCATCACTGAGCTACACTTACGTCCTCGAATGCATCAGTGTTAGGTTCACGTTCCTCTATAACCGAACCACACATTATTGGCTCTATGGCGAAGACTGAAATGTCATAGCCATTCTCGTCACAGTGGGGTGTCCATTGATCTTCATTGATGGCTACATCCATTGTTGCTAAAATTTCTTCCCAACCATGAGGTTCAAATTCTTCGTCTGGGAAAACTACAGGTGCATAGGATGGGTCTTGAACTGATCTATGAGTTTCCTTCACACCTATCTCTCTGACTTTTTCTCTCTTCTCTTCTTCTACTGCTACTTTACACATCCATAAGTGGGTGTTGTTGGAGCAAGTCTATGACAAGCCTAAGTATTGGCTTGAGTCTCACAAAGTCTTAGAAAAAGCTTTAAAAAGAAGACTATGTAAAGTTCACTTGTGAACTACCTCTTGTAACTTTTGAAGAGTTTACTTAATGTAAAAGTAAGAGAATCTTAAGTGGTTGAGCCCACATGATCAAGAATGGAAAGAGGAGCCACGAATTCGTGATTTGTGGTAGGTAGAGAATCAAATCAATCATTGATTGATTGGAGAGTGATTGAGGGAAGTTAGCCTCCCAAACTCAACTATAAATAGATGGCAGTTTTAGTCGTGGTTAGAGAGACCTATGTGAAGACCTCCAAGAGCTGAGCTTTATGCCATATCAAGGTGTGATTACAAGGCACACATATGTATCAGTAAGTCATTGTATTGTACAAGCAATATACTTTCATTTTCATGATTATTTGAGTTCATCTTTCCATGTTCTTGTGATGTGTACTACTCACTGCCATTACTTCAGTTTTTCTCAGTCAGCTTGCAGAGATTGTTTCTCTCCACTTGGTTCATCATTTTCAGTGATTTAACTTGGTAAAGTTAGCTCTATAAGGCTACTATATGCTCACAAATTTTCATGTCATTTGGATGTTGGAATCTTCAGTTATGTTCATTTGAAGTCAACAGGGTATGTTCATCTTCACTTCTCTGTCAGGTACTCGACTTTTTCAGTCATCTTGTCAGAGTCATTTCTCAGTGTTTACTCATCCAAATTCAGTGATTTCAAGCTTGTTGGATTCAGCTTACTGTCTAGTATAAGCATACAAATTTTCATGATCATTGGATTCTTACATCTTGAGTTATGTTAATTTTTCTACTCACTGGTCTATTTCTGTAGCAGCCCGTGAAAATCGGGATGATGTCATCACTTGTTAAAAGTCATTCTCAGTGTGTGGTTTGTTATTTTTGATGAGATTACTCTCTAAAGTTAGCTCTTTAAGCTACCTAGCCTTCCCCAAGAGGAATTAATCTAATTGCTGCTGTGCTCAGAGAATTATGTAAAACACTATACAGGTGTATGAACCAAGAATAGCAAGTTTTCACCTCTGAGCTAACTCCAACTTATCTGTTTTGATCTTTCTTTTTGAGAGTGATCTTCCAAGGTACATAGGGTGTCTAATACATCCATTGGCAAGCTAAAAGGGCCCACCATCTACTCCTGGAGTTCATTTGGCTGGTGTAGATCAAGGATTTTGCAACACCTCTTCATCTTCAAACACATACTTATCCATCTCTTCACAGTGGTATCAGAGCAAGGTTGGACAACATGGCAGATGGATTTCCTTCATCAATTGACAAATTGGACAGAGGTAACTACTCAGCTTGGTCATTAAGAATGGAAGCTTATCTCCAAGGTAGAAGTTTATATGGTTATGTGGCTGGAGATGAAGTTATGCCAAGTTTCACGAACAAAAGTCAACCAACACAAGAAGAGCAAGAAAGATTGAGCACATGGTGCTCCAAGGATGCACTTGCAAGGTCTTATCTCCTCAACTCTATCTCAGATTTTTTGTTGCCTCACATTAGAAGTTGTAAGACATCTCAGGAAGTGTGGGATGCACTTGAAGCTTTCTTTGCTTCAAGTACTAAAGCTAGGAAGCATCAACTATGGCTGGATTTCACAACTCTCAAGAAGGCTCCCAAACAAAATGAGACTGATTTTGTCACAAAGCTCAAGGACATAGCAGATCAGTTGGGAAGCATTGGAGAGGTAATAGATGAAGAGCAAATTGTAAGGCAGGTCATCAATGGCTTGAAGGCAGATGACAAGTGGGAAGCATTCACCACAGCTATGGATTTGTACATGGACATGCATGTACCTGATTTCAACACACTCATTGGACAATTACTTACTCAAGAGGCAAAGCTTATCAAAAATGGAGAAAGCTCTAAAGGTAATCAATCTTCAGCTTTATACACGGATAAAAGCAAGTCTAAAGATAACAAAGGAAAGGCAAAGAAAGTGGATGATGAAGCAGGTACATATCAAGCTAACTATGCAGGTAGAGGAAGACATGGCAGAGGTAGAGGAAGAGGAGGTAGACAAGGCAGGGGGAGATCCCAAGACTCCAACTCATGTTCTATTTGTGGATTAACTAATCATACAACTGAAAATTGCTTTAGGAATTCCATGAATCAAAGAGGCAGAGGATACAATAGAGGAAGTTATGGCTACTCAAGAGGAAGGTTCAACAACTACCATGGCAACTACAACAACTACAATCATTCAAACTATCAAGGAGGCTACAAAGGAAGGAGAGACTACAATAACTACACAGAAGACTCAAACAAAGAGGATTCATTATTGATCATGAACATGGCTATGCCACAAGGTAAATCTGATGAGCATGTTTTCTACATAGATTCAGGTTGTTCAAATCATGTGGCAGGAAATGTGGCACTCCTATCAGATTTAGAAGATCCAAGGAATAAGCATGAGGTACAAACAGGAGATGATACAAAACATCTTGTGGAGAAAATAGGCAATGTCAAAGCACTTGATGGAAACATCAACCTACTCAGTAAGGTACTCTATGTCCCTACCATTACAAAGAATTTGATAAGTGTTGGGCAGATAGTAGAGAAAGGGTTGCAAGTCAGGTTCACAAAAGCAGGAGCATTTGTTGAAGATCCAAGTCAAGGATTCAGAAGAATTGCAAAAGGTGAAAAGACAGGTAGATTGTTCACATTTGAATTACAGGACACTAGAAACATTGCTCTCTTTAATTATGGTAGTCAGACACTCACAGAATTGGAAGTATGGCACAAAAGGTTAGCACATATTGGTGAAAGGTCATTAAAGCAAATCTGCAGGGACCAAAGTGTACTTGGACTTCCTAATTTGTCAAAACAACATATGATTTATAAGTGCAGTGCATGTCAATTTGGAAAGTCTCACAGGTTACCATTCATGAAGAAAGGTTATATGCATGGAGATCTCTTGGAGTTGGTTCATACAGATGTATGGGGACCTAGCAAGGAAGCTTCAATATCTGGATCAAGGTATTATGTTTCCTTTATTGATGATTGCAGCAGATGGACTATCCTATTCTTTATGAAACACAAAGATGAAGTTTTTTCATGTTTCAAAAGATATTTGGCTCTTGTGGAGAATCAAACAGGTAAATCACTAAAAAGGCTAAGGTCAGATGGAGGGGGAGAATACTTCTCCCATGAGTTTGATTCTTTTCTTCAAGAAAGAGGAATCAAAAGAGAGGTAACTACAAGGTACACTCCTGAGCAAAATGGAGTGACAGAAAGGAGGAATAGGACAATTGTTGAAGCTGCAAGGTCTATGTTAAATGAAAAGCATTTAGCTAATTACTTATGGGCTGAGGCTGTATCTACAGCCACTTACTTGATTAACAGGTTGCCTTCAAAATCCCTTGATGGGATGACTCCATATGAGGCTTGGAATGGAAGAAGACCAAGTTTAGATCATTGTAAAATTTTTGGATGTATTGCTTTTGCTCATGTTCCTTCACAGGTTAGAGGCAAGATGGATCCAAAAGCAGAAAGGTGTGTATTTATTGGATATGACAACAATCAAAAGGGCTACAGGTTATACAACCCTACCAACAAAGGATTCTTGGTAAGCAGAGATGTAGTTTTTTATGAGAACAATTCATGGTATGAAGATTCATGCAGGAAGATCAATTTACCATATGATCTTGAAGAAGATTTTCCAAAGCTTGGTAGAGAACAATCAAAGATTGAAGAACAAGACACCTCAGAGGATGATGAAGAATGTCAGATGGAAAAGATCAAAGCATGGAAGTCTAAAGGTAAAGCAAAATTGCAGGAACTTGGACATGAGGCAGAATCATCACATCATGGCCTAAGAAGATCTATGAGGGAAAAGAAAAAACCAGAAAGGTATGGGTTTGACACCTCATTAGTAACTAAACATTCTATCTACATAGCACAGGACATAAACCAAGAGGAGCCATCATCATTTGAAGAGGCCAAAGCAAAAACAGAATGGAAGCATGCAATGAAGGAAGAGATTGAAGCACTCGAGGAAAACAACACTTGGGATTTGGTGCCCAAGACTTCATCCATGAAGGTAATAGGCTCAAGATGGGTCTATAAACTCAAGAAGAATTCTGATGGTTCAATTAACAGGTATAAGGCAAGGCTTGTGGCAAAAGGCTTTGCACAAACTCAGGGAATTGATTATGAGGAGACCTTCTCTCCTGTGGCAAAGATGCCTACTATTAGGGTTTTGCTTAGTATTGCCTCTTCCAAGAATTGGAAGATACTTCAACTAGATGTGAAGAATGCATTCTTGAATGGTTGGATAACAGAAGAGGTATATATGGCACAACCACCTGGTTTTGAGAGTCAAGTTTATCCTGATTATGTGTGTAAACTTAACAAAGCATTGTATGGTCTCAAGCAAGCTCCAAGAGCTTGGAATTTCAGGCTTGTTTCATTCTTGCAGGACAAAGGCTTTCAACCAAGCAAAGCAGATCCTTCACTCTTTATTAAAAAGAGTAATTCTGAGGTCATCTATCTATGTGTATATGTAGATGATATTATATTGACAGGAAATGATGCAGATGGTATGAAGAAGATCAAAGATCAGATGAGAGAAGAGTTCAAGATAAGTGATTTGGGTTCACTTACCTACTTCCTAGGTTTGGAAGCTGTCTACAAAGATCATGGTTTGTTTCTCACTCAAAGGAAGTACATTAAGGACATGTTGGCAAAATTCAAGATGCAAGATTGTAAGATTGCAGGTACTCCAATGGAGGTCAATCACAAATTGAGCTCACATGAAGGTGAACTCATAGAGGACATCACATCATTTCAAAGTCTAGTGGGTAGTCTCAACTATGCCACATTGACAAGAGTAGATATATGTTATAGTGTGAGTGTGCTAAACCAATTTATGCACACACCAAGGAAACCACATATGGATGCTGCCAAAAGGATTCTCAAGTATCTCAAAGGAACCATAAATGAAGGACTTTATTATCCTTATGTATCTGATTTAGGTTTGAAGCTATTTTCTGATGCAGATTGGGCTGGCTCCAAGGAAGATAGAAGGAGCACTTCAGGTTATCTTACCTTTGCAGGTTCAAAGCTTATTTCATGGTCATCCAAGAAGCAACCCACAGTTGCTCTCTCTTCTACTCAAGCTGAATATAGAGGTCTTGCCATAGCTACACAAGAAGCTATGTGGATGAAGACATTGTTCAAAGATCTTGGATTGGAGTTTGGAACTCCAACTATTTTTGGTGACAATATGAGTTCTATTCATTTGGCTGCTATTCCTATTTTTCATGCAAGGACTAAACATATTGAAGTTCATTATCACTATGTACGAGAGAAGGTTCTAAGCAAAGAGATTCAAATATCATATGTGTCCACTCATCAACAATGTGCAGATATTCTAACCAAAGCATTGGATGGTACAAAGCTTTGCAAATTCAAGGCTATGATAGGTTTGCAGGTAATCTTGGAAGATTGAAGACCTCAAGCATACTTGGCTTGAGGGGGAGCTCTTGGAGCAAGTCTATGACAAGCCTAAGTATTGGCTTGAGTCTCACAAAGTCTTAGAAAAAGCTTTAAAAAGAAGACTATGTAAAGTTCACTTGTGAACTACCTCTTGTAACTTTTGAAGAGTTTACTTAATGTAAAAGTAAGAGAATCTTAAGTGGTTGAGCCCACATGATCAAGAATGGAAAGAGGAGCCACGAATTCGTGATTTGTGGTAGGTAGAGAATCAAATCAATCATTGATTGATTGGAGAGTGATTGAGGGAAGTTAGCCTCCCAAACTCAACTATAAATAGATGGCAGTTTTAGTCGTGGTTAGAGAGACCTATGTGAAGACCTCCAAGAGCTGAGCTTTATGCCATATCAAGGTGTGATTACAAGGCACACATATGTATCAGTAAGTCATTGTATTGTACAAGCAATATACTTTCATTTTCATGATTATTTGAGTTCATCTTTCCATGTTCTTGTGATGTGTACTACTCACTGCCATTACTTCAGTTTTTCTCAGTCAGCTTGCAGAGATTGTTTCTCTCCACTTGGTTCATCATTTTCAGTGATTTAACTTGGTAAAGTTAGCTCTATAAGGCTACTATATGCTCACAAATTTTCATGTCATTTGGATGTTGGAATCTTCAGTTATGTTCATTTGAAGTCAACAGGGTATGTTCATCTTCACTTCTCTGTCAGGTACTCGACTTTTTCAGTCATCTTGTCAGAGTCATTTCTCAGTGTTTACTCATCCAAATTCAGTGATTTCAAGCTTGTTGGATTCAGCTTACTGTCTAGTATAAGCATACAAATTTTCATGATCATTGGATTCTTACATCTTGAGTTATGTTAATTTTGCTACTCACTGGTCTATTTCTATAGCAGCCCGTGAAAATCGGGATGATGTCATCACTTGTTAAAAGTCATTCTCAGTGTGTGGTTTGTTATTTTTGATGAGATTACTCTTTAAAGTTAGCTCTTTAAGCTACCTAGCCTTCCCCAAGAGGAATTAATCTAATTGCTGCTGTGCTCAGAGAATTATGTAAAACACTAGACAGGTGTATGAACCAAGAATAGCAAGTTTTCACCTCTGAGCTAACTCCAACTTATCTGTTTTGATCTTTCTTTTTGAGAGTGATCTTCCAAGGTACATAGGGTGTCTAATACATCCATTGGCAAGCTAAAAGGGCCCACCATCTACTCCTGGAGTTCATTTGGCTGGTGTAGATCAAGGATTTTGCAACACCTCTTCATCTTCAAACACATACTTATCCATCTCTTCACAGGTGTTTTCATGCATCCATGAGGATCATGATCCTATGGAAGGCACTGACTCCATATCATTTGTAGCTCTATGGATGGGGTTCCATTGAATAGGGGGTACGTCTCTATGAGAGTAATACTTGAGATTGACTTTGGTTGTAACACCTAGGTGTTGCAAATACAGTGAATTGGTTCCCCAGACTTGTACCACTTGCAACTGCCACATAAATGGTCTTCCCAAAATCATCTCATAGGCTTGATTCTTGCTAAAGTCACATATTGCAAATGTATGCTCAAACTCTACACCACATGTAGTGAGAGTTATTCCTTCTAGCAATCCTATGGGTTTCTCAATATGACCATCGACAATCTACAGTTTCATTCTTGTTGGCCTGAGTGCTGGCTTGCCCCAACGCTTCCATAGGGAAGTGGTGGCAATGGCAACTCCTGTGCTGAGTCCAAAATTGCCTTGGTTGTGTAACCTTGGTGAGTGATTGGAAGGTAGATGTTCGCTTCTTCTCCTTCGCTCATGTCTCCTATCTTGTCGAAGGTATTTCTGGAACTCTTCTATGAGATCCTGCTGGGGAATGAGGTTTTGCTACTCTTGGCACCTAATTGGCTACATGTTTCCATAATTCTGGCTTAACCTTGAGTAGCTCTTCTAAAGTGAGATTGCACTACACTTTAGTGTTCTTCACTACCTCCGTATTCCTAGGTATTATTTGTTCTTCATTCCTTACCATGAATGTGGGTGCTCTCATACAAGTGGACTTTGCTTCCCATGGGTTGGTGAAATGGGGTAATTCCTGCAAGGAATTAGACTCGAAGTCTAATCTCTCATGAGATTGGGCACTCTCTTGCTCTTCATAAATGGAAGGAATGTCTTGTGGGAATTGATCATGCAAGTTGTCCACAAGTTCAATGGGAGGAGGGGCTTCACTCTCTTTAGCCCATTTCTCTTCTTGAATATCTCTTAAAAATTTTGGAAAATGTCGATTCATAGAAGGTGGCATCTGGTTCAGTGGAATTGGGCACATAAGCATCCTTGGGAGGAATGCTCATTCTTTCACTCACCTCGTCCTTACCCTGGGAGGTGGCTTCCTTTCTCGATTTTGCAATTAACCTCTCCAATGTGTCTAATAGACCATCAAAATGCAATGGTGTTCTAGTGGAGTTAGAGCAATTAAAGAGATGACTGGCTTCAAACATGGCTTGAGCAAATTCCACCATCTTGGCGCAAAGTTTTGTTCGTTCTAGCTCTAGGTCAACTCTAGGGTAACACTTTTCATGATCTATTACAGTTGGCCCTTCCTGGATTCTGGCATGATATGCCCTAAGCATCATGTCTATGTCCTCGAGAGTGGGAACTGCTAAGATTGATCCTACTCGGGGTGGTGGGTGGGTTACGTATGGTGGATTAGAATATTGTGGGATGGGAGGTGATGAGGATGGTGGTGGATGAGTAGTGTGAGAGTGAGTTTGAGATGTGAGTTCAATTATCTTTGCTTTTTTTTCTCTTAAGCTTTCCTCAAGTTCACTCATTTTCTTTGACCAGTGCCTTCTCATTCTCTTGCAACTATCCTTCCAATCTTTAGTCCTCTTCTTAGTTATGCTCTTAGTCTCACTAACCTCAGAACTCTTTTCCTGTCCTAACCCTCAGTTTTGCTGCAAAGCTTGAGCTCTAGTGACCACATGCACTGGGGCAGTGGAAGTCACAGTTCTTGTAGAGTCTACCACTAACCCAATAAGATTGATAGGAATGATTTTTGGCATATTTTTGGGATTCTTAAGATAGTCTCGCAAGAGATGCTCCTTCCCACAATCTTGATAGAATCCTTGAATTGTCATCGATTGGGTTTGTGTAGGTGCAGGTAGAGGGCAATCACGAATGATATGATCTCCCTGACATCGGTAGCATGGTCCTCTAGGAAATGGAAGTCTTATCTGCCTAGGTTGGGGTCTAGAGTTGGGGTTTGCATACATGACATTTGCATACTCTGGCTCCCAACTAGGTTCACTCGGGTCTTCATAGTAATATGACTCATTATGCTTAGGTGACTGCATGTAGTAAGCATGTGGGCTATCGATATGAGTGGAGTCAAAACTATGATCACTTGGGTCACTTTCTGAAAGCAACGGTGTTACTGGCACTAAGGCTCTATTTGGATTTTCTTCTGTACCTGCATACTTTACTGGAATTACATTGGCTGGAGTTGGAGGTTTTTGAGCTAACACAGGTTGAGGCTTTTGTTGGGTTTGGTAGGGTTTTTGATAGGGTTGTTGTGGTTTTCCATATTGTTGTGGTGGGTACTGGTTCTGGTATCTTCCTTGTTGTGGATATGGTTGTGGATAAGTTTGCCTAATTGCTTGATTATTGTATGGGCAATCTTGCACGGTGTGATTAGTGTATCTCCATTCTATGGTGTAGTATTGATTACTAGGGTTCACTTGGGGTTGAGCCATAATGGGACATACATTTGCCATATGGTCACCTCCACAAGTATAGCATCTTTTCATTGGGGCAAACCTTGGTATTTGTTTGATTGAGACTCCTAACTTTTGAGCTACTTTCTCCGCAAGTTCTTCAATAGATGTGGATGGATTTGAACCGAGACTAGTAGAACTATCTGAATCTTTGTAGATTTTGGAAAGCTCCAATTCTTCCCCTAGGTTATCCTCGATGTCAATGCACATGCGCACACACTCTTTTATGGTTCTAGGGTCCTTCAAGTACACATAGGATCTCAATTTGGTACTCAACAATCCGTCTAGGAATAATGCCACTTGTTTGGTTGGAGTGGGTAACTCTGAAACAGGACATCTCTCTCTAGGTATTGCCTAAGCCTTCTTCTTGCAAGTCTAACCATCTCTTGAGTTGTTTGCCTGAAGCTATGTATCAATGAGGAAGTCTTGTGTCGTATGCCACTCTTAGAAAACTCTGTGATGAAAGCCTCTAGAAGTTGGTCTATGTTCCTGAACTGCCTCTCATGTAGTGGTTGAAACCATGTTAGGGCTGTGTTCTTGAGAGTTCATCCAAAGGCATTGTACTGTGTGAATAGGTCATCAACTTGATCAGCTCTCAAAACTTGCCTTAACTCTGCCACATGATCGTACGGGTCTCCTGTGCCATCGAAGCAATTCTTCATGGACTTAACTAGTTGTGTGGGCCTCAAGGTCCTCGTGTGCTCTCTAGGCCTTGGTAGAGGGAATTCATAGACATTTCTTTGATTCCTTGGGTCTCTAGGTCTTTCAATTTCCATTCTATCAACCTCCATTCTTGCTCATTCTCTTCTTATTGAGTTATCAAAGCTTACTTCCAACTTGTCTCTACTACTACCCTTTAAGCTCCATGAGTGCGGGAGGTTCCGGATCCTTGGGGGCCATAAGAGACATTTGATCTTGGTTGGGGAAAAACAAATTCACCCTTCCAAGTGTAGGCATGCCTACCATGCTCTGAGATCACAAATATTCTCTCTGAAGTATTGTCTAAATAAGTCACTTTTCCTAAGCTATCAGGATCTTTATACTCATAGATTGTGAGCATTCCTACTTCATTAGGATGGCCAGGCTTGTACCTCCAAAAAGCCTCGTCGGTCTCTCGGTTTAAGAGTACATCTACACTCTTATTGTCCTAGGGAACCCATTCTGGAGTGATGATTTTAGTCAAGACTGATTTGCCTCGGGGAGTTCTCGGCTCTCTTCCTAAGTTCCCTTGCTCTATATCACCTATGTCAGCCTCTGAGATCACATTTCCGAACTCTTCTATCCTATCTGGGTGGGTGGTGACCACACACATCGTTCCTTCTTTATCTAAGTATGCTCCATTTTTGAATTTGACTACCGGATGCTCTAGTCCAAGAGGTCGATCTGGGTTTTTAAGCTGGACAACAGATCTTTTCAGGTCGTATTCATAGATGCGAGCACCTAGATGGTTGGTCCTGATATATTCCAATTGAGTCTTGTAAGGTCCTTCTGGCTTTTCTAGGTACACCACTCCTGAAGTACCTACTGGTCTCTCTAGGTTATAAGACATCCCGGAATCACTTGTTTCTGAACTTAGAATATATAGATAATCACTCAATTGTTGGGCCCAAGACCTTGCAGTATGATTGACACTAGCATTAGAAGATCTGAGGCTTTGTCTGTCTCTGCCTAGGTGTCTTCTTGACCTTAGGTTCATATGTCTGGTTTCTCTACCCTCTGGTCCCAAGTACAATCTCGTTGCCGGTTAGTTCGTATCAATCACTTTGTTCTTTTTAGTTGATTATTGTGTTAAGCCCTTGTTTGAAATCACGTCTTTGGGAATACTTAAGTGAATTTTGCACTTGATAATTGGTCGATTCAAGTTTGCTTTTGTTCATTAGTTTTTGCACTTCAAAACCACTTAATGGACAATTCTAAATCCTCACCCAAGTTGTCTTTTATGTTAATACACATTCTCAAGCATTGATCTAGTGTGACTGACTCCTTGAGATATACATATGATCTGAGTTTCCCGCTTAGAAGTCCATCTAAAAATGAGCAAACTTGTTTCTCTTATGTAGGTAGTTCAAGCGTGGCACATCTTTCTACATATTGTTTAAATCTTCATCTGGGTAGCCGAGTTGTTTCTTGGGGTGTCGGCGTGAAGTTGTGGATCAAGGATGATGTGTTATGCTTGATGCCACTCTTGGGAAATTCTACGATGAATGCTTCTAGAAATTGGCCTATATTTTCTTAGTTGAATCTATTCAAGGGCTGAAACCAAGCTAGTGATGTACCCTTGAGGCTCAATCCAAATGCCTCAACATGTGTGAACAAGCCCTCAACTTGTTCAGCTCTTAACACTTGTTTGAACTTGGCCACATGATCATAAGGATCTCCTGACCCATCAGGTTGATCCAGAGCTACTTCAAGATTTTCTCTCTTCTATTCTTGCAATCGCTCATTCTTTTCCTTGGCCACTGCAAGGTGGCATCGTAACAGTCCCATATTTTGAGTGAGGGTCACATTTCTGATTGTTTGAGCCCATAATAGCTTGTCAATATCAGTATGGATTCCTTCGTCTTCTGTTCACTTTCTAGCTCAAGGGAGTGATAGGCCTCGCATAGCTCTTAATATCGCACGTTAAGTGATGCGTTCTTGATGGCTAAAGAGTTCAATTGTGCTATAGTTGTTTGTTGGAGTGTCTGATAGCTGGTCCCAAAAGATGTGAATTCATCTCAGACTTGTGTCATGTAAGAAAACATCTAGCGAAAAGCGGTGTCGATTGTGGGCGACAATATTAATGGTGGAGTGAGTGAAGATGCTATGGGTGTGGTTGTTGATGCAAGGGGAAGGGGAAAGAGGGATGGGAAGGTGGATGCAGTGGTGACCGTGGAGAAGTGTGACGTGCCTAAATGGGGTGGTGAAAGAGATCAGGTGAGTGGTGGTGCGGTGGGTGGTGAGATGTTCATGTCACTGGACATGGTGTCGAGTGCAGTGACTGTGAAGAGTGGTGTGATAGTGGGTGCATGAGTGGGTGTGAATAACGGATTTACAAAGGTTGACAAAAAAATTACAGATTGGGTTTTACATATTTCTTGGTGGAGAGGGGAGAAGAGAGCGAATACAGTGGGGCGGGGAGGTGAGACGAGTGAGAAGGTCATTGGAGGAGGAAATGGGAATATAGGTCTTGGAAAGATGGAGAAAGAAGGAAAGGATGGAGGGAGAAATGGACTGGGAGGAATGGTGGGAGCCATAGGAGGAAGGATAAGTTGAGTGCGTGCGGAAAGAGTTTGATGGGTTGAGGCAACGAGGGCTTCTGCTATAGTACTTTTTATAAACATGGTCAATCTAGGAGAGGTGGGGTGTTCCGAGGAAACTGGAGGGGCGGGAGGTGAAAGAGGAGCAGGTGGTATGGTGGGTACTTCGACGATGGTAGTGGTAGTTACAGTAGAAGGATGAGGTGGGGAGTCGATGACTATGGTCGCTTCTTCAAGAGGGTCTTCCAAAATAAGTTGTGCTTCCCTGGCATGGTGTGAAGATTGGGCATCCATTGGTACATGAATATACTGACCCGGCTTGGATAGTAGACGGATTCATCGTGGGTCAAAGTTTGGTAGTGCCTTTCTTTGCAAATATCGTAGTGCTTCATTGGTTCCAACTAATTTAATTAATTCCCTAAAGCCTTGAATGAAAGCTTCTTTGAACCCTCCTGTAGCGAGTTCTTGTTCTAGAATTGCTTGACTTTCTGCTTCTGAGAGTTGTCTGCATGCCCAGACTGCCTGCATAGTGCGATATAGTTTCTTGATTGCCAAAGTATAGGTGGCAGCTTCGAACATGTCATCTTCATGTGTACTTGTGTCACCTTGAGCTTCGGTTTGCTATTCATGTTCGTCATTCTACACATCCTCTTGAGAGTCGTGACTACCCAGACTGGCTTCATCATCACCATCCTCATTGTCGGTTTCGGTCCTCTCATCTTCTGAGATGGAGACTACTTGTTCTTGTGGTTGATCAGGGGGTGTGGTTGGGTAACTAGGACATTCATACTCCTGTGAGAAAAATTGCCCCTCTGAAATGGGAATTCACTAGAGAATGCATTTCAAAATCAAAGGTGGTGTTCATTGGTTCTGCCTCCAAGTTAGGTATAGGGAAATTGAAGGCTTCTGCACCGATGGTGGTGGGAAGTTCTCCTACTGTAGTGGTAGGTTCTTGACTGGGGGTTTCTTGAGAAGTCACCGCATTGGTAATACCTTCTATGATAATAGGTCGTGAAAGGCATATACGGATGGGTTGTACAGGTGCGGGGGTTTCATTGGTGACTAATCTGGGGCCGACTGAGGTGACGGGGACTCTAGAACTTGCAAACAGGGGATAGAACCGCGCATGTGTTTGCCTGCCCATCCCTTGCTAACTTTCTTGGCCTTCTTGGTAGTTCCTTTGAATGCTTTTAATTCTTCACTAGTCATTGCGTGTTCTATGGGCAAATCATATGCCAAACACATGTAGGCAATTCGAGTAAGAGCTCAACGACATTGGATGACATGTTTTATTTCCCATCTCTGCTGAGCTAAATACAACTACTCGATAATCCAACTAGCTAGATCTATGGTTTGAGGCCCAATGCATGCTAGATATATTCTGAACTAGATGCATTTTTGAGGGATGGTGAAGCGATCCTCAGCTAGGAATGCAAAATGTTGCATGAATATGTGTAAGAGCTTAGAGAGTTACGATGTAATGGCCGAAATATTTGCCCATTTCAAAACATCACCATGCTTCATCGACTCTCGAATAAGCCTTTCGTGCTCTATCGGCCTTTGAGTCCCATGGATCTTTATTGCTGCCCAAATGAGATCTTTTGGAAGATAAAACTTATTATATAGGGGGTCATTTACCAAGGATGGAAGAATGAAAGTTCCAGGCAAGTCCTTGTTCTCAGAGGCCTGAAGTGTAGTTACCAAGTAGTAGCATCTATAAAAGTCACGTTTGGGCAATGGATCACTGAAATATTCCATAAGACCTACTCTAGCCCAAATGTGTTGTAACTCTTCTAAAGTTTGGAGGTCTTCAAATTCTCTAGAGAAAAATTGATACTTGCCCCACTTAATATTGTCAAAACTCAGCATGGCATCAAAGATGAAGTCTGCATCCGTTAAAGGTCCTACTAAACCTTGGAACCAATGAGAATTGCTGTGAACTTTTTCGGTGTATCCCATAGGAGGGTCATCAATGGGCATTGGTCCTGGGAAGCCCTGAAACTCTGGCAGTTGCAACATAGGATATGGTTCAACCAGTAAATTGCCAAAATTGATCATTCGCGCGCTGGGGCCAACTGTAGAGGGTCCTTCTGCCTGCATGATGAGTGATGCAAATGTGGAGGAGATCTGCTACAAGAGATTAGCACATTAGTATGGAAATTAATCATCATCCCAATAAGGTGAGACCGCAATCCCTTTCCATAACTGATGTGTAACCCGTGTAGCTGAGTGTTGTGGGATGGTTTATGGAATGATTGTTTGCAAAAACTAATGCAGGTCTCTAGACACCTACATGCTTTAGATAGTGCATACATTGCTTGATGAGATGTTATTATAAGTGATGTTGGGTTAGTGCGGTTGAGTTTATACAAAGTTTAGTTGTGAAAGAATTATTACAAGGGGGTTGGTTATTTGGGATGGAGGTAACGTTATACAATGGCTCATGAGAAGGCTTCTGGATACATTTTGGTATCCATTTCCTAAGGATTGTTGAGTGGGTGGTATGCTTCTGCTGAGGGACAAAAGGTGATATTGGATGTTGTGGTGTTGAGGGGTGAAGAGATTTCTGAGGGGTATATGTTACATGCTTTGAGTGTTGAGCTATAATACAATGTTTAGGTACCCAAATCTGTGTGGGTGTGGGTCGGTTGGTTAAATACTACTTGGTGATCCAAATCTATCAAAGCTTCGTCAAGGTAGAAGAAGGTCGAGGAGATGTTGAATATTGCCTCTGATTTTGTTGAAACTTCATCTTATCATTGTCTTCATTTTTGAAAACTATTGGTGCTTTTTGTCCTTTTGGCACCCATACTTGTTTTGTGTCGCTTGCGTTGTGATGTTGATACTGCTTCCTTCTTTGTGTCGTCTGATATGGTCCTCGATTTGGGTTCCTAAGTCATGGTTGACTCCTTTGTGATTGAGGGTGAGAGGTCAGGTTGACACTCTACATTGGAAAAGAAGGGAGGTCCAACACTTGCGAAACTTTCCCATTAGGAAGTGAGGCATTGTGTACCACAGATCTAGGCCGGTCCGCAATAAGTGTGGAGGGATGGCCACCAAGGGCTATAGTGCCCATTTGGTCGCTAATGTGGTCCACCTAACTGCTGATGGTCCCCATTTGTCCTTTGATGGAAGACCAGGGGAAGATCTCGTGACATCCTTTTGTTTGGCAACTATCCATCGCCAAGCTCTCATGGGTTTACTTTGGAAGGAGCGTGCTTAGTCGAGGGATTTGATCAAAGATCTTCTTGTCCTCCGTAGCAATCATTTTATAGGGGCTAGGGTTACATACCTCAGGCGGAGTGTTGTTAAGAAAATCAAGCGATATCACTCGCTACTGGTCTAAGGTTCGAATCTGCAAGGAGCCTTGTCTAAGATTTAGGTCCACTGAGTGATCATATAGCCAATCTTGGCCAAGGATTAGGGGTTCTATCAGGTCATCGTCATGGCACATTAGGAGCTTCACTGTCATGATCACTTCATGAATGAGGATAGGAAGGTCCACTTCACCCATGCAAGGGGTTCCCATGCCTCCTAGCCCTATGAGGTATGCCTCAATTGGCTGCATTTCTATTCCTGAGTCCTTATAGTGGGACCATCTAATAGCACTAGTCGCAGCACGTGAATCAATTAAAACCCTAAGCTCGTGGCGAGTTTTCCATGTTCTATCATGACTCTAATGAATGGTCTCCTATCCACTATGCTAGGATGAGTAATTGACTTTGCTTGACACATGGCCATGGGATATCTGGGTGTTGTTTCCAGATGGTTATAATGTTCTCTCCCTAGTCCTTATCTTCTTAGCTTCATGCGCTTATTGCGTTCTATAGATTGTGCCTGAGCTTTCGCGTGTATTCTCTTTTCTTCCTCCTTATGCTTCTTTGTCAACGTGAGTCATCTAAGCATATCCTCAATAAGAGGTTCCTGATATAGCTTGACTCTACAACCACTAATGTAATTAGGCATTATCTCTCCTTCTAGTGTGGCTAATTGTACTTCTCCACTTTTCGAAATTCTATTAATGATGATAGATCCATAACCTCGCTTTTCTAATTTTCGTGCATGTTGTTTTAGCGTATACACTAGGACTAAGTCACCTTCTTTTAAGCCTTTGTCTTTCACATGTGCATCAAAATAGGGTTTCTATCGCTTCGTTGCTGCATATATGCCTGCTGTTGCTTTTAGTCTGGTTTCTCCTAATCATTCCATATCCATTATTGTTGACGATAATTCATGGCCGGTGCACTGGTGTTCTTGTGCAATCTTAAGGGTGGGTATCAAAAAGTCCAAAGGAAGCACAGCATTTTGACCAAAAAACATATGAAAGAGAGTTGCATTGAGTATGGTCTTGTAGGCCACTCGATATGCCCAATGTGATGTAATTGTTTCTCCCAATTTGAGTGTCTGTTGTTTACGAGTTTTGTCAATACATTACAAAGGATCTTGTTAGTGCTTTTTGCTTGACCATTGGCCTGAGGATGATATGGTGCGGATTTCTTGTGAATCACCATAAAATCTTGTAACAAATATTCAATGACTTGGTTTAGAAAGTGAGTTCCTCGGTCGCTCACTAGCTCTATAGGCAATCCATATTTTGTAAAGACATTTTCAAATAAAAATTTTGCAGTCGTGTGTGCATCATTCTTTTTTGTGGCCTTAGCCTCTAGCCATTTGGTAAGATAATATGTTGCAACTATGATGTATTCCGCATGAGTACCTTTTGCAGGGGGGTTAATGGGTCCTACAAAGTCTATGCCCCACTTGGAAAATACACGTCCTCCCATCATGGGTTTTAGTGGCATTTCATCTCTACGAGTAGGAAACTAAGTCCTTTGGCACACATCACATCTCTTAACATAGGTATGTGCATCCATGTGAAGAGTGGGCCACCATAATACAATCCTGCAAAGACTATGGCTTTGATTATCCTATCAGGGCCAAAATGACCTCCTGCAACACCTTGGTGTGCAGTCTCTATTATGCTCAAATAATCGCTCTCATGAACACATTGTCTTAGGTATCCATCTCTTCCTCGTTTGTAAAAATTGTCGCCAATAAGTGAATAGTCTTGAGCTTCCTGCTCTAGACCGTGTTGTCGTGCTAAGGTCATTCCTTGAGGGAATGTTTTCGTCCTCAAGCATGTCACTAAAGGTTCACTCCATTCTGGTGTGAGAGACATATGATTTAACGTGGCATGTTTTACTGGTGGTCTTTCACCACAGACAAGACATTCTTTACACAGCTTGTAGACATCTGCTTCCATAGAAGGCCAATATACTTCTAGTCTATGCAGAGTTTGCAATGTACGATGTTTTGAATGATGTTGCTTTAATGCACTGACATGTGCTAATTGCAACCAATTCGTGTGTTCTGATTCGTCTACACAACAAGCAAGAATCTTCTGATTATCCTGTTTATATATACTTCCTGCTATTATTTGATATCTTTGTGACTTGGTGATTTCTCCTACTTTGATCCTGATCCTTGGATTCTTAGGTCCATACATGAGAATAGGGGACTATAGGCTTAGCCCATTCTGGTACTATCTCAAGGTTAAACAGGTATGCGTCAGGTAATTCATTTGCTATTCCTTGAGGAGCTTCTCCC
The DNA here is from genome assembly GCA_020310875.1 of Ceratopteris richardii. NCBI lineage: Eukaryota > Viridiplantae > Streptophyta > Polypodiopsida > Polypodiales > Pteridaceae > Ceratopteris > Ceratopteris richardii. The sequence continues at coordinate 75,430,053 of CM035433.1, forward strand.
AAAGTTAATCTTGAGAGGTGGTCAGCTCTAAGGTGTGTCTTTCCCTTCCTGACTACTACTTCAAAGTCATACTCCATCAGTAGTAGAAACGAGCGGATGAGTCCTCCGATATTACAAGGCTTATTGACTAAGTACAATAATGCTTGATGATCCGTGAAGAACTTGAACTTATTTGCCAACAAGTAATCCTCGAATTTCTTTACTGTGTAGATCATTCCTAATCCTTCGTGTTCTGTAGTGGTTTAATTCTTTCTGCTGCATTCAATTGTTTGCTCGCGTAAGCTATAGGGAGATCTATATTGCCCTACTTCACTGGTTGTGCCAATACACATTCTATGGCATAGTTGGATGCATCTACATGTACATGGAATGGCTTGCTCCAATCTGGGGCTGTCAATATAGGTGCCGAGCACAAGCGTCATTTAAGTTCATTGAATGAACTTTCACATTCATATGTCCATTCAAACTTGGTCAAAAGAGAGTATAGAGGCTTGGCTATGATAGCATACATGTGTATGAATCATTTTTAATAACCATAATGACCCATGAAGGCCTATACCTCTTTTACGTTATTTGGCCTAGGTAGGTCTCCAATTACTTTCACCTTTTCTTCATCTGTTGAAATTCTGTTCTTTGACACAATGTGTCCTAGAATTTTGCCTTGTCTAACCATGAAAACACACTTTTCAAGGTTCAGACAAACCTGATATTCTCGACATTTGTCAAATACTTGCCTTAGTTATGGGATATGAGTCTGCCTCATATTCGAATGAGTACATATATCATCGACATAAACTTACAAATTCTTGCATAAGAATTCCTTAAAAACATGACACATAAGTCATTGGAAAGTGGCGGGTGCATTTGTTAGGCCAAATGGCATCACGCAAAATGCAAATATTCCCCATTCTGTGGCAAAGGCCATCTTATGCTGATCTTCTGGAGCAATGGCTACTTGATTATAGCTTGAGAAACCATCAAGAAAGCTATAAACTTCCTTGCCCGAAACTCTTTCCAATAAGTGTTCCGTGATAGGAGGAGGATAATTGTCTCTCATTGTGGAGGCATTAACTTTTTTAAGGTTAATACACACGTGCAATTTCCCATTCTTCTTGGGCACGGCCACAATGGGGGATACCCATTCGGTATGGTCAATTATGTAAATGAGTCTTGCTTCTATCAAAAAATCTATTTCTTCTTTAATCTTAGCAGCGTAGTTATCATTGTACATGTATGGTTTCTGTTTCGTAGGTTTGGCATATGGAGTCATAGGAATTCTATGGGAGCATATATCCGGGTCTACTCCTTTCAAGTCTTTGTAGCTCCAAGCGAATACATCTTGATAGTCTCACAATAGGGCAATTAACTCTTCTTCTTCTTCACTAGTCAAATCATGCCCTATGTATGTACATTTTTCTTCTCCTTCTTCTATGGCAACTATGATTTTTTTGGTTTTCTCTCGATTATCATATAATACTCCAATGTCAGCTTTCCTTTTAGGCATTCGTACCATAATTCTTCTATCTTCTATTTCATACTTCTTGAAGTTCTCCGATACTTCCATGAGTGGTTCTTCTTCTTCTTCTATCTTAGGTGATTTCTTTTGCTTCTTTTGCTTGCTCTCTATATCTTTCATGAGTGACTCGGGTCATTCCATTTGACTTTCCTTTTCTCCTTCAAGGGTTTTGGCTTCTACAAAATAAAGATATTCCTCTTTTGTGGAACAGAAGGGTTCCATGATGATGGATTCTAGGTCCTCATCAGTACTCTAGTTAGGTTCTTGGGCCTCTTCCATGCATTCTTCTAGGATAAATTCTTCCTCGATAGGTTCAATCATAAAAATGGAAATGTTGTATCCATCCTCATCACAATGAGGGGTCCATTGTTCTTCATTCATCGCTATGTCCATTGTAGCTAAGATTTCTACCCATCCGTGAGGCTCGAGAATTCCTCGTCTAGAAATACTATAGGTGCATAAGCTGGGTCTTGAAGGGTTCGTGGATGTTGATATAAACATAATGTCTTGACTTCTAATCGTTCTTCTTCTTGTTTGGCTACTTTACACATCCATAGATGAGTATCCGCGTAAAACCATGAGGGGTCTGATTCCAATGAGTGTACAGACTTTGTTTCTTCTTGTGTCCTATGGATGGTATTCCATTGTATTGGGGGTACATCTCGATGGGAATAGTATTTCATATTGACTTTAGTAGTCACTCCTAAATGTTGCAAGTACAAGGAATTAGTTCCCCAATCTTGTACGATTTGCAACTGATGCATGAATGGTCGTCCTAAGATCATCTCGTAAGCATGATTTTTCCCAAAATCACAAATGGAAAAAGTATGCTCAAACTCCACACCACAAGTGGTGAGAGATATGCCTTCTAGTAATCCCAATGGCTTCTCTATATGTCCGTCAGCCATTTTGTAGCTTCATCCTGGTGGGTCTTAATGCTAGCTTACCCCAAGGTTTCCATAAATCAATGGTAGCGATGGCTACTCCGGCTCCTGAATCTAAGATGGCTTTGGTGGTGTAGCCCTTGTGGGTTATTGGAAGATATGTATTTCCTTCCTCTTCCTCACTCACATCTCCAATTTGTTCTACGGGTATCTCTGGTACCTTCTTGTGTGATCCTATCTAGGAGGGAGCAATAGCAAGCTCCAGGAATTGGTTTGCTACGTGCTTCCACAACTCTGGTTTAACCTTCAATAGCTCCTCTAGAGTGAGGTGACACTGTACTTTAGTGTTCTTGATCACTTTCGTGTTTCTAGGGATAAATGATTCTTCATTCCTCACTAGTATCGTGGGTGCTCTCATGCTAATAGACTTGGCTTCCCAAGGTCTTGTGAACTGAGGTAATTCTTGCAAAGAATTGGATTGAAAATTTGTGTCTTCACTCAGTTGTTCTTCCTCTACATCATCATAAATAGAGGGTATGTCTTGGGGAAATTGCTCCTGCAAGTCATCTATTTCTTGAATAGGAGGATGGGTTTCTTGCTCTCTTCTCCACTTCTCTTCTTGAAATTCTCTTAAAAATTTGTGTGAATATTTGTGTATGGAAGACAGGTTGCCTTCAACTTCTGTATTTGGCACTAGAGACAGGGATGGTGCATTCCTTTCCTGTGTCTCAAAGGTAATAGGGTTCCTTTGCAGATTCTTTTTCTCATTGCTATTGATCAAGTATTCTAACCTCTCCAGTAGTCCTTGAAAGTGTAATTCAAGTTTTGCCATTTTGTTCCAACTAAGATATCAAGAGGCTTTGAACATAGCTTGTGCTAAATCTACCATCTTCATGCAAAGTTTAGTCCTCTCAATCTCTAAGTCTGCTCTTGGGTAGTACTTACTCATTTCAGCTACCTAGGATCCTTCTTTTAATCTCGTCTGATATGCACAAAACATCATGTCTAGGTTTTCAGGCATGGGTTTCGCTAGAACTGATCTTCATCTCTGAGCTAGATTCTCCCAATTAGATTCTTACCAAGTCAATTCTAGGACTTTAGCTCTAGATTCCTTGAGGCTTACTTCGAACTCAGTTATCTTTTTACTCCACTTCTTCTTAATTCTTTCTCTGGAATCTTTCCAAGATTTTTTCTTTTTATTACAAGACTCTCCAACTTCACTAGTTCCGGCTATTTCTTCAGGATTAAGTTGTTGATTTTGTAAGAGCACCTGGGCTCTTTTTATAGCTTGGATAGGCACATATGTAGGTTTGGATCCATCTGAGTTATGTACAATACCTATCACGTTAATGGGTGTTACTTTTGAGGCGTTAGCAGGGTTGTTAGGACAATCTCTAATGACATGCTCTTTGCCACATTCAACATAAAAATCGTGTATGTTATAGTATTGTGATTATCTTGCTATCGGAGGATGTGGACAATCCTTTATGAAGTGATCTCCTAAAGTTATGAACGTTCAGGCCCTCGGGGGTAAAAATTGACAAACAAGTTTTTCTTCAAATATGAGCTAAGGGGTCTCCAATAAGCTTAATCACCCAAAAATTCATTCAACATAGTCTCAAAATAGCCCAAAAAATCAAACCCTAAATTTGGCGTTCTAGGTGGACAATCGCAATGGTCTGAGATAATCGCGATGGTCTGGGATCGTCACGATGGCCCAGTTGAATCGTCGCAATGGTATGGTACAATCGCGATGATCCGAATGTGCGAGGCGTCCTGATGGTCAAGGGTCAAGCATCGTGATGGTCTATCTAGTGAGCAATCATGATGGCTCACTAGACAAGCATCGCAATGGTCTATCCAGTGAGCCCATCGTGATGGTCAACAATCAATGGAACCATCACGATGGTGTGAACCCATCACGATGGTCACTAGGCACGATGGCTTGAGCCAATCGCGATGGTCCAAACTTGAAGCATCGCGATGGCGTGCCTAGTATTGTCGCAATGGTCTAATTTGACACATGGCAAGTGAGTCATTGCGATGGCATGGAGTCGACGGGATCATCGCGATGGTCAATGACCATCGTGATGGTTCAAGTGAACCATCGCAATGGTGTGAGACCATTGCGATGGTGTGAGACCGTCACGATGGTCCGGTCGAGCCGTCGCAATGGCGTGTGCCAATCACAATGGTGTGACACAATCATGATGGCTTGAGCCCGTTGCGATGGTCCACCAAACTATGTGCATGTGTCGTGCAATAGACACATACCAAAAATTCTGAGTTTTTTAGACCATCGCGATGGTCCAAGAGCTTTCGCAGATATGGTAAAAAGTCTGAGTTTTTACCTGTTTGGAGCTCTCCTGATGCTCTAGAGCACTGTACTTGCAAGAAAACTCAAATACACACACAGCACAAGCACAAAAGCTCTCTCTCTCTCATGTGCAAATGAGGAAAATGAGGGGGATAGGTGGATATGGTGAAATTTTTTATTTTTTTGGAGTGGAAGAAGATGATGCGGTGGTGAAGGAAGAGTGTAGAGGAGATGAAAAACGCAAAAAACTACTTAAAAACAACAACAAAAACTGAAAGTTTTACCTTCCAATGCCACTTCTTGCTATACTCTTACCATCACACATTCGTCCTAGACTCGATCCTCGGCAACGGTGCCAAATTTGATGTTGCTCTAGCACAATGGTAAGCACCACATTAAAAAGCTCCACCTCCTTAATGTCAATCCATGGAAGAGATAGGAGTGATATGAAGATCGTGTACGCGAGATGTAGTGAGAGTGAAGGTGTTAAAGCTCAAGGTCAAGGACAAAGCATGGAAGCGCATCAAGGAAGTGGACACACAAGAAGAAGGAGCTAGTAGGGAGCTCCAAGAAGCACCTGTCAAATTTTCAGAAGAAATCCCTACAAAAATAGTGATTTTTATCACTAAAAACCATTGTAAATACCATTTCCCATTTTTGTAACTCCATTTTTCAAGCCAAGGAGTCCTCGAGCTTGCAGAGTATTAGAACTACCATCCTACCAATTTTCATAATTTTTAGACTCCGTTTGAGCCCCCAAATAAGCCCTGGAACCTATTTTTTAACTAGGCCGGACACTAGGTCTGGACAGGGCCAAAACCACTCAAAAACTATAAAAAGGGCTGGAGAGCTCATTTTTGGGGTTAGCTTGTTGTAGATTTCAGTTTTGTAAGAGAGCTCTTTGGTAATCGAAGCTTTCCATTGTTCCACTCTTTGCTCTTACATTGTGCGCGTGTGTGTGTATGTGTGTGCATGCTTGTGTGCTTTCACTCACGCACTTATGCCATCACTTGCTCACGGTCTTCATACCGGTCCTCACGTCTCCACGGATTGACATTTATGAGGTGTATCTCCTCACGTTGGTACTCACCATTGTGCTAGAGTGACACCAAATTTGGCGCCGTTGCCGGGGAGAGAGCTTGGAGGACGAGCGTGTGATGGTAAGACGTAGAGTAGCGACGTTGGAAGGTAAAAAAATCATCATTTTCAGTTCAGTTTTTGAATTTCCCTTCTTCTTCATCTTCATCATCATCACCATCTCCACCCGCCTTCATCTTCTCAGTTTTTTCCATTTTTTAGAGTACATTCACCTTGTTTTTACTTGTGGTTGTGAGCAAGAAGCTTAGAGAGGGTGCAGAACAGAGGCTCTGAAGAAGTAGCACCAAAAATAACTAAAAATCTGAGTGAATAGCCCCGGACAAGACAAAACCTGCGCCAAGTATCGTGAGAGCTGCGCCAGAGATCGTGAGTGAGAAATCGGGCAAACTAGGGCTACACAGAGCAAGGGGAAGTGACTAAGAAGTTAGAGAGGCTCTCAAGGTGAGCAAACACCCAATTAATCTATAATTTCTCAGTAAATTAAGTTTGGAAAGGGAAACGATCTGCGTCAGGTATCGTTTGGTACTGACAGAGGTGAAAAGGAGTGATTTGGGGTGATACAGAGAGTGAGGAGAGGAGAGAGGAAAGAGTAGAGCATGTGTACAACCAAAACTTAGAAAAAATCTTTCCCAAAATTTGTCTAAGGGTCAAGTATCGTTTTGCTCCCGCGGTCGAGTATCGCGATACTTAGCAAGTATCGTTTTTACTCCTGTGGTCGAGTATCGCGATATTTCCCTCCTTTCGGTATCGTTTGGTCCAAAGATCATTTCGATAAAAGATCGCGATACTCACTAGTGATCGTGTATCGTCTGGATCTAAGATCGTGTATCGTCTGGATCTAAGATCATGTATCGTCTGGATCTAAGATCGTGTATCGTCTGGGCCAAAGATCGTCTGGATCAAAGATCGTGTATCGTTTGGCTTAAGTATCGTGTATCGCTTCTCAGAGATCGCGATACTTACCAACGATCGTGTATCGTTTTGTTCAGGTATCGTCGATCGTTTTGAGCCAAGTATCGAGTATCGTTGGTGCCAAAGATCGTTCTATCAAAGATCGCGATATTTTTCAGAGATCGGGTATCGCCTAAGTCAGAGATCGTGTATCGTTTTCTTCCAAATATCGAGTATCGTCTTGAGTTAAGTATTGTTTTGCCCGAGTATCGTGATAGTCAAGTATCGTGTATCGTTATACAGCGATCGCGATACCTATCAAAGATCGTGTATCGTGGAGTTTACTCGCGATACTTGTCGAAGATCGAGTATCGCCTACTTCAAGTATCGTGATACATACCAAGTATCGTGTATCGAGTTCCTCAAGGATCAAGTATCGTGTCCTACAAATGTCGTGTATCGCCTGAATTGAAGCATTTCCTGAGAGACCCTGTTTCCCTGTTTTAACCCCCAAAACCCTGAACTGGCATAACTTTCTCATACGAAATCCGTTTGCTGTGATTTTGGTTTTGTTGGAAAGCTCGTGGGGAATATAACCAAAACATCAACTGGTTATGTTAATATTAATACCAGGATTATCAGATAGGGTATTTTGAAGTTGACCCTCAAGGAAACTGGAAAACCAAGGTGTTCCAAAGGATTTTGAGCAATAGAAGAGAACTTTGGGACTAGAAGCCAAGGCTTATGAACCTGAGATCTGGCAGACACTTAGGCAAGGATAGACAAAGCATTAGGTCATCTGAGGCTAGTGTCAACCATACATCCAAGTCTTGGGCTCAACAGCTTAGTGGTTATCCTTACACACGAAGTTCAGAAACCAGTGACTCAGAAATGTCTTTTAGCATGGAAAGACCCACACATAGCTCAGGCACTGCCTATTTACAGACACCAGAAGGTCCCTATAAGACCCAATTGGAGTATATCAGGACCAACCAATTAGGTGCTCGCATCTATGAGGATGGTCTAAGGCGATCAGTAGTTCAACTCAAAAATCCTGACCAACCCTTTGGACTTGAACACCTAGTGGTCAAGTTTGAAGAGGGTGCTTACATTGATAAGGAAGGAACCATGTATGTGGTTACCAACTTACCAGATAGGACAGATGAGTTTGGAAATATCATTCCTGAGAACGAGATAGGAGACCTAGAGAAAGGAGACCTAGGAGGAGAACCCAAGACCCCTAGAGGTAAGTCAGTCCTAACCAGAGTGCTCACTCCAGAATGGATTCCTCAAGATAATAAAAGCATAGAACTATTCATGAATAGAGAAACGGAGGAAGCCTTTTGGAGATTTAGGCCAGATCAACCCAGCCCAGTAGTCACCATCTATGAATTCAAGGACCCAGAGACACCAGGGAAAGTTGTCTATCTAGATCACATATCTCAAAAATTATTCTTGGTATCAGATCATGACAGACATGCTTACACTTGGCAAGGTGAATCAATTTTCCCTCCACCAAGATCTAATGTTTCCCAGGGCCTCCAAGGAGCCGGATCATCCAAGGCTCATGAAACCCAGAGGGAAAGAACTAGAGAGAGACCGGAGGTAAGCTTTGCAGACACTGTAGGCAGAGACAGATCAGGATATGGAACGGAAAGACTTGAAAGGGAGAGACATAGAGTTCATAGGCATCAAAGAGATGATCATGATTTCCCATTGCCTAGACCACGAGAGCACTCAAGAACCCTTAGACCCTCTCAAGTGGTTAAGACAATGAAGAACTACTTTGATGGATTTGGAGATCCTTATGATCATGTGGCGGAGTTCAAACAAGTGCTAAGAGCTGAACAGGTTGAAGACTTATTCACCCAGTTCGAGGCATTTGGTTTGACTCTTAAGGGTACTGCCTTAGCTTGGTTTCAACCTCTAAACAGTCGCAACTATAGAGAGATAGGTCAGCTGCTAGAAGAATTCATTGTGGAATTTTCCAAAAGCGGTATCAGGCATAACACATCATCCTTGATCCACAGCTTCAAGCAGACATCCCAAGAAACAGTGCGACTTGCAGGAAGAAGGTTTAGACAGTACTTGGAAAGATGCCCTGTACCAGAATTACCCACATCGGCCAAACAGGTGGCACTGTTTTTAGATGGCCTATTGAGCACAAAATTAAGGTCATATGTATACTTGAAAGAGCCTAGATCCATAGAAGAGTGTATACGGATATGCATTGACATAGAAGACAACTTGGGTGAGGAGTTAGGACTATCCAAACTCTATAAGGACTCTGATAGTTCTACAAGTCATACCTCTAGAACCTCCACTGAGATAGATGAGATAGCTGAACAAGTGGCCAAAAAGCTAGGAGTTCAAAATAGACAAATGCCAAGGGTCACTTCAGTGAAGCGATGTTATACATGTGGAGGAGATCACATGGCTAATGTTTGCCCGCTAATGACTCAACCCCAAGGAAACCCTAATGCTCTATATTGCACCATTGAGAGGAAATATACAAATCATACGACCCAAGATTGTCCCTATAACAGGCAGGCTGTTAAACAAAATTATCAGCAACCTTACCAACAGGGTAGGTATCAGAATCAGTACCAACAGCCATCTTATAGGCCACAACAATATCAACCTCAATACCAGCAGCAACATCAGGCACCATATAGGCCACAACTTGTCCTAGGAAACCAACCGCCAGCTCCTGCCAATGTGATCCCAGTTAAATATACGATGGCGGAGGAGAACCATAGTAGAGCATTGGTGCCACTAACCCCATTGGTCTCAGAAAATGATTCTCACGCTCATGGTTCAGACTACTTCCATGAAGATAGTCCACATGCTTATTATATAGAGTCACCTGAGCAAAGTGAGACTTCTCAGTATCAATATGAGGCACCACCTATGGAACAAAATTGGGAGCCAGAATACTCCAATGTCATGTATACGAACCCAAATCCTAGGCCCCAATTGAGACAAGTAAGACCACAAGCCCCTAGAGGACCATGCTTTAGATGTCAGGGCGATCATTTCATTCGTGAATGTCCCCACCAACCAGCTCTAGGACTAGGACAGAACATCACAATACAAGGCTTTTGTCCTGAGTGCGGCAAGGAACATCTTCCTAGAGAGTGTCCCAGGAATCCCTCTAGTGCACCCAAGGTCACACCCATCAACGTGGTAGGCTTAGTGGCAGATTCAAGTTCAAGTAGCAGTAATGTGGCCCCTGTACAGGCAGTTACTAGGGCACAGGCTGCACAACAAGCAAAACCATCTGAGCAATCGGAGTCAAGTGAGGCAGGAGATCCTAATAAGAGGAAACCAAGAACATGGAAGGATACCAGAGAGAAGGCTAATCGCAAGTGGAACAAAAAGATATCTGAAATAGAAGAAAGTCTAAAAGATGCCAAAACAAAAATAGAAGACATTGCATCTCAAAGCCCCTCGCATGCGGAAGCTCCATCCACTCCACCTCATTCTACCCCACCGCCCATTGTAAATAGACCGCAACCAGGGTCTGTTCTTGTAGATCCAACCCCAGAAGGCTTGGACATGATGTTCAAGGCCTACCAGGCTCGTCTTCAAGAAGGGCCAACAACTGCAAACTTGGACAAGAGTTACCCGAGAGCAGATTTAGAGATTGAACGGATGAAAATGTGCATGAAAATGGTGGAACAAGCTCAAGCTATACTTGAAACTAGTCAAAAGTTCAATCAGACACACTCTGTCAAATCAGATTTGCATTTCCAGGGCTTAGTAGAAAAATTAGAGCAGTTGGTAAACAAACCACAAGTTCCTTTACCTCCACAGGCTCAACCAGTTATTGAAAGAGGAAGCTCACCACCAACGGGAGCGTATGTTCCTAATTCCACGGATGCTGGAATACCTCCTTCAATTCAACAGTACTCTCAAGAGTTCTTGCGGGAAATACAGGAAGAGAAATGGGCCAAGGAGAAGGGTAAATCCCCTCCTATTCCTGAGATTGATGATCTTCATGATCAATTTCCCCAAGACATCCCGTCTATCTATGGAGATCAAACAGAGCAACAAGAAGATGAAAGATTAGATTTTGAATCTAATTCTTTACAAGAGTTGCCTCATTACACAGGCCCATGGGAATCTGAATCTCTCCAGATCAGAGCTCCCACAATATTGGTAAGAAATGAAGACTCAGTGATTCCAAGAAACACTGATGTTGTGAAGAACACTAAGGTTCAATGTCATCTCACTGTGGAAGAGCTGCTCAAAGCAAAACTTGGGCTCTGGAATCATGTGAAGGATCAGGTTCCAGAACTTGAATCCAATATGCCAAAAGTAGGCTCTAAGCAAAAAGTTCCAGAGATACCTCTTGACAAGATAGGGGACATGAGCGAAGGTGAAGAAGGTAATACTTATCTCCCAATCACCTATCAAGGTTACACAACCAAAGCAATCGTAGATTCAGGTGCGGGTGTTGCTATTGCGACCACCTCCTTGTGGAAGCGATGGGGCAAACCCACATTAAGACCAACGAGAATGAAACTTCAAATGGCAGATGGTCATTTTGAAAGACCTCTAGGATTGCTTGAAGGGATAACTCTAACCACTTGTGGTGTAGAGTTTGAACATACATTTGCTATATGTGACTTTGAGAAAAATAATGTCTACGAGATGATCCTAGGAAGACCCTTCCTACGACAATTGCAAATAGTACAGGATTGGGGAACCAACTCCTTGTACTTACAACACTTAGGGGTCACAACCAAGGTCAATCTGAAGGATTACACCTTCAGAGATGTACCACCCCTACAGTGGAATCCTATCCACAAAGCAAAAGAAGATTCAATCTCTGTGCAGTCTGGAAGTTCACCTGATCCATCATGGCTGCATGAAGATACTCACTTGTGGATGTGCAAGGTCGCAGAGGAAGAGGAAAAGCGCCTAAAAGCGAGAGAAGAAGGAACTCCCCCAGGAGATAGACCAATAAAAGACCCAGCCTATACACCGATGATATTTCCAGATGAGGAATTTGAGCCTCATGGTTGGGCAGAAATCTTAGCTACCATGGACATTGCAGTCAATGAAGAACAATGGACACCTGATTGTGATGAGGAGGGTTATGATATTTCAGTGTTCATGTGTCAGCCCTTGTTGGAAGAGTGTGATCCTAGTGAGTTCATAGAAGAAGAAGAGAATGACGATGATCTAGAATCCATTGTGATGGATACTTACTTTGACTCAGAGGAACACTATTTAGAAGACATAGGAGTGTTAACCCAAAAAGAAGAAGAACCCCTCACGAGTATCAAAACGATAAATTCAAAGGAAGGAAGTGAAGGAGGTAAAAAGAAAATGAAGAGAAAAGCAGTGAAACAAGAAGAGGAAGAATCAATGTTTGAAGTACCAGAAAATTTCAAGAAATATGAAGTGGAAGACCGAAGAATTTTGGTACGGATGCCTAAGAGAGAGGCCATTATAGGAGAAGCATATGACAATAAAGAAAAGACCAAAAAAATTGTAGTGACCATTGAAGGGAACGAAGAGCGATGTACGTACATAGGAGATGACCTAAGTGCAAAAGAAGAAGCAGAGCTTGTAGCTCTATTAAGGGAATATAGGGATGTGTTCGCATGGCACTATAGAGACTTAAAAGGAGTAGATCCAAAGATTTGCTCTCATACGATTCTGATGACCGCTGATGCCAAGCCCACCAAACAAAAGCCCTACACATATAATGACAATTATGCAGCCAAAATAAAGGAGGAAATTGACAGGCTGATTGAAGCTGGATTCATCTATGAGATTGAGCACACTGAATGGGTGTCCCCTATTGTAGTGGTGCCCAAGAAGAATGGGAAATTGCGAGTGTGCATTAACCTTAAAAAAGTTAACGCCGCTACGATCAGAGATAGTTATCCACTTCCAATCACCGAACATCTTTTGGAGCGTGTTGCAGGCAAGGAAGTTTATAGCTTCCTTGATGGATTTTCGGGTTACAACCAAGTAGCCATTGCCCCCGAAGATCAACACAAAACAGCCTTTGCCACATAATGGGGAATCTTTGCATTTCGTGTGATGCCATTTGGGCTCACCAATGCACCTGCAACATTCCAAAGGCTCATGTGTCATGTCTTCAAAGAGTTCTTGCGGAAGAGCTTAGAAGTATATGTGGATGATTTATGTGCGCATTCCCAACAGAGAAGTTACCACATCCCTGAGCTCAGACAAATCTTCAACAAGTGTAGAGATTATCGAGTTTGTCTGAACCTAGAAAAGTGTGTGTTCATGGTACGACAAGGTAAGATCTTAGGTCACATTGTTTCTAAGAATGGAATTTCAACAGATGAGGACAAAGTAAGAGCAATAGCAGAGCTGCCAAGACCAAGGAATGTTAAGGAGGTACAAGCCTTTATGGGCCATTGTGGATATTACCGTAGGTTTATCTACATGTATGCCATCATAGCTAAACCTCTTTATGGGTTGCTAACAAATTTTGAGTGGAACGAGGAATGCGAGAATTCCTTCAACGAGCTGAAAAGACGTTTGTGCACAGCACCAATATTGACTACTCCGGATTGGAGCAAACCCTTTCATGTCCATGTAGATGCCTCCAATCATGCAATAGGATGTGTGCTAGCACAACCCACAGGTGAAGGAAACCTAGATTTGCCGATAGCATATGCTAGTAGGCAATTAAATGCAGCTGAACGAAATTATACCACAACGGAGAGAGAAGGCTTAGGCATGGTATACGCTGTGAAAAAGTTTAGACACTATCTATTGGCCAATAAGTTCAAGTTTTTCACTGATCATCAAGCTTTACTATATTTGGTCAATAAACCTTGCAATACAGGCCGCTTAGTGAGATGGTTCCTCTTACTAATGGAATACGACTTTGAAGTTGTTGTCAGGAAAGGTAGAACCCATCTTAGGGCAGACCATCTTTCTCGTATCACTTCAGGAGAGCCACCGCAAGGAGTGTCTGATGAACTGCCCGATGCTTATCTGTTCAATTTAGAAGTTGTTCCTAAATGGGCAAATAAGTTGGTACCGGTCCTAACCTTCGGGCCTGCAAATAAAAATGTGAAGACAAGCAAAGAAGAAATTGTAAAATCACAAAAGTATCAAATATTGGCCGGAAGTATGTACAAGCAAGATACCGAGGGCGTATTAGCCTGTTGTGTTGAGGACGACAAACATACTAGTTGGATGCAACAAGCCCATGAGGGACTGCTAGGAAATCACTACTCTAAACAACGAACATTGCAGATTCTAAAACGTTTAGGAGTGTATTGGCCTAGCATGGACAAAGAAATACAGGAGTGGATCCAAAATTGTCCAGTGTGCCAGAAGAGACCCCCAGTGGAGCATGCCACTCTTTATCACGTGTCATTAATCCCAGATTGGAGTGCTCCATTGGTTGCGTTCATGAGATCGGGAACATTACCCAATCAGGCTAGTCTTGCAAGAAAACGGAGCATGGAGCAAGAGGCTCAAGACTATGCCTTAGTAGGAGACAACCTATATCGAAGAGGCAAGGATGGTTACCTAAGACTGTGCGTTCATGAATCAGACTATTTGAAAGTCTTAGAAACTGCACACAGCGGTGCTGCAGGTGGACACTTTGGGCCTGACAGAGTAATTAAGACCATTCTATTCTCAGGACTTTGGTGGCCCACTCTTCATATGGATGCACATACTTATGTGAAGAAATGTGACACATGCCAACGTGCCCAATATCCGATAAGAAAAGATGAAATGCCCTTGAGGCCCATGATGGGAGGACGCGCATTCTCGAAGTGGGGCATAGACTTTGTTGGTCCTATTAACCCCCCAGCTAGAAACTCCCATGCAGAATACATTATTGTAGCCACAGATTACCTTACAAAGTGGGTGGAAGTAAAAGCCACGACAAAGAATGATGCTCAAACGACGGCTAAGTTCTTATTCGAAAATGTGTTCACTAGATATGGGTTACCAATAGAGTTGGTTAGTGATAGAGGTACGCACTTCTTGAATGAGGTCATTGAACATCTCCTTCAAGAATTCATGGTGATACACAAGAAGTCTGCCCCTTATCACCCACAAGCCAACGGACAAGCCGAGAGCACGAATAAGATCCTATGTAACGTATTGACGAAACTTGTAAATAATAAACGCTCTGATTGGGACAAACAACTTCATCATGTTGTTTGGGCATACCGAGTGGCCTACAAAACGGTACTCAATGCTACCCCATTTCAGATGGTCTTTGGACAGAATGCCGTGCTACCATTGGACTTCCTAATCCCAGCCTTGAAAGTAGCACGAGAGCATGAGTGGAATGGACATGAGTTGTCTTCCAGGATCTTTGATCTAGAACGCTTAGGTGAGACGAGGCTACAGGCAGCAGCAGGCATTTATGCTGCAAAGAAAAGGCAAAAGGCATACTTTGATGCCCATGTAAAGGATAAAGGATTGAAGGAAGGAGATCTAGTGCTGGTTTACACGCTAAAGCAACATGCCCGCAAATTGGAGAAACGAGGATATGGACCCATGATCATTAATAGACTCTCCACTAGCGGTGCAGTTCAATTGGCCACTTTAGAAGGTGATATCCTACCAAACTATATTAGTGGATGCCGAGTCAAGTTATATCAAGAACCTCTTACAGAGGAAATGCTCATGAGACTCAACACTGCTAAGAAGCGAAAAGAAGAGGAGTTAAGGGTTAGAGAAGAAGCACAAGCAGAGGCAAGAGAGCGCATCAGAAGAAATAAGCTACGGCGGCTAGGCCTAGATGTCAACACAAAAGCTCCAAAATATCACATGGACATGTGCCAAAAATCGGGCATAACTACTTCTCAAATAATTGATCGACGGCCCTTTGTGACTATAGAGGTAGGACAAGGAAAGAGTGTAAGGACTGTGAGAGCATTGGTGGACTCAGGAGCAGCAACTAGTGCAGTTAGACTTTCATACTGCCAAGACCTGCAATTGAACATCGAGCCCATAGAAGCCATCTCATAGGTTTAGGAGGCGTGGAAACCCCTTGTTTGGGAGAGGTGGAACTTCCCATCTACCTTCAAGATGTTCCAATAAAAGTCAAAATGCTAGTGTGTCATGATGAGGACCTCACAGAGCCACTTGTCTTGGGTCAAGATTGGATTTACGACCATGCTGTCAACTTGAACCTAAGAAGTCAACTTCTTCAAGTTTGGGTATATAATCAATGCATTACATTAGAATTGGAGAATCGCATGCCCACTTACAATGACACCACACACTCTCTTTGTTTCTCTAAGGCTAATCTTCTCGAACAAGATGTTGTAGATGTCAAAAGCTCTATGATCCAGACGGACGCAATCACGGAAGGACAGTCGCAAAGGCAAGATGAACCTTCTTCTTTTTTTTCAAAGAGTAAAGCATCTACAGTAGTTCAACCTCAGAAGCAAGCAAAACAGTGCAAGACAGCCAGTCTATCAAATAGACAAAGAGCCTTCAAGAGGAAAGAAGTGTTGGGCATGACACAGATCTGGGTAAAGAAAGGAGTACAACCATCGATGTTGCCTCAAAGACTCCCACCCAACCAGATCGACCATGGCAACAGAAGGACCAAACACCCACGACAGGCTCAAGCACGAAGACTCCAACAAATTTGGGTACCGAAGCTATCAATGAAGGCCGACCACAATCAGGTACAAATTTGGGTGCCTAAAAAATTAGCTACAGCTCAACAAGGGCGATTACAGATGTGGGTACCCAAGAAGCTCTTACACGTACAAAGGCCTATGCTCCCCACCATGCGAAAGGCCTCAACAAAGAAGCCAAGGAAAGCAAAGGGTAAGAACAGAGCACAAAGACCAAAAGAAGATAAACTCAACCCTTCTACAAAAATAAGCAGGCACTCACCCAGGATATGGGTTTGGAAGCCAAAAGCACAAGCAACATCCACAGAACCAAGGGGCCAACCACACTGGATACCAAAGTTTGGACAGCATCCAAAGAAGAACTGGCCTGAGGTGATCTCTACAGGGCCAAATACTATTCGGAAATGGGTTCCCATTAGGAGGATTACATCATTTCGAGATCCAATCGACACCTCCAAACAAAGAATGCATCAACTATGCGAGTAACATCAAAAGCCTTGACGTGCAGCAACCATGTGCCTTTGGCATAACCTTGTCTTTTGCACCATTGAGGTCATGCACTTCCAAAGTATGCATCAACATAGGGCCACATTACATGGCCGTGCATAGACACAATTGAGAAATCCCAGGCACATGAGACACAATTTTCACATGCAAAATATGTTATTGATACTAACCTCTTTCTTCTTGTTTGATGCCATCGTGTTCCAAAAAAAAAAAAAAAAAAGGGATTGTGCAAAGAAGAGGACTGTGCTTGAAAATGCTCATCAGCGAACTTTCAGCAAGAACATCCATCAACAAAAAGGACAAGCCGATGGTCAAACACCATGATGGAACTACAACACGAAGAGATGAAGATCAACGGACCCTTCACCATGGTAAGACGTGTATGTTTCAACAACACTATAACCATGATAGATTAGGAAACCTCTTCGTCAGCATACCCTTGAGCACTTAGCTCAAGACCCAATCTCTTGCACCATACTTTTTGCCATGCATTTTCCAAGTACGCATACGTAGGGCCACATTACTAGGCCATGCAAAAGGCACATATTTTGTTCAACCCATGCACTAATGCACTGACCCACCATTCATTACGGGTTACAAGTACTTGGCATGAAAACTATGAAAATCCATCTTTGGACGAACCAGACGACATCAAGATGACAACAACAAGAACAAGGAAGCCATCCACCGCCGAGAGTTGCTCACAATCAACATTGACCACCTCCTTTGAGCAGCTAGCAGTTTTGGAAAACTCACAAATGCACCATCCAGATGGCATACAAGGCAGAAGTACGTACAAAGGGACTACAAACTGCAAGAGATAACAGTGGCAAAGTGAAGAACCGGACAAACGACCAGGCTACATTGGGAAAATGTATCATCCCTGTTGGACGCAAAGGACGCTACCTCTCAACGTACTACATGGAACGACCAATACAACAAGGGTCTGTCAGGGACGACAGACTCAAGAGGGGGGGGAGTGTTGAAGCTCAAGGTCAAGGACAAAGCATGGAAGCGCATCAAGGAAGTGGACACACAAGAAGAAGGAGCTAGTAGGGAGCTCCAAGAAGCACCTGTCAAATTTTCAAAAGAAATCCCTACAAAAATAGTGATTTTTATCACTAAAAACCATTGTAAATACCATTTCCCATTTTTGTAACTCCATTTTGTTCAAGCCGAGGAGTCCTCGAGCTTGAGGAGTATTAGAACTACCACCCTACCAATTTTCATAATTTTTAGACTCCGTTTGAGCCCCCAAATAAGCCCTGGAACCTATTTTTTAACTAGGCCGAACACTAGGTCTGGACAGGGCCAAAACCACTCAAAAACTATAAAAAGGGCTGGAGAGCTCATTTTTGGGATTAGCTTGTTGTAGATTTCAGTTTTGTAAGAGAGCTCTTTGGTAATCGAAGCTTTCCATTGTTCCACTCTTTGCTCTTACATTGTGCGCGTGTGTGTGTATGTGTGTGCATGCTTGTGTGCTTTCACTCATGCACTTATGCCATCACTTGCTCACGGTCTTCATACCGGTCCTCACGTCTCCACGGATTGACATTTATGAGGTGTATCTCCTCACGTTGGTACTCACCATTGTGCTAGAGTGACAGAAGGTGAGAAGCATAGAGATGCACACACAACACATACACACACACAAGCAAAAGACAAGCAAGACACAATGGAAGGTTAAAAGTGGATTCTATTACTCAAGAACACTCTCACAAGCTCAAGCTCACACTAACTCATACAAGTCTACACTAGCTAACCTCAAAAATGAGCTCTCTGGCTCTATTTATAGTTTTTAGACTAGTTTTGATCGGTTTCACATCTAATGTCCAGCATAGTTAAAAATTAGGTTCTAGGCACTATTTGAAGGTGTAACAAGATCTAAAAATAGCCAAAATCGGTATGCTTGTTCTATCTAAGCTCCTCAAGCTCGAGGACTCCCCATCTTGCACAAAAGGGAGCATATAATTACAAAAATGTGTGCTTCTATGTTACGTATGATACAAGAGTGATGAAAATCACTATTTGGAGTTTTGAGTAAGTAATATAAAACATGTTTCTTTGGAAAAAATAAACCACATAGCTCCCCATGACTTCATCATAATCCGCCTTCACATTCTTCCTTGTCGTCTGTGCCTTTGGCTACTGCCAACAATCATGTTTCTAAGAGTCCTTGAAAATTGCAATTCTGATTGACAATCGTGTTTCAGTGAGAATGACGTGAAAATCCTAATTTTGAGAATGACCTAAAAATTGTGTTTTGCTTGAGAATTACATTTTAAAAAATTGCATGAAAATTGCAATTTTGACTGAGGATCACATTTTTGAGAATCATCAAAAAATCACGGTTTTGAGAATGAACAAAAAATTGCGTTTTGCCTGAAAATCGTGATTTTGACAGAGAATCACGTTTTTGAGAATCACCAAAAAATCATGATTTTGAAATGACCGAACAATCGCATTTTTCTTGAAAATCACGATTTTGATAAAGAATTGTGTTTTTGAGAATCGTCAAAAAATCACTATTTTGAGATGACTAGAAAATCATGTTTTTTCTCAAAATCATAATTTTGATAGAGAATCGTGTTTTTGAGAATCGACAGAAAATCACGATTTTGAGAATGACTAGAAAATCAAGTTTTGCCTAAAAATCGTGATTCTCATAAAAAATCATGTTTTTGAGAATCGCCAAAAAATCATGATTTTGAGAATGCCCAAAAAATTGCGGTTTGCCTAAAAGTTGCGATTTTGACAGAGAAGCACATTTTTGAGAATCGCCAAAAAATCACGATTTTGAGAATGACCAAAAAATTGTGTTTTGTCTGAAAATCACATTTTTTTAGAGTGCCCTAAAAATCACGATTTTGAGAATGTTTTTAGGCGAAAAATTCCAATACTAAGAAAATTGTGATTTTCAAATAATTTGATTTTTTCACAAAATCACGATTTTCACCATAGAATCGTGTTTTTTTTATATTTTTGGTGAGAACTTCAAATTGCAACGTCGAGGCTTGTGTGTCATTCAGAGGGTCACGAAAATAACAGAAACTTGTATACACCAATACTTTCTCCCCCACTCTCTCTCACACACACCCACGAATAAAAAATGAGGTGAGAATGGGGAACATACAGTGGAAAACAAAAAAAAAATTGTGAAGGTGAAGATGGAAGAAGATGGTGAGATAATAATGATGAAGAATCAAAAAATAAATAGAAAATGATTGTTTGTTATCTTCTAATGTCACAAATCTACGATCTTACCATCACATGCTCGTCCTCGAGCAAGCTCCCCGATAATGGCACCAAAATTTGGTGTAGCCCAAGCATGAGCACCACCTCCTTTAATTGTCAATCCGCAGAGACGTGAGGAGGATATGAAGATTGTGAAAAATTGTGGTGAGCAAATGTGAGTGACAAGCACATACATGCACGCACACACACACAAGGCAAGATAACAAAGATAGGAGCAATGGAAGCTTTGATTCTCAATAACTCGATTACACTCTTCAAGCGTGAGCAGCACCTCCTTTAATTGCCAATCCACAGAGATGTAAGGAGGATATGAAGATTGTAAGCAATTTTGGTGAGCAAATGTGAGTGACAAACACATCATGCACACACACACATGCACACAAGGCAAGATAACAAAGATAGGAACAATGGAAGCTTTGATTCTCAATAACTGGATTACACTCTTCGAGAAGCTCTTCCTCTAACTTGCTAAACTCAACTATCTAACCAAAATGCTAACCTCAAAAATGAGGTCTCTAGATCTTTTTATAGTTTTTTTATTATTTTTGGCCCTATCCAGACTTCGTGTTCTGCCTAGTTAAAAATTAGGTTCCAAGGCTTATTTGAGGGCTCAAATGGAATTAAAAAATTACAAAAATTGATATGTAGGTACTTCTAATACTCCTCAAGCTTGAGGAATTCTTGGCGTGAAAAAAATGGAGTTGCAAAAATGTGAATGATATTTACAATGGGTTGTAGTGATCAAAATCATTGTTTTTATAGGGATTTCTTTTGAAAATTTGACATATACTTCTTGGAGCTCCCTACATGCTCCCTCTTCTTGTGTGTCCACTTCCTTGATGTGTTCCTACACCTTGTGCTTGAACATGAGTGCCAACATTGAGCTTGTCATTAGACATATTGGAGACATCAGATTTCAAGATGGCAAGTAAGAGCTCTATAGTTAAAGAGGTATTGCATGTTCACATTATTACTAAGAATCTAATTATAGTTGGGAAGATGGTAGAGAGGGGTTACTAGGTCAAATTCAATGAAAAAGGATGCTTCATAGAAGATCCAAAGAATGACTTCAAGCTCATTGCCAAAAGTGAAACGCGAGGGACGATGTTCACACTTGGAGTCAAGGAAAATTCTAGTAATTATATGTTCATTGCATGTGGCTCATCTAAAATTGTAGCTCTTGATCTATGGCACAAAAGAATTTCCCATCTTAATACTGAGAAGCTCAAGGATATGCAGAAGGATGAATTTGTTTAGAGGACTTCCAACCTTCACCACACCTTACTTGGATGAGGTATGTGAAGCATGTCAATTTTGTTAAAAATCAATCCTTAAAGACAGCCAAAATATTTTTTGATATTATTCTAGTGGTTTTTTGGTGGCCTTTTGATGACTTTTTGGTATCTTTTCGGTGGCCTAAAAGTCTCAAAGATCACGCAGTTTGATGTTATTCTTATGACTTTCAGTATTTCCAGTGACCTAAAAAAAAGGTATCAGGGAACATGCAGTCGGGTGTCCTTTCGGTGTCTTTCTGGTGATCCGGTAGTACAAGAATCCGGTTGTCCGATATGTTCCATCACAAAAGAGTTTTGAATAATTTCCTAAATCATAGCTAAAGTATCAAAGGCATAGATAACAAGTGGACCTATTAATTAGAGGTTTCATATCACAAATTTCAGCTATCAAGTAGCCTCAAATACTTTCCTAAATCATAGCATACCAAAAATGTCAAAGAAGTTGATTGAGAGATTCTTGCAAAATTGTAGGAGCACTTTAGCTTATATATATATATATATATATATATATATATATATATATATATATATATATATATATATATATATATATATATATATATATATATATATGGATCAAAGAAAAGAGGGTCGAGGACTTCTACTCCCTTCCTAAAATTAGTATAGAGTATAAGGAAGTTGTTATACGTAGGCTCTTGCTTAGTTATTCATTTTGTTAGCTTACTCGTCTTTGTAGTAAGCCATTGCTCATCACCTATCTGAGGAGTGAGCTAGTTTTCAGCACCAATTTTGTTCTAGCTATAATTCTTTTTTCCTATATCCATTCCACCCAATTTCACTTACATTTGATTGCTTATAGGGTCTATTCAATGTGGTTTGAATTATGTGAGTATTCTCTAAGTGATCATAGTAAAGTTGTAAACAGTGAAGCTGTGTATCTGCACATAGGTTTATAGTAGTACCGACGACTAATCTAAAATGCAGATTTTTCCATGTCTTGATTTTTTTATTAGAGGCAAAATAGTGACTCAAGGTCATTGTGGAAAACAACTTGTGAGGGCCTAAAGCCTTCCAAAGCTGCATAGGGATGTTGAATCATTTCCCCCATTGAATTTGGGAAGCATACTAGGAGGCTTTTCAAGCCATCAAGCTATGTGGCTACTAGGGTTTTGGATTTGTTCCAGACAGATGTATTGGGACCATCAAGAGAGCCATCACATGGAGGTAACAGGTACTTTGTAAACTTTATTGATGACTGCTATACAAAGATTTGTTTGTGTATCATCAAGCACAAGATTCATGTGTTTGATACATTCAAAAGGTTCAAGGCACAAGTTGAGAATGAAACAGGCCATAGGATCAAAACTCTATGATTAGATGGTGGAGGAGAGTACTCCTCCAATGATTTTACCAATTTCTTGCAGGATGAAGGGATAAAAATGTTGGAACATCAAGCTTGCATTATGCTTGAGGTGGATATGCTCTACATCAAATCCATCATTTGGATGGTTCCATATATGTACCTTGAAGAATAGCACTTATGTGCACATTATTTCTTTGTATTAATTGGTTGATCAATTATGATTATTTCTTGCATGGTTCAAGGTATTTAACTTTGTAAAAGGAGAGAGTAATAGGCCTCAAAGCCATGATTTAGAAGTGTTTGAGATTGATTCTCAATCAATCATTCAAGAAGTAGATATGACTTCAACTTTCCATTTTCCTAGATTATAGGAAAAGATTCCAATCAATCTAGACTACCAAACTTGCTTAATTTTGAATTCAAATTCATGAAGCAAAGATGTGTTCATATCCTCATGAGTCTATGTAAATAATCCAAAACATTTTTACATTAATTCAAGTGTTGATTTGAAGCAATGCATATACTCTTTGATCATTGCTTGGTGCCACTTCTATTCTCTGCTCCTTCTTCCTCAGATTTTGTCAACTTGCAGAGATTATTTCTCTCTCTACAGAGCTCTAAATCATGTGTTTAAGCATTCATTGGAATTGAATAACTATCTAGTGTATGTGTACACATTTTCAAGTCATTTGATTCATTAAATTCAAAGAAATCTGAGTTTTACAGTCTCGAGGTCATTGTCTACACATCCCTGAAAAATTAGCATGACATCCAATCAATGTTAAGGCGATTGCTCTTTCATTGATTGATATAAATTAGGGATTTTGAGAATTTCATCGAGAAAACCCTATGCATAACACTCCCTTAAGAGGAATTTTTCCAATTGTAACTTGTTGGAGCAATTCTATGACAAGCCTAAGTATTGGCTTGAGTCTCACAAAGTCATAGAAAAAGGCTTAAAATGAAGACTATGTAAAGTTCACTTGTGAACTACCTCTTGTAACTTTTGAAGAGTTTACTTAATGTAAAAGTAAGAGAATCTTAAGTGGTTGAGTCCACATGATCAAGAATGGAAAGAGGAGCCACGAATTCGTGATTTGTGGTAGGTAGAGAATCAAATCAATCATTGATTGATTGGAGAGTGATTGAGGGAAGTTAGCCTCCCAAACTCAACTATAAATAGATGGCAGTTTTAGTCGTGGTTAGAGAGACCTATGTGAAGACCTCCAAGAGCTGGGCTTTATGCCATATCAAGGTGTGATTACAAAGCACACATATGTATCAGTAAGTCATTGTATGGTACAAGCAATATACTTTCATTTTCATGATTATTTGAGTTCATCTTTCCATGTTCTTGTGAAGTGTACTACTCACTGCCATTACTCTCAGTTTTCTCAGTCAGCTTGCAGAGATGTTTTCTCTGAGCTTGGTGCATCATTTTCAGTGATTTAACTTGGTAAAGTTAGCTCTATAAGTCTACTATATGCTCACAAATTTTCATGTCATTTGGATGTTGCAATCTTCAGTTATGTTCATTTGAAGTCAACAGGGTCTGTTCATCTTCACTTCTCTGTCAGGTACCCGACTTTTTTACTCATCTTGTCAGAGCCATTTCTCCATGGTTACTTACTTAAATTCAGTGATTTAAAGCTTTTTGGATTCAGCTTACTGTCTAGTATAACCATACAAATTTTCATAACCATTGGATTTCTACATTTTGAGTTATGTTGATTTTTCTGCTCACTAGTCTATTTCTATAGCAGCCCGTGAAAATCGGGATGATGTCATCACTTGTTAAAACTCATTCTCAGTGTGTGGTTCATTATTTTTTATGAGATTACTCTTGAAAGTTAGCTCTTTAAGTTGCCTAGACTTCCCCAAGAGGAATTGAGCTAATTACTGCTGTGCTCAGAGAATTATGTAAAACACTGGACATGTGTATGAACCAAGAATAGCAAGTTTTCACCTCTGAGCTAACTCCAACTTATCTATTTTGATCTATCTTTTTGAGAGTGATCTTCCAAGGTACATAGGGTGTCTAATACATCCATTGGCAAGCTAAAAGGGCCCACCATATACTCCTGGAGTTCATTTGGCTGGTGTAGATCAAGGATTTTGCAACACCTCTTCATCTTCAAGCACATACCTATCCATCTCTTCACAGTGGTATCAGAGCAAGGTTGGACAACATGGCAGATGGATTTCCTTCATCAATTGACAAATTAGACAGAGGTAACTACTCAGCTTGGTCATTAAGAATGGAAGCCTATCTCCAAGGTAGAAGTTTATATGGTTATGTGGCTGGAGATGAAGTTATGCCAAGTTTCAGGAACAAAAGTCAACCAACACAAGAAGAGCAAGAAAGATTGAGCACATGGTGCTCCAAGGATGCACTTGCAAGGTCTTATCTCCTCAACTCTATCTCAGATTTTTTGTTGCCTCACATTAGAAGTTGTAAGACATCTCAGGAAGTGTGGGATGCACTTGAAGCTTTCTTTTCTTCAAGTACCAAAGCTAGGAAGCATCAACTATGGCTGGATTTCACAACTCTCAAGAAGGCTCCCAAACAAAATGTGACTGATTTTGTCACAAAGCTCAAGGACATAGCGGATCAGTTGGGAAGCATTAGAGAGGTAATAGATGAAGAGCAAATTGTAAGGCAGGTCATCAATGGCTTGAAGGCAGATGACAAGTTGGAAGCATTCACCACAGCTATGGATTTGTACATGGACATGCATGTACCTGATTTCAATACACTCATTGGACAACTACTTACTCAAGAGGCAAAGCTTATCAAAAATGGAGAAAGCTCTAAAGGTAATCAATCTTCAGCTTTATACACGGATAAAAGCAAGTCTAAAGATAACAAAGGAAAGGCAAAGAAAGTGGATGATGAAGCAGGTACATATCAAGCTAACTATGCAGGTAGAGGAAGACATGGCAGAGGTAGAGGAAGAGGAGGTAGACAAGGCAGGGGGAGATCCCAAGACTCCAACTCATGTTCTATTTGTGGATTAACTAATCATACAACTAAAAATTGCTTTAGGAATTCCAGGAATCAAAGAGGCAGAGGATACAATAGAGAAAGTTATGGCTACTCAAGAGGAAGGTTCAACAACTACCATGGCAACTACAACAACTACAATCATTCAAACTATCAAGGAGGCTACAAAGGAAGGAGAGACTACAATAACTACACAGAAGACTCAAACAAAGAGGATTCATTATTGATCATGAACATGGCTATGCCACAAGGTAAATCTGATGAGCATGTTTTCTACATAGATTCAGGTTGTTCAAATCATGTGGCAGGAAATGTGGCACTCCTATCAGATTTAGAAGATCCAAGGAATAAGCATGAGGTACAAACAGGAGATGATACAAAACATCCTGTGGAGAAAATAGGCAATGTCAAAGCACCTGATGGAAACATCAACCTACTCAGTAAGGTACTCTATGTCCCTACCATTACAAAGAATTTGATAAGTGTTGGGCAGATAGTAGAGAAAGGGTTGCAAGTCAGGTTCACAAAAGCAGGAGCATTTGTTGAAGATCCAAGTCAAGGATTCAGAAGAATTGCAAAAGGTGAAAAGACAGGTAGATTGTTCACATTTGAATTACAGGACACTAGAAACATTGCTCTCTTTAATTATGGTAGTCAGACACTCACAGAATTGGAAGTATGGCACAAAAGGTTAGCACATATTGGTGAAAGGTCATTAAAGCAAATCTGCAGGGACCAAAGTGTACTTGGACTTCCTAATTTGTCAAAACAACATATGATTTATAAGTGTAGTGCATGTCAATTTGGAAAGTCTCACAGGTTACCATTCATGAAGAAAGGTTATATGCATGGAGATCTCTTGGAGTTGGTTCATACAGATGTATGGGGACCTAGCAAGGAAGCTTCAATATCTGGATCAAGGTATTATGTTTCCTTTATTGATGATTGCAGCAGATGGACTATCCTATTCTTTATGAAACACAAAGATGAAGTTTTTTCATGTTTCAAAAGATATTTGGCTCTTGTGGAGAATCAAACAGGTAAATCACTAAAAAGGCTAAGGTCAGATGGAGGGGGAGAATACTTCTCCCATGATTTTGATTCTTTTCTTCAAGAAAGAGGAATCAAAAGAGAGGTAACTACAAGGTACACTCCTGAGCAAAATGGAGTGGCAGAAAGGAGGAATAGGACAATTGTTGAAGCTGCAAGGTCTATGTTAAATGAAAAGCATTTAGCTAATTACTTATGGGCTGAGGCTGTATCTACAGCCACTTACTTGATTAACAGGTTGCCTTCAAAATCCCTTGATGGGATGACTCCATATGAGGCTTGGAATGGAAGAAGACCAAGCTTAGATCATTGTAAAATTTTTGGATGTATTGCTTTTGCTCATGTTCCTTCACAGGTTAGAGGCAAGATGGATCCAAAGGCAAAAAGGTGTGTATTTATTGGATATGACAACAATCAAAAGGGCTACAGGTTATACAACCCTACCAACAAAGGATTCTTGGTAAGCAGAGATGTAGTTTTTTATGAGAACAATTCATGGTATGAAGATTCATGCAGGAAGGTCAATTTACCATATAATCTTGAAGAAGATTTTCCAAAGCTTGGTAGAGAACAACCGAAGATTGAAGAACAAGACACCTCAGAGGATGATGAAGAATCTCAGATGGAAAAGATCAAAGCATGGAAGTCTAAAGGTAAAGCAAAATTGCAGGAACTTGGACATGAGGCAGAATCATCACATCATGGCCTAAGAAGATCTATGAGGGAAAAGAAAAAACCAAAAAGGTATGGGTTTGACACCTCATTAGTAACTAAACATTCTATCTACATAGCACAGGACATGAACCAAGAGGAGCCATCATCATTTGAAGAGGCCAAAGCAAAAACAGAATGGAAGCATGCAATGAAGGAAGAGATTGAAGCACTTGAGGAAAACAACACTTGGGATTTGGTGCCCAAGACTTCATCCATGAAGGTAATAGGCTCAAGATGGGTCTATAAACTCAAGAAGAATTCTGATGGTTCCATTAACAGGTATAAGGCAAGGCTTGTAGCAAAAGGCTTTGCACAAACTCAGGGAATTGATTATGAGGAGACCTTCTCTCCTGTGGCAAAGATGCCTACTATTAGGGTTTTGCTTAGTATTGCCTCTTCCAAGAATTGGAAGATACTTCAACTAGATGTAAAGAATGCATTCTTGAATGGTTGGATAACAGAAGAGGTATATATGGCACAACCACCTGGTTTTGAGAATCAAGTTTATCCTGATTATGTGTGTAAACTTAACAAAGCATTGTATGGTCTCAAGCAAGCTCCAAGAGCTTGGAATTTCAGGCTTGTTTCATTCTTGCAGGACAAAGGCTTTCAACCAAGCAAGGCAGATCCTTCACTCTTTATTAAAAAGAGTAATTCCGAGGTCATCTACCTATGTGTATATGTAGATGATATTATATTGACAGGAAATGATGCAGATGGTATGAAGAAGATCAAAGATCAGATGCGAGAAGAGTTCAAGATAAGTGATTTGGGTTCACTTACCTACTTCCTAGGTTTGGAAGTTTTCTACAAAGATCATGGTACTCCAGTGGAGGTCAATCACAAATTGAGCTCACATGAAGGTGAACTCATAGAGGACATCACATCATATCAAAGTCTAGTGGGTAGTCTCAACTATGCCACATTGACAAGAGTAGATATATGTTACAGTGTGAGTGTGCTAAGTCAATTTATGCACACACCAAGGAAACCACATATGGATGCTGCCAAAAGGATTCTCAAGTATCTCAAAGGAACCATAAATGAAGGACTTTATTATCCTTATGTATCTGATTTAGGTTTGAAGCTATTTTCTGATGCAGATTGGGTTGGCTCCAAGGAAGATAGAAGGAGCACTTCAGGTTATCTTACCTTTGCAGGTTCAAAGCTTATTTCATGGTCATCCAAGAAGCAACCCACAGTTGCTCTCTCTTCTACTCAAGCTGAATATAGAGGTCTTGCCATAGCTACACAAGAAGCTATGTGGATGAAGACATTATTCAAAGCTCTTGGATTGGAGTTTGGAACTCCAACTATTTTTTGTGACAATATGAGTTCTATTCATTTGGTTGCTAATCCTATTTTTCATGCAAGGACTAAACATATTGAAGTTCATTATCACTATGTACGAGAGAAGGTTCTAAGCAAAGAGATTCAAATATCATATGTGTCCACTCATCAACAATGTGCAGATATTCTAACCAAAGCATTGGATGGTACAAAGCTTTGCAAATTCAAGGCTATGATTGGTTTCCAGGTAATCTTGGAAGATTGAAGACCTCAAGCATACTTGGCTTGAGGGGGAGCTGTTGGAGCAAGTCTATGACAAGCCTAAGTATTGGCTTGAGTCTCACAAAGTCATAGAAAAAGCCTTAAAATGAAGACTATGTAAAGTTCACTTGTGAACTACCTCTTGTAACTTTTGAAGAGTTTACTTAATGTAAAAGTAAGAGAATCTTAAGTGGTTGAGTCCACATGATCAAGAATGGAAAGAGGAGCCACGAATTCGTGATTTGTGGTAGGTAGAGAATCAAATCAATCATTGATTGATTGGAGAGTGATTGAGGGAAGTTAGCCTCCCAAACTCAACTATAAATAGATGGCAGTTTTAGTCGTGGTTAGAGAGACCTATGTGAAGACCTCCAAGAGCTGGGCTTTATGCCATATCAAGGTGTGATTACAAGGCACACATATGTATCAATAAGTCATTGTATGGTACAAGCAATATACTTTCATTTTCATGATTATTTGAGTTCATCTTTCCATGTTCTTGTGAAGTGTACTACTCACTGCCATTACTCTCAGTTTTCTCAGTCAGCTTGCAGAGATGTTTTCTCTGAGCTTGGTGCATCATTTTCAGTGCTTTAACTTGGTAAAGTTAGCTCTATGAGTCTACTATATGCTCACAAATTTTCATGTCATTTGGATGTTGCAATCTTCAGTTATGTTCATTTGAAGTCAACAGGGTCTGTTCATCTTCACTTCTCTGTCAGGTACCCGACTTTTTCACTCATCTTGTCAGAGCCATTTCTCCGTGGTTACTTATTCAAATTCAGTGATTTAAAGGTTGTTGGATTCAGCTTACTGTCTAGTATAACCATACAAATTTTCATAATCATTGGATTTCTACATTTTGAGTTATGTTGATTGTTCTGCTCACTGGTCTATTTCTGTAGCAGCCCGTGAAAATCGGGATGATGTCATCACTTGTTAAAACTCATTCTCAGTGTGTGGTTCATTATTTTTTATGAGATTACTCTTGAAAGTTAGCTCTTTAAGTTGCCTAGACTTCCCTAAGAGGAATTGAGCTAATTGCTGCTGTGCTCAGAGAATTATGTAAAACACTGGACATGTGTATGAACCAAGAATAGCAAGTTTTCACCTCTGAGCTAACTCCAACTTATCTGTTTTGATCTATCTTTTTGAGAGTGATCTTCCAAGGTACATAGGGTGTCTAATACATCCATTGGCAAGCTAAAAGGGCCCACCATATACTCCTGGAGTTCATTTGGCTGGTGTAGATCAAGGATTTTGCAACACCTCTTCATCTTCAAGCACATACCTATCCATCTCTTCACATAACTGTGCTTGCTGCTCTCGATGCTTGAAGTCATAACTTCCATCCATTTTTAGAAGGTTTTTGTGAGCTAGTCAAGGTGCAAGATATTAATTTTGTATCAACTTGTTCTTGTTGATTTTCCAAAGTACCTATTGGGTTTTATTGCACTACCACAAACCTACAAGGTCTACTTTAAATATCCAAAGAGTTAGGGCTTTTCTAATGCTTGTTTGTTGGACGAGCTTCACCACTTGACAACTCAGCTTTCCAAGCTTCTCTAACTTCTTTCAATGGTATCAGAGCAACTTCAAGATGGGAGACGGCTTTCCATCAATGATTGGGAAGCTTGATAGATGGAATTATGCTACATGGCAAATTATAATGGAGGCTTGTTTGCAAGGAAGAAATCTATAAGGGATTCTATCGGGTGATGAAGCAATGCCTATTTCGAGATCCAAAGGAGGACCTACTCAAGAGGAAACAGATAATCTCACACTTTGGTGTGCAAGGGATGCTCAAGAAAGATCATACATATGCAATTGTATCTTTGATTTTCTATTACCACATATTAGAGGATGAAGAACATCTCCAGAGACTTGGATGCCCTAGAGACTTTCTTTCCTGGTAGTACAAAAGCAAGGAAGAGCCATCTTTGGAATGAGTTCAATCAGATGAAGAAGACTCCAAAACAAATCATCACTGAGTTTTTTAGAAAGGTCAAGGAGGTTGTTGATCAATTGGCATCCATTGGAGAGCTGATTGAAGAAGAGGCCATCATGAGGAAAATCCTCAATGGGATTAGAGGTGACAAGCAATGACAATCTTTCACCATAGCCTATGATCTTATCATGGATGTGCCAACTCCACACTTCAACATCTTTCTTGGACAACTCTTCAATCAAGAGGCCAAAAATAGCAAGAATTTAACTCTTATCATGGTACTTCAAATAGTGCTCTATATGAAGATAAGAAGGACAAGAAGTTGAAAGGCAAGAATAAGGAAGAAGATGAAGAGGAAACTTCCCAAGCAAACTTTGTAGGAAAGAGCAAGTGGAAAGGGAAGAAGAAAGGACCAAAGCATGACAAAACCAAAGATGAGAATGTTCAACCTTGTGCCATTTGTGATAAGACCAACCACACCACTCAAAATCATTGGTTTTGTCATGCAAGGATTTATCTTTGATCTCGAACGGCTAGGTGAAACTAGATGGAGAGCTACCGCAGGGATTTAGACTGAGAGCTACCGTAGGGAAGACCTCAAAACGAAGTGGAAGAGGTGGATATGGCAGCAATAGAGGCAAAGGTGGACACAACTACAACAATAACAATAGAGACCATAACAGAATGGACTACAACAATTATTCAAAAGATCAACAACATGAATACTCATTGCTCTTGATGAATCTAAGCCATAAGGAAGCTAAAGAAGATGATCATATATTCTACATAGATTCAAGATGTTCAAATCATGTTGCAGACAACAAAGCTCTCTTATCTGATTTGGAAAGTCCAAAGCATAGACATGAATTTCAAATAGGAGATGACACAAAGGATAGTGTGGAGAAGATTGGTAATGTCAAAGCTTCCAATGGCAGGACACATATTATGAGAAAGGTACTTTGTGTTCCCACTATACAAAAAACCTAATAAGTGTAGGCCAAATAGTTGAGAAAGGCTTGCAAGTTAGGTTCACCCAACATGGAGATTTTGTGGAAGATTCATGTCAAGGCTTTAAGAAGATAGCCAGAGGTGAGAAGCATGGTAGGCTCTTTACTTTTAAAGTAGGAGAAACCAAAAACATAGCTCTATTCAACTTTGGGTCTCAAACCATAAGTGAGCTTGAAGTGTGGCATAAGAGGCTAGCTCATGTAAATCAAAGAACCTTAAAGGATATATGCAAGGTAAAAACTATAAAAAGATCTAGAAAGCTCATTTTTGGGGTTAGCTTGTAATTTGTTTGAGAGTAGCTAGTAAGAGTGAACTTGTAAGAAGTTCTCTTGAGTAATAGAGTGCAATTCTCACCTTCCATTGTGTCTCTCTTGTCTCTAACATGTGTGTATGTATGTGTGTACACTTGTGTGCTTCTCACCTTCACCTTCACACACATCACTCATTCATGATCTTCATATCACCCTATCTCTTTTGCAGATTGGAAATTAAAGGAGGTGGAGCTTCTTGACATGGTGTTTATCCTTGTCTAGAACAACACCAAATTTGGAATCATTGTTGGGGATGAGCTCTATGATGAACGTGTGATGGTAAGAGTATAATGAGTATTGGCATTGGAAGGTAATTAATTTTAGTTTTGTTGTTGTTTTTGTGTTTTCAAAAAATTCCAAAAATTTACCATATCCACCTTCTCACCTCATTTTCCTCATTTGCAAGAGACCGAGAGAGAGAGAGAGAGCTTGTGACCAAGTGTATGTGCATGTGTTTTTGAGTTTTCCTTGTAGGAAAGTGCTCTTGTACGAGAATATAGCTTTGAAAAGGAAAAAACTATGACTTTCTTCCATATTTGCCGAATGCTTCAGTCCATCACGATGGTCTGAGAAGTTCGAGATTTTGAGATTGCATCATGTGCATAGTGTAGAGCATACTAGCACTTACAGTAGTCCATAGGTGCATTTGCAAAATTTTCATTCTGGTGAACCATCGCGACGGTGCATCACCATCCCAATGAGACAAAACCATCACGACGGGCTCACACCATTGCGATGGTTCATGACCATCACGATGGGCTCATGCCATCACAACGACTCCGATCACCATCGCGACAATCATCCTAACCAACACCATCGCAATTGGTTCATAAATCATGCTTGGACCGCCGCATCATGTCCAAAGCACACCATCGCGATGACCTCCCCTAATCAGACCATCATGATAGGCATATGCCATCGTGATGACCTCCCCTGATCAGACCATCGTGACGATCATATGCCATCGTGACGATCCACTTGAGCTTTGACCATTGCAATTGGCTCATGCCATAGCGACGACCTTAGACCATCATGGCTAGACCACACCATCGCGATCGCTCACATGACCTTGGACCATCGTAATCAGACTAGGCCATTGCATCGCACTCATAGCACACCATCGTGATCGTTCAGGACCATCGCAATGACCCGTAAGTTACAGACCATCATGACGATTCACCACCATGCCATCATGATTGTGTAGGATCATCATGATGGTTCATCACCACCACAATTGTGTCAAACCATCACACAATCCAACTAAAATGCAAATTTAGGGTTTGAATTTTTTTGCAAATTTAAGTCCAATTTGGGTGATTTTTAAGCAATTTCTGCATCAAGAAGGCCCCAATATATGATTGAAGAAGTTACATTTTCTCATTAACAAAAGTTCGATCTAAACTCAATCTTTTTTATAGGTTTTTAAGAGGATTTAGGCTAAGGTTAAGTGCAAGACAAGGCAAATCTTTGGAAGCGCATCTTCTTGGGCAAAAGATCTATCAACGAGGCATCAGACTTGAAGTTGGAAGAACTCTCAACCCCCTCAATCAATTGCTAGTACAAGCTAAGCACGAGTAGTGTTATTGATTGAATTAGGATCACGATAGGAATGATTCAAGTACAAGAAACATTAATCACTCAAGTTCAAGCTCAAATTGCGACACTTAAACCAAAACCCTGAAGGGAAGGAGCATAACTTTAATGGTGAAACAACTTAAGCACAAAAGAAAAGAATGATTCCTTATGTGTATGATTGGACAAGACAAGATATTGAAAAGGGTAAAAACAAACCAAGTGATTGAGAACAAGGATTTGAGTGATGACTAATCACATTGAGTGCTTGAGGGAATTAAATTCATGAACCTCATATCAGGAAAGCACATAGGAAAGGCAGATAGACGTAGTGTAAGGTCATTCAAAGTGAGTGTTAGAACCACAGCACAATCTTGGGTGCAACAATTTAGTGGTTACCCTTACAATTTGAGCTCCGAAACCAGCGAGTCAGAAATGGCTTATAGCATGGAGAGACCAGAAGGAGGTTTAGGGGTAACATATTTAGAAAGACCTGAAGGATCTTACAAAAGTTAGTTAGAATACTTCCCAACCAAGCACTTAGGTGCTTGCATCTATGAGGATGGTTTAAGAAGGTCAGTTGTTCAATTGAGAAACCCTGACCAGCCCATGGGATTGGAACATCTGGTGGTTAAATTTGAGAGGGATGTCTACATAGACAAGGAGGGAACAATGTACATTATTTCCAATCAACCTAACTACACCAATGAATTTGGGGTATTAGTTCTTGAGGCAGAAGTAGGGACCCAAGAACAAGAACCATTAGAGGGTGAACCTAGGACTCCAAGAGGAAAATCAGTGTTGACATGGATGCTAAGTCTAGAATGGATCCCTCAAGATAGAAAAAGTATTGAGTTATTTCTCAATAAGGATACAGATGAAGCATTTTGGAGGTATAGAATGGAGAAGCCAAGTGAAATAGGAACAATCACAATCTACGAATTTAAGGACCCTAAGATACTTGGAAAAGTAGTGTATTTAGACAATACCTCAGAACGAGTGTTCGTAGTGTCTGAACATGGGAGACATGCCTACGCATGGAGGGGTGAATTGGTGTTTCCCCCACCACAAGCTAATGTGGCATTTAGCCACCAAGGAGCAAGGACATCCAAGGCTCATGGTTCACAAAGACAGAAAGGCAAGGAGAAGTCGAAAGTGATCTTTGATCACACCCTAGGAAGAGACCAATAAGTAGTGGAAAATGATAGAATGGAGAGACTCAGAGAACTGAGACTACAAGGTGTTAGAGATGACTTTCCTCTACCTAGACCTTGAGACCACCCACGAATACTAAGGCCCACACACTGAGTAAAATCAATGAAAAATTATTTTGATGGGACAAGAGATCCCTATGACCATGTTGTTGAGTTTAAACAAGTGTTGCGAGCCGAACAAGTGGATGATATGTTCACCCAATACAATGCATTTGAACTCATGCTAAACAACATAGCCTTAACTTGGTTCCAACCTTTACAACAAAGGAAATTTAGAGATATTCATCACTTTTTATAATCGTTCATCATGGAATTCTCTAAAAAGGGGGATCAGGTACAATACTTCTTTGCTAATCCACAATTTCAAATAAACCCCCCACGAGACAGTCAGACTAGCAAGACGTAGATTAAGATAGTATATTGAGAGATGTCGGATGCCAGAACTACCCACTCAAGCCAAGCAAGTATCCTTGTTTTTGGATGGACTCTTGAGCTCTAAACTATGATCCTATGTATACCTGAAGGAACCCAAAACACTAGAGCTGTTGGTGTAGGACAAACAAGAATTGATGATTTGGACAAAGGATTGAAGTCAAATAATAAAGCAAAGATCAAATTCTGAGGCTTCAAGATTAGTGCATGGTCAAAAGTTGAAGACTTGTATATACATGTATACTAATCTTGTAATTAGTTCATAGAAAATTTGTATCTTTGATGAGTCGGGATGTAAACATCTATATATACTAGATATAGATGTACTATGAGTAGAAGAGATGATGTATGATAAGAATTAGAAGTCATTAGAAGACTTACAAAGAACAAGTAATTCATCCATCAGATGTATACTTTCTCATAATAGAAGAGAATTTGAAAGATTGCACCTTGATCTTTTGCTCAGTGCTCCTTTTGTGTTTATCTTCTTGAGGAATGATTTTGTACAAGTCTGAATCTATATTAAAGTGACCTCTGTACAAATTTTGAGAGCCTAATTACAATCAAGCTTAGAGAATTTTAAGTAGGAACATTTACATGTGTAAATGTGAAGAAGTGAAGGCAGGAATAGGTGCAATCCTGGTGGTCAAAATTTTAATCAGATCTCCCTCCACAATGTAAAGTTTTGAGCAACTAAGCACTCATTCTTTAAGTTGAAAGGTATGCTACTTGTGGATAAAAGCATTTGAATAAACGGGGTCTAGTTTGGGAGAACCATGCATTAGAAGTTGCAGGTGTCAAAGTCAACTACACAAAAGAACAGTTTCAGACATAGGTACATTGTTTGAAACAAATCTCAAGATTTACTAAATCTTTTGGATAGATTCAACTTGGAGAAGGTGCGCAAAATTTAGGAGACACCTTGTATAAAGTTTCATTGAAAAGTTTACACATTTGATGAATGAGCTAAGTATAGCAGACTTTTTTGAGTAATCAATTTCTTTATAGTTAACTCAAGTTTTGATAATTTGGCATCAGTCTTCCAAAACTGGTTGAGGTTTTGAGTTTTCCTTGATATAGAGGTGCTCTAAAATCAAGGATAACTTGTTCTTTTGGAGATTAACACTCTCCATCAAGAGCAATGTGTAAGAACTGTATAGATATTGAAGATAACCTAGGTTATGAGTTAGAACTCTCCAAGGTCTACAAGGACATAGATAGTTCTACTCATTCCTCCTCAAAGCATTTAGGTTCCATACAAGACCTAGCTGAGAAGGTTGCCCAAAAGTTAGGAGCCTCAAGCAAGATACCTAGGTTGACTTCAATCAAACGTTGTTACACCTTTGGCGATGATCATATGGCAAATTTTTGCCCAAACTTGACACAACCTCAAGCCAACCCTAGTTGCCAATACTGCACAATCGAAAGGTGGTACACTAATCATACTACACAAGATTGTCCATACAATAAGCAAGTGGTTCGACAGAACTATCCACAAGCATATCAACAACTAGGTAGATATCCAAGCCAATACAATGTGCAGCCTCATTCCTATAGGCCCCAACAAAATTATCACGTACCATACCAGATGCAATCGAGACCTCTACCAATCCTATGTCAGCAACCACCACCCCCTGCAAATGTGATGTCCATCAAATATGCAGCTGTGGAAGAGAATCTCAATAGAGCTTTAGTACCTTCATCCCCTTTGATCACAGAAAATAATCCCAGCACCAACAGTTTTGATTCAACCCACATTCTCTTGAAAGAGCACATGTGGGGGATAATGGAATGTTTTATAGACAAAGCTATAAATGCATGTGCATGAGCATCTCTGTCATCTCAATGAAGTTGCTTTGTTGTAGGTGCAGTAGGAACCGCAACCAAAATAGGAATTTGAAGATCATCATCTTCAACACTATCTACATCAGTCAAAGCTATCAATGCATGTGCATGCGCATCTCTGCTATCCCAACAAAGTTTCTTTGCAGTAAGTGCAGCAAGAACCATAGCATGAACAAGAATCTGAAGATCGTTATCTTCAACACCATCTGCATCGCATTCAATAACTATATTCACATGTGTAGTAGGACATTTTTCAATACCCTACACAATATTCCATGGCCTTTTTGCTACCAATACATGATGCATCATATATGCCCATAATGGGTAATTGGTTTTGTCCAACTTTTCCTCAACAACCACATATGGAATACATCATTGTTTTTAGCCATGGCCATTGACAAAATACCTTGATGCAAAAAAATGACTAGATCTCAAAATGTTGAACAAAACTATCATGTCAAGTGTCACGAGGAAGGAGATAAGGAAGAGAGCTCGCACACACACTCTTACAGTCAAAGAGGAGCACACACATTGATTAAGGCAAGGAAGAATGATCCTCTTCTTCTTCTTCTTCTTCTATTACATAAAAGGAATGTACAATAAATGACCTAATACAACAACCCGTCTAGTGTGATATATAAAGAACAGTACATAAAGAAAATCCTAATGTCCACAAATGAGTGAGCTGGAAAGAAACAAATGTGCCATCACTCTCGGTAGGTAGATCTACTAAAGCTCAATGAAGTATCCCTGACATCTACCGACATGACCACTATACATGTTAGAGAAATGAAAAGTGATGCATGTCATCCTCGATCATCAAATGTTGAGCTTGATATCTCAACACTCCCCCTCAAGCTCAACATCATGTACTCTCATCCAAGCATCTTCTGAAACTTCTTCAACTTCTCTGCTCCAAGTGCTTTAGTAAAAATATCAGCAACCTCCTCATCTATCCTCACATAAACAAGATAAGATCAATATCGCCTACTAATGCCTTCTCTCTAATGAAGTGATAATGTACCTCGATATGCTTTGTTCTATCATGAAAAATAGGATTTTGTGCTAACTAAATACTGCTAAGATTATCACAATAGATGATGATCCACTTTTTCACTTCCACACCCAAATTTGCAAGTAGCATCTCTAGCCATGATGCTTCACATGCTTCCATTGCAGCGCCTCTATACTCAACGTCTATACTCAAAAAAGCAAGAGTGGGTTTCTTCTTGCTGCTCCATGTAATAGCTACACTCTCGAGTGAGAATAGAAAGCCACTAGTAGATCTTCTATCTCAAATACTACTCCCAATCTACATCGATGTATCCATGACCCTTCAAATCTACACCCGCTTCATAAAATAATGCATAATCCAAAGTAGCATTCACATAACATAGAGTGCACCTCATAGCATCTAAATGCAGCTTCCTGGGAACCTACATAAATTGACTTTCAAGTCCAATCATGTAGTTTAGATCAGGCCTTGTAATTGTGAGATATATCAAACTTCCCACAATTTTCTTGTACATAGTAGCATTTTCCAATGCTTCACTTGATGTAGTATCCAACTTAAGATTCTGATCTAATGGCATAGAAATTGAATTACAACCAGCCATACCATACTTTTGTAGCAGATTCAAGGCATATTGCCTTTGCAACAGCCATATACCTGTTTCTGTGTGTATAAACTCAATGCCCAAGAAATAGCGGAGCACACCAAGATCTTTCATGTCGAATTCCTACATAAGGAGTTTCTTTACCTCTTTAATGCTTGCTTCATTGTCTCCTCCTACAATCCAGTCATCAACATAAATAGTCACAATCATGATGCCATCATCACCCTTCCTTGCATATAATGAATGATTTGCATCACACATAGAAAATTCAATGGTGGTTAAGTAGTCAGCAATCCTTTCATGCCAAGCATGGGGGACTTGTTTAAGCCATACAGAGCATTTTACAACCTGCAAACATAATTTGGGTGCTTTGAATCTTCATATCCTTGTGGCTGGTCCATGTATACTTCTTCCTGTAGCTCACCATCTAGGAAAGCATTCTTCAGATTCATATGATGCAAAGTCCATCCTTTTGTTGTAGCTAATGCAAGAAGTGCTCTGATAGTAGACATTTTAGCTACAAGACTAAATGTTTCCTCATAATCAACGCCATATGTCTGTGCATATCCTTTTTCTACCAATCGTGCTTTGTACATGTTTATGCTACCATCAGCATTGTGCTTTACCTTGTAAACCCACTTTTAGTCTATGGGTTGCTTTCCTTGTGGCAATGAAACCAGGTTCCATGTTCAGTTTCATAAAGTGCAGACATCCCCCCATCCATAGCTTTCTCCCAATCTACATTCCCAATTGCATCTTCAAAACAAGAGGGTTCAGTATCTTGTATTACCTTTCTCATGTAGGCACAATGACTGGCCATGTAACTGTCATATGTCAATTGTTGCATTGAATTCTGCATCCTCCTAGATCTTCTTGGTCTTGGGCCACTTCTCTTTGTATCATCTCCATGTGCCTTTCTTACTCTTGGATTCCTCATAGAGAGCAATCCAAGTTCCTCATCAAGACTCTTTTCTAAACTACTTGAATCTACATCAATTTCTTCAAACTTGTAGATGTTTTACTACCAACAAAAAGCTTTTCTTTACCTTTCTTGGATGTATTTGATGAATTTCTTAGACTAAAATTTCCACACAATCTTCCACTTCATGGGTTTGAGTTGGAAGTATTGCTTGGTGACGCATCCGGTCCACTCAAAAATTGAGATTCTGCACTTGATTTTTTCAACACTTTCTTTTTCATTTGGTTCAAGATTAAGTGCTTCTTTGGCATCTGCATAGAATCTTGACATTTCATCAAAGCCCACATCTCTGCTTATCTTCACCTGTTGTGTGAGTGGGTTATAACATTTATATCCCTTTTGCTCAAGGGAGCTCCAATGAAGGTACATTTTTCTGCTTTTGGATCAAGCTTCATCCTCAAATCATCTAGAAAATGTACATATGCAATACAGCCAAAAACTTTCATATGTGATAAGTTTGGCTTTTTATCTGTGAACTTCTCTTCAAGTGTAACTTGATGTACAACAGTAGTTGCAGTTCTATTCATGATGTATACAACAGTGTGCATAGCTTCTACCCAATGACAATGAGGCATATTATTCTCAGCATCAAGGCTCTTGCTATTTTTCTAATACGTCTAATTTTTCATTCAGCAACACCATTGTATTGTTGTGTACCTGCATGAAAACTCTCGTCGACTTCCATGACTTTTTAGAAAACTATTGAACTCATTTTACATATATTCACATCCTCCATCAAACCTTAATGTCTTAATATACTTTCTTGTCTTCTTTTCCACCATAGCCTTAAAATTCTGGAAGCGAGTGGACACCTCACTCTTCTCTTTCATGAAATATACCCATACTTTCCATGTATGTTCACCAATGAAAGTAACATAAAACCTGCGACCACCCATAGAGGTGGTCTTTGCAGGACCCCAAACATCTCTATGTACTATTTCACTAACATGCTTGTCATGCGAAAATGATGCTCTTGACTGTTTACAAAATTCACATGCTACAGATACTTTTTGCAATTCTGCAACCTTGAAATTCGGTAGTTCATTGACAATCTCCTTTGACTGCATCAATTTCAGCCTTTGCAAGTTTGCATGTCCGATTCGTTTATGCCAAATCTCTATATCCGTAATAACTCCTGCATCTTTTGCAAAAATGGTTGCATTCATTTCAAGAATTTCCACATTTAAGGTGAACATCCTATCCACATTGTTTCCTTTGGCAATCAATTGTCCATCCTATTTGTGCTCTTCTACATATAACCCATAAGCATTAAACCTGACTTGTAATCCCTGCTCAACCGTTTGTCAAAAGAAACCAGATTCTTTGTCATATTTGGAACATGCAGCACATCAGCAAGATGTTTTACCTTCCCATCCTCCATGTACAGTGCTATGTTTCGTGTATGCTTGATACAGTGTGATGTGTCATCATGTGTTCCAACATATGTAGGAACTGGAAATTTCTACAAGCTACTTAATCATTCTACATGAATGGTCATGTGATTGAAGTACCTGAATCAACATATCAAACATTACCATTCGGTTTTGAAACATCAACAGACATTGTATTCATCAAGCGATGTTCGACCATGACCAGTTTCTCAAAATCATCTACACTTGTGGATGCATAGTTGTTTTGTTGCTTTCTATTATTTTGATTCTTCAACCTGCATCATATTTAAAGTGTCCAGGTTTACCACAATTCCAACATCCTTTATTGTTGTTACCTAAATCATTTCTTTGGAAATTTTTGCAGCCTCTTTGGCTCCCCTTGCCTTGAAATTGTCCTCTACCTCCTACATGATTTTGATGTTGACCTTGGTCTTGGTTATTGTTTGCTCTTCCACTTCCAAAGCATTTATCTCTGTCTCTTCTTCTATCAAAGTAGAATACATGCTCATAACTAGGTTTTCCTTGGGATTTACTCAATCCTCACCAACATTCTTTTCTTGAATAATCAGCATGGACACCAGATCAACAAAATTCAAAATATTTTCCCTGGTCTAAATAGATGTTTTGAACTGCTTATATGCAGCACCTAAACCACGAAGGCACACTTCCACCTTATCATCGTCATCTACATTCACACCAATAGATGCAAGTGACTCACATATGCTTTTGATTTTTAAGGTGTATTCACTTACCCACATGCCCTTTCTCTCCAATGTATGCGGCTTGTTCTTGAGTTGCAATTTATGTGCCTTTGTATTAGTCTCATACAATATGACCAAATGTTCCAAGCCTCTTTCGGAGTCTTGGCATCTTGTATGTGCCCAATCATTCTATCATGTATGCTAATAGATAGCCAATACATTACCTTTCGTGCTCCTTTATTACATTTGTCATATGCTCTTAACTGGTCCACAGTCTATTTCCTCTCTCGTAATTGCAGAGCATCTTCGTTCTCTCCTTCAATGTACTTTGAGTAGCCTTTTCCCATCAGGAAATTAACATCATTCTGAAATCTCCAAGCATGGAAATTGTTCTTGTCCAACAAAATTTGATAGCAAAATTTCCTTTATGGAAGAATCAGATTGAAGATGTGTTGATTCAAAGGAGGCAATGGAAGCCAATGAATGGAATTTCAAAGAAGCTTGCTGACATGGATGAAGATGATTGGGATGAGTTAGTTGAAATGGCCAAGTCTACCATTCGCTTGCACCTGGAAAATAATGTAGCAATATTGTTGTTATGCACCTTGCCATCATCATGGGATACGTTTTGCATAGCTATTAGCAATAGTGAACCTAGTGGTAAACTCGTCTATGATGACATATGTGGAGCACTTTTGAGTGAGGAGATTCGTAGAAAATCTATGGTTGGGACTCAAAGTGGAGATGCATATAATGTTCGTGATTCTTACCAAGGAAAGAATCAACAACGTGGCAAGAGCAAGAACAAGGAAAAGAATGGTCAACGGAATAAGAGTAGAAGTAAATCAAGTAAGAGGGCTATCAAATGCCATTATTTTCATAAGAAAGGATACATGAAGAAAGATTGTTATGCATTAAAAAATGCTAAAGGTAAAGGATAGAATGTTGATGGGCATGTTAAATAGTTACACGCACCATCTACTTTGATTGTGAAGATTGAAGAAATTAATGCTATTTTTGATGATACTAATGTGTTGACACTTAATAGTATTGTGCCAACTGAGGCTCTTGTGGCTGATTCTCTTTCCCACACATGGTTGCTAGATTCTAGTGCTTCTTTCCATGTGACACCACATAGAGAATGGTTCTCTAATTATGCAGCAAAGTCTCTTGGTACTATGAGACTTAGTGACTCTTACCAGTGTGACATTGTGGGGGTTGGACATGTGGTTGTGCAGTTCATTGATGGTTCAAAACTTACTATGCATGATGTATGCCATGTACCTCAGTTATCACGCAGATTGATGTCAGTTGGTCAACTTGATGACCTTGGTTACAATGTGTCCTTGTATGCTCAGTCCTTTCGTAAATCAAAGGGCAATATGGTTATTGAAAAAGGAAGA
Organism: Ceratopteris richardii; assembly: GCA_020310875.1. Taxonomy (NCBI): domain Eukaryota; kingdom Viridiplantae; phylum Streptophyta; class Polypodiopsida; order Polypodiales; family Pteridaceae; genus Ceratopteris; species Ceratopteris richardii. The sequence goes on from CM035433.1 coordinate 75,473,493, forward strand.
AAAGTTGGTTCACTTTATCCTTTATTTGTATCACAGAAAGAACACTCGTTAGGTGTTACCAAAAAGTCTATGGCTTGTATTTGGCATGGTCGTTTGGACCACATATTGAATAGTGGAATGGAAAATCTTTCTCATTTTGGCTACTTACCTATGTTATCTTTCTCTAATTTTTCATTTTGTGAGCATTGTCAATATGGAAAGCAAACCAAAAATGCGCATAAAATTCACATTGACTCTTCAATTTAGCCTTTAGATCTCGTTCATATAGATGTGTGTGGTCCTATATCCACTAGGTCCTTAGGTGGTTCTCTTTAATTTGTCACTTTCATAGATGATGCTACTAGAAAAGTTTGGGTATATCCTATCAACTCGAAGGATGAGATATTCCCTACTTTCAAAAAATGGCTTGCTTTAGTTGAGACTGAAAAAGGAACTAAGCTTAAGGCTTTACGTTCAAATAATCGGGGTGAGTATACCTCACATGAATTCAGACTTTCTTGTCAGTCCAGAGGGATTCATAGAGATTTTAGAGCTCCTTATACCCCATTACAAAATGGTGTAGCTGAATGGATGAATAGAACTATTCAAGATAGAGTAGTTTCTATGTTGCATCATGCAAACCTCTCACAAGGATTTTGGGCAAAAGTAGTATTGACTCACTTCATGTGATTAACCTTTCACCTAGTACTACCAAAGGTCTGAAAGTGGCACAAGAGTTATGGACAGGGAAGCCACCATATTATGATCATCTTTGAGTTTTTGGGTGTGAAGCATATTTTCATATACCCAAGAATCTTACAAAAAAGTTGGACCATAAGTCAAAGAAATGCATTTTTCTTAGATATGGTCGAGAACGACAATTTGGATATCACTTATGGGATCCTGAAACACGATCAGTGATCAGAAGTAGTGATGTCATTTTCAATGAGTCTAACATGCATAGAAAACCCATTAAGGAGGTTGAAGTGAGAAGAGTGATGTTTGAGTATACTAGTACTCCAGTTAGCATGCATCAAAATGTGTACACAGGGACGCTCAAGAGAATGTCCCATCATATCAGTCTGCACAAGTTCTTGTTCAGCAACCATTGAAACGCTCTGCACATGTCTCACATCCACTTGATAGATATGTTCTATTTTTAGATGTTGTTATGCTAACAAATGCCGGTGAGAATTCTTGCTACAAAGAGGCTATGCAAACAGAGGATCATGTCAAGTGGGAGCATGACATGAAGAGTGAATTGAATTCTATTTGCAAGAATGGTACTTGGGATTTAGTACATTTGTCAAAGGGCAGGACAGCTTTACCATGTAAATGGATATATAAGCTGAAATTCACATCACATAGTGCTTCTCCAAAGTATAAAGCATGACTTGTTGCAAAGGGTTTTAAGCAACAACATGGTGTTGATTTCAAGGAAATCTTCTCTCCAATGGTCAAGATGACAACCCTACACATGTTTGCATTCATTGCAATGGAGGACTTAGAGCTAGTCCAAATGGATGTGAAAACTACTTTCTTGCATGGAGAACTTACAGATGAGATATATATGGAACAACCAAAGGATTATGTAGTTCTTGGCAAGGAAAATCTAGTTTGGAAGCTCAAGAAGAGCTTATATGGACTTAAATAGTCCCCTAGACAATGGCACCAAACATTTGATGCTCTTATGAAGTCTCAAGGCTATTCTCAAAGCAATGAGGATCATTGTTTCTACACAAAGAGATGCTCAGATGGAAGCTTGATATGCTTGATACTTTATGTTGATGATATGTTGACTGTTGGGAAGTCCTCTTATGACTTCTCAATTCTCAAAAAGAAGTTGAGTCAAACATTTGATATGAAGGATTCGGGGGATGCAAAACATATTCTTGGCATGGAAATTACTTTGATAGGAGTAAGAGATAATATACTTGTCTCAAGATAAGTATATATCCAAAGTACTTCACATGTTCAATATGTAGGGTGGAAAGGCATTGAGTACACCTTTATCCACATATGTGGAATTGAGGTAGGATGATTGCCCCAAATTAGATGAGGAAAAGGAATTCATGAACAAAATTCCATATGTCTTCTATTGGTAGTCTCATGTATGCTATGGTAGCTAAGATACCAAACATTGCATTTGCAGTGGGACTTGTGAGCAGATATATGTCTAATCCTCGCAAGAAACATTGGGAAGTAGTCGAGATGATTTTGAGATATCTTAGTGGCACTAAGGACAAGTTTATATGCTTCGGTAGAGGACAAGCATCCATTATTGGTTACACAGATTCTGACTATGTTGGTTGTGTAGACACTCATAAGTCTACATCAGGGTACATTTTTCATTTTGTTGGAGGTGTTATCTCTTGGAGATCTCATCTTCAAGAATGTACGTACAATTGTTTCCACCACAGAAGCAGAGTATGTTGCAGCAAGTGAGGCATGTAAGGATACATTGTGGCTTTCTCGTCTTGCTTGTGATATGGGTTTACCTCAGCATGTACCTCATTTGCTCAGTGATAGTCACAGTGCCATTGCTTTGGCTAAGAATCCGGTCTGTCATGCAAAGACCAACCACATTGAGGTGAGGTATCATTTCATTAGAGATTGGTTAGCCATTGAGCACATTATTCTTGAGAAGGTTCACACTCGAGATAATGTTGCAAATGCTTTGACTAAAGCTCTACCACAGGATATTTTTTGACGCTGTTGTCACTTGATGGGGGTTACTTGATTCATGATCTTATACAGTCACTTGTATACTATGTAACATGCCCATCAGGTGGGAGATATTGTTTGTATACTTACACTCTGGTATTCTTTATTTTTCTCCCATAGTTACTTTGGCCATATTGGCCTTTGGTGGGAGATTGTTACCATTAGTGTCCATGTGAAAGGCCAACTGGCCACCAAACACTTCTTTGTATATGTTCTTTAATAAAACATATATTGGTTTGGTTAGCCACAGAGTCGAAGTTCGACCACATTTGTAACACCCAAGAAGTTTGTGTTCGTACTCCTTGTGTACTGTGTTTTCTCTACATATTTTGGAGCCTCTGTGCGGAGTACCATGTGTAGCCCTAGGAGCTCGGTTTTATACTTTGAGGATATCATTGTGAAGCTCTCGAGAAGGAGAGCGCAGTATGGTGCATTGCCAAAGAAATACTTCAATAATCGACATTGTAATTCTGAAATCTTATCTAGTCTAGTCAGAGGGCACAATCTAGTGCTCCCTTGACACTCATCCCTAATCGGGAGCTTGATTCCCTACAGCCCAGTGTCTTGAGTAGTCAAAAAAGCACTCATGGCCTCAGCAAAGAGGAGAAATGAAGTAGGGGCTAAAGGGCAACCCTTCCAAACTGATCGCAAAATGAAAAACTGCCCCTAGAACTTGATCATGGGTAGATCCGTAGAGCGAAGCAACACCCATGATTCAGTGCTTGAGGAAGCCCATACACATCATGATGTCCTCAAGAAAATCCCAATCAACCGAATCATAGGCTTTCTCAAAATCCAACAAGAGCATAGCAAGAGGCTCACCCCGGATCTGGGCTAGGGAGGTAGCTTCCTAAAAGGTAAATATGTGATCAAGGATACTACGACCCTTGACAAAGCCATTCTACATCGAATGAATCAGAGTCTTAAGAAGTAGTTGCAATCTCAAACTCAAGAACTTCGCAAGGATTTTGTAGGCCGAGTTGAGAAGCATGATCAAGCGCCTATGTCTGATATCATCCAGCTCCCCCTTCTTTGGGGATGAGGAAGATCAGGCCCTCAGATATCGATTGAGGGAGGTGTATCCCCTTCATGAATGCTTGAAAGGCAAGACCAATCCTAGCCCCCAGAACTCCCCAATATCTGATGAAAAAGTTAGGGCCAAGACCATCAACACTAGGATAGTTCTCCCTAGCCAAGCCACATAAAGCATTAAAAACCTCACTATCAGTAAAACGGGCCATAAGCATAGCCTACATCTTAACAACCACCGATTGTCATACATGCCGCAAGACACGCCTCCTGCATTCCTTCCAAGTCTCAGATGGTGTTACCTTAGATAGGAGGGTGCGGTAGAACTGAATGGCAATCTCCCTCAACTCCCTAGGCTCAATAGCATAAGTGCCATCCATCTATAGAAGTTTCTTGATGCAACCCCACGACTGGCCAGATCAAAAAGTCAAGAAGAACTCCCCACAGATACGATCTCCAACCTAACTCCAATGAGCAGCCTATCTATGATGGAAAAAGGCCGATCGCATATCCTTGGTTGCCCTGAGCTCCTGCTAAGCATGCGGAGGCTACAAGCCATTCCATTAAAAATATAGGTGATGCTCCAAATGCCACTATATGGAGGCAATTCCCCTATGTATGCAGTGCTTGCTCTCACGGAGTCGAGCAAGTTGTTGGCTACTTTCCTCATATAAGAAGGAGCTAATCATCTGTAGATCGATCGCAAGGGATTGAGCCTCGCTCCCTCATCCCAAGAGGACTAAGACCAAGGTGCCCCAATCTAATCAGAAAAGCATCCATCAAGTTGAATCTGCTCAAGAATCCTCAACACCATGGGACCTCTAGCATCATCCTCTGTAAAGAAGACAATCAATGAGGCATGATTAGAAAATCAAGATCCCACCATAATGCAAGTCCTCCCACCACACTCAACCAATACATCACTCGCATGCAAGAAATGGAGGTTGTCTCTTTCCCTAACAAAACCTTCAGTATGCCATACATCACTCAACCTCAAAGTGAAGCAAAATGGCTCCCAGATCGCAAGCTTCGACCTATGCACGATGGTCTAGCCAGCCCCTATCCATCCTCAGGTGCCTTAATCATGTTGAAGTCACCCAAAACGCACCAAACATTAGTAGTTGGTAGCTCATCAGTGATCCGAGACCAGAAAGTGG